>CAVLJG010000002.1:18589166-19851017 GCA_963669975.1 Acanthoscelides obtectus
AGCGCTTTTGAGTGTAGCGGTTCGTAATTATTTACAAACTGTTTATCCAAATCGTTGAATTGGCCGCGGTGAGCCCCAAGAATGGCCACCAAGGTCCCCAGACCTCAACAGTTTAGATTTCTTTTTGTGGGGCTATCTTAAGACACTGGTGTACACAAATCACATTAACACTGTAGAGTAATTAAGAGAAAGAATAGTTGCAGCTTGTGATAGAATAAAAAGCACTCCAGGGATATTTCAACGAGTGCGCAATTCCATGAGAAGGAGGGCGGATGCATGTATACTAAGTGAAGGGGGCCATTTTCAAGAATTTTTGTAATCATTTCATTGGTTTTAATATTATGTTTATGTTGTCGGTTGTTGTTGCTCATTACCCCTAATGTGTTTAATTTTTCCAATTAAATTAATAATAATTTTGCATGTTAGACAATAGAACGGTATTTATTTTTTTTTACTCAAAAATGGCGCATCGAAGCAAAACAATTCAAGAGAGATCATTTGTTTTAAATTGAACGGGGAATTAAAAAATAATTTTTATTTACAAAAAACCATTGGCGTACCATTTTTTTACTTAAAAAATGTTATAGTAGTAGATGGTTGAACAATCAATCATAATTAATGATCTCAAAATAAAATTATAATAAAATATAGGTGATTAACACAATAATTCAATTCAGAATAAAAATTGTGGGGTGTATTTTACTACATTTTCATAACTCTCCTCTCATAGATAGTTGTCAATAGAATGATTGTAACATTTAATTTATCAAGCACCCCACGCTTTGTACTCTGAATTGAATTGTTTTTTTTTAGTGGTTTAAACTATTACTTATTGTCTCAATTGGGTCAGCACTTGTATAATTTTTTTCTGTATTTTGCAATTACATTTATTACTTAAATGATTTACTATAATTACTGGTTGTAGAGGGTGGTCCCAGAAGAAACAACACTTTCTTCTTAACCCAATGCGGCGTTTTTGCTTGATTTCATCGCTCAAACGTTCGCATAATACTCGCCGTTATTAGTTTTACCTTTTTCAAATAGTCAATGAAAATTATCCCACGCGCATCCCAAAAAACCGACGCCATAACCTTGCCTGCAGATGAAACGGTCTTCGCCTTCTTTGGAGCTGGTTGTCCCTTTTGAGTCCATTGTTTTGATTGTTCTTTTGTCTCGGGTGTTAATCGATGGACCCATGTTTCATCCATGGTTATGAAACGACCCAAAAATTCTGCTTTGTTGCTGTGAAACTTCGCTAATCACTCAATTGAAACATCTTCACGACACTGTTTTTGCTCGATTGTGAGCAATCGCAGCACCCATCTTGCACACAGCTTTCTCATGTCCAAATTTTCAGATAATATGCGATGAACCGCACTTTTTGAAATGCCGACTATGTCTGCTAGCTCGCGCACTTTCAGTCGACGATCATTCAGTACCGCTTTGTGAATTTTCTTCATTTCTGGAGTCGTCACCTCATTTGGTCGACCACTGCGATGCTCGTCTTGGCAGCTCATACGACCTCGTTTACACTCTGCCACCCAATACTGTTGTAAACGAAGGAGCAGACTCACCCAGAGTAGAATCCAGTTTAGTTTTTATATTGGTTGGGCTGAGGCCTTTGGAATAAAAGTATTGTACCACATAACGATGACCAATTTTCTCCATTTTCACAAATTCACTGAAAACGTTCACTATTGATGGCTGCCAAACAAATACTAAACAACGTGGCGTCTTCAAACTTGACACATATGCTTTATAGGTTGCATACTTTCTAATACAATGATATTTTTCAAACAACGATCGTCATCTCTAGGTCAGGCCGGGTACTTCTTGGATTGTAAATAAATTTATTTATTATTATTATCAATTACCTCATTCGAGGTAAGGAAATTCGAGGAGGTCCAAGGCAATCTAAGGAACGAGGACTGAGGTAATCGAAGTGTCTCGAAGAAGATTTCCTATCCCAGTGGAAAGAGATGCCAAGGCAATTTAAGGGGGAGCTTCGAGGTATAAAAGTCAGTTCTGCCCAAGGAATCATTCTGTATGCAGTAGTAAAATATCGTAATTCCAATGAAAATAATAAGATCAAGCTGGTAAATGTTAACAGTATCTTTATAACTGATATTCCTATTTAGAACGTACTAAAACCAACATCTACCTTTTGCTAGAATCCTATAGTGAACATAAAACGTTTGACGCTGTTGGTGGTAGTCTGACATTTTCATTTAATTAAGGTAGCTGAAATACCTATATACCCATATACATGTATGCATGTAGAAGGCATACATGTGACAGTGTCTATTAAGATTCCGTTTCACTGGCTGAGCGCTTGGTAATATTCGTGCATGTCCAACATATTACTAGTAAATGAGTGAATTTGATAGAGGTCATATCATGGGAATGCGGAAGGACGGTATTCGCGAAATAGCGCTTCTTACCTTGGACATTTCGCTTTCTGACAAATTAAAACCGAACGATCTTCGGTATGATAATGCTGATTCATTTTTTGTTTATGAAGCACATGTGTTGTATGCTGAACTTTTCCGATCTGCCTTCAGTTTTATTACCGTTTGCAGTTATTATCACCACGTGAAAAAAATGGAGTCAAGTAGATTGACTCTCTGTACCTTCCACGCATCGATATGAAAACTGTGCAAAAATTTAGGAACGAAAAAACTCTAAGGCATTTTTGACCTAGTACCTTGTAATAAGATCCATTCGAAGCCGTGGTCACGATGGAAGTATTGAACTCTCGATAACATTAGAACTCCTGTTGCTTAAAGATTTATCACTCAAGTCCGTGTTTCGCATTTATTCGGTTTGTCAGTCCGTGTATGTTGTATGTATATCAATGTTGTATATCTATGCGTAATAAGTGGCGAAACATTCAAAGAACCATCAACCACTGAGTAACACAAACTAAAGGTTAGGCGACATGTTTTCTTTAATAGCGTCCATCAGTTTCCTTGTTTTCGGGGTGTCCAAATGCAGGGTGGACGATATGTTACTGACTGGTTTGTATGTTGAATGGGTATTTCTCAGCAAATTTCGAAATTCATGTCCTGAGCCATTGATGCTAAGTTGCATGGATTTATCATTTTAAAATTTTTATTATATCAATAAGAATCTACACTGATATTTTAAAAGCAAAAATTTAGATAATATATGAGGGAATGAATGTTGCATATATAAAATTTTGGTTTGGGTGTTATTGTTTAATTCCAGGTTGTATAGCATGTTTTTTTCAATTTTTAAAGATATCCGTATATCAACAATGGAGAAAATGAAGAAGTTAAGTGAAGAAGAAAAGAAATTAAAAAAGGACTACGACAGAAAGAGGCGAGAACAAATGAAAATTGATGCTGAGTCTTTAGAAGCTTTGCGTTAAAAAGAAAGATTAAAGTATTTAAAGAAGAAGTTAAGTCAATAAGTCCTATGAGTGCAAGAGAAACTAGCCAAAAACGAAAACAATGGAAAAGAATAGTAAGGTTTATAGGGAAAAGCGAGTTACCGTATAAACAAATTTACAGAGAACAGTTGAACACATACCCCCATTAAGTCCTGCACCATCTTTACAGCACAGGACAGAGAATTTGTCTGCTCTCAGTAGAGGTAGAATGCGCAAGCGGCGAACTATTCTGTAGGCGAAGATTAAAAGTTTGGAAATCAAGTAAGGAACGCAGTCAAGCTTAGCAAAAAATATAAGAAGAGGTGTTTGAGATTGAAAACTAAAAATACTGACCCAAACACTCCAGCATATAAAGTCTCTTCGCTTTTAAAGAATATACAAGTTCCTGACGTTGTAAGAAAAAGACTCATTTTCGGAGAAGAGCTGCCAACGGACCTCAAGAATATCTATGAGGATCTTGGAAGTAAACGTGGAGAAAAGAAAAAGTATTACATGTTGAAGCTGCAATAAGTACAAAAGATACAAATTGCTATATAGATCGAAACATTTTTTCAAAAACAATACGTACAAAAAGAACTGTACTCATAAAGTTAGATCCAAAATGCTGAAAGTTAGGGGTGATTTTGTTCATTTCTTAGAGAATGATGAAAATGCGAGGATGTGCCCTTTAAAGTATAAAACAAATCTCAATACATCTATTAATAAATTAACTTTTGTTTTATATTGAATTTCAGCATCAAGTTGTTGTAAAAATCATTCCTCCATCCTATTAGTCATTCCCTCATTTCATAGTTTTTCAAAAGTAATTTTTCTACACAAAAATATGGAGAACCCTTATTTTTAATGTTCCTCCCTAAAGTAAAAGTTTATATTTCGGCAAAAAAGGATATATTTTTATCATTTTCTTTTTAAGAAAGCAAAATGAAATTTCTAAATTGAGAATATTTGTGAAATGAAATAAAATACGTTCATTTTTTCATCTTAATCTTTTACTGAAACTCAGAAACTATGTATGAAAGATAATATCAGACAAATGTCCGTCTCTAGAAGCCGCGCAAACCTGGGCCTTCTTGATTACATTTTCCATCACTTTTTGGTAGTTTTCGGGAGGAGTATTTTCAATAGCTTCGGTAATATTGCTCTACAGCTGCTCTACAGTATCTGGTTTGTTGTCATAAACCGTATTTTCCAACAATCCCCATAAAAAAAATCAGGGGCTGTTAAATCCGGTGATCTTGGTGGCCATCACCAAATCGAGAATCTAAACGTCCCGGTTAATTGTTGGATTTGAGGAGCCAGAAAGTTTTGCACAATATCACGGTAGCGCTCGCTAGTGACAGTAAGAGAACTACCTGCAGCGTCTTCAAAGAAGTAAAGTCCAATGACACCTCCATACCAAACATCGTACCAAAATGTGACTCGATGAGGATGGCTGAGACGAAGGTTCTCTAATGCCCAGATACAACAATTCTGCTTATTAACAAATCCATTCATATCGGAGTGGGCTTCATCGCTCAGTATCAGTTGTCGATAAAAATCGTCATTTTGGGTATTAGGCTGCAATATTGCATGACTGTATTGTCGGTGACTTTCATGGTCACTAGGCTGTAGTTCTTGGGTTAACTGAATTTTGTATGGCCGCAAATGCAAGCCTTTTTTTAAAATAGTGCATAATGATGTGCGATAAATACCCAGTTTTTGAGAATGATGTCTAGTAGACGTGTCACGGCGCTCCACTACACTCTCGCGATATTTCATGGAGTACGAATAGTTCGAACCTTGGCAAGTCTTCAGCTTCACCTGTTGGTTCAAATTTCCGCACCAACTGATGAATGGTGTCGACACTGAGCACATTATTTAGGTAAAACGTTTTAAAAATACGGACGCGTTGTGGAGTCGTTTAGCGCTCCATGATGTGCTTCAAACAACTACGGCGCCATCTACTGAAATGCGTGTATCAAAGATGGCACGCAATTTAAATCATTCAGTTATAAATTGGCCACCCTGTACTTTTGAACGGTAGTGTATATATTTTACAATTCTTGTAATTACAATCTTTGAATATTTACAGTGCAATGTGCGTTTCAGTGGAAACGCTCTTCAAGCCCCAGAAGATCAACTTTTAAGAGCGCCTTGGGGTAACGCCCACTGAAGAAAATAAATGTAAACAAATAAGGAATATTAATCCATGTCACAACGGTGTATCTTTACAAAAAGGCAAATGCATAGCGTACCGAGTCACGGCACCAAGGCAAAGAGTCCGAGAACCGATGCTTGATAGTCGTGGTCGTTAAAATTTCATCCACAATGACTTGACGAGTTAAATGATTTACTGGCGACAGAAATGTGTGTATAGAATAAGCTACCGAATAGTTCATTAGGACAGTATAGAAGTCTCATACCTGTCTCACGTTTATCGGCATCTTCTGTAACTATAGTCCAGTGACAGTGACACAGCACATCTAGAGACAATTTTAGATTACACGATCTCCTGCACAAAGTTTGCTTTAGCTTTATTTAATCTAACCTTTGTAGTTGCATATGTGCTTTCATTTCGAGCCTAATGAAGCCAACCAGCAGAAATACGTATCGCTCGGGTTACGTATCCTATTTTCTGCTCGAATCCACTTTCCTCCTTTTTGCGGATTTTGCCCATTATTTTCCTACTTTTTGTTATACCTTTACCTTTATCCGCATGATCATTTTCTCTTTGAAGATCCCTTGGGCTTGAAGTACCGCAGCAAGTGGCTATAACCGGCCGCGTGGTTGTGGTTAGATGTCTACTTGAAAACTCGAGGTCTTCTAGCCATTTTATACTACAATGTGTAGGTTGGCTCTTGTTGTGGACTTCGTGTGTCGATTTTTTCCCTCACCATCTTCGTTTCCTCAGATTACACCCGAATCCGTATGTGTGGACATGTGTATCTACTTTTGTAGTTGCATATGTGCATCCATTTCGGGCCTGATGAAGCCAACCAGCAGAAATACGTATGGCTCGGGTTACCTATCCTATTTTCTGCTCGAATCCACTTTCCTCCTTTTTCCGGATTTTGCCCATTATTTTCCTACTTTATATATATATATATATATACTAATTTTAACGAATGTACCATGTATCCAACTTTCACCAGGTTACTAAATGTTTCCCTCAACTTAACCTTTAATAATATTTAGCAACAATCTCACATACTATTCTCCTGATGATGATGGCATAGTCCATTGAAAGCTAGAGACTAATAAAGTATAAAGAGTCCTCATTGCTTGAATTCTGTCGAAGTACCCAAGTTAAGGCGGAAGCTTTATATATATACGTGCTTTAAATATCCGTATGAGAAAACGCCGACACTGTGACATAACGAAGAGTTGTCGCTGATGGATCGTGACGCTGAGGAGATCAATGCAAAGAATATTAGAATTGTAAACGAATCGTCATTGGTTGGTATTCCAGCAGCCCCTTATCTACGCCTATCTGTTATCCAACCTAAACAAAGAAGAATGACATTGCATTATGATACAATCGATAAAACTGATGAGTGAGTGGACGAATGACGAATGTTCGTCTCGGGAAGTCGCTGTCCGCTATCTTGATCGGTTCTTAACACCATGCTTTTGCTTGTGACTTGTGCCTTGTCCCAGATACATTTTCATCTTTCACGCTTCAAGACGCCACACCAGGCCGACTCAAAAATGGACAGCGCTCCTTTTAACGCTGCCGGTTTTTTCTATAGGGATCCGTACTACCTCAGTGGCGGTACCAACAAAGGAAATAGACACTTACGGCTTTTATATTAATGTGCTTTAGCTTATCATTGACTATCTACCAACAAAAAATAGATGATGCCAAATGAGATTCAAAGGCTATGTGGAAAAGTTTAGGCAATGGATTGGGAAGCAGAAATATGGAAGGTATTGATTTCGATGTTTACAAAGAAAGTGAGACAATAGCAGAGAGTTTTAACGATTTTTTTCTAACCAGCGTAAATAATTTGGCAATTGATGTAGATGACATACTATATGTATATGGAAAATACTTTGAATTATATAAAAACTCCTACAAATAGCTTAAGGGTGGATTTCTCTAGGATTGTCAAATCAACAGTCCGTTATTCTCCACCTATAGGGTAACAGTCCGTCAAATACAGCGAATGAGCTTCTAGTTCCAATCAACAAATTTTAGCAACCAATAGCTATGAAATGTTGAAAACAAAATACTGTCAAAGTATGAGATGACAGCTTGTCATTGAAACATCACCAGCTTATTGCATATTAAGAAATTACATATAATTTAGTCAACATTTAAAAAAGTGTTAGATTTTTTAATAAAATTCATGTTTTTATTTAATACTGTCGATTGTTTATTCTTGTTTATATTATTTTCTTCAATTGATATGCGATTTTACTGATTCTACATCACCTACCGTGTGTTCTTTTCCTATAAACCTCTTGCAGATAGCCATTAAGCACCTACTTGATGACAGGCTCTACTAAAAATTTCATAGATATTGCTCGTTTCCAAACATTCATTCATTTACTTGCCGTTCATCAGTACCATGATAGCACCGTCGATTGATATTCCCAGAAAACCATTCAGGATTTTTGATATCCATAGTCAAATCTTTTTGATTGTTCAGGAACTGAACCAGCATCCACACTATATTTACAGCGATTAAGAAATACTCAAATATATGTCGTAAAGCAACCAGCAAACTTAAAACCTGCAAACAAAAATAGAATATGCAATAACTTTCTTGTTTCACTGAGTACACATTCTAGGTTATATTTATATTAGACATTATTTCTGTTTGAATAACAGCTGATTATTACATTTCTAAACTCCCCAACGAGTGACACATGTGTGGGATCCATCAACCCTTGGTCCCAGTGGAGTAAGCTCCGCCAACTGTTGAAATATACCTGCACTCTACTATGCTTTATAAGACTATACCTGGAATTTTTCCCAAAATCGTTGCACAACACTTGAAAACATGCAAATAAAAATTTAAAATTATTTCCATTACGCCGCAAAATAGCTCCGTCGGTACCTCGAGTTATACATCTTGACAGTAGTTATGTTCGATACGATCCTGTATTTAGAAGTATCGATACATTTCACGAGTATCGTCGTCTTTCGATCCGGACTGTGTCAGAAAGAGTGACTAACTTCAGATTACTTTTCTTTTTGTTTTCTTCAGCTAGATATCCATAATTTTATTTCAATATTTTAGAGTATCTATACTTCCTAAAACGATAAAGATCGATACATAACGATACTTTTCGTGGATCTAAACATCCCTAATCTTGACAGCTTGTCGTTCTTGTCAACATTTTGCAAACATCTTATGACAAATAAAAGCTTCAAATGAAATATTGACGAATATGAACTGATATGCATAGAATTTAGAATATAAATTCATATCCCAAATTTCAGATTGTCTATGCATGGACTTGAACCGGATCTATCGGTATTTTTACCGAAAAGAGAATATTTACCCATAACACGATTTTTCAAAATAATTCAAATATTTCTATACTTGCCGAAAAAGAGCTGAAACCAAAAATAAAGCTAAAAGTTAATTGTATGTAGTTTTCATAGTTTTATGCCCCATATCAATCATACATATGCATACACACTCAGGCAGTCGGGCACATGAGAGGCGCAAACTTGGGTTGCCTATGATTACGAACGCACATCCTCATCCCTTACTCCGCTTGCCCTGAATTGATTTTTGTGCATACAAAAGGTAAAGACTGGTAGATTACCGTCATTAGCTCATCACCGGACAAGCAATAAAGAAACTGAAACCTGCCTGTTTTAAAAATAAATATTTAATTAAAATGAGAGGTGAGTTCATGAGTTCAGGGGTAAAACAGAAAAAATATCGATGTTTTAGGACCCAGAAATGCAGAATGTGCTGTTTGTTTACATTTGGTATGGATTTCTAGATCATAAATTGGAAAACATTGTTTTTGATGTAACAAAAGATGATGAACCAGTTGGAATACGTTTTATCTCCTTTTTTTTGCAAAATAACAAAAATCGGTACATTTCTACAGGTACGTATTATGTACAACACCCTGCACGAGATATACAGACAAAACTAGATTGCCGTGTATGAACAGTCGTCAAAAACAGTGAAAACATCCTACCAAATATAATAGCTAGAACATCGACCTATTATTTCGCGCATTTTCATTGGTCCATTTAAATAACTGACCGTCTTTTTTGAAATGATAAAAATTTTAAATTCTATGAATGTTATCCTAATTCTAAAGCTCAAATACATAATATTACATCTATAATATATCCTTATTTATAAGGCAACTGTTTTTTCACGACTTTATTCAACATTTCAATAGAAATTACTGATATTCAGATAAGGTATTTTCCCGTTGGTCCAAGGGACCATTAAATATTAATGTTGGTGAAATTGGCCCTTAGTACATTTAAAACAGTTAAAATCAAGGAACAGAAAAATACAGTTAACAATTTAAAAAATAAATATTGCAGTGTTGACGGAACTATTACCAAAATCTTTTGTATTTTCTACAGGGTTGGAAAATGTCATCCCTCTAAAAAAAACGAATGAAACAATAAAATGTGAAGAGGATATACCAATTAATATGGTACTTGAATACGAAAAGCTTCTTGAAACTGTTGTCAGTCAACAATTACGTCAATACGCTTCAGTCTGTTATTTCAGGATGAAAAAATGTATCGGGTGTGGGTCATTTTATGGGTGTCGTGTTTATCGACTTTATGAGAGCATTCGAGACAGTAATTAGAAATACCTGAAAAATATGGCTTGAAGGCATCGTTTTAAGATGGTTCTCAGGATACTTGGAACAAAGAAGTCAGCGAACAAGGTACAAAGACTCTTTATCTTCGGTAAGAGAAAATAGACATGGTGTACCGCAGGGTACAGCGTTGGGTCCTGTTCTGTTTGTGCTTTATATAAATGATATTGTAGAAGGTATAAACATAGCAAAATTCAGTTGTTTGCAGATTTTGTTCATGAAATGTAACAACATAGACAATTTGGTTGAAATGATTAATGAAGACTTAAAGACATTATATGCGTGGTTAGGAAACAATAGTCTTAGTATTTAAATTTAATGTTCAGGATACTTATGAGCACAACGGATTTATGATTGAATGTAATAAGATTCAATGGAATAACAAGTATAAATATTTAGGGGTTGTGATATACTCAAATTTAAGATTCAATTGTCTTGGGGATTAGATTATAAAACGTTGCTAAAAAAGTTAGTTTAATGTTTAGGGCAACAAACGACCTTAGTTCATTGACGTCACTACTTATACATAAAACAATAGTCATGTGTCACTTTAACTACGGTTCCTTCACATTATATACGTTTCAGAAGGGTGATATGGATTCACTACAGAAAAAAACGAAATTAGACTCTTAGATATATATTAAGATGTAATAGATACACAAGAATAAAAGACATGTTAGAATTAACGAATTTATTAAGTATCAAACAAAACATATTTTACAATACAATGATAGTCATCTGCAAAATACAAAATGAAATGTATCCCGAACACATATCGGAAGGTTTGCACTTTGTCTGTGATATTCATTCATTCAAGGAATAGGTTTGATTTTTATGTTCCTCCTGTGGGGTCTGCTTTTGCGCAAAATAGTTTATTTCATAAACGCCTCATAGACTTAAATAATTTACCAGTTGCAATCAAATCTACAAATTTTGTTAAATTTAAAAGACAAATTTATATAGAAAATAGTGTTAGTGTTAGATAATAACTATCATATACAATGTTGTATTGTTTAGCTTGAAGTTATTAAATAAATATTACTATCTTGACTCCAGCTCTCTAATTACCTCTCTACATCTCAAGCACATACCAGTATAGCACAAAAAGTCTAATTTGTACTATTGTGCAGGTTGACCTTAAAATGAGTTTGGCCTTTTCATCTTTTACATGCCACATCAGCCAATCCAAAAATTGACGGTGTACCTTTTAACGCCACCTGTTTTTACTTCTCAAGCCTACTGGCGGGGAAGTATTGTGATCGCGAACAATTTCAAAAATGAGATATGAATGTTGGACATCACGGAAAACCACGTCACTCATTTCCATCAGACTGTCTGTCTGTAAGTCTCTAGGTCTGACCTATAACTTGAAAAGTACTACTCGGATTTCGATGGAATTTTTACACAAAGACGAGAAGGCTTTGTAATTTTTGAAAAACGGCCCAGCAGTGGCGACGCTAGGTGCAAAAACAGGGAGAAGCTAAAAATCGCCCGAACATTGTTTTTTCACGTTTCAGAGGCTCCCCTGATCATTTTCAGTTTTTTTTTTTGGGAGTTTAAATTCGGGGGTAGGGGTTTGTAGTGAATGTAGGAAGGTACATACGGGGTGTTTTCAAGTTGAGTCATTCATTTTAACAGCTTGTAAAACTCGTCAAAAGAAGCTGATATCACCCATATAAAACTTGCATAATAAGAGAGTTCGTTTTCAATATTATAAATTATTTAAAAAAAATCATTACTAAGTTAAATAGATCAAAATTGTACCCATTTGTTCGCTTAACGCAAAATCTTGCTCGGCGAATCCACTACTCTTTACCGAGCTTTGAAAATAAAATCCTGGTGTCCACGGTTCAAATCACAAGCATTTTCAGTACGCTGTTGAAGTCCTTCAATAGAATTTACTGCACCATCATGATACACCGAAAAAAATCGCAAGTCGTTAAATCTGGGGAGCGAGCAGGCCAAGAAATCGATCCATTGCGCCCCATCCATCTATTCGGAAACTCATTATTTAGATGTTCATGAATTTGATGTGGAGCCACATCATGTAGGAACCACATATTCTGTCTCACATTTAGAGGAACATCTTCTAATAATTGTGGCGGATTGTGTCCAAGAAAAACTAAATTTCACCGGTTAGTCGAGGTGGAAAAGAGTAGGGTCCAATAAGCATGCCATTCACCACGCCAGCCCAAAAATTTAAGCAAAATCTATGTAGAAAATGAATTCTTTTTCCAGCATGCGGATGTTCTACTGCTCAAACATGATTAATGTAGACATTTTGCACAGACAAATGAAAGTATACGCACTATTAAGAGACCGATACAACCGATCGAACCAAAGACTCGTACTGAAAACCATACAATAGCACACAAAGTTTGCCAAATTTAAAAAAACGATAAGAGTACTAAACAAAGAGCGCTACAGTTTTACACGGCAGTGTAAAATCTGTGTAATAACATTCTTTTTTTTTATTTTTAATCTTTAACTGTTTCTTTTATTATGCAACTCTTATATAGCTGATTTTTGGTATAACAACTTCTTTTGACGAGTCCTATAAGCAGTTAAAGTAAATGACTCAACTTTGAAAACACCCTGTATAATATTGTGGGAGGCAGTCTATTAAATATAAATAAATATAAATTGTATACCGGGTGTTTCAAATTCACCTTCGCCATACGAAGTGGCTTAAATGGGGGCAAAGTTGTGTATTTAGGTAACTAATCGGACTGGCGCTTGGAAAGTTTTGAAAATCAAAGTACTTCCGGAGAAAGGCGGAAAAAATTGAATTTTCCCAAAATTGTTTCATGAATATATTTGTAGTGGTATTTCAAAATATATTATCAATGCGAATTTCTCCTTTACAGGATGGTATAATTAGAATTTTTTTATGAGGTTTCGTCCTCCAGCATCATTTCTTCTAATAGACGCTGTATTGATTGTTTACCCATTTTTACCCCCACCAAGTTATTCTTAGAGATACAGCAAAAACAAAAAAGGTTCAGATTATCCTCGAATGTGATCAGGTACTTTTTTGTTAGGTTAATATAGCCGAATTCACAGAAACATCACTTTTTTAGATTCAAGTTTGCAGTTACGGCCATTTCAAAAACTTGGAATGATTTCCATATCATATAACATCCAAAAAACATAATGATTTTCGAAAATTTTCGCCTTTACAATACTACCCCGCAAGTAAAAGCACTGAACAACCAACCACGAACATGAAAATGTATCAGTATATTACTATTCAATCGTGCGTTCATTCTAACTGTGATTGAAATGCGTTGGAAACCTCTTATAAGTATGTAAAGTTAAGTCCCCAAATTGTTTAGTATGCATGCATTCGGCTATCGATACGTCTAAACATTTTTCAAAGTCATACACTCGTATAATTCTCCAATATTTCACCCCAAAAAATTCTATTATATTCGCAGCAGGATTGATGAGCTACATTCCGTTGTCACCAAATAATAAACCAAGGGCAAAAGATACATTAAATAAGTCGTGATATAAAAGTTTTTGTGATGGAATCCCTCAATAAGCGGCGGTCGTATACCTCCGAAACCGAACCAATTTTTCTTGGCATACTTAATCGTAAGAGCCTTTGTCGCTAGTTATTAGGAAAATTAATTGACCTCTGTCAGCAGTATTATGCGGAGGGTTTTGCTTGTGCTTATTCAAAAAATGTCAAGTCATCAGGAGTTGTTGTTGTCCTTACAATACGGAAAAGAGGGCAAACAATTCTTCGCGAAAATAAGTCACCTTGAACGCTTTCAGGACATCCACGTCGTACCTACACTGTCATTATGGTTTGATATAGGGTTACTAATACGTTTATATACCTACCTGTATACAGGGAAGGAAAAAGCAATCTACGTTTATATTCCATTACGAACGAAGGGTAGTTTGGAATCTAAAAATAGTACCAGTTCTCCTTGTGAATAGTTTTGAAGGATTTCATATGACTACACACACACTAGCTGTTACCCGCGACTTCGTATGCGTTGAATTGTTACATTATTTTTGAGCTTTGCTATAATTGCATTGCATTCATAAATTGACTGTCTCCTTGCATGTTTGGGAAATTTGGTTATTTTATTAATGGTCATCTACACGGTCCCTCATAAAGAACGCATGTTCTTCGAATGGGTACTACATCGAGTGGACTGGTCCCGTGTCGGTGGGGAAGGGCGTGTTGGATAGTCGGAGAAGTGCCGTTTCAGTTGGCAAGATGGTTTGGAACGTTGAGCATCGTGTGTTCACTGTGCGTCGGTACTGTCGGTCGAACGCAACGTGAGTTTCGCGTTCACTTTCGTGTTCAACGTCGTGGGACAGTACCAGACCGTAATACCATTTTGAGATGGGTGGAAGCATTCAACACAACAGGTAATCTGATGAAGAAAAAACCGCCAGGGCGAAACCGTACTTACTGTTAGAACTCCCGAAAACGTAGACAGAGTGAGAGTTGACACGCTGCAAAGCCCGAATCGTTCCGTCCGTTGGCGTGCCAGTTCCCTCTGTACGTCGCATCTTGAAGAAGGATTTAGTGTTCCATCCTTACAAAATCCAAGTTTGTCAACAACTGTTGCCAGGGGATTATGCACAACGTGTTAATTTTGCATAGCTCATGATTGAACAGTTGGATAACAATGACATGACGTTGTTTATGAGTGATGAAGCACATTTTCATTTACACTGATACGCCATTAAACAAAATTGTCGATATTGGTCTCCAGTGAACCCCCAACAGTTGCATGAGCACCCCCTGTATACCCAGAAAGTTACAGTTTGGTGTGCAGCAGGTCCAACTATTATTATAGACTCTTATGTCTTTGAGGATGATGGAGAAACAACTACTGCGAATTCAGAGCGTTACATCCACATGCTGAACAACTTTTTTTTTACGGAACTCCGACGTCGACGTGTCCGTCTCAGAACAGTGTGGTTCCATCAAGACGGGCAACATCTCACACAGCTCGCACTTCGATGGAACTTCTTCGTCAAAAATTCCCAGGACGTCTCATTTCACGTCATGGCGATGTTCCATGGCCCCCTCGCGCCCCGGACCTGTCAACGTGTGTTTTTTTTATGGGGCTACCTGAAATCAAAAGTTTACCAAAGCAAGCCTCGGACCCTCGTCGATTTGAAGGAGGAAATAAGAAGAGAAATAACCCAAATTCCTGCACGGATGATGCCCGACGCAATGGGCTCATTTCGGGAGAGGCTTGATTCCTGTATTTCGGCTCAAGGCCGACATAGTTTTTAGAACGCAAAATTTGGTTTTACTCAAAAAAATGGCATGTATTTTGATGTAATAAAATAGTTTTTCTCATACTTATTTTGACTGTACTACTCATTTAAAAAACATGCGTTCTTTCTGACGGACCCTGTATAAGCTGCGGACGTAGAACCTCGGGGCGGAAACCTAACAAATTATTATTATTATTATTATTATTATTATGATAATTGAGATGAGCAGAGTACACAGTACTATAAGCTCATGCAGTAAATATAGTGTACGGACACGTAACACAAATACATCAAATAGAAAAAAATAAAAAAAGACAGTTCATAGCTATAAAGTTTGTACACTCCTCCAGCTATCATACTGCACTTTGAAGCTATTAACTGAAGTAGCACCAACCACACTTTCAGGTAAACTATTCCAGGTGTTGAATATGCGGTTGGGAAGAAACCACTGTCGGACTGTTGTTTTAAATGGCTCCTTATGCAGTTTGAAGCTGTGTCCGCGTAGATTGCTGCGCGACAGACGGTATAGATGCATGAGGTTGTTGCAAATCAAACCATGAAGTATCCTGAACGTAACTATAAGATCGCCACGAAGTCTTCGCTCAGAGAATGAGGTCAGGTTGAATAATTCAAGGCGATCTTCATAGCTTGGTCTTCGTGCTCCAAAAGGGATACGAGTAGCCCGACGCTGTACTGATTCGACGAGATTTCTATCGCGCAGAAGCACAGTGTCCCATACCGGGCCAGCGAATTTAAGAATTGGCCTCACGAATGCCTTGTAAATGTAGGCGCAAGTGTTGACATCGGATCCTTTGAAAGACCTCTCCAGCATGTATAGAAGTTTCTTGGCTTTTGATGTAACGTGGTGAATATGCTCTGACCAGGAAAGACGATCGTTGACTACAACGCCCAGATCAGTGTGGCTGGAAACTGCTTCGACATTGTGGTCAGAGATCTTGTATGTAAATCGCGGATTTGTCTTCCCGAGGTGAAGGACACAACACTTAGTTAGATTTAAGGGTAAAAGCCAACTGACTGACCATTGACAAACAATATCAAGATCTCGTTGAAGCATAGCAGAATTTACGACAGTATTGTAAATCTTGGTGTCGTCGGCATCAGCTGATCATGTGCAGGAAATCAATGCGGGCAGGTCACTTGTATACAGAAGGAACAGCACTGGCCCCAAGACAGAGCCTTGAGGAACTCCACTTGCTACATGATGAAGGTGAGACTGGCTATCACTGACGCGCACAGAGAAAGTCCTCCCGGTGAGAAAAGCCTTAATCCACAACAACAACTCGCCTCTTATTCCCATACATTCCAACTTAAACAGAAGCCTTCTATGTGGTACGCGATCGAAAGCCCTAGAAAAATCTAAGTAGATTATATCAACAGGAGTCTTTGTGTCCAGATACTGAGTCCAATCGTTGAGAGAGTGGAGAAGGTTGGTCATTATTGATCGACCAGGGAGAAATCCATGCTGATTCTTAGGGATAAGGTCATTTTCGAAAGCAAATGACAGGAGCTTATCTAATATGATTCTTTCAGCTATTTTGGCGGCGATAGGAACGAGACTTATTGGTCGATAATTTTTAGCGGAGGATTTGTCGCCCTTTTTGAATACAGGGGTAACAGAAGCACTAAGCCAGCATGAGGGTAGGGTATGAGATCTAAAAGACGATGTGAATATCAAGCTTAATGGTAGGGCCAGTGCTGAAGCGCAGTTTTTAAGTACAGTAACCGTCATCCCATATTTACCAGGGGAGGAAGAGGTCTTCAGATTTCGCAGGTGCATTAATACATCTTCAGGCAGGAACTCAACTTCGCAAAGGCTGTTGGGACACCTATGGCAGATAGTGGTCGGTAGAAGGTCTCCATTAGGCTCATCGACGAAGTCATCACTAAAGGACTCTGCCAGTAAGTTGGCAGATTCGGTGGCATCCATGTGGAGATGACCGTCAGCGTCGCGGATCTGAGGTGATGAAACTTTGGAATTCAGGTTTGTTCTTAGATAAAGAAACAGCTTCTTCTTATTTTTGGAGGTAACGAGTTTTCGTTCATAAGCATGTTTGGCATTATGTAACGTTCTAGATAGGAGGTTAGAAAAGGATCGATGAGACACGTAATCTTGTGAATGGCCACTCCTCCTAATAATATTACCAACATCGGTATTAGCAGTTTAGGTTGAACTAAATTTTACATTGTAAAAGCTGCCTCTCTGCTAAATATGCGGTTACCCAATCCATTCTTAGTTCAAGTCTACTCTAAACAGAACCCCGTCATAGTCAATTTTTAGGTAGAAAGCGAGAAAGAGAAATGCAAGCCATTTCAAACAAAATTGCAAGTGCCCTTTACTCCTTAATCCGGGCCTGCCACCAAATCCCTTCTTAGCTGAAATGTCCTGTCTATAGGCTACCTCTCTGTCAAAACTCATGTTTTAAGGCCAAATGATATTCGAGATTTCGCGATTAATGTGTGTGTTTTCGCTTTTATATATATCTGCCCGTCGTCCGCTTAATCTAGGCCTGTTACAAAACCATCCATGGACTACCTCTCTATCAAATCTATCAAATGTTATGTTTATAGGTTAAATAGTTACCGAGATTTCGTGATTAATGTGTGTCTTTCTCCTTTTATATATATTTACCCTTATCTCCCATAATAAGGCCCTGTTATGGAATCTTTAACTGACATATTCTGAACATAACCTACCTCCCTATCAAATTCCTTGTTCATAGGTGAAATATACTGAGTCACATTAGAAGTATTACACCAAGAAAAAATAATTTCTTCAAATTGTTTTATTCGCAACATAATGACTATCTTTAAGGCATGATGTGATGACAATATCAACGTTTTATCTTTGTTTTTGTTTACCTTTGTTAAAATGTTATCTCTTAGTTTTTGTGAAGAAATCAGTTTCTGAGAGCTGAGTAGTACAGAAGACGTCCAAATTATCGCCATGTTAGCAATTTTGACAGCGATAGGATTATTGCCTATTGGGATGTTGGTTTGTCCTATCGCGAAATTGGCGGCCGTGTTAATTGTACTGCAATGACGGTAACGCGTGTGTGTTGTGTGTAGATAGAAGAAGGTAGAGGAACAGGAAATATGCCAACTGGTTCACCGAGGCATACCACAGAGCGTCAAGATAGGCGCTTCAGACAACTAGCCCTTCGAGACCGTTTTGCTGCTACGCGTCAGATCGCTGATCAAAGGTTTGGAAAAGAAAGTAGACCTGTTACTATCGCCGCATTCGAGCCTTTGGACTTTTTTCATACCGTTCACGGTTAGTGCTTCTTCTGACTGCGGACCACTGTCGTCAACGTTTTAACTCTAGCAGAGAACGACAACATTGGGAGGCAGAATGACATAATGTAATTCTGTCTAGATATGCACGATGGTCGTAGAAGGGTAAGACGCTGCCAAGGAGAACGGCATGATATTGGATTTGCTGTGAAAGGCATGCACACTGAACTGTTGGAGTAATGGCTTGGGTGGCTATTGCCTATAGTAGCTTCTCTTTGTTCAAGGCAATATGACTGCTGCGCGTTACGTTGATTATGTCCTACAAACCTTTACTGCCGTATCTGAAGGGCCGTTCACACGTCCTTTTTCAGCAAGACGTACGTCCCCATCCTGCTCGTCGTAATTTCTTCAAGAAGCAGGCGTTATCCTTTTGCCGTAGCCAACCCGTTCACCGGATGTAAATCCTATCGAAGATATGTGGGTTATGATGGGGAGGAGACTATTCACCACAGACTCTGCCACAGCTAATCCACGAAGACATCGGTCATCTCATTTTGTCGATGCCTAGACGTATACAGGACTGTATTCGGCTGCGGGGTCTCCCAACACACTATTACTTTTTTTGTTATTACTTGTCAATATAATTTCGTGATAATGTTATCATTTCATTCTCGGTGTAAGACTACCTCATTGCCAAAAAATCATGTTGAAGAAATTATTTTTTCTGGGTGTAACACTTCTAATGTGACTGAGTATAGTTTGAAATTTCGTGATCAATCTGCATTGCTTCTGTTTTACATATACCTACCCTTAGTTCCCTCTTACTCCGGCCCAGTTTGAAAATCTTTTCTTAGCTAATATGTTTTGTGCATAGACTACATCTCTACCAAATTTCATGTCCATAGGTAAAATAGTGTTCAAGATAAATTTCTACAAACTTAAACAGTGACAAGGTTCCCCATAGGAATATTTAAACCCTCCTACGAGGGATGTCTTTTAAAACAACACAACAATGTTTTAAAAGACTTTATTGTTTTTCGAAGTATTCTCCACGAAGATTAATACAGATCTGGATGCGCTGGAACCAATTTCCGAAGCACTTATTCCACTCGTTTGCTGGCAGTTCCAAAACGGCATTATTGAATGCATCAACTGCTTCTTTTGGTGACTGGAACCTTTGACCACGCAGTCTGTTTTTAATTTTCGGGAAAGTAAAGAAATCGTTAGGACTTAGAGCGGGACTATATGGAGGATGGTTCAATAATTCCACGTTTTCTTCCGTTAAATACTGCCTTGTTTTTTGGGCTGTGTGCGAGGTTCTCTTCTCTTCTCTTGGTGGAGGATGCTTCTTCTTTCGGGGTTGATTTTTCGAAGCTCGGTGATGACTTTTGGCAAACAAATGGTGGTATACCAATCCGCAGTAACAGTTCTTTGCTCATTAAGAGGAATTGTTGCAATATGACCCGCTTTTGGCACAAATGTCGCGACCATCATTTTCGAAACACTTCTAGAACGGATGACTTTTGTTGGCTTTTCTTCACCTTGGAACACCCAAACAGCCGACTGTCGTTTATTTTCTGCTTTATAGCAGTAAATCCACGATTCATCACCACTAACAATGCTGTACACATTTTTTGAGTTTCCGGAATTGAAACGGTCAAGCGTTTTTTGACACCAATTAACCCTGGCTGCTTTCTGCTCTTCAGTCAACAGGTGGGGTATCCAACGAGAAACTAATTCTCTTAATCCTAATTCTTCATGTAAAATTTTTTGAATTGAGGTCTTTGAGATCTACAAGGACGCGTCAATCTCGCGATATGTCACATGTCTATCTTCAATGATGAGTTTGCGCACAGCATCGACGTTTTCCTGGGTGACTGCCGTTTTTGGTGCACCCACCCTGGGATTGTCGCTAAGACTCACCCGTCCACGTTTGAATTCTCCATACCAACGAGAAATTGTCTACTGATGTGGCGCTTCGTTGCCGAAAACAAGTAACTCAGCAAGGCATTCTTGTTGCGATAATTGTCTCTGAAAGTTGTAATAAATAACCGCGCGAAAATGTTCTCGTTAGAGTTCCATTTTTCTAGGGACTTGGTGACACTTAAAAATTGACTGTAGTGTTGTTGTGAAACTTTGAATTTAAGTTTACTAAAGAGTGAAGTTAAGATTCAGTATTGACGATCAATCCGCGCGGCCTGCTATGTTTCTATATGCAAAACTTAAAAGACATCCCTCGTACCTCATCTTGATGATATGATTTCTGAAACTCTTTGTCAGTAATAATTATTTTAAAAATAAAATTGAAGATAAACTACTCCTTATTTCAGGCTACATTAATTAGAAGTATTCAAAATTCTCTACAAAAGCTTGGAAAGTGAAAATTCCCACTGTCCTCCCTGACGGATGGAATTTACAAAATTTCTCTATAAGTTTCCATTTACTCCATATCAAAGAAACGAGCGTGTGATATCCATATCTGCATACCTAGCTGCACAAACTAATAGTTCCCCTTAATAACTTCTACTCCTTATTCCAATCACAAGTCTGATTTTCACAAAAACAGGTAGCATATGTCCGTCTCAAACGTCTAATCTATAGATATGCTAAATTTATACTATAATATTACTAGAGAAATACAAATTAGTAGGGATTCTTTACACTGGAACAGCCATGAACGTAGGAGCTAAATACCAAGAACATTAATGTCCTATAAAAACATTGAGCTCTTTCAGCTGGCATGAAATGGTCCAACGATGAATAGTAGTAGCCTTGCTATCAGTTAGACAGAAGCCTTTTTGTTGCTGTCAGGTTTCCATGGCTGCACCGCTGGACCACTCAACACGCCCAATATTAGTGCCAACGCCAATCCCTGCGGAACACCCGCACTGACTAGGGATGAATATAAGACGGATGCCGGAATCGACACCCATATGATTTTATTCGACGTTTATATGGTATTTCTATGTTTTTTTTGTGTTTTGCTACACAAAAAGGTGTTCTCTAATTTCGAAAATCCTTCTCAGTCACCATGTTTCTCCGCTCGTGTGCTAGAGGGCCTCTTTTGAATTTATACATACCTTAAAGGAAGAAGTAATAAAGGATATCAAAGTGCAAAGAGCAGTCAGCCGGACTTTTTCAGCTCACCTCCTCGGTTTGGATATGAAATCGGCTGGATGTGATTAGGTAATGTTTTCTTTAATCCAGTTGGGGTTCCTCTGAAAAATTCCACATAAAGAATTCTCCCCCTTGCAGTCTTAGAAGGGCGAGGTCGAGCCTCATAAGCATTTTTTGAATCTCTTTTCAAGGGTCACTGCCTGTTGACACTCAATATGTGAGACAAAAATAACGCGACAAGTATCTGGATTTTTATTTGGCGTATAGAGTAGCCTTTTTGTTTTACATTGATGTTATTTCGCCCTAAGGTACGCAACGGTAATCTAAAATCAGATATTGAAATATAAATTGGTGATGTCCTGATTTATGTTAAAAGGAAAATTACCTTTAGAAATAAACTAAAATAATTTCATGTTTCACCTGCTCAATTTATAGTGTGAACAACGGCTTCTCAAACGGAATTAAAACATTTAATATTGGTGAAAAAGATGAAAATTGTAAGCATGTATCAATAGAATGCTGTAGATATGGAAATGAAAAATATAAAAAAAAATATAATATCAACCACTCACCTACCGACAAAAGCTGTCCATCGTTCAAATATTATCAGGAACAACAAAACTTAAGGATACTTTTTTAAAGTTCATCTTTTGATACTCCTATCTCTAAAGAGAACCTAAAAATGTCAGTAAATAAACACATTAATGATTTCCAAATTCCAAATATTGCAACAAATATAGCGCAAAACGTCGATGAACTTAATTTATGTACACAAAATTCTGATGCAAATTTTCGAATTTTTAATATGAACATAAAGAGTATAAAACACAACATTGATTACTTAAAAATACGAGTACTACTCGACAAAATGTGGTACAATTTTGATCTAATAGTTTTAACTGAAACGTGGCAAGTGGTTGATATTTCTTGCTTCAATCAGCAGGGATATGACATGCTGTATAACTTTGGCACTTATAAGCAAAACGATGTGGTGATAGTGTTTGTAAGAAATAAACTTCAATATAATCATGATACATTCACTTTCACCGATGGAATCAAAATTTTAAACATAATGATCCAAATTAACCATAAGAAAATTGAGGCTTCTGCAATTTATCGTCCGTCATGCTCAGAACCCCACGAGTTTTTAAAGAATATCGAATTTTTTTTTCAAAATCAAAATAACGTTAATTTAAAGCAACATATTTTCTTGGGAGATGTCAATATAAATATTTTGGACGATGATCCCATCACAAATGAATACTTAAATATCCTATCAAGTAACGGATTTCTGTCCTATATAAACCTACCTACAAGGTCCATCAATGGCACATGTATAGATCACTGCACATATCCAACAAAATTACTTGTATACCAATAATCCTAGAAAGCGATATTACTAACCACTTCTCCACTAGTTTACTGATATCTTCAAATAAAAAACATTCTAACATCCCTACCGTTAATAACAACCAGGAAAATTACAAATCTTTTGTCGACAATTCCAAACTAATATCAAATGTCAAAACAAGAATCCTGGGAACAATTATACTCTATAAACAATATAGAGCAACGGGACTATTCATAGAGAAAAAAAAAACTAATAGATATTAGTACCAATAAAGTAATAATTAGTCACAAACAGAAAAGCAGAAATGCCTGGATTACCAAAGGATTAATAACATCGGCAATATAAAAAGAAAGACTGTATAATGTAATGAAACTAACGCCAACTACAGAGAATATCGACTGCTACAACCAATATAAAAATAAATTTATACAGCTTGCAAGGCAAACCAAACGAAAACATTACCTAAATAAATTGAATAATAACTTAAATGATCCTAAGCGGCCTTGGACAACTATTGGTGAGATTACTGGGAAAACAAAATTTAAAGAGTGTGTCACTGAGTTAAATACAACATCGGGAACAGTATTAAAAAATACTCAACAAATATGCGATGATATTGTACAATGTTTTACTGATATAGGCGAAAATTTAGCAATTAGTATACAAGCAAATGTACCCAATACTCAGCCTCCAAAAAGATCATTGAACTTATTTATTTTGGATCAAGTCGAGTAATGTGAAGTATACACCACTATTATGTCCTTAAAAAATCGAAAAAGTCTTGGGTTCGATGGTATTAAAAGCGAACATTTGAAAATTATAGCCGAGGACATAACAGAACCACTCACTTACCTAATCAACAAATGCTTTGAATCTGACATATATCCCCCAATTTTTAAAAAAGGTAATATAATACCGATACATAAATCAGGAACAGAGGTTTTTCAAAAAGTTTTATCTACTAGAATGATTCGATACCTCACAAAATTCAAAATTTTAAGTGAGAATCAATATGGATTTACAGAAGGGAATGCTACATCGGACGCAATAACTAAAATTCTAAATCAAATACATATACATCAAAATATTGATAACAGAATCCCTTCAATCTGCATTTTTGTTGATTTAAAGAAAGCTTTCGACACAGTTAATCACAAATTATTATTAGAAGCATTGGAGAGAATTGGTTTCAGAGGAAACGCGTATTCACTGATCGGAAATTATTTGTCAAATCGCCCACAATATGTGCAGATATCAGGATCGTTTAGTAAAGAAATGTATATTAAGTGTGGTGTCCCACAAGGAACTGTCATAGGTCCGCTGTTATTCAATATATATTTAAATGATATTTTCCAAATTAATTGTGTTGGCAAAATAACCAGTTTTGCAGATGATACTGCAATATTATATGAAGGCACTGACTGGTCTGATCTAAAAAATGTAATTGAAAATGATTTTATCAAAATTATTCGATGGTTTAACAGTAGAAAATTAAGCATTAACTATTCTAAAACACATTTTTTACCATTTGGATCTTATGCTAGACATCTGCCAAATTATACAAATTTCTCCTTCAACATTAATGATCACAAAATGCAAATTAATAGAGTGCCCAACATGAAATACCTTAGAGTGGTCTTGGATCCTCACTTACGATGGGACATCCATGTCAATTATATTTTAAAGAAAGTTAGATTTGTATCCTACAAAATTAAATACCTTGGGAATATATTGACAGAAAAATATCTTCGAACATTATACCATGCACTGATTGAGCGTCATCTCACATATGGTATATTAGCATGGGGAGCTTCATGTTCCTCATATATCTATAATTTAGATGTTTTTCAAAAAAGTATTCTAAAAATGATATTTAAAAAACCGAAACTTTATCCCACTGACAAATTATACGCAGATGTTCGAATGTATGATATAAGACAGCTTTATTTCTTACACAGTATCACTCACTACCATAAATTTGGAAACACCGACCAAAAGATTAAGCATAATCATTATACAAGGTACAAAATTCGTGGCACAGTAGTTCCTCAGCGGCATAAATCTTTAATGCAGCGGTCATATCTCTATTTAGCGCCAAAATCTTATGAAATTATACCCAAAGACTTAAAAGATTTACGTTTCGGAAATTGTTTCAAAAGAAATTTAAAAAGTGGCTACATTCTATATCTAGGACTGAAATTCATAAATTCATAAATACGAACATCAAGCAAATACATAATCTACTGTAGCTAATTTTTGTCCTTTTTTGTCATTTGCATTCTACAGTTGCAACTTAAAATTATTGGTCCATGTACAGGCGATGCCTTCTATTGGGCCTGTTTTGATTTTATATTTATTTACTCATATTGTTTGTTATCTTTGTACATTGAGTGAATAAATATTATTATTATTATTATTATTATTATTTTTCCAGCCCACCGCCAGAGATGGGCTTGTCACTCCGAATTCCTGGATGAATCGGATTGTACATACAGGAAAGGAGATGGATGATATGTAAGAGGATCAATGTCACATACCTTGCGGTCAGAGAAGAATTCATCCGCCCATCTGCTAAGCTCATCTAAAAGCCTATGGGATGGAAGTTTGCATAAGAGGTCAGTATGCCACAGCTGATTGAATGCTTTCGTGGTATCAAGTATCAGTATAACGTATACGAGCCCCTTCCCGCTTCAGTTGGCCCAACTATTAAAATCTTAGTTTTTTTCTTATCTAACACAAATAATAAAAATGTAGCAGTGTGTTATAGGTTTAAAATATTAACAAGGAAGATCTTGATAATATATAGTAGAAAACGCCAACTTTATCACTCCCTAATCAAATTTGCAGCATAAAAATAACACATGTTGCAATTACAGCATATCAACCTATTTTCATTTCAATGCAAAATAAGTCTATAACGCCTAGGTGGCTGTGAAAAATAAAAGCCATGACAATTGTTTTTATTAATCAGAGTTGTCAGAATACGTTTAAAATAGTTTTGTGAAGTTAAGGTTTTCAAAATGGGTAGAGGAAAGGTTATTAGTGAGAAAATTCGGTTACTGATAATTAAATTTTTTAATTCTGGGAAATCAAACTCAGAAATTGCAATTTTGTTAGACTTATCGCGGTACAGTGTGAGAAATATTGTTAGAAGATATAACGTGTATGGTTCAGTTAATATTAAGCCACGAAATGTGAAAAAAAGTAATATCACAAATGCCGACCGAAGAGCATTAAGAAGAATAAACGTGATAAATTATTTACAATTAAGTGCTCTGTGGAGTGACGCTGTTGGAAGGAGAATTTCGAGGTCCACAACTCATAGAGAGGCCCACAAACTGGGATTTAGCACTTGCAAGGTAAGTTTTCTTATAAAAAAGTGAAGTAAAAACCCTAAAGTTGCACAATGTGGATACAAACAAATATTTGGCAATTTTAGAAGAATCGCTTTTACTAGTGATGGAAGAATGTTTGACATCCGGCCAAGATTTTGTGTTTCAGCAAGATGGTGCAGCGTGCCATACCTCAAAAAAGGCTATAAAATGGATGGAAGAAAATAATGTACCACTTTTGAAATGGGTTTCTAGCAGTCCAGATCTGTCCTCACCTATTGAAGCTTTGTGGCACGAGATGAAAAAGGTTCTACGACAAGATCCTGCTCATACAATCACCGAACTGAGACAAAAGCTTCAAGAAATATGGGATTCTTTTACACCAAATTACTGCCAAAACTTGGGTAACACTATGCCCCAAAGAATTTCAGCCGTAATAAAAAATAAAGGTGATGTTACCCAATGGTAATCTTTCAATTGTTGCTTTGTTAACTTCGCGCATTTATTGGCATTGTTTATTTGTTCAGGTTTTCTATTAGTTATAGGTCTAAGTGATTTCAAATATGTATTTTTGCGACTAGAATGTATCTAAAATGTTTTTGAGAAAATCAATTGTTTCAGAAGTAAATAGTTTTGTCATGTTTAGTTTATAAAGGCATATTTTGGTACAAATCTTGAAGTGGGAAGGGGGTCGTAGAACTGGTAAAAGCATCTGCTGACAGATTATTCTAAATTTATTGATCATGGAATGGGGAACCCTTAGGGTTCCGTCTGACAGGATTAACACACTACAGCGTCAGGGAACATACCTCACAGTAGCAAATGCCGTATTGGAACAAAACAGCAGCAGTAGTACAGCCTAACTCTAAACAAAAAACATTGTAGAGCGCCAGTGCGCAAAAATCAGTATATGCTGCAACTGCCGTCAGTCAACATACCTTTTCTAAAAGTAAAATACACTGTGAATATTCTAAATCGCTAAAAAAGGCGATTTGAAACCACTAGTAGGCCAGTGAGTATAAAATTTCATTGCGTGGTAATTTTCAAATGAGCCCAGGCCGTTTGTGCAGGAATAAAACGTAGACAAAATTTGATACCTTTTAGCATCATATACTCGGAGATTTATCGCGATACTAAAACGCCATGAACCTGAATTTTTGCAAAAATTCCTAGTTATCACAAGTAAACAAGTAACTCCTCAATGTTAAAATTCAAGTGTATACATCGCATTAAATATATTTCGATCTAAAGTCAAATGTCATATCAGAATCTGTATTTCATCGAAGTTCAATGCGGCTGACCTTGTGACAGGTCAAAAAAAGTCACAAACCGTTATCTAGGTGCATTTTTCCGATCAGGATGTGTATCGTGGTCCGTCAAAATACATTAAATATTATTTATGAATATATGGACTCGCATGCGATATTATTTCGCAATAATGAGAAAACGCAAAAGGTCATGCAGGGGACTAGAGTGATATTAATGACGGTTGCTGGATATTACATAGCCTAGCGTAATAGTCAAGTGCATGAGATTATAGCATGTGGGAGAGGCTTTGATTTAACTTCCTGCGTACAAGCAAACAACTTTCATAATTGATTTTTGAACGAAATGGAATGATCAGTTTTTGATATTAATACACAGGTTTTTTCAAGCACACTGCAAAAGGAACAGAGTAACTGCTCGCCAGACATGTGAATAATGGTCTAGGCTGTGACTTACCTGAACTTTGTACCAAGTGATAGGACGCTACATGTGTACCGCGGGTGCTATAAGGATCTTAAAGAAACTTTGTTAACCTGATTTTTGAACTGCCTGAGGTCAGTGGTGAACAGTGCTCCCTTGACCGTAATTTTGATTGGGGTATCATATTTAGTAAAATATTACAGTGGACCTCCGGTAATCCGACAAACATTATGCAGGCAGGGTCGGACTATCGAATTTGTCGTATTATAGAGCACTGCCTAAGACCCCCTATAGTCCGGAATTTCTTACAAAAGAGTACCTTGTAATCCGACAAATTACGTATCCAATGGTAAGATTATATATGTTATGTATATGTATGTACTTTGAAGTACAAATCATACATAATTTATGTATGTCGAATTTAGTAAATTAAATAACAATAGAAAGCTTACGTTTTATTATAAAATTAAGCATAAATGCACATACATATGTACCAAAATAATCAAGAATTATTAATCAAAATCAATAATGAATTTATCAAATTATATACATATGAAGCTTGGAAATATTCATCAATTTTTTTTTAAGGTTGTTATAACGCGAGATCAAAGCTTTGTCCCTCAGTCTTTTCAAAAGTAAAAGTTCGTTGTAGGATGTACCATTCTCTTCAGCCCATTGTAAACCTAGCTCAAAGGCGTTAATTGCGTCTTGTGCTGTGACTTGTGGAGCAGTTGCAATCACGTCGTCGTTATTTTCCTGATTGTTTGTTGTATAATTAGAAACCTCTTTAATAATCTCTTCAGACATTTCATGAAAAACATTTTCCTCTTTATCCATTCCACGGCACCAGATTTCCAAATCTTCCGGACTTATCTGTGTTTCAATAGCGACTTGTTCTATAACTTCCGAAGTAACACTGATTTGTGGAACGTTGCTAGGAGTGGTGACTATATCTGGCCATAACTTTTCCCAAGACGATTTAATAGTTGATGACGGTAACGCATTCCACGACTGACAAAGAGCAAAAGCCAAGTCTTTCATATTAAATTCTTTTAAAGTTTTTTCTATTGGTTGGTCTTTTGATACGGCTCTCAGAAGTATGTTTTTCTTATAGTCTTGCTTGACAAACTGAATGATATTCTGGTCCATTGGTTGAATCAGTGCAGTGCAATTTGGCGGAAGAAACATCGCAGTGATGCATTTATCCTCAGTTGTTAGTTCTTCAGACGGATGACCGGGAGCGTTATCAAGAAGCAACAATGCTTTTTGAGGCGAAAATTATGATCTTTTAACCATTTTCTAACTTTAGGTACGAAGCATTCATCAAACCACTTTTTGAAAAGGTCTTTTGTCATGCATGTACTTTTTTGTCCGTAATAGTGTACAGGTAAATCAATGAATGCCCGTGGTTTATTAGATTTCCCAATGACCATCATCTTAAGCGCGTGTGTGCCCACAGCGTTAGCACATGGTAGTATGGTTACACGCTCTTTACTTACTTTTCGTCCAGGTACGGATTTTTCGCTACAAGAAACGAAAGTTTTGTTAGGCATCACACGCCAAAAAAGTTCTGATTCGTCTGCATTGTACACCTGTGACGGGTCAAGATTTAAATCGTTCACCTTTTGTAAAAAACTTAATTTAAAGGGCTCTATGCACTTGGCATCGTTAGAAAGTTTCTCTCCTGTAATAGTCGTTAAACGTATGCCATGACGACTTTTAAAACGTTCTAGCTATCCTTTGCTGGCCATAAAGTCATCTTTTTTTTGTTATTTCCTTATAAAAAAACTTAGCTTTCATGGCCAACATGGGTCCTGAAATTGGTGCATGCCTATTTCTTTCCTGAAGAAACCACATGTACAAAGCTTCTTCCACTTCTGGACGTTCAGCTTTCTTGAGTGTCTGTCTCTTGCCTGGCCCGCAGTCAGTAGTTGACACGAACTTCTTGATCTTTTAATGTCATAAATTGTAGATCGGGGTACGCCGTATTCACTTGCTAAACTACTGAAAGTTTCATTGCGATTTAAGCGGTCTAAAGTATCACATTTTTCTTTAATTGTCAATGTTTTGTGCTTTCACTTCTGAATTTGTGATGACATTACTAGGTACTATACTTAATACACGATGAATAAATAGTAAACAATGAACGCACGCTAGGCCGTAACGCTATCACAAGTAGTCAAATTCAAACTGAGTAAAACAATGCTTACGCGTCGAGCACGATAGCGGTGGCGCGTACAAGTTGTAACCTGTTTAAACCTGCGTGATCTACATTAGCGAAGATTGTCAAATACGTATGTATGTAATACATATTCAAAGACATGTCGGATTACAGGGGGCGACAAATTATCAACTATATACATGACTTTCGTGGGAATATGCATGTTTCAACTATGCCTTGCTCACTTAGAGTCTTTGGCTCAATCAGTTGTATCGGTTTTACTTTTATTTGTCTGATTATTTTGTGCGAAGAAATGGCCCATGTTTATGAAAACAATGAAGTAGTGGACATAATACTAACATACGGAGAGTGCCAACGAAATGCAGCCGCAGCATGCAGGTTGTATGCGGAAAGGTTTCCTTTCAGAAATCATCGGGCGTCACGGATGTTTGTAAATTTAGTTATTAGACTTCGCTGCACAGGATATTTAAAGGAACAACGAGGAGGTCGCGCTAGAAGACCTGCTCAACCTGAAACGTTATAAATTGAGGAAGACATTATAGAATGGTCGACCCAACAATGAGTACTAAACCCATAGCAGCTCAGTTAAAGTTTCTCATAGCACAGTATTACCCTCATCATTATTAACGGATACAAGCGTTACAACCTGAAGATCATCCTAGAAGAGTCGCATTTTGCCAGTGGCGTTTAGAACAGTTCAGCAGAAATAAAAATCTTACGAAATTAATCTTGCGTACCGATGAGGCCACACTTACCCGAAATGGAGTGCACAACTTCCACAACAGTCATATTTGGGCACTCATTTTCAACATAGATTTTCATTAAATGTTTGAGCTGGTAAATCTCATACTTATCGGACCCTATTTTTTTTCACCTCGACCCACCGGTGAAATTTATTTAGATTTCCTTCTACTCAATCTGCCACAATTATTAGAAGATGTTCCTCTAATTGTGAGACAGAACAAACTGTATTGCTAATTTGCATGTAGGGGAGACCGGGGCTAGTTGTCACAATTTTCAGTAATTCTTTTTTTTTATTCGATCTGAAGCGTTATATGCACATATTTGGTGCATAACTAATATGGTTCATCCTTTGGGAACACTATGTAAGATCGATAAGGCTGTAAAATAATTCACAATATTAAATTAAAATGTTTCAAAATACAGAAACAAATGTGACAACTTGCCCCTTGCTGGGGCAGGATGTCACATTGCTTGGGGTTGGTTGTCACGTGTATTTTAGATCATTAATAATTTATATCATACTTTTAAACATATTTATTATTAGAAATAAGACATAAAGATTTGGTATTTAGATACCAAATCTTTATGAGAAAAAAGTAGAAGAGTTTTTTTTACAATTAGTCACTATCGCAGTTATGACATATGTAAAGTTTGCGTTGAGACCAACCATTACACGATGAGCATTTCACCCATTCTCCATTTGACGCGCTGTTAAAAAATGGTTCAAGACAAATCAAGCAAAAACATTCTTCTCCATCAGTTTCATTATCTGAACAGGACTTTTTCTGAATCAAAATGTCCCTTTTCACTGTTTCACTGTTCCTCTTTTTCTTGTTCGAGCATTTATTTTTGTCTTTCTCTAATTCGTCTTTTACTGGAGTGTCAGTGAGTATTGCAGTCCCTCGTTTACGACGGGAAACTCGATTCATTTTTCTTGCCGATGCCTTTGGATAAAGTCTTAAACTTTCTGGAAATACTATATTTCCCGCATGCAGCCTTACTAAACTACTACAGCAGGGATCATCAAAACTAGTTTGATTAGCTGTTTTGCTCTCTCGTATATTATCTATTGCTTCCTGCGTGTTAATATTTATCAGACTTGCAGTTTCACCTTCGTTCAAGATGGTTGGATTTGGCCCAACTTCCTTTTCGTTTAAGGTTTCCGGGTTTGGTACAGTTATTGCTTCGTTCAAGATATCCGGATCTGGCCTATCAGCGACAGAGCTCGCAAGAAAGTCATCATCCGTGAAAATATCTCTGTTGTAAGGAAACACACCCGACACCCGAAATCCAGACTGTATATTTTTGGGAGTAAATGCGAGGGGTATGCAATAGAGACCACTGAATTTATGTCGTATATAGTCATGGTCTTACCGGGATTATTTAAAACCCAAGCATCGCAGGAAGTATTTACATATTTCTTAAAAGGGCCGAAAACGGCGCGGTCAAGGGGTTGAAGTTTATGTGAACAGTGATGGTAAAAAGAGAACATGATAATGCCATTTGCTTTGACAAAATTCAGTCCCCTGTTATCTAGTCTTTCCACAGTACTTTTCACATGATGTTCAAAAAATCTAAGAAACTCCAAGATATGTGACTCTTTCATCCAACCTGATGGGTCTGCTGAACCTTGTGAGACAGGAGGAGCCGAATTTAAAAAATGTGGTACCCGTGGAAAAATGAAAAAAGGAGGTATGGAATTTCCAATAGCTGATGCTGCACTTGCTAAAGTAACAAGAGCTCCTCTTTCTGATGAAACTATCGAACCAACCTGTTTGAATCCTCTTCTGGCAACAACGCGGTCGGGTCTTTGCACAGTTGTAATCCCAGGTTCTCAATTTCCAGGTTTCGTGAGGCTCAAATTTATATTTTTCCATAACTGAAGCTAAATTATCAAAAAATGCGTTGACGTCCGTTTTATTGAAACTACTGGCTCTTGCTAAACTAGTTGCTTCCGGTTTTCTAATAGACAGTACAGGGTGACGTTTCAGAAACGCACTAAACCAGTCGAGACCAGCTATTTTATGGATCTTCCAATTTTCCGGCATTAGGAAACAGCATTAGCAAATTCATATGCCAGTCCACGTACTTTCCTGGGTGATAATCCAAAATAAATATCAGATGCTTTGAGTACATATTCCACTAGATATTTTCAAGTTCAGGCTCAAATACTAAATGATTTTTGATGTATCCAACTGAAATTGACGGCGCAGCAACTCGATCATCAAGTAATTCAGACTCTGGAATTTTCTTACAGTATCTTGCTAAGGTACGGTAATTTACATTGAAGTCAGCTGCCACTTTTCTTATTGAGGATCCTAATCTCACTAACCTAGCAGCTCTTAAAAGTACGTCCTGCGGCGCTTTGCCCTTCTCAGTCTTCCTTTTGAAATTTCGAACCATGCTTGTAACTTGAAAATATTAAAAAAATACATTGTATACATATACCTACGTAGAATGATGTGCAAAGCTAATCGTCTAGTGTGGGGGCTGGTTGTCACATGTGACAAGAGACCCCCGCTAATTTGAGACAACCTGCCCCACTAGATAATTAATTTTCAAGGTTAGATAGCGTCACTAAATTAACAAATTCAAAGTCAATACTTACGTTGAGTCGTATTCGGATTATTGAAGAGCAAAATAAATTCAACAGTTCTTTTTATTATCAAATGTGGTCTTGAAAACACAAATTATGTGGCAAACGAAAAATTTACTCAGGTTAGGCGATTTGTTTATTTTTGTGCGTGCGACCTTAATCTACCAACGACAATTTTCGTACTGAATACAAGTATTCTACGCGGACGCGGAAACGATGTGTAGCACGCCAGGCAACTACATCTTGCGGAGCTGCTGAGATTTAACAATTGTGACAACCAACCCATGTGACAAACATCCCCGGTCCCCCCTATCCGACAAAGATAGACGATGTTTTCATGTTGCATGATCGATCATATTTGAAAGATGAATAGTTAGGTTATGTTAAAGCAGGTTATGTTGTTTTCGAATAATACTTTGGTCTTTGGTGTTCCTGTCTTAAAGTATTCTACTCATAACTGTTATTATTAAGGTATCACTCAAACCCATGAAATAAAATGAAAATAAAATAATCAGTGAAATACCCTAACTTCGCAAAATCATAATATAAATTTTTTGTCATTATGTTTCTGACTCGTGATTTTATCATCGACGTACGTCCATTGATTACTTCAGTACAATTTATGGTATGACGTAATAGTCATCTTTCGTGATTTTGACTATACATGATGGGGCTCCACGTCAAGTTCATGAACATCTAAATGATGAGATTCCGAATAGATGGATAGGGCGTAATGGACCCATTTCTTGGCCTGCTCGCTCCCCCGGATTTAACGTCTTGCGATTTTTTTCTATGGGGATATTTGAAAGAGTTGCTGTATCATGATTGAGCAGAAAATACTGTGGAATAACTCTAACAATGCTTTTGATTTAATTCGTGGGCACCAGGATTTTATTTTCGAAGCTTGTACATTGTCGTGGATTCGACGAAAAAGATTTTGCGTTAATCGAACAAATGGGGACAATTTTGAACAGTGTTTTTAAAGATGATTTTATTGAATAATTTTTAATAGTGTAAACGAACTCTTATTATGCAACTTTTATATAGGTGATTTTTGGTAGATCTTCTATTGACGAGTTCCAGAAGCTGTTAAAATAAATGACTCAACTTTGAAAACATCCTGTATTTGTGATTTTAGTCGGCCAGACGTAGTTCTAGAATATTTGTACATTTCGTTGTTTATCAGCAATATCAGGTACAGAGGAGACACTCTCAAAATACTTAGCGAAAGCGTTACTGATATTTTTAGGATCATTGTACGTTCCATTTCCATCAGAAATTAGTCCATGGATCCTAGAAGTATTATTTTTTTGATGCATGAACGCCCAAAATGATTTCGCTTGATGATTTTGAATTTTTTTCAGGTACTGATCATAAGCTTCTCTTATTTTCTTCTTAACAGTTAGTGTTGGCCTACTCAAATCTATAGTATAAATTATTAGGTAAAACATAAGAAAAACAGCAAACATTACAACAGATAAAATGTATACTTACAAACACACCTACCATTGCTAAAGCACCTAGAATTCGGCATCCAAATATTCTTGTATTGAGTAAAAGCGTTGCTCTGCAGAAATAATTTCACATTGCCCTTGAATTTATTATAATGTTCTATTTTTCTAATGTAAATAGGTAGTTTATTAAAATGACATCACACAATTATAATAGGTAACTTTAAATTTCTTATGCAATTTAGCCTTGTACTTAACTGGCTGAAAAATTTCAGCTGTCCACCAGTCTATGACTAAATTCAGATGTTAAATGCAGTGACTTATGTTATGTTGTTTTTGCCATGAACGTCTGTGATACGGAATTATTAACGAATGTATTGACTTATACCCAGAGTACGCATCTGCCTTTAAGAAATTGTTTTCAATGAAAAAGCATGTAGGAAATAAAACAACTCAAGTGTTTTTTTAAGTGACTGTTGTAATCCCAAAAAAGCTTTTTTTGCAGTCCACACAGGCACAACTGTCAGAATAAATCAATCGAACTAAACATCTTATTGACAGCCATTTTGATAATGATATAATACTCATTACAATTATTTTTTATACGTTTCCGCGAATACATCTAGTTTTACGATAGTGTTTCGCTGTGAGAATATAATTACCATTGTACGTAATCAATGTTTTATTTCAATGAAAGACCTTTTCATATAGTTGAAGAGATATAAGCAGATATTTTGATCACAACGTTAGTTTCAAGTTCAACGACGATTCTATGAAGCCTTGTCACTTGCAAGGTCAAGAGTTTAATAAGACTTGAATTTAACAAATAATGATTCACTCTGCAATGAAGAAAAAATATTTTATAAGTTATGTAAAAGATCAAGATGTTAGGTACTAATTTATTTGTTCTATTTTTTAAGTAAAGAAATAACAACTGTTTATTTGTTAGCGTATCCTTTTATGTCCCACAGGTGAATCAGAAATTCGTATGTTGAGACACAAAGCACACAAATATGAAAAGAAAACAAATGAAGGATGCTGGTACTATCCTTGAAATTGACCAATGAGACAACTAACTGCAGAATAAATTTCAGATATTAGGTTCAGTGACTTATCTTGTTTTGCAGCGGAGGTGTATTAAGAAATAATTTTCAATAAAAATCATGCATGCAATAAAAACCCAAAAAAGATTTTGTTGCATTCCTCACAAGCACAACTGTCAAAATGGAAGCAATCGAGTTAAGCAACTCATCAGCAGAAATTCGTTTTGTGAGCTACTTTAATTGATATCGTTAGCTGTTCGTCGGCACAATTAGTTTCACGAAATTTTGCAAGAATTTCACCTCAACCTGTGACAAATTACCGACGGAGTTTATGTATTATTAATATCCCTAAAAGTGTGGAGCGTGTTACAGAATCCATTATTCAAAGTCTCCAATGACACTGCCGTCTGCCGCGGGTGGTGATTTGCTTTAAACCCAACGGGAGAAACTCATTTTCGGCTGTGTTAATGGGGTTTGTTTTGCCTGGAATACATGATTTTCTGCACTGCAATACCTTTTTTCTCCCTCTCCTGACTCAACTATTTCAGAATGGCTTGTCTAAATCCATGGGTTGTAAATTATCTACGGAAGTAACTCACTATGAAGAATGATAGTGGAGAGACAAGTTTAGCATATCAGGCGCTGGCTGAACAGGACATGATTGATTTTTGTCTCTGTGACCATTACCAACCGTATACAACGTCGTTTCGTGCTTTATATCAATCATCAGTGAGAGTAGTTATATAAAGAGAAGACAGACAAAGCGAATAAAATTTCAAAGAGATCAAAGACGACCCCAAAAACATGGAGTATACAAACGGAAATAAATGCGTTGTTGGCAGGTAGATAATACTTTTTGGATGATTCATTGATTCATTGGTCATTTAAAAGTTTTCTAACATCAAATTGCTTACCTAACCAATCATCGATCTATTTGAAATGGTCATTAGTTGTCTAGACAGCCTGTCCTTAACACGATATGTTTATTTATTTCGTTTTATAAATATTTATTTGTGTGGATCCATCAGCAAACAAAACAGCTACTAGACTGACACCAATCCTCGAGAATTGCATCGAAGGTTACCCAAAGTCACAGTATGGTGCGCAAGTGCCTCAGCTGGAATTATCGGTCCCTGGTTCCTTAAGGAAAATGAAGTCGCAGTGACAGTGAATTCGGACTGGCATGTAATCATGTTACAGGAATTTTTCCCACAGCTATATCCGCTGGACTTGGGGGAAATTTGGTAACAGCAAAACAGCGCAACGACACGCACTTCAAGAGAATAGATTTTAAGAGAACAGAACAGAATTAGGGTCAATTTGTAGTCGCCAACCTGCTCTCCCGATTTGGCCCCTTGTGATTTTTTTCTCTGAGGTTTTTGAAATCCTGTGTTAATGTCAACCATATAAGGACAAGATTTAAAGACCAACATCCAGGAAGAAATTTGCAACATTAGCAAAAGTCAAAAGACACGCCATAAATCGGTTCACTCAGTGTATGAACAATTCAAGCGTCTCCTATTTAATTTGATCATCAAAACTATGTAGAACAAAACTTTAGGCGTACGCCACTACAAAAACAAATAAAAATGTTATGATTCATACAATAAGTTTCATTAAGTTGTGGAAAAGAATAAGTTATGCTGCCGCGTCATGTACTAATAATTACAGAGGGTGTTCGAAAAATAGACGGAGATAGTGATTCCTTGTTAAGAAATATGAAAAGAACTGTGGAGATGCAGGGTTTTCAAGATACAGGGTGATAATCTATTTTTATTAATATCTTAAAAAATAGGTACTGGATTCTGTTGAAATTTGGTCATATTATTTGTTATATTAAGAGGCTATTTTTTGTTTTCCAAGCAAAAATTGATAACCAATTTTGTCCAGTGCCATGCAGTCAGACGGATTTTTCTCGAAAACAAAGTGAGATACGAAAAAAATACAAGAGGCAAAGAAAGTGTATTTTAGATGGTTAATCAAACAACAAATATTAAAGTTACAAGAAAGGTAGTAGCGTACATTTTTTCGCCTATAATATTCGCTAAGATGCCCCCCGGCACGCCACTTATCCTAAAAATTTAAGTCTATTTATGGCTAAGTTAGCCTTTTAATACAACAAGTAATATTTCTTAAGATAATGATAAAAAAAGATTAAATATATCACCGTGTATTTTGAAAACTTTGAATTTCCGGACCCATGTTTATAGGAACTTTTCTTCATATTTTTTAACAATTTTTCGAACACCCTGTATATACAGAGTGTAAAGTTAGTAGTGGATCAACGGAAGCCAGGTGATAGAGAGTCTCAAAACCTATCGAATGAACCCCTATACGTGTGGGCCGAAATTTTATAGTTCAGAAGATATTCGCAATTATGTGAAATTTGGAAAAAAATGGGATATTGAACTTTCAATCGCAATTGCAACTAAACCATTAGGTATAAGTCTGTGATTTTTTCTCTGAGATGAGTTAGCGATAGCTATGTCACTCTTTAACAGAGCTGATTAGAAATCAACCCAAAAATCTTAAATTTATTTTTTTCTGAAAAATCTCTTCCATCCCTCAACTTTGGAGGGCAACAAAAAAATTGAAATTGTATTTCATTATTCATGTTATAGTACACAAACTATTTCAATCCATGTAGAGTAAACCCTGAAAGTTTCAGCTTGCTACGATAAGTGGCCTACCTTAAAAAATCTTTGTTTGACGCAGGTGGGTATCTATACATGTAAACAAGAAATTTTATTTTACGAGCTACAGTCCAAATGACTTGATGGATTTTGACATATGAGATACTGTTAGATTTGTCCTAGCAGTGTGCAGAGTGATACTGTGTGTCTTAAAATTTTGTAAAATCAAAATGACAGATTTTTTACGCAAATAAACAGATCAGCTTAATGCGCTTGGGTATTCAACTCGGCATTCCAGGTGCGGGAGCGTTCAACCTTCGGTCCGACCGAAATTACTAAGTCAGGCAGTGGTCCAACGCGGAATTTGTATCTAAAGTTTGGCATCTGAGTAGAATCATGTCATATTCTCCGCGAGATTATGCAGAAATGCATTACTATAACGTTGCTGGCCTAGAAAATGCTCGAGTAGCTGCTCGCATGTATCGGGGGTATGTGGTTAGAAGAGGTGGACTACAACCGACGGTATATCCCGGCTATCGCGTTTTTCTACGCGTCCATAATGCGTATATAGAGGGCCGCATACCAGGCACTCATCGTCAGATAGAAGCGCAGAGGATACGCCCAGAAGAAATAGAACTGGAGTACTCAACAAACAATTAAGTGGACCATATGAATTGCCCGCCAGGTTGAATGGTCAGCCATATCTTGCTTTTCTACAAAGCAGTTTGCACGAGTTGATAGAGGAGGTACCTTTGGGCGTTCGAAGCCGCATGTATTTTCAATGCGATGGTGCCCCATGCCACTTTGCACGGGATGTACGGCATTACTTAGACAGTGCCTTTCCTGGGCGTTGGATAGGTAGAGATGGAGACATACGATGGCCTCCGAGGTCACCCGATTTAAATCCTCTTGGTTTTTTTATATGTGGGTTCTATAAGGGGATAATCTATACATCTGAATATACAAATGTCAACCAACTGCGCCAGAAAATTGATGAAGCAAAAATAAAAATTATGGAAAACTCAGATTCATTTTAAAGACTAAAGGACAGTTTTTTTAAAAGGTGTCGGTTCTGTGTAGAAAATAATGGAGGCCATTTCAAATATGTTCTTTGAAAGCTACTTAAATTAAATTATCTTCCACATTTGTCGGTAAATCGCCGTAAAGAGCGGCTAAACACAATTAATAGGTTCTGTACGAATGCGACATGATACACTCATCGTAGGAAGCTGAAATTTTCAGGGTTTATTCTACTTGGATTGAAGTTGAGGGATCGAAGAGATTTTTCGCAAAAAAAAATTAGATTAAGATATTTGCGTTGATTTCTAATAAGCTCTGTTAAAAAGTGACAAAACCATTGCTAAAAAAACCATTTAGCTCATCTAAGAAAAAAATCACAGCCCTAAACCTAATGGTTTAGTTGTAATTGCGATTGGAAATTCATTATGCGTTTTTTTTTCAAAATTTCACAAAATTGCAAATATCCCCTGAACTATAAAATTTTGGACCACACATATAGGGGTTCATTCCATAGATTTTGAGGCCATCTATCACCTGACTTTCTTTGATCCACTACTAACTTTACACCCTATATATGTATAATATACAAAAGTGAATGATTTGATAATAAAAAACCTAGTTAATAAGAGCTAAAATTGGCTTGCCTATCTGCAGCCTACCTCAAATTCATTCAATTTTAATTCAAATAAATTTGTTTCTTTTCTGTTTTATAACTACTAGACGAACGCGTCAAATTATTTGAATGGCTAGCAGCTCCAAAATGTGATTTAAACCTATACTTTTATTCAGTTATCCAGTAGGCACTGATGCACGGCTCGATAATCATTTGATTTTGCTCTGAAAAATGATCCTAGAAAAGATTATAATTTTTCACTGATGGCTGCGCTGGTATCAATCAATTAACAGGTAATGATAGAGGTTAGGATACGTCAAGGGAGCTCATCCAAATGCGCAGATGAGCGTTTTAGTCGACATACAGCCAGAGCCGGTTGCAGCATGGGTGGTCACAACCGACAAAGGCTCTTAAATACATTAGGTACAATTGCTTAGCAGGGTACCAACAATTCCTATTTCAGCTTTACATTATTGACGAATAATAGGGTTGTTACACTTGTTTTAAATAATAACTGGCGGTTTAATCAAACGTGTAATTGTATCCTTTTTTCGTTAAAGGGACTTGCGAAGTTAATTCCCTACAGGTAGCAGAAAAACAAATACAACGATAATGATTTGTCCGTAATGTCTCGCTGCTGGACCTTTTTGTTGCCCTAATGGGATTATTTTCGGTAGAAGAACTTGCCGAAGAAGTCACAAAGCGAACAAGATTACGCTTGGCGCCACCATAAGGTTTAAGTGAATTACCCTACCGGTACCAACTTGTGACAACTCTTATTTCCCACGCATTCTAATAAATCACCTAATTATTTTTCACCTAGTTGGAAAAGTCATCATTATTGACGACAACTAAATTTATTTAAACACTAACTAGTTATCATAAATTACTTAGTACTTAACTAAACTATATTATCGAATTATAATAATAAGAATAAACGGTTTTATTGGCGGAGTTTAGCACACTCAACAAATTTGGTATTTTACATATACAGTAAACGCTGGTATATATACTAAGTGACATATAAATCCGAACACCCAGTTTAAATGGTTTTATTTTAATAAAAGTTGGTGAATTGTATATTTATCTTACTGTAAATAACAAGTGAAAAAATGTTCAGCCTTATCAGTTGGACATTCCGGTTTTTATACTGCTTTTTTTTAATTCACTAACGCTCTAAAAATGAATATTTCAGCCGCAGTAAAGAATCAACGTTGGCGGATTTTGGTTCTTGACATCCTTTACGATCGGTTACGATGCCTAGAGTACGGAGACCTGTACGATTTCGTCAACTTAGTGAGTTTGATAGGGGCCGTATAGTGGGACTTCGGGAAGCTGGACTTTCTTTTCGGGCAATTGCAGTAAGAGTGCAAAGAAGTGTAGACACTGTGGTTAGGTGTTGTCAGGCATGGCTTCGAGAAGGCCGTACGCAAAGAGCAAGGGGCACTGGACGCCGCCGTAGAACAACAGACCGTGAAGATCGCCGCCTAAGATTATTGGCCTTAAGGGACCGTTTCTCCACTACCAGGTCCATTGCAAATGAATGGTTTGCAGAACACGGAAGACCTATTGGCATGCGAAGTGTTTACCGACGAATGAGAAGTTTTGGCTTGTTTTCATACCGGCCACACTGGGTCCTCCCTTTAACTCGAGAACACCGACGTAATCGCCTTGAGTGGTGCAGACAAAGGTCACTCTGGGATCAGGAATGGAACAGTATTGTCTTTAGTGACGAGTCTCGATTTTGTTTAGGCATGCACGATGGTCGTGCCAGGGTTAGAAGGCGACGTGGTGAAAGGAGGAATCCACAGTTTTTTGTTGAAAGACATGTTCATCACACTGTTAGAGTTATGGTTTGGGGTGCTATAGCTTATGGTTCCTGGTCACCTTTAATCTTCATCAGAGGTAACATGAACGCGCAGCGTTATATCCACGAAGTTCTAGAACCCCATCTTTTACCCTATCTTGACACCCTGGCAGATCCAACTTTCCAACAAGATAATGCCCGACCACATGTTGGAAGAGTCACAATAGACTTCTTTCAACATAATGATGTCACATTGTTACCATGGCCACCAAGATCTCCCGACTTATCCCCAATTGAGCACGTGTGGGATATGATGGGTAGGAGATTGCTCAATTTGCAACGTCCTCCTCAGACTCTAGAAGCGCTTCGAGAGGAGTTGGTATATATAAGGACTTTAAAGCAGAGCAATCATTTTGAAATTTTTATCATTTACTTATTATGCTTCATTAAGTACTTATACAAAATTTTAATAAAATAAAACCATTTAAACTGGGTGTTCGGATTTATATGTCACTTAGTATATGTCTATGAATTTAACTAAAAAACGAAAATAATGGTAATTGATCACATGGCATTTATTCATTGATCCTATGCTGAAGTCCGTTGTTTTTAATTGTTTGCATTTTACGAGTAGATTATCAAATAACGAAATAATACCTAAGAGCAAAAATAACAAACTCAATCTTTATTTACACTGCGTTCCGTCGTAATTTGAGTCTGGCATTGCGGCGTTGTCAGATTTTATGTCGCTTTTCTCTAAAAAAATTCCGTTTTGACCCCCATGTTATATGTGACTTTTTGCTCCTTTTAACCCCCTCTATCACCCATTTAAATAATGACTATCATAACGTTTACACCCTGTGTATAACTTTCGAAATTTTTTGCGATTATAATACTTATATGTATTTTTAAATTTACCCACCCCTAATATTGGATATATAAGCTGTCGTAGCGGTGTTAAATATTGTCAGACCTGAAAAATGTCGCAAGCTGTCTCGCACAGCGCAAATAAGATTGATAAAAATGAAGTGGTTGTCTGGTACGGTAGTCGGCCGTTTAACTGGAATGGGGATGAAGGAGGGGCGAAGGGGATAAGAGTAATTGATTGGGACCCCGACACAAGATAAATCTGCATAAAATGTGTTGGGGGTTGTTAGAACACCAGCGAAGCCCTTTATACAACGACTAATTGCTAGGGGATTGGGTAAGATGACATTATTTAGACACTTTTCATCGCTTGCCTAATCAGTTTCAGGAAACCCGTCGGCTGCTTATTTGACTGTAGATGCTTTCACTTTCTATGCCATAAACATGGAAGGAAGAATTCATCCTATCTTTAACTCGACTTTACAGGTAAATAAGTAAATATTCAAGCAGCTTTGCAGATGGGTGGCTGTCTTCTCTCTCAAGATATCCGTCGTAACTGACGGTTCTCCTCTTTATCCCACAACGTCAACGCGGGTGTTCCCCAGGGATCGGTCTTGACACTTACATATCAACGACCTCACTTCCAGGAGTTCAGAGAGACAAGCCGATCTCCTAGCGTTCATCCTGTTTTGATGTATGGCCCAGTTCTACCAAAGAATCGTTCATTTCGGCTGGTCGGAGTCCAGATCACCGAGGACTTGATCTCACACAAAGCTAGGCTATTTGCTTAGAGCTAGGAAGTACTTTTCTCCATACGACATCCTCATTTTGTACAAGCCTCAGATAGATAGATAGATAGTAGCTTTATTGTCCAATAGTGGCCCATTAACAGGACAATATTATACAAAATCCATACAAAAGATACAGAACAAACTATATAACAAAACAAAAATATGTCAGGTATATTCTTGACCTAAGTATGTATTAGCTATCCTAACCAATTCTTTGTTAGAAGTACAAAATATGTCACAAAAAGTATATATTCTATTGAAGTTTTTAAACATATTATTTAGGCAGCGACTTCAGTGACATATTTGTTCTTGACCTTGTAGCTCTGAACGTGAAGTGAGTACACGATGCAAAAGTCTGTACACTGATTTTGATCTTTCCAAGAAGTGAGGGACTGTCAATTAGATTATTTAAAAGCTTAAACAAAAATATCAGTGTCGCGCAAGTCCTACGCTGCTCCAGAGATATAAGGTCAACACGACTGTATAACTCGGTATTGGTAACACCCCTTTATGGGTAAATTCCATCAATTTTATAAACTAAGAACTTAGAAAATATTCTCTGTACTTTCTCCAAACAACTCTTGGCACTAATAAAAGGGATTCCAAACTATGCAAGCATACTCCAGTTTAGACCTGACAAAAGCAAAATACAGTAGCTTAATGGTTCTTATGTTACAGTTTCTAACAACAAATCCATATAACTGTATAGAATGTGAAACTAATGCTTCAATATGTTTACCAAATTTCAACTTGTAATCAAAAATCACACCTAAATCCTTAATTTCGGTACAACGCTCCAGAGATAACCTATTCAACAGGTAAATAAAGTGCTTTCCTCCTAGAATAACTCATTATTTTACAATTGGGTACATTAAGAAATAACTTATTGGTATCACACCAGTGCTGGAGGATATCCAATTGAGTCTGAAGGAAAGTACAATCATTCAAATCATTGATAACGGAATATATTTTCAAATCATCCGCAAAACATAAACGCTCACTCTGCAAATCTTCACAAAGATCATTGATGAATAGCAAGAACAGCAGAGGACCCAGATTTGAACCTTGCGGAACACCGGATGAGGCTAAGTATCAGAACGAAAATTAGTAGATATAAGAAACAAATTGCCACCTCGAAGATAAATAAGATTCAAAAAGGTCCCTAGCATCACTAGAAAAACCAAATCTGATTAACTTTTCCAAGCAATACATCATGATTTATTCGATCGAAGGCCTTCGAGAAGTCCGTGTAGATGACGTCATCTTGACTATTATTGTCCATTACCTCCCAAATATATTGCGTTATGGTAACTAGATTTGTAGCAGTTGAACGGTTTTTAATGAATCCATGTTGATGTTGTGAGAGTTGATTATGCGTCGAAGTATAAATACGATTGAAAAGTATTAACTCAAAGACCTTCGAGAACATGCACAAAATGGAGATCGGACGATAATTTTCAATGTTGGACCTGTCTCCAGTTTTTAGCACAGGAGACACTTTGGCGACTTTCCAAAGTTTCGGAAACTTCATCGACCCATTACACAAATTAAAGAATTTTGTTAACTAAAACCAAGAATGCTCCGGCACAATCCTTGATCAAAAAGGATGCAATATTATCGGGGCCTGAAGTCATTTTGTCCTTAAGTTTGATAGAACTGTAACAAAACTGCGCTTCAAAAAAACAAGTCAAATAATATAGAAATTTTGGCCTTCAAAGAAACCCATCGTTAAGCCTTTATTATACGAGGTAGACAAAGTTTTGTTGCAGGAAGTATATCAAAATACAATTTATTTTCTTTTTCAGAATAACGAACGAAAATGCCCACCCTGCAAATGCAAACACCAACAAAGCAACAGAAATAAAATAGATATAGTCACAGTAGGGAATGCGGTGGACGATGTTGACAAAAGGAAGTCTATTAGAAACACGCCCAAACGTCTATTTTTTGTTGTTTTTTTCCGTCTGAGATTCAATTTTTTTTTAATAAACAATGTTAGTTATAACAATCTTTGTATCGCGATACACATCTCCCTACACCTGGGAATATCTCCCAGTCCACTCCAGAAGCCGTAGCCAAATATCAAAAAAAAAACTGTCAGTTAGGCTTAAACTGTGCAAGATATCCACATGAGTCTTTAAGTAGAGCATAACCTACTAACTGCGCTATAGTACCCAATTTTGATAATGGTAATGAAACTACAGGATGATAATAAAGTATGTAGACAAATTTTAACCATCGAATCCTTGGTCAATTTGAAGACTAAATGTTCATATGAACATGGGTCCGTAACGGCTTTCTTTTCGAGCTAGAGCACTATCACTAAAAAATATGAGTAATGTTCCAAATATTTCTATGAACGTGCATGAAAATAGTATTATCCTGTATTTTTGTGAAAAAACATTACCTAGAAGGTCAATAGTCAAAACAAATCAATGTCATGCTATTTTTTCAAAAAATACTGAACAACATTATCCGTATCTACGTACATGAAGGGTCTGAAAACAACTGTAAATCATGTGATATTCACCACAGAGCATATATACTTACTTAAAATAAAATACGTTCCATTCTTATATAATTTCTGAGAACAATATTATCATTTCTTTTAGTGCTCTAGCTTGAAAACAAAGCCGTTGCGGACCCATGTTCATATGGAAATTGCGTCTTCATTTGATGGGTAAAGTTTGTCTACATACTTTATTAACACCCTGTATGTGCTCTTATGTAGAGAACGGGTTAAATGTCGCCTACTGGCGGAGAAATATTGTAATCCCGGATATTTTGAAAATGAGATAGATACGTTTTTTGAATATTATATGACATGCACATCACGAAAAACCATGTCACTAATTTCCGTCTGTATGTCGGTCTGTCCGCTAATTCTATAACCGCCTATAACTTGAGAAGCAGCCCTCGGACTTTGATGAAATTTTCGCACAAGGTTGCTTCTATGCCAAGGATGAAAAAGCTTTGCAGATTTTGAAAACCGGTCTAGTTGTAGCGGAAAAGTATACCAATAACGAAAAAAAAAATATGATTTTCAGGGAACAAATTTTTTGGGATTGAAATTTGGGGTTGTAGGGGGTGGGGAAGGGCTTATGATTTTTGTTGGTTTTAGTATATTTATATGTATGAGATCCCAACCCCGGTAATTCTATGCACCCTTTTACACATCATAGATTTACCCGCCCCGTACAATCTGAGGTAATACTCAGATAAGACCCAGCCTGGTGTATTGTTCACATGTCTGGGGTGATGCTGCTCGATTACATAATCGATACTTGATGCTCTTTACACTAGGTATCAGCCAGCAGAAATAGACGATATCGAGTGAAATGTTACCGCATAACAAGATTCAATAATCGAGCAGTAATCTGTATCACGGATATGTTTCAACCTAGTATGCTGGTACGTTGTTAGCCAATTTTCAAGTTACCAGGGATCAACAAGAGTTTATACAAACATAAATAATTCATGTTTGCTAATCGTCTTGGAAAATGATGAAGTGATTTGGTTAATATATTGGGTTGATAGAAAACAATTAAGAACTTGTAAACAACGCGCATTAGTCCAAAATTTTATACAAATAATCATGCAAATTTGATAAGTGAATGCAATCAAATTTAGTTTTATTTCGTAACCATCCTTATCTTAAATATTATTCTCATTCGCCAACTTTGTTACTATGGTCAGTTTTATTGCCACTCTACGATAAAGTAAATAGATTTCATAGGTGTGTTGTTCTAATTTCTTATTTATCTATACGTCTACTTCCTGTTGAATATAAATTTGAATCCGCTGTATCTTGTCCGGTCTCAAAATATTTCGTCAAAGAAATGACGAATTCTTTTGCTTGTCGACCCAGAGGTCTCAGCATTTTAGCAAAATGCTTGAAAGGACACCTCAAAGTTTTGAAAAAATCTGTTTTTATAAAATAACAATGCAAATATTGAGGCAAAGAGAACGAAAATAAATCACAAATAAACAACAGCCAATGGCGTAATTACCTGACAAGCTTTGCGACAATGTCACAGCACAGAAAACTGTTACCGACATAAATGTACCCGGGAAATTCAAACTATACGTATCAACTTAGCATCTATTTTGCATCATATGACGTAACTGCTTTGTTCCAGTAAATAAACTATACAGAGTGTTCCTTATTATATATACATGAAATATTAATGTTAGTTTGCTTTATACACTATGGTCCAAAAATGTTACCTTAATTAAACTGAAGTTTTAGGAAAAAAATGGAAATGATGCGCCAATTGTTTTCTGCCAAATAAAAATTCGGGGTTCGAATCCCGTCCCAGGAGAAATTTTTCTCTTGGCTATGGATGTTGTGTTTGTCCGTAGGTGGTAGACGGTCTCTGACTGTCGAACGCGGAGGTACCACCCGGCGGATCTCATAGGTGGAGCTAGAATGTGTGCATGTTGCATGCACACGTGTTCCCTCGCCAGAGTCCATGTGGCGTTCCCCCTTTCCCATGTATGCCCCTATAGCCCCACGGTACCCAATGGGTGCTTAGGCCTTAGGCCTTCGTGGTAGTTGGAGTATAAAAAAATTTATTATTAACCTAATTGGAAAAATTGAACACATTAGGGGTAATGCACAACAACAACTGACAACATAAACATAACATTTAAATCAACAAAATGATTACAAAAATTGTTGAAAATGGCCCCCTTCACTTAGTATGCATGCTTCCGCCCTCCTTCTCATGGAATTGCGCACTCGTTGAAATATCCCTGGAGTGTTTTTTATTCACAAGCTGCAACTATTCCTTCTCTTAATTCCTCGACAGCGTTAATGGGACTTGTGTACACTAGTGCCTTAAGATAGTCCCATAAAAAGAAATCTAAACTGTTGAGGACTGGGGACCTTGGTGGCTATTCAAAGGCTACTGTTGTTGAAGAAAATTGAGGTAAGTTTGCCCGTCAAGTCGTCACGGCAAAAAGAATGGGCCAATAAAGTGGTTGCCAATAATTCCTGCCCATACGTTAACCGAAACTTGGTGTTGGAAATGGGTTTCGGTTACGGCATAGGGATTTTCTTCCACACATAAATGATTGTGGAAATTTTGAATGACATTTCGAGAAAAATTAGCTTCGTCCGTGAACAGGATCATTGATTCAAATTACGGACTTTGTGTAATTTTTTGAAGATACCACTGACAAAAGGTCACACGCCTTGGAAAATCAATGGGAAGTAATGCCTGTACTCTTAAAATATGGTAAAGATATAACATAAAAAATCCACTAAAATTCTCCAAACAATTTGATGGCAAATATTCAAGTGTCTAGCGATCTTCCTCGTACTCGTTTCAGGAAGTTCTTCGACTTCGTGCAGCACTGCTTCCTCAATTTCAGGTGTTCTCACACTTAGAGGTCTACCTTCAGATGTTCCTTTTCAAATAGGACCAGTATCAGCAAGACGACAATGAATATTAGAAAAGGTTCGACTATCTGGCAAAGCACGATCGGGATATCTCTGGTGATAAATCCGCCTGGCTTGCTCACCATTACCGTAGGCAAGGCCATATAAGTAATGCATTTCCGCCATTTCTGCATTTGTATAATTCACCATTATTAACAAGATCGTAAAAACTAAATAATGAAAAAGATGTCACAGGGAACAGATTTGAATAACCGAGACTTGTCAGAGGTCAAAAGCCAGTGACATATTCCAGAGCAACTCGATATTTATTGCTAAATTGCATTCTTCAATTATTACATTAATTTTCTCGGACAATAGAACGGTTTTTATTTTTTACTCAAAATCGAAGGAAAACAATTCAGGAGAGATTATTTATTTTAAATTGAACGGGGAATTCAGAAATAATTTTTATTTGGCAAAAAACCATTGGCGTACCATTTTTCTCTTAAAAAATATCCCCATGTTTATCAGGCCGAAATTAATGAGCCGTGGAACCTATTGAGAATCCGATCAGACCTTATACAATTTTAGGGGCTTTGAGAAAATTTGCTACCCCCACCCCACCCGCTTTTCAAGAAGCTTTGGTGACAAGTACACTTTAAGAAATAGCCTGTTTGACTGACTTGATCCATTCGATTCTTTTGTAATACATATACATGTTCTCAGATGACTAACTGATGCCGAACATAATCCTTTATTAACTATGATAGCGTCGCTTGGGGAGTGCGGGGTCAACCTACTTGACGGCACTTGTTGTTCCATATTCTTTACATAACCAAATATCTTAATCATTAGTGAGCCTTCAACATTTATAGCCTCACAAGAGAATATATAATCTATTTGTTTTCTGCATATCCCAACCGCAGCTTATCAAGAAATGTCAAAACAACATATTCATCTTGTTCAATTCTCCCATTATTTTATTTATTTAGGATTGTCCCTTGTATATATTAATCAAGACAGAGTTGTTTTTTTAAGTGTCCGATCCGCTATGTGAGATCGACGACAGCTTTTCTTATTTTTAAGGTGACGATGACTCTGCAGAGTCTTTCAATAGCCATTAATCCGTGCCCTAAAGTACCAAAGAGTCATTCCACAAGATACCTGACAACCTGATGATTGTCCTCTTCACCCAACTCAGTATAGGTGCTAAAAATAAAATTATTATTAAATTTTAGTACAGGGACCATCTTTTAATCTAGCTTGATTTATAAAAAGGGAATAAGACACAACAAGCTTGTACAGTTTAATAGTTCCAAAACACAGTAGTGTACCTTGACTATCAAGAAGCGCCCTAGCGTGGCCGAGTTCTGCCAAGGAGCCATTTATTTCGGCTGGTCGGAGTTCATATCACCGCAGACTTGGACACATCTCGTCAATCGCAACAGCTGCTAGTAAAAGGTTGAGTTATTTGCTTAGGGACAAGGTCGAAATAAGACCCAGCCTCGATTACGACTCACGTGTTCCGAGTGCTGCAGCTCCGACTACATTATACATACTCGAGGCTGTTTGACTGATCGATCTTCTCTAATGGACAGTTTCAGAGCCCTTTCACACCGATGGGCGGCCCTTACGGCCAAATCGTCGGTCGTTCCGACAATTGTGTGACGCCTTTAAGCCTCCTTAATTTTCACAGTATTTTCTCTCTTTCAGAAAGGCTGTGGTATTTCTAGATTTCTACTGTTCCGTTTCGAAACAGTCGGAATAGTATTTTTCCGGTATAGCCTTCAAGACCTTCTTCGATTAGGTTTTTATCTCCTAAATCGTGTCAAATTGGCGTCCCTGCATTGGCCTTTTGAGTTTGCCGAATAGCCAGAAGTCGCACGGAGCCAAATCAGGCGAATACGGTGGTTGCGGAAGGATATGAGTCGAGTCAGGTAACCTTTTTTTACTATTTATCACTTATCCGTAATTTGAATTTATCTTCATTGATAATAGAATGCCCATTCCTAGGCCAAATCCTTTTCAATGATTTTCTTTTGCTAAATTTAATAGTTAACTGATTGTATAATTTCATTCGTATTATATCTTTCTTTCTCAGCGATTCAGTATGGTGTTGACGATCAGCAAAACTCTGTAGTTTTTCTCCGTTAGTTGGTTTCCTATAAAACATATCTTCTTCAAGGCCACTCTAGATACCTTCTTCTAGAACGTTACGTGTTCTGCGTGATTCGCTTTTCTGTTTCCGTTGAGGTCGTGGTGCAGGGGTCGTTTCGTCATTTTTCGGACTCTGGGACATTGGGGCCCAAGAGTCATTTCATCGACTAGCACCATCTTTTTTTTGTGTAACTTAAGTTTAGTCATTTTGGTTTGGGTGCTACGTCTTCCATTTTTTTATGGGATTTTGATCCTCAGCGGTAAGTTCCTTTTTATATACCTTCGGACCCCGTGCCTTAATGCGTGTCCTGATGACGTTCGTTCAATATCTGCTTTCTTTTAGTCAATAGAAACAGAAGAGAATCATCATCCCTTCTCCTCCAGCTGGTTGCATCTTGTTGCAGTTTTGCAAATTGGTGGAAGCCATCCCCTTGAAAAAAACCCTTATGTGAACAGGTAAAATATCATTCTAATTAACAATTTCATAGATCTTTATACATTTATTATTGCTTATTGAAATTCATAGAGACTTCTTGATTTTATTGGACATTCTACGTATTCAAATATGGGGGCAGTGCCTACATGGTACCTTCTATTACATTGATCATGATTTTGATTTTTGAGCTGCCATAACTTTTTAGAACAAGGGTATATTAGTTTAGTACATTTTTATCTTTTCTTTTCCTTTGCTTTACTTTTCTTGTACAAAAAAATTTGCATGGTTTTGCTTCAAGTGCAGTTGTTTTCAATGACTAGTTTTATCTCAGACAGAGAGTAGAGTATATTTTCAAACAGTCTTCCTCTCTATAGGGTTTTTTTCCTACCATAATTTTTGGCAACGAGGCAAGCAGCCCCTGCCCAGTGACGTGCCCACTACTGGCCACTTTTTGACCAGAGTTGAGGACATCTCGGCCGCGCCTGACAAAGAAGACCTACAGATAAGTTTGATATTTAGGCGCAAAATATCTGTAAATACTTCAGGGGTATACTATGGTAGACGTCTCGCGGGGTTATTTCGAAAAATAATTTTGTCAGGTTATATTTAAGATTGATAACATCCTTTACTTTTTTAATACTCGCACTCCAGTAGTGGAGCACATGTGCGTTTTTTTTATTAATCAATATGTTGTGATTCAGTTAATATCTTGTTTTATTTGGCTCTCTCTGTGTGTACTGTTACTTAAATTTCGTTATCTCTGTTAGATTCTCCTTTTGTGTGGTGGTCAAGCAAAACAAGTTCCGAGTAACATCTCGGGGAGTTGTGGCTTAATCCGTCCTAAGTCACTGCCACTCTTAACCCCCCTACTCTCCGCTTTGTTGAGCTAGTGCACGCCACTAGACAACTGTTTTGCTTGGACCAACCGTTAGATAGTATGTATCATTGTGTTTTATTAATTAACCAAAAAAAGGCGTGGCAGGATATTTACACCATCAAAGCTTCCCAACACATTCTGGCAATACCGTAAATATTTTTACTTCAAAATGAAATGATGACTTCCCCTTGCTTATGTCTAACTGTATAAAAAATTTCATTAAAATCGAATCACCTTTACTGGATGTTCTATTTTCTTTGTCACTGAGTATAATTACAAATAGAAACCAACTAGTACCTATAGTCGTTAGTAATTTCCGTCGCATAAGCGAATCGGTTAAATAACTCACATAGTAATACCAATGGTTTGCCTAAGATGCAGCGATAACATTGAATGCACCATACAATCTAAAGATAGCTGTAAGGGTTCATTAAAAGCTGCATATCATTTTTTCCTAATTTTCATCCGGATTGTTTTTAATTATACTCATTACGTGTGTCAATTTGATTCAGGCAATTCTGAAACAACTGTATTAAAGATGTCTATAAATGTGTCTTATCATGCTGAATGATCAAGTTCTGGTCAAGGAACAAACTGGTTTGAGACAACGTACAATGTGCAAGCTTACCGAATACCGCAATGGCCAGATTTATTGTTCACATGATTACTTTACGTTTGCAGAGTCCGACCGACTTCGGATTAGGGCACATTCCATCAAAAATACACCTTCAACTGTCGGAAAAACTAGGCCAAAGGATTGTCCAACGAAAGCATCTTTCTATGAAAGTTTATATCCTGAACGCCTGGACATATACGTGTTGATATTTATAACTAACCGTTAGCGATATTTTGAATATCTGAAATCATCTACACTTTCCTCGCTCCTGAAGAGTTTTTTTACTTCCCACGTCTACTGGCGAGGAAGTATTGTAATCGCGAAAAATTTCAAAAATAAAATATGTTTTTTGAATGTTATACGGCATGTACTTATTTCCGTCGATCTGTCTGTTTGTCGGTCTGTCTGTAGGTCTGTTCGCTAATCCTATAACCGCCTATATCTTGAGAAGTACATTTTTGATGAAATTTTCACACAGCGAAAAAGCAGTAGCGGCGGCGAAAACGCCAAAAACACGATGTTTCAAAGGTTCCTGATCATTTTCGGGAAATTCTTTGTAGGGGTTGAAAATTGGAGGCTAGAATTTGAATATTGATATATCTATACGCCTCCAGCCCCAGTAACGCTACGCACCTATTAGGCATATTCAGGACTCATCAAATACGAGGGATATCTTTTAAGTTTTGCATATAGAAACATATTAGGCCGCGCGGATCGAACGTCGGTACTGAATCTTAACCTCACTCTGTAGTAAACTTAAATTCAAAGTTTCACAACAATACGTGCAGTGCTCTCACTACAGTGAATTTTTAAGTGTCACCAAGTCATTAGAAAAATGGAACTCAACATTTTCGCGCTATAATTTATTACAACTTTCAGAGACAATTATCGCAACAAGAATGCCTTGCTGAGTTACTGTCTGTTTTCGGCAACATGAGTCGACAATTTCCCGTTGGTATGGAAAATTGAAACGTGGACGGGTGAGTCTTAGCGACGATCCCGGGGTGGTTGCACCAAAAACGGCAGTCACCCAGGAAAACATCGATGCTGTGCGCAAACTCATCATTGAAGATAGACATGTGACATATCGTGAGATTGAGGCGTCCTTGAAGATCTCAAAGACCTCAATTCAAAAAATTAGGAGTAAGAAAATTAGTTTCTCGTTGGATACCCCACCTGTTGACTGAAGAGCAGAAAGCAGCCAGTGTTAATTGGTGTCAAAAAACGCCTGATCGTTTCAATTCCGGAAACTCAAAAAATGTGTATAGCATTGTTAGTGGTGATGAATCGTGGATTTACTGTTATGAACCAGGAAATAAACGACAGTCGGCTCTTTGGGGGTTCCAAGGAGAAGAAAAGCCAACAAAAGTCATCCATTCTCGAAGTGTTTAGAAAAAGATGGTCGCGACATTTGTGTCAAAAGCGGGTCATATTGCAATAATTCCTCTTAATAAGCAAAGAACTGTTACTGCGGATTGGTATACCGCTATTTGTTTGCCAAAAGTCATCACCGAGCTTCGAAAAATCAACCCGAAAGAAGAATCATCCTCCACCAAGACAATGCAAGCTCGCACACAGCCCAAAAGACAAGGCAGTATTTAACGGGAGAAAACGTGGAATTATTGGACCATCCTCCATATAGTCGCGATCTAAGTCCTAACGATTTCTTTACTTTCCCGAAAATTAAAAACAGACTGCGTGGTCAAAGGTTCCAGTCACCAGAAGAGGCAGTTGACGCATTCAAAAATGCCGTTTTGAATCTGCCAGCAAACGAGTAGAATAAGTGCTTCGAAAATTGGTTCGAGCGCATGCAGATGTGTATTAATCTTCGTGGAGGATACTTCGAAAAACAATAAAGTCATTTAAAACTACTTACCGTGTTGTTCTATTTCCATATGCAAAACTTAAAGGCATCCCTCGTATGTCCGCGTACATTTACCCTTAAAACTTAGAAATATCTCCAACAGTCGCTTGTCGATACGTGCGACGTGGTCTCCGGATGGACGAGCGTCGTACCTCTCAGTCGACAACCGCTTGTGTGCACTGCGCATGGTGAAGGCTAATATCGCCATTCGCGTGGTTTTGGTCGTCACTGCGACCTACGCCTGCAGAAATTTCTGTCAGGTGGAGGAGAAAGGTCATTTAATTCTTTGTTATACATGTTCGCAGCTAACTTTTTCAGAAAGGCTACCTTGTGCCAGATATAATCCTTCACGAACTGAATAACAGAGTCAACTTACTTGACGCCATTTATTCTAAGTAGGCTAGGGAATGACTCCATTTAATAACAATTATCGTAGAAAAAGTTTGATCAATCGACCCATTTATTTGCATGGCACTGTGAATTTTTAACAATTCAAATAAAAATATTTTTCTCCACAAAATAAACAAAAGCCGACAACAGACTTCCTTGAGCCGTAGAATATATTTTTATAAAAAACAATGTTTTCAAAAAGAAACTGCTATAAAAACAAAAATTTAAGATATATTTATCTGAAATTTATTGGGCTTTCATAATCTGTCACAGAATATTTTCATCACAGGGTCAGAGGTCAGTGTGATGCGAATAGAGGTGATTAAGGTAAATTGCCAGATTTTTAGTGGTTTAATTGCAATAGCTTCAAAAGTCATTTCATCGCACCGTTTTGCTGTTCAAAAATTTAATCTGTGTTTTAGGGCTAAAAATGACCAAGGGTCATCCCATTAGCGATAAAATACTAAACTTTATGAAAAAAAAAAATAAAAAAGGTTTTTAACCCTATTTTTCGAAAATGCGAAATGGGCGCTGAACATTTTCCCACACGTTTCCACCAAATCATTTGCCTACTTACAGTTGATCTAAAATATTTTGAAATATTTCTCGGACTACATCTCATAATGCTCTCGTAACTGGGACCTTGAGTAATGATGGGACGGCTTTGTAGAGTCGACGTTTAGGCAACCAGTTACGAGACAGTGCGTGGACGCTTGCGGTGATGTTAAAAGGTTTTGGCCGAGATTCGAGATGTATCTACCGCCACCGAGACGCGGCCTGGAAAATGCTGGAATGGTTCTCGACTCGTTGATAGGGAAATAAATACCCGACCAGGTGCTGGAGTTCAGACACAGTCGACTCTCCAGACGCAGTCGATCAGTCGGCAGTGGGCGATGAGTCACCAAGAGCACGGGTCTCGGTAGATCAGTCGATATGGTTATTAGACTTTGGACGATAATTTCGTTACAATACAATAATTAATCTAAAACGTTGCTCTAATTTGAGATTTCTAAAAATTCAACGCATATTGATTACCAAGAGCTTAGCTTAATTTTGGAAAGTATCGATTTAACATTGCATTAAAGCTAAAGCTACAACAATATTCACATATTTTTTAATTCGAACTCCAAGTTCTTTATACCGGAGCAGCCGCGAAGGCAAAAAACGTAAGTACCAAAATATCCCGATTGCTGAAAAGAATGAGAGATATTTGATTGTCTTGATGCATGCAAACTTTCAGCTATCGAAATCTACTAATATCTTGAATTATATACATTGATGGAAAGTTTAATGGATTAAATCCTGACCTTATGGAGTGGCACAAATTTTGCTGAGAGCTTACTCATTAGGTGCGGCTTTGGCTAACGACATGAAGTTGTCTACTAATCTCTACTCGAACAACGACCAACTCTAACACATGAGTTGGCGGAGCTTGCAGAGTTTTTTTTAACGGACCTCTACACTTTACGAATTAATATGTATACCAAAATTCGAACAAATTATACAGAATCACGAGTAGTAGGATCACTCAAGTACTCGACTCAGGTGATCGAATAGTACAGCACAGGGTAAATTGTGCATTAGTCATCTTTAGGTGATCATCAAGGCAACATGTTTTGCCTTATATACGGGCGTTCATCAAACCACTTTTTCAACAAAATAATGCACGACCATATATATGGCTAGAATCAAGCTGGTTCTATTTTGAAAACAATCAAATACACTTGTCGCGTTGGCCCCCAAAACCTTCCGGCCTTTCACCCATTGAACGTGTCTGGTAAGATGGGAAGAAGGATATAGGTGCTCTGATTTATGCCCAGACATGTTTCTGAGTGCAGGACCAACAAATTATTTATTAGTCTTTTATTGATCATTGCAAATTCATTATGACTGAGTGTTTTTTTCTGTCACTTAGTATATTCTAAAAGCGTGTAGTGTGCTAGCTGAAAGATGACATACAATTTATGCAATTACCATGTTGTTTTATCTTTTCTGATGTCCGACCATCATTAAATAGTGAAGAACGTTAATTGAAAATCGCTCTTAAAATCGTCTACCACTTCTAGGTTAATAGCTAGCACTCACTACTAGCTGTGAGCCATGAGTGAGACTCCAATTATTTATTTTCACATCTTTTCGATAGATGAACTATATTCCTCCATCCATCAGGTAATGTCAACATTCAGAGCAATCAATTCTAAAAGCTTATCGTTTGGAATTACTTGCTGACAACTGATTTCTACACTTACCATCCGGTTTTATCTTTCCTGATGACCGATGTCCTTTTACTAAAGTGAATTGCTCGCGACAAAAAACCTGTTGTTTTCTGCCTCACATAGTACGGCACTTTGATTGAAGATCGCTTCTTAAATCGTGCATCAATTTTGTATTAATAAATGGTAGTCATTACTAGCTGCAAGATTTCCTCTCTTTCGCTGACAAAATTAACGTAAATCCAGACCCAGACGTGTTTTTGAGTTCAGGCCTAACAAATTAGTAATTCTTGATTGAAAAGTATACAAAAAATTATTGCAATAAATTCATTATTACTGGGTGTTCTTTTTTCTGTCGCTTAGTATATTCTAACAGCCTCTAGTGTGCTAGCTGAAAGATGACATAAAATTTATGCAATTACCATGCTGTTTTATCTTTTCTGATGTCCTCCCATCATTAAATAGTAAAGAACGTTAATTGAAAATCGCTCTTAAAACGGTGTACCACTTCTAGGTAAATAGCTGGCATTCACTACTAGCTGTGAGCCATAAGTGAGACTCCAATTTATTTTCACTTCTTTTCGATAGATGAACCAAATTCCTCCATGCATCAGGTAATGTCAACATTCAAAGCAATCAATTCTAAATGCTTGTCGTTTGGAATGACAACTGACAGAAGATTTCTACAATTACCATACGGTTTTATCTTTCCTGGTGACCGATGTCCTTTCACTGAAGAGAACTGCTCGCGACAAAAAGGATGTTGTTTTCTGCCTCACATAGTACGGCACGTTGATTGAAGATCGCTTCTAAAATCGTGCATCAATTTTGCATTAATAAATGGTAGTCATTACTAGCTGCAAGATTTCCTCTGTTTCGCTGACAAGATTAATGTAAATCCAGGTAAAAAGTAAAGTGTACAGGATCAAAATAAACAGATAGTTAATTCGCGTTAAAAAGCAGTATAATTAATGAAGCTGCGGTAGGATTATGATGTGAAAGATCTGGAATGCTCTCCAGGTACAAATAATTAATTATTTATACACGGAATTTATATTGAAAACGTGTAAAAGGCAGCCATATTGTTAACTGCAGGAATTATACAGAATGCCGCGCATTAAGGCCGAATAGTTGGGGAGAATCGTATTACCTCATAAAATAGTCGAATAAAAAACGTCCGTATGTTATAGACTAAACTAAAATACTGATATTTTATTTTACAATATCTATTATTTCTGGGATAAAATTTTATTAAAAATTAACCATATCAGTAACAATATCATATTTCTAAAATTTATCTTACATCATATTTTTTATTATATTTTATATTAAAAAAAAACTTTAGAACACGCATATACACAAAATAAAAATAAATCCTCCCTAAGAGCCTTAATGACGTCAGTTTTAGAAATTTGCAAATCTTTCTCAATTATCTAGGGCATTGTTTCTCAAAGGTATCTGAAGCGCAGCCCCTTTTTGTTAAAAAAATTGTTCACGGCCCCTATTTCCCCTTAGTCATCACCCAAACGAAAATAGCCACAAAAATAGGGTGCCTAATGTAGTACAGAGACTTTTGTCCAAAATACAGATCCATTACACATCAAATTTTAAAGAGCCCTTGTGTGCAAGTAAAAAAATTACAAAATATTAACGATGACATAACACAATAAAATGGTTTTCTTTATTTTAATTTGATATATAAGTGAATGGTATCTGTGTCAAAATGACATATATGTAGGTGAAGCATCGATTGTTGTTTTACTCATAGAAACGAAAATATCGACAAAAATAGGGTACAAGTAATGGTTTTTCAAATTTTATTTCACTTTACTGTTTAAATTTAAACTGAATACATCGAAATAGTTCTAGTATTTGCGATCTGTCCAACTGGACTTATTAATATCCAGTTTTATTTTCGTTCTTAGTAATTAGTTAATTTCTATTTGCGGCGTCATTAAGATAGAATTACATAATTTAACAAGGTGGTGTTTTTGTCTTTTTTTGGAAATTTCAGGCGACTAAAAACTAAACTTACTGATTTTAAAAATACAGGACTACATACTCCTACAGTTTGGAATGAAGGACTGAGATCTAGTATCTAACTAAATTAGCGACTGATCTACATACAGCTATTATATTTATCACAAAAAGCCAGCAGTAATAAAAACAACAAATGAATTTAAATTGTTTATTTTTGTGCAAGGGAATGGGATTTTATTGAAAATCTTTGGACAGAGAAAAATCCAGACTGCATTGAGGGACAGCATTTGCAGACGGGTGCCATTGCAGTGTTCAATTTTCTGACCTGTTTTTATTTTTTATTTTTTTTTATACCAAAGTAGCCGCGCAGGCAGAAGCCTAAATGCCAGGACACCGCGGCTGCTATGAGAATCCCGAATAAATTTTGTTAAGCCGATTTTTGAACTACCTAAGGCTATTAGAACTGGGAAAGCTTCCTCTTGTAGACTGTTCCACAATCTCGACACCCTCGAGACAAAGGAGCGGTCGTGTCGGCCAGTTCTGGATGTACGAAGTTCGTCACGGTTACGATGGGAGGCCAAAGTCAGGCGGTGCGAAAAGACTGTCTGTTAGAGAAGAGTCATCGATCAGTCGGACAGCCTTCCTCTGGGCAGCATCGAGCATAAATAATGCAGTCGGGGCGGCAGCACCCCAAACGTGTGAGCAACACTCGAGGCTGGGCCTTATCTGGGCCTTGTATAGAGTGAGGCCATGCGGAGAACAGTACTTCTTAGCCCTAAACAAATAGTCTAGCTTTTTCCCAGCAGCTGCCGCTATTGACGAGATGTGTTCGTGCCAGATCAAGTCCTCGGTCATCTAGACTCCGACCAACCGAAATGAACGGCTTTTTGGCAGAACTCGGCCATCCATCGAAACCGGATGAGCACTAGAATGCTTTTTGTTCGTCAAGGTACAGTACTATATTTTTACAAGATTGTTTATTGTATACTGAAAAGTAATGAGATTGTACATGTATAACTGCCTAATGTCAAAAACTTTAACCTCAATAAATGACTCGTTGGAAGGATATGTTTTTCTTTTTTGGTATATCAATTTAAGTTTGTAGTTTTGTACACATTCGAGATTTCTCAGGTGACCTAATGATACCATATTTTAAGTGAGACTGAACAAGTGCAAAATATAATGTTTTTAAAGACTCCATCAGTAATCCTGTTAGATGCTTAAATTTTGGTAAAAGCATTCTCATTTGTTCTTTAGTGTATTCAGTAGGTTTTGTCGATTTCAGATTTCCATTAAGGGCAATGCATAAGTACAGATTACGTAACACTGTACGGAAGCTACCTTAATTGTGTTCTTTAACATCAAATATATCACTTTTGATGTTTTAATTTAATAATCTAATGAATTGCACAGCGACAATTAACGCAAGTATTTCATTACTGGTGAAAATAAGAGCATACAAATGAGATGTAGAACAAATTGCATCGAGGAACATGACTCAGGACTTCTCACGCACCAATGCGAACGTCAGTTGTTACTGACATGCCTCATTAGGTTGTGATCCCACCGTTTGCGTTGTAATGGCATCCGATCTGGTGGTAGAATTAACTAGTTAGTGTAAATTCGAAAAACTTGGGGATCAAGAACAAATTATCACTTCATCTCTGCAGTCTCGATATACAAGGTGAGTTTTTAGTATGATGCTGGGTCTATAACTCTTATAACTTTATCTGAAAAAGTTGTTTGCAAGCAGTGTTATCTACTGTATACTACTGAAATATTTTTATCTCTACAGGGTAGTTGACTACGTGGTGACCCAAGCATGGGCATGTGTAGTTTGTAGTTTCATATTTGCATTCATTTCGGGCCTGATAATGCCAACCAGCAGAAATACGTATCACTCGGGTTACCTATCCTATTTTCTGCTCGAATCCACTCCTCCTCCTTTTTGCGGATTTTGCCCAATATTTTCCTACTTTTTGTTATATACCCTTCTCCGCATGATCATTTTCTCTTTGTATATCCTTTGGGTTTGAAGTACCACAGCAAGTGGATATAACCAGCAGCGTCGTTGTGGCCAGATGTCTCGTTGAAAATTCGAGGTCGTCTAGCCATTTGATACTACAATGTGTATGTTGGCTCTTGGTGTGGACTTGGTGTGTCGTTTTTGCCCTCTCCATCTTCGTTTCCTCAGGTTACACCCGTATCCGGATGTGTGGGCATGTGTATCTACTTTTGTAGTTTCATATGTGCATTCATTTCGGGCCTGATGAAGCCAACCAGCAGAAATGCGTATCGCTCGGGTTACCTATCCTATTTTCTGCTCGAATCCACTTTCCTCCTTTTTGCGGATTTTGCCCAACATTTTCCTACTTTTTGTTATATACCCTTCTCCGCATGATCATTTTCTCTTTGTAGATCCTTTGGGTTTGAAGTACCGCAGCAAGTAGATATAACCAGCCGCGTCGTTGTGATTAGATGTCTCCTTGAAAATTCGAGGTCTTCTAGCCATTTTATACTACAATGTGTAGGTTGGCTCTTGTTGTGGACTTGGTGTGTCGTTTTTTTCCCTCTCCATCTTCGTTTCCTCAGGTTACACCCGTATCCGGATGTGCGGACATGTGTATCCACTTTTGTAGTTTCATATGTGCATTCGTTTCGGGCCTGATGAAGCCAACCAGCAGAAATACGTATCGCTCGGGTTACCTATCCTATTTTCTGCTCGAATCCACATTCCTCCATGTTGCGGATTTTGCCCGTTATTTTCCTACTTGTTGTTATATACCTTTTCCGCATGATCATTTTTTCTCTCTCTCTCTCGCTATATATATATAATAATATTTAGATATTAGGAATACGTACCACTTTAAAGTTCTACGATGATGGCTGTTTTTATATCTACACATATACTTTTCTGAATGTTATGATCCTTAACTCTCAATTTCTTGTGAGCTGCCGTTAAAATGCAGCCCTATCTTGCGTGATTGCTGAAATCGGGCAGCTCAGTGTCTCACGCAATTCATCACTCAAGCAAACCTATTCGAAATGAAACACGTTGACCAGCTAGATATATACTTCCCATAAGACTAATTAGAAAATGTGGCACGAAATTCTCCACGGTCATTTTTTCCTCATTATGACTATAAGATGCATTTAATGTGTCTATAAATGAATTGGGGGTCAATTCTTGGGCGCAGTAGAAATAATGCTCCCTGGGGAATGATCCCAAAATTCTGACAGTTACTGACGTTCATCAGACAAGCGAATGCTTCAATTGAGGAGGGCTGTACTTAAATGTGTGTACAAGTTCCCTTCCTACTTTGAAAAGCTGCATGTTCTAGTTGCTCGAAAAAGATTCGATCAATCTGTTTTTTTTAATGATACCATCTTGTCTGCGGCATAAGGATAGCGTAATATAAGAAGGAAGGTGAACACAACATAACGATTTAACGCGTCTTGGAAGCGCGAGTCCAATAACCAGGCTCTGGTTACGCCGTTTTGAGCATAAAGCACAAAGGATAAAGAAATGGCCATCTGGTGCGTGTGCAACTTGTTAAGTAGGTTCAAGCGAACCGTGAACTCGACCATATAATGAAATGTATTATTCTTCAAAATACCGCTAAAATTGTCTCACTTTTTCATGCTTCCCATTAAAAACATAACACTTAATGACCAATTAATGCTCTATTGTTGTAGCAACAGCAAATGAAAAATGATGTTTGATACCGCAGTGATACCGAACTGGCACATTAAGCCCCCAAAAAAATTTGCTCACAAGCTGTAGCATATTAGGAGCGTGCCAAAGAGCAGTTATACCAAGAGGGAATGTAGCATGGAAGACGTCTTTGAACTTTGGCTGTCGCCTCCGTTGATCTTGTCCCTTTAAATTGATTTGGTACTGCATTATTATACCGAGTGACAGAAAAGGTAAACACCTACGTATGTTTATTCGATTTTTATAATTTTTGGCATATATGTTCTGTGTCCCTGTGTCACAGCTTGATTAGCGACAAGCAGTATGGTTTCCGGCACCAACGATGCACAGGGGACCTTCTAGCTTACGTCACACAATTGTGGAGTAAACTCATCCAGTCTTATGGTGAGGACCATGTCGTTACTCTTGACATCACGAAAGCGTTCGATCAGCTGTGGCACGCTGCCCTCTTAAACAAACTTCCATCCTATGGCCTCCCAGAAAAGCTTTGCAGATGTGTGACTTTATCTCTGACCGCAAGATATTCGTCGTAATTGACGGGTTCTCCTCTTCATCCCACAACGTCAACGCGGGTGTTCCCCAGGGATCGGTCTTGGCTCCGACACTGTTCCTCTTACATATCAACGGCCTCCGTTCCTGCACGATCAACCCAATCCACAGCTTTGCTGATGACAGCACTCTACATGCAGGAATTCAGAGTGACAAGCCGATCTCTGCCGCTGAGCTGGAAAAAAGAAGGCTAGCGACGACATCCTCTCTAACAAGAGACCTGGAGGCTCTCACTGCTTGGGGACGGAACAATCCTGTACAGTTCAATGCTTCCAAAACACATTACTGTACTTTGACGAACAAAAAGCGTCCTAGCGCTCATACGGTTTCGATGGATGGCCGAGTTCTGTCAAAGAGCCATTCATTTCGGCTGGTCGTAGTCCAGATCACCGAGAACCTGATCTGGCACGAACACATCTCGTCAATAGCTGCAGCTGCTGGGAAAAAGCTAGGCTATTTGTGTAGGGCTAAGAAGTACTTTTCTCCGCATGACCTTCTCACTCTATACAAGGCCCAGATAAGGGCTAGCCTCGAGTATTGCTCACACGTTTGGGGTGCTGCCGCCCCGACTACATTATCCATACTTGATGCTGTCCAGAGGAGGGCGGTCCAACTGATCGATGACTCTTCTCACAGGCAGTCTGGGAACTCTTTCGCACCGGCGGGCCGTCGGCGATCTAGCTCTTTTCTACCGCTACACCAACGGGCTTTGCTCCTCAGAGCTCTCTTCCATGATGTCGTCGCGCGATGTGCCTGCCAAACAGACCCGCCTAACTTTAGTGTCCTATCCTAACCGTGTCGAGCTTCGTACATCAGAACTGGGCGATACGACCGCTCCTTTGTCCCGAGAGTGCCGAGACTGTGGAATATCTACAAGAGGAAGCTTCTCCCAGTTCTACTAACCTTAGGCAGTTCAAAAATTGTATTAACGAAATTTCTTTGGGATCATTATAGCAGCCGCGGGGTTCCGGCATTTAGGCTTCTGCCTGCGCGACTACTTCGATATAAAAAAAATATTATCACTTGTTGTTCATGGCAATATAAATCGATATGCAAAAAATTCTTGAATTCTAATAACTATACGTAGGTGTCACGCAGTATAGTTGTCTATTTTAGGTTCGTTTACAACAAAATTAAAATCATCCATGGTGTGTTTCCAAATTGCCGGAAAGATTAAGAAACTGATATACTACTAAAAAGTTACACAGTCGTATTATTGTGAAATATTCATATCGACTATATCTAATCCCTAGTAATATTATAAATGTGAAAGTGTATGTATATTTGCACGTTCCGTTTTTAGGCCAAAACGGCTGAATCGATTTTGATGAATTTTAGCACATATACAGATTAGACCTTGGAGATGGATATAGGCTACCCTTTGCTGTCAAACTTAGGCTTCAAGGGGTTGAAATAAGGAGTAAAAGCTACTATGGAGTAACTATAATTTCTACAGCTAGGTATACAGATATGGATTTTATAATATGCTCAGTTCTTTGAAACAGTATACATCGGCACTTGCAGAAAATGTTTGTTAATTTCACCCTTAAGAAGGTACAGTAGGAATTCACACTTTTCAAGTTATTGTAGAATATTTCAAATTAATCCAGCTGAAAGGTGTATGTTTTGTCTTCAATTTTATCTTCAAAATACTAACTCATAACAAAGAGTTTCAGAAATTTTCCTCAACATGAAATTTGGCAGAGACGTAGAATAGGGACAGATCGTGTCAATCGTCAATCGTGTCAATTTTGTGACAGGGCTGGATCCCGGGGGGCTAAGGGCAAATATATATAAATGCGAAAAAATACTCGTTTATTAGTGTCGAAATGTCGAATAATATTTAATCTATGAACATCAAATTTCGCATAGAGGCATTATGAACAATACATATCAGCTAAGAACATATTTTTAAAGTGGGCCTGAATAAGAGGCAGATATATATAAAAGAGTATTAATCACAAAATTTGGAAAACTATTTGATCTATAAAAATAAAATTTGGTAGAGAGGTAGATTATGGACAGGACATTTCCGCTAATAAAGGGATTAAGCGGTACTTGCGAGTTTGTTTGGAATTGCTTGGAGTTTTCTATATCTAAAAATTGTTAACGATGAATGGACTGTGTAACCGGAGATTTGGCAGAGAGGTAGCTATTACAATGTAAAATTTAGTTAAATTTAAAATGCTAATTTCAAAAAATTGGTAATATTGATTTGCTAGCTTTCCGCCCCGCGACTCAACCAAATTTCCCAACCATGCAAGTTGACTGTCAATTCACTAAATACAATGCAGTCGTAGCAATACAAAAACATTGTTACATGTTAGTAACAATTTAAGGCGTACGAATCAGCGGGTAATATTTAATGAAGATTCTAAGAGTAACTATATAGTAATGTGATCCATTACTGGACAGGGAAGAATTAGTAGAACGTCAGATGGTGACGCCACACTCTGTACAGGAGGAAGGCCATTTTGGTCGGTCATACTTTTATTTCATAGGACAGCTTATTTGATATATGTGTAACAAACATTAAAATTATTTTTTAAACGTTTTCACGAATACATTCTTAGTTTTACGGTAGTATTCAAGTGTTTTTTACAAGAATATATTATTGCAAGTATGTAATGTGTCATTTTAATGCAAGACCTTCAGATGTATCTGAATCAGAGATGTTGATCACAACGTTAGTTTTAAATTAAACGACTAATTTAATGGATTGGCCGTTCGTACGAGTTTAATTTTGGTTAAATTTACTATATATTGGTTAACCAAGCAACAAAAAAGTGTCGTATAAGTACATAATAAAACAGAGTGCTTCCTAATAGCTTGTTTGCTCAATTTATGGAGTAACTAAGGGAAAAGTAAATTTTAGTCGACAGTTGATTGTCTACTGTACAATTACAAGAGTCGATTCAGAATATTCATCCACATCTGCGATCTGCAATGTTCATAGACTGATTGTCAATCAAAGAAAGAGTAATCGGTGGCTAATGTCAATATTTTTCCATCTACTGAAAAATCCAGATTGGAAAAGATATCGTTTGGATAGAAGAAGAATGTTTTTGTTGAAGTTGGGCCAAGAATTAATAACGAAAACTATAATTCATAAGTAACATAATGACAAGCTTTTAAATTCCAATATAGACCAATCCATATTATCCATTTTGTCAGAATTGAATGTAAGGAATGAACAACCTGTTCCCGTTATTGGCAGACAGCAGCGATGTTTCTTATGCGTCAGACGTACAGACAGGAAATCTCGAAAGTTTTGTATTCAATCAGTACGTATGTGCAGAACATTAAGAGATGTTGTAGGTGTGATAATTAAATTATTATTTGAAATGTCACAGATTTTATTATAACTATTTCATATTATTTGTGTTTATTTTTCAAACAGCATATCTATGTAAAGATATACAGGGTGTTCCTCAATGATATGCGAATATTTAAGGATGTGAATCTACGACTGACAACATAAACATAACATTGAAACCAACGAAATGATTACAAACATTGATGAAAATGGCCCCCTTCGCTTAGTATGCATGCTTCCGCCCTCCTTCTCATAAAATTGCGCACTCGTTGAAATATCCCTGTGTTTTTTATTCTATCACAAGCCGCAACTATTCTTTCTCTTAATTCCTCTACAGTGTTAATGGGATTTGTGTACACTCGTGTCTTAACATAGCCCCACAAAAAAAATCTAAACTGTTGAGGTCTGGGGACCTTGGTGGCCATTCTTGGGGCCCACCGCGGCCAATCCAAGGATTTGGATAAACAGTTTGTAAATAATTACGAACCACTACACTGAAATGCGCTGCTGCACCATCATGCATGTACCACATATTGTTTCTTGTTACTAACGGAACATCATCAAGCAGCAAAGACAACTGTTGTTGAAGAAAATTGAGGTAAGTCGTCCCGGCAAGAAAAATGGGCCAATAAAGTGGTTGCCAATAATTCCTGCCCATACGTTAACCGAAAATTGGTGTTGAAAATGGGTTTCGGTTACAGCATAGGGATTTTCTTCTGCCCACAAATGATTACTGTGAAAATTATGAATGGCATTTCGAGAAAAATTAGCTTCGTCCGTGAACAAGTTGCTTATTTTGTGTAATTTTTTGAAGATACCACTGACAAAAGGTCACACGTCTTGGAAAATCAATGGGAAGTAATGCCTGTAAAATATGGTAAAGATGTAACAAATAAATCCACTAAAATTCTCCAAACAATTTGATGGCAAATATTTAAGTGTCTAGCGGTCTTCCTCGTTCTCGTGTCAGGATGTTCTTCGACTTCGTGCAGCACTGCTTCCTTCATTTCTGGTATCTCACACTTAGAGGTCTACCTTCAGATGTTCCTTTTCGGATAGAATCAGTTTCAACAAGACGACGATGAATATTAGAAAAGGTTTGACTGGTAAAACACGATCGGGATATCTCTGGTGATAAATCAGTCTGGCTTGCTCACCATTATCGTCGGCAAGGCCATATACGTAGATAATGCATTTCCACCATTTCTGCATTTGAATAATTCACCATTATTAACAAAATTGTGGAAACTAAATAATAAAAAAGATGTGACAGAGAACAGATTTGAACAACAGAGACTTGTCAGATTTCAAAAGCCAGTGACATATTCCAGAGATACTAGATATTTATTGCTAAACTGCATTCTTCAATTACATTAATTTTGTCGGTCAATAGAACGGTTTTTATTTTTTACTCAAAAATGACGCTTCGAAGGAAAGTAACTCAAGAGAGACATTTATTTTAAATTGAACGTAGAATTCAAAAACAATTTTTATTTGGCAAAAAACCATTGGCGTACCATTTTTTTCTTAAAAAATATCGAAGTCAATACCCGTACGCAAGCCACTGTTAAAGCTAAAAATTATTTTTGCATTGAAAGATATGCATCTTTATTAACTTTCACTACCTACTAAATATCAGTGAAATATCTGGAGCGATTCTGAAAATATTAATTAATTTCCAGTTTTTTCCTAAAACTTCAACACCTCGAGTTCTTGTAAGAAAACATTTTTGTATCATAGTTTATAAAACAAACTAACATTAATTTTTCTTGTAGATTCACACCCTTAAATATTCGCATATCATTAAGGAACACCCTGTATATCTTTTTAATTAGAATGTGTTTATTTTTGATTAACTGCAAATTAAAAAAGAAATGACCAAAAAAAAAATTATTTGCGTCCCACTCGGTTCTTAATGTAAGTTTCTGACCACGGACTTATGAAGGTTAATGTGAAACTTGAGTATCAACCTCAAATATAGGATAAAAATATGTCGTGCATTTATGTATAATGGTCCTTCGAACCGGATACTCTTGAGACGACCCTAAAATACAAATCACCAGCCATTTGCCGTGTCTGTATTGTTAGAAAATATCTGTATCGCAGTATGGCACATCCCCTTGCGTTTGTCTACCGTACAATAGTTGATTCAGACAGAGTGTTTATCCACATCTGCGATCTGCGATGTCCATAGACTGATGACAAGGCGTGGCTTCATTCTGTGACTGCGTGTGTAGATGGCTCGTTTGCGGAGAGCGGGACGGAGGGGGGATCAAGGTATAAGGGAGGGGGTTCCAGGCCAGGTGGACGCAGGACGCGCCCGTCCGTAGTTAAGTGACGATACCCTTTCAGAGGGACATCTGTACCCTTGCTTGCGGCTTGCACGGCCATCGGCTGCTTTACTTTTCATAATGCACACTCCCCCGTCCGTCATCATATTCAGACGGCTGTTATGTCGTATTAGGGATTGTTCACACTCACTGAACATAATACATCGATTCTATACGTGGTGCGTTCATTTACTCTCAAGACTGAAACAGCCTAGCCAAGTGTAAAGAGTGTTTTGATCACATAATGTTTCTGATTCAAGGTCATAGAGATTGCAGTCTAGCAGCTCATGCACTTTCGTAGGATCATTCTCGCACGGGAATCCGTGGGTCCTGCACTCGCCTGAGGACAATTTTGGGGGGAGGGGGCGATTGCAAGTTGAAGGGGATGCGTATTTTCCTTTTTCTTGTAACCTTTTGGGGGTGGGAACTCTACACAGTCCCTCCCCGGGGACCCACTGCCTAATATAATATTAGGTATTTATCTTCAAAAAGTGAAATTTTTTATACAGAAGTAGCCGCTGAGGCAGAAGCCTAAATACCAAGACACCGCGGCTGCTATGAGGAGCTTAAAGAAACTTTGTTAATCTGATTTTTGAACTGTCTAAGGTTAGTAGAACTGGGAAAACCTAAGATTGTGCCTCAATCTTATACCCTAGGGATAAAGGAGCGGTCTTATCGGCCAGTTCTTGATGTACGAAGCTCGATATGGTTAGGATGGGAGGCCGAAGTCAGGCGCGTCTGGCTGTCAGGCACATCACTCAGCGGCAAAATGAGGAGCAAAGTCTGCTGGCGTAACGGTAGAAGAGAGCTAGATCGCCGACGACCTGCCGGCATACACTATCCGTTACAGAACAGTCGGACAGCTCTCCTCTGAACAGCGTTAAGCATGGGAGCGACAGCACCTCAAACATGTGAGAAGTACTCGAGGCTAGGTCCTATCTAGGTCTTATTCAGAGTGAGGAATTCACGTGGAGAAAAGTGCTTTTCAGCCCTAGGCAAATGGACTAGCTTTTTCGCAGCAGCTGCCACTATTGACGAGATAGATCACGCCAGATCAAGTCCTCTTTAATCTGGACTCCTACCAGACGAAATGGGCTGCTCTTTGGTAGAACTCAGCCATCTTTTTAAGGTACAGTACTGTGTTTTGGAGGCATTGAACTGTTCCGTGATAATTTCCAGATCTCTCGTCAAAGAAGAAGTCGCCGTAAGTCTTCTTTTCTACAGCTCGTCGAGAGAGATCGGTTTGTCACGCTGAATTTCTGCATGTAGAGTGCTGTCATCAGTAAAACTGTTGGTCGGATTGATCAAACAGGAAAGGAGGCCGTTGATATGTTAGAGGAACAATGTCGGAGTCGAAACAGGTACCTGGGGAACACCCGCGTTGACATCGTGGGATGAAGAAGAGAACCCGTTGTAATTGGGGTTCTTGCGGCCAGAGAGAAGTCAGGCACCCATCTCCAAAGCTTCTTTGATTTTTCGTCTATATTGTGGTTGTAACTTTGTGAAAAATTTGCCCATAATCCAACTGATCCTTTCCAATAGTACGATTATTCATGTTTTACCAAATATATCTAGCGGTCAGACAAACATGTGTGACATGTTTTTTTCGTGACTTCCGCGTTATGAAATATCTAATAAACATATTGGAAGGTCCAATACACCATCTAGACTTGTAGTCTAGAGCGAAATCGACACACACCGTGGACAAATACGAATACCTAGATTTCGATTCCATGATTACAGTACTTCCTCAATAAAACTATTCCACAATTATAAAAATTCGTTCTCCTATTGGTGTGGAAAATAAAAACTAATAACAAAGTGTGAGGATTCAATTCAATTTGGAAAAACCGAATAACTGCAAAATGACTTTCGACGTAAGCATCTAAATTCTGCAACAAAGTATGATTGTCCTATGCTCCTTCATCTAAGTTTCTGCAACACTACTCGTACTTTTCTATCTGAATGAACTGACAATAAAATATAACCTGCTGAAACATATTCCACACAAAGCTAAGATGGAGTCTTAGTAATTAACCTTGTAAAATGCATATTGTTTTTTAAAATTTTTCTCAATGAACTTAATAGAATCGATATTATAAGTCTTATGTTCGGTAAGTCTCTGATGCATGAAACTTTCATGGAATGACGTCCTAGTAGTTATCCAGCCAAATGGAGCAAAATCCGAAAGTTGATACTACAATAACTTTTTACGACCAATTCAGAGAGGTACAGCAACCTCTGTAACAAAAACACATATCTGACGATCTATATTTTAAAGTATAAACTTAAGGTCCGTATTAATAACCACGTTATCGAGTCTTTGACATTTTTTACATTTAGAGCTATCCTGCTCGAGGGATAATTTCGCTACAAATACGGTTTAGCGATATTTCCAAACGGTTCGATATCTCTTTGAAAAATCGGTAAAAAATAAGTAGTACCTACTAACAACCCACAGAAATTCGCTAAAAGAAACGAATTAGTCTTTAGAACTTCAAAGTATAATAATTTGAACATACCATCACCAATACTCTCCATAAAAGTTTTCCTCGTATACAACGAATTGCAGAAACTATCCTGAAGCAAAAGTATACATACATACTTATACGTACAGAAATGAAACAAAATATTAATGCAAAATTATTCCATGTAAAACTACGTCGAAGCAACTACCGCTTGCTACCATTTTTGCTACCACTACCATTTCTCCAGTCATGGATCGTGGGCACATAATGCTTAGTTCAGAATGCGCTATTGTCTGGGAGGCATATAATTAAAATCGTGAGCCTTTTTCTTATTACAAGGATGACAATAGCCGATTATTGGACTGAAGGTATATGAATCTGATCCGTTTTCTCATTGTTTCGACGAATCATTCCAATTTCTAAAACAGAAATAATTAAATAACTTATTTTTATTGTTTCAGTAATATACAAAGAATCGCGCCAGGTAAGTTGATTCAGTGCTTCCGCATCGTGCTTATCAATAAATCCCAATACAACAGTTGCGAATGCCAAATTCGCAATAGGTACTGTTACTATGCTGCTAATTAGAAATACGAAAAAGTATCTACAAGTTGGTTGAGCTGAGATCTGTCGAATATTTTAGAATGAAGACATTTCACCCAGAATCATTTATTGAACCATAGCCGAGTGAGAGCAGGGAATACCTTGTCTGAATCATCAAAAAAGTGGAAGACCACATTCATTTACTGCACAGAGGTCTTAGAGATTGGTGAGAAGAGCATAAAATCAAGCTGGAATGTCAAGAAGGAAACTGGCTTATCAATACAGACCTTCTAAGAGTGCAGTGGCGAAGCGTCCATGTAACCATTGTTACCATTGGTAACAGTTAAAAACCTTAAAAATAAATATTTTATGACTAAGTACTGTGAAATACTTTTATTTATTTGTTTAACAACAGCGATATGTAATAGTAATTCAGTAAATAGCCCCCACGAAAATAATGCGGTTAGTCCGTCGGGGACCGCCGGTACCGGCTCGTGTCTGATCGCGGCCTCCCGAGTGCGTAGGGCGCTGCGACTATTATGTGGGCTTGTTACCATTTTTTGATTTGGTTACTCACTTCTCACTCGTCAGTAGGTAGCCGTTACCGGCTGTAATGTGCGTACAATTAAAGCTGCGTAATCGATCAACTACTTGAAAACTCATTCTCCTTGTATAATTTTTAAGAAAAATTGGAGATCATTGAAAATGGAAGACCAACACCTATTTTAGGTAATTTTAAAAAGGATTAAACGTAGTTTGATATTTTAAATTAAGTTGGTATATGGAAACTCTTGATTATGTGGTTGCAAAAAAACAGATTGTATTGTTGGCGATGTCTTCTGTTTTATACAGAAAAAAATGGGTGAACCAGCAGCGGAGTCAACGATTTAAATAGTTTTAGGGCTCTTAAGAGGAGACATGAAATTTCTCCGTTACATGTGAGACGTGTAGCCAATTTAATTCAGTTTGGCAAGACAAGAATCGAAAGTTGTCTTAACCAAGCTTTTAGATACCGCATGTTTTTTGGGAAAACACGAATTGCCGTTCATTTTGAAGGGGATGACTCTGACAATAGAGGAAATTACAGGGAATTGTTAACATTCATTGCCAAAAAAGATCAAAAATTTTCCAAACATCTGGAAACGTCGACTGTTTTTTCGGACGGCTTGGATTAGTCATAGCATAAGACGATGAGGTATATCAAGTGCCCCAGACCCTCAGTCCAGGAATGTTTACCTCAATTTAAAAATAGTTTAAATAAAATACCTAAAATAAACAAAAACTTATATTTGGGAGGTTCAAAATAGACTTTTTTTGGTAACAGTTTAGGAAAAGTCACGCGTCGCCACTGTAAGAGTGCGATATCGGACAAGTCTTAAATATCGAAAAAGGCTTACATAATATGACATAAGGCTCGATCATCGATAGCTTTGAATATAAGGATTCTATTGGAAACTGAGAAACTAATTCACCAACAGGAGAAAAGGACAAGAACATGATGCAGTTTGTTAGTGTAAGTACAGGGAAACGTGTAGAGATCAGGGGTAATCAACAGTTTTGACACTTATGTTTTTATTCTCCATCACTACACAATTAGAAAAGTGAAGACCACTGCAACAATGAAACAAATTATGAAGTGACAAGAAAAACTGCAGCAGGTAGATTTCAGACCAATTAAATTATGCAAGGCATTAACCATAATAAATCATAACCGCAACATTGTTTGAATTACCTAGGAGAAGGAGCTCATAAATACAGAAATTATGCAATTGCTAGAGAAGAAGCACGTCACGATATTAATAAAACTACGATACCCCGTACGAATTAGAAGTCGTTTATTTGGTACTATCGTACTTAAAAGAGCGAGTATAAATACAGCAGCCTATCAGTTCAGACTCTAATTGGTGAGATGAATAGATAAGAATACAGAACCATATCTACATGTCTAGCTTTGCTAAAAAAAATGAGAATGCGTTTATATTCATGCGTTAACAGCTATATACAATTTGAAAACATCTATATCGATGACAAAAACTCCCAAGTAACGGAACTGTGATCAGTAATGTCAAAAAAAATGTCTGATTTAGTAAAAGTTAATAACATTCGTTCTCCCAAAGGTTACGGGTAGATAGTCTTTCGTTACATAAAACTTACAACTTTCAGAGAACGTAGGATATGACCAAAAAGAAACCGCAGTGGATTATAGCAGTCGAATTATCTGAGGAACTCATAAATATAGAAAACTTCTACATAAATTAATTTAAAAAAAGATGTGAGAGTAGTTAGGGGTGAAGAAAGCAATATACTCTCTGAAATGAGAACAGCACCTACGTATAGTAACTATCATCTTAGCCGATTATTAAATACCTAAAGAAGAAAAACAATGCCATAACGAACAATTTGATAAATGAAGTTTATTGATTATGTAGCAGAAGCTCATAAGTACCTATATATCTACATTAACATTCCCAGAGAAGAATATAACGAAAAAAAAAACAGTTTATTGATAACAACATACCTACAACATCCCAAAATAGTATCACGCAACGAAAAACAAAACGAAAAATGTAAATATGTTAACCACATATTGATTGGTAAGAAGAAGAAATAGAGCAGTATGGCAGAGTATTTTTGTCGAGATTAAATAATCATTCTCTGAACGGTACTTTGTTACATCAATCCAAATAGTGCCGATTCTGATGAAAAATATACCAGAACCGACAATAAGATAGACATAATCTGAGACGTTCATAAATATTATAAAAGTAAAAAAACATCACGGAATTAAGAAAACAACAATAGCTGTAACACAAGTCTGAATAAAATACAATGAAAAATAAGTGAATAAATATTCAGTGCGTCGGTAGGTGGAGAGACAGTTCCTCTGAGACAGTATCACCAAGCAAAATTGATAGAAAAAAAGCCCAAAGTAATGTTACACCAAGAGGCAAGTCATCGGGTCAGAGTGAAGACTGATAGGTGACAAAGTACAGTACTGTGTTTTGGAGGCATTGAACTGTTCCGTGATAATTTCCAGATCTCTCGTCAAAGAAGAAGTCGCCGTAAGTCTTCTTTTCTACAGCTCGTCGACAGAGATCGGTTTGTCACGCTGAATTTCTGCATGTAGAGTGCTGTCATCAGTAAAACTGTTGGTCGGATTGATCAAACAGGAAAGGAGGCCGTTGATATGTTAGAGGAACAATGTCGGAGTCGAAACAGGTACCTGGGGAACACCCGCGTTGACATCGTGGGATGAAGAAGAGAACCCGTTGTAATTGGGGTTCTTGCGGCCAGAGAGAAGTCAGGCACCCATCTCCAAAGCTTCTTTGATTTTTCGTCTATATTGTGGTTGTAACTTTGTGAAAAATTTGCCCATAATCCAACTGATCCTTTCCAATAGTACGATTATTCATGTTTTACCAAATATATCTAGCGGTCAGACAAACATGTGTGACATGTTTTTTTCGTGACTTCCGCGTTATGAAATATCTAATAAACATATTGGAAGGTCCAATACACCATCTAGACTTGTAGTCTAGAGCGAAATCGACACACACCGTGGACAAATACGAATACCTAGATTTCGATTCCATGATTACAGTACTTCCTCAATAAAACTATTCCACAATTATAAAAATTCGTTCTCCTATTGGTGTGGAAAATAAAAACTAATAACAAAGTGTGAGGATTCAATTCAATTTGGAAAAACCGAATAACTGCAAAATGACTTTCGACGTAAGCATCTAAATTCTGCAACAAAGTATGATTGTCCTATGCTCCTTCATCTAAGTTTCTGCAACACTACTCGTACTTTTCTATCTGAATGAACTGACAATAAAATATAACCTGCTGAAACATATTCCACACAAAGCTAAGATGGAGTCTTAGTAATTAACCTTGTAAAATGCATATTGTTTTTTAAAATTTTTCTCAATGAACTTAATAGAATCGATATTATAAGTCTTATGTTCGGTAAGTCTCTGATGCATGAAACTTTCATGGAATGACGTCCTAGTAGTTATCCAGCCAAATGGAGCAAAATCCGAAAGTTGATACTACAATAACTTTTTACGACCAATTCAGAGAGGTACAGCAACCTCTGTAACAAAAACACATATCTGACGATCTATATTTTAAAGTATAAACTTAAGGTCCGTATTAATAACCACGTTATCGAGTCTTTGACATTTTTTACATTTAGAGCTATCCTGCTCGAGGGATAATTTCGCTACAAATACGGTTTAGCGATATTTCCAAACGGTTCGATATCTCTTTGAAAAATCGGTAAAAAATAAGTAGTACCTACTAACAACCCACAGAAATTCGCTAAAAGAAACGAATTAGTCTTTAGAACTTCAAAGTATAATAATTTGAACATACCATCACCAATACTCTCCATAAAAGTTTTCCTCGTATACAACGAATTGCAGAAACTATCCTGAAGCAAAAGTATACATACATACTTATACGTACAGAAATGAAACAAAATATTAATGCAAAATTATTCCATGTAAAACTACGTCGAAGCAACTACCGCTTGCTACCATTTTTGCTACCACTACCATTTCTCCAGTCATGGATCGTGGGCACATAATGCTTAGTTCAGAATGCGCTATTGTCTGGGAGGCATATAATTAAAATCGTGAGCCTTTTTCTTATTACAAGGATGACAATAGCCGATTATTGGACTGAAGGTATATGAATCTGATCCGTTTTCTCATTGTTTCGACGAATCATTCCAATTTCTAAAACAGAAATAATTAAATAACTTATTTTTATTGTTTCAGTAATATACAAAGAATCGCGCCAGGTAAGTTGATTCAGTGCTTCCGCATCGTGCTTATCAATAAATCCCAATACAACAGTTGCGAATGCCAAATTCGCAATAGGTACTGTTACTATGCTGCTAATTAGAAATACGAAAAAGTATCTACAAGTTGGTTGAGCTGAGATCTGTCGAATATTTTAGAATGAAGACATTTCACCCAGAATCATTTATTGAACCATAGCCGAGTGAGAGCAGGGAATACCTTGTCTGAATCATCAAAAAAGTGGAAGACCACATTCATTTACTGCACAGAGGTCTTAGAGATTGGTGAGAAGAGCATAAAATCAAGCTGGAATGTCAAGAAGGAAACTGGCTTATCAATACAGACCTTCTAAGAGTGCAGTGGCGAAGCGTCCATGTAACCATTGTTACCATTGGTAACAGTTAAAAACCTTAAAAATAAATATTTTATGACTAAGTACTGTGAAATACTTTTATTTATTTGTTTAACAACAGCGATATGTAATAGTAATTCAGTAAATAGCCCCCACGAAAATAATGCGGTTAGTCCGTCGGGGACCGCCGGTACCGGCTCGTGTCTGATCGCGGCCTCCCGAGTGCGTAGGGCGCTGCGACTATTATGTGGGCTTGTTACCATTTTTTGATTTGGTTACTCACTTCTCACTCGTCAGTAGGTAGCCGTTACCGGCTGTAATGTGCGTACAATTAAAGCTGCGTAATCGATCAACTACTTGAAAACTCATTCTCCTTGTATAATTTTTAAGAAAAATTGGAGATCATTGAAAATGGAAGACCAACACCTATTTTAGGTAATTTTAAAAAGGATTAAACGTAGTTTGATATTTTAAATTAAGTTGGTATATGGAAACTCTTGATTATGTGGTTGCAAAAAAACAGATTGTATTGTTGGCGATGTCTTCTGTTTTATACAGAAAAAAATGGGTGAACCAGCAGCGGAGTCAACGATTTAAATAGTTTTAGGGCTCTTAAGAGGAGACATGAAATTTCTCCGTTACATGTGAGACGTGTAGCCAATTTAATTCAGTTTGGCAAGACAAGAATCGAAAGTTGTCTTAACCAAGCTTTTAGATACCGCATGTTTTTTGGGAAAACACGAATTGCCGTTCATTTTGAAGGGGATGACTCTGACAATAGAGGAAATTACAGGGAATTGTTAACATTCATTGCCAAAAAAGATCAAAAATTTTCCAAACATCTGGAAACGTCGACTGTTTTTTCGGACGGCTTGGATTAGTCATAGCATAAGACGATGAGGTATATCAAGTGCCCCAGACCCTCAGTCCAGGAATGTTTACCTCAATTTAAAAATAGTTTAAATAAAATACCTAAAATAAACAAAAACTTATATTTGGGAGGTTCAAAATAGACTTTTTTTGGTAACAGTTTAGGAAAAGTCACGCGTCGCCACTGTAAGAGTGCGATATCGGACAAGTCTTAAATATCGAAAAAGGCTTACATAATATGACATAAGGCTCGATCATCGATAGCTTTGAATATAAGGATTCTATTGGAAACTGAGAAACTAATTCACCAACAGGAGAAAAGGACAAGAACATGATGCAGTTTGTTAGTGTAAGTACAGGGAAACGTGTAGAGATCAGGGGTAATCAACAGTTTTGACACTTATGTTTTTATTCTCCATCACTACACAATTAGAAAAGTGAAGACCACTGCAACAATGAAACAAATTATGAAGTGACAAGAAAAACTGCAGCAGGTAGATTTCAGACCAATTAAATTATGCAAGGCATTAACCATAATAAATCATAACCGCAACATTGTTTGAATTACCTAGGAGAAGGAGCTCATAAATACAGAAATTATGCAATTGCTAGAGAAGAAGCACGTCACGATATTAATAAAACTACGATACCCCGTACGAATTAGAAGTCGTTTATTTGGTACTATCGTACTTAAAAGAGCGAGTATAAATACAGCAGCCTATCAGTTCAGACTCTAATTGGTGAGATGAATAGATAAGAATACAGAACCATATCTATAGTTGGACCAGCGAAAGATTGCAAGCCGAAAGAATGCGGACAAAAAATTGCGAAGTTGTCAGATGTTCTACATAAAATGCGGTCCATACATATTAACATATTTAAGATATAGAATTGTTCCGCTGAATTTGGCAATGTAGCTGGAAAACCCAGGCCGCAGGTAAACATCCGGTCGCTGATTGGTCCAAAACTCTTATCTTATCTGAAACTAGAATAACGTGCCGATGGCACGGTCATTTATAAACCTACTCCCATAGGCGTAGGCAGTTGGCAAATACTTTGAAAATATAATTTACTGTTTAGTGGTGATAATGGAATTCAAGCATGGGAAAGTTATTCACAGCCAGGCAAGGGAAATAATAGCAAACGTGATACGTGCTTGCGATGCAGAAGCGGCTAACAATACTTTCGTTTATCCACTGGTAGCTAGAAATGCAAGGGCGGCATATTATACGGGTGTTAGTGAACGAACTATAAGTAAAATTAGAAAAGAAGATAAAGACAGGCAAAATGCAACCTCCACACAGCCTTTAGCTTCTCCCGGAAAAAAGAGATCACGCCCTTCTGTGATCCAAAAAATTGATGGAGTCGATTTTTCCATTATTCGGAGAATGATAGAAAAATTTTACTGTGATTTTAAAGTGGTACCTACTTGTAGTAAACTTCTAATCAAACTGAAGGAAGAAATGGAATTTCCATTTGGTAAAGAATCGTTGAGGCTGCTTTTAAAAGCAAAAGGATTTTACTGGCGTAAATGCCACAACAAAAGGAAATTACTAATGGAAAGACCCAGTATTTTACATTGGCGATACAAGTATCTTAGGTCTATTAAAAAGTTCCGGGAAGAAGGAAGGCATATTATTTATTTGGACGAAACTTGGGTTGATAATGACCTCACTTTCAAGAAATGCTGGCAAAGCGAAGAAATTATGGGTGTCCTGAGCAATATAAGTTCTACAGGTAATAAAGTTTCTTTCACCTCGATTTTGCTTATTATACATTTTTCTCAATTTTGGAATATTCTTAATAAGTGCTCATTTAATTTGTCTAATTGAATACATAATCCCTTGCAAGTATTTTTTTCTCAAAAATATGTTTTTTATACATAGTGATTCAAAAAGGTGTTGGCAAACTTAAAATAACACTAAAATGAGGCTATTTATTCATTTCCAGGACGACTTATAATTGTTCATGCGGGTTCGCAAGATGGTTTTGTTCCTGGAGCCTGTCTCATTTTCAAGGCTGGCTGTGCCACTGGTGATTATCACGGTCAAATGAACCAAGAAAATTTCACGAAGTGGCTTACTGAAAAACTATTTCCTAACATTCCTCCTAATAGTATTATAATAATGGATAATGCACCTTACCATTCAGCTTTGGAAGACAAGCCTCCAACTAGATCTTCTCTAAAAAGAGACATCATCACGTGGTTGAGCAAAAAAGGTATAGAGCATGATCCTAATGCTAAAAAAATGGAGCTTTATGAAATAGCTTGTCTACATAGGCCACCATCTGATGAGAAAAATTATAAGATAGATAATTTAATAAGAAGTTTCGGACACACCCCACTTCGAACGCCACCCTATATGTGTCAGTTTAATCCCATAGAGATGATTTGGGCACAAGTAAAATTTTTCATTAGAAGCCATAATACAAGCGGCGAATTTACTATAAAAAAACTAGATGAAATTTCTAATAAGGCCATCGCTTCAGTAAGTGCCAGTGACTGGCAAAAGGTTATTGGACATGTTATAAAAATTGAAGATGAATATTGGGAAAAAGACAGTCTCATTCAAGAAATACAGGAAGAAATAATAATCAACATAGGAGGTGAAAGTGATAGCAATGACAGTTCCTCAGACAGTGATCATGACTCTAATCAGGATTGAAACTATACTAGATTGGCTACCTTTTAGAATTTTTAGATATTCATTTATTATACTATTGGTTTGTGGCTTTTAGTATCTCAGTAGAAAGTCTAATTCTATGTGTTGTTTATGGGTTATTTCATCAAGAAATTACTTTTTGTTTTCCTATATTTTTCTATTCAGTCAGATATTTTTGACTTGTTGTATTCTATTTTAGAAGAATGCATAATTTGTTTTGCTGTTCAATCATAATGCGTACATAGGAATATTACTTGTTGCCTAAAAAATATATTTATTTTGTTCTCAATATTCAGTGTTTGTGTATATTTATTTCTTATAATGTATGTTTGGTATCACGTCATTATGAATCGCAAAAAAATATTAATACTACCAGTTGTAATAAAATATAAATTCAATTAATAATTCAAGTCTCTCCGATCTCCGCCTATGACTCCATATAAAATCGTCTAATGGTAAGGTTTTTTCATCGCATTTCCCCCTTTCGTCCCTAGCAATCTTTGGCTGGTCGATCAATACATGTCTAGCTTTGCTAAAAAAAATGAGAATGCGTTTATATTCATGCGTTAACAGCTATATACAATTTGAAGACATCTATATCGATGACAAAAACTCCCAAGTAACGGAACTGTGATCAGTAATGTCAAAAAAAATGTCTGATTTAGTAAAAGTTAATAACATTCGTTCTCCCAAAGGTTACGGGTAGATAGTCTTTCGTTACATAAAACTTACAACTTTCAGAGAACGTAGGATATGACCAAAAAGAAACCGCAGTGGATTATAGCAGTCGAATTATCTGAGGAACTCATAAATATAGAAAACTTCTACATAAATTAATTTAAAAAAAGATGTGAGAGTAGTTAGGGGTGAAGAAAGCAATATACTCTCTGAAATGAGAACAGCACCTACGTATAGTAACTATCATCTTAGCCGATTATTAAATACCTAAAGAAGAAAAACAATGCCATAACGAACAATTTGATAAATGAAGTTTATTGATTATGTAGCAGAAGCTCATAAGTACCTATATATCTACATTAACATTCCCAGAGAAGAATATAACGAAAAAAAAAACAGTTTATTGATAACAACATACCTACAACATCCCAAAATAGTATCACGCAACGAAAAACAAAACGAAAAATGTAAATATGTTAACCACATATTGATTGGTAAGAAGAAGAAATAGAGCAGTATGGCAGAGTATTTTTGTCGAGATTAAATAATCATTCTCTGAACGGTACTTTGTTACATCAATCCAAATAGTGCCGATTCTGATGAAAAATATACCAGAACCGACAATAAGATAGACATAATCTGAGACGTTCATAAATATTATAAAAGTAAAAAAACATCACGGAATTAAGAAAACAACAATAGCTGTAACACAAGTCTGAATAAAATACAATGAAAAATAAGTGAATAAATATTCAGTGCGTCGGTAGGTGGAGAGACAGTTCCTCTGAGACAGTATCACCAAGCAAAATTGATAGAAAAAAAGCCCAAAGTAATGTTACACCAAGAGGCAAGTCATCGGGTCAGAGTGAAGACTGATAGGTGACAAAGGAAACTATCAAATAAACGTGAAGCAAAATGCAGAATCCTATCAGAAATCTAAGCGACTATTCTTACTAAAGAAACTGTTCATCCTTTAATAACAAAATAATCACTCTTTCAACGGTCTTTTGTTATATCAATCCGTATAAGGTTGTTTTTGATGAAAAAGGTGCCAGAATCGACAAGATAGACACGGTGTTCAGAAAAATAGCTGTGACAGCTGTCTAAATAAAATATAATGAAAAATAAGTTAATATATATTCAGCATGTCGGTCGGTGCAGATTACTGAGTGGTAAGATGTTTGAGTATCTGGTAAGTGCAGTGAGAGAGAGCTTCTCTAAAAGATCATCATCAACTAAGGAACATGTTACAAAATTGATAGAAAAGTAACGCTATACCAAGAGGCAAGTCATTGGATCAGAGTGAAGACTGATAGGTGACAAAATCAAACTAAGGAAACTGTACATTAAACGTGAAGCAAAATACATAATCCTATAAGGAATCTGAGGGACTAAAACTAACTAAAGAAACTGTGTGTCCTTTGGCAGAGTATTTTCGCCGAGAGATTAAATAATCACTCTCTAAACGGTATCTTGTTATATAAATCGGAATAATGTTGATTTTGATAAAAAAGAAAGCAGAATTGACAAGATAGGCATAATCCAAATATTATAGAAATGAAACACACCACGGAATGAAAAAAAGAACAATAGGTGCGACACAAGTCTAAATAAAATAAAATGAAAAATGAGTGAATATACATTCAGCGCGTCGGTCGGTGCAGAGACTGATTGGTAAGATGTTCAAGTAGTAAGGGTACAGAGAGAACAAACAGTATGCCCCTCTGAAAGGGTATCGTCACCTACGTAGCCAAACGTCCACCTTTGTCAACCCCCCCACAGTGGCGAGACCACGCCTCCCGGTGCGCACGCTGTGCGGAGACCTATGTCGTATCCCCTCCCTTCGGCGGCGCTGGACAAGTCGGGCTATGCGACAATCTTCAGTAACCGCTCCTGAACCGGTGCTAACTGTGCAGTTGACACATTTTGTAGCTGTCGATGCGCCGGATGGAAGAAGTCCATGCAGTCGGTGCGTCTTGTGATGCGTTTTGTGTGTGAACTCAAAGTGAATGGTTTTTTGTGGGCCGGTGACAACATCCGCACGACGGAACACGCGCTTTAATTAGGTGAGTGACACTAACAAATTGTCACAAAGATCCACGAACAATCGGGATATGCGCGATACTGCCCTGTACAAAGGGTAGATAGAAACCGGTAAGCTGCTAACAAGTTCTACAGTAAGCTTTACAATAGGCGGCAAGCTTAGTCCAAGGGAACGTTTCTGATTGGCTGCATGATAATGTCCGTAACAAAGAGGCTCTACCGTTCTCAGACAAATAGCCTCTGATATTAGCCGCTCGCGATCTTTACGATACCAGCTATGGCGCGTAACATATATTGGTTTTTATGTCACCGAAACCGAAGAAAATTTTTTAATAATGTTTGCACACTGATAGACAAACAGGATGGACTGATCAAGTTTATAGTGTACCATTGTGCTAGTAAGTTCTAGTGTTTTATGTGAAGTGATATCCTGCACTATGTGCTCAGAGGACAAAAAAAAATCATGACGCTCACATGGTAATCCGTGATTTAAAATTTTTTTTCAATGACAGGTCAGTTGTAATTATGTCTTACAACCTGGCAAAAATGTTCACCTTTCTTGTTTTATTTCATAATCTCCAATAAATATTAATTGACACACCTAACCGCTACCTAAACTACGAATATCTTCATACATGAAGCAAATTGTCAGTGTCACTGTGAAGCAAATTGTCACTGTACATGCGAATGATTTTTATGATATAAACTATTCAAAGTCGAATAAGAAACGATATTTTATCTTTCCAAAATACCCTGACGCAGAATTTAAACTTCTGAACTTTGAAGCGTACTTGTGCTGCGACTTACTCCAAAAACCGAGCATTAGCATAATGAATAAATTCTTCATAAATGTTCACTATTACTATTCCTGCCAAGTGGATCATTCGTTAATGTTCAGCTCGAACAGAGTGGCAGTCACTCATAGTTTCAAAATTGTAAATCTTTTATTATATTTCCTTATTACGTTTTTGTCATGTCACTATCAACGCCATCACTTGTTTTATGTAGGTATATTATTCATAAGTTCAAATTGAAATCATCTACTTAACAACTAGTCAGGTAAATCAAAGAGCCCTAATATTCTGAATCATAAATTTTGAAAAGGTAAGGTTGCTCGCTATTTCTTCAACCCATTGCGCTCAAAATGAGTACCTATTAAAATGTATCCAAATATATACTTTTGAAGAAGAAAATATAATCATATTTGACTTCATATTGACGATAAATAGTCAAGTATAAAAATAGATGACATGAGGTCGAACAGTAAGTAGTAGATATCTTTGAAACTCCATAAGGAACCCAAATGTATTCCCATTGTGTCATAAAATTTCGATCTGTTATAATGGACACTTTTTATCTGTATAACACCCAAGGACTAATGTAATATGAAAGTCAAGATCGAACATGATTTGTCTCGTTAACGATCTGTACACCTACATCAACTGCAATGAAATGTAAATCCTGAAACGTGATATTCTATCATAAAGATCTGATAATCAAATCAGAACATGCTGTCACAAAATATATTGTTTATGGTATCTAGTTGCAACAACAATGATTTTGCCAGTTCTTTTAACTCATACAAAGATGTGTGTTCAGTATGTGATCGTGTGTTCATTTCTGTGATGTAATTAAAAATGTTTTGAAACGAAATGAGTGGCAAAAGTTGCGACAAAGAACTTTTTTGGATTGTGTTGTTTATGTAATCAAATTTTTGTGCTAGTGGTATCTGTCTCTGATTCTGTCATAGACTATTCCTTAGTACCTCTGTTTCAATATCAAAAATTAATGTAGGTATCGATATGATGACAATGGACGGCAACTAACCGCAGTGTTGATGAATAAGGTGATGCAGACACTTATGTCACTATAATACAAACAAAAACACTAGATGGTTACAACACATGCTTTAGTTTACTTATATGATGTATATGATACTGTGGGCATTACAATAGAATTGATTCTAGTGTAATGCGTAGTTTCTGTGATGTAGTTTCACTTGTTTGTCAATTCTATCGTAACAGTAGTATCTTTAGTATAACTTCAAACTGGTACTAGATAATAATTAATAATGCGACAATGTTGAAACATAAGTACTGTTAGACACATACTTAGCGAATGAATGTCGGTATCAAACTTTCAGTTTTCTCTAATTTTGTGATTTTAAATAGGACTCGAGAATGGGAACATTTATGTAACCCTCTGATTGCCTATTTATGGTCTAACAAAATAAAATGATTCCATCTCAATGAAGATGCGAACATGTAGAAGACAAAGAACTCCATCAAGAATTTTTACAATACGAGCTTTCTTCATAATGACGCTTATAATTCCATCTTCATTATATATCAATGATAATTAGTGATGATCGCTTGAATGTAGTGTTTGAAAGTCAACATTTATAATTAATACTGATGCTGTACCATATGGTTACTTTGGAAATCGAAATTATTAATTACTGGTAATATATGACGACCGCTTTGCCGAATACATTATTGGAAACGCATATTGTATATCACAGATTAACCTAAAAGGTTAAACTCGCCAGATGACAGTTGCTAGTTGCAATCTAACTGGAAAATGGCCGGCCACAATATTATTTACATTTAGTATCGAGAATTTTGCTGTTTACTCGCATCGCATGTTCGTGATTAACCAGATTTTATACCTAAATAGAATCATACCACAACCTGAACAGCACTGGTTAATATTCCCATTTTTGCGTGTATGAAAATAATTCAAAATTTATGGAAGGGCTTTAATTATTATGTTGACCGAGCCACAATTTTGGATTTCTTTTGTTGGTAGTTTATTTATTTCCTACACCACTTGAAATAAAGTACATGTTGTGATCGCGAAAAATTTTAATAATGAGATTCTATGTTTTTTTGTTGTTATATGAGATGTGCAACATGAAAAACTGTCACTCATTTCCGTCGGTCTGTCCGCTGATTCTTAACTCTTGAAAAGTATTGGTCGCATTTGGATGAATTTTTTACACAGGGTTACTGCTTTGCCAATGACAAAAAAGCTTTCTTGTTTTTCAAAATCGATCCAGTGGCGGCAGAGCCAGAGGCCAAAAAATAACTCAAACTTTGTTTTTTGATGCTCTAGAGGATCCGGATAATTTTGAAAGAAAATTGTGGGGGTTACAATGGGTATTGTAGCAGGTGGGGCAGGGTGTATCTCATTTTTTGACGTTGATATACCTACTTATACGCCTGCAGCTACGGTAATTCTAGGCTCCTATTAGACATATTTCACTCATCAGAGATTCTCCCGGACGATGCAGGTGTGTCCCAGTTGGCCGTCGCTGCTCGACTGCTGTGGATGAGGACCGTCGATCGTTATCCACGTTAGATGTAATAATAGTTTTAATCAAGTGCGTCCGCAGGAATTTTTTTTAGGGGTAGAGGGATTGCCATTAATCGGCAAGAAAGCCTCAAATACTTTTTGAAGAGCGAGGGGCATATTTTCTCAGGGCGCCAAATTCTTAAGATACCCACAACTGTACAAAACTCTATGCTGAATATTCAAGTTTTAATTGTTTGAGCCTGTTTGACTGATCTGATTCATCCAATTTTTTGTCGTAGCGTGTTAGAAAAGTTATGTGCATTCCACAGATTTCTTGATAGATATTTGCAAAAATTTACTAGTATTGACTTGTAATTTTTTATTTTATAAAATATAGGAAAGCAGCAGCAAAACCGAAGACTTTCGAGCTGAATATTTCAAAAAGAGACGGTAAATCTTCTTCAAAAGTGATAACGTTTTAATGTCCATCCGGATTCGTAAGCTAGGTTTTTACACAGTTCTTCAAATTTATTTGTGATGGAAAATGTCTCATATGATCCCATTATTGGGATTTTTTCAAGAACAAAGAGGACTATTGTGTAGTGTACAAATTCCCTTAAAGTGGAAGGCGCTTATTGTTTTGTACAACATAGCGGGGCTTTTCTAAAAACTGTTTCATTTGCTGACACTATTTTCATCATTATTTTGTGTGATCTACTGCAAATAAACAGGTTGTCTTATGCCGCTGTAGATACCAAAAAATGGCGTCAATTAGGGTGCCTGTGCATTTGCTCGGCAACACCATCATCAGTAATAAAGGATTTAGTTCAGCAAAAGTTAGAGCCAGAGAAATTAAACGGGCCGAGTCAGTCAAAAAGGCCCATACAATTAATCCATAGACATTCTTTTCTTGAACTACCGGTAGTTATCGTCCATCTGGCAACGTTGCCACTTGTCCTATCGTCAGACGCGGCGGCACTCACCGAAGCACCGCTGCAGTACGAACAGAACAATTAAGCAGACCGTTACAGCGGCTGCTGAGCCCAGATAGCAGAAGGAGACGCGTATGAAAAGCATTTTAAGTTTTACAGACAAATGTACGGGGAAACCTATGATGTGTGATGAGTGGCATGATTTTTCGTGGTATACATGTCATAACGTCCAAAATACACAATATCTCATTTTCAAAATTTTTCGCGATTACAATACTTCCTAGCCCAGTGGCGAGAAGTAAAAAATCGCAAAACCTTTAACAGGTTAGTATCATTATAAAAACGTAATGCAGGACCGGAATAAGGCTTTTTAATTGCTTAATTGCTATGTATACAGAGCGTAAAACATACCCCAGACCTGTGTGCTTTGTACAGCCAAGAGAGATTCTAATAACGCCTTTCTAGATATTTAGATACTATCTCGATGATCAATACAATGCCAGATACAAATTTCAGACATTATACAACTTGTGACCAAACGCAAGTACGAGTTTCATAGACTCCCGTCACATATTCGTAACTCGTACCCGATTCCGTTTCTAAAGTGAACCAGACCAAAACCTAAACAGGTTCACCATCGGCTAATATTTCATTTTTTGCCAGTGCGAAAAGCATTCAAAGGATTTCATAAGGTCTTTTATTGCAATTAATGGGTACAGTCAACAAAATTGGTTATCATGCAAGATGACTTGTCCATCTTTTTTTCCATGAGAATTAACATTCTTTAGGTACACAATGATGATGATTGTTACGGTGATGATATTTCAAAATTGAAATCGGTTATACGACAAAGGTGACATTTTTTGCAGAATGACGGTATTCAAGGTAGCATCATTTAGAAGGCCACCGTATCTTTTTATATTCTGTCGCTATTATATCCATGATTGAAATTGTTTATAAATATCGTACAGTTTTTCTCCTAGATTCGACAAATTTCAATGCTAGAATCTAATAAATACATAGTTTGTATCATGAATGTTAAACTTCGGACTGTTTTATTAAATTTATTTTAAAACAACATTGCTACCTTTGGAAAACGTAAATAGTGTGCAACAAAAGCTTGATAATCATTAAGTTTCTCGAACTATGGGATCAATATGTTTGACAAACATTGGGTTTGATGTTATTTATAATGTATAAAAGAGGGGGTTCTCTCAAATAAAATACGTAGTGTTTATGTTTTCTCCTTTATATCAGACGACATCTTCATCTAACATCTCATAACTGTTCAGACTGTTTTATGTTTTTAATGACTCTGATACAGGAACACATATCATAACTAGCCGCAAGAGATAAACAACAGCAAAATTCAGGGAGTATTAGACAATGTCATGCGGAATCCTGTATCGATTGCATTTTTTAAGGTGTAAAATAAACAAGAACAGGTTCAACGATTTAGCGTTATCGTTAGTATTTTTGGTATTCATAAATCTTTGTTTGTTGAAACTTGATTGTTTAGACTCAAAATACAAGGAATGCTGAAAACATGCGAAATACCCCCTGAAATATTTTCGAGGTCTGGAAAATACATTTGGACAATTAAATCTGAGACATAGAGCATTGGGTATTCAAATTCGATTCGATAACGTATTTCTTATCAATACGATGCAGAATTCGATTGATACAGGATTTTCGCCGATACCAATAATTCAGAGGCCGATATGTCGGTGTTGTCGGCCGTCTTTTTATGTACATAATCTGACAAAGTCGTTACGGCAGCTTGTATGTTTAAAAAAACAGAAAAGATTTTCAATTGATAGAATGAACGTACAATGAATCAATTATCATAGGTATATAATATATTGATTTTTCTCAATTAAATAACTTTGGACCTTAACTAACTTTATTATTTGTATCAGGCGGCCTATATCGGCATTTATGGGTAGTCATATCGGCTGGGAATTCGCTACTGACTCGAAATCAAGTCAAGCTCGAATAAAAGAACGATAAACTGTAAATTCAAATAGAAGTAACGTTTCTTTTGAATTTTGAATTAGATTTTCATTCGCTAACCACGAGTTAACACGAGGGTTCTAACAGATTTATCGCTCAATCTGTTGCGGGGTATAACTTGCCCTCAAGTATCGGGTAGAAGAAGCTCGACCTCAGGTCAAGTAGAACAATAAAAAAATCAAGTAAAGCCTTACCGTTTCAAGTAATTTTATTGTCTAGTAAAGATGCATTGGTTTCTTTTTTAAATTGGTATTAAAACTACACTTTTGAACAATATATAACACTCGCTACTTTATTCAAAAGAATACATTTTCCGATCATTTATGAAAAACAATTCCAGTTAAATGGCTGCCGCGGCTGGCTGGCAGTAGTCCATCCTCTTAACCCAATTTAGAAGCACATTCTCGATAGTTTGTGGGTCTATTTCATCAATAGCTCGACGGATATTTTCCTTAAGAAAATAAATTGTTTGAGGATCGTTAGTGTAACAGCGGCCCTTAACAGTACCCTATAGCAAGTATTCCATGGGCGTCAAATTACAGCTACAATCTTCAAAACGGCTGATAACGCGATGACCGAACTTAGTGTGTAAAAGATCGATTGTTTCACGGCTGGTGTGGCTTGTTGCGCCAACCTGCTGGAACCAGAGATTGTACAAGTGCATGTCGTCTAATAGTGGCCACAAAAATCTCCTCAACATGTCTCTATAGCGTTCCCCGTTTACCATCTTCATCTTGAAAAAAGTAGGGACCAATAGTCCCACCACTCCAAAAGCCACACCAAACAGTTACTTTTTTGGATGCACTGGTTTTTCTATGACGACATGTGGATTTTCAGAACCCCAAATCCTATAGTTCTGCTTGTTAACGTAACCTCCCAGATGGAAATGGGCTTCGTCCGAAAAGATGATTTAGCGACCAAATTGACGCCCATTTCCAATTTGATTTAGAGCCCGCACAGAGAAACGATAGCGAAGCGGATGGTCATTTTGTTTCAACTCTTGCACAGGTTGCACCTTGTAAGGAAATAATCCCATGTCGTTCTACAATATTCTCCACACAGAAGTGCTTGTGATCTGTGACGAGTTGACATTCTTGCGTTTTCACGCACACTGGGCACCAGCAGCAATGTTTTCGGCTGTACGTACGGGTCGAACAAGCTCATACCTTCTGTTACCCACAAGCAGGCCAGTTTCACGAATTTTCGTATACCAGTCGCGGACGGAGCTTCATTCCGACCAAATAGTCTTCTCAATTTTCGAAAAGTTTATGCAACACAGCACTCACTTTGAAAATAGTTTTTCAATATTTTCCACCTTTGTTCAAGATTAAAACGATCCATTGCTCATAGCGGAAGTTCGACACAATATATCTGTCAATATGTTGAGCATGGAAGTGTTACCAACTGTCAAAATAATACCAACTCAAAAAAACAACTGATCGCCCACCCTAGTTTCTAAAACTATCTAGCTATAGTGGATACCAAATAAAATCCGATGCACGTCATAGGTGATGTCATTCATAAAAATCATGGTTACCAACAGTTGACTACATTCAATGTGACATTTCTACTTGAAGTTTAAATTTCCCCGTCTCGATTCGGTTGGTAGTGCCGTGCAGAGAAATGTGAGGTTGCCACTTCTCATTTGTTGACATCAGTTGCCATTGTCCTTTTGTCGTACTATTAGTTCTTTATTGTTTAGTTTGTGAGTTTTGCGCTATTTGAGCTTTGAATCGTTGCCTTGCCAATTAAAAATTGTTCTTTTCAGAGCAACAGTTACTGTGAAGTGGTGTAAAGTATCCAAAATGCCAAAACAACTTAACAGTCGGTCTAAAAAGCTCATGTCATTGAATATCTAACAAAATCAGGTGTTTTTATTCAGAAAGGAATTTAATTTTACAACAAGTTTATTTATTTTTAATATAATGGTATTATAGTAAATGGTAGGTATATATAAACAATTTATTTTATTAAATTCATTTGCTTAAAAGAAAATGTGCATATTCTGGCAACAGCGCACAGCTCCAGATCGATGACGTGCATCGGGTTTTATTTGGTATGCACTATACTTGACGTGATGAATCCCTGATTTCGGCCGATTCATATGCAGGCAAATTAGGTGATATTGCCGATATATATATATATATATATATATATATATATATATATATATGTATATATAAGTCCATGAAGCTCATCGTGGATTTCTTCACGAAATCAGAACTTGTTCTAATTTTTGCCTATTTGGACGTCAAATTCCATGGTGACAACCCTGTTTTACTTTCCATTATATTGAAAAACTTTTCAATCCAAGCATAGAACTTTGATAGAACTACAGTATTCAGTTTTCCATTTAAGAGATTCATACATTGACAATAAATCCACGGATTTCTTTATGAATTGAGTTTATGGCCAAATTTTAAAAGTGTAAAACAAGAATTTGACGTCAAATAAATCCATGAAGTTCTTCGTGGATTTCTTCACAAAATCAGAACTTGTTATAATTTTTCCTAATTTGGACGTCAAATTTTATGGTGCCAACCCTGTTTTCCTTTCCATTATATTGGAAAACATATGTTTTCTGTTGATGAGATTCGCCTCAAAATCAAAACCAGAATAGACAAAAGCTCAAAATGAAAATGTTTCTAGCAAGAATTTGTTGTGTGTTTAGCAGCACTACGTACTGAGAGATAATCCATGAGTTTGTCCATTGATCTAACACCGCAAAACCTAATCAGGATGTCTCTTAAGAAATCCATCCGATTGAATTCGTGAAGAAATTGTTGTTGTAAAACGTCTAATGTGACTTCCCGCCTAACTTGTATAACAATTCAACACGACAATCAAGTCAACAACTGTTACAAACGAATCGCCGTATTGATAAACCGACCCTTAGGCGCGAATGTATTGTTATTGAGCGTATGCTAACCAAACGCATTATTCACGACTTGTCAACACCAGTAAATTGACCATTAGATACCGTCTGTACGTGAAAAAACTACCAGATAGAGTGATAACGACGGAAAAAGGAGTTAAACGCTCATGTATGTAATTGATTTTTGAATAACGAGTTACACTGTTGTATCGGTGATGTAAATGCCTGGTGGTGCGTAGGTTTCAGAAAGAACACTCACATAAAATTATGATGAAGACATAAAAATGTCGTGGTGCTCCTATTAAAAGCTCCGCAGCCTCTGATAAACATGTTACCTGGGATGATACCGCACAATAAAGAATATTTCGACGCATAGTCTGGCCTTTTTTCGAAGCGCGAACAATCATACAGACCCAGTCATACAGGATTTATTCGTTTTTCGACAAAGGATGCTCCACTGTGCAGTATGGATACAGGTAATTCATTACACATATCTTAAACGCCACAACGAAACAGAACCTCGCATCCATACGGAGTAAAAAAACGAGATTCTACAGTAGTCTCACTTTACTCCTATGAAAATCCAGGCTTACCAATAAACCGTTATAATATGTATAATATAGTATTTATATATTTATTGCAGAGTTAATCATTATTAATCTAATTCAAGTTCCATTAAACTCTTCCTAACCCCCTCGTTTAACTTATAACTAACGTTGTGAACAAATTATATGCTTATAGGTATTTCTTAAAGTAGATATCCAAATATCACTGACGTCTTAATATGTACGAATTACGTATGTTAGAAAGAGTGCGCTGATGGCAAATCGTCAAGCCGCAGCTGCGTCCTTGGCATCGGGTTGCTAGGCAACGTGGTGCTTCTATCGCTTTCCAACATACGTATTACGACGTCAGCAGTGTATAGTGCTGTATAAAGGTCTTTCATTATAATGAAATATTGAATACTTGCAATAATATATTCTCATAAGAATATTCATTGAACATTGCCTGAATCTTATCGTGAAACTGAGAATGCATTCGTGAAAATATTTTCATAATAATTTTAATGAGTTTTATACCGATATCAAATACGTTGCCAGTAGCCTTTGCAATTTTGATTAGAAACCGACCAATGAGAGGCCAAAATGTCACAGATGGCGTTAGAAATCTACAGTTAGAAAATAATTTATTTGCTGGCATTTATTTATTTACTAGCATAAAATCCCGAAGTTATAATGCAAAACAAGTACAATTCCTCTAAACAAAGCCCAGCATCTGCCTGCCCTTTATACAAGCATTAAGTACTTGTTAAGACTTTAATGAAAAAGCGGTAGTTATTATTTATTTTATAGCCAGTCGAAATTCTATTCTAGTGGACCCGATCATGTATAGAGAATGTTATACTAAATAGCTCCACAAAGCTTTGTTGATTGTATACTGAGGCCACAGTGAAAGATGACCTACATCACAAAACTAAATACGATATACAAATGCATATAGTGGTGACATAATTGTCAATTTGAATGATTATCCCAAATGGAACTATGTCCATTTCTAGCTGGCCTTGTGCTGCGTATTGGTCGAAATGATACTATTATACAACAGAAAATTGAGAAATGTACAGAAATTCAACTGCAACATCAGTAGATAGTATTATCATGTTGTCATGTCCGCTTCTCAGTTATTATCGATAAATATAAATGAAGATACAATTGTAACTAAAATGTATTTCCATCTCCTATACTTCTAAACTCCAATTATTGCAAACACACTTATATATTTTGAATCCATAGCACGCCTGTGATGTATAGTGTCAGCTTTGCAAGATCGATCTTATGAGCATTCCTTATCTGTAATTTGTTTGAATAGTAGGTGAACGAGTTTGATCTTTGTTGAGAAAAAACAACTTATCAAATAGCATATTTGATGTTACAGCAATATGACGAAAATATTGCTGGCATAGACAGGCAGTTATAATAATTAGGTAATTTCCGATATTTTTCCTTGAAGTTCAAGTTACGATGAATGATCTTTGTTTTGAAAAATCGGTGGATATCAACCATAGTTCTAGTTTGTTGATGTATCGAAATTACTCAATCAATACAAATGAAAATCAATCATAGTTGGCTCGGTGACATATTGATAACCTTGGAAGAGGGATTTTCCAAAAAACTCCATTGTAGAACAATGCAATATAATTATCTCAAATATGAATCTGGATATTGAAACGTGTCTTATACACATTATAGTTTTTGCTTCCCAAGAATTGCAATCGCGAAAAGTTTCGGGATATTATAATATGACATGTACATACATCACGAAAAATCATCATTTTGTCGGTCTGCCTGTCCGCTAATCCTTGGCCCGACTATGGCTTGGAGAGTACTGCTCGGATTTCGAGAAAATGCTTACACAAGGTTACTAATATGTCAGAGGCAGCTTTGTAGCTTTTTATAATCGGTCCAGTAGCGGCCGAAAAAAGGCCAAAAACGAAAAAAATGCTCTAACTTTGCGAACTGATGACGGCGTTGCATGGAAAGTGCAGAGTCAACCTACTTGACGTGATTTTCTATTAAACTAGTTTGATGTCATCAAACACAAAAACTATATTGTAAACATGAGCAACAGCAAGCAGATTGGCGTTTGTAGTATATGTATACATACAGTGCTTTTCTTTAATGTCGGGGGGACGGAACAATTCAAAAAATTAAAATTTGAGGTAATGAAATTGATGCGTAGATACTATATTTTAGAGTAAAATTGACAGATGAAAGTGTCAAGATGGCCGCTGGGCGCCATCTTGGAAAACATGAAATGAAAACGGGGGTCGCTAAAACAAATATTTTGGATAGGTATAGGTAGGATGCCGTGCAATGGTTTCCGTCATAGAATTCTGTTCTTCGATTAGGGTCATCTTCAGTTAGCTGATGTACCATTTGAATTTTGTATGGGTGTTACTCATTCTTTTTCAAACGTTTACATACAGTAGAAGGACAAACCTCACATACATTCGCGATAGAGGAAGTAGGCTGTTGGGGATTTACTATGATGTCACCAATAATTTGTACTTGCTTTTCTTTCGGGATGGTCGGATGACCTGGGGGCTTTTTGTTGTTTACACTACCAGTGGCTGTAAATTTAGACATAGGTTCCCTTAAATATTTTCTACAGATAGGACGATTCGGGAAACGATCACAAAAAATCCTTTCGGTCTCGTGAAAGTTACGCGTCGCATCGTAAATAAAAATCGCTTCGATTTTTTCTTCCAATGGACGAGAATTGACCATTTTAAAAATAGTACAAACAGTATGTAGCATTAAAACCGAAAACTAAATAAGAATGTTTTAACTGTGCAATGATGTTTGTTTTCGTACTGATATTCTTGTCACTGTCAACAAAAAATAACAAAACAAGTTTTTATCGCTGTTGCTGTGGATACGGCAGGGAGTTACAATTATTTGTAGAGATATGCATGTTAGTGGGTTTGTGTTCAAGTAATTATTAAATGTACCACCATTGTATGTGGTAAATGTATTGACTTTATATTCTAGGATTATAAAGTACTCATCAGGAGCTTCAAAATGATGTGCCACAAGACCCCCGTCTTCATATATTTTTTTTCAAGATGGCGCCCAGCGGCCATCTTGACATTTTCATCTGTCAATTGTACTCTAAAATATGATATCCACGCATCAATTTTATTACCTCAAGTTTGAATTTTTTGAACTGATCCGTTGAAAAAATCAAAGGGGAGGGGGCATTAAAGAAGAGCACTGTATAACTGATTTAGTGTCAGTCCAAATACACTTTGATCCTAAGATATTTTCAAGCTATACTACTCATAAGGACATATGCACATTTGATATTCATCCAAATTTATTTTAAAGGAATTCAAACTTTACACAATTTGTCGAGTAGTATTGAATCGATTTGGATAGTGTACTACGTACGTGCTTATAAGTAGCTACACATCGAAAAGATTCACTGTCAGGTTTAGATATTTTTACCGCAAGCATAGCAAGTAATATAATCATTTGAACATCACTATGCATCATTAAATTTGAAAAATGGCAGGCTAATTTAAGTTTGTGGTATAGTATCTCTGTAAAATTTCGTATCAGCCAAATATTTCTATACAAAAATCGATTTAATTATATTAGTTCCATCTCAAAGGCTATTTGCATTTGGGCATAAGGTGTTACTAAATTATAATACCGCTTGCGCCAGTAATGATACAAGTTGTGAACATATTTTGCATAACGATATTATAATAAGTTCGAGCAACGCAATTTATCGATAGCACGAGCTGAGTGATCATTAGCCGATGCATAAATATCTTGAATAGGCCGACCAGGATATCACGTTGGATCTCTATTGTCATTTAATTCGTTGTTTTGTTTCATCCCGTTGAAATATCTGTTTGAAACGGTACGCTGGGTAGCTAGTTGTATCTTAATTACAGTTGACTATAATAAAACGCAAGGCTTTCAAACACACCCAGCAACCAATAAATGAATAAAGGCAATCAGGTGCAAGTTGTCACTAGTGCATAGGCAGCTTTCAGTTTGTTATAGCTCTAGCTCTAGATCCGGAAACTGATCTTCAAGATAGTCCTAGGTCTTGTCCAAATTATATCCTACTACCTGTTACTCCCAATTTTGTACGCTTAGAATTGTTGGAGGAACGAAGATTTTGTAAAAAACAAACCTTATCACACACTATATCTCTGTCTAGCCTTTAGTTATAAAGGTAAATATGTATGAAATTGTGACAGCTCATAAGCCTATTTTCGCTCATGTCACAAAATCCATTCTTAGTACAAGTATATTCTAATGAACCTGATTATTACCGATCCTGATCTACCAGGGATCTCTCACAAATTCTCAATACGGCCCTGACGCAAAATACGTTCTTGACTGACATTTACTGCCTATGAACTACCTCCCTATCAAAATCTAGGTTTTTAGTCGAAAACAAACACAAGCAAAAAAACTTGTAAATTCAAATAGCAGCAAATCACCACTGCGTTACATCGCCTCTTCCACTGATTACTGCTTCGATACGCCCTGAAATACTTAGTGTCAACTGATGTTTGGTGTAAGTGTGTTCCAAATTTCTTGGAGACGGGTTCGCAATTCTGGATCGGTTCTTGCAGGATTCGATCGGAGCTCTTTCTTCATGATATGCCACAAGGTTTTAATCGGCGATAAATGTGGACTACTCGACGTCCATTTTGAAACTGAAATATTGCTTTCTAACAACCAATCTTTTACTTTTCTAGCCGTATGGCAAGCGGCATGATCTTGTTGGAAGATACATTCAATATTGTTTAAACTCAGTTGTTCAATTTTCTTTTATAGGACTCTTAAGTTGATATTGGAATAACGCGGACGACTTCCAGTTCTCGGTTTTTGAGCCACAGATCCCGTTGTTTTGTACAGTTTAATATTTTGAACGAACCGTACACCTCGATTTTTCAACACTGTCAGCGATTTGGGAAGCATTTTGGGCTTTTAAATGAAAGTGAATAATCACTTTCCTTATTTCGTCAGAAACAGCTGTACCACGAGCGATCAAGTATTTTGCTATACACAAATCATTTTGCAAAGAAGACAATTTCGAAATAACAACAATTTAAAAATAGCCGCGTCGATTTTGTTACCTTTCCATAAACATTTAGAGAAACCAAAAATGTTATATTTGAAATAAAAGTTTAATTAGACCTCAATTAAATTCACAAATATCATGTTCTGGCCAATTTCACTGAGACAGGGCTCGTAATATCAAAAAATTATAGACGGCTCAGGGATTTGCGAACAGACCGACATACAGACCGGTGGAAAGGGATGACATCGTGATATATATGTCATATAACATCCAAAAAACTTAATATCTCATTTTAAAAATGTTTCGGGGCTACAATACTTCCTCGCCAGTAGGCGTGGGAAGTAAAAAATGATTAGGGAGGCGCCAAAAAGAGAATGAAGAACGTAATCTAAGTGATAGTAGATTTCTAAATTAATTCTTGTACCTTTCAGATCGCTTTTTGGGCTCTGCAATACAAGTACCTATATGGTTAGATATCTTCAGGTAGAATATGCTAATCAATGGTATCTGCGCGAATATTGAAATCGATTAGACTTTCTTTTGGTCTCCATAGAATGCACCTAGACGGTTGTGAAGATTAAGTGGTTCTTAAATAACTTTTCGCATTTCACGGATTTCTCTCAATGAATTACAAATTATTTACCTTAAAGTAAGTGGATAATCCTAATAACACAACTGCCTATCCATTAAAGTGCCTCACTACTTAAGTAATGTCATTAAGTAAATTGACAATAATAATAACGCTAAGAGTCACCGCGGCAAGTAATTTTAAAACCGTTGACGACACATGGTCCGATATATTATTATAAAGAGTAAGAATCTTCCATTTCTATATCTACAGGGCGAAACAAAACCAGACGGTCACAAAAAGGATTGTTTTAGGCCGAGCAGTAAATATAATTTTTACTGCCTTATTTTGGTCATTCAGGGTTACAAATAGGATATAAAACATAATAAAAACGGGGAGTTCACCACAAAATGCTCTTCCACATGCCATATAAGATAGAATTACACAATCTACATTCAAGACTTAGGCCCAATTTCACCAACATTAATAGGTATTATGGACCAATGGGAAAATACCTATATCGAAATGCAATTTGACAGAAGCTGTCAAAGGTCTCTGAATATCAGTGATTTCTATTAAAATATTGTATTATAAACAAGACCAATTTTTGATTCCAACATGATGCTTTTGTACAGAGAAAACAGGACAACTTTCACGTATTTCGATTTCTGTTATAAATTTACATTTAACTATCAGTTATCCAATGGGAATGCGGCAAATAATAGGTCGATTTTCTAGCTGTTAAATTTGGCAGCAGATTTACATACCTGTTGAATAGTGTAGATTTGTCTCTATTTTGCAAGAAAATAGAATATAAAATACATTCCATCCAATTCCTCATATTCCTTTACATCATAATAGTAATCATTTATTAATTTATGGGTTAATGAATTTCTTCAAAGCAATAAAAGCATTATGTCCTCTCCTTCCTAAAACACAGATAATATGTGTAAGACGTGTCAATCTCTACATCTTCCTGATGCGTAATACAATTACTATGCACATAGACAAAAAATTATGAAAAATGTCTCACAAATAATGTCTTTTAAGTCCAAAAATCATAAAAACTAGTAATGTTTATTGTTTGATTGCTTTTTTGACTGGCGGGGATATATATCTGTCACTCGCGGGGTTGCCAAGTCTAACGACGATCACGTTCCGTGGTGGAGGGTGCGAAATGAATCTTTTACATTTGCTGGTTTAGACTTTTTTCGTGGAAATTTAGGTATCATGATTATAAGCATCTTTGGTAGATTGTTCGATCCGGAATGGGAAAGATCTGCTATTTATGAAAATATTTTTGGTATCATATATGATTTATAGCATAACCCGCTGCCCTATCAATACAAATTTAATATACAGGTCGCCTAGCCGTGGGAATGCAGTGGTCGGGATGAATATCACGGCAGCAACTGATGATCTGGGCATGTCGGGTAACAACGTATGAAGTGAAACTCGCTAACTTCACACATTTGAAGATTTTGTACAATTTCATTGAAAATGATGAAAGATATTTCTGATTTGGCAGGGTAATGTCGCAGCCAAATGGCAGTCACTCTTTCTGACACAGTCCGGATCGAAAGATAACGATACTCGTGAAATGTATTGATACTTCTAAATATAGGATCGTATCGAACATCCCAACTGTCAAGATGTATAACCTGAGGTACCGACGGAGCTATTTTGTGGCATCATGGAAATAATTTTAAATTTTCATTTGCATTTTTTCAAGTGTTGTGCAACGATTTTGGGAAAAACTCCACGAATAGTCTTATAAAGCATAGTAGAGTATATTTCAACAGTTGGCGGAGCTTACCCCACTGGGACCAGGGGGGTGAAATGAGATATTAATGCACAGTCTGGCAACCATGTCGCACCCTCACAAAATGGCAGCTGACAACCACACAAGTCACTGTGTTGTCATTGAATAGCATGGAATTAAACCTTCAGAGTATAATATGTTTTGTGACTGGTACCAAATAATGTCTAATATAAATATAACCTAGAATGTGTACTCGTGAAAAAAGAAAAATATCTCAAATTTGTAGTTTTTTTTTTGCAGGTTTTAGGTTTGCTGGTAGCTTTAAGGCATATATTTGGGAATTCCTTAATCGATGTGAATATAGTGTGGATGTTTGTTCAGTTCCTGAACAACGAAAAATATTCAACTGTATGGAAGTATGGATATCAAAAAACCTGAATGGTTTTGTGAGAATATCAATCTAAGGTGCCATAATGGTTCTGATGAACGGCAAGTAAATGAATGAATGTTTGGAAACGAGCAATATCTTTTGGTAGAGCCTGTCATCAAGTAGGTGCTTAATGGCTATCTGCAAGAGGTTTATAGGAAAAAACACCCAGTATCGCATATCAATAGAAGAAAATAATATAAACATGAATAAAAAATCAACAATAGTAATTAAAACATGAATTTTATTCAAACATCCAACACTTCTTTAAATTTTGACTGAATTATATGTAATTTCTTAATATTCAATAAGCTGGTGATGTTTCAATGACAAGCTGTCATCTCATACTTTGACAGAATTTTGTTTTCAACATTTCATAGCTATTGGTTGCTAAAATTTATTGATTGGAACTTGAAGCTCATTTGTTGTATTTGACGGTCTGTTACCCGATAGGTGGAGAATAACGGACTGTTGGTGAAATTGGCCCTAAGACTCACAAATTTCATAGCTGTACTAATATTTGTTAACAAGTTACGATTGAAGAAAAAATGCAAAAATGCATTGTTTGACAAAATAATTGATAACATCGTATAAAATAATCGGATGAAAAAGACTTGGATTACTGCTTCAGACGGGCAGTTGAAAAAAAAAGGATATGAGACCTTACGATGGCAATTTAGGCGTGACATATGTGAAATATTTCGTATGGGCATCCTGTGTACTTCTATGGGTCATTTTAATCATTGGGTTTATGCTATTTTTCATCGTATTCATTCAGCGATACTGTTAGTTTGACATCGATCATCCTGTATATGGTAGAAAGTGTATGAGCCTGGAAGAAGATCGCATAGTTAAATTTACTGTTAGATTGTGAATTGCTTTTGCTTGCCCGACGTTTTATGAATACCTCGCTCTTGAGTAGCTTGATGTGTGGCGATCGATTGATTTTAACGAAGAAAGGAGAATTGGCAATTTGTGTCAAATAATAAACGCCCATTAGTTATAATGAACCATGTTTAAGAAGTGCGTTAATACCATATTCATTCAATTTCTTTTACATTTACAATTAGTTGTATGTTGCTAGCACATCGTTTCAATAACTTTTATGAACAGAAAGATTGTATTGTATAAAAATTGTCAACGGGTCAACTCTGCTAGGATTCAAAGCGATTGCTGCTGGTATATAGGTGCAGACCTCTTCAAAATAAATACGTCGTCTACCGATTTTTTTAAGCAAACTTGTAGCATCGTAAACCTTACTTACTTGATCCGTTCCTCCTCTACCGGCTCTAGCCAGTGTAGAGGTTGGTATCTTTCTACTCTTCTTCAGTTTTCTCTCATCTTCTGTCCTTGGCTATTCCTTCTGTTGCTTTCCCGTCCAAATTTACTTGTCTTTTCAATCGTATTTATAGTTCGGCGCATAATCAACTGTCACAACATCAACATGGATTTATTAAAAATCGTTCAACTGCTACAAATCTAGTTACCATAACGCAATATATTTCGGAGGCATTGGACAACAATAGTCAAGTTGACGTCATCTACACGGACTTCTCGAAGGCCTTCGATCGAATAAATCATCATGTACTGCTTGGAAAGTTAATCAAATTTGGTTTTTCTAGTGATGCTAGGGACTTTTTTGAATCTTATTTATCTTCGAGGTGGCAATTTGTTTCTTATAATAATTTTCGTTCTGATACTTACTTAGCCTCATCCGATGTTCCGCAAGGGTCAAATTTGGGTCCTCTGCTGTTCATCAATGATTTATGTGAAGATTTGCAGAGTGAGCGTTTATGTTTTGCGAATGATTTGAAAATATATTCCGTTATCAATGAGTTGAATGGTTGTATTTTCCTTCAGACTCAATTGGACATCCTCCAGCACTGGTGTGATACCAATAAGTTATTTCTTAATGTACCCAAATGTAAAATTATGAGTTATTATAGGAGGAAAACTATCTATCACTTTATTTACTTGTTGAATGGCCTATCTCTGGAGCGTTGTACCGAAATTATGATTTAGGTGTGATTTTTGATTACAAGTTGACATTTGGTAAACATATTGAAGCATTAGTTTCACATTCTATACAGTTATATAGATTTGTTGTTAGAAACTGTAGACATTTCCATAACATAAGAACCATTAAGCTACTGTATTTTGCTTTTGTGAGGTCTAAACTGGAGTATGCTTGCATTGTTTGGAATCCCTTTTAGGAGTGCCAAAAGACTTGTTTGGAGAAAGTACAGAGAAGATTTTCTATGTTCTTAGTTTATAAAATTGATGGAATTTACCCAGAAAGGGGTGTTACCAATACCGAGTTATACAGTCGTGTTGACCTTATATCTCTGGAGCAGCGTAGGACTTGCGCGACATTGATATTTTTGTTTAAGCTTTTAAATAATCTAATTTACAGTCTCTCACTTCTTGGAAAGATCAACATCAGTGTACCGACTTTTGCGGCGCGTACTCACTTCACGTTGACAAGGGCAAGAACAAATATTTCACTGAAGCCGCCGCTAAATAATATGTTTAAAATTTTCAATAGAATCTGTACTTTCTGAGACATATTTTGTACTTCTAACAAAAAAATACATACGTAGGTCAAGGATATACGTGAGATATTTTTGTTTTGTTATATATCTTGTTCTGTATCTTTTGTAAAGATTTTGTGTAATATTGTCATGTTAATGGGCCACTGTTGGACAATAAAGCTACTATCTATCAATCTATCTATCTATCTTGAGTTTCCCTGTATTTCGTCATACCACTTCCTTCTTGTCTCGTTCTTAAATTTTCTCATTCTCCAGACATTTTCGTGATAATTATCAGACCGACAATTTTTCTTAGCAGTTTCATTTTCCTCGTCTGTACTTTTTGTCTTTTTCTAAATATGCACAGTTCTGAATCATATGTTAAGGTTGGAACATACAGTTTGTTGATGTTTCTCTTTTGTTGAATAGTATCGTAAACCTGTTGCATCTAAATTCGTGAACATGAAAACACGCCTTCCTACCGATTGAAGCATTGGAGTGACTTTTTTTAGGTTGTGTTAAATTTTATGCGGGCAAGTTTATCAAAATAACATAGAAACACGAGAACGAGCGTCCACGAAAGTTTGCTATTGATGGAACGCTCATACTAGTTATTATAATGGTTGAGTTCATTTTTATTTTTACATGTAAGTGTAGGTCCAAACGCATAGTAAAAAAAATTACTTGGCACGAATGCAGTTTGGTCCTTACCTTATTAATATTTAAAACGTTTCAGCTAGCTATTTCGTGCAGTGCTCAAAAATCACAGACACTAAAATTACATAGTGTTTTGCATATCATTTTTGTGCGAAGCCACAATTTTTAGTTGGGTACGATTTTAAAATTGGGCGTTTACCCTTTTTTCCTTTTTGTTAATAGCCCCATGATCTAATGTCGAACTCATAGTTAATGATACTTTCTTAAATGTTACGTGTGCTGACTGTGATTAAACGGTTATTCTATCTGGGTATAATTACCATTCTAAAACATCCTCGTAAATAATTGCTCGCTAAAAACCGGGCGGTTTATACAACGTTTCCCAAATTGACGCACCATGTACTATTGAATGCATTTAGATTTGAGTATTAACATTACAGTCTCATAACAGAGTCTGAAATATGTTAGATCTACAGCCTATTTCACGAGTATCAATTACTTTTTGACACCTGATCAGCAAGTGACATCTTTGTATTCGTCTGTAAATAACTAATTGGGTGTAAATCTGGTAAAACTCAGGATCGTATTCAGATCTGTTGTTCGCATATCTAGATACCTCTAGTGACAGAGAATTTTGTTAACAGAACATACGAAGCACACATAGGAAAATGTTTATTAGAAAATTATGATAGCACATCCGGGATTGATTGATCACGAGGTAAGTCAATATAACAGACTGCGTTGTCCAGTAGCTGTGATTTTACATGTAAAAATAATATCACTGTATCGTAACTCAAATACAAGTTAAGTATGCGTTACATTTCTTATTTTCCTCCCACAAGCGCTGTCAGCTTCCACGCGATTTTTTCGTTTCCTCTGTATTTTTGCAGTGTTCTCAACAGTTGGTCCATGCCTGAATTCACAAACACTGCATTTCATCACTTCCTGCAGTGGTTGTACACTTACATGCTTTTAGGTTATAACGTTTTGGAATTACCTGAGTAATGTTCTGGCCTAATTCAGGAAATCGAGCCTCTATCATTTCGTTCATAGATTAGGGATTGTATGACAAAAAACACAACAAAAGCTCTGTCTACCTGGCGTTGACGTATCAAAGACATAGGCAGCAGCGGTGGCCGCAGTAGTCGACTCTTCGGTCTCCTTATCAGTCGCCGTGCGCTGTGCGGGTTCGAGTCCCGTCCCAGGAGAAATTTTTCTCTTGGCTATGGATGTTGTGATTGTCCGTAGGTGGTAGACGGTCTCTGACTGCCGAACGCGGAGGTACCACCCGGCGGATCTCGTAGGCGGAGCCAGAATGTGTGCATGTTGGATGCACACGTGTTTCCTCGCCAGAGTCCGTGTGGCGTTCCCCCTTTCCCATGTATCCCCCTATAGCCCCACGGTACCCAATGGGTACTTAGGCCTTAGGCCTTCGTGGTAGTTGAGTATAAAAAAAGCTGTGATTCTACCGTGATGGCGTCTCCTGAAAAAGGCAATATGCGGACGACGTGCATATAGCCGGTGAGAAAGAAAACTAAACACCCAGTCAACACGTACACTCTTACTAATCTTGGTACGTCCATTTTGTATATTCTAAGACTAGAAAATGATAAAAGAGTAGCTTAGATCGATGAAGAGCATATGACGTTTTATCATTTCTGCGTTCAAAATATTGTGTTCTTTTGTCGTCGTCATTGAGTCTTATTTACCAAGGGACAAGGGCGGACTTACGATTTCGTCTAGTAGGGAAGCGCAAACGATATTTGGGGATGGTATTTTTTCATCCTCGGTAGAACTAGAACTTATCCTAACATATTATTCTCTTTAAATCCATTGTGTTCTATCTGGTCAATGCCAGCTTGGAAAAAAAACATGGAAAATGCTTAAAAATCCTCAGAAAGGCAATATTTTATTATATGAGAACAAAATAAGTACGTGGCATTTATAATTAACTAGTGTAATAATATTAAAGGTTAAAACATAAAAAACTTCATTGCTCTGTTAACCAAAAAAAAAAAACAATCTGAGGGACCCCGAGACATATCTCAGTCCATTCCACACAAAGCAATGTCTTTGATGGTAAACGAACATGAGACCGAAACAAAGAAGGATGTCTATAGACCATCTATAGATCGTGTCTTGAGACCGTCTCCAGACTGCCTATAGATAAGTTGCGCAACGGGGTCTACTAGTGTGTACTAAGCTTAAGGATTAATACTCTGAACTACCCGTTAAACAAATAAAGTAACTGGTGTAAATACTGACACAATCAAGCACTTCTATTATATCAGCAGGTGATAAAAATGTCAATAGTCGATTATTTTTTGAAATTCAGTATAGTAGTTTTGCAATTTTTCGCTAAATAATTAGATCCGAATGATAAACGGGAACAGATACACGTGAGACCACTTCGGATTCGGTATTGGCAGCCCAAAATACGTGGAATGAAGGTCATTTGAACCGCATTTAAAGCATTTTAACATATAATTATCATGTATTGTTACCAAAAAGGCACAAAATGGGTCAGTCGGGAACGTGAGCGCAACATGTCTTATAATACACTTTTTGGGCCGCTGAAACCGAATCAATGGCCCATTCAGTCCGAAAATGCCTCGTTTTCGAGATACTGGCAGGAATTCAACTTTGTCAAAAAAACGATTAATAAAAAATATTTAAAAACTGTTGCGCGTCTATGATCGAGATGGAAGCTTGTTTTCTGGGTATATGTGGTGCATAGATTCCAAATTTGTTGTCTATACAGTGCTAGAAATTACGGCTAGCTCGGAAAAATGGTTTCCTGTTAACTTTTCACCCTAAATCCAGTCTGATGACACTTTAGAATTGTTTCGCTATGATATTCATATTCAGCGCGCCAAATTACCTCATTCAGCAAAGCTATGCTTCCATGTACCCATCGACAGTAAAAATGTGTTTTTAGCACCTTAGAGTCGCAAAAAACGCGTAGTTTTGCAATTTTTCGCTAAATAATTAGATCTAAATGATAAACGGGATCAGACACACGTGAAACGACTTCGCATTCGGTATTGGCAGCCCAAAATACGTGGAGTAAACGCCATTTGAACCGCATTTAAAGCATTTTAACATATAATTATTACGTATAGGGGTATTGCTGCCAAAAAGGGACAAAACGGGTCAGTCGGAAACGTCAGCGCAACATGTCCTATAATACGCTTTTTGAGAATCCATGGCTCATTCAGTCCGAAAATGCCTCGTTTTCGAGATACTGACAGGAATTCAACTTTGTCAAAAAACGACCAATAAAAAATATCTAAAAACTGTTGCGCGTCTATGATCGAGATGGAAGCTTGTTTTCTGGGTATATGTGGTGCGTAGATTCCAAATTTGATGTCGATACAGTGCTAGAAATTACGGCTAGCCTGGAGAAATGGGAAGGGATGCGGGACGTGTGGTATTGACTTTGAGCAAAGATGTACGCATTTTCTGGACAGGCCACAGGCGCACCGCTAGACATGAATGTCTATTTCCAATTTAGGCGTTCATTCAACATAGTGCTCCGCTACAACACCAACCCCGAACAAAATCAGTCAAGCTTTACACACTTTTCAAATTACTATTGAGCAACCAACAGAACATAAATCACATTTTAAGTGCAAGCTGTATAGCTAATATATTACTCAGACTTAGATTTGTCACAAGTCACAATACTCGTATATACGTATAAATCGTAAGAATTGTGCTGTAAACGTAAGTGATGTTAAAAAGGGACAGCGTTTGGAATACCAAAGGATACCAAAAAATCGCAATGCTCAGTTCATATAGCTATAACTCATAGTTAGTATGCCTCTATCGCCATGATGTGTCAGAAAGTAATACAATGGTGTTAGATTATAAAAGCAAGTATCAGACGTCTATCCGCGGATATTGTAACACCTTGACATACAGACGTTTGTTATGTTGCAAAACAATATGCATGCTTTTGCCATTCATTAAAGCAGATGTTTTAGGAAATATATGGTATTTACCCGGATATTTACAAACTTGAGAGGTTGTTTCTACCTCTTAAATGAAATAGTCAAATTAAAATGAGCAATTGATAACACTGGCGATCTACTTTGCACTCAAGTACCCCAATTTGCTATTAAAATCACAAATAAAGTGCTGCCTGAAGTAAGAGATACTAAAGAGAAGTAGTAGTAGTAGAAAGTAACGAATAGGTATCACGAGTCTGACCCTTTGAGCGTGAAGCATCAAATCCCTGCATTATTTTCTTCACTGAAGCTGCCCAGTTAATAAAGTTTTTTTATTGAACGGTTCTAATCATATTTCCGGTAATATGCCTGTACAAAATCGACTAATCGATTATTACGATTTTTCTCAAATAAGTTGAACACTTACATAGTCTTTATTTTTTATTCTTTCGCTGTGTATCGTACAAGTATCCAATAGATCTTTGACTAACAAACAGTGTACCCAATGCGTCAACATTTGCGTGTTACGAAGACTAAAATTGCTCTCCGATCAACCATGTATCCATCTCTGATAATAACAGAGATAGCAAACATAAGCACAATCAATTTGGGCTACATTGTGTGTATGGTTATGTTTACCCACTACTATTATGGATAATTTCGGTTTCTACCGACTAATTTTTATTTGCGTTCCGGCACTGCCCACTAACGTTTACCCATTTCTGACCTAAAAGCTGGTTTCTTGAAGATTTATCTTTTATTTTTGACCAATTCAGGTACCCACCGTCTATGTAACTGCGGGTGCTATAATCTGATTTTTGAACACTGGGAGCTTTTCTGCTTTCTAGTATTAGGTTATGTTTATCGTGAGTAGAGGGTCTACCGTAACCCTCTGGTCTATTGTGGCTTGCACCTATTTTTGCGTTTCTTCTCTCTTCCTAAGAAATCGATTACGTTGCTAGAAGAGCTGTCTTCCGGATCTACTTGGGGAACTTGCTACGCCTTTTTTAAAAATAAGAGGAAATGGTGATGTGATCCTTTTTTCTTTTTAAATTAATTAATGAATTGATAAAACACCATAGATGAAGTCTAAAGCCCGTATCGTCAGTCGTCCCTACAATTGTAGGCCTCCTTGATTGTCATACTCCTTTCTCTCCTTCAAAAATTTCTAGATTACACTTGACCCGTGTCAGCGTCAGCGCTCTCCTATTGTGAAGATATGTTTTCTTTTTAAATTGTAGGAAATTTCTGGCTGATAAAACATGCTATAACTCAAAAGCAAGCATAATTTGATGCAAATAGATGTTTGTGACATGACCTCAAACTAGAGTTCTGACACGGAGAAGTAGAAAACTATGACAATCAAGGAAGCCATAAAGGCGCCCTACAATTGTAGGGACGACTGACGATACGGGCCTAAGGATCACTCAATGCAAAACAGCTGTCAAGTGTCGTATGAAGCTAGGCCCTAGCTCAATAAAGCGGAGAGTAGGGGGGGGTTAAGAGCGTCAGTGACTAAAGAACGATTACGTCACAGTAGCACCAACTCTCTACGAGGGACCAACGACACCTTTTGAGAAATTTTCTCAGATAGTCGTTAATAATACTATAACATTAGTATCCAAAAAGATTTCAATACAATACTGAGTCACTGAGAATGACAGATATAATACGTGAGAAATTCTACAATCAATAAACTATGAAATTCGCTAAAAGAAAATCATTGAAAAAAGTTTGGCCTAGGAATCGGTACTCTATAATCAATAAATTGCTGGTCGGTGATCAAAATGGTAAAAAAAGGTTGTGATTTTGGCACGTGACAAACTGCGCCAACAAGTACATTAGCTGCCCATTGTAAATTGCCTCGATAACAGTACTAGTAGCAAACTATTCTTGTACCTATGCCGATGATACTACTCTTCTTTCAACTTACAGCACCTTAAAAAACATATATAATGAATCATCGGCATGCAGGAGGGACTCAGAACTGGTTGGACCTCAAATGGAAACAAAACTCAGAAAATGACTATTTCTTTGCGGAATTCTGACGCAAATGATGACAACGTAAGAACAGTAAAGTTTCTCAGGGTGTATGTTGACTCTTCTTTGAGTTGGGGTGATCATGTAAATCATGTCTATCTTGGGCAGCAGCTATTTATCTGATACGTAATCTGAGAAATTCAGTATCTCAGAACACACCGATCACCAGTTACCATGAATACTTCCACCGGAGGATGAGGTACGCCATTCTGGCATGAGGTCATCCTCCACACATGTGTTGAGCTTTTGGCTTACAGAGAAAATATGTTAGATCCATATCAAATTTGAGATACATGTTACAAAATATTTGACAGCAGCTATTTATCTGATACGTAATCTGAGAAAATCGGTATCTCAAAAAACACTGATCACCAGTTACCATGCATACTTCCACCGGAGGATGAGGTATGCCATTCTGGAATGAGGTCGTTCTCCACACTGCCTTGAGCTTTTGGCTTACAGAGAAGATGTGTTAGATCCATATCAAATTCGAGGTACATGTTACAAAATCTTTGACAGCAGCTATTTATCTGATACTTAGTCTGAGAAATTCAGTATCTCCGAAAACACAGATTACCATGCATACTTCCACAGTAGGATGAGGTACACCATTCTGGCATGGGATTATTCTCCACACATGCTTAGAGCTTTTGGCTTACAGAGAAGATGTGTTAGATCCATATCAAATTCGAGGTACATGTTACAAAATCTTTGACAGTAGCTATTTATCTGATACTTAGTCTGAGAAATTCAGTATCTCAGAAAACACAGATTACCATGCATACTTCCACAGTAGGATGAGGTACGCCATTCTGGCATGGGATTATTCTCCACACATGCTTAGAGCTTTTGGCTTACAGAGAAGATGTGTTAGATCCATATCAAATTCGAGGTACATGTTACAAAATCTTTGACAGCAGCTATTTATCTGATACTTAATCAGAGAAATTCCGTATCTCAGAAAACACTGATCGCCAGTTACCATGCATTCCAAGTAGGATGAGGTACGCCATTCTGGCATGAGGTCATTCTCCACACTGCCTTGAGCTTTTGGCTTACAGAGAGGATGTGTTAGATCCATATCAGATTTGAGGTACATGTTACAAAATCTTTGACAACAGCTATTTATCTGATACGTAATCTGAGAAATTCAGTATCTCAGAAAACATTGATCACCAGTTACCACGCATACCTCCACACTACGATGAGGTACGCCATTCTGGCATGAGGTCATTCTCCACACTGCCTTGAGCTTTTGGCTTACAGAGAAGATGTGTTAGACCCATATCAGATTTGAGGTACATTTTACAAAATCTTTGACAGCAGCGATTTATCTAACACGTAAACTGAGAAATTGAGGTCTGAGGCATGAAATAAATATTTGTTCAGCATACTGGACTTCTGCAATGAACTGCCGATTGTAGCTATATATTTTTACAGCATTGCCTCCTCTATCAAAATCCGCAGAACTTTTATTCCAACACAATACAATAGACCACATTCACAATGCTGCTGCTGCTGCGAAAGCAAGAAATATGACAACCTTCAGGGAATTGTTAGATCTGTGATTTGATCTATCGTTTCCATCACCTTTGTTGTAATATTCCAACGGTGACAAAGAAGTCCGACTTTGAGAGACGTATCGTGCATGACATTGATGATATACTTGAAGATATTTTCATACGTATAAAATATTCATAACCTACGAGTACAAGGATGTGTCAACTGATGTACGAATTGAATGGCTGTGAGAAATAGTAGGTGTAACCAAGCGTACGATGAATATTTTAAAAGTATCGTAACCAGTGAGTTAAGCACATGGGCGGGCTCATAATGGCCATGGTAGGGATAAAAATTCGTTATTATTTGTTAATTATACACACATCAAATACAAGTCAACAACACCATGAATGAATAGTATAAAATGGAGAACTGCTAAATCAATGTTTTTGCACTTTTGATACAATTTAGGGGAAAAAGCATGGGCGCCGGCGGGATTCGAACCCGCATCTCCTGCATTCCGTGGAACCGATCTAACCAATCAGTCTACGCATGATGGTAGCGTGGTAAGTGCCCATGTGGCGGCATGGTATAACTAGGAAGCGACTGGAGATACTGGTTTGTTTCACTTGAGCGCCGCCAGACGGGGCATCAAGCAGCTTGAAAGAACAGAGGAACAGTGGCGTGGATGACAGTACTTTACATGCCAGCATTCAAAGTGACAAATTTTTATTTATTGTGGAGAGGAAAAACATAGCTGTGACAGATTCTAATAAGATATCTCGTTTCATCTCAGATAATTTCCTGGACACCGTCTGGCTATCTTCAGTATCGTTTTTTAATTCGGTCTAGCATAGGTTATGGTATCGGAGATGCTTGTAGAACAATGTGACCAGTACTCATTGATCTTCTATTCAATAAAGTTGGGTGTTTTAATGTTTCTTGCGAATTCACAATTCGTAACTCCAGATACAACAAAACATATTCTGACTCTTCACTTACGTTCACGGAAATTGTCACTATCTCTCTGGCTATGATTGCATCACTCGGGAAACCTCCTCGAGCCTGACAGCTCGATCTGCGGGGCATTCATCATTCAACATTCAGATTTTACGCGTATTTGAAAAGTAATTATTTATGGGTGCGGTGTTATGTTCCCAGTTCGTACCTAAACAGAATGAATGTTAGGTAACATTTAAGAACATTAATAATAGTGGCTTTGGTAGCGATAGTTATACGTTATACGCTGCGATGCCGATATCGAAATACGTGATCTGAGAGTAAGACTGTTCCTTATTCCGACGGATCGCGACTCGGATAGATCTAGTCGAGCATGAAAATGGAGACGTCGCTTTTACATGCGGCTGTGTTTAGAGCACATTCATGATTTAAGACCTCATGCCACTGTATACAGTCAAGAGGAACAGTGCAAGCCGGTACAAAGACAAATCCTTTGCAATCCACGACGCTATTATTGGTATTGAATTCAAATTATTCATATTCAAACAAGGATCAAACGATAGTGATCATTCAAGTATTACGTAAGCACTACTGGGGGGCGGAGGCCTTTCCCTTTGCTTATTTTTGACAACTTGGAGATGAGGGGGGGCTCTAGATGGTGATTATTAAGCAGGCAATATTATGTTTTTGCTTCTTCGGATTTTAAGAGATGTGCTTACTTTTGGTGAGAATAATAATTGTAAAACATCTGCTTGCCGATGTATAGGTGTTATCGGCCTATCGGTAATCCATCTATGTCACATAACTGGGAAATCGAGTGAATAATTAATAAAATAATGGATAACGGAAGAACCCCTACCATGGAAGCGTTTTTGAAAAATTTATTTCAAGGAGTGCGTTGCAGTTGAGCACCCACATTATAGAAAATTCTTCCTTCATCAATTACTACGAGGGATGTCTTTTAAGTTTGGCATATAGAAACATAGTAGGCCGCGCGGATCGAACGTCAGTACTGAATCTTAACCTCACTCTTTCGTAAACTTGAATTCAATATTTCACAACAATACGTGCAGCGTTCTCACTAAAGTGAATTTTAAGTGTCACCAAGTCATTAGAAAAATGGAACTCAACCGAGAACACTTTGCGCCATAATTTATTACAACTTTAAGAGACAATTATCGCAACAAGAATGCCTTGCTGAGTTACTGTCTGTTTTCGGCAACGAAGCGCCACATCAGTCCACAATTTTTTGTTGGTATGGAGAATTCAAACATGAACGGGTGAGTCTTAGCGACGATTCCAGGGTGGGTGCACCAAAAACGGCAGTCACCCAGCAAAACGTCGATGCTGGGCGCAAACTCATCATCGAAGATAGACATGTGACATATCGCGAGATTGAGGCGTCCTTGAAGATCCCAAAGACCTCAATTCAAGAAATTTTACATAAAGAATTAGGAGTAAGAGAATTAGTTTCTCGCTGGATACCCAACCTGTTGACTGAAGGGCAGAAAGCAGCCAGGGTTAATTGGTGTCAAAAAACGCTTGACCGTTTCAATTCCGGAAGCTTAAAAAATGTGTACAGCATTGTTAATAGTGATGAATCGTGGATTTACTGTTATGAACCATAAAGTAAACGACAGTCGGCTGTCTCATAATGAGCAAAGAACTGTTACTGCAGATTGGTATACCAGCATTTGTTTGCCAAAAGTCATCACCGAGCTTCGAAAAATCAACCCCGAAAGAAGAATGATCCTCCACCTAGACAATGCAAGCTCGCACACAGCCCAAAAAACAAGGCAGTATTTAACGGAAGAAAACGTGGAATTATTGGACCATCCTCCATATAGTCGCGATCTGAATCCTAATGATTTCTTAACTTTCCCGAAAATTAAAAACAGACTGCGTGGTCAAAGGTTCCAGTCACCAGAAGAAGCAGTTGACGCATTAAAAAATACCGTTTAGGATCTCCCAGCAAACGAGTGGAATAAGTGCTTCGAAAATTGGTTCGAGCGCATGCAGATGTGTATTAATCTTCATGGAGAATGCTTCGAAAACAATAAAGTCATTTAAAACTACCTACCCCGTTGTTTTATTTCAATATGCACAACTTAAAAGACATCCCTCGTACATCAGTGATATAAATTCGTATGACGGAAAAGCGTTTGTGGTGTTTATTTGAGAATAAAAACGAAAGTTTGTGTCCATCTATTGATCGGTACACAGCACTTACATGAGGGATCCTATCACTGTCAAGAATATCTACTGATTGTCCCTTGTCTTCATTTTTTCTTTAAAAAATGCGATTACCCGTAAAATCTGAAACAAAATACTCTAATTTCAAATTACCGCTTGAAATGTGAAACTAGGATCGCACAAATGCATGTTATGAAACCCTGTTTCGTAAAATTGCGTTGTACTAGATTTCCTATTTGTTGGAACTTGATAAACAAGTTTCTTCAGTGCGAGACGCTTTTTGATTTTGAATATTGAAAATTCCGAAAAATAACGCTTTGTGGAAATATTTCGATAAAATTTCCAATGAAAACATCGTATATTGTGTATAAAATAAAGCTTACATTAATACAGTTAACGAAAATATATTTATATGTTGTTTTTCCCCAATTCATAATTTTGAGAATCATTGAACGTTAACTAAAGATTCGATATCGCTTTTTCTAGGGACATGCGCACTTTTTTGGCAACCCATAATACATCAATAAAATCGCCTTGTTTTAAGAAGTTTTTTGATTTTACACAATGTTTTCACTACTTTTTTGAAAATATCTGGCAGAAATTCGTTTTCCTATCGAATTGTCATATAAACGAGAAAGACTAATGAAAAATCTACAAAACGGGAAAATTTTCCAAAATCTCCAAACTCATTTTGATCAGAAGAAAATGAATGCTTCTGCAGCTATCCTCAGACTTGCAAAAATGCAGGATGGAAAAAGAAATACCATAATTTGGTTGATATTATTCGGAATAATAAGAGTTGTAAGACACCATACCCATGAACAGGATTGGTTTTTAAAAAATGAACGAACTTCCAAATATCTATCGAATATGTTCAAGGAGTGTCAACCATATTCTCGTAAGAATATCGGAAATATGAAATATGACACTCAGTGACAAATCGAAGCTATATAGGGCCCAGAGCAAAAACTTTAAAGTGAATATTTGAAAATTACTCACCACGTGACTGGAGGCAGCATGTTGATCTGGAAAAAATCAAGACGGGGTCAAATAAGATTGCAGACTTTCTTTCATTATTTAAAGTGTTATATAGTGTGTGTAGATAATTAATCAGCTTAAATAGTAGGTATATTCTAGTGATTCTTACCATCAGTTCATAAACGCAGTACGTAAGAGATCCTAAAACTAAGTAACTAATATTGAGCATAATACAAAAAAGTTACTTGAAAGCGTCCTAGATGGATGTTCAGTAACTTGAGCCTAATAATAATGAATGGTCGTTTTTGAAGGACGAAGTTTAGCCGTTGGCTACCTTTCCACTTATCCCTGTCTTTCAGAAAATCTACATAATTGTACATAATATAACTGGTGGAAACTTACAGCCTAACAATTTTAAAGAAAGACGAATGTATGTAAAACCGTTTTGAAAGAAAGCATTTCTGTGGAGTGGCGCTGTACAAGTGTAATATTTAAAAATAAATGACCATTGATGGAATAGTCATATAGAAAACTCCCAAAACCGGACACTCATTTCATTCTTGAGCAAGGATACAGAATATACTTAAAACATATACCTAGTTTTTAATTCCTTGCAGACGCACACTTCTTTTCCTGTTCCCTGCCTTTTTCCATAACATCTTACAATCCCGAAAGGCATCAATAGCTTTGCCATTTAAAAAGACTAAATCTTCTTTCATAAGTGTTTTCTGGTATCCTTTTTGAACTTGAAAACAGATTTCAAAAGAATAGGGAATAGTAGGTATATGTTAGCAATTGGAACGGGCCCGGTTTAAAAACAAAAACCTTAGTGACCAATGAAACATCTAAACGTACCAATTTCGCAGAAAGGACGAACCTAGGATATTGACATTTAAGAACATTATATACGGATAAAAGCTGATTCGCAAATACCTAGAAATAATTAAAACTGTATCACTGCGCAATATCTTTTTCCACTATGGACACATAATGGTGGATGATTGAGCTACATGTGGTTTAATTTAGGGAACGTTCCTCTAATAAATCCTTTTGCACTTTTCAGATGACGCTTCAAAAGTATTTTCATACGGGCACAAATCGTTTCTACTAAGATGACAACGATCTATTTATATGCATAGGGAAGTGTATGGTATATGTCGGAAACCATAACGGAATCTTGATCGACAGGAGTTGAACTGTAACTCAGGACAGTGGCGTTCTATTACGTCGTTACATCAGGAAATTTTGCCCAAATGTCTCTAAACTTCGGGTTTAAATAGAGGGATTAATCAAATACAGTATAGTTAAGCATGCTAAGCTATCAACACTGTTACTTATTAATGACATATATGTTATGAAACTACAGTATTTAAACTTTAACAATTCATATGCAAAAATATCAGCAAATTTACATACGTATAAACATACTCCCTGTTGCGGATACAATTTTATACAGGATATTGTCCTCGCATATTGGTACCGTGGTAAGTGCCCAAAGGACAGCGTGGTGCAACTAGAAAGCGCCAGATGGGGTGTCAAGCAGCTTGAAAGAACACAAGAAACAGTGGCGTGGATATGATTGAATTTGCCTCTAACAGTCGATCATGGAAGTTGGCTGGTAGCTGGTTCAGCAGACTAATTGAAGGAGATGCGGCTTCGAATCCCGCCGGCGCCCATTTTCCTTTGTCTTAAGTTGTTGTTTATTAAATGTATAGAAGGTACCTAGAATTACCGGACTTGAAGCACAAAAAATTGAGTATATCCTCCCCCCACCCCCTACAATCGTAGCCACTAATTCCAAACCCCCATTTTTTTCTAAAAATGTTATGAGCCTTCCAAAAAGTTGAAAAATAAAGTTAAGCGATTTTATTGATCTCGTTTTTTTTTTGGAAATAGCTGGACCGATTTTAAAAAACTACAAACCGTTTCCGTTCTTGACGTAATAGTAACCTTGTGTGAAAATTTCATCAAAATCCGAGCGGTGCTTTAGCCCAACCCAAGGTTTAGAAGACAAACAGGCAGACAAATACAACGACAGATAGATCGACATGAATGTGTGACACTGTGACTTTCCTGATGCACAAAAAATATTATATCTTATTTTCGAGATTCTTCGCGAATCGCGTTGGAAGTAAAAGGTAACGAAAGGCCAGATGAGCTTGCAAGAAGGGGATCATCCATCCGGTTTATAGGCTCAGAACCTGCCTTAAAGTTCATAAACCACAATAAGGAACCAAGTCAAAGAACAGCACAAGAAATATTGAAATCAATTTTGTAGTAACAGGACAAAATTACAGAACATCCACAGACGCGAGCAACAGTGTCGATCTTTCATGTCGACAAATATTTGGAAAAAAGTCTCGAACTAATGCAATGGCCAGTACGAGCAGGGAAACTGTCCAAAGTGATCAAGATTGTTAGACTCTGCACTGTGTCCGCAAGAAGCTAAATAAAAGAAGCATAATGGCTGGAGTACTGTTGGGTCTTTGCGATGTCCGACTCTTGTGATATATAATTGAAAAGATATGTATATTTCGCCATTGCACTAGGTATTTCCAAAAAGATGCCTAGTGGGTGTCAGTAATCCAAACATCTGAAAAATAATCTGTAACCCGTAAAATAAGTGAAATACATAGACGACCGACATTAAATATTTATTGAGGACGATGTATAAAAATATACTTTGGTCCGATAGCGTTCTTGTTTAGAAATGAAGCCTGCAGAATGTCTCCCGTGCGTTTATAAATAAACGGGGTGCTAGTCACCTGCCCTCTCGACTGCTAACTCTCGAATCTTGACTCTCAAGTTCAATTCATGCCAAAGCCAAACAAACGCCAGCGCACGAGTCTATTACAAGACCAAGATAGTCTTATGATAATCAAACCGCTAATACCGCAGTGAGCTGACATCCATTAAGGCTGGTTCACATCTGCTGCGTCACTGTCAGTGTCAAACCTTGTTGTCTATGTATGGAGCACTAAACTATGACACCCTATGTAGATAAATAGCTACCCAGGCAGAAGTACATGCAAAACACGTCCGGAACCTAGATGTTTCTATAATCCATTCAGGGGCCGATCCAGTGGGGTGCTTTCGGGGTCCAGCCCTTCCCCTCAGAAATACCAGTTTTTCTAAGGTTTTTCCAATTTGCACATTTGCATCTACAGATGACCCCCCCCCTGACCAAATTTCAATCGCCGATATTCCTGCCATTGCTCTTCAGTTGTCACATGGGCCAGGTATCGAAAATGAATGAAAATTATTACTTACTTTGGAGTTGTTACCTTAAACAATAAGTTGGTCACTGAATCAGAATCTTCCGTGCACTACCTTCGACAAACTTGAGGTTGTGATATATCGTATCATTCGGCTCCACCTTTCAATCGCAAAAGTGGAGAGCTTCTGCATCATCCGTTGTGTTGTCTGTTGAAAATATTTGAGCATCTGAATATGGACTATAAGAGAATGCGAACTTTCATTTGATGTAACAGAAATATGTCATTATTGTTGTTGTGAACCTGATTACTATTGTTAGCTTCACTTCTTCACATTAGTATTATTCAGAGAGGTTTTTAATAAGGTGCCGCCCATTGCTCTGATTGGAATAAATGATGTCTGTCAGCCTTAAGGTACTGCCAGATAAAATGTAGTGTGTTAGTTTTTGCTAACTTTTGAGAAATACAAACTTATATAAGGCAATAATATGGCTGGTGATCGGATACGGTTGTTCAACTTTTTCGAATTTGTCCTTTGAGTGGCCTTAAAATTCTCTTCAAATGCCTTCCTAGACACAAACCGATCTCTGATTTGCACTCAACGACCGCTCAAATTCATATGATACACGTCTGGACTCGAATGCTGCACTATAAAGAATTTGTCACTGAAGTGACCTTGAAACGACCTTCAGATGCCATTATAGTGACTAATTGACCTTGACGAACAGAAAAACCTAAATGACATAGATCAACACGGCTTATTTTGAGGATTCATTGATATGACCTTGAAGCGACTTACAAATTCCGTCATAGGAACAAACTAAACCCAGATCTGAAATCAGCCGATCCACATATTTGTGGATGACAATACTTTGCAAGCAGGCATTCAGAGTGGCAAGCCGATCATTGTCATTGACCTGGACAGAAGACTAGTGGCGCCTTAGTATAAACTTGGTGCTGTTCAGAGTAGGCCTCCGACAGGTAGATGATACTTCTTTAACAGACAAACTCAAACCCCTTTCACGACTCATCAGTAATATGGCTTCTATTGATATTAACGTTATAGCAATTTCGGTAGCTCTGGATTTAAGCTATGTCTTCACGGCTGTTACGCTCCTGAAAACGCTCCATATTTCCGTCAAATTACTTGCTTTGCGTGAGAGGAGCTTTAGCTGCCGCTCTGCCTGTTTGCTATCTGTCGATATAGCCTACGCGTATACACGAGCTAATAACTATTTACTTTAACTGATATTTACCGAAGAGACATCCTGTTGTCTTAATAATAATTAACGTTACTAACGAGAAGTGTGAAAATGAACAATATGAGCATCCGTATAAATCATTTTGCATTTGCGTATGTAGGTTACGGCAAATGTTTCATCTACCTAACAATGTCAAAGATGTTTGTTTAGAGTGCGAGGCAGTTTCGCGTAGATAGGAAACAAAATAGAACGTTTTCCGAATATACTGTTTGGATTCTGAAAGATGTTGTCAAGGAGGTTGACTTTGCACCTCCCACGCAACGCAGTTCATAAATTATTACGCTCGGCACAAGTTGGTCCCTCTGAGCTAGCTACAAACATGTATAACAAAAAAAGCAACATGGATAAAGTCAGTCAAACAGGCTCATACAACTAGTAAATAGTCCCCACGTTGAAGATCTATAAATTTGTCCCATACCCTACCGAGAGTACCAACAATTTGGCAACATTGGTATGACTAACCTCGCCGCTAACCAGCCACGGCACCACGACTACGAAACACAGTCAGCCTTTAGCCGAACGACGAAGGTATATCCAGAGACTGTGTTAAAAATATTTCTCTGTCATCAAGTTTTTTCATCTGCAATTTTTTTCTGTAAATGAGGAAGAAGCGTCAAAATGCCAAGTGGCTGGTGAATCTTATGCCTGCACTTCACTATCGGCGATGATCGTTGAATCGTGTGATCGTTCATAATAGACACGATCAACGTGCAAGCATCCACACGAGCGTCCGTAATAATTTGTCAAGCGGCAAGCATCAATATGACTCGGCGATTTTCTTTGATGCGTGTCCGAAAAATCGACAAATCACGGGTCGACGGCGATCATAGACGATGATCGGCGAGTACAGCCGAGTATGCCCTCTACACGATCGGGCTCGCGCGTAATCGTTTGTAATCGCCGATTGTGACGTTGAGCCATCACGGGACACAACTGAAGATCCAGATTATTAAGTAATTCGGTGAGGTGTTCTTGACATTACAAGGGCAACCTACGGGCTCTCAGAGAGGCTTTGCAGATGGGTGGTTGACTCCCATCATGGTCATAAGACATCCAGCGTAATCGGTCAGTATTTCACAGGGATCGCTTCTGGCACTGGCTGCAACTGTTCCGATTACACATCGATGTCTTTTCCTTCACGCTGTGCTTTTCAGATAGCCCACAATCAGCACTGACTGTAGACTATAGAGCAACAGCCGTGTTGTTGTTATGTCCCTAAACTACTGCAACCCACGTTTCGTTAACATAGCTTGTGGGTTGCAGTCTCGTAGGATACTATAAGGAGTATTACAGATTACTGAAGAAAGGGGGTGACTTACTAGCCTTAACGTCACTGCGATCCGAATAGATTCATTATGACCCCCATAGATGGCACTAGGATCTTAGTTTTTGAGTTCAAGTAGAGCACGTTAACCAATGCTTACATGAATATGAACACTGGTCCATAAATGAACCTTGTAAAGGGTGGTCCATCATTTTTGTTTAACTTGGCATTATTTAGACAGTTGATAACACTTCCATGCTCAACATATCTGCAGATATGTGGGCTCTAAATCAATTGGAAACGGACGTCAATTTTGGTCGTCAAATCATCTTTTTGGACGAAGCCCGTTTCCACCTGGGAGGTTAAGTTAACAAGCAGAACTGTAGGATTTGGGGCTCTGAAAATCCACATGTCATAGAAAAATCAACGCATCTGAAAAGAGTAAATGTTTGGTGTGGCTTTTGGAGTGGTGGGATTATTGGTCCCTACTTTTTTCAAGATGAAGATGGTAACAGCATGACGATAAACGGGGAACGCTATAGGGACATGTTGAGGAGTTTTTTGTGGCCACTATTAGACGACATGCACTTGCACAATCTCTGGTTCCAGCAGGATGGCGCAACATGCCTCGCCAGCCATGAAACAATCGATCATTTACACACTCAGTTCGGTCATCGCGATATTAGCCGTTTTGGAGACGCTCATTGGCAGCTGTGAATTGACGCCCATGGATTACTTCCTATGGGGTACTTTTAAGGACCGCTGTTACACTAACGAAGCTCAAACAATTGATGTTCTTAAGGAAAATATCCGTCGAGCTAATGATGAAATAAATCCACAAACTATCGAAAATGTGCTTGAAAATTAGGTTTAGAGGATGGACTAGTGCCTGGCCAGCCGCGGCAGCCATTTAACTGAAATTGTTTTTCATAAATAATCGGAAGGTGTCTTCTTTTGAATTAAGTATCGAGTGTTACATAGTATTGAAGAGTGTAAGTTTTAATACCAATTTAAAGAAGAAACCAACGGATGGCCCACCCTTTATAACAGCGATAGGAACGTGTGTATTATGAACAACAGATATGAAGTCCGCTTACGCATTATCCGTATCAATATATTTCCTATCCTATTTTTTCTGTTAATCAGTATATATGTCCGCTCCTTATGTTTGTCCCCATCTAATTTCGGGTTCTTACCAGCTCACTGTGCTGCGTGTAGGCAAAACCTCACGACGGGCGTCTGGGTTTTTGATTGGTTTACACAAGGCATTCCTTTTTCGACGCTTTATAAATTGTTTAAACTGGCACATTTTCGACTCCGAGCTCTGAGAGATGTTAACAAGTTTGCGCGTACTAGCCGTCCAACAAATTCATAAATTTTCTTTCGACTGTCATGTTTGGAAGACGTTTCCGTCAATGCGCTCACAAATATTGAACTGTTATTAGGGTATGATTAGATTAGGTTGATTGCTTTTTTGTTCTGAGCAGTTACTCGATATTTGCGTAGTACGAACTATAAAGGGCTTTATTGGTTTAAGCAATTTGTACACTTGTTTGGAGTGAAAAAACAGGGCCTTTTTGACCACTCCGTCAGTCTCAGCGAGAAGCTTAAATCAAATTCGGTGACATTTACACTAAGCTAACACAAAAAAATATGACTGTAAAATCCTAAGGTGCCGCAAAAATGATATTAGATTGTCTATCGACACAGTCACCAGTTCTTCCGCGTATGTTTAAGATACTTGCGAAATCGGTACTTTCTCAGAGAATTGGAAATCCGCTCATGCTTAGCCAGTCTCAAAAAAAGGATCGAAGACCGACCTCCACCACTACAGACACATAGCTCTCCTCTCCGTGATCAACAAGATAATGGAGAAATGCATAAATCGGGTGCTTCTGGAATATCTCGAACATTACAGTTTGATTAGCGAGAGGCAGTATGGTTTCCGGTAACAGCGATCTAGCTTACGTCACATAAAAGTTTACTTATCTAGTCATATGATATTCGAAAGCTTTCGATCAGCTGTGACATGCTGCCGTCTTATACCAGCTTCCATCTGATGGCCTCGCAGAAAAGCTTTGCAGATGCATGACTGATTTCCTCTCCAGCCGCAAGCAGTTCATCGGGATTAAAGGGTTCTCCCCTTCAGGCCAAAATATCAACACGGGTGTTCCCCAAATATCGGTATTAGCTCCGAGATTGTTCCTCTAACATATCAAGGACCTCCTTTTCTGTACGATCAATCCGACGCACAATTTGCTGATGAGCCGTAGAGAAAATTAATAGCGACCTCTCTGACGAGAGATCTGGTAGCTGTCACTTCCTGGGAACGCAAAAATTGTAACAGTGCTATGCTTCCAAAACACAGAAATGTAACCCGTTCCGACACCGTAGCCTAGATCTGGTTCCGACGGCTGACAGAGTTCTGCCAAAGAGCCATTTGTTTCGGATGATCCAGAAAAGCAAGGACTTGATTTGGCACGAACACATCTGGCCAACCGCAATAGCTACTTGGAAAAGTTATTTTATTCGTTTAGGAACTACTTTTTTCACAAAACTTCCTTACACTGTACAAGGTTCAAATAAGACCTATTCCCGAGTCTTGTAAACTTTTTTGGAGTAGGGTCGCTATAACTACATCGTCCATACTCGGTACTGTTCTAAGGAAAGCTGTCCGCCTAATCGAGGATACACCTTAAATGACAGCCTCTATGTCAATGTGTTCCTCAGATTTTTCCTCCATGATGCCACCGCGCGTTGAGCCTGTTAGACGGACCGGCCAGGCTTATGTCTCCCATCCTAACTCGTGCATTCAGAACTGGCCTGCACGAACGTTCCTTTGTTCCTAATGTGTCGGAATTGTGGAACAATCTGCCGGAGGAGGGCTTTTCCAGTTTGCAGACCTAGGCAATTCAAAAATTGGATTAACAAGGTATCTTCAACCTCCAGTATAAAAAAACTATTATTTCATTGCGATTATGCCCATTTAGGGATTAGAATCAGTAAGCATTTCAGCCTTAAGGCTATGAAGTGAAATCAGCGTTATAACAAATATATCTATCTTACGAACTATGCAGGAACTTTTTCTCAGTATGAATTCGACACTTTCTTTGATTACAATGACTGTATACCTAACAATTCTTTTTGTTTCAGCAACCACACGGCCACACTCTGGAGCGATGGAACGTCCGCAGTCCTGAGGAGGAACCAGTGTTCCTCCAGCATTTTTTCCGGTTCGGAGACACGTCAGCCATAACGCAACAGTTGCTTCTGGCGCAGCAGGCTCTTCAGGACCCCACACTGGAGCGCCTCGAGCGTCGGCATCCACCTTACCACCAAAGGCGGGCGATGTCCCCGAACCATCGCCCATCACCTCCGCCTTTGCCCACCTCAGCATTCCACCCTACTAGGTTACCTAGAATGTCTCCGCATCAAAAACACCCTTTGAACTTCATCAAGCTGCCCGCTAGCACCACTGAAGCGCCTACATCACCACCTAGTGCACCCATCAATACCTCGCCTTTGAACCGGCTACAAAGCATGCAACCTTTTGACTACAGAAAGCTGGGTGCTAGCCTGGGCGGGTTTCCAACACCCGAACGCAACCGCAATGAACCAATGGGACTAAATCTCAGTCGAACTACCTCAATGCAGAGCTGTTTACCTCCTCCGCCTCCTCCTCCATTAACGCACTCTGCAGCTGCAATGGTGAACTCTTTGGCAGCTGCTAGCTTAGTCGCTTCTTCATTTCCTGGGCTAATGTCTACGACGATGTCTACTGGTAGCAAGTCTCCTTCCAGTGCAGATGTTACTAGCGGTACGACAAATAGCGACGAAGACGATGCTGATGAAAATTCGCATAGTGTTCTCAATCTGAGTAGGGATGGAGATGCTCTAAAAGCTCCAAGACAAAGCAGGATGATGCCTGGGAGGAAACCGTCCACACCAACCAAGCGACAGTGGGGTTCGCCTGGTTTACCTCTCAATCTTGGCACGCAGTTCATCAACCCAGCTACGGGGAAGAAACGGGTTCAGTGCAACGTCTGTCTAAAAACGTTCTGTGACAAAGGTGCTCTGAAGATTCACTTTTCTGCTGTTCATCTTCGAGAAATGCACAAGTGTACAGTAGAAGGCTGCAATATGATGTTCAGCTCCCGACGATCCAGGAATCGGCATAGCGCCAACCCCAATCCAAAACTGCATTCGCCTCATCTCAGGAGGAAAATATCTCCGCACGATGGTAGAAGTGCTCAATCACACCCGATCCTTATTCCTCCTCAGCCTGGGCTCACTCTTCCTGCAGCAGCTGCTCTAAATCCTTTGAATCCATTTGGACCATTCCCGCTACTCACTCCTCCACCAGATATGAAGTATCATTCCCTTGCCACCATGGACTTTAAGCAAACGTTAGACCTCAGCATGCAAAGGTTAAAAGAAAGCAGTAGGCCTCCACTCCAAGACTTCAGCGGTACAATGTTAAGTACAAACCTACAACAGTCAGAGGATGATGACGAAGACGATGATGGAATTGTAGTAGTTGGCGGTGAGGATGATGAAGACCAAGTTCCAAGTGGACATATGAATGGAGAAATGATATCGGATGAACCTGAAGACTTCAGCATGCCAGCGAAAAAGCAGAAAATGTCGGTGTCAGATGTCGAAGAGGAACCAGAAGAACACGTTGATACGACAAGTAACGTCGCTGAATCATGTGAAGTACCCGATGTAGCACCAAGCAAAACACCTGAAGTGAAAGAACCTTCTACTAATACTGCGGAAGATGCTGTGAGTAATGCTGATAGTAACGAAGATTCTCTGAGTGTTGTAGACACGCATAGCTTGAAAGATGAACCTAGCGCTCCAACCAACAAGCGAAAGAGAAAAAGTCAAAATCCCACCAAATGTGCGGTAGTAACCACAATTGACGATGAGGTCAGCGATGGCGACTCTTCCACAGATGTGTTTTCGGAAAGACTAACCGAGAAACCAGAAAAAAATACTCCTACTGAATGGAATGTCGAACCCAAAATAAAAGAAGAAACAACCGAAACGCCATTAGATTTGGGCAAAAGAAGCCCTGACGTAAATGCAAATGAATCCAAGCAAACTGTGACAGCGGAAATCAAAACTAGTCTCGCACCTTTGTTCATGATAGACAAAATAAAAAAGGAAAAACAAGTATGTGAAACAGAAAGCCACGATGAACAAGAAGAAAGACCACTTAGCTCGGTAGAAAGTAACAAAAGCGATGAATCTATGGATTCAACAAATCCTTTACGCCAACTTGAAAGCTTGTCACATGGCCACTTTGGCGACTTGATGGCGAGAGGACTACACATGCATCAACCACCTCCATTTCCTCACTTGGGGTTTATGATGGGAGGAGACCCTCCAAGTCCTACCAGATCTCAAGCTTCTTCCGCTGGAAGCAGTAATGGCAGGGAATCTCCTTCGGATGAAAACAGCCAAGGACATTTGTATGGGCATTTTGATAACGGTCAGTTCATAAGTGGAATGGATGTTCCAGTAGATAAGGATAATCCTAGAAGGTGCACTGCATGTGGGAAAGTGTTCCAGAACCATTTTGGAGTAAAAACGCATTATCAGAATGTACACTTGAAGTTGATGCACAAGTGCAATGTCGATGGTTGTAATGCTGCCTTCCCTTCCAAGAGGAGTAGAGACAGACATAGCGCTAATTTGAACCTTCATCGGAAGTTGCTGTCTACTTCAGACAAAACAGCAGCTAGTTTATTCTTAGAAAAATCGCCGTTTGCTAACCTGGCGAATCCAGCGCTGCATGGTGACTTTTTGACGCGGCTGTACGCAGAGGAAGCGTTGAAATGTCATCCATTACCGCCTCCAAACTTAGACCAATTGATGATTAATGGTGACAGGATACCTCATCCTCCTCTACTTCTACCTCCACTTGGAAGTCTTCCATTTTCTCTGGGCAACTTCAACCACTTCGGCCAATTCAACGGTTCTTCCATATCAGCAACGCACAAGGAGCGCTCCTCAACCTCCAGTTCTCCGATCTCAGAAACGCCTCCACCTAGTACGGTGTCTCCAGGACCATTCAGGTAATTTTTCAAAACTTTCTTTAGTACTCTAAGCTTGCAAATTTTCTATTTTTGTCTCCGTGGCTAACAAATGAAGGAAATCAGTAAGTTAGGGTTACTTTGGGACTCTAACTTCGAACATCCGCCGCCTGGCGGATCTCGTGGGCGGGGCCAGAATGTGTGCATGTTCCCTCGCCAGACCCCGTATGGCATCACTATACACGTACACTGAAGATAGGATATTGCGCATGTGGGCGGAGCTTCGTGACGTCACCCGGAGAGTTATCGGCTCGTGGTTACCAGCGGCAGGATTGTCGTAACGTTACTACAGTTCACGTGTATCGTGGTTAATACTATATACTAGTATATATATATATATATATATATATATATATATATATATATTTAGTACAGTATTATGACACGAAGATGTTAATCCTGCTCCACAGAACATACTAAAATATAAGTAATGTAGAAAAATGGAGTTATCTTGTTTTTACAGTGAAGAGACGATACGCTCTATTGTGGGGCTAGAAGCCGTTTAAGCTACAGCCGGTGAAATAGGAATTACAGGGTTGAAATCTTTTATTGAAATCCAAGATTTTGTTGTTTATAAAATTTCAATGCAGCTAGTGTCACTCGCACCGCTAAGACCAATCCAACGACACCTCATATGTGAAAATCTATCAAGCCGTTTGGCATGTAGCTGAAAGTATGCACGTTATCCATATCAACCCAAATGATAATCACTCTCCGCGTAACGTCATGCGCGCCGGCGGACGAAAATCGCACCTCAACCTTATACAAAATATTCTCTGCTACTCAATCTCCTTATTTTCAGGTACATCCACTGCGTGGAAGAGGACCTGCCGACTCCGGACAAAGAGGGCAACCTCCCCTGCCGACTGTGCAGGACCGCGTTCAGTACGAGTGCCCAGCTGAAGGAACATTGCGAGAAACAGCACATACCTGAAATGTTCAAATGTACGGTGAGCGGATGCCCAAAAGTGTTCGTGTCGAGAACGAGAAGAAACATTCACTCCGATAACGAGACTTTGCATGCAACTACAAGTAGTACTGGTTCCACCAAGGGAGCAAACGTTGAAGTATCGTGACCTTCGAGGGGATTTCGAGCGATCAGTGCGTTACCCTCGTGGTAGTGATAACCATACTTATCAATAGAAGCCGGACCTGGAGTCTTATAGTCCAGTCAGGTAAGATAGAAATATATCTTTGCAGCAAAATTACTTTTATTTTTACTTAATATCGTCTATGAGATAAATTCATTAAAGTTATGAAAACTATGCCTTTTCGAATTATGGAAATTGTCGCTACTTTTCAAATACATAACTGTCAATATCAGGCATTTTCCATGAATCTTGGTATAGTTTCATAATTTATTTAAAATAGTATAGGCCTAGTGGAATGTAAATAAATAACAGAGCACATTTCATCAGGCACAATTATTGTAACTCGTCATCAATTTTGCTATTCAAGATTTTTCTATCCGACTTGACTGGACTATCAAGAATTAGGATCCGGAATCTACTTATCAAAATAGTTTATCGTCAAAGGTAATTTTTTATTGAGTGTAATAAGAAATATCTATCTGCAAGAGCTTCAAAATTGCTTATTTCAATTCTATACAGGGTACACAGTCTAAACAACTATAGAGGTGATTTTAAGATGGAGTTTATAGAAGCATATGTCCGATAATGCTACGTTCTCAAAACACAAAACTTTCTTAAAATAACGAAAGTCTCACGAATTTTCCAACCAAATTTGCTAAACATTTTCGATTCATCATTTCGATAGCACCTCTGCAACTCTTGCAGATATTCCTTGTTAACTCAACCATTCCATATAAACTTGATACTTAAAAACAAGGAATTTGCATTTTGCATTCGGGATGTGTGATACTTTTTATGAAATCTGTATTTATCATAACCCAGGAAAATAAAGGCAACATAGTGTAGCAGCCACAATTACATAAGAAACCAAATCACTTCTATCTAGTAGACACCCATGCTTACATAACGTCTTTCAGTGTTATGGTACTCCTGAAATTTCAAACAGTATCTTTGTCACTATGGTACAAGGCCATATATTCTTCTCTCAAAGTGTTTGACAAAGTGACTAAGCATATATCAAATTAATACCACCATAGCAAAATACGCAATGTAATGCTCGATAACAGATAAATCCAATTGGAAGTGCCTTCACCACATTTCGAACAAACCAGTTGTGGTGTGGTATGCATGGCACAGGATTGGACTCAGCCAAATGGACCACTCTAAGAATTTATCACACACAATTTTTGATAACCCCTGACACATATTTTTTGTTTTTCTTACGCTCAAGTGTGCCTCTGTGTGTCCCTCACTACGTTTTGGCCTTTTCTAAAGCAGGAGATAAAGGGTATTCCAATATGTACTTCGAGATTTATATTTTTCAACGACTTAATATTCTACAGGGTGATTCACAAGTCGTGACCAAAAATGAAACATCATACACAGGACAGCGTTTTAAGGGGGGTCTTCTGGTAACATTTTTCCTCATTAAAAAGATACGGGGTGTTGAAGTTCAAAAATAAAAAACATTTATTCTAAATATCTTCAAAACCGTCAACTGGAATGGACTACAACTCGATATATGGATTTACCTAAGTATTGGCCACATTCAGAAGTCTTGAAATTAACGTACACCAGTGACGGAGACGCAGGGGATTAGTAGCATTATTTTTCCAAATAAAAATAGTACGCCACTGTTTTTCTGGAAACACGCAATGTTTCAAATTTTGCCTTCAACTTTCTACAAATAATTACTCTTATATTTTTTCGCAGTGCATTGTTTTCGTAAAAATAACAAATTAGTAAAAACCTTTTGGGTAGGTTGGCGTCTGTTAGGAAATCTACGCTGGTACTCCCGAGAAGCCGTTAAAGCATTTCCATTACAGAACCCGTACACAAACATAATAGCGGCGTACTCATCAGTGCTCAGTTCCATTTCACAAAACTCAAAAATACACGAAAATATTTTTGACTTGACTTTTACAAAAAAACGGTAGTAGTAATGATAACAACCGTATAAGACATAACTTTGACAAACTATCTTTTAAGAAACGTCAAGTAGGTATCAAGGCTTCCTATTTCATTTTGAAATGAATTGTATCGCGGCTCTTCATGATTGATCTAATTTGTTTTATTTTTGTTTTTACGAAAACAGTGGCATACTATTTTTATTTAATGCCACTAATCCCCTGTATCTCCGCCACTGGTTCACTATAATTTTGAGTAAAGTCTTTTGAATGTGAACAATACTTAGGTTAATCCGCGTACCAAATTTCAGTTCATTCCAGTTGACGGTTTTGAAGATACTAAAAAATTGTTATTCATTTTTAGACTTCAACACTCCGTATCTTTTTAATGAATCCGTCGTGGAAAAAATGTTACATAGAAGACCCGAAAATTTAGTTGTAAACGTTCACGCAGCCACCACGCAGGTCTGAGACCTAAGTACGTGTAAGTACAGTGGGGATATAGGGGATCTATGGGGAAGGAAGGACGTCACACGGGCTCTAGCGAGGGAACATGTGACATCCACATATTCCACCTTAGAGATCCGCCGGGTAGTACCTCCACGCTCAACGGTCTGAGACCGTCTATCACCCACCGACAATGACAACATCCATACTGACGAGACGTAAAAACAAGCATGATATTCTTACAAAACTGTTTTATTGAAAACTAAAATCTCGCAGCACCTATTGGAACACCCTTGATTTAAATTGGAAATAGATTCATTTATGGAATGGTTGGACTACATGCGAACCTAATGTTTCGATAGCTTGATATCAAATTACCGTGTATGTGATTATAGAAATCTAGATTTTTCGAAAGCCAGTTCTACTGATTAATTTATTTTAAAATCATATATTTAAACGAAAAGGTGCATCAAAACCTTTTTTGTATAATATACCTGTATGTTGTATTAAATGTTAGCCAGTCTTGAAAGAATACTCATTTTGTAAATAAACTAGTCTAGTGAAGCTCTATAAGTTGTGATTTTTTTGGCGAGAATGCTATAAATGTGAATATTATATACATTGTTTGCTCATTTTTATAATCAAAATATACCCGCGTCGTTTAGGATAAACAGATTCAAATATAAATAATATAGTTCAGGTATGGTTACAACAGTATTGATTAAATTTTTGTGGATTGAAGCTTGACATAACTTGACAAGATCACAGACAGAAAACTGCTTCTCTCTGAAAATGTACCATTCAATTTTTTTTCTTAAATTTAACGAATATTGTTGTCACGTGAACTGTCATAATTTAACTGAGATCGCAAAAAATTGAACACGATCTTTAAAATATTCATATCTTCTTCTATTGATATTCATGTTGCTTGAAACAATATAACGATGACAGTTATAATGTAATCTTCATAATATTCACTATCGGTGATACAACTTAGGCTAGTATCCAGTCCTCGAATGTATATTAAATGTGCAATAACTTGTAAATATGCTATTATTGCTTATAAATGTATAGGTGTATATAAAAATACATACATATGCTGAGTATAGTATAGCCAAAATTTCGGAACATTTTGCAGGCTCTGAATACCTTCGTTATAATTTTAAATTACATAGAAAATAGAAAATGTCCTTACTCATGATTAGATGGAATAATATAACGGTCTAATGAGACAAAAAGTACTTTTTTTCAAAATCGTTAGCCAGAAATGCCAAACTTTCATCGCGGATCTTTTTAACAATGACACGACAAAATTCTAGTACTTCCCAGTGACATAATGGATACGTTCAGTTGCACCTTGATGCTACGAACTAGCTCTGCGTGAGGGATATCTGATTATCTCTTGCTGTGGACTTAATCTATTTCCAACTTTTTTTGGCAGGAGAAAGCTTTTATAACCACTCTCAGGCAGAGATGCTCGTAACTATATACGACATGTACGAATACATATTCATCCGAGCAAGTAGGGACCTACTGTTGATTCCTATGTTGATCCTCCTGCACTTTATTCAACATCATCTGCCTCACTGCCCTCGCAAAATTGTCAGCAGTGAGGCTCTTGCCGAGCGTCAATGCCAGCTGTCTTTGGTAGTCATAGTCGAATCATATCAGCAAATTTTCCCGAAATAATTGTAAAGTCTGGATTTATTGATGCAAGTTGCTCAAGGGTGTATTTAAAACATGGACGTATAAAACGGTATACCAATTTTTGTGGGAAAACTTTTTATTTGACAACGAAGAATGAGGAAACGTGTTTTTTGAGATTCAATCGAAAGTGTTGACAGGCACGAAAAAACTTTTCAGATAAGATTTTTAGGTACTTATGGGGGACCTACAAAATGAGACCACACGTAAAAAGATCCTACTAATAGCAAAAATGTTATGGCCTAAAAACGAGTCAAAATGCAGGTTTTGGAAGTTGTTGGTAATGCGACGATAATTCCACTCAGCTACTTCAAATTCTTCAAATCTGTAGGATTCATACTTCTGAAGAAGAATAACAAAATTGGAGTATATTGGTCAAGTAGTTTTTTGAAAATTTCTAATTGTTTATCCCAAAACACCTGGTTTCCGGCCATCACTACTATTTTTCAATAGCAAAATACACGTGCTTTCCTTGCCAAAATGAATCACAAACCATTCCGAAAGATACATGTTTTTTATTCGAAAAACAGATGTTACGTTTTCAACAAATTCATATATTTCGTGTTTGTGAGTAAATGAACAAATGCGCTACGATATTCGAAAAGTATACGTCACTATACACATTTTAAAACAAAGCGGATGTGTCTATCATCTTTTGTTGTGAACTACTCACAACTACGAAATGTTAGAATTTGTTTAGAAGAAAAAACGTAACCCATCCTTTTTGCATAAAAATAACAATTATTTTTCGAAATGGTTTGCGATTCATATCGACAAGGTAAACTAGCGTATTTTGCTATAAAATGCACTTTGAACTGACCCTGTATATTGCTCAATAAACTAGGACTGATAGCCGGAAAACAGGTTTTTGGGATACGCAATGAGAAATTCTCAAAAACTAATCGACCAATCTACTCCAATTTTGTAGTGGAGATTTTACAAGTCCTACGAGAAACCATCGACGCATTACTAAAAAGTGCCAAAACCTGCAGTTTGCCTTGATTTTCGACCATAACTTTTTTTCACGTGTGGTCTCATTTTGTATGTCTCATAAATTCGTAAAAATCTTTTATGAAAAATTTCTTCATTCCTGTCAGCACTTTCAATTGAATCCCAAAAAACACGTTTTCTCATTCTTTGTTGTCGAATAAAAAGTTTTCCGACAAAAATTGGTATACCCATTTTATGCGTCCATATTTTAAATACCCCCTTGAAGAACTTGCAGCAATAAAACCAGACTTTGCAATTATTTCGCAAACCAGGGGTATTTTCGTCTATGATTAGACTATAACCCTAACTTATTCCATCAAGGCCGTTTCAAGGTCAAATCAAGACGATGAAAACAATTTGCTCTAGCAAAAAGGTTTGACAACATAGTTGTAAGGTTTGTGGAGATCATCCAAATGTCACCTCGACCATGACCCTGACCATTAGTCAAATCAAAATTGTCAAAGGAAACCCGTCATGTTTCGAAGCAGAGATCATCTCGGGCTTAAATGCTGTTCTAGGGCTGAAATTTCCTGCTTTTCTATTCGAAGTATAAATGTGAGGTCATGATAAAGGTCATGTCCAAAGTCACATTTGGATTTTGTTTTGAATACCCCCTTAAACAGCTTGCTGTAATAAAACCAGACTTTACAATTATTTCGCAAACCAGGGGTATTTTCGTCTGACATGATTAGACTATCAACCCATCTACTACATTCGAGCAGAAGATTAGAAGTATCCTCCTCTCCGTGGCAATATACGCAGTTCGTGTACTATATCTTTCCTACCTCTCTTTAGGTACTTCTAGTCCATGCAACATGGCCAATTGCATCTTATATCTCCTGCCATACAATGAAAAGCGCCTCCCTTTCGTTACTTCTAGCTTCGGTGCTGTTCCTACAGTTTGGCAGGATACCAGCCACCACGAGCGCTAACTTGCAGAAACTAGTCGCAACTGAACGTGACGAATATGCGATAATATAGCTTTACATTACTATTTTTTGCTTTCTTGGTTTCCAAATGTTATACCTGTGGAATTTTCTGAAGATCTAGCTATGCAAGTGTCATTAAGGTACAACAAGTCTATTCCCATTGTTTGGAGTCCTGTGCGTATACGATTACAACTGTATATTTTAAGTGTAACAGAAACCTTTGACGTTTGATTTTTTTGTACAAATGTTAACTTACTGTTTCTGGAGGCTCAACGAAATCGTCAGTACTACTATTCATAGAAAGTTTAAAATCTGTTTTGAAGGAATTATTATTAGTTCCATAAGTGTCACGAGGCAACACAAATAAATCAGGAGCAAGTACCAAGGAAAAATGTAACATTCCTTCATTTGTTTAAAATTTCATACCAAGTGGTCTAAATTTATGTCTTTATATCTTGCGATGACCTGTACTACACATCAAATGAGTCGTAGAACAGTACAGAGATGATCAATAAAGTCCAAATTGAGTCCAGGTTTAACTGAAAACAGTAACAGTTGACTAGTACATTTTATCTGAGCCTTTATAATGTTGTTATTTTAGTAGCATACCGTATTTAATTAGTAATGCTTCAGCTTTGGGAATTGGTACAAAAACATTTTATTTAAAGACCTAAACAAATCATACGGATCTGACATATTCAAAGTTTCAGGGCTCTAAGACACGTTAATTCTTGGTTGATTTAGAATGCGAGGTGAAGCCCACAGGGTAAATTGTGAAAAATGCGCTGATCATCAATTCATGCTGCATTCAATTCTTAGTCAATTCAGACCTCTAGTCAACAACATAAAACGCGTACTAAATAACAGTTTTTTCTTTCTTTGAATACAATATTCTTTAAGTCTCCAGATGCACTACAATTTTATTTATTATCATTGTTTAAATTATTGATAAATACATACGTTTAATACCGTTGTATCCCAAATATTTCTGTAAATTTTACTGCTAAATGACAACCCCCTGTGTATACTAAAACATGTATTGCCTCTGGGCTTCATTAAATCTATAGCTGTCGTAATATGTGTGGTTTTATTTTTCCCACTCATCACATGGAAGACAATTACCGGGTAGGTACAGGGACGTACTGAAATGGTGGGGACAAAATGCTGAAACTAGAACCGATGAACATCGTGACGTAAGAGGACGTGTAGAAAATAGTAGGTGATGAAATATTTTTTCATTTGGACATAAAATATATATTCTGTAACTACAGAGTGTTTTCTGAATTCCGTACCGGCAAAATAGTTCTAAATTGAAAAGTTCGTTCTACAAAGTCCCATAAGTATTTTGTTGTTTTCTAGGATTTAGTTTTTCGAAAGACCCTACATAACAGTGATCCATAAGTTTCTTTTTTATATATATTCCGACTACCACGAAGGCCTGAGGCCTAAACACCCATGGAGTACCGTGGGGCTATAGGGTGATACAGGGGAAAGGGGGAGGACGCCACACGGACTCTAGCGAGAGAACACGCACACATTCTGGCCCCGCCTACGAGATCCATTGCGTGGCACATCCGCGTTCGACAGTCAGAGACCGTCTACCACCTACGGACAATTACAACATCCATAGCCAAGAGAAAAATTTCTCTTGGGACGGGATTCGAACCCGCGCAGCGCTCGGCGACTGATCATGAGACCGAAGAGTCTACCACTGCGGCCACCGCTGCTGCAGATGACCTGAAAATTCATACTCAAGTTAGAAACAGCACCGATTGCGAACGTCTCCAAGATAATCTTCACCGGATAATAATTTGGTGCGATAATAATAACCTATCCATGAATGCATCCAAGTGTACCATTATTTTACAAAAAAATGTCCAATAGAATTTATAATTATAAGGTTAATCAAACAACACTGCTGAATGTAAGAGAATTTAAAGATCTTGGAGTCATCTTTGACACGAATTTCAGCTTCAATCCGCACATAAATTATCTTCTAAATTCTGTAAATAGAAGTCTGGGTTTTCTGTCGTAATTTGGTAGCATAAAGGCTCATGTTGTTTAATGCATTTGTAATATCAAAACTTGAATACGCTAGAATTATTTGGAATTCTTGCTATGTGACTCTGCTAAGTTTGTGAAATATCTGTCCTTCAGGATAGATGGTAGTTATCCCGAAATAGGTGTTCCTCAAGATGTATTATCAAAGACGCACGATATGCTAAGCTTCGACCACAGAAGAAAAATGCACTCGTTAATACTCTTATTCAAGGTTATTCACAACTATACATCAATTCCAAATCCGACTTTAACTTGAAGCTAGAGCCGAGGGCTGGTCACTACTGTCGATTGATTTGAAATGATAATTCTGGCCATATTCTTAGAAGCTTCCTAGATATTCTGATGTCTCTGTTGGCTGGCGTTCATCTCAGACTTTTGCTTATAAAACCGCCCGATGACAGTTTTTCTTTTTAGGTAAGATGGTACATTCAATATTATACTACTTTGAAATTCAAATTAAACATTTCCTATTTACCTATACTATCGACTTGAATGCCGCAAGTATGCATTTTTTGACAGGAGAAAGCTTTTATAGCCATTTTCAGGCAGAAAAGCACGAAAGCACTGTCCTGTTGGCCTTTTCTGCCCGAAGTTAGAGATTCTTTAGAGAATGCAGCATACTCAGTCGTTTGCCATACGTCCCCCCACAGTAGTGCTTTCACCGAGAAAAACTTAATTAAACCAATTAGAATCTCAATTAGGCTAATTAACTATGTGACAGCTAACAAGTTTAATTGGTTTAATTAAACTCCGATTTCTAAAACAGTGTACTTGAATCTATGAAGCTAGATTAATCAAACCAAAACGCAATCGTTTAATTAAATTTGTGAAACCGTTTACTTAGATTGACTACACCAATTTAATTAAAATTAATGAACTAGTAAAACAAGTAAAACATTTTAAGAAGTTTCTTGAGTGGAGAATTATCTCGTTGGAGCGCAAGACTGGATTATGACGTCACATGACACCAGCAACCATCGCTACTACAAAGCGATGAGTCCGCCCACACGCGGTGCGGCATTTACAAACCTTGCTCTGCGTCGACCATCGAAATATACTAAGTGACATATAAATCCGAACACCCAGTTTAAATGGTTTTATTTCAATAAAAGTTGGTGCATGTATTTACCTTACTGTAAATAACAAGTAAAAAAATTTTCAGCCTTATCAGTTGGACATTCCGGTTTTTATACTGCTTTTTTTTAATTCACTAACCCTCTAAAAATGAATATTTCAGCCGCAGTAAAGAATCAACGTTGGCGGATTTTGGTTCTTGACATCCTTTACGATCGGTTACGGTGCCTAGAGTACGGAGACCTGTACGATTTCGTCAACTTAGTGAGTTTGATAGGGGCCGTATAGTGGGACTTCGGGAAGCTGGACTTTCTTTTCGGGCAATTGCAGTTAGAGTGAAAAGAAGTGTAGACACTGTGGTTAGGTGTTGTCAGACATGGCTTCGAGAAGGCCGTACGCAAAGAGCAAGGGGCGCTGGACGCCGCCGTAGAACAACAGACCGTGAAGATCGCCGCCTAAGATTATTGGCCTTAAGGGACCGTTTCTCCACTACCAGGTCCATTGCAAATGAATGGTTTGCAGAACACGGAAGACCTATTAGCATGTGAAGTGTTTACCGACGAATGAGAAGTTTTGGCTTGTTTTCATACCCGCCACACTGGGTCCTCCCTTTAACTCGAGAACACCGACGTAATAGCCTTGAGTGGTGCAGACAACGGTCACTCTGGGATCAGGAATGGAACAGTATTGTCTTTAGTGACGAGTCTCAATTTTGTTTAGGCATGCACTATGGTCGTGCCAGGGTTAGAAGGCGACGTGGTGAAAGGAGGAATCCACAGTTTTTTGTTGAAAGACATGTTCATCACACTGTTGGAGTTATGGTTTGGGGTGCTATAGCTTATGGTTCCAGGTCACCTTTAATCTTCATCAGAGGTAACATGAACGCGCAGCGTTATATCCACGAAATTCTAGAACACCATCTTTTACCCTATCTGACACCCTGGCAGATCCAACTTTCCAACAAGATAATGCCCGACCACATGTTGCAAGAGTCACAATAGACTTCTTTCAACATAATGATGTCACATTGTTACCATGGCCACCAAGATCTCCCGACTTATCCCCAATTGAGCACGTGTGGGATATGATGGGTAGGAGATTGCTCAATTTGCAACGTCCTCCTCAGACTCTAGAAGCAGAGGAGTTGGTGGTTGCCTGGAATGAGTTACCACAGGAGGACATTGACCACCTGATCAGAAGCATGCGTAGCACATCAGGGTGCATCCACACATCATTAAAGATCAAAGGGCTGTAAAGCAGTGCAATCATTTTGAAATTTTTATCATTTACTTATTATGCTTCATTAAGTACTTATACAAAATTTTATTAAAATAAAACCATTTAAACTGGGTGTTCGGATTTATATGTCACTTAGTATACAAAAAATATTGTATTGTACCTAGGTGTACAAATCGAAGCATATCACCTCCAGAAAGAAGGGTGCGGGGTAATGAACAGGGACATGGCCAATAAAATTACCTCTTTCAGAAATATCATTATACTGCTGTAAATATCGTTTTGATGTTAGTAGGTATTCAGTTTAATATGATAAAAAGGATCAAAATAAATATAAGTGTATGATGTATTAAAATAACTTAGTTGGTACAAGGGAGATAATGTAAATATTATTATAGTGATCAGGTTGCCGCTGGCAGGGGAAATGCTTCTTGAGCTCTGTTGTCATTGAGGTACCAAAAAACCTGACGACAAGTGCAAATAAATTGTATAATCAAATAGTGTCGCGTTTCAGAATAATCAGTGACTTGTGGTAAAATGAATCGCGGAATCGAAGGTAAATATAGACAGGTCATTGTTTTACTCTCCAATCGACTCGTGACAATACGACAACAATATGTGCAAGTTTGGCATTTATGCGCCATTATACGATAATTTTAAATAAACTGTAATATGAGCACCAACGACAATTTTTTTGCAAACAGCCGTCTTACTGGATCCGCCATTTAGATTATTAAAGTCGATATTTAATTCGTTATTAGCAATCTTACAAACACTTGAATCAAAAATTCTTTTGCAAAGATTGTTGCCATATTTTGATTGTTTAACAATCGATATCAAATTCGTTATTAGCAACACTGAAGACATCTAAAACCTATTTTGAGCTCAACCGAAACATTTATTTCCAAAGTTCTACACCATATTAAATCCGCCACTTTGGTCCATGACGAATTGATATCCCATTCGTTATCAGCTATCTGGAAAACGTAGAAATAAATTTATTGTGAGATTTAGTGAATCTTCCTAATTTTAGCCATATTTTACGACCTTTGAACCAGGGTTGAAAAAAACATGTTTAAAAACAACAAAAATCATGTTTTTTTGTTCAAATTTAGCTGAAAAAAAAACATGTTTAAAACACTGTTAATACATGTTTAAAACAGAAGAAAAAATAAAAAAAATATTGCCTATATAATCTAGTTAATGAAGTTCTTTGATCCAGCTCTATCAGAGCACATCTCCAACTTAAAAGCGGACGTCGAGGAAGTACTGTTTGCCTTTGGGTAATCTCCAGCAGTCAAATGTGCGAAGTCGTAGCGTGGTGATGTGTTTTGTTTTTTGTGCATTAAAGATCGTCAAAAAAAATAAAGGCAATGACAGGAAGGAGAAAGGATCCTGTGTGGAAATATTTTAAGCTGTCTCGAAAATAAATAAAGGAGCAAAATATTTAACCTGCAATATGGATATAGTGCCACTGGTGGCTAGAATGCGCAAGCACATCAAAAATTGTAAACAACTTAAACAAGGAAGTTGTTTGTTAGAAAAACAAAATATGCATATATAAGATAGTTCTGATGCCGACAATGATGATGTTTCTACCGAACCAATTTCCTCAAAGTTGAGTAGCTTGGAGAATTGTGAAAAAGGTATTTTTTTTACTTGGAGTTCCGTAAAATGTAGTGAAAACTAAAAATTTATTCTACGTACATTTTCCATGATTTTATATTTTAAAAATATGGATTTCAGGATTTTAGATTTTTGATGTTTTGTTAAATAGGATGGGTTGTATACTTAGAAATTTGTTAAGTAACTTATTTAATGTTATTATACAAGTAAATACATAGTCATATTATATGATTATTCTGCTGCTTGTAGTGTGCTAGTATTAGAGTTCAATGCAGTTTATTAAGTTCACTCGACGGTTAAGAAACAGATTTTTTTTCCACTATTATTACTTCCCTAGTTTCATGTTTGATTAATTAATAAACAATAAAGTATATTTTTTAGTACCTATGTGTTTTAACCTATGGCCCTTTTAGTTTCGTTTTGCAAAATAAAATCAATTTTATCATACTTAACAAAATAAAAAAAAACTTGAATCATTCACAAACGATAAAAAGCCAGTGTTTAAAACATGTTTTAAACAGTTTAAAACAAATTGGTTTAAAACACCTTCATTGTTTTAAACAGTGTTTAAAATATATTTTGATTGAAACATACCAACCCTGCTTTGAACCACTGTGGCGTCTATCGCGTATGGGCTTGATTATCTTAATACGTGCCAAACCATAACTGTTTCGCGAAGCATTTAAAACTATTTACCATTATTATGTCCACCCTTGGAAGATAAGTGGAATCGGTGTGCCGAAAACCTCATTTCATTTTATTTATTGTATGTCTGTAGCACACCAGGCTATGCCATGGTAGAAACATATTGTCACTGGTCACCTTGAGCCGAACTCATGTCATATGACGTAACTCGCGATAGCGGTCGGCTACAGCGCCCAACACAGACACTTTCTTCACTTCCTGAAACTTTAAGTTATCGAAATAATTCTTTCCGATTTGTTATTATACAGGTTGTTGCTTAATGATATGCGAATATTTAAGATTGTGAATCGTCATGAAAAATTAATGTTAGTTTTCTTCATGAACTATAGTCCAAAAATGCTTAATTACAAAAACTCGTTAAAGTTTTAGGAAAAAAATGGAAATTAATTAATATTTTCAGAACCGCTTCAGATATTTTACTGATATTTAGTACGTAGTGAAAGATAATAAAGTTACATATTTTTAATGCAAACATAATTTTTAGCTTTAACAGTGGCGTGCGTACGGATATTGCGTTCGATATTTTGTAAGAAAAAAATGGTACGCCAATGGTTTTTGCCAAATAAAAATTATTTTTCAATTCCCCATTTTTGAGTAATAAAATAAAAACTGTTCTATTGTCTAACTTGCAAAATTATTATTAATTTAATTGGAAAAATTAAACACATTAGGGGTAACGAACAACAACAACTGACAACATAAACATAACATTAGAACCAACGAAATGATTACAAAGATTGTTGAAAATAGCCCCCTTCACTTAGTATGCATGCTTCCGCCCTCCTTCTCATGGAATTGAGCACTCGTTGAAATATCCCTGGAGTGTTTTTTATTCTATCACAAGCTGCAACTATTCTTTCTCTTAACTCATCCACAGCGTTAATGGGACTTGTGTACACTAGGGTCTTAAGATAGCCCCACAAAAAGAAATCTAAACTGTTGAGGTCTGGGGACCTTGGTGGCCAGTCTTGGGGCCCACCGCGGCCAATCCAACGATTTGGATAAACAGTTTGTAAATAATTACGAACCGCTACACTGAAATGCGCTGGTGCACCATCATGTATGTACCACATATTGTTTCTTATTACTAACGGAGCATCGTCAAGCAGCAAAGGCAACTATTGTTGAAGGAAATTGAGGTAAGTCTATCCGTCAAGTCGTCCCGGCAAGAAGAATGGGCCAATAAAATGGTTGCCAATAATTCCTGCCCATGCGTTACCCGAAAATTGGTGTTGGAAATGGGTTTCGGTTACGGCATAGGGATTTCCTTCTGTCCACAAATGATTATTGTGGAAATTCTGAATGGCATTTCGAGAAAAATTAGCTTCGTCCGTGAACAGAATCATTGATTCAAATTGCAGATTTTGTGTAATTTTTTGATGATACCACTGACAAAAGGTCACACGCCTTGGAAAATCATTGGGAAGTAATGCCTGTACTCTTAAAATATGGTAAGGATATGACAAAAAAATCCACTAGAATTCTCCAAACAATTTGATGGCAAATATTTAAGTATCTAGCGATCTTCCTCGTACTCGTTTCAGGTGTTCTCACACTTAGGGATCTACCTTCAGATGTTCCTTTTCGGACAGAACCAGTTTCAACAAGACGACGAGGAATATTAGAAAAGGTTCGACTATCTGGCAAAGCACGATCGGGATATCTCTCGTGATAAATCCGTCTGGCTTGCTCACCACTACCGTCGGCAAGGCCATATACTTAATGCATTTCCGCCATTCCTGCATTTGAATAATTCACCATTATTAACAAGATTGTAAAAACCAAATAATGAAAAAGATGTCACAGCGAACAGATTTGAATAACAGAGACTTGTCAGATGTCAAAAGCCCGTGACATATTCCAGAGCAACTAGATATTTATTGCTAAATTGCATTTTTCAATTATTACATTAATTTTCTCGTACAATAGAACGGTTTTTATTTTAAAATGGCGCAACGAAGGAAAACAATTCAAGAGAGATCATTTGCTTTAAATTGAACGAGGAATTCAAAAATAATTTTCATTTGGCAAAAAACTATTGTCGTACCATTTTTTTCTTGAAAAATATCGAAGTCAATACCCGTACGCACGCCACTGTTAAAGCTAAAAATTATTTTTGCATTGAAAAATATGCAACTTTATTAACTTTCACTACGTACTAAATATTACTGAAATATCTGAAGCGGTTCTGAAAATATTAAATCATTTTCCATTTTTTCCTAAAACTTCAACATTCCGAGTTTTTGTAAGGAAACATTTTTGGACCATAGTTTATAAAGCAAACTAACACTAATTTTTTATGTAGATTCACCCCCTGAAATATTCGCATATCATTAAGGAACACCCTGTATACTATTATATTCAATCCTCAGAGCAGGCAGATTGTGGTATACCTTCTTTTTAACCCGCTTTTATCATCTTGACCTGTATGCATGTATGTAACTCAATCTTTGAGCATAATTTTCACCGATTTCTAGAAAATTGATTAATTTGGAACTTCGCACACGTATCAACGACCGATTATAATGCAATAATTTGATAACAGTTATCCTTATTAGGACCGCCAGGATTGATAAATTCTTTTATAGATCCTCTGTAGAGTAAGAGAAATAGACCTAGCTTACGATCTGCGCATGCGTGCAGTTTCGGACTTTTTGTTGGTTGGGCACTCGGCACAGCACAACGGAGGTAGATACTTTTTCAAGGTAGTGCATTCTCACCTTGTTCATTGCGAATGCCATTAATCCTGAGTTGGGCTTCGACGGTCCACAAGATGCAAGGTTATACAGTCATTTATCTAGGCTCCCGACTGTTTGGTGCTGGACAAGCTTATGTAGCACTTAGTCGCGTAAGATCTTTAGACGGTATCCGGATTGAAGAACTTGATTGCTCTAAGTTAACAGGAAAAACCCCATGCAACAGTGAAGCTTTAAATGAAATGATTAGATTACGAAATGATTCGTAACACATTTCAATACCACATGTCCACAAAAAACTAATTGATAAATCGAACTAAAAAATGAAAAATAGATGGTAGTTTGAAAAAACTAAAAATGACGCTTTTATAGCTAACCGAACTATTATTCATTTTTAATATACTGTATACATATTCGTCAACCAAAATCTGGTCCTCCGAGCGCGCAGATAGCCACTTCGAACCGTGAAACTTGTTCTGAATGTTGTACGTATTATATGAAGTCACGACTGTTGATGGGAACGCATTCCGATGTCAAGGGGTCGTTTGAAAGTGACAAAAAAAACCTGACAAGTCGACAACGCAAAGACGAAGATGAAGGCGAACGCAAAGACGAAGACCCCAAAAGTCCTGCTGGTGCGACATCGTCTTCCTCAACGTAGTTTCGGACGTTTCTGCTGCCTGCCACTCGTATCGTGACACAACGGCACGCGACGCTAACGCTACAACCGACGTCTGGAATTCGACGCTCGTTCAGCCTCTGTCAAGGCGAACAATCAACAGTCCACCGTTAGATGCCAGAACACCAGAAGTAGATGAGGCGAAAACCCGCATTCGCAGCATAAATTTTCTAACTCGATTTTACGCTACTGGCGAGGAAGTCTCGTAATTGCGGAAATTTTGAATATGAGATAATATGTTTTTTGACGTGTACATCACAAAAAACATGTCGATCTCTCTGTCGATCTATGTGGCCCATCTATAACTTAGATAGTACCGTTCAGATTTTGATGAATTTTAAATTTTAATCTCTACTCACTATTACGCCAAAGAAGAAAAATCTTTGTAGGCCAGTAGTGGTGAAGCTAGGAGCGAGTGCCAAAAAAATTAACTTCGTTTTTACTTCCTTCGTCACTGGGCGAGGAAGTATTGTAAAAAATGAGATATTTTTGAATTTTACCTTCAATTTGCTACTAATAATTACTCTTGTGTTTTTTTCCTAGAGTGCACTGTTTGCCTAAACATGAAAGTAAAACAAATTATACTAGTCATGAAGAGCCGCGATACAATTAGTTTCAAAATAGAATAGGAGGCCTTGATACCAACTTGACGTTGCTTGGGAGATAGTTTGTCAAAGTTATGTGTTGTTAGTCAAAAGTTCTCTTCATTTTTGAGTGTTGTGAAATGGAATTTAGCGATGCTGAGTACGCCGATATTATTTTTGTGTACCGGTCCTATAATGGAAATGCTTTGGCGCTTCTCAGGAGTATCAACGTAAATTTTTAAAACAGACGCCAACCTACCCCAAAGGTTTTTCCTAATTTGTTTTTATTTTTACGAAAAAAATGCACTATAGGAAAATGGGCAATACTTAGGTAAATCCATATACCAAATTTTAGTTCATTCCAGTTGACGGTTTTGAATATATTGAAAAAATAAATGTTACATAGAAACCCCCCCCCCCTTAAAATTCGGTCCTGTGTATGATGTTTCATTTTTGGCCACGACTTGTGAATCACCCTGTATAAAAAATGTGTTGATCCTAGTATATTCATACGGTTCCAACAAGGCAAATCTAGGCACCTATTAATCATATTTCATACATCATAGACTTCCTAGGGCATTTGCCTTTGAAGTTTAGTATGATGAGGATTTTTTTCAATCCGCGTTCTCCTGCTATCTAAGCTCACCGCCCGGCGAACCGGTCCAGCTGACAAATCTCTCCGTACTACAGCGCAAAAGACATATACATGCAGTGTTGCCAGAGCGAAGTTTAAAATATCCGTCACACGTATCGCAAAATTCCGCTACATGCCGCTACGGTCTAAAAATTTAAGGGGGGGGAGGCTTAAAATAAACAACAAATATATTTTTTACATATTTACTTTTTTTTAAACACTGTCTAAAAACCCTTCTAAAAATACAAACAGTAACATAATATAATTGCAATTTTTCGTAAAAACATAAAAAGTATACCTCTAAAAAAACAAAACTGTCTTTGGTTTAGAATTAGGAACTAATAAAAAATAGAAACTATCACCAATATCTTAATCTTAATAGAAAAAAAAACAAAAAATAAGGACAAAGAAGAAGCGGAAACGTGGAAATGCCTACGTTTGCTTATTTTATTCACAGTCAGAATCAGAAATTACTTCTTCTTCAGCTTGTTCTTCCTTATTTACATTATATAAATTCTTTTTATATTTGTTTAAATGATTCTCATTAAAACTATAGGATAAACAGCACTGTTTTTTTTGATTCCAAGTCTAATTTAATTGTAAGTAGTGCAGACAAAGTTGATGGTATTATTTTATTTCTTTTTTTTTTGTAATCAAGCATATAAGAAAAAGTTCGCTCAACATCAGCGTTTCCATTAGGCAATGTTAAAATGATTAGAGCCAGTTTCCCTATATTGCGAAATAAATATTCGTCATTAAAATTTTTTTGGTCGTTTACAAACGACCAAAATTCAATGACATTACTTTTTGTTTTTAAAATTCCCTCTGTCTCACTATCACTAAAATAAATAGATATTTTTTTTGTTCCAAAATTGCCTTTACTGTTTCAATATGAAGGCCAAATTTTTTTAAAACGGCGTTATGAAAGGTATCACTTATAATAAGACGATTGTTCATCACATCAACCGGTGAGAGAAACTTTAGCTCCGAAAAGAAGTTGTCTTTGATAGGAAATCTTTTAAGGGACTCTTCTACCGATTTTTGGTAAAATGTGATACATTTTAATTTAAATTGTTCGATTACCGTGTTATTGCAGTGTTTTATTGCATCCATTGTATGTGGACCAACATTCACTTGTTCAATTGGTAATAAGCAGTGGGGATCATTAGGATTTAGATTATATGATTTCTCATTTTTAAAATATTTTGGTCGCATAAAGTTTGTACATAGATGACGTACAAATCGCTCACTCTCTATTGATATGATATTGAGCATAACTTTCTCTGATTGAAAGAGAGCATTAAATTGGTTCAAAACGGGCAAAACGAATTTAAAAAACATTAAATACGCCTTAACAAATGGATTCTGTAACTCATTAAGTATTACATTTGCTACAGGATTTTTGTCTTCAATGGAAGCTAATCTAAATAGGCTAAGCAAGATGTCCCACTGATCCAAAACTCTTCCAACACAGGATAAAGCAAGCCTAGGGCTTAAAATTTTTAATTTTGACTTTTTGAAATATTCCTGTAATTCTTCAAGAACACACTGCATTTTTGGGCTTCTTGAGAAGTAAGAATATAAGTTTTGTAGAAGAGCTTCAACGTTGCTTGGAATCTTTTCAGCTGCCGCCACCGCCACTAAATGAGCAGAGTGGAAAATGCAGCCATTGACAATTATATTAGGATTATCTCTTAAAAGATAAGTTTTGAAAGATTCGTTATTGCCCAACATAACACTAGCGTTGTCGGAACAGTATCCAACAATATTGGTAATTTTTACTTGATTGGATATATCGCATTTTTTAAAAAAAGAATATAAACCTTTGGCGGTACCTTCATCTGCGTTTATTTTAATTATATCTAATACTCGTAAATGGGTTTTAATTGAATTTTCATGAATATACCTTACAAGAATCCATAGCAGTCTTGTATTGCTCAGGTCTGTACTCTCATCCAACAAAATAGAAAATGGTTTTTTCCAATTCTGAAATTATTTCGTCTTTAATAACAGGAGCCAGCACATTTTTAATTATACTTATGCATTTGGACCTTTTTAATTTAAGTGAGCTGGAGAGATCTGGGTCTTTAAAACATAATTGACTAACTCCTGTTATATGATCAACAGTTCTAGAACTTATATAATGACTTACAACTAAAAGACTATATCTTAAGCAAGCAAATATTTGCCGTTTTTCCAACTCACGTGCTTCCCAAGACTGAAGAGTGCTATCTAACGTTTTTACAATGATTCACTAAATCTGATTTTTTAGCACCCATTATTTGATTACAAGCTTTACATTTTGCTTTCAACTTGTCATTTTCAATAGGTCCCAGCCAGCCTTTACATAACGGATCTTCTAGCCATGATGAAGTAAACATTTGTTTTCGTGTCTTTTTCTTAACAGGTTGCTCTGGCTCTTGGTTATCCTGAGATTCGCAAGTCGAATTATGAGGCTCAGACCTGATTCCACTAGATTCCGCTCTTCTATTTTGTCTGTATTCAGGTTCGGGATGCTCCGAGTCCGACACTGATGCAGTCGAAATGCATGGTACGGCCACGTTTGGATTCACCGTTTGTTTTTTAGAAGGATTTTTATCAAAAAAATCGTTAATGGTCTGCTGTCGCCTTTCCATTATTCCTATTTTCCAGAAGAAAAAGCGTTAAAAACAAATTTCGCGACTAAGATTTATTTCTGGATCAAACTATAATATGTTAGATATTTAAGCAGTTTTGTTACTTACCAGTAGATTTAATATTAAAATCTGCAGCAAATATATCAATAAAATGATCAACACAAAAATAAGAACACTAATACAAACGAAACTAAACAGTATATACCCAGAGCTGAAAAATACAATACAAAGCGAGAAACCTAATATTATGTCTGCCTGCTGAGACCTGTTAGAAACGATTAGTAGTGAAAGCAGTACCTACTCCATCTGTTATTGAAAAAAAGGCAAGTGGAATAATTCTCTTCTCCGTTCCTAGATGGCTCAAGCGGCACCAAATGCACCAATTTTATTATTAATGTGATAATAAATCAGACTCTAGCCACTGCCTATTTAGGATTTAGAACGTTATTAACGTTAAAACAGTGAAATAAATATGATAGTCTTGTATGTAATAAAAATAATCCGCTACAAATAGCGGAATTCCGCTATGTATGGCAACACTGTATACATGGACACTGCATGGAATGGGCACTGTCGCGCAGACGTGGATAGAGGCAATGTTGCCAGATGGACAGTAACTATCGGTAGGACAGGGAAAGAATGTATATGGACTAATTGTATGGGCCTGTTTGACTGACTTGGTTCGTTTAATTTTTCAGTTGTACATGACTTTTTTCTCAGGGGATTTAAATTGCGCTAAACCTAACTGATGACGACGAGCAGAGTCAACCTAATTGACATTTTTTGACGTTGCAGAAGATCCACATCATTTGACCAGAAACATATTGTAAGGGCTAAAAATTGGGGCTTGGAGGTGTATCTTGAGAAGAAGGGGATACCCCAATTTTTTGCGTCAGTTTATTTATACGCTTACAAGCCCAGTGATTCTACAAACATTCTAGATATATTTGATAAATTATAGATAATTGGTACATTTGACCTTTGAACTTGGTAGAGGGTCATTTCTTATCCTGGAACCACTAGAAGGGTTTATACCTGCGTCAGTGCCTGACAGATGGATATTTTGTGAATGGCGAGGTTAGTCATAGCAGCGTTGCCAGGTCGTCTGTACTGTCGGTATGGCAGGAAAGGACCTTCTAGATCGCAACGTTCTCAAATAGGTGGGGACTATGAACTAATTGCAAAGGCCTGTTCGACTGACTTGATCAATTTAGTGTACTTTTCATAGATTTCCGCAGCTGAGTTTTTTCCAGAGAGGCCAACTTATAGCGAAAAAATTCTTTGAATTGCGTGGAAAGCGCAGAGTCAACTTACTTATGGCCGTTTTTTTAATAATCATGTTTGCCGGATGCTTGTCAACACGAATCAGGAGCTTGCCATGGACATCTGTTTTGTACCCACTATAGCAGCAGAATCGGCGGCATCTGGCGGCCACAGTGATGACCCAGCTGACAACACGAACTGAGATACAGCTCCATCACACAGCATGCTCTTTTCAGTTTCTCGGTGGTCGATTCTGGTAAAAAATGGCAGTGACTTATTTCGATAGACTTTATACTCTAAATAGATAGTTGCTCAACTTCCGTTGGTTAAACAGCTGTCCATGGTTGGCCGTCTATGGTCAGATGAACAAAAGCTGTACTACTAGTTAGAATCATACTAGATCACATACACACAGATGCGCGAAAAACATAACCTTCCTTTTAAGGCACTTGTTAGAATTAGCAACAATGAGCCATGATCACCTGCGCATGCACAGATACCGATTGCGTTGCATTTCCTTGATATGCCTCGGATGTCCTTGAATTGTTTCTGATCTCTTCCTACTAGGGTAGAACATCCCCTTGGATACCTTACAAAAATGTTATAACCAGATTGATAAAAAATTTCCAAAATCTATAAATGCTCCCTGAAACCATGCTGATCATATTTTACATTTTCTCGGTAGGGATCGGATAACCCTTTGCGAGAGATTTAATCCTGGCTACGGTTTCGAAAGATCTAATTAAAATTAGACAAGTATTTATTACCAGGATCGGGACACAAATACACCAAGTCGAATGAGTAGAACAGTAGGAAGTTGAAATTTAATAACTCCACCGTTTTTAATTTTAGCGCGATGAATATTTGATAGCGTTCCTTCCAGTTGTTCGTACGTTTGATATCAAGCAACCCGGTTGCCAGTGCCGGCAACAGGATGAGACCTCTTTTCCAGCTAAACATGCATACGAAGATATTGTGGTACAGTCAAACTCCCTTCGTCTTCATCGAAAAAGTGCTTTGTATATGATAAAATCATGGTTGTTCTAAGGACCAGGGTTGCCGTCAAACATCGCATGCTCACCAAGATCTCTTGTATTCATTTTTAAGAAACTTATACACTGAGAGCACGTTCTCAATTAAAATTTTCATTACCCTTAATAAATGTTTTAATTACTCTAAGTTACTAAATCATTCGGTTTATTGAATTTTCTGGAACCAGCTTAATTGAAGGTAATATACTATTAAACCAATTTGCTTGGAAATAGCAAACCACGTAGCTGTTTTATTAAACTGTTTCATTAATTTAGGTAATCTAGTTTATGTGGAAAACATATATTTAAAAAAATTAACTGTTGTAATAAAAACAATTTAACTATTCGCCGACTCGGCAGGACTGATTTAAAAACATCAACCATCAATATCAAGTTCTCCAAATTATTTGATATCTAAGATTTGTCAGAGCACAGCCATGATATACTTCATTTCAGTAAAATGCAATTCGGTTTCTTTGAATTCCAAATATTATCCAAATATCCCTTTAAATCTAAATAAAATAATTAATTAAGCTCGGCGAACACTTTTACCTAAACTAACTAAACAAATTCAGTAAATATAATTAAGTTGTTTCACTCGTTTTAATAGTCCATTAATTTTAAATAAATTGGTGTAATTAATCTAAGTAAACGGTTTAATAAATTTAATTGATCGACTGGTTTAATTAAACAAGCTTAATAGATTTAGGTAAACTGTTTCAGAAATGGAAGTTCAATTAAATTAGCTGAACTTGTTGGCTGTCACATAGTTGATTAATTTTTTTAATTGGCCTAATGAAACTTTTAATTTATCTAATCACATCTTTTTCTCGGTGTAGAATTAACTGGGGATCGACTGATACGGATATGTATATCGGCAAATCTACCTAATTTGCCGATAATTGAATAAGCCGATTTGACTGCTCATATGCCGATATAGCCTAAGTACCTAATCACTTTAATTTACGTTGAGTAAGTCTTGTAGCTGCTACATTAACAGAAATGATGTGTTATAACAGAATAGGTTCCTGCATCAAATAAAAGTTCCTGTAAGAAATCTTTGAGCATTGCAGAAGGTGTGGGAAAAAATCGGTAAAACATATCGATACACATGTAATGTGCACCAAAATGCTGAAATATATGCAGGGTGTCCGCAAAGTTGGGGTTTTCCTTTCCAGACACAACTTGATATAACAAAGTGTGGTGAAACTTGAGCGAACAAATAAAAAAATAAATGATAAAGTACTCACTGTTCAGTTGATTTGAAATTCCAAGTACGGCTCTGTCGTAGAATCCGCATTTACATCGTAGTCCTACGTAGTATAACTGTGCGCTGCTGCTGGCGGTGTGGGCGTGATCGAGGGATAGGACAGGGCCGGCTTCGGTTTGGTTCAGGTTGGTCATTGTTGTACATGCTACTAAGAAAATCCACTCTTTTTTTCTCAATATCTACACATGGTGTAAAAGAAATAAATAGTAGCAACAAGTAGTATCCAAATTACTCCTGTCAACCTACTTATGACAAAATAGCAGACGGTGCGCATGGACGAGGAATTAGATTAGTGCTTAGGTCGCAAATCCTGGAAGTGATTTGACTAATATATTCTGCCTGAAGATAACGAACCTACTGCTATATTCGCGCGTCGAAAAAAATATCCGAGATAAAATGAGATACCGTGTCACAGCTGTTTCTCTATTTACTATATATACTTTGGTAAGGTTAGTTTATCATAGATGGCGCTGTCTATATGAGCGTGACTACAGTGCCATCTATGAGTCACTAACATTTTCAAAGTATATAAATACAGTGAAGAGAGAGAGAGACATATTTGACAAATTCTCATAGATAACGGCGACTCGTTTTATTTTGGATAATTTTTCGGAACCACGACATGCGAAATTAGAGTGGTAGAATATGTTAACGTTAGAACGTACTAGAAAGTTAAAAGTCATGTCTTTCTCGCACCATGTGTGATAGAGTCCAGTTACATCGTGGTGAATAAGGTGACTGATCTCACCAGTTTAATCTTCATCAATACATTACTATAATTTTGATTATGTATTTACGTATACAGTGTGGAGTAAGTAACATGTTAGGGAATGATATATCTTAAGGCATGAGAATCCTGAGGACCGTTCGACGGTAACGATTTAGGTTTTCTGAGAATTTCCCTCGCCTAAGTGCGAATGCAGTCACATAAAAAAACAAAGTTATAATAAAGAGAAAAGGAAACGAAATTAAAATGAAAGAAATGGAAGATTCGTTTGCATTAGAAAATAATAACTAAACAGAGTAAATATAGCATAAGGTTCAATTTTCAAGCAAAAGCCTACATGCCAGCGCGCCGCGACTGCCATGAGGAGCTCAAAGACACTTTGTTATGCCGATTTTTCAACTGCTCAAAGTTAATACAGCCGGGGAAAAACGCTCTTCGTGTAGATTGTTCCACAATCTCTATACCCTAGGGAAAAAGAACGGTTAAATCGGCCAGTTCTGGATGTACAGTAATGGACAAAAGTATATAGACAAATTAATATTGTGCTGTATTTCTTTCTTCTTTAACTTGTTTTATTAATACATAATTCGTTATAGCATAATACTCACCTATACATAAATAAATTCATTAGACTCCCTTCAATAAAAAAATGATACTGTACTAAACTAATGTTAAAAAGAATTTGTCTACATATTTTTGTCCCTCATAAAAAAGTGCTTATATTCAGACTTGTATTATGTTCATTGCAGATAGTGTAAAAACAAGGAATTTAGTTTTTCTACTGATAACGCATTTGTTTATGGAGCAATGAAGTATGAATTCGTTTTCTAAAGGTATTTAGATAAATATTCATATTTGTCTATATACTTTTGTCCATTACTGTACGTACACATCGCGCGGCAGCACCATGGAGGATAGTTCTGAGGAGCAAAGCATAGCGATAGAAGGCTAGCGGCCTGCCGATACGAAAAAGTCCCGAGACTTTCAGTTAGAGGAGGATGGATAATGTAGTCGGGGAGGCTGCACCCCATACACGTGAGCAGTACTCGAGGCCAGGTCTTATCTGGGCTCTGAAGCCGTGAAGTTCGAGTCACTCCAGATTCATGCACCCCTCCATCACGTCATTTATAACAGAAAGCACACCTGAGGCCTATAGTTGTAAGGGTAAAGATCCTTCTTTGGACATGACCACATTTCCAGCTCCCGCGATAGTGCTCTGGTCGTGGAAAAGACGCGAAAGAACGGGATCAGATTCCGCTGCACATCTCTTTATGGGTTACTATTAGTTTTATATTCTTGTTCAGTCTAATGACGACCTTGTACAGCAAGTTATACTACTCGATCACAAAATGGTAGAATTTGACCAATAAAGAGCACCTACAATCTAGAAGATTGTACTATATTCACTGTACTAATGTGAGCGTAGGAAATTTAAAAATGTTTCGTTTTCATTTTTTATCCAGATAACTCGGTTATAGTGCACCCCCGGGTATCCATTTATCCCAGATGTGCTTAAAAATTTCCCACTACACATTCTGATTACTTGGCCCGTCTTTATTCTCACTCCGCTTGGTAGCTTAGCAACCGTTGCGTAGCTTGACAATTCCCTTTCAAATTACATGAATATTCCAGAGATGTTGTAGCCACATACGCAAACGTACACCCCATTTTAGGGATAAAAATTGCCTTTCAAGCGGTTTGATAACTCATTCAAGGGTTTAAATAACCGCTCACGCATTTCCGAAACATTCGTAATTATATCATTGAACGAGTTCCAAAATAAAATATTTGGAAAAATCTCACGCGTAATAAAAAAAAATCATTTACATTCAATGAACATTATGTTTAAATGAGTTTAAGGTCACTCTTGGTATTATAGTCGGATGAATTGAAACCACATTAATAATATTATTAGTAATAATAATAGCATTTATTGTCCAGCAGAATTATTATAATTCCCTTTACAGGACAAATAATTGAAATCTGGCATAGCAATAAAAACAATACTGCTATTCAAGTTGCTGCCATAAAAGCCTTTTTAGTTGAGAATGATAAAAAAATAGCAATATCGCGTTAAGGCTAGTCTGTCTCTGGCAATATAAATGAGCTAAATGTTGTCTATGGACACCATCAGGTGAGGCTGTCAAATCTAGTTTGATCAGGCAGGATCAATCAGAAGTTGGTGACAAGATACTGATTCCAGTAGCCTCGTTTAGTGTTCGAAAGATTTCCGTCTTATTCTGGCACATCCAGTTTACAATAAATAAGATCAAACGAAACATGATGCTTTCGTCTATGGTACCAAAAGACATCTAACCATGGACAATTGTTTCGTGCTTTTTGGCAGAGTATCTAACAGGTGTTGGTTCCAAATCTACCAGATATAGCTAACTCTAGTGTAGCTAAGTTTTCAGCGTGGGCTCATAGATTCTGTCTACCAATCTTACAACACAAATGTCAAATTGGTTAGAAACGCGTACCTGACGGATTCTTTAGGCCAGTGGTTAGTCCATCCAAGAACGCTTGTCTTGCTGATTTAATTGTAGAGTCAGGCCATACTTTAGGTTTTGTATGTCCTGCATTTATCCAGGTTTCATCCAAGTAATTTTAAATAATTCCTTCTCCATAAAATAATCTCTTGGCGATCCATCAAAATACTTCTGTCCCGTTTTCTATACTCAAAATGAAGTTATTTGACTAAACTATAGATAATGGTCCTTTTGAAAGTAGGTAAGTCTTCATCACTATTAATCTCCTGTAATACTTTGTCTATGGTCAAACTGGTGTGTTTGTGATGCTGGATGTAGCCTGAGTTCTATCCTATCGAATCCTGCACTTGTTCGTAGTTTTATGGCCGGATAACCAATAGCTATTGCAACGATTATGCGGCTGCCGCTTTGCTGCGCTGCATCTTTGTTGTGCATGGACTACGAATAGGGTATAGTTTGTTCAATGGCAGGTAGACCACGTCTACTATACAGTCATCTAGCGGTCACATGGTGACTGGGCTATTAAAAGCGAACTGGGATCTTTACATGTCCAAAAAATAGCTGCCACGAACTCTCCGCAGTGGTCCATTTTGATGATAGTTGGCGCCTTTCACTGTCTTATTTCGGTTTAAATAAGACCAACTGTCTAAAACGATCTATGCACATCTAGCCATAAACAACGTATATGTTATCACATGGATGGCAATCATGAAAGACGATGGAACACCTCTCGTGAGAGCCACAAGAAACACAATCCGAAATATCCCCATTACATCTCTGGCACAGTAAGAAAGTTCGTCTTGGTAGTAATTAAGTGTCTAGGTCTCTACGTGATTGTGTCGATGAAGGAAAATCGAAATCTCTCTGGTGTGTGTTCCTTCCAAAAGCACAAAGATAACGCGTTTACAGAGAGGGATACCGCTAACGGTTTCCACCCCATCACTGGGAAACACCACCGTCCGGTGTACCGCTCACCCGCCTTACCGGGTTGTTATAGTTGGGGGATTACTCGACTCATCTGTGCTCCGCTCCTGACCAGGGGTCATAAATACTTTTTCTGACACACGATGCGAATGAACAATCGAGATTCAGAAAGAAATCAACGTCATAGGGACGTACGTGATTCATTGAAATAGTAAGACAGCACAAAGTGCCATCTATTACCAGAATCCAAAATTTGCAAGCTGACATAACTGTACCCCAGTTCGCATTGTAAGCCGGGTCACTACTATGACCGCTAGATGCCGCGGATTCTGGTATTAGTCGTTCGTCTGATCACAGGCGGTCAATTATGGTCAGCTATTTAGGGCTATTTGGCATCTTCTCAATATTTATTTATTTATTTATTTATTCATATTTCATATTTCCTACAGGTAAAACCCAATTACAGGAAAAGCTCAAATGCATTAACAAAAAGAAAATAAAGAGACAAATTGAAAACTTAAACTTAGCATCAATTGGCCTAAGTAAGCTCAGAGAACAATCGATGACTTATAGCAATTTATGATTGATTTACAGCTGTCATTATAAATATCGCACAGATCACAAATAGAGTTCATCAGACTGCACATTACATAAATTGGAGATTTCAACATTACGTTCGTCCGGCCTGCTTGACAATAAAAGGCTGATGTTCACGACTTTCAAGCCTTGGAATGCGGAAATATATTTTTTCAAGTAAATCCGGACAGTCAATTTGATTGTGCATAAGGCCATATAAAAACGATAAGGCAAACATATTACGTCCAATTGATAGTGAATCTAAATCGAAAAAATTCAAAAGGGTATGATGACAAAAACCTCTTTCTGGATAAGAACCAGTACATTTAAGGCAAAAATACTTCATAGCCATACGTTGAATGTCTTCAATCATTGAAACTGAATTTAGGTATATTGGAGACCAGATCAGGGTTGCATATTCCAACTTACTTCTGACAAAAGTAACGAACAAAGTCATTAAAGTACTGACATTGGAGAACCCCTTCCAGTTTCTGACATAGAAGCCAAGTAGTCTGGTGGCAGCCGATAAGACATTAAGTATATGTTCGCTAAAGGTTACTCCAAGATCCTTAAATGAGTAGCATCTGTCTAGAACCTGACCGTTGACGTTATAATCATCATATATTAAATAATTAGTCTTTCTTTTATAAGACACAACTTTACACTTAGAAACATTTAAACTTAAACATGAAGAAATTCAGTCTAAATTATCCTTCAGCATGACGCCGGACATCTGACAATACCTGCTATCTGACATTTTTGCCCAATTTGAGTTATTTGCACATTTTTCTTCGTCTATCTACAGCGCACATTGTGATAGAGTCCGCTAACTGCAGAAAAATTTAGTTTTTGCATTATTCAGCCAAAACAATACCCTACCGCTGGCAACACGTTTGTCAATGAGCGGCAATTCCAACTATCTGACAATTACGCGTCCTATTTTTCTTAACTTTGCAATGAAACACGACGTTGTTACGACTTCTTCAAGGACTACTCTCGAACAGAGGTGCAGCGATACTCAACAATTAGACCAGGCAGGGACAATGTAGTCACGGACATCAAAGTACTATGTTTTAATCCCGATGGAAAAATGGAAGTGAAACTAGACTTCAGTGTAGAGCCTCAGGAGTTGCCTATGAGACCAAAACAGCTAGTTATATCTAAGGACAATCTGCCATATGTCAAGGAAAGAAGCTGAACGTTTATTTAAGGTGTAACTGAGAATACATGCTATTATCTTTTTGATTTGTAAAAGCATCAAACCTTTAATTTGATATAATGAATAACAGTTTTTCTAATACGAATCTCACTAAATCCATCTATGCATCATAGTACAATATCTGCTAACTGCAAAGAGAGTTAGCAGAAATATCAGCTATCTGCACTAATTTTGTCAATTAGAGCTTCATTTAGATAAAATTGCATTAATTATGTGTTAAACGTCATTTATTCTTTGTGACCAAAGTTGTAGATTCTTAAGGCCGGTATCATAAAATTGATAGGGATTTTTTTCGTCCCCTGTAAAATTACGGTTCCTGCATATAGCAAGGTATTATCAGATGTCCGACGATGAGACAATCATCAATTGACTCGACCGATGCGTAAATCTTAACGTCGTCAGCAAAAAACAGATGCAAACACTTGAGATCAAGAGACAAATCGTTAATAAATATCAGGAACAATAATGGGCCTAGATTCGATCCTTGAGGCACCCCAGATGTGGCCTGATAATAACTCGACCTATAACCACCATATTCAACAAACAACCTTTTGACCATCAAGTATGAACTCAGGAGCGACAACAGTCCCTCAGATAGACCTACGGTCCTAAGCTTATCCAGATCCAGAAGTACGAAATGATCAACTTGATCAAATGCCTTCTGAATATCTGTATAGATTGCATATGGTGTATTCTGGTGGTATAGTCGATACGGTCTACTCGCTATTGGACAAACTAGTAATATAGCTATAGTTCGTCCGACCTCGGACAGTCAACTGCCAGAGAAATGACGCCAGGGCAGTAACAGCATGTTCTCATGTGCTCAAATTCTGAATATAAAAAAGCCTCCGGTCGATATGAACAAAAAAGAGAATGGACAGATACAAAAGTTGATCATCAGTAATTCTTTGGAATGCAGCTGTTATTACCAGTATTTTTGAAATGCTAGTATTATAACGGTTAATATGAATGAAAAATAAATATCCCGCATTCCTACGATTTGAAAAAGAAGATAATCGACAGATGTAAGATTAACTCATCAAATGTCTCAATCCTTGGGCATATACCTCTCATTATAGCTATTTATGAGTGCTAGCCCCGATGATAAAATAAAAAATATGTAGCTGCTTGAAGGCAAATGTGATCGTATTCGGTTCTTTCCAACAATGAGTTTCTGACAGTCCGGAACGGTCATTCACAGTGGTACAAATCAGTTCAGCTTTAGTTTACTGGGTAATATTCAGGGTTAGTCCAAAGGGCATTTTGTAGCAAAATACACGAGTTTACCTTGCCGACATGACTCACAATCCATTCCAAAAGATAATTGCTATTCTTATGCGAAAAACGAAGGGTTACGTTTTTTTATGGTCTAAATATGTATACCAGGGATGTCTTTTAACTTTTGCATATAGAAACATAGTAGGCCGCAGCTATCGAACGTCAGTACTGAATCTTAACCTCACTCTTTAGTAAACTTAAATCCAAAGTTTCACAACAATACGTGCATTGTTTTCACTACAGTGAATTTTTAAGTGTCACCAAGTCATTAGAAAAATAGAACTCAACCGAGAACATTTTCGCGCCATAATTTATTACAACTTTCAGAGACAATTATCGCAACAAGAATGCCTTGCTGAGTTACTGTCTGTTTTCGGCAACGAAGCACCACATCAGTCGACAATTTCCCGTTGGTATGGAGAACTCAAACGTGGACGGGTGAGTGAGTCTTAGCGACGATCCCAGGGTGGGTGCACCAAAAACGGCAGTCACCCAGGAAAACGTCGATGCTGTGCGCAAACTCATCATTGAAGATAGACATGTGACATATCGCGAGATTGAGGCGTCCTTGAGGATCTCCAGGACCTCAATTCAAAAAATGTTACATGAAGAATTAGGTGTAAGAAAATTAGTTTCTCGTTGGATACCCCACCTGTTGACTGAAGAGCAGAAAGCAGCCAGGGTTAATTGGTGTCAAAAAACGCTTGACTGTTTCAATTCCGGAAACTTAAAAAATGTGTACAGCATTGTTAGTGGTAATGAATCGTGGATTTACTGTTATGAACAAGAAAATAAACGACAGTCGGCTGTTTGGGTGTTCCAAGGTAAAGAAAAGCCAACAAAAGTCATCCGTTCTCGAAATGTTTCGAAAAAGATGGTCGCGACATTTGTGTCAAAAGCGGGTCATATTGCAAAAAATCCTCTTAATGAGCAAAGAACGGTTAGTGCGGATTGGAATACCACCATTTGTTTGTCAAAAGTCATCACCAAGCTTCGAAAATTCAACCCCGAAAGAAGAATCATCCTCCACCAAGACAATGCAAGCTCGCACACAGCCCAAAAAACAACATTTAACGGAAGAAAACGTGGAATTATTGGACCATCCTCCATATAGTCTCAATCTAAGTTCTAGCGATTTCTTTACTTTCCCGAAAATTAAAAACAGACTGCGTGGTCAAAGGTTCCAGTCAGCAGAAGAAGCAGTTGACGCATTCAAAAATACCCTTTTGGATCTGCCAGCAAACGAGTGAAACAAGTGCTTCGAAAATTGGTTCGAGCGCATGCAGATGTGTATTAATCTTCGTGGAGAATACTTCGAAAAACAATAAAGTCATTTAAAACTACCTAACGTGTTGTTTTATTTCCATATGCAAAACTTAAAAGACATCCCTTGTACACAAGAGTATGAAGAAATCTTGGAAATAAAATTGTTACCTTCGAAGAAAAAGACGATGGACACATCTCATTTTAATAATGCGTTTAATGCCCAACAGTGATTGCCATTTACAGAGCAAAAAGCAGTGGTATAGCTTACATGGTAGTTACAGCACAAAATGAAAATGTCTTAGAAAAACAGACAAAAAAAACAGAAATAGAAGAAACATGAATAACTTGACCAAAATCCATCATAGATGGGCCCGAGATTTATTTTTTAATTCACAGATACTGCAGTGAAAAATGACATACACTTGAAATTTTGTTGGCTTTTCGGTACATAAAATTAATCGGAGCCTTTAATAATAAGTTAGTTTGAGCTGTTTTGCACAGGAAATTATTGTATTGTCTAGATGTAATTCTAGGATCCAGAATATCTACTTAAGCTAACAATACAGGACAACCTACTTTTCCACTGAAAACCTTGTGCAAGAAAAGTACAGATGACTGATATCTACGGCTCTCCAAAAGCTGATAATCAAATCTATGTAGTATGACGGGATGACTACAGCCCCTTGGTGGATACACACCATTGATTTTAAAAGCTATGAATTTCAAAAATTTCTTTTGTGCTTTGGTAACGATGCTTTGGTAATGTGTATAATAACGTATGTTTTTCAAATACCGTAGCGAATCTGTTCAATTACTCACAAAAATACGAAATATTTGAAGGTGTTTAGAAGAAAAAAACTTAACCCTTCATTTTTCACATAAAAATATCAATTATCTTTCGGAATGGTTTGAGATCTATGTCGGTAGGGTAAACTCGCATATTTTGCTATAAAATGCCCTTTGAATGAACTCTATTTATTGCTCAGAAAACTAGTAGTGATGGCCGGAAGCCAGGTGTTTTGGAATAAACAATTAAAAATGCTCAAAAAGTAATTGACTAATTTTGTTGTGGGTACTTATAAGCCTACGGATTAGAAGAATTTCAAGTAGCTGCGTGAAATTATCGTCGCATTAGCAGCAAGTGCCAAAACCTGCATTTTGCCTTGGTTTTCGTCCATAACTTTTTTACTATTAGCCGTGAGATCTCATTCTGTAGGTCCCATAAATACCTAAAAATATTATCTAAAAATTTTTGTGGTTCCTGACAACACTTTCGATTGAATCCCAAAAAACACGTTTTGTCATTCTTGGTTTTCAAATAAAAACTTTTCCCACAAAATTTGGTGTACCCATTTCATGCGTCCATGTTTTAAATACAATTTGCATCAATAAAACCAGACTACAATTATTTTGGGAAAATTTGCTAACATGATTAGACTAATAACTATATCTGATAAGCACTGATACTCAGACACTCATTGTTGGAAATGACCGATTATGAGACCCGAAATAAATTACATATGAAGAAATGCCGTCATTTTCTGATAATAATGGCTTGAGGGTGAAATGGTGAACATCGACCGCTGAACAGTCGCCGAAGAGTGCATACAAGTAGCTACGTCAGGGCTTCTATATGAATTTTAACTATACGCTACAGCATCTCACGTTTTCATTCGCATACTACTATTTTCTGTAATTTTCGTAAGTGGTACTTTAAGTTCAACCGGAACTTTGTTAATAATGGAGTGGATGGAAAAAATTGTGCGAAAATCCCTTTCAGACGATACGGCAACTTTTTGCATATTTCGACTGTGTCTGAACCCGCCGGTCGTATTAACTAAGCGTCAAAATTAAGGATCCCTGGGATTCTCTCTTCCATAACGTAAGATCGACGGCAAGTAGGCTGATTTTATACAGGGGGGCAGGAAAGACGTACTAATTTCAAAACCCTGGGGGTCAAGTTCAATACGAACAAAGAAAATAGTAAGCGAAGTTGCGACGTCCGTATCAGTTATCATCCCAAAAAATATCAGCTGAGCTCGCCATATCTACATATAGAGCATCTGTAAGGCGTATTTTGGTAAAATACCTTAAATTACAACTAGTGCAGGAATTGAAACTGAAGGACCACCATCTACGCCGTGCGTTTGCCGAAACAATGTTAGAACGCTTTCCAAGTTTGAACAATATTTTCTTTTGTGATGAAGCTCATTTCATTTGAGTGGATTTGTCAACAAGCAAAACTACTGGTATTGGGCCAGAAAATCCCAAATTAAAACACCCACGACCTTTGCTTCCGCGTCGGCTGAAGGAATCATCGGACCCTATTTCTTCGAAAACAAACAACTTTTTCTTTCCACAACTGCCCAATTTTGAAGCCTACCATAGATGGCGCGACATCCCATACCGACAACAGGTCTTTAGCAGTTGCAAGTGATGTCGCGACGAGGGGACATTCTGTGGCCTCCCCGGAACCCAGATCTCACGACACTAGATTTTTTCTTTGGAGATACCTCAAGAGCCGCGCTTACGCCAAAAGGCCGACGACGATTGCCCAACTCAAGCACAACATTTCCGAGATGTCCGATATCCCAAGAGCGATGTGCCTGCGAGTTTTCACGAATTTGAAGTTGAGATTCGAGGAGTGCGTACGTCTCGATGGCTCAGATCTCAATGATGTTATTTTAAAAAATAGAATTCCCATGTGCCTGCCTTATTAAAAATAGAAATTATCTTCCCTGCGCTTTGTAGTCTTTTTTTCTACGATTTTCTAAAATCCGCTCAACTTAATGGCCCACCCTGTACATGCTCATATAGTTCGTCATTCATAACACGAAGAGGCGTATCTCATTTTTTCCAATTTTACAGGAGAGCGTTTTAAATATTTTCACTATATTTGAGTTGTTGCTGACAAAAAGGTATTATTGCTACATAATTGACTTTGTGGGTATAGCTTGTCATGTCTACAAGGTTTCAAAAATGAGCAACGATTAACCCATTTTTCATTTTATGTGTTCAAAATTTCAAAAAAAATGTCATTTTGTGAAATTAACGGATCGTAATTCATAGAATAAAGACTTAGCTACGTCCGCGTTATATTAAAGTGATGAAAAATAAAAACACATTAAATTTAAAAAAGACAAAATGGTTACAAAAAGGAGAACAGTGAATATTATGTGAAATATGTATCCGCCGTATCTAATGCTATAAAAGTAAATATAGCAGCACAAACAAAAGATTCACTCAAATAATAATGATATAATAATATCTGTTAAACGAAGTTAAAAGACTAGTTTCAAACGGTTTCAAATTTGATTATGGCAGGACACATTATTTTGTTAAAATATTTGTACGTTTGAGTTGACAGTTGGCGAGTTTTTCCTGATTTCACAATCTTTGAATCCTTCAAATAAACTCTTGACTACGTCTTAAATTTATCAACAATGTTTTTTCTGAACTTTTTCTTCTCTGAGAAAATTTTTGATTGCGTTCAAAATCAGAAACGAAAAAAAAATATAACGTCAAGTTTGGGGGAGTTACAGATTTTTTGGTCATAATACTGGTATCATTAGAAAAGACAGGCCTTTAAATTTTTTTTCAAAATCCAGTAATATTTTCCAAGTTATAGAAGGACCAATGATTAAATGACTTGACTCTGACGTAACAGGACCGATGAGTAAAAACTATAAATATTTATCTGTCTGTAAGAGGGCTGGCCTAAGGCCGAAAGAAAAAAACACTCGAACAAAATATAGCCCGCTTGATGGAAACAAAACTTTTTCGTTTGTATCAGTGTTCTTTTTATTTTTCAGGTTTTGGAAAATACAAACACAACATAAACTCAACAGTCCGTTTAATGTAAAATCGCTTTAAGATTCCATCTAAAGTTTACGAGTATAAGGACTTAACCGCATCCTGCCTTAACACCAAACAAATATAATTCCATCCATTTCAACTAATAAATCCTCTGACAAAAAATATATCGAAAGGACCTGGCTACACACTAGCAGAGTATTCGTATATATACTAAGTGATATATAAATCCGAATACCCAGTTTAAATGGTTTTATTTTAATAAAATTTTGTATAAGTACTTAATGAAGCATAATAAGTAAATGATAAAAATTTCAAAATGATTGCACTGCTGTAAAGCCTTTTGACCTTTAATAATGTGTGTATGCACCCTGATGTGCTACGCATTCTCCAACGCGCCTAGGCATGCTTCTGATCAGGTGGTCAATGTCCTCCTGTGGTATCTCATTCCAGGCAACCACCAACTCCTCTCGAAGTGCTTCTAGAGTCTGAGGAGGACGTTGCAAATTGAGCAATCTCCTACCCATCATATCCCACACGTGCTCAATTGGGGATAAGTCGGGAGATCTTGGTGGCCATGGTAACAATGTGACATCATTATGTTGAAAGAAGTCTATTCTGACTCTTGCAACATGTGGTCGGGCATTATCTTGTTGGAAAGTTGGATCTGCCAGGGTGTCAAGATAGGGTAAAAGATGGGGTTCTAGAACTTCGTGGATATAACGCTGCGCGTTCATGTTACCTCTGATGAAGATTAAAGGTGACCTGGAACCATAAGCTATAGCACCCCAAACCATAACTCCAACAAAAAACTGTGGATTCCTCCTTTCACCACGTCGCCTTCTAACCCTGGCACGACCATCGTGCATGCCTAAACAAAATCGAGACTCGTCACTAAAGACAATACGGTTCCATTCCTGATCCCAGAGTGACCGTTGTCTGCACCACTCAAGGCGATTACGTCGATGTTCTCGAGTTAAAGGGAGGGAACAGTGTGGCCGGTATGGAAACAAGCCAAAACTTCTCATTCGTCGGTAAACACTTCGCATGCCAATAGGTCTTCCGTGTTCTGCAAACCATTCATTTGCAATGGACCTGGTAGTGGAGAAACGGTCCCTTAAGGCCAATAATCTTAGGCGGCGATCTTCACGGTCTGTTGTTCTACGGCGGCGTCCAGTGCCCCTTGCTCTTTGCGTACGGCCTTCTCCAAGCCATGCCTGACAACACCTAACCACAGTGTCTACACTTCTTTGCACTCTAACTGCAATTGCTCGAAAAGAAAGTCCAGCTTCCCGAAGTCCCACTATACTGCCCCTATCAAACTCACTAAGTTGACGAAATCGTACAGGTCTCCGTACTCTAGGCATCGTAACGGATCGTAAAGGATGTCAAGAACCAAAATCCGCCAACGTTGATTCTCTACTGCGGCTGAAATATTCATTTTTAGAGCGTTAGTGAATTAAAAAAAAGCAGTATAAAAACCGGAATGTCCAACTGATAAGGCTGAAAATTTTTTCACTTGTTATTTACAGTAAGATAAATACATTCACCAACTTTTATTAAAATAAAACCATTTAAACTGGGTGTTCGGATTTATATGTCACTTAGTATATTACCTACAAAAATCTTATTGGTTGATCATTCTATGCTGAGAGTTACGTGTTTGGCTAATTATTTTTGCAGGAGGCGTCTCTAAACGATTCGTACTTTCCGAGTCTTTTTTGCTAAGTGAGATAAGAAATAAAATTATCTTGGTTTGAATGATTCGACGTCTTAGAAGCCGCTTTTATTTTTAAAGGCTCTTAGGACAATAACGTCCTAAGAAACATTTCCTCATCCATAACACGAAGTAACTTGAGTTAAGCTCCCTCGTGAAATTTAATTTCCTATTAAAATGAGATAAGTCTAATATAATTTTTCTATAACTCTGAAGGTATCAGAAACTGACTTATGCCACTTCGTGATATTGAAGAGCAACCATGGACAGTTGTTTCGTGCTATTTGGCAACTCCTCAGCATGATCTAGGCTTGGTCTAAGGCAGACCTACGAACGAAAGCTGAGCCACAATCCTGTATCCTAGATGCCGTTGATGCTGGTGCTGAAGAAAATGGTTTACTCGTCTCAGACCAAGTCTATACCTAGTTGTTTATAAGGCAAAAATAGCACAAAGTACACAATATGACAAAATCTGGTATCTCTTTTAATACGGTGTTGATATACTGGGTGGCGGATCGAAAACGAAACAGACGCATTTACTGGCAGCTCATTTTTCTTTTTTTAAAAAACGCTCAGACCCGTCGATGTTGTTTTCGAGGGGGACACAAGTTTGGCAAAACATCACGTTAGCACGTGCCGCCCCCTAAGCGGAAACGGAAAGGGGGGTCGAGTGATACCTTGCTTTAAAGGTCTTTCAATTCCCTTTATAATGATATAAAATTAATGTATTTCAGTTCAGTAGTTTTGAAGATTTATTGACTTAAAGCTTAAATAAAACTAATACATCATCATTAGTGGAGTTCAATACATTTGGCAGCAAAGTAACTTAAAAATGAAGAAAGAACTGACCCGTTAGGCAAGTAAATGTTGAAAATGGCCACCATGACTCTCCATGCAATAATAAAGATTTTGCAATATTTGAGGAGTAATTTGAAGGCACTCATTCACAATTCTTTATCGCAGGACTTCTAATGATGTTGGCTGAGTAGCATAGATTTTGCTTTTTAACTGACCCCACATAAAGAAATCCAAAGGTGATAAATCTGGCGATCTTGGGGGCCATTCAATGGCCGATCATTCTGATTTTCAATTATGGCTGTTAATGCAGGATCTATGGCGTCTTCCAGTAATTCCAAATACATTTAACCGGTCAAATTTCTAGGTAAGAAAAAAGGACCAACTAAATGATCGCCAAAAATACCAGCCCAAACATTTAATTTTTGTGGCTGCTGTGTATGAACCTCATGATAAATTCTGGGATCAGAATCGGACCAATATCGGCAGTTATGACGATTTACTACGCCATTTAAGAAAAAGGAACATTCGTCGGAAAAGCAAGTGTTGAATAGAAAATGTTCATCGTTTAAATTCGTTCACTCATATCTTCACAAAACTGTAATCGCCCATCAAAATCGTCTTCATTAAGTTCTTGTACAAGGTGAATTTTATACGGATGAAAACTATGGGCCTTTAGAATCCGTTGGACAGTACGTCGACTAACACCACACACAGTCTCCAATTTGCGGGTACTTAACGTAGGATCTACATAAACTTGCCCTAAAACCCCCACTTCTATTGCTTCGTTCCCTATGGGATTTTCAATGTTGCGTTTTTTATTGGCGACTGACCCAGTTTCCCGAAATTTAGCTTCAAGTTCTAGAACATATTTTCGATGCACGTTACTGTTCTCATGTCGCTCATTAAATATTTCTGCAATAAAGCGTTTTAAGTTATTTTAGCAACAAAGTTTGGTCAAATCAATCGCAAACTATGTACTAAATTCCTATTTAAAATCAGTACGAGATATTTCCTTATCTTTCTTCATGAAAGAACTTTTTTGCCACAAAAAAACTGTCCAATAGCTATTTTCAACAACAAAATGATAAACAAACCATGGACGTAGTGAAGAAAAGCATTTACTTATTAAGTAAATTCTTTTAGTCAAATTTCTTCTGAAAGTAGTACAAACTAATCTGATGTACCTATTAAAGTCTACTTTAAGCTTTAAATCCATAAATCTTCAAAACTACTGAACTGAAACTCATGTATTTTACATCATTATAAAGGGAATTGAAAGACCTTTAAAATAAGGTATCACTCAACCCCCCTCTCCATTTAAGATTTTAGGGTTGGTGTCACTTCCGCCCAGGGGGCTGCACGTGTTAACGTGATTTTTTGCCAAACTTGTGTCACCCTCGAAAACAAAATCGACGGGTCTGAGCGTTTTTCCAAAAAAAAAACTGAGCTGCCAGTAAATGCGTCTGTTTCGTTTTCGATGCGCCACCCTGTATAAGTCTCTAGCTCAAGAGAAGGAACCCTATATGTGACGATTTGATTAATTCAGAGTCGGTGAACACCTTCGCAAAAAAAATAGTAACACATATTTTCAGCGGTTAAGCGTTTTTGGATAATCTTTTATGGTAAGCACAGCAAGGGCTTTTACTTTTTGCTATTATTTTAGATTTACCGTTATGCATTTTCGGATGGAAGATAAGTGGCTTTGACGTGTTTTTTTTGCAATGACAAATTCGCCATTACACAAAAATGGTCATGTCAGGTCTCATTTTGAAGGTACTTTTATCATCTATAACCTTTTTGGGGCCGCTTACACAAATAATTCATAACTATTATATATCAATATACGTGAAAAAGCGACTTTTCCATCTTTGACGTTATAAATAACAAACAATAAACAAGCTACTCGGTAATTTTTGTTTCCTGTGTTACTGGGAGGTATTATAATCGTTTTTTAGATGTTATATGACACGTACATGATGAAAAACCATGACACTCATTTCCGTCGGTCTGTCTGTCTGTCGGTATGTGTGTCCGCTAATCCTTGGTCCGTCTATAACTAGCGTAGAGACTTACCACTCGGATTTTGATGAAATGTTCACACAAGGTTGCTATTATGCCAAAAGCTTTGTCGTTTTTGAAAATCGGTCCGGTGACAGCAAAGAAAGCAACAAAAACGAAAAATACAAATATCGCTCTAGCTTCGTTTTTTGACGTTTCAGGAAGCCCTTATCATTTTCAAAAAAACTTTTGTAGGGATTGAAATTCGGGGGTTGGGGCTTTTTGATCTCTTATACGCTCTCAACCTCCGTAATTCTATGCACATCTTACCCATTTTTCACATATCATAGATTTCCACGTATATTTGCTTTTAAAAGTTTAAAACTGAAACATTTAATATTGTAAAATCAAGAGCCATGTCAAACGGACATTATTTAGTAAACAGAACTGGTTATTCTATGGAAAATGTAAGTTTAATATTTATTATTATTTTTGTTAAGTGTGTGGTATGTTATTATTAGGGTGCTTATATTTTCATTTTGCGTTGGGTTGAATGTAATATGATTTAACAGGGTTAAGTGGAAGAACAGGTTTGTGTCACATCACTGGTCACATCTGAACTTTGCTAAACTCTCTTTTTTCAATATAAATATTAGTTTATTTGTTGATCTTTGGCGAATAAAGACGTTTATTATTATTAAAATGTTTGTAATTTGCGAAGTGCGGCACTAAAAATATAAACACTGACCATGCACGAAATGAACGATAACTCGCTGCTGCGATGCTGCGCTGGGCGCTGTCGAGCAGATGTGGAAAGGGACAACGTTGCCAGATGGACAGTAACTACCCGTACAGCTGGGAAGGAATGTATGTGGATTAATTGTATGGGCCTGTTTGACTGATTCAATCCGTTTAATTTCTCTGTTGTACATGTTCGTAACTGAGTTTTTTCTCAAAAGATTTAAGTTGCGCTGAGCGTTATGAATTGATGACGGCGTTGCATAGGAAGTGCAGAGTCAACTTACATGGCGCCATTTTTATCTCCCAAAACTACTTATTACAATTTTTTGAAACGGGGTTTTTGGCTGGTTGCGCCTATCTGCAAAATACGTAGCCCTTAAACCACAACGCGTAGTTTATCGACAAATTACGAGATTTTAGTTCTAAAACGTCACGATTTCATCGTGATGCATCCTGTTTAATTCAGCTTTGAAGACGATAGGGCCGGACGGCTTCCAACCAACTCCAAGGACGGGCATCGCTAAAGGAAAATTACGGTGGATTCGTACACAGCTAGTGTTGAGTCGGAAGTCTTACTCGCAAATCGATAATCATAGGTCACGGGTCAGACAAGAGAAAACATTTGGATTCACATTACAGACACACCGCAACATCTCCTGGAATTGAACATCTTATGAGAAGGACGAGATACTGTAATGCCAGATAAAAGAAGGGGGATTTACAACATAATTTAAATCGGACTGAACAATCGGGGCCGAAAAATCTTGTTTCGGTTATTTGGTCTTTTCCGGCAATGAGTACAAATCAATTTTACGGAAGGTTACTACGTACTGGTTTGTTAAAGACTGACTTATGGCAAATGATCTATGTACATTCAAATTAACGATTACACTGGTGAACAAAATTAAAGTAATTCTTTGTGACATGGACAAAACAAGGTGGTTATTATGTAAAACGTACCCTAAAAGCCGGAAATAGAATTCGTTTTTTTCTATCACCCACGGTTTTCTTGCAATAAAGCATTTTATTTGCAGCTTATACTCATAAAATATAAGGATATGTGTGTAAGAAATTGACACTCAATATGCTTTGATACCGTTTTTCCATAGCAGAAATGTCTTGGTGGAACCGTTCACCGTGTTTATCACTTACCGCACCTAAAGGCGGACACTTCACACTGCCTAAAAAATTTGCAGTTACGAGGGTGGTCCCAGAAGTACCCAGCCAGAGATGGCGATAGTTATTTGAAAAACATCATTGCATTAGAAAGTATGCAACCTGTAAAGCATATGTGTCAAGTTTGAAAACGCCACGTTGTTTAGTATTTGTTTGGCAGCCATCAATACTGAACGTTTTCAGTGAATTTGTGAAAATGGTGAAAATTAGTCACCGTTATGTGGTACAGTACTTTTATTTCCTTCGTTTACAGCAGTAAAATATTGGGTAGCAGAGTTTAAACGAGGCCGTATGAGCCGCCAAGACGAGCATCGCAGTGGTCGACCAAATGTGGTGATGACTCCAGAAATGGTGAAGCAAACTCACAAAGTGGTACTGAATGATCGTCGACTGAAAGTGCGCAAGCTAGCAGACATAGTAGGCATTCCAAAAAGTGCGGTTCATCGCATATTATCTGAAAATTTGGACATTGCTCACAATCGAGCAAAAACAGTGTCGTGAAGATGTTTCAATTGAGTGTTTAGCAAAGTTTCACAGCAACAAAGCAGAATTTTGCATCGTTTCATAACCATGGATGAAACATGGGTCCATCACGTCATACCCGAGACAAAAGAACAATCAATACAATATGATTTCCGAAAATGCCCGCTGACACATTTATTTTTCCAGAATATTACAAGTGTACCTCTGGAAACAAATGTGGATTTGAGTCACTCCAATATCAATGATGTCTATTTAGAGCACCATGTAAATAAAACGTACACTCAACAAATATTAAATAACATATTTGCATTGTTAATTAAATGTTGGGACATTAATTCGCAAAACTCCAACTATCTATCAAAATCGTCTTCATTAAGCTCATGGACAAGTTTTATCTCGTACGGGTGAAATTTATTGATTTCAACATTTTTTGTACAGTGGAGCGCGTAAATCCTGAAGAAGTAGCCAGTTCACGAGTGCCTTAAGTGTTGTAAAGTGCCACGTGTCCCAAAACGGCTACTTCTGCTGCTTCATTTTTAACTGATAATCTTCTCGATGGCGAATATTAGACACAAATCCAGTTTCTTCAAATTCAAATTTTCTTATCAACTATCGCTAATATTTTTGTCTGGATGTAACGCATTAAAAAACCGGACAGTAGCTCTTGCTTCCATTTTGCTAATACAGTTTTATTTTTTCTACCCTTTCTTAAACGGAATAAGTCATTGTTCAATATTTATCACAACAAAGCAGGTAACTTAACAATTTGAACTGAAAGACAACGTTTTTATATGACATACGATGACACTGACTGATGCTAAATGTTCTTGCTGGTAGCCATGATTATTATTAGCAATAGCAGCAAGACATTCGTCTGGTTTGGATGATCTGTCGTTAGACATATTGGGAAAAGTAAAGAGCCTAATTGTTGATCATCTTGCTTTCTTGTTTAATAAGTCCATAGAACTCGGCTGTGTTGAAAAAAGGAGACAGTGAGGACCTTGAAAACTACCGCCAGATCAGTAGTATAGTAAAATTATTGGGAAAGCATATGTACAATCAAATTAGCTGTTTCGTTGAAAAAGAAGGCTTATTAACAGAATCTCAACATGGATTTCGATCTACAAAATCTACCGAAACAGCAACTTGCCTTTATTTGGAGTACATTTATTCACGTCTAGATAAAGGTGAATATGTAGCATCACTACACTTTGATTTGTCAAAAGCATTCGATACCATCCCGAAAGACTACCTGCAAGAGAAATTAGAGACACCCCTGAAATGGATTATATCCTACATGAGTGCACGTAAATTCCAAGTTAACATCGGAACAGTTAGATCGAAAACCACGGATCTTGGTTGAGGGGTACCATAGGGTTCTGTCGTAGGACCGCTAATCTTTCTTCTATACGTAAATGATCTGCCGCTTTACATAACACGCGGGAGGGTAACTATGTTCGCTGATGATACGACGATAACAGTTCACAGACAGAATCCTCAAGAGCTTCAACATAAAGTGGCCCATGTTGTTCATGAATTTAGTAGCTGGTGTCAACGTAACAGGCTGATACTAAATGAAGGTAAAACCGTCATAATGAACTACGCAATTTAAAAACATCTACCTAACGACTTTTCTATACTTCATAGTACCAAGGCTTTGAACTTGGGTACCTACTTTGACTCAAAGCTATCTTTTTCTGACCATATTGAAACTGTGTGCCAAAAACTTAATAAGGCATACTTCGCCTTATTACAACTAAAAGACACCTTAGACGAGAAAGGACTAATGACGGTATTTTATGCATTAGCATACTCGCACAAGCTATAATATCATGGCATAGGGCAACAGTGTTGACAAAGACAGAGTATTTGTAGAACAAAGACTACTAATACGCCTAATTTTCGATGTTTCGCCTGGAAATACCTATAAATCTAAGAAAATTTTAACTGTACCTTGTGTTTACATTTTTAAGTGTCTTTTATACGTTTGGAAAAACATGTACCAGTTCGAGAGTCTAGGACAGTACCACAAAACAGATGCATTTACTGGCAGCTCAGTTTTTTTTGGAAAAACGCTCAGACCCGTCGATTTTGTTTTCGAGGGGGACACACGTTTTGCAAAAAATCACGTTGGCACGTGCAGCCCCCTAAGCGGGGGTGACACCACCCCCAAAATCTTAAATGGAAAGGGGGGTCGAGTGATACCTTATTTTAAACGCCTTTCAATTCCCTTTATAATGATATAAAATGAATGTATTTCAGTTCAGTAGTTTTGAAGATTTATTGATTTAACGCTTAAATAAAACTAATACATCATCATTAAGAATGAACTGACCCGTTAGACAATTAAATGTTGAAAATGGCCACCATGACTCTCCATGCAATAATAAAGATTTTGCTCAAAACGTTGCCGCACATTTTGCAATATTTGAGGAATAATTTGAAGGCACTCATCATCTATGGCATCTTCCAGTAATTCCAAATACATTTAACCGGTCAAATTTCTAGGTAAGAAAAAAGGACCAACTAAATGATCGCCAAAAATACCAGCCCAAACATTTAATTTTTGTGGCAGCATTTACTACGATATTTAAGAAAAAGGAACATTCGTCGGAAAATCAAGTGTTGAATAGAAAATGTTTATCGTTTATAATTCGTTCACTCACATCTTCAAAAAATTGTGATCGCCTATCAAAATCGTCTTCATTAAGTTCTTGTACCAGGTGAATTTTATACGGATGAAAACTATGGCCCAATTTGCGGGTACTTAACGTAGGATCTACATAAACGTGCCCTAAAATCCCCACTTCCATTGCTTCGTTCCTTATGGGATTTTCAATGTTGCGTTTTTTATTGGCGACTGACCCAGTTTCCCGAAATTTAGCTACAAGTTCTAGATCATATTTTCGATGCACGTTACTGTTCTCATGTTGCTCATTAAATATTTCTGCTGTTCTATTAGCGCACTGAATATTTCCGAAAAATATTTCGATAATTTCAACTCTTTCTGCTGTGGAATATACCATGGTTAATTTATGTAATAAAGCGTTACAAGTTATTTTAGCAACAAAGTTTGGTCAAATCAATCGCAAACTATGCACTAAATTCCTATTTAAAATAAGTACGAGATATTTCCTTATCTTTCTTCAAGAAATAACTGCCACAAAAAAACGCTACAATAGCTAGTTTCAACAACAAAGTGATAAACAAACCATCGGCGTAGTGAAGAAAAGCATTTACTTATTAAGTAAATTCTTCTAGTCAAATTTCTTCTGAAACTAATCTGATGTACCTATTAAAAACCAATTTAAGCTTTAAATCAATAAATCTTCAAAACTACTGAACTGAAGCTTATGTATTTTACATCATTATGAAGGGAATTGAAAGACCTTTAAAATAAGGTGTCACTCGACCCCCCTTTCCATTTAAGATTTTAGGGTTGGTGTCGCCCCTGTCCAGGGGGCTGCACGTGTTAACGTGACTTTTTGCCAAACTTGTGTCCCCCTCGAAAACCAAAATCTACGAGTCTGAGCGATTTTCCAAAAAGAAACTGAGCTGCCAGTAAATACGTCTGTTTCGTTTTAGATGCGCCACCCTGTATGAGACCAGAAATAGTGCACATTAACTGTCCTCAAACACAACACCAGTCGCTTCAAGCGCTCACCTCATTACAACTGTGTATTATTTTATGCCTCAGCATCTTAAAAATATAAGAACATACAAAAATTTTAAATATGAAGTGAAATCGTTTTTTGGTGAATTTTTAGAACACAAGTACAAATAATATAATTAAACATCAGTCACCTAATATTTGTGCATGTTTTAGCATATTACAGCTACTTTCTATGACTAAGGTTTTTGCTGCGATGTTTTATTTGTTTATTTATTTTTTTCTTTGTAATGACCTGCCATATATACTTATGTATCAACATGATCAATAAATACTACTACTACTACTATTTTTTGCGGTGCATTCCATTATTATTAGTATCAAGTTACGTTAAACGAATTTTATTATAAACTATAAAATAGCTCCACAACGATTGAAGGCATGAACTTTATTTTACAAAGTTACTGAAAACTTTATCGGAAATCTAAAAATTTTAAAACTGGCGGTTTCCATTTGAAAAAAGTGTGATTGTTTTTGTATCACCCTATATTGTTCGTCTATAGATAAAAAGACATCAGCCTAGAAATCAGAATTGACGTGTACGAGCGTTTTTCCCAAAATATACCAGGATATAACATTTTGATACTTTTATTACTAGGATGGCTGATGAACACCTTCGCAAACAAACTTGTTTTGAACGATTATTCTTCTTTCCTCTAATGACGTCATCAAATCCAAACTCATGACAACAGACACAAATAAGGAATGGGAAGTGATGTGGCCATTATTTGTTGATGTTTATGTCTGAGAGTTTGTTTGGAAGTAGTTTATAAACATAATTTTACTGTTTGTCAACGTTACAATGGTAATTGATTCTAAAACAGTCTCTGGTTATGGTTTCTCGTTGCTAGAGCCTCGTAAAAAGCTCGTATTTGCGTAGTTTTACGAACTCAAGAATCATCAAAAATCCGACATTAAAGTCGAATGTAGTAGTAGTATGTGCATGTATTAGCCAAAGTGTGAGAATTTATTTTTAAACGTTAGTATTCATCAAACTATGTGTCATGTCTGTAGAGATGAACAACGGTTTGATACCTCCTACACAAATGCTTTTTTATACTTCTAACCGGAGAACGCAATGTTTCACTGAGAGGCAGCTTTTCCCTCCTTAGGTAATAATAATCACTAAAAAACTCCTAAGTAAATAAAAATGTTCTTTAAAATAAAATCGGTCAGTGCAAAAACCTCGAAAGTCTCATAATTTGAATGCTTCAGGAGAAAATAAAGGCTGTGTCTAACAAACAAACCATTTTTATTATCATTTTTTTTTGAGATTAATGTAGTATTTAGATAGATAGATACAAGATACAATTTTGAATAGCCTCCACAGTTTAATAATATTAATGGTAAAATACTTACGTTCTTTTAACAGCAAATAAGGTTAGGGGTATAATTTTTCATTGCTTATTATTGAAAATTACACTTACTTATTATGTATTGACCTTTTTTAACTGTACTGTCACCACCGCCGACTCATTTTGCATTGTCCGGGCGCCTGATGACGTATATATACGTCACCATAATAAAGGTTAAAGTACAGTAACACAGGGAACAATGCAGCTTGAAAACTTTATTTCTCAATAAAAATCAAACATTTAAATGCTGAAAATACAATAAAAAAAACTCAGGACTGAACAAAAAAAAAACATTGAGCAAGTTAATTTTTAAAAGTCGACTACTTGATGATAAATCCGAAGTCAGGGCACTACACATAGTCCAACGTCGCATTCTCTACACATGTAGCTGCTCTCCTTTCTTTTCTTTGTTCCTGCTTTCATCTTGAAGCAGACTCTGCATCTCCTAGTGGCAGTTTTCTTTCACTCTTTTCTTGGAACCAATTCCGGAAAATGCCGTTCTGTCAGCCTTGCACTTCCCTGATCAAAATGAAGTGGTTTTGCTATTGTTGTTGCTTACGCTTTTGGCCACGTGTAGGCCTTTCACAGGGACCAGCGCGCTCTTCCTCCGCCATTTTATGTAAGACTAATCACAGTCTAATGCTCGGTTTCAAAAATCGCAAGCATGATACAGACGTTTAGACAGTGCAGCCGCATGTCGTAAATTTTTGGCAAAGCCAAAATCTTCCGTCGTCCGGCTAAGCGGTGAGCGAAACGTTGACATAATATTACGACGCTTGTCTGTGGTAAAATGCAAGTTTCTAAAGGTGTCGCATCTGTAAGGCAGTAGGCCAATGGATGTAATTCATCGATGTCGGATATATACGTCAGCCGGCCGGTGGGTATATTCTATGACTGACGTATAGATACGTGAGTTTCACAAGCCACGAATCACCATGAAAGAATGCGTACTTCATTACTCGACAATCAGCTGTAGAAGAATCCACCTGCTTATGTGGCTACCATGCATCAAAATATATTATTTCAACAAAAAATTGACATTGCGTGTTATTACGTCTTTATAGTATCTATATGAAAGGCTATTCAAAACATCAAGCGTATATAAAAAAGAAACACTAGGTCCCGGATGGTTTATGAGCAATCACACGATGCCACAACATTCACGGTTTCGGATTGTTATTTCCGAAGGCGAGATTCGAACTCACGGCCCGACCGGCCGCGGAACAGTGGAATGGCCAACCTAGCTCCCTACTACCCTGTATCAGCGCAGTGTTATTTGAACGGAAAGGGATGAAGTTACTCATGAGGTGTATACCCAGAATATGCATCTACCTTTAAGAAAGCATGTTGATGAATAACAGAAAACAAAAATGAGAAATGACTATTATTTTGTATAGCTCCTTGAGTAGTTAAATAATCAAGATAGTGATGGAAAACAGTTTCTGAAAATACAACCAAAACCGCTAGCACCTTATTTCACTCAGACACTGACTTTATTTTAGCTTGTCAGTTTGAAGCATTCGTTGGAGGTTTTAAAGAAAAGGGGTGTCAAACCTATCATATTTCTATTTCGATGGCAGATGGAAAATATGTGCAACTCATTATGTCTAACAGGTGCATAGCATAGCCTCGTATTAATAGAAAGTCTTTCACTGACACAAAATATTCAACAATTTACAATCATACAGCTTCCAACCTATTATGTCGGTTTGTCAGTCCGTGTCTGTTGTATATCAATGCGTCATCGGTACTGAGTCAATCCACTTGACGGAATATTCAGAGATCTATCATAGACGGATTAACACAAATCAAAGGTTGGACAAAGTGGGTGGTACATTTAGGGATCATAAGATTGAGAAAAAATTACGCTGTTCTACAAAAGTATCGCAGAGCGTTAAAGTCGTGCGTACTCTTAATATCTAAATACTGTGCAACCCGCTTATAATGGACTCGGCAGGACTGTGACAAATAGTCTATTATAGGCGGACGACCATCTTAAAAGAAACACTTTTTTCAATGCAAAAAGCGGCAGAAATAACAGATTAAAATCTTTAAATGTGTTTGTTTAACATGTATTACATAAATCAAGATACAAACAAAAAATGTGTACGTAATTCTGAAATTTGCATTTTTTCAGAATCTGATACACATATTACAGGCATTCGTACGTGTAGGTATGTGGAAAAACCGTAAATTTTTTGGTAAAAAGCTAGTAATTTTCGTTTGAACAGATTGTTTTTTTGTATAATTGTTCAGAACAGCAAGTTGAATTTTATTTAATTTGGTAAGTGTGGCTGTACTCTCTTCTTTTTGCTGACAATAACTTTGCAACCTTTTCACGCAGTCTAATGCCTCCTTAGTTGTCACTGGAAGCTCTTCTTCATCGTTGTTTTCTAGTTCGTTATCAACGGATCCTTCATTAACCAAATTGGAGTCTGACAATTCCTGTGTTGCTATTAAATTATTGTCAACATTTACATATACATTAAATTTGTCTATATTCACTAAACTATTAATTTTCAGTAAATCATTTAATGGAATTTCATCTTCTGGATTAAAATAGTTGACTATTACATTTATGTTTTTCACTAAACCAGCATGGTGAAAACAATTACGAATCGTTTCTGGAGTAACCAATTCCCATGCAATAAATAGTAAGCATCTAAAATGGTGGCAGCTTTGGTAATGTTGGCATAGCTGCATAATTTTCATCAACATATGTTTCCGATACATCTGTTTAAGACTCTAAATCACAGCCTGGTCCATTGGTTGCAGAACTGATGTCATATTGGCTGAAAAAAAATGAAGGTTGATGTTATTAAGTGAGATATTTGGATGAGCGGGGCAGTTATCGACCAAGAGTAAAATTTTACGATTTTTCTTAGCAAGTTCAGCGTCCCCCTTTTTTAAATATTCTTCAAAAATTGCTTTATTATTTCCAACATAATCGACGGGAAATAAAAAAGGTAATAAATTCTTTGCAGCACTGCCATTGATCATCAAAAAAATTAGAACATGAATTTCTATTCATTCAATTACCCATTATCAATAGTTTCCGTTTTCCAGTACCAGAAGCATTAGCACAAATCATAACAGTTATTCTCTCTTTTGATAGTTTCCCTCCATTGCAAGTTTCACCTTTTAATTTATGGTAGCATTCTATAAAATATCCCGGTTTCATCTGCATTGAATATGCTATCATCTGAATAATCGCTGGATATTACGGGCCAAACTTGAGAAATCCAGTCATTGGTAACGTTCTTGTCAACTGACCACACATTTTTCCAAAAACAATGTTATGTATTTTCTTAAACCTGCCTAGGCAACCGGAACTACATTTGAAGTAATCTTCAATCAAAATTCCTATATTCTTCAGCCTTTATTTGTAGCATAGGTCCACTTATTGGAAAATTATTAGCACGCTTTTGTTGAAACTTTTTAAACAGCATATCAACGACTTGAGGATGCAGCGATAGCCGCATTTTTTTATTTTGACTATTTGATTTCCAGTCATTTTTAATTTTGTCACGGTTTTTCCAAATATTTGACACAGTGGATCTTTTTATAGCCATACGATTACATAAATTTGCTAGAGATGAACCCAGCTCAAGCTCACTAATTATTGTGAACTTTTCGTGTAAAGTGAATGCACATTTCGCACTTTTCGACATGCTTATAACTCTAATAAATACAGTACAACACTGGTGGCCAAGTTCGAATGCAATTTGCGAAGCCAAACCGTCGTAAACGATTGCATCAGTTAAATCTGCTTCGGGGAACTACCAAAATAGTTCGCATATAATGGATTAAAATAGTCCGGTATAAGTGAGGGTCTATTTTAAGCGATTCTATAATATCCGAGGATTTTACATGCAATTATTTATAGGACCTTTATACGGGTTTCCATTGTAAGCAAGTTCATTATAAGTGGATTCTACTGTATTGCTAAAATATTTAAATATTTCCCCTGTAGTGGTGTGTCAGTGACGACACTACCGCAGACCAGGTGGAGTTTGTTACCCACTACACAATCGACAGTACCGTGCTCGCAACGCCAACGATTGCCAAGTAATCTCGAAATATTTATCATTCAATTTTTCCAGTGCTACCAGGATCAGAAGCTCCTGAACGATAGAACGTTTTTCACTAATACTAAAAACCTTACATTTACAACCCCAACCCTAAGTTTCAACCCATACAAAGAAAGTTTGAAGTTTAAGCGATTATTGTTTTTTTCGTGTTTTTGCCACTAGCTGCGCCAACACTGGGCCGACAAAGCTTTTTCATCCTTGGCATAGTAGAAACCTTGTATGAAAATCTCATCAAAATACTCCTCAAGTTATAGGCGATTATAAAATTAGCAAACAGACAGACCGACGGAAATAAACATAATATCTCAATTTCGAAATTTTGCGCGATTACAATACTTCCTCGCCAGTTTTGGCATAGGAAGTAAAAGTGCTCAACCAAGAATGGCTTACTTCTCCACCTAGGTATGTATTACTCAACGACTTTCTTAAGTTCCGCTAAAATATCAATGAAGATGATATTGCGTATTTTCAAGGCTGCTGAATACTTTGTAACTGGTATCCAATTTTCCCAACTGCAATATGCGAACCCTTGATGATGGAGCAGCCAAATTTGTACACATATTGTTTAGACTTGCCGATGACATATGGGTACATACAGTGACGGCATCCAACCCGGGTAAAGGGTCACAACCGCTCTTTTGTTCTTAGGGTGTCGAGAATATGGAAAAATATGTTAAAGTAATATTCTTTGATTTCTTAGCCTTTCTTAAACACCTCCGATTATGTGTTTTTAGTACGGTCGAGTCACCTTAGTAATAATAATGATAATAAATGTCTTTATTAGTAACACTACAATAGGTCGAAGTTTAGCCAGTTGGCTACTCTTACACCCAACCCTATTGTGTGAGGAAATATGTATATACATTTCAAAGTCACATACATGCAAAAAATAAATACATGGATCTGGCTTTCAACTAAGTGAGCTAATAATAAAGGGACTACACTTTTGCTTCTCCAGGCAGGATCGGTTAAGTTGTATAACCTCACAGCATTGAAAGTGAAACATTTTTGAAACAATGCGGTGTAGTGCAAAGGCATTGTCAGATTATTATTATGCCTCAGATCTCTATGATTTATGATTCCTCTAGTTACCAATTTACTATGGAGGTAGATGGTCTTTTTAGTACACAATATCTTATGCACAAATACCTTAAGACTATATTGAAATTGTTGATCCATTTTCAGCCATTTCAACTCCTTGATCTTAGAGGAGACATGACTATATTTTTGAAGACCATACACAAACCCACAGCAGTTGTTTTGCATACGTTGGATCCTACACCGATTCATCGAGTCAAGATAAGGATAGTATAAGGTTAAAGCGTAGTTGAGGCTAGACATCATCAAACTTTCAACCAGCTTCTTACGCGTTTTAAAGTTAAAAATGAATCTATTAGCAAATCTTAAACTAGAGTCTAAGGTGACACCAAGATTGTTTGCTTGTTCCACAGTAGGAATGAGCTCGTTGTTGATGCGCAATGCAATTCTGTCCCTTACTCTATTACGAGTATGTAAATGTTTAGGATAAAAAAGTATGCAAGTACTCTTATCCGGATTAATCTTCAACATGTGTCTTTTACATAAATCAGTGATGTTGGCAAGATCACAATTTATGTTATATGACACTTCATCCAGATGAGACAAGTCAAAATGAAAAGAAAGCTGCGTATCATCCGCGTATAGCATAATGCTCAATACATGAATGTAAATCAAAAGTATACATCAAATACAGTAAAGGACCTAAGACAGAGCCCTGAGGGACACCTGGTTAACCGTGTCGAACGCCTTAGAGAAGTCGACCATAACTAAAACTGTATTAATATGTTTAGTAGTTGTGCGATCTGCGCTGTTGGCATTAGGGAGTAAAGAACCGGTACTCTCACAGAGAATCGGAAATTCCAGGACTGGCGGTCTTAGAAACAGGGAGCTAAATTCAGTTTCTGTGTTAAAAGCGAGTCAAAATAAACTGCTGTGGGGTTAATTCCAATTATACAGGGTGACCCATCCATGTGTGGACGTAATATTACTCACACACACATTTTGGGAAAATCGATTTATGGCATGCTATAGGTACATGACATTTATGGGCACATTTCTAAAATATTGGCAATTATACAGGGTGTCACTACATATCAAAGTTGTGATTTTTCAAATGAAATGCCTCAAATTTTCGTGCATATTTGGATATACCAATTCAAAAGAAGAAAATTGATATAACATACTATGGGGCTTTGGCAATTAGCTACTGAGATATAAGGTGTTCTGTCTAGAAAAACCCCCTACTCCGGCAACCCCTCAGTCCGCCATTTTGAAATTTGGAGTGCTGAATTTTGTATAAAAAAAAACTTACACACCTCAGCTTTTATCTATTTGTTACTTTTCGAATTTTAATTTTTGCTCATACAGGATGGTCAAAATCGCAAATTGTGTTTTTCTGAAAAATTTCAAATGCATCACCCTGTATATTTGTGCAAGCATGGATTCAATTTTTTATAAGGTTTTTTTTATACTAGACACCTAAGGGTTTTCACGGCTATTTTTTCGGTTATTAGCACGTCTTTTATTGAACGGCTTAATTCCTTAAAATATCGCATCATCCTTGGAAACAACTTGTTGATTAGTTACAAACTGTCAAAATTAGCATTGTGAGCATTATAATAAAAACGTGTTTGAAAATGAATTTTTCTAAAGAAGAACTGCTGAATATGGTGTTCGTTTCCAAGGCCGGAAACATTTTCCACACTACGAGAACGTTTTGAATCAAGTGGAGCAGTGGAATATAGTAAAAAATATATAAGTAACCCAAGCGTCACCAATGAGGCGAATCAGTTGGAGGTCCTATTAAAGTTTTAATAGCACAGGTGTTGTCAACAGGCATAACATGCACTATTATGCGACGGAAAACTCTTACTGGTTTAGGCAAATAGATTTCCAAAATAAATGAATGTTTGGAGAGAAGTTATTGGCAGACAAGTTATCGGGCCTTTCTGTTTCGACAACAGATTAACAGGTACAGAATACTTGAATTTTTTGATCGAGCATTTGCCTTTGCTTTTGGAGGATGTCAATCTGCAAACTCGGATGCATATGTACTTCCAACATGACGGCGCACCTGCGCATTATCATAATCGTGTGCGTAACTATTTGGACACCTGGAGTAACAATCGTTGGATCGGTGGTGATGGGCCTATATCTTGGCCTCCTAGATCACCAGATATGACACCGATGGACTTCTTTCTAAGGGGCTATGTTAAGCAAAGAAAATATGAAGGAAAAGATTAAGGATACTTTTCTGAACATAAGGGAACACATGCTGAGGGATGTGCAACGGTCATTTATCCAAAGACTACGGCTGTGTATTCAACATGGTGGAGATATTTTTGAGCAGTTTTTGTAGATCAGGTCCTGAGTAGTGATAGTTGTTTGTTTATGTTGTTGTTATAGTATTTTTTCTCTATTACGCTTCAAGCTGATTTATACTGTTCTGATTGTTATTAGTTTTTACGTCAAATCTTTACTCTTCGTGGCAATATGGAACTAGCCCACTGTTTGTCTTTTATTTCCATGGATGATGTGATTTTTTTCCTTAATTTTGGTGTGTTGTTCTATTAAATATACAGGCTGATACATTTGAAATTTTTAAGAAAAGGTACAATTCGCGTTTTTGACCACCCTGTATGGGCAAAAATGAAAATTCGAAAAAGTAACAAAGAAGATAAAAGCTGAGGTGTGTAAGTTTTTCTTGATATAAAATTCAGCACACATCTCAGTAGCTAATTACCAAAACCTCATAGTATGTTATACCGATTTTCTTCGTTTGAATTGGTTTATGCAAATATGCAATAAAATTTGAGGCATTCCATTTGAAAAAGCGCAACTTTGATATGTAGGTCAAAATTGGGACACCCTTTATAATTGACAATATTTTAGAAATTTGTCCTCAAATGTCATGTATAACATACCGTAAATAGATTTTCCCAAAAAGTATTTGTTTATGAGTAATATTCCGTCCACACATGGATGGGCCACCCTATATCAAATTCTTGATTGATTACCCATTTTTCCGTATTTTTTCCCGGTTTGCGTACAATCGTTGAGTGGCAACGCTGGTTTTTGCTATAGTAGGCATCACGGTACCACTGTCGCTCATGCGTCAGGGTTGCCAGACATCCCACGTCCAGGTGGAAACCTGACAACTCCAGATTTAAAAACAATTATCAAATTCTTTGACTTCCAATCAAAAAAATTAAGTTTACCTATTTACACCGTGGCTGTTATTGTTGTGACCTTGGCAACCTGAAAAGGAATAAGCAGTAGCTAGGATTGGAGCAAAGTTCGGCAGTATTATGAACTAGAAAAGCGACAATAGGATAACGGCACCGTTCACGAAAATTTAATTCCTGTTTGCTTGTTCCACATTTTGCTAAACATTTATAAATCAGTAGGTCCCCCAATAGTATGCGTAGACTAACCTCCACGTAGAATTTCTTATACTGGTACAAGCTCAATTAAAATGCTTCGAAAAGTTACTTGCCATTCCGAAGTCCATATACAGATCATCTTTCCAAGTAAAAGACATGCGTTTTAAGCATTTTTATTAAATACAAACTATTTTCAGTGTGTAGGCTCATATGAGTCTTGACACCCTATCCTAGAATAACCCATCCCGTTTTGCATAAAGTTTGAAGATCCGATGTTTGCATTAAACACAGTAGATATGCAAAAACTAAGATTGGAAAATTTTGTAAATTTCATTCCATTGAAGTTGTTCAAATTCGACACTAGTACACGAAGCACGTTGCCAAAACGTTATACTCATAGATACTACTCATAGTAACCAAAGTAATCAATGTGCAACTATTAGTAACGAATACTCGAAAGTAACGAGAATCAACACCACTGGTGCTAGCACCTCGACGTCGTAACACACCTCAACCTTACCACCCTGACCGATCCAAAAGAACAACGCGTGAAGTGCTTTAACAGTATGTACCACCGGTTTCCTGATACCGCCCTTCCTCACCTCCGTCTCAGAGGATGATTGGTTTCCAAACTACTGGGTGCGCCATCTGTTACTTTTTTTACCTATAAGTTTATGTGTTACCATGTGAGTCAAAAGTCATGTGGTATGCATATATGAACTATCAAAGGTATGCCCTTTATAGTCATGGATTCGTTTACAACACAACAACGCATTTTGGTTATCCAAACTTATTACGAAAACGGTCGAAATATAAAAAAAACTTTTCGCAAACTTCGCACTAGTTTTGGCCGACATGGACGCCCTTCAGAGCCTGGAATTCGTTGGATTGATAATCGTTTTGAGGAAACTGGTTCAACTGAAGGTCGTAGATCATACCAACATGCTCGTCCAGCTCGTACTCGTGAAAACATAGCCGCAGTGAGTGAAAGTGTGCGAGAAGATCCAACCACCTCGACTAGGCACCGTTCGCAACAATTGGGAATTAGTGATACCACTTTACGCCGGATTTAACACATTGATTTACACCTCCATCCATACAAAATCCAACTAACACGAGAATTGAAGCCGGCAGACCATCAACAGCGGCGTGTTTTTGTTAATTGGATGCTGGAAAGAGAAGACGGATTTTCGGCCAAAGTGTTCTTTTCTGATGAGGCTCATTTTCACCTCAATAGATACGTAAATAAGCAAAATTGCAGATTCTGGGGGCCTGAAAATAAACACCAATGTCATGAACAACCTCTCCACCCTGAAAAAGTGACTGTTTGGTGCGGATTATGGGCTGGTGGCATCGTTGGACCATTCTTCTTTGAAGATGCCGAAGAAAAGGCCATTACCGTCAACGGGGAACGTTATCGCGACATGTTAACAGACTTTTTGTGGCCACAATTGGATCGTATTGGTGCCGACGATCTCGCCTAACAATCGCCATTTTGCACACGAAATTTCAAGACCGCATAATTTCACGAAATTCAGATGTCAGTGGGCCCCCGAGATCGTGCGATTTAACACCTCTTGACTATTTTCTTTGGGGATTTTTTGAAAGGAAGAGTATATGCGAATGGTCGTCGGACAATTCAAGACCTAAAACGCAATATTCGGACTAAAATTGCGACCATAGACCCGATTATTCTGGGAAATGTCATCGAAAATTTTGATGTTCGGATGTTGGCCTGTAAACGAAGCCGCGGTGGTCACATGACTGATGTTATTTTTCATATATAAATGGCATAAACCAACCTTTATTTATCAATAAAAAAAATCACCTCGTAAAAAGAGTGTTGATTTTTCAAATAGAAAAAAAGTAGTAGATGACGCACCCTGTACTTAAACAGTATTGTCGTCAAATAATCATTTGCTCGTTTTCCCAAAACATGGATATTTGTAGAGCAACCAAAGCTCTAAAACAGGTCATTAGGTGGAACAAGAAGGCCTGTACACATCGGTAATCATATATTTTATGCATACAATGATCCTACCAAACATATCCATACCCATCCTTGACCGTCGTAGTTGCTCAAGTTTCTTGTTCATCCTTCTGTCGACGTTTGAACGCCCCTGAATTGTACTCATCCGACTAGCGATAATTAAGGTATCGTAAACAAAACAGCGAGAACCAATAATTTATCACGTGCTTTGCACTAAGGCCATTTCAGCCTGTATATACTTCAGCCTATATGCCTCACATAGGCGTAACAAAACTGTCGTTTTTAAAGAGCAAAACTAATACTTTTCACAAGGGCAAATATAGGAATCTGTCTAGAAGTATTTGTAGCGCTTTTGAGAGCAAATAACAAATGAATAACGAGGCTGGAGGTGGGGGGATGAGCGCACGTCCCATGATTCAGATCTAGCAGGAGGGTAATTTTACACCAAGATACATCCATATATACATATTTCTTAAAAAGAAATGCATCTAAATCCGTCACTGATTTTTCATATAGCATTGAACATGAACTTACACATACTAGGTTCTTAGGTTACAGAGTTAACTGGCTCAGTTTTAGCACCCCTTGTATTCATTCTGTATATAAGTGATTTGCATCTCTCTGGATTTGTAACAAATTATACGGATGATACGTCAGTTCTTGTAAGTGGAACTACACGCAATGACATTATTGCAAAAATAAATGGAGTAAAATGTGAAATGAAAGGGTGGTGCCAAGCAAATCGTTTGATTTTAAACCTCGAAAAGTCAGATGTTGTACATTTTTATACAAACGCCCCTATTCTAGCAAATCATGAGACATCGAAAACTACGACATTCTTGGGAATGGAAATGGATGCAAAGCTCAGTTGGCAACAACACATGGACAGTGTGTGTAAAAAGTTGAACCAATCATATTATGCGATTCTTAAGATCAAGTTTTGCTTATCAGAGTCAGCTTTACTAGATGTATATTATGCTCTCGTCCACTCAAATTTATCAAGGAACATCATAATTTGGGGACAAGCAACTTCAATTTCTAGAGCATTTGTTCAACAGAAGAGAATAATCAGACTGATATTCAACATTCGTAGAAGAGAATCCTGCAGAGATATCTTCAGAAGTAAAAACATCATGACTCTACCAAGCATTCATATTTATAAGTGCGCCCTTTTCACACATACAAACAAAACAAAATTTATACAGAACAAAAACATCAACACACATTATAATACAAGGGCAGGTGAGAGTCTGAGTATTCCAAAACACACACTGACGCTGTTCGAAAAGTCACCGGAATACACCTGCATCAGAATATATAACAAACTTTCAGCTAACCTGAGGAATGTCAGTAGTATTCCTAGTTTTAAATGTAAACTACGCAAATTATTAGTTGAAAAATGTTTCTACTCTTTGTCTGAATACCTCACACTGTGATATATTTTTTTAAACTTTTTTTATATGTGAATGTCTGTACGCATTAAGTTGTCCCTGTTTTTACTTTGTAAATACTAATGTTTGTTTCGTTTTTATTTTTAATTATGTGTACTATGTACCTCCCTCTTAGGACGAGTCTTATGTCATTTTTTATGATCAACAAGACAATAAATGTATCTATCTACCTATCTATAAACTAGGGAATACTTCAGGAAACTGTTGGTTCCGAAAGTCCAGGAATCTGATTAAAACTGAGGAAGCAAAACCACGAAACCTTGTCTTGGGTTTTTCATCACTTTCTGAATAAGTATCAATGAAATACGAATTTTGATTATGCTTAAAACTTCAATTCTCGTTCGCGTTCCGTTAACTGTTTCGCGGGGGTCACTACTTACCAGCTTATTGAAACTGATCGTTACATGAATATTATTCTTTGTCATGAATAATATAATTGTAATGAAGTGCCGTTTCTTACATAAACTAAACAAAAAAGGACAAGTTTTTGATATGGAGTTAGTGTTAACCCCAGTCTATTTTAAGTTGATTTTAGCACCAAAATTGTATTTGAACCATAAATCCTGAATTTATCTCGGCAGATTAGTACGTCAATTCTCCCGGTGCAAATTGTTCAACAATTAGTTCTGTAGAAAATGTCGTTGATCGAGTTACTTGCCAACCGAGATTAGAATAAATTACTATTTTCACATTGATTTTAGTTTAGTCCTGTTTCTATGTTTATATTTCAATAAGTGTTTATTCACTTTGAATGATGATCAAAATTTATTTTTTGTAGCTTAAAGAACGTTGATTACTTTTGATTGTTCATTTTACATTTTACTTTTTACGAAACTGTGCGAGGAGGTATTGTAACCGCAAATTTCGGAAATGAGATATTATGTAGACTGCTTTTTTCGACATTCCAACAGAATGGTTAATTTTCTCAAAAAAATTAAATGCACTGGTATGTTTTTTGCATGGAAAAGTATTCAAATGATGTCTAAATCAGCTCGCAAAAACAGCATCTGGATATCTTGTTCCTAACCTAAAATTTAGGCCAAAGAAAATTTTATTAGGAAGTCCCTTAAATTTTTATTTTTTTAAGCTTTTCTGGAATTTATTTTTATTATTAAGTTGTGGCCCTAAAAAGGACCGATTTAATAAAGTAAGTATTTTAATGCCCAAATAAATGCACGAAATGCTGACCATCACGCTCGATGCAAGCCTCTCATCGGTAGACAAAAGGTCAGCTTCAATTTCGGCTCTTGGTATGTTACATATTGTATTTTTTTTGGTTGTAGGTTGAGTCTGAAACACAATGTCCTTTAACCGTACCCATAAATAAAAATCAAGACAAGTCAAGTCTGGTGATAGCGAAGGCCATGGAAACAGACTTCCTCTTCCAATCCACCACTATTGAAATACTGCATTAATATGCTCTCGCACAATAATAGCAACACATGAAAAACAGAGTATTCTAATAATAATTATTATTAGCATTATCCTTATATTGTCTGGCGTCTGTCTGTCTGTCTGTCTGGTACGAAAGCTGGTGAATGGGCTGCTATTTCTCAGAAAAAGGTGAAAGCACGTGGACATTCACTGAGCTTGAAAAACGAAATGCTAGATTTTTCTTTTTTTATCCAACTCTGTAGCAGCTGTAGTTGTGCTAGGGTATCAAGCAGAGGAATAAACTACCAAAAGAGGAATTTTCCAGTTCTACCAGTTCAAAAATCTTATCAACAAGAAACATCTTTAAAAATTTGTTGGTCTTTAGAAGCTGCAGATTAATTATTTGCCAACTTTAGAAATAAAGACGAGATAGTATCTGCTATAAAACTATGCAATTTTCTGCTAATTCAGTAATGAGAAGAGTAAAAGTAATGAGCAATGATATAGTTATACAGTTGAGAAATGACTTCGACAACTGAGCTTATTTTTCACTGAATCTGGATGAATCCACAGATTTAGTGATTTCTCGATTAAAGAAGATCTTTTGAAGTTTATTCCACTAAAAGGACAGACTACTGGCAGGACTTGTTTTCTTCTTTTAAAAATAGTATTTTTTTCTGAGAAAATTCCAATATCGAAAATTGTAGGCTTGACAACTGATGGCGCTCCAGCTATGGTGGGTCGTGATAAGTGTTATTATCTTATTCGGCAAGCACAGATATCCAGTCAGGGGTGCCACAAGGATCCATACTTGGGCCTTTGTTATACATAATATACACAGCAGAAATCCTAAGAAAGATACAAAACGTCAAGGTACAATCGTACGCTGACGATATTCAAGTTTACTTCAGCTTTTCCATGAAAGACAGAGCTGCAGCAGAACGAACTCTGAATGAAGAGCTTCAATCGATAAACGCATTATCAGAGCAGCACAACCTGAAGCTCAACTCTAAGAAGACAAAAGTAATACTTTTTGGCAATAAAAGTAGTATAAATATTTTAAAGAACACTCTTTCGTTGAAAATTACAAGTGAAGCGCTTAGTTCCTGTAATTCGTCTCGTAATTTAGGCTTAACTGATGATCCAAGCCTTCGTTTCTCACTCCATATTCAAACGCTTGTAAATAAAACATTTAGTTCCCTCAAAATCATTTATAGCAGTCGACATTTCCTAAGTAAAAAACTAAAAAAAACTATGTGAGACCTTGGTGCTTAGTAATTTCAACTATTGTAACTTTATTTATGGGCCGTGCTTGACTAGTGCTGATATAACGAAAATACAACGGGTACAAAATAGCTGCTGTAGGCTGGTATACGGAATTAGGAAGTATGACCCCATATCACACAAAATCAGAGAGTGTGTATGGCTTAACATGAAAAATAGGAGACTCCTTCACCTGTGTAATTTTACGCATAAACTGGTCAACACTCCAAATCCTTCAGGTCTGATCAAACATTTCATACCTCGCAAAGATACGCATCATCAAAATATAAAATCAAAATTCAACTACACCGTTCCGCAGCATAAGACCGTCATGTTTCAAAGATCGTTCATATATAATGCTATCAGGATGTATAACCAGCTGCCACAAGAATTCAAGCTTCTTAATATGAACAAGTTCAAATTCAAAGTAAAACGTTATTTATTTGATATGCGGTAGGATGAATGATGCAATGTTGTATATTCAACTTTTTATTTATTTATTATTGTGTAACTCTTATATATGTGTGTATATGTGTTTATGTATGTATATATATATATGTATATGTATATATGTTTATATAAAAGCAATATTGATATCAAAAGTGTGGCTAGATCTGTTTAACATAGAATGTGCTGTTCCTTTCTTTCTACGCCCTGTATAGTTTTTAAAATTTAAAAGCATAATCTGTACATGTATGTTTTACTGCGAATGCCTGTGTTGCTCTATGTTATTCATCATATGTATACTGTTTATGTCTACCTCATTGATTTTGACATATGTAATTACATATGATTCAATAACAAATTCAATTATTTGGGTGCTCCCCTCCTCCCTCCTCTTTGAAAATAAAAGATGGTTTATTATTATTATTATTATTATTATAAGGGTCTCGTGAGATTATGTCGTAAAGATGAAAGTTTTCCGCCATTTTTCTGTTACCACTGCATTATGCATCAGCTAGATTAAGTGGATATTTTCTAAAACTAAGCAACGTCATGAAGCTGGTAGTGAAAATTGTGAACAAGATTAGGGCTCATGCGTTACAAAGAAGGTATTCAAAACTTTGGCCGATGAAATTGACTGTCAATACGGGAAACTACTTGTTCACTCTGAAGTCCGATGGTTGAGTAGGGGATGAGTGCTGAAACGTTATAATGATATTATATCTGCCACAGTTCAATTTTTCAAAAAACGTGATGAACCGATTCCGAAACTGGAAAATTCAATCTGGCTTAGAGATTTTGGTTTTCTTGTAGATATTACAGAAAAATTAAATGAACTTAATTTGCAGCTGCAGGGGAGAGACAAAGAACTAGCAGAAATGATTTTTGATATACAAGCGTTTATCAAAAAGCTTGCGTTTTCGGAACAAAACTTTATGGATGGCGATACCAGGCATTCTTCTGTTCTTTCAGAAAAGTTATCTCAAAGTCCATTAGAACCAAATGACACTAAATATCATGTAGAAATACTCTCTAACTTGAAGGATAACTTCAAAAATCGTTTCGAAATGCTATAGAGGCGCAATTTGTTGTTTCACCCTTCATGGAAATTGATATCCAACAGTTTGCAACTTCTGTTAAGCGGAATTTTAGCGAAGACATCGCTTCGACAGAAATGGAAGTGATTGCGTTTAAAAATGATTTAGCTTTAAAATCATTGGTCTCAAATACAAAATGTATCTGGCCTTCAGTAAGTAAAGATGAACATTTAGTTCTATATCTATGCCTAGAAAGTGAAAGCGTTATTTAGTTCAGCTTATTTGTGTGAATCTTCTTTTTCAAATATGAAGTTTATTAAAAACAAATACCGTAATCGACGTACAGATAAACATTTGGATAATTGTATTCGAATGGCGGTATCAAAGTATACTCCAAACATTGTTTATTCCAGAATTATCAAAGTAGTTCAACACACTAAAAAGGTTAGCAACCACTGGCCTAAGGCTAATAGATCTGGGAAAAGCCTCCTCATGTAGATCGATACCCTAGGGACAAAGGGGCGGTCGTATCGGCCAGTTCCGGATGTACAAAGTTCCACATGATTAGGATGGCTATTTATTCCTCTCGAAATAAGAGGGAAAGACAGAAAAAGGCAGCAAGCAGAAAAGAGGTGTACGCCTGCAATTTTTGACGCCAAGGACCCGAACATTCTCTGTTTTAAATATGTTATGTAACTTTGCTTAAGACTCGTTATTGAAGACTGATTATTTGTACTAGGAGTCCGCTTTTGGCAACTAATTTTCAAATCAGGTGTGAGGTCTTTGGAAATTTATTTTTTTAATCAACTATAATTTATAAAAGTGTAAAATATAAAATGCTTGACATTAAATAGTAAATGTCACACGCAAACACACCAAATAAAGTATATTGTCAAAAAACTGTCAATTGCACTTGAAGACCGAAATGTCGCAATATAGAGGAATTTTAAACATACGCGGTTAGATTCGGCCAAACAAACATGAGAAAACTACAGGATAAGTTTCAGATGTTACAACATACCTCTAGCTACAGTACTTGTTATACTTACAATAACGGGCATGGGCTCCGCTTTCTGGCACTTTCCTCTAATACGAGAGATGTCTTTTAAGTTTTGCATATAGAAACATAGGCCGCGCGGATCGAACGTCAGTACTGAATCTTAACCTCACTCTTTAGTAAACTTAAATTCAAAGTTTCACAACAATACGTGCAATGTTCTCACTACAGTGAATTTTTAAGTGTCACCAAGTCATTAGAAAAATGGAACTCAACCGAGAACATTTTCGCGCCATAATTTATTACAATTTTCAGATACAATTATCGCAACAAGAATGCCTTGCTGAGTTACTGTCTGTTTTCGGCAACGAAGCGCCACATCAGTCGACAATTTTCCGTTGGTATGGAGAATTCAAACGTGGACGGGTGAGTCTTAGTGACGATTCCAGGGTGGGTGCACAAAAAACGGCAGTCACCCAGGAAAACGTCGATCATTGAAGATAGACATGTGACATATCGCGAGATTGAGGCGTCCTTGAAGATCTCAAAGACCTCAATTCAAAAAATTTTACATGAAGAATTAGGAGTAAGAAAATTAGTTTCTCGTTGGATACCCCACCTGTTGATTGAAGAGCAGAAAGCCGCCAGGGTTAATTGGTGTCAAAAAACGCTTGACCGTTTCAATTCCGGAAACTCAAAAAATGTTAGTGGTGATGAATCCTGGATTTACTGTTATGAACCAGAAAATAAACGACAGTCGGCTGTTTGAGTGTTCCAAGGTGAAGAAAAGCCAACAAAAGTCATCCGTTCTCGAAGTGTTTAGAAAAAGATGGTCGCGACATTTGTGTCAAAAGCGGGTCATATTGCAACAATTCCTCTTAATAAGCAAAGAACTATTACTGCGGATTGGTATACCACCGTTTGTTTGCCAAAAGTCATTACCGAGCTTCAAAAAATCAACCCCGAAAGAAGAATCATCCTCCACCAAGACAATGCAAGCTCGCACACAGCCCAAAAAACAAGGCAGTATTTAACGGAGGAAAACGTGGAATTATTGGACCATCCTCCATATAGTCCCGATCTAAGTCCTAACGATTTATTTACTTTCCCAAAAATTAGAAACAGACTGCGTGGTCAAAGGTTCCAGTCACCAGAAGAAGCAATGGATGCATTCAAAAATGCCGTTTTGGATCTGCCAGCAAACGAGTGGAATAAGTGCTTCGAAAATTGGTTCGAGCGCATGCGTATTAATCTTCGTGGAACTTCGAAAAACAATAAAGTCATTTAAAACTACCTACCGTGTTGTTTTATTTCCATATGCAAAACTTAAAAGACATCCCTCGTACTGGGACCAAAAACGAGTCCTTGTGGGATACCGTTTCTTCGCCACTGGTGTGCACTATAGTGTGCCTCTCCTCCGCAACATTCCACTTGTATACTCGTTAATGTCCGAAACTAAATAAATAGCTACCTTCTAACTTGGAGAATATGCGGACATACAGTTATGATGAGATTATAATACTGATGAAAGCAACAAATTGCTATTTTTCGCATCATAATCAGTGATGTGATAATGGAACTGCGATACCGACAACGGAGGAGATTATCATCACGGCATGTGTGTTGGTTTCTGTTGGTTTCCAGATCGGCTATTTACACATTTCGAGGCACCAAGAAGTCCAAGTTCAAAGGTAATCAAGCATTGTACCTCACGGGGACTAAAAATGTATCCTACAAAAAACCATTAGGAGGGAAGTACAAGGTATCATGGACGTAGATAGGATTCGGTCTGGAGCGGGGGAGCCAGGGAGATTATACCATTTCCCACATAAAAACTCATAGATTCGTGTGGAATAAACGTATTGCCTACCAGGGCCGTCTTTAGGGTGGAGCGGCCGGTCCAGGCCTCGCGCTGAGGAAGACCTCGCGCCGTGAGGGAAAAAATGAGCCTGTCAGAATCAGCCGAGCAAAAGTTCAAACAATATTTAAAATTTCTACATAAGAATACCAAACAAATAATAGTATGTGCAAATAATATGAATATTTTGTAATAATATGTGTTTATTTATGATTGATTATTTACTATAGTTTTTTATACGAATTTATTTATTTCCTGGCAGATATAAATTTTATTATAATATTATTAATGATTCATTGTTTAAATTATTAAAGTGCAACAGTTTAGACGATACTCATAAATCATCGCAGAATTTTAAAAATTTTTCGGAGTAAACCAGTTTCTTCAAAAAAAGGTCTCGCAGAAATGTTTTGCTCCAGGCCTCGCGTCGGCTAAGGACGGCTCTGTTGCCTACAGGCTAGTAAAGTATTGTAATCGCAAAATATTTAGAAAATGAGATATTGATATTAATAAAACAAAGGATATCCTTGTACTTGCAAATTTTGAAGGAAATCCTCCAGACGGTATTTATAATAATTTGAAGTAAATGCTTTCATTTTTTGAGTATAAACATATCCTTCAAAGCAGTGACATAAGTAAAAGGATATTCATAATCTGCACCTTATACTTGGCATAGAAAGCATATATCCTTCAAAAATTCTGAGTGTGGTTAGTAGCAGACTCAACTTCGTGACGGAAGGTGGTCAAACGATGATGGCGGAAATTGTGGATGTTAGAGATGTTACAACGTACAAACCTCGTTTACCTTCACTTGGTCGTAACTTCAAAAAATTACATCGGTTCGACGAAGCAAATGTACAATGGCTTGCGGACAGATTTTTAGTTAAGAATGAGGAAACTCGAGGAGGAGCACTTTCATGTATTCGTAAAATGAAGATATGTCTACGCTATCTCGGTGACCCTGGATATCAACAAGGTATTGGTCAGGAACTTGGTATTAGTCAAACAACGGTATCTCAGACTGTGGGTGGAGTTGTGAACAACATAGTTGCACAGTCGAACGAATAGATCAAGTTTCCAACTACCAACCATGAACTGATGGAGGCCAAGCGGATAGGGCAAAGCATGTATACATTTCCGACAGCAATTGGTGTAATTGATTGTACATTGATTGCTGGAGCTGTAATACTAACTGTTTGCTGACTGCGCTCGGTACTTCGAAGTTGAGTCATTTATTTTAACAGTTAGTAGATCTGATCAAAAGAAATGTTTTTTTCCTTTAACATTTTTCTGGTAAAATTAAAGTAACAAAGTTATAGCCCTTTAGAAGTTTGAGTACCGCCCTGTCTCTATAATAATATTATGTGCTCGTGTTTGGCAACAACGGATATAATACGCCTTATCGGTTCACCGCATCGGAAACAAAAAAGCGAAAGAATTTGAAACGTTTATCACGATGTTTTTCGTCAGTCGATAACGCGTGAGTGAATAGTGGTGTTTGTTGCGTTTCTCAAACGAAATAAAAAATGGCACATGTTTACGAAAATGCTGAACTTGTGGACATGATTATTATTCCCGGGGGGAGTCTTTACAAAATGCTGCCGCGGCATCACGGATTTTTGCGAATCGGTTTCCCAATCGAGTGCAACCAACCCCTCGTGCCTTTGTTAATGTAGTACAAAGGGCTCGTGAATCAGGTGACTTAAGACCTCACAGGGGAGTGCATGCCGGTGCTCAAAGACCGCACGATCAAATACAGGTCCGCACTGAAATACTTGTCGAGAGGATACTTTATAAAACAAGGTAACATTTTTATTTTATTTTTTTTTTATTTTTACACACATATTTTGGATTATCTTCCTTCTACAATCATTATCTGAAAATTAATGACTCAACTTCAAAGTCACCCTGTATAGTTCACTTCCTTCTTTTTAAACACTACAACCTGAATGACACCTCTAATTTTCCCAATTGTAGGATTACAGAAACCTTCCATAGCTTTCAGCAACTTTCTTTCCCAATCTAACAATTTAATTGCTTTATTACCAGTTTTTCTAGATCTGTTTTTTCTTCAATCTTGATTTTATGTTTTTGATCTTTTTAAATTTTAGTATCTAATGGTTTACCGAATGTTGATTCGTATTTTTTCAATATCTTCTTCAAGGCATCGTCCTTTTTCATTTTTATTTTTGGAACTTGTGACTTTTGCAAAATAATGGGAGCAATGGCAATTTCATCTGCGATGAACTGCAGGTCGTTGCCATTATTTTCTATAGTTTCATCATCACTTGAAAATGGCATGCTTATTAATTTGATAAAGAAGTGTATCCAGTAAAAGTACGGAACGGTCTGTGTAAGCTCTGGAGTACAACTGTCAGTGATGCTATCGCTCAAGATACATATACCAGTCAACCTTTTACTTCTTCTTGGAGGATATCCTCGCTAGTATAAGGTAATCATTATGAATATGAAAACAAGGATATGCTTATACTTCTACCTTTTTCTCCGAAGCAAGACCTTATGCTTTTACCTTATGCTTTTTTTACGAACACGCCTCATTATCTTTTCTGGAAGTTATATGACAGGTACATCACGAAAAAACATCCATCTCACTGTGTCTCTGCCGGTCTGTCCGCTAATCTTTGGTATAAAGCTTAAAAAGGATTTTCGTGATATTTTTACTATATCAATAACGAAAAATGCCTTATAGGTTTTGAAAATCGATCACGAAATATTGCTAAAATATATAAATATTTCTCCTGTAACCGTGTATCAATAACGACACCACCGAAGACCAGTTGGAGTTTGTTACCCCCCAACTAGCAAATATATTTTATAATTTTCGACTATCCGTGCTGTTTTATTTTATAATTGCTTTATTATAGCTCTTAGAATGAAATTTTTTAAAATAATTGATAGTAAGACAATTAAGCTTTTTAATAAGTATTTTGCTTTATAAGTTCGTCGTAAGAATGTTCTTAGAGCTAAAATTCAAAACAGTTTTAGGACAAATTTTAATCATGTTTTGTAAACGTTTACACAACAATTTTATACTGCATTTAAGCTTACCGAACAAATGTGTTATAATAAATGTATTTACTACCCAACTAACAATAATCACTCCTATTAGAGTTGCAAGAATGATTATACAGTATTCCTTAAACAGCATTGTATACTGTAAGAACATTGGCAAAACCCTCTTAGAATAGCTATACAAGCGGAATGGGCAAACCTAATAGGACACTTCAGTCATTTAAGAGGTTAAATAAGGCCTGCAGGTAACAGTTATAAAACAAAATTGTAAGCCTCTTGCAGCCGCTATAGGACATTTGCGTCAGTGTAAGATTCAGTTTTTGTCAACTATACAACTATTCTGTTACGTGATTCTACTTTATTGCAACCAAACTATTCCTTATGTATTGTATAGACGAAGTGAAGAATATAACTAACACATTACAGTCATCTTGTTTACTTACATATCGGCCATTGTGAATTTCATACACAGGTATATGATAAACTTCTACACTGTGATATAGGGATATTGAATTACTTGCACAGCAAATTTTATTGTGATTATCGTGCATATTAGTTACCCAATTTCTACGGGCTTCGTATTTGATTCATATTTTGACAATGATCAAAAGTATGTCTACATTTTTAAGATGGAAAACTGAACTTATCTGCGTTAAATCTTCCACAAATCCTATATTTAGACACAATTACACTAATGTTTATCACTTTATATCTGTAATTTCGAACTGAAACATAATTATTTAATATTAAATAAATGTTTGCCCAATATGGCGGGTGGTTGTGTACAATCATGGCATCGTCCATGTTGTCTTTAGGTTATTAGAATATTTTGGTGTTGGCTGCAGGTGTTATACAACAATTTGACAAATGTCTGAAATGAAATACCGACAGAGTCGAATGATTTACCCAGAATTTGTACCAGATCTATATCTTCTGTTTGAACAGTTGATAAAACCTTTTGAACCAATATGCATGCGTTGTTTGTCTTAAAACACTGATTATGGCATTTTACAAAAATATGACAGCAGAAAGTTAGGTTATGGTGAAGTTGTTTACCAACATATATAGCATATGTACAGCCTTTAACAGTTACTAAACAACAGTTGTATAAGTGCTTCCGTTGGGAGCAATTTGTTGGCTAAAGTAGTAAATTGCACTGCAAAACAACAAGGCTCGGGTTTGTTTTATAAACGTTACCATGGATGCCACAACACAACCATTTTGACTAACGTGCAAATATGCCGTATAAAATAGTTGTATAAACATTTATGCAACAGTTAAAAATTTGCCCTATAAGGTGTTGTATAACTATGCTATAATAATATTTTAAACACTTCATTTTAGAGCAAATATGTTGCAGAAAGCAAATCTGCATCCCACACAACATTAAGCCAGCATTTTAGTGTTCAGGCAACAACAATAGAGAGCTTTTATGGCTGAACGGTTCTTTTGCCAAAAGCTTATACCACTACTTTGCTAGTTGGGTAGTTTTATCCGATACGAGTCTATTCGTTCGCGGATATCAATAAAACTGTTTTACCAGCACTCTGTGGAAGAATTATAAAATCAATTCATTAATATTTTCTTGAAATTCATATCCAACAAATTGCAACTTCTGTTACGCAGAATTTTAGCGAAGACATCGCTGCGACAGAAATGGAAGTGATTGCGTTTCAAAATGATTTAGCTTTAAAATCATTGGTCTCAAATACATTCATTAATATCTTCTTCCTGATACTCGCTTGTCAAAGCATATTACACTCCCGACTTCCCAACTAGGTAAAATATTTTATAATTTCCATCTGTCCGAGGTCTGTTAAATTAAGGCAAGAATATAGATTTTAATGCTTAACCATACCCCGTTTTAAAATTATACAACTTAAAGATGTTCCAGAATTATTCGAAAAATGAATGCCTTACTCGTTTCCGTAAATGTATTTATAAATGCTGTTGTGTCTTATGATAATTATATAATAACTCTTTAAGGTTCCATCTGAGTGCAATATGCTATCGCATCATATCATATCAGAAAAAAAAATATTAAATGAATTTTATAAATGTTTCACATAGCGCTAATAAAACAATTTTTAATGTTCGCAAACGAATACACTTGTATCAGATAACACCAGTATAAATCCATTATGAAACATTAAGCTTGAATATTGTATAGAATACAATACTAAAGAAACAATACTAAAATTTGTCCTAAAATTTTGTATTTTTGCTCTAAGAACGTTCTTACCACTGTCTTATAGAGCAGAACACTTCTTAAAAGCTCAATTATCTTATCAAAATCTCTCATAAAACAGAAACGTTTTATAAGAGCTCTCAAGGTATTAAAAGTATTTTATAACATGTATGCCATATTTTGTTATTTAAACGTCAATTTACGACTGACATTTTTTAGTGTATTACAAAAAATCATGTTTCCAATGACAAGATATCTTAATTTACTAATTTAGTGTTTATCTAATGGCACAACATGGTTCAGTTGAATTATTTTATTGCAATACAGGCCAGAATAAGAGATAATACAGGATGGAAATTCTGACCCTTTCTCTCAAAATTATACGGGTGTCAAGAAAAAAGTGTGCAATAGTCTACCAGCGGTTTCTAGAGCTTAAAATAGGAAGAACAGTTTATATAAACATAGGTCGACAAACGTCCCCTAAGGGCGCTACGGGCTTTTAAAGGGGCTCCCCTGAAGATGGTTTTTCCTTAATATTTACGAAACGTGTTGAGTTAAAGACATAAAATTTGGTATTCTAGCCTAGTTTTTTATGCTGGATTTAAAAATATTAACAATTTTAGACAGTTTTGTTTGGAAGCGTATGTAACAGGGACGGACTCAGGTTATTGTAGCCCCAACATTTTTGTGTGATTCTATTTTTGAAATTCAATTTTAGAATTTGAAAATTTAGGGTTTTCTACATAAAAAAGGTACTCTTATTGAATATCGATAAATCGTGGTGCCATTTTTGAATAAAATCAAACTAAAAAAAACATTTTAAACGGGTGCAGCATTTAACGGAGGCAGATTTTTTACCACGAATCGAGTTTTGCCAGTGGATATTAGCAACTGAAAACACTATTCCTAGAATATTATAGTCGGATGAGTCAATATTTACTAGGAATGGTGCTTTTAATTTCCATAACATGCATCACTGCTAAGATGAAAATCCAAAAGTTGTACAAATTTCCAACATAGATTTTCATTGAACTTATGGGCAGGAGTAATTGGGGATCAAGTAATTGGGCCTATTGTACTTTCCAATCGTCATAATTCAGAGGTGTATCTGAACTTTCTTCAGAATGAGCTCATGGATATAATACCATTTTATGTGCGGCAGCAGTTTCAAGAAAATATGTTTTTTCAACATGATGGCGCCCCTGCACATTTTGGACGCAATGTTCGAAATTGGTCGAATGTCAATTTTCCAGACAGCTGGTTAGACCAAGGAGGTCCTATAGCGTTGCCGACACGTTCACCTGACCTAAATCCATTGGATTTCTATTTTTGGGGATCATTAGACCTAGTTTACCCGACTGAAGTAAATACTCAAGAAGATTTACTCCAAAGAATCCATCAGGCTGCAAATGAAATAATAAGAAAAGGGTTTTCCACTTTTCGGGCTACGCTATCATTAGTTCATCGAGCGACACTCTGTATCCAACAAAATGGGAATTTATTTGAACACTTATTGTAAAGCTAGTTTTAAGTATATCCAACTGTATGTCTTCTTTTTTAAACAAATTTCAATTTCGTTCGTGAAAAAAATTTATTTCTTTTGTTTTTGCCTAAATGTTAGGCTACGTTGCAATAGAAATATGTATTTATGTAATATTTACCAATTATTACATTAGTTTTTCCGTTGCCATGGCTAATTATTCAACAATTCATTTAAATTCTCAGTAAATTTCCTATCATGTGACAAATTCTTCAATTTGATTTTATTCAATAATGGCACAATTTATCGATATTCAATAAGAGTACCTTTTTTATGTAGAAAATCCTAGATTTTCAAATTCAAAAATTGAATTCCAAAAATAGAATCACAAAAAAATGTTGGGGCTCAAATAACTTGAGTCCGTCCCTGTTACATACGCTTCCAAACAAAACTGTCTGAAATTGTTAATATTTTTAAATCCAGCATAAAAAACTAGGCTAAAATACCAAATTTTATGTCTTTATCTCAACACGTTTCGGAAATATTAAGAAAAAACCATCTTCAGGGGAGCCCCTTTAAAAGACCGTAGCGCCCTTAGGGGACGTTTGTCGACCTTTGTTTATATAAACTTTTCTCCCTATTTTAAGCTCTAGAAATCGTTGGTAGAATATTGCACACTTTTTTCGGGACACCCTGTATACTTGAGGCGCTTGTACATTTTGCTCCATATATCCCTTTATACAAACAAATTTCTTCCGCAGTAAAATAACCATCAGATTGCAAAGCGAATCTATGTCTAGTATTGCGTGTATAATATCAGAACTAAATGCAACATGGCTGATCTGGTTACTGTTTTATTTGATAAAAAGATCTAATGCTTGCCTTTATGTTGTATCAAGGGTCATTAAGACAAGAGTGCGCCCTTTTTGGGTTTATGAGCGTGGTATAAACTTTGTTCGAGCCTTTACAGCGGCAACAACATCGAAGATAAAATTTGTTTTTCGAACATCTGCGGGATTAACAGCAACATTGATGCTGTCCATCACTACCTGCAATCCAATCGTCCCACCGTGCTTTTCTTGGCGGAGACAAAAATCTCAGAGGCTACACCGATTAACCATCTTAAGTTCCCAAACTACGAGGTGCACTCCAATCCGAGAAAGTACGGGGGAGTTGTGGCTTTTGTCCGCAGCAGTCTTTCCTGCTCCAGAGATATTTCTTTGGAATCAGACCGGAAGGACATTCTGTGGCTTCGCCTCAACTCCAAAACATCACCCAAATTTATTTCCTGCCTTTATCGCTCTCCCTCGGACGATAACTGGGATGACCTACTCGAATACCTCGCCGTCCAGATCGACTTCCTGAACATCAATCATCCCGCTTCAGAGGTAGTTCTTCTCGGTGATTTCAATGCCCATAATGAGCTTTATACACTTTTCTCCGCATGACCTTCTCACTCTATACAAGGCCCAGACAAGGCCTAGCCTCGAGTACTGCTCACACGTTTGGGGTGCTGCCGCCCCGACTACATGATTCATGCTAGATGCTGTCCAGAGGAGGGCGGTCCGACTGATCGATGACTCGCCTGACTTTGGCGTCCCATCCTAACCGTGTCGAACTTCGTACATCCAGAACTGGGCGATACGACCGCTCCTTTGTCCCGAGGGTGTCGAGATTGTGGAACAATCTACAAGAAGAAGCTTTTCCCAGTTCTATTAACCTTAGGCAGTTCAAAAATCGTATTAATAAAATTTCTTTGGGATCATCATTGCAGCCGCGGTGTTCCGGCATTTAGGATTCTGCCTGCGCGGCTGCTTCGATATAAAAAAAAATTGTCGTTTTATAAAAATAGTGCTGTAAACATTGTTAGGACATTTGTAAAGCATAAAATTGTTAGTTGGGCCCATTGCACAGTCGGCAGTGGCCTCCACGACGATGCAGCATCAACCCCCAACCCTCAGGTTTCAACTCCTACAAAACTTTGCCCCTAACTCTGCCACCACTAGACAGATTCACGAAAAATACAAAACTTTTCCATCCGACGGAAATGAGCGACATGATTTTTCGTGAATATCTCAATTGCTAAATTTTTCGCGATTACAATACTTCCGCGCCAGTTTAAGCATAGGAAGTAAAACTACCAAACAAGGTAGATTTGAAGCCAAAAGGCAGTTAGCCATTGTCCGTCGGTTAGCAAAATTTCCAATAGTCACTGTCACTGAAATTTGATTGACAAGTAAACAGTCGAATCGACAGAGAAAGATGAAAAACGTTTTCATCTGCATATCGACAAGTTGTTCTGTATAAGATCAAGCCTCCTTAAGCGGTGAAATTGACAGAAGAAACAAATACACCGAGAATAAACTCAACAGGATTAAGAAAAATGGTTTCTGTGTCCCCCAAGATAGAATCCGACGCAGATTCATGTCAGTGTAAGAAAAGGGGGAGACTGCTCACTGCTGGAGCATTTGTATGCTTTACTCGGTCAGTTCTAATAGAAGGTGAAAAGTGATAAAATCAATAAAGATTGCATTCTTCGGATTCTTCCGATCGCTTACGCCGAGGCCCATACGTTATCCGAATGACATCGGGATCACGCTTGATTGCGCGGTTCTTTCGCCGTTTGTTTTTGAGTCTCGGACACCAAGAATTTTTACGGAACGATTAATACGGTAGAACCATATAGCCTAGTCGATACCGAGCAAAATACTGTTTTGCTCCCCAAGCCTATTGGCGAGGAAGTGTTGTAATCGCGAAAAATTCCTATATAACTTAAAAAGGAGTGATCAGAATTTCCATACAAGGTTACTATACCAAGGAAACACGAAAAATAATAAAATCGCTAAATCTTCGTTTTTTGACATTTCAGAGGCACCTCAAAATTTCCGGAAAAATTTTGGTAGGGGTTAAAAGGTATATCTCATTTTGTTGGCGGCAGTATATTTATACCTTTCTACCAAAACACATGTAGGTATGCACCTATCAGTACATATTTCATACGTCAAAGATTTCCCCGTACATTTACTCTTGCTTAAGACGGGATTCGCGATTGGTTGGGACGATATGATGCAACGGCGACTTACATACGCCAAACGCTGCCTTGCGTCTGACAGCACCGCAGGTGTGTTATTGTATCGTGGCTGGCACCTATGATGAGTGGTTCAGCAGCGTTGCCAGATGGTCTATTCTTAGGGTAGGAAAGAAACTAGCGTTAACGTGATAAAATGGATGGGGACTATAGTATGTACGAGCCTCTCCCACTTCAGTTGGCCCACTTCAAGATTTGTACCAAAATATGCCTTTATAAACTAAACATGACGAAACTATTTAATTCTAAAACAATTTATTTTCTCAAAAACATTTTAGATACACTCTAGTCGTAAAAAATACATATTTGAAATCTCTTAGACCTATAACTAATAGAATATCTGAACAAATAAACAATTTGCGAATAAATGCGCGAAGTTAACAAAGCAACAATTGAACATCACCTTTATTTTTTATTATGGCTGAAATTCTTTGGGACATAGTGTGAACCAAGTTTTGGCAAAAATTCCCATATTTCTTGATGCTTTTGTCTCAGTTCGGTGATTGTACGAGCAGGATGTAGTAGAACCTTTTTCATCTCGTACCACAAAGTTTCAATAGGTGACAGATCTGGCCTGCTAGAAACCCATTTCAAAAGAGGTCCCCTGCGCCCCCCTAAATCCGCCACTGGTCTGTCTGTCTGCTCACATGTAGATAAAAGTTTCACACAAGGTTACTACTATGCCAAGGATGAAAAGGCCTTGTAGTTTTTGAAAGTTGTCCCAATATCTTACGAATCTGGTACTGGCTCAGATCCAGCAAGTTCCAAAAGAAGAATCTAAGGCCGACCCTTCAACTACAAACCTATAGCCCTGCTTCCTATTAAAAGCAAGGTGATGGAGAATCTATATGATTGGACCATACCATAACCCGTGTTTTATTAGTGTTTAATACAAGAGCGTTATTGTTTCAATAAGTAAGCATGCATCTAGCAGAAGTCCAAGTAGATGTATTATCTCCTGTGATTACAAAAGCAGTATCGTCAGCGTATAAGGCAAGAAATACATAAGGTGGGGCCAGAATGTGTGTATGTCACATACACCCCCTTTTGGCTCTATTCCCCACACATAAAAAATAACATATCCATCATCACATTATTGATGTGAGTAGCATATTAGAAAACTACCTATTGTTTAATGAAGATCAGTATGGCTTCCGCAAGGATTTGTCAACTACTACAGCGATAATAAAGTTCTTGAACCATTATAGCAGTGTTGGTATGGGCAAAAAGAGCATTTCGATATTCATTGATTTGAGCAAAGCTTTCGACCTTGTAAATCATAACATGTTGAAATTGAGAATCACAGATCCGAAATGCGTAAGAGTGAAGTGCGAGTTCCGCAAAGCTCTATATTGGGACCATTGCTGTGTAAATTTTTTGTGAATCTTTGTTAGTAGATTGCAAGAATTTAACATCTCTAGCGGTCGGTGCTACTGAGGAGCTACAAAAGTCAAACCAATGGTTCCAAGATAATGGGCTCCTGCTCAACGCAAATAAAGCTAACTAAATTTACTAGGTTCGGTTATGCAAACTCCAACCTCGATCATAGCATGCTGGTTAAGTCACTCGATGGTTCCATTCGACAAGTCGACTTTGTCAAATTTTTGGATATCCACATAAACAGCTGCTTAAAGGGGAATACTCATATTGGCCAGATATGTAAAAAGATTATCCTTTACAAGTACTGCATTAGTCAGTTACGTTTTTTCATTGACAAATCTTTGCTGTTGACTTTATACTATGCATCTGTACAGTCAAATTTGTCATATGGCATAATAGCCTGAAAAGAAACGAGTATTCATTATGCAAAAAAGAGTAGTACGTTTACTTCAAGGTCTGAGCAGCAGGTCTAGCTGGAGAGCTTCTTTCAAACAGCTGGGAATACTCACTTTGCCATCCATGTACATGTTCGAGCTGTTGTTACTTGTAAAGTCTAATTTAGATGATTTTCCGACCATAACAGGTACTCAACAAGAAATTCGCTTATCCTTCAGGTTCCCACGCACAGATTGTCTTGAACAGAATGCAGTCCGCATCAAATGGGTGTTAGGTTGTTCAACAAATTGCCAAACACCCTCAGGGCCCTGCCACTCAGTATTTTCAAATATGAAATTAAGGCTTTATTAAAAAGTAAAGCATATTACTCTTTTGATGAGTACTTGTCAAATACCCTGACAAGCGACCAGTAGAAGTAGTTCCGACAATATGGTTTATAATAGTGTTATACCCTATATCAAAATTTCAGCAATTAGCGTCCTTATTTATTTTATGTTCTATGTTCCATTTTAACTATTTTATTTATATAATTTATACACAGCGATATTTTAATCTGTGTCTACCATGTTTTTTCGATGTTTGCTTTTAGTTAAATGTTTGTCTGTTTTATATTTCAATGTTTGTTTAATTTTGACTGCATACACTAAAGTGTCTACTTATTTTTTTGTGTATATTCTTTACACTATTGTTTCCATTGACGTGTTCTATATCATTCTATATCAACATAACTAATAAAGAAATGAAATCTATGGTTTCAATTGACTCTCCATTTCCATCATATATCGATCGGTGTGTGGCTATTTCACTTTCACTGCTTGCCTGATAATAAACTGGGGTCTAGTAGATACAGCATTACAAATCCAAAAGAACACATTAGTAACCGCTACACCCACTCGTCTGATCTAACAGGGTTAGCAGGGTTTGAGTGGTGAGTTCACCCCGTTTTTTTTGCAGCATTTCATAATCGCTTTGTATTTGGCCAAAATTTGCAGCACAATTTGGATATTGCGGATTTTTGCCGAGTCATCCCCTAACATTAATCTCGGGTATTCGTTCGCAAAGAGCATTAGTCAGTGGCGTTGGCAAAGGGCATGCCCCTAAAACAGACAAAGACAGTAAGTCAATAGCTTTTTTTTGAAATCTGGTGTTCTCTGGACGTTTTAAGATGCAGTTAAAATACAGTATTTACCACATTTATACATTATTCGATGCAGTAAGGTTTTTTGACAGGGTAATCGCAAATCCGGGGTTACTGTGGCTCTTTGAGGAAAGTCGCTTCATAATAAATAAATGGCCTTTATCCTTCAAAGTATAACAAAATAGTAGACTTAGCAAGAAGAAAAAAGCTGGAGGGTTAGCTTACGCTATTTTTCATTCCGAATTAAAGACATTGATACAATTGAAAAACTACTATAAAGAAAAAATATATAAATTCATCATGGACCCATCAAAAAGAAAAGCATAACATATACTAAATGACGTAGAAAATGCCACACCGACTAGGAGTGCTAGGTGCATACTTTAGTCTTAGGTCTACTGATAAATAGAAAGTAATTGAAATGCTATCTCGAAATTTCGCAAAATAGCTGAGATATCCCGTCTTAATGCTAATAATGTGTTGAAGCTCCTCTGTTTGCTACACATTTATTAAGTCGTCGCGGCATTGATTGGATTAGGTGATTGATGTCTTCTTGGTGCATTGTATACCAAGCATCTGAATTTGGTTTCGTAGAGCCTCCAATGTTTATGCAGGGTGCGGCGAATTTCGCCAACCCTCTTCCCATCATGTCCCATACATTTTCGATGGGGGAAGGGTCTGGAGATCAAGGAGGCCACCGAAGCAGACTAACTCCGGACGCTTTTAAAAAGTCTAAGCTAACACGTGCGACATGAGGTCGTGCAATGTTTCGAAAAAGGGAAGCAGATGTAGTTGTGAAACTTCGTGGATATAGCCTCGAATTAAAACTGCCGTAAGCAATGGTACCCCATACCATAACACCCACAGTGCGATTAAGATTCCTTCGATGGAATATTGGACATTCTTTCACCACGTCTCCTCCTTACTCTTGCACGCTCATCACGTGAGCCCAAAGAGAATCTGGGCTCATCGCTGAACACGACTGAGTTCCATTCCATATTCCATTCAAGTCTCTCCCTACTCCGTACCAGTCGTTGTCGACGATGCTGTGGGGTCCGAGGTGGTACTATGAAAACAGTCCAAAAGGCCTTATTCGGCGATAAACTGTCATTGTTATTGCCCTTCTGACAGCTTAAAACCACCGCTTACAACTGCCCTCGATTTATAAGTGCTAATTGCCTCAAATAACGATCATGTCACTCTGTAGTCCGTCTTTGACTTCCAGTACATATAACTCGTCGATTTCGGCCATCTTGGAACCATGCTCGACAACACCTCATTACAATAGCTTCTTTTCGATTCACCCGATTATCCGACACCCTCTTAAACTCGGAAATTTGAGTGAAATTTAGCGCGCCTGCGAACTCTAGACATGATAGTGCAATGAAACAAATGGAAACAACACAGAAAAATCACTGATTATTAAGTAAACATGTTCATATTGTTCGGATCTTGATATGATTCCGATTGCTTTAAGATTATCTTTAACATTTGAAGGTCATTTTAAAGTCACTTGAAGGACAAAATCAAAATAAGTCAGCAATCGGGTGATAAATGTAACGTAAGAAAATTAAAAAAAAATCATTAGCCTGATCACTGACCGATTAGAACATATTTCACAAAATTGCTCAAAAATATGGAAATATGTAAAAAATCAAGTAACCTCCCACGCAACTGTCGAGGAAATATAATTGCAAATCTTTTTGAATATAGAATTCCAGTGCCGACGCGTGAGTTTTCCTAAACTGTTACCAAAACCAGATGTGAAGTTTTTGCTTATTTTAGGTATTTTATTTAAACTATCTTTAAATTAAGGTAATCATTCCTGAACTGAGCGTCTGGGGCACATGATATACCTCACCGTCTTATGCTATGACTAATCCAAGCCGTCCGAAAAAACAGTCGACCTTTCTAGATGCTCGGAAAATTTTTAATCTTTTTTGGCAATGAATGTTAAAAATTCCCTCTATTCCTCTATTGTCACAGTCATCCCCTTCAAAATGAACGGTAATTTTTGTTTAACCAAAAAACATACGGTATCTAGAATTGTGCTCCCTAAAAGCTTGGTTAAAACAACTTTCGATTCTTGTTTTGCCAAACTGAGTTAAATTGGCTACACATCTCACATGTAACGGAGAAATTTCATGTCTCCTCTTTAGAGCCCTAAAACTATTCAAATCGTTGACTCCGCTGCTGGTCCACCCATTTCTTTCTGTATAAAACAGAAGACATCGCCAACAATACAAATTGTTCTTTTGCAACCACATAACCAAGAGTTTCCATATGCCACCTTAATTTAAAATATCAAACTACGTTTTTTTATTCCTTTTTAAAATTATCTAAAATAGGTGTTGGTCTTCCATTTTGAATGATATCCTTTTTTCTCAAAAATTATACAAGGAGAATGACTTTTCAAGTAGTTGATCTATTACACAGCGACACTCATCCATGCACGCCCACTACAGCCGGTAACCAAAACGGCTACTAACGAGTGAGAAGTGAGTAACCAGATCAAACAATGGCAACAAGGCCACATAATAGTCGCAGCGCCCCACGCAGTCGGGCGACCGCGATAAGACACGAGCCGGTACCGTCGGTCCCCGATGGACTACCAACTGTATCCATAAATGAAAATGGTAACAACCGACAACCAAGTCGAGGCGAGTCAGCTTCATCGTGTTCACAAAACCTAGACACTATAGGGCGCATTATTTTCGTGGGGCTAATTTGCTATTTCCTGAATTACTATTACATATCGCTGTTGGTAAACAAATAAATGAAATTATTTCATAGTACTTAGTCATAAAATATTTATTTTTAAGATTTTTAACTGTTACCAATGGTAACAATGGTTACATGGACGCTTCGCCACTAAGAATTCGTAAAACGTGAAAAACCTAACATACTATTTTGGCATCTTTATAACTCGAAAATTATTGCTCGAATTTTGATAGAATGACATAGTATTGTACTATGGCCAAGAAACAGCATTGTGAGCTTTCATGGTGTCACCGAACATTGTTTGCAACATTTTTTGCATGTGTCAAGGTTTTTAAATAATCGCACACTTCGTTTGTTTGTCATTTTCCAACTTTATGGACACTACAGGAAACTTGACCAATGTAAGAAGCTCTGAATTATCTTTTTGAATTATTTATCATGTTAATATTGCTTTATAAATGTGCGTAATAGGAAATACATTTAAATATGTCAAAATATAGATATAATTTTAATTCAATATCATAGCTGCTGAATTCCACAAAGTATCTGGAATTTTAAGTGAAAAACGTATAGGTACCTACCAATTTGTGGACTCTAGGTGTTTGAGCAATAAATCCTTTGAGTTGCACAACCGTTTGTTTTGTGTCGCCATAATTTTGACAATAAAAATACCTTTCAAAAGTTAGAGTAGAATCTTGATAATACTGATAGTAACTGGAATAAATTAATGCTAATCGCTTCACAGAGTTGAGAGTATCCAGTACTCGGCTGATTCAAAAAGTAGTGCAACCCTAGCATTTTTCATTTTTCATAATGATAGACAACAATAAAACTATAAAATAAGTGATTTAGAGCAAAGTGATCTGTGTCTACATGCTTTCAAAGTTCAGTTAACACAACTGAGGCCTAATGACCGTGAACAGCGAAGAGAGTTCGTGGAATGGATTATTGAACAACAAGTGGATGCGGATTTTCCGAGAAAAATCATCCCAATCGATAAAGCATATTTTCACTTTGATGGCTTTGTTAATCTACAAAATTGCGGTATTTAGCGTTCGGAGAACCCACGTGTGATTATCGAAAAACAAATGCACCTACAACGTGTCACTGTTTGCTGTGGATTTTGGGCTCGATGCATCATTGGACCATTTTTTGAAAATGAGGCTGGTGAAGCAGTAGCTTACTGCATACAGCCAGTGAAACAATTCAATTACTGCATGAGACATTTCCTGCTTGTGTACTTTCCCGTTCCGATGATCAGAATTGGCCCCCTAGATCATGGGATTTAACACAATTAGATTTCTTCTTATGGGGTTATGTAAAGTCAGCCACTATTATGCAGAAAGGTCATGAGAAATTTGATGTGATATTCCATACATAACCCTATCCTAAGTACTTTATTTTTCAATGAAAAATAACAATACAAAGACTAAAAGCTCCCAAAAACCAAAGCGGAAATTTTGCAATACCCACGAATATTCGCATCGCATGCGATTCGCAACATATTGTTTTCACTGCAGTAAATAGACAAGTTCAAACTAGCGCGGTTTTCTTCATTTTGGGTGCGATTTATCTGCGTATTTATCGGCACGGAAACTTAGTTCACAATCAGATGCGTTTTTGTCGGATTAGCAGTAATTTCGCAACGCTATAGAGAATAGTAAAATAGTAAAGTGTATATATATTTACATAAATGGAGCAGATTATTGGATTATTTCTAAAGTACCCTATATTTTATGAACTTTCCCATGAAGAAGGCGAAAATGGTGGAGATGAAACCCATTACATTATTTATTTAATTTAATTATTTAAGAAAATAATAATCATTGTAAAGATATTATAAAATTATTCTAACAATACACGCATGGTCAGAAAAGTCTTTATTAAGATCCTTGATTAAAAAAACGTAACAAACATTTCTCGTTTTTCTTCTTTAACACTAGCATTCAATCTTTTTGATAAAGGAAATACAACGTAAATAATCCGATCATATTCGTTTTCACTAATCCGCTGCAAATAATTCGGGTTGATCTGGGGGAGCCTTTAAAACCGTGTTTTCTATTTAATTCAAAACTTGCCTTAATTTTGGGACACGCTTTAGTAACCTTATGTGGAAATTTCATCCAAATCCGAGTATTACTTTCCAAGTTATAGGCGATTCAAAAATTAGAAGACAGTCAGACCGACGGAAATGAGTGACATGTTTTCTTATGATGTACAGTAATGGACAAAAGTATATAGACAAATATGAATATTTACCTAAATACTTTTAGAAAACGAATTCATACTGCATTGCTCCATAAACAAATGCGTTATTAGTAGAAAAACTAAATTCCTTGTTTTTACATTATCTGCAATGAACACAATACAAGTCTGAATATAAGCACTTTTTTATGAGGGACAAAAATATGTAGACAAATTCTTTTCAATATTAGTTTAGTACAGTTTCGTGTCAGAAGAGGATTAGTTTGTGTTCAAGTTGAGTGATTTTAAGACCATGCTGCGTGGTCCAGAAATTTCTTTCGATGTGAAAACTATGATCATTGAGTTAGACAAAGATGGTCAACGTCAACTCGACATTGCCAAAAATTTGAAGCTGAAGCCTAAAGCAGTTTGGGCAATATTGAACAAATATAAACAAAAAGGTATCTTGGAAGCCCCTAAGAGAAGTGGTCGGCCTAGAAAACTAAATGCTAGATCAGTTAGATTAATAAAAGTAATTTCTTCCAAAGATCTAAGAAAAATAAAAGCTTAGATTAAATGAAGTTATTTGCACGTCGCCCGAGTAAGAAGCCGCTAATCTCGAGGAAAAACCGTAAGGACCGATTACAATATGCACGGTTGCATCTTGATTGGAGCATCTGTGACTGGAAGAGGGTATGTTTCAGTGACGAATCCAAGTTCAATATGTTTGGATCAGATGATGTTCATTACTTTAGACGTCCTAATGGACAAAGATTGAACCCCAAGTACACTTTGCCCACTGTCAAACACGGAGGCGGGTCTGTTATGGTTTGAGGGTGCTTTTCGCGGTTTGGGATGGGACCTTTACATATAATACATGGCATTATGGATAAGTTCGTATAGACTAAAGCATGTCATGTTACCCTATATGGAAGACAATATGCCCTTAACATCAATCTTCCAGCAAGATAATGACCTGAAGCACACTTCAAATCTCGCAAAGAAATTTTTTCTGGATGGAAAAATACCAGTTCTCAAATGGCCTTCACAGTCTCCCGATATAAATCCCATTGAAAATCTATGGGAATACTTAGATAAGCAAATACGAGATAAAAATTATTCATACAAGGATGAACTTTTTGCCGCTTTAGAGCAAAGTGAAGACAGATTGATGAATCTTATATCAAGAAACTTCTACAATCTATGCCGAGACGATGCCAGGCGGTGATTGATAATAATGGTTATGCTACAAAATATTATCACAAACATGGTTGGTTTTCTATAATTCAATGAACGTTGCTTCTTTTTTCTATAATTGTTTTGCTATGTCTATATATTTTTGTCCTTCATAGTTCCAGTTTTTTCAATTAATTTTTTATTGAAGGGAGTCTAATGAATTTATTTATGTATAAGTGAGTATTATGCTATAACGAATTATGTATATAGGTTGGTGTATTAATAAAACGAGTTAAAAAATAAATACAGCACAATATTAATTTGTCTATATACTTTTGTCCATTACTGTACATGTCATATAATCTAAAAACAAAATATTTGATTTTCGAAATTTTTCGCGGTTACAACACTTCATCGCCATTAGGCGTAGGAAGTAGAAGCATTTTTAAAAGAATGTGACATGGGTGTTTTTCATTCAATCATTATAACTACTCACTTTAAGCGTTGTATATTCATATTATCGCTAAATATAATATACGTCAACTTCGTTAACGCGATTTCAAAGTTGGTTTTTATGGGTATCCAAAATTATTCAAAACTTTTGTATCTGATTATTTTACAGTTAGGGATAGAAATTTGTTTCGGTTACGGTTACGCAGCTCGATAACATCCCTAATTCACTGCACTGCACTGATCGAGACAAGGTCCAAAATCCGTAACTTCGCGTCGTCCGCGCACGATTAGAAGCCCGGATAGAGAGCGACATCTGCTAGCGAGAAGTACAGTTACAGGGGAACCCCTTCCCCTCCACGCTCCAAAGTCGCGTCAGATCAATAGCCCATTCCCTTACTCCCGAAAATAGAAAATAAGTTAAGATAGTTGGTGCATACACCCGGTTACCAGATGCACAAGCTTGCCATGCAGGTAGGTTTTTGCTGGAGTTGTGAAAGGGGGGACAGTCGCCAACTGAGGGTGTGTTGGGGAAAGGGAGGATCTGGGCGGGGGGATGCTTCGAGGTTGTCGCCCATCTAGGCGTGCCGCGCTGGCTCAGTGACAATTTTACATCGGGTCGGGGTGTCAACCAGCGGGACTATGTATACCTATCGCATTTCCAGCTTTTCTCCTATGCTCAAATTGCATGCTCTGTTACTTGGCTGCTCAGGAATATGCTTTTTACGTGGAATGAATTGATTTTTTGCTTATGAATGTAAAGTAGGTTCTACAGAGCTTAACCCTTTGCGGTCAGATTTAACTTTTTATTCTGAAATAGTTAGAGTATTTTATGTAATATTGAATTGGGATTACTGAGTATAAAACAGCGGTTCACATATCGTACAACGTATTCGATCTAGATATAGTTTACAATCCATTTTTAGATACAATATCTCTTTCACGTTTACAAAAATTCAATAAATAAATAATTTAAGAAAATATGACCATATAAGCGGTTCTTTAAGAGACTTAGAATTGTGAGAGGGCTATATGAGCTACACTTATTAACTTACACTCATAAGCTCTTGCCTACTTTGATTCCCTCTCGTTTTTAAAGAACAAGCTGATCCCTCGAAATTCTATTCACTCAAGAAACATACGGTATACTCACAATGCCTCTTCACAAAGCCTCATTCTTTCATACGTGCTTCACATACAACGCGATAACACTTTATAATGAAATACCTCTGCCATTAAAATCAATAAATTACCATGACTTTAAAAAATAAATTAAACAATTTATTTTATAAAAGTACTCAGTTACATAGTTTGACCACTCATTTCGCAAAACGTTTGCTTTTCTGTCTACATTCACATGTATGATTAAATTTTTAATATTTACTTTTAGTATATCTAGGTAGATATATTACTTTTACATATTTATAATCGTTAATATATATAAAGATGTTTTATTATTATTATTATTATTGTGTGTAGAACATTGTGACGTTCAAATGTATGCTGACGATACACAACTAACATTTCTTAATGGATCCGACTTTCATGAAGCATCGTATAAAATTAACCTGGATCTTAATAACATCTTAACGTATTGTAGTAGGCACTGAGAGGTATGAATAAAAACGAAGTAGATGCTTATACTACAATTTTAAGAATCTACTTCAAAGTAAATACTTCGCCATGAAGTATCCAATCAGTTCCGGTAGTATTTGCTTTACGTCGAAGTACTTACTATCGTGCCTGTAGTATCTACTTTTATTCCGAAGTAAATGCTTTAAATTGAGTAGCATCTTCTCATTTCCACAAGTTTCGACAGGTCACACTTGTTGTTTTATTTTATTTGAAATATTCACATACTTGGTATTGTACGGCACGCGCGTTAAAATGTCTTCCGACGAGGAAATGCCAAATCAAGGAGAGTCCCAAAATGAAGATTTGCAGTTAGCCTTTGTTACGATGTTAGAAGACTACAAAATTATTCTGGATAAAAAAATGACACCTCCCGTTAAGTCTGCCAAAGACAAAGCACTTAAAGAATTCACAGAGACGTATAACAGAAATACAAAACAAAATTTAGATGCAAAACAGGTATTAAAAAAAGTTAATAATATGAAAAATAAAATTAAAAATATTACCGATATGAAGAAAACAGGAAATAGGAAAATTAAGTTAAATGAGTGGCAAAAAAATTTTTCAACCTATGGAATGGGAGTGAGAATCCAGTAATTCAACAAGTGCCAGGTACTGTATTATTTGATATTATATATTTTTTCTTCAAACGTCAGTAAATCATTTATTGCTTGACTTGTATGCGGCCACGAAGTTTTATTTTTCATCAGCCGGAGCTTCACTTTTTACTTTTCCGCGATTAATTTCTTGACATTTGAAGAAAAACAGCATATTTTACTTGGAGGAGAAGTTAATTTTCATGGCTGTCTAATTCAGGCTCGTCATAAAATCACTTTTCCTCCATATAAAATCATAATACTATTGTGGTGCAAAATTTTTAATTTAATAATGTTTTAGGAGGTGTAACTGCGGGCACCAGTCAAGACGTTGATATATCATTGACCGATGAAGAGAATCAAATACCTGTTTGTGATGATAAAGAATTAATGGCTAAATTACGAAAGAAATTACTACTTCAACAAATCAACACTGCCGCAGCTCAAGAAAAAGCTGCTATAGCTCAAGAAAAGGCCGCTCTAGCTGTCGAAAGGGCCGCAGGAGCTGTAGAGCAATTCGTAGAAGATTACTTTGCACGACAACAGGCGAGCTTTTGAATTCATTTGGATTCAAAAATACCTACTGATTAATATGTTTTTTTTGTTAAAAGAGAAATAAGGTTTATGTTTATTATTTGTATAACATGTTTATTAGGTTTAATTATTTTGTCAGAACCTTCATAAAATAAATATGTATAAAATCCAAACAATCCAAATATTTATTTACTTTTTCAACGCTGTCTGTACATTAGTGTTGCAATTTCATTTCTAAACTGGATACCTCGGCGTCGGACTTCACCGTTGTTTGGTTCGGCATATAATTCAGGCATAACTGCTTCTTCTTCTATGTTCATTTCATCAAAATGTTCATCTGGATCGTTCAAAAACTTTGCACAATTATGTAAAATAAATGCACACATAATATATCGACATGTTCTATCTGTTTTAAGTCGGATTGTATAATTCAACATAGGAAATCTTGTTTTTAACTGGCCAAAGCATCTTTCTATAATCACACGTTCTCTTGCATGTATTCTGTTAAAATACTTTTGAATGTTTGTTATGGGATCTTTGAAAGGTGTAAGCATCCAAGGAGTTACACCATATCCAGAATCACCCAAAAGACAAACTCTTTTTTGATTATTATACATAATAGGGTAAATAGGACTATTGTACCATATTCTAGAATCATGAACAGACCCAGGCCAGGAAGCATCAACACTGGTAAACATTTCTCTGCTATTACATGTTGCTTGTACATTTATTGTAGAAACTCCTTTTCTGTTAATATATTCATCGCCATGTACATATGGTTTTATAATTTTGCAGTCAATGGCGCCAATGACATGAGGTATTGTATTATGTGCTGCCCATTCATCTTTAGCTCTGTTGAACATAGTTCCCGTAGCAGGGAATTTAACCCACTGATTTTTCTTGCTACAGATTTCACGTGATACCTTATCAATAATTTTTGAAACGGTTGTTTGATGAATCCCAACATCAAGTCCAACGCCTAGCTGAAATCCAGGGTCTCCTGAAATAAAGATATAAAAATTAGATTATTTATCCTATTTCATTTATTGAAACATACCTAAGCTTCTTAAAAATACTTCCATTTGTTGGATGTGTGTAAGAGCACCGCCTCGAGTTTCATTTACTTCTGGGAGAAATATATTCGCTAGGTAAGATACGTAATTAAAAACAATAATAATATTATTGTTAAATTACCGAAATATTTTATGATATAAAATATCATTATGATAGCGGCGTCTTGCATTATATATTTTTCTGCTGCGTATTCCTTCCATTTTCAAAGAAAACTAAACAAAACTAACCGTAGTATTCTCTCTGAAGTTGCACTTATACCAACTTCGCAAAAGTCAAGCATATACTAAATTCCTCTTCAAATTAGTAGCATCTACTACAAGAAGTAGGTACTTTCAGTAAATACTACTTGATATAGTAAGTTCCGGTAAAACAAAAAGTATCTACTTGAAAATGTAGCTTCTTCTCAGATTTGAAGTACATACTTTGTAGAAAATGCTAATACTTGTAGTATTAGAAGGTACTTCATTTTTATTCATACCACCCACTATCTCAAGGGCGGACTTAGGCTTTCGTCTCGAACGATATTTGGGGCTGGTATTTTTTCAACCTTAGTAGAATTGACGACTCCTGGGACTGCATAGCCGCTATTTACTGGAACTATAAATATCTCAGTTCGCGTTTAATAGCCCACTCACCACGTGCCCACTAGATGACTGACGATTCTGGCTGCATAGTAGGTGTGATCTACTTGCCATTGAACAAATCAGACATGATGCTTTTGTCCGTCCGACTAAAAGACAGCCAACCATGGTATTTTTAGTTTACACCACTAAATCATAAGTAGTTTGAAAGGCAACACTGGGCTGATGATTCGACTTAACTGTATGTTTGATTTGACAAATCACCCAAATTAGATACCATTTAGACCGTTGAATGGACAACGCTCAGTTGGTCCTGTCGTGCAAACTCACTGAAAGGTCTCAGTTGTATAATAGTCATGGCATACGGTATGTGTGTGGTAACGATCCTGGACGTTAGGCTTTTACCAGGAAATTACCGAACACTCATAATACTCCAATAACATGAAGGATATGACTTTTGAACTATAGGTAGTTAAATTATACCGATATAAAATGAATTATGCCACCATTGTTAGCTTCCCATACGTGAGCAGCCAAAATGTCTCATTATTTGATGAATTTCAGTAACCTCTGTTGTGCTCGGGAAAAAAGTCTCATATCGCGAGTTGAGCATTTCCGTACGGTCTTTATGATTATAAACCTACTGTTGTGACTAGCTGCGCTGTTTGGTTTGCTACCATTTCATGTGCGATAAAATGCTTCAGTTACGGGCAACTAGTAATTATCGTGGTAACCAGGGGCGGATCTAATATGAAGCACTGTGCGTCGGGACCCGGGGGATTAGCGGGTCCAGAAAATCCGTTTTTTGAGGATCATATAATTTTATAGGTCAAAATTATCACGATTTTACCACAAGATGACCTAAATAGTTGTTTATATCATACTACCTATTAGTAATAAATGCCTCATCGACCTAACATTGACTTCTAAATTACTTTAGTTTTATTCCCGACTTTGGGAAAAATGCAAACGCTTGGAAGTACATATAACCTTCTTTAAATTTGTCATGTAATCTTTTTAACCTATTTTGAAATCGAATTAACATAATTATAACTTATCATGTTTTTTGGGACAGGAAAGTCCTTTTTTGGGGGAAAAATGGAATCAAGCAGGTTGACTTTGAGACCCACGCAATTTTGTCATAATAGGCAGCAGCGGTGGCCGCAGTAGTAGACTCTTCGGTCTTCTGATCAGTCGCCGTGCGCTGTACGGGTTCGAATCCCGTCCCAAGAAAAATGTTTCTCTTGGCTATGGATGTTGTGATTGTTCGTAGGTGGTAGACGGTCTCTGACTGTCGAACGCAGAAGTACCACCCGGCAGATCTCGTAGGCGGGGCCAGAATCTGTGCATCGCTCGCCAATGCAAACGCGGTGTGCTTTGTTTGATCGGTGCACGCGGATCCAAATGTATTCAAAGACGTTAGCAGAGGCGTGCGTTGATCTTTGCCATGCTCTTCTATTTTGGTACTTACTATCGTTTATGTTCGGCTTATTTAAAAAGCCCTAGCTAGGTGTTGCGAGGTCCATCCTGGACTGTGGAAATATGGAAGAGTGGTGCTGGCCGGTAAGGCAACCCAGAATGAACAGACACCACTGGGAGGTCGGACGGACTACTTAAAACGTGTTAATCTGTACCGTCATTTTGAACTTACCAACATTTTAATTTCACATATGTAGGACTTAATAATATAACGTTTTTACTGATATCCTCCCTCCAAATTGCTGAAAATGAGCGAAAGTCAATGAAATGTAAACAAGTGGAGTAGCAATTTTTACTTCCTTAGTTTTTTGCCAGTAGCACCGCCGCTACTGGATAAATTTTCAAAAGCTATAAAGCCTCTTCGTCCTTAGCATAATAAAGATTTATTCAAACCTCGAGTAGTAATTTTCATGCTATTGAGGATTAGCGTGCAGGCATACATACATACTGTACAAACAGTCAGAAAGATAGACAAAAACGAGTGACTAGTTTTTCTTGATATACAGGGTGCCCGATATGTAACTGACCGATTTGTATCTTGAATATTTGTGGAATGAAATAAAATACGTCCTTTTTTCATCTTCATCTGTTATTGAAAGTTAGAAATTATGTATGAAAAATAATATCAGACAAATGTCCGCGTAAACCTGAGAACTCTTGATTACATTTGCCATCACTTTTTGGTAGGTTTCGGGAGGAATATGTTCAATCGCTTATCGTTCTTCAGCTGCTCTACAGTATGTGGTTTGTTGGCATTAGCCCTATTTTTCAAAAATCTCATAAAAAAACCGGGAGCTGTGTGACAAGTTGCTCCATCCTGCTGGAACCACATGTTTTGCAGATTGAATTGTTGGATTTGAGGAGCCAGAAAGCGGTCTTCATCGCTCATTATCAGTTGTCGGTAAAAATCGTTATTTTGGGTATTGCATGACTGCATTGTCGGCGACTTTTATGGTCACTAGGCTGTAGTTGTTGGGTTAACTGCAGTTTGTAGGCTGCAAATGCAAGTCTTTTTAAAATAGTGCATAATGAGGTGCGAACAATACCCAGTTCTCGAGAACGATGTCTGGTAGACGTCTCAGGGCGCTCCACTACACTTTCACGAACTCTCTCGATATTTGTCGGAATACGAACAGTTCGAACACGGCCTGACCTTGGCAAGTCCTCAACTTCACCTGTTTGTTCAAATTAACGCACTAATTGACGAATGGTGTTGACACTGGCCCATTATTTCGACCGAAATCTTGTCGTAGCTTCCGAATCGTTGCAACAATCGACTCATTCTTTAAGTAAAACATGTGCTTTAAACAACTACTACGGTGCCAGCTACTGAAATGCGTGTGTCAAAAAAATTTGAATCAGTCAGTTATATATTGGCCGCCCTGTAGACGTCATTTAAAGTCTGAAAGACATAATCTCGTTTTTGAAATTTTTGCGATTTGTTAAGCACAAATTGCCGTGTGAAGTAGAAGTCTTTTAGTTCACTTCTGCGCCAGTGGCGTCCTGGCAAACGTTTCGTAATACTTCTCACAAAAAAAAATGATGTGCCACTGATATTTTTCAACGTGAGTACTTTTCTGAAATGTGTCCAATATTTTTCGAGACCATGCCAGAACGTGGTCACGACAGTATGTACCCCAACTAATAAATAACCATCATATTTTGCCTTAGACACATCATAAATCTTATTAACTACTATATATTACTTAATCTCCTTGAGATCATTACATGGATTTCAAGGAAATATCAAAGGTACTGACAGTGTGAAATGACCGGTACGTACGTTTTTTTTTCATAAAGCATGACGCTATTTTCCAATCTAACATTGGCGTAGCTTCAGCACTCAGTCTGGGTCTTGCACTAATTTTTTTAATACAAATAAATCAGTCAATTTTGCCATCTCCTGTTGTCAAAACTGAATCAGATCGCATTGTCAATTTTTTTCATTTGGCTAGAAAAGATTAGGTCCATTGCTTCCTCAAGAATCTGGTGGCGAGCTGGTATGACATGACCATAAAAAACTGTCACAGCTTCAACAAAAATGCATCGACTTGAATGGCGATTGTGTACAAAAAAAGATCAATATTCACGCTTTCTAAATAAATGCTTTTTGTACATAAAAAAATATTATTACATGAAAGCAGTTTAAAGATAATAATAGGGGCTAACAAGTATTATAACATTAGGCACGTATCTGTAACTATAAAATGATAAAAAGCAGATAATATTTCGCACTGTCAAGGTAGAAAAGTACTTGGCCGCCCTACTGTATCGATAAATGTTAACAAAAAAGACTCAAAATTTCTAAATTCTTACAATTAAAAAAATGACAGACATTGTTGAAAACGTGAAAAACATCAGTTTGAAAAGAAGATAATTTTATCTATAGTTTCAAATATTTGAGTCTTAAAATAAATTTATCATTTTAATGTACGCCTCAATATTCCATTGTGGCTTTCAGCGTCTCGAGAATTCAAAATGGCCGACCATTTAATAAAACGATTTAGTTAATCAGCACAGAAACGTGGCGATCAAAGGGTTTCATTTTACACCGTTCCAAGAACACATATCCTAGATAAAAGCAAGGTGGCCTTAGAATTAAAACCGTTTAGTTGTGATAAATGCTAAACTGCTAAATATAACAATACGAGGGATGTCTTTTAAGTTTTGCATATAGAAACATAGTAGGCCGCGCAGATCGAACGTCAGTAATTAATCTTAACCTCACTCTTTAGTAAACTTAAATCCAAAGTTTCACAACAATACGTGAAGTGTTCTCAGGACAGTGAATTTTTAAGTGTCACCAAGTCATTAGAAAAATGGAACTCAACCAAGAACATTTTCGCGCCATAATTTACTACAACTTTCAGAGACTATTGTCGCAATAAGAATGCCTTGCTGAGTTACTGTCTGTTTTCGGTAACAAAGCGCCACAACAGTCGACAATTTCCCGTTGGTATGAAGAATTCAAACGTGGACGGGTGAGTCTTAGCGACGATTCCAGGGTGGGTGCACCAAAAACCGCATTCACCCAGGAAAACGTCGATGCTGTGCGCAAACTCATCATTGAAGATAGACATGTGACATATCGCGAGATTGAGGCGTCCTTGAAGATCTCAAGGACCTTAATTCAAAAAATTTTACATGAAGAATTAGGAGTAAGAAAATTAGTTTCTCGCTGGATACGCCACCTGTTGACTGAAGAGCAGAAAACAGCTAGGGTTAATTGGTGTCAAAAAACGCTTGACCGTTTCAATTCCGGAAATTCAAAAAATGTGTACAACATTGTTAGTGGTGATGAATCGTGGATTTACTGTTATGAATCAGAAAATAAACGACAGTCGGCTGTTTGGGTGTTCCAAGGTGAAGAAATGCCAACAAAGGTCATCCGTTCTCGAAGTGTTTCGAAAAAGATGGTCAACAGCGGGTCATATTGCAACAATTCCTCTTAATGAGCAAATAACTGTTACTGCGGATTGGTATACCACCATTTGTTTGCCAAAAGTCATCACCGAGCTTCGAAAAATCAACCCCGAAAGAAGAATCATCCTCCACCAAGACAATGCAAGCTCGCACACAGCCCAAAAAACAAGGCAGTATTTAACGGAAGAAAACGTGGAATTATTGGACCATCCTCCATATAGTCCCGATCTAAGTCCTAACGATTTCTTTACTTTCCCGAAAATTAAAAACAGACTGCGTGGTCAAACGTTCCAGTTACCCGAAGAAGCAGTTGACGCATTCAAAAATGCCGTTTTGGATCTGCCAGCAAACGAGTGGAATAAGTGCTTCGAAAATTGGTTCGAGCGCATGCAAATGTGTATTAATATTCGTGGAGAATACTTCGAAAAACAATAAAGTCATTTAATACTACCTACCGTGTTGTTTTATTTCCTTATGCAAGACTTAACAGACATCCCTCGTACACTACGTCACTGTTACAAATATTGGATATGCAAGAAATGGAGATGAGTTCAGTTTTATTGTTTCTAACAACAAGTATAGCTAGACGATAACCAAATTCATTAAGTTCAGTGTCCAACAGTTTTAAGCAAAGTTGAATAGATAGGTTTAAGGCATATAATTTACTGACAAAATCGTCGATGATCAAGTAGATTTGATAATGAGTTTTATGACTCACATTAGAAGAATCTTTAAAACTGCTTAAAAACTACAAACAGACCGCAAAATCTACATGAATCTGAATAGTCTTGAAGTTAGTGAGACTAAACTACAATGAAGATTCTTTAGATTCTTTAAAACCGTATGAAATGCTAAACAGCTTTTAATTTCTAACAGTATATCTACAAGATAACTTTAAAACTATTATTTTTACCACAATAAAACAGCTTTAAGCTTCAAAAAATCTGAAATGATAGTTCAGTGCTACTAGGGTCGTTGGCAATGGCGTGCGATTTGTTTTGATGTTCCTCTTCCTTTTCGGTAGCCAAGTATAGATTGGGGAATTGCATTTAACGCCAACATATCAACATACCTATAGTGTCAGGAAAAAGATCATATTTTCATCATGACAGGTTTCTCTTTCCCCCTTTGCACGTATAATTAGTCGCATCAGAGTTTAATTAACGATTTTTCTAGACAGCAGTTTTCACTTAATAGATTTAAATGCAACTGACAGTTAACAGGAGCCATTAATCTTGTAAGCAAGCTAAACGTAACTGGCGACTTTTGGGATAGGGTTGCGAACAGAACAGACGTGCAGACGAACTCAGCAACAGAGCCACGCGCTCAAAGGACATTCCGCTAGTTAATTAATCGACCTCTCACCCCTCTGTCGACTCGCACCCCTTAGAATGCACCTGAAAAAACGCAATTTGTCCCTTCAGGCTAAATAGCTCCTGATAGGTACAGTCGCACACAGAATGATATTGCCAACCTGGGTACACTTTCACACAAATTTTATTGTCCACCACACGTTCAATGGCGGTGAGACAGGGTTGCTGGTGGTTAACCCCACCTACCCATCAAAAAACAATTCAAAAAATGGCAGGAGTCCCCGGAACATTAAAAAAACGAGGTTTGAGCGATTTTATTTTATTTTTTTGTTACTTTCAACGCTTACTGACAAGGAAGTATCGTAATCGCGGAAAATTTAAAAAATAGAATATTATGTTTTTTGGATGATTGTAATAATAAATTCACCGTTACTTAAATCGGTCCTGTAAGGTTTCATGTTGAGGGTATTTTTATCCTCTACAACTCTTTACACTCATACAACTAATTCCCAACTATTTGAATATACGTGAAAAAGCGGTTTTTCAACTTTGACGTTATAAAAAGCAACCAGTTAAGAAATTTACGCAGCACTTCTTACCTCCTACGCCACTGTTTAGTACGAGCCCCTTCCCACTTGGCCCACTTCAAGATTTGTACCAAAATATGCCTTTATAAACTAAACATGACGAAACTATTTAGTTCTAAAACAATTTGTTTTCTTGAAAACATTTTAGATACACTCTAGTGGTAAAAAATACATATTTGAAATCACTTAGACCTATAACTAATAGAACATCTGAACATATAAACAATGTGCGAATCAATGCGCCAAGTTAACAAAGCAACAATTGAAAGGTTACCATTGGGTAACATCACCTTTATTTTTTATTACGGCTGAAATTCTTTCGGGCATAGTGTTAACCAAGTTTTGGCAAAAATTTGGTGTAAAACAATCCGATATTTCTTGAAGCTTTTGTCTCAGTTCGGTGATTGTACGAGCAGGATGTTGTCGTAGAACCTTTTTCATCTCGTGCCAGAAAGTTTCAATAGGTGACAGATCTGGACTGCTAAAAACCCATTTCAAAAGTGGTACATTATTTTGTTCCATCCATTTTATAGCCTTTTTTGAGGTATGGCACGCTGCACCATCTTGCTGAAACACAAGATCTTGGCCGGATTTCAAACATTCTTCCATCAAAGCGATTCTTCTAAAATTGCCAGATATTTGTTTGTATCCACATTTCCATCATTAAAATGAAGTTTTCCTACTCCTTTTGATGACATACTGCCCCAGACCATAATGGATGCTGAAAATTTCACTTTTCTCTTCAGACAGTCAACATGGAATGCTTAATTTTTTTGCGAATAACTCTACTGCGACTATCACCAACACAAACTTCGAATCGGGCCATTGTATTGCACATTATTGTTGAGGTGTCCATTGTCTATGTGCTTTAGCCCATCTAAGCCGAGTTTTCTTTTGCAGTGGAGTTAATAGTGGCTTTTCTTTAGCCTATAAACAAGTTGTGCAATTTTAGGGTTTTTACTTCACTTTTTTTATAAGTAAACTTACCTTGCAAGTGCTAAATCCCAGTTTGTGGGCCTCTCGATGAGTTGTGGACCTCGAAATTCTCCTACCAACAGCGTCACTCCACAGAGCACTTAATTGTAAATAATTGGCACGCCTGTTTTTCACGGTTATTCTTCTTAATGCTCTTCGGTCGGCATTTGTGATATTACTTTTTTTCACATATCATGGCTTAATATCTTCTAATAATATTTCTCACACTGTACCGCGATAAGTCTAACAAAGTTGCAATTTCCTAGTTTGATTTCCCAGAATTAGAAAATTTAAGTATCAGTAACCGAATTTTCTCACTAATAACCTTTCCTCTACCCATTTTGAAACCTTAACTACCCAAAACTATTTTAAACGTATTCTAACAGCTGTGATTAATAAAAACAATTGTAAAGGCTTTTATTTTTCACAGCCACCTATGCGTTATACTCGTAGACTTATTTTGCATTGAAATGAAAATAGGTTGATATGCTGTAATTGCAACATGTGTTATTTTTATACTGCAAATTTGATTAGGGAGTGATAAAGTTGGTTTTTTCTACTATATGTTATCAAAATATTCGTTATTAATATTTTAAACCTATAACACCCTGCTAAATTTTTATTATTTGTGTTTTATAAGACAAAAACTAAGATTTCAATAGTTGGGCCAACTGGAGTGGGAAGGGGCTCGTATTGTGTTTTTTGGACTCCACATCACGAAAAATCATGTCAGGCATTTCCGGCTTGTATATAACCTACCCAACTATTTGAATATACGTGAAAAAGCGGTTTTTCAACTTTGACGTTATAAAAAGCAACCAGTTAAGAAATTTACCCAGCACTTCTTACCTCCTACGCCACTGTTATGTATTGTGTTTTTTGGATTCCACATCACGAAAAATCATGTCAGGCATTTCCGTCGGTCTGTTGTCGGTCTGCCTGTCGGTTTGTCTGTCCGATAATCCTTGGCTTGTATATAACCTGAGAAGTAGCGCTCGGATTTTGACGAAGTTTTCACACAAGGTTGCTGTCATGCCAAGGGCGGAAATGCTTTGTAGTTATTATTGAAAATTTGACATTTTAGAGGATTCTGACCATTATTGATAATTCTTTTAAGGGTAAAACATTGTTGTGTGGGTGTCGGGGAGGGTTTATGGCAATTGTTTGTGTTAATACGTTAATACAATTCCAACACAGATAATTCAACGCACCGACCGTGGTCGGCATGCCGGTGTTCGTATGTGCCCTGCATGACTGTTGCTGTGTGGGCGCTGTGTGGAGTGACGCATCATGCTTTCAGATATTGGGAAGGGGCGACGCGACGTTGGCAGATATACGTTAATCTAGGTAGGACAGGGAGAGGATGTTATGGACTAATTGTACGGGCCTTTTTGGCGGACTTGATCCGCTTAGTTTCTCCGTTACACATGTTCGTAACTAACTTTTTCCAACCAAAGGCACCAGTTTCGTGCTTTTTTGGCGACTCATCAGTATGGTCTAGGCTCGGCATAGCAACTATGTTTCATCCAGGATAGAAGGTCTATGACGCTGCCTTATTTCTATAGGGTCTAACTTGTACTGAATATAATCCTTTACCAAGTGTGTCAAGCTACTTGACTCCATTTTTTGCCCACCACTGAATCGATTTTCAAAGGCTGAAAATATTTCTCGTCCTTGGTACAGTAGTAACCTTATGTTAAAATTCCATCAATATCCTAACAGTAATTCCCAAATTGAAAAAAGAGCAAGGATCAGCGGACGAAGAGACCGACATACAGACAGATCAACTGACGGAAATGAGTGACATGGTTTCTTTTTTGTGGTGCACGTCGTGTAACATATCATCATCGAAAAATATACTAAGTGACATATAAATCCGAACACCCAGTTTAAATGGTTTTATTTTAATAAAAGTTGGTGAATGTATTTATCTTACTGTAAAAAACAAGTGAAAAAATTTTCAGCCTTATCATTTGGACATTCCGGTTTTTATACTGCTTTTTTTTAATTCACTAACGCTCTAAAAATGAATATTTCAGCCGCGGTAAAGAATCAACGTTGGCGGATTTTGGTTCTTGACATCCTTTATGATCGGTTACGATGCCTAGAGTACGGAGACCTGTACGATTTCGTCAACTTAGTGAGTTTGATAGGGGCAGTATAGTGGGACTTCGGGAAGCTGGACTTTCTTTTCGGGCAATTGCAGTTAGAGTGCAAAGAAGTGTAGACACTGTGGTTAGGTGTTGTCAGGCTTCGAGAAGGCCGTACGCAAAGAGCAAGGGGCACTGGACGCCGCCGTAGAACAACAGACCGTGAAGATCGCCGCCTAAGATTATTGGCCTTAATGAATGGTTTGCAGAACACGGAAGACCTATTGGCATGCGAAGTGTTTACCGACGAATGAGAAGTTTTGGCTTGTTTTCATACCTGCCACACTGGGTCCTCCCTTTAACTCGAGAACACCGACGTAATCGCCTTGAGTGGTGCAGACAACGGTCACTATGGGATCAGGAATGGAACAGTATTGTCTTTAGTGACGAGTCTCGATTTTGTTTAGGCATGCACGATGGTCGTGCCAGGGTTAGAAGGCGAAGTGGTGAAAGGAGGAATCCACAGTTTTTTGTTGAAAGACATGTTCATCACACTGTTGGAGTTATGGTTTGGGGTGCTATAGCTTATGGTTCCAGGTCACCTTTAATCTTCATCAGAGGTAACATGAACGCGCAGCGTTATATCCACGAAGTTCTAGAACCCCATCTTTTACCCTATCTTGACACCCTGGCAGATCCAACTTTCCAACAAGATAATGCCCGACCACATGTTGCAAGAGTCACAATAGACTTCTTTCAACATAATGATGTCACATTGTTACTATGGCCACCAAGATCTCCCGACTTATCCCCAATTGAGCACGTGTGGGATATGATGGGTAGGAGATTGCTAAATTTGCAACGTCCTCCTCAGACTCTAGAAGCACTTCGAGAGGAGTTGGTGGTTGCCTGGAATGAGATACCACAGGAGGACATTGACCACCTGATCAGAAGCATGCCTAGGCGCGTTGGAGAATGCGTAGCACATCAGGGTGCATCCACACATTATTAAAGGTCAAAGGGCTTTAAAGCAGTGCAATCATTTTGAAATTTTTATCATTTACTTATTATGCTTCATTAAGTACTTATACAAAATTTTATTAAAATAAAACCATTTAAACTGGGTGTTCGGATTTATATGTCACTTAGTATATTTGGCAATCACAATACTTCGCCGATTAACGTCGGAAGTAAAAAATATTATAATCTGTTATACCAATTTAAGCGCAGTAAAAAACCATAGTAACTGATTTGCTTACTTACTTTGTGTTTCTCTGGCACCAATTGTTTTTATTTTCATTCGAAACCAAAAGAGAGAGATTCTTTGTCGACGTTAAGGATATGAACAGGCAGTTTCTTGAATTCTTCTGGCTGAGTTGCTAGAGGGTTCGGCGTTCGGTCTTAGGGTCACTCCCGGAACAATGTGTCCCAAGCCGGAAACAGACGGATTCCCCCAAATCCCGATGCTCGCCTAATGGACTGAATAATTCGATGTATCTGCTAGTTTGGTTTGCACACTTTTTGCTAGACATAACTGAAAACGCCGATGATTTAGTTTCATTCTTTCAGTAACTTTTCTCCGGTTTTATCTTTAACGTCAAACAGGTTGATCACTCTTCTATTCTAATTCTTAGTGTTTCCCTTAGGCCATGATTAAAATCACATTTTAAAAAATAAGGAAAATTATTGAACTACCGGAAAAAGAAAAATCAGCGCAAAAGATAAAGCCCGTAGTTTATTCATTGAATCAAAGCAGTTACGCCACAACGTCAAATAATGACAGTGACGCACATGGTTGCTACATTAATTAAAATTACTAGATCCTAGGACATTTACAAATCTACTTTGTCTTCGATGCCTTACCGCAAGCAACATTACGGAGCGTATGTTTTGTAAACGCTAGAGCTAGTATAAATTCTGTTTACCGCCTAATACCTCAATTACGGACTGTAAAGGCAATAATGGAGCTCCATGATCTCATTCGCGCTCGAAATATTTCGTCAAGGAAATGACGGATTCTTTCCCAAAGGCTTCGGCATTTTAGCAAAATGCTTAAAAGGACACCTCAAAGTTTGGAAAAAACTGTTTTTATAAAATAACAATGCAAATATTGAGGCAAAAAACGAAAATAAACCACAAATAAACAACAGCCGTTGGCGTAGGTACCTGACAAGTTTTGCAACACAGAAAACTGTTACCAACATAAATGTACCCAGGAAATTCAAACTATACGTAGCAATTTACTGTCAATTTTGCATCAAGGTTGTCATTCAAATTTACTAAATATGACGTAACTGCTTTGTTTCAGTGAATAAAGTATATTGCATTTTATTCATATATTTCAACAGATACAAGATCCAATTACAGAGAGACACTATGCAAGTGATGAAAAATAAATTGACATATGAAAAATATTATCATTGATTGATGACACTAAAAAACCCTTTGTGTAGTCCAGCACAAAGCCCTAGTAGTGCAGTGGTAGCAGATGCAAATTAATATATTCCTCAACGTTAATTGTACTCCTGAAATACATAAAGATGAATACTTAAAGGTATTGAAGAGCTAACAAAGGTTTACGTTACTGAACAGTTTTTAAGTATGACAATATTCTTCTTTTATATATACGAGTATGCTCACTCATACCAAAGTCAAACAGATAGTTAACATCGTTAAAGCATAAAAATATTCCATATTTTCTAAGTTTTTAGTAGATAAAACATTGTGTGGTTGCAACTGTTTAACCTAGGCTTAGATGTGGAAACATGCACCTTGGAAAAAACTAGTGGGTGGTACCGCCTCGGTTCCTCGACTTTCTTTTTGCTTGTCAATGATGTTAAATAGACCTAAAGTGACCCGTTGGCCGACATGTACCGCCACCAGGCAATTCGAGGTTCCGGGGTTTCCTTAACGCGTATACAATCACTTGAACGGGAAGAAGTTGTATAATGAATACAACAACTTCCGGAACAAGCATTTGCCACGGCCCCGCTCAGCAGGGGAGGTCATATTTATGGCAATTTAGATGACAGTGTCCTGTTAGAAGACATACAACGGTCCGTAAGGCCTTCCTGCTAGATCTGGACAGGTCCTCTATAACTTTCGTTCTTTGGTGAACTCTCTTGCCTGAATTTATCCTAATTCGACACTCCACCATTCTTTGGTCAAACCTATCATGGTCGGTTTGATACGTAGCCTCGCCACAAAATGGCTCTGGACCCATGAGGCAATTTACCGTAACTTTTTTGGGCTGGATCATCTCCCTTCTTATTTCCTTTGTGGCCTTCGTGCCGCAAAAATACGACATTAAAAACATATCCGAAAAGTTGTTTTCAGAAAATTGGAAGAGAGTTTCTTCGTGACCTCTATAATAAGAGCGGAGGTTATACGGAAGTCAACTTTGTAAGCTCAAACAGCAACCAACATTATCTAGGTAATATTAGAGATTACCGGCAGACTTCTTATTGATCTCTTAAAACTTTTGTGAGTTACTCTATTAAAAAACGTAAGGTTGCCACGTTCTTTTCAAAAGTTTGAAATACTGGTCTGTCCTCGTATGACCCCACGTATGAACATTGATTCCTGATTACGAATCTATTGTCAAAAGTAATTATAAGATCATATTAAAGGTCGTCAAGAAATTCCTTTTTGATCATCAGAGCCTTTTGTGAGAAACTTTCTTAAAAAAAATGCATTTTAGCAAAGTTTTGGGGATGCTCGGGTATTTAGTACTAGTATATTGGATGTTTTAATAATGAATTTTGGTAAACATGCATTTTATTATTAGCATTACTTACTTACCTTTTAGCGACATTTTGTAATATTTTTTATTCTACTGAATAAAAAAGAATTCCAGAAAAATTAGTTGGGCGGATTCGTCAGGATGGTTTTTAGTGATTTTACGATTAAAGTCGATCCTTTGAAGTTTATTCCGCTAAAAAGACAGATTACTGGGCAGGACTTTTCTTCTTTTAAAAATATTATTTCTTCTGAGAAAATTCCAATATCGTGATAAGGGTCTCGTGGAGTTATGTCCTGAGGATAAAAGTTTTCCGCAATTTCTCTGTTACCACTGCATTATCCATCAGCAAGCATTATGTGGACATTATGAAATTGATACTAAAAATTGTGAACAAGATTAGAGCTCAAGGGTTACAAAGAAGATTATTCAAAACCTTGGCCGATGAAATTGACTTGTCAATACGAGGAGCTACTTCTTCACTCTGAAGTCCGATGGTTAAGTAGGGGACGAGTGCTGAAACGTTTTAATGATATCATATCTGCCATAGTTCAATTTTTCAAACAACGTGATGAACCGATTCCGGAACTGGAAAATTCAATCTGGCTTGAGTTTTGGGAACTAAAATTAATCGATGGCGATACCAGCCATTTTCCTGTTCTTTCAGAAAAAATATCTTCATTAGAACCATATGACAGTAAATATCATGTAGAAATAGTCTCTAATTTGAAAGATAACTTCAAAAATCGTTTCCAGGATTTCAACAAAATTGCTATAGTGGCGCAAATTGTTGTTCCACCCTTCAAGGAAATTGATATTTATTTATTTATTTATTCCCAACAGGTAACACCCAATTACGGAAAAAATACAAAAAAAAGTTACATACTTAGCAACAGCGGTAACGCCAAACACTAAAAAAACTTAAAAAAAGAAAAAACAAACTCTTACTGACAAAGGTACCAGTCTCTGTAGCACTTCACAACAAAGTTCTCACTATCAAAAAATAAGTCACAGGAACTGCAAACAGAATTGAAACATGTACAAATCATATTTACTGGAGATCTAGACAATAAATTAGTATTACCAATAACCGGATAGAAAGTAATTTGAGCACGGTTTCCCAACCTAGGCACACGAAAATTAAGCTTACTTAATATAAATGAACAATCAACTTGATTGTGTAAATTAAGAATGTGCAAACAACGAACGACTTTTTAAAAAAGCGACTTTATTTAACAGAAGACGAATGAGTACTGGTCACCTTGGTTTACATGCATCTCTTACTTATAACCTACGCTAGAACAAAGGAATTGAAAAGTGCAAACCTAAGCAACTCTACATATTAGATCATCATCATAGCAGTGCCGTAATTCCTCCCTCTTCAAGAAGATTGAACCTCCTGGTTCAAAGGAAAAATCTGGTTAAGTTCAATGTCATTTTTGACTGATTGATTTTTTGGTTCTTTTTGCTTCAAAAGAGAGAGCAATTGTTTTTTAAACAAAGTATAATTACAACAAATGTTAAAATACATAAAATAGTTACAATGCTAAACGTGGACGTTTTGTGTGAAAAAAATAAATTTTTTAATTTATCGTGTAATAAAACATTATTCAATTGTATATCCGAATAACCTTTTACATCAGTATTTTCAAATAACATATTCTTATCATAGTTCACCATAATGTTAGGTATGTATAAAGGTTTCGAAATATCAGAAATCTTCAAATACTCAGTATGATCAATAAATGTTTTACAGTTTAAGCTGATAATAAAAGAGGAATCAATTTCTTTTCTTTCTTTGGTACAATCTTCATATACTGGAATATTCTTGTTAGTATTCACTAAATAGTTATCATGTTTTAATTGAATTACTTCTGAAAATGAACCTTTTGCCAAGAACGTACAATTTTCAACTTTAAGTAAGTTACAACTGGAATGGATTAGTATAGTACAGTAAAAATATTTATTACTCAATAATTTGCATTCATCACAAAAATGTATAGTTTCATTTTCGATAATATTTTTATGTTTCAATACCAGAATATTATTTTGGTGTATAATGGGGTATATATTGGAATATATAAAGTTACCAGTAACTGTTGGTATGTGAAGAACAAATATGATTTCTTCTTCGAGGACTATAATACTTAATTCACATAATTCGAAAAATTCAAAATTGTGCAGTTTATCAAGTGGGAGAAGTTCATTTTTGTCAAATAGATCACTTAATAACGAATGGATATAATTAATTTCAGTCTTACTCAGCTGTAAGAGATTTATGCCCTGATTTGTGCTCAGGTTAATGGTTAACAGTAAGTGTGATAAATAATTAGAAAATCTTTGAATAATTATTATCTCATTCAAGACATACTGAGAATTAGCGTATTCGCTATGCAATTTGTTGAGGTTATCCAAATTATCTCTCAAATTTTTCTTTATAATTAAAGTGTTATTTTCAAACCTGTCTTGTAATTGTTTTGCTACAGAGACGGTTCGGGAATTTTGTAATGATAAATTATCTTGATTTTCCTTCAGAATTTTCATATTTGCCATTATTTCGTCTAGATCAGATTGATCTAAATTGCCTGAAATATATTTTATGACGGAACCAAGACCATTAAATAATCCACGCTTAACTCGTTTAAATTTTAACATTTCATATTTGTCTAAAAGCAAATTGTATTCATGTTCAAGTTGTGTCATCAACGTATCATCTATTCTTTGTTTTGCAAAATAGACATTTGACGTTATTTGCTTGATATTTTCATTAATGAGAGTGAGATTTATATGAAAAAATGTCTTATGGTACGCTTTTAGTAGATAGGCGTTACCTAGCTCTTGCTTAAAATATGGTGCTTTATTCTCGATCAGCTGGGTCTCTAGGCCGGCTAGTTGAAGGGCCTGGATTAGGATCCTGAAAGTTAGAAATTTTGCGTTGCGGTTTCACTCTATTCAGTCTATGCTTTTTTCCTTTAGTGCGCAAATTAATATGGACATTTTCTTGTTCGTAAGAGGTCTCTTTAGAATACAGGGGTTTTGTTTTATGTGAACGATCTAATGCAGATTTAAGATATACTGGACCTTCTAAGGTTGGAATTTCCTTATTTCGATTTTGATTAATTTTTTCTAGTCTTTCCGTTGCCTTATCTAGTACACGGTTCGATAGTTCTTCATAAAAAGGTAGTAATTCTCTGTACCGTTTCTCGTTATATTCATCATATAATTTTGTGGGGGTATCGATCAAATGCTTATTCAAATCGTCGTAAGGACCGTATAATAATGAAAATGGGGTATATGTGGTCGTAGAATGGACACTTTGGTTATAAATTAAGATAGCTGTCGTCATTAGATCAATAATCGAATCGATTTTATTTTGCTGACGTAAAATTTTGAGTTTTTCTTTCAAGGTACTATGAAATCTTTCAAGAGGTGATAATGATGAGGGGTTACCTACACTAGTAACATGACATTCAATTTTGTGCATATTACAGAATTCTTTTATAACTTTTGTGTTAAGTTCACCAGGATCAAAAGTTATTTTGTCAGGATAATTGTGATGGGAAAAGAAGTGTCTGATTTTGTTTAATATTTCGTTAGATAATTTTGATTTTAAATTGTAGGCCTGGGCATATTTACTAAATAAATCAACAAATGTTAAAAATATTTGTTGTTCGACTTGAAAAATATCTAGAAATATATGTTCAAATGGTCTTTTGGCTATTAGAGGTCCTTCCATAGGGAGTTCGATTGGTCGTCTTTCGTATTTTGATGTCAAACAAGTATTGCACTGATTAATGTAATTTGATATTATTTTTTTCATATTTGGAGTGAATGCTTTTTTCTTGAAATGGCTGTAAGTTTCATTGATACCATTATGCGTTTGGCTATGATAGAAAGACAATTGTTCTGTAAATGAGTCTTTTAGTAGGTATATAGGCTTATAAGAAGCTTTAACAAATCTTATACCGCTGTTCGAAAAATACTGTTCTAAAAGTTCGTTAAGTTTAAATTCTAAAAGTTGATTTTCATACCAAATACCATAAGTATGATCGGGCTGAAGATATTCCTTCATGAATTTCAAAAGTTGCTCTGTTTCAGATCCACTTCGGACTGTTACCATTAAAGTTCCATTGCAAGACTTTGTTATTTTGTACTGATTTTTTAACTGAAAATGTATTCGATTTTTGAAAAAATAAAAATTCTTTTCTTGATACAATATATGATTGATAGGATTTTGGGCAGATGAATGTCGAGTAACATCAGATTGCTCAACAATTTTGAGTCGTTCATCTAACGGCATTTCATCTAATAAATCAATTAAAGGTAAATTATCTTCATTCAAGATTTCATCAAGTTCTTGGGTTGTTAACTCTTCTACAGAATCTACTTGTGGTAAAATGGATAAAAGATCGTCATCCTCTAAAGCGTTAATTTCAATTCTACTGAGCGCATCGGCTACAACATTGTCTTTGCCTTTTTTATATTTAATTGAAAAATTATATTCTTCTAACTGAAGCTTCCATCTAATCAATCGCTGATTGGGCACTGATAAAGAACTCAACCAAACTAGGGGCTTGTGATCACATTCGATTAGAAAATTTTGACCAAATAAATAAGGACGGAATTTTTTACAAGAATCAACTATTGCCAATAGTTCTTTTTCAATAACGCTGTAATTGCGTTCAGCAGAATTTAATGTTCGAGAGTGGAAAGCAATAGGCTTATCATTTTGACTAAGAACTCCTGATAGGGCTATATTGCTACAATCAGTTGTCAATGTAAATTTTTTGGAAAAATCAGGATAAGGCAGAATAGGTGGGTTACAAAGAGCTTCTTTACAAAGTTTAAATGCATTGATATAATCTGGATTATTGATATTGATTTTTTCATCTTTACGTAAACATTTTGTGAATGGCTTAGTCAATTGTGCAAATCCTTTAATAAATTTACGATAATAGTTCATAAGGCCTAAAAATGACTGGATTTCTTTAATCGTAGTCGGGAGAGGATATTCTTGAATTACTTTGATTTTATCTGGGTTTGGAAGTATGCCTTGTGGCGTGATGACATGACCTAAGAATGGAACATCTTTTCTCAGGAACTCAGATTTGTCCAGTTGGATTTTTAAATTAAACTGATTCAGTTTTTGGAATATTTTTCGAAGATGCAAAATGTGTTCGTCTAGGGATTTTGAAAAAACAATGATATCATCCATATAGACAAAACAAAAAACGTTGATATATTCTAACAATACAGTATTCATCATACGTTGAAAGGTAGCAGGGGCATTTTTTAACCCAAATGGCATACGGACATATTCATAGTGGCCATTTTCAACAGTAAAAGCCGTTTTTTCTATAGACTCAGGATCCATAGGGATCTGGTGGAACCCTTGTGCCAAATCAATAGTAGAAAAATACATGCTTTTGCCTAAATTTTCCAAAATTTCTTCAATTAGTGGGAGTGGAAATTTATCTTCAATTGTTATTTCATTCAGTTTTCTGAAAACAATAACCATCCTATATTTTTTAACACCGGATGCATCCATTTTCTTAGGAACTATCCAGCAGGGTGATTGATAGGGTGAATTGCTTTGTCGAATGATTCCATCATTCAATAACTTGGAAACTTGATTTTGGATTTCCTTTTTGAGATGATAAGGATATCGATAATTTTTTACATAAATTGGGTCTTCATTTTTTAACCTAATTTTGTGTGCAGTGGCATTACAGGGAGTTAATGGTTCGTTAGGCTTGAAAAATACCTGTTTGAATTGCTTGCAGAGCTTAATAATCTTTTCTTTTTCTTCACTATTCATATGAGACGTACGAATTAAATTTTCAACACGTATATTGGATTTTTCAGTGGAAAATGGAGATTCTTTTTCAATTAGAAAATCATCAAGAGGTTCAGATAAAAATGGGTTGGAAATATCAAGAAGATTTATGTCAATTGGATATTGAATAGCATTATTTTCTACGTTACAGATACATTCAGGAAAATATTCGTCAGAATTTTTGAATTTCAAAGGTGGAATAACAACAGAACCATTATCCAAATTTCGGATAATTAATGATTTTTTCGGGTAACTATACTGAACTGGATTGTTTTCTCGAATTGGCTTAAAAGAAGTGTTATAAGTAATTTTACATTTATCAGTAATAATCTGATGTTTAGTCAAATCAATAGAGCAATTAAGCTTTTGTAAATCATAGAATCCTAATAAGCAGTCATAACGTGAATGCCAAGGAAGAATTAAAAATTCAATTTCAGTTTTATTCTTCCATTCAGAAAATATGGGAATTTTACAGGCATATTGACCTCTAAAATTGGACGTACATGAATTAATTTCAAAAGGATGATCATAAATACGATCTGGAAAATATTTAAAAGCAATTTCTGGATTGATCAGGGAGGATGATGCACCAGTATCGATTAAGATGATAAGATTAAACTGAGAACAAAAAATATACGGAAGGTGGGTTTTTTGATAATTATTTATATCTAAGTCAAATTTTGAGACTGGCTCGTCGAAGGAAAATTTTCTTCGTCATTGTTTTCAAAATAAGATTCATCGGGGATATAGTCTGAATCGAAATCTTGGGTATATTCCTCAGATTCATATTGTGGCGTTCCTGCAAAAGTTTGTTCTTCCTCATTTTCAAGATGAGTAATTTCTTCGACATAATAATGGTTTGGTTTGGGACCTACTTGAAAGGCATTAACTCTAGTGGGCATTTGTTGACGATATGGGTTTTGCTGGGGTTTCGGTGTGCGTGCTGTAGATACAGACATAGGTATAGGATTACTTTTTTGTTGACCTGGAATGGGTTTTTTGGAAAAAACATTCTGTGGTGGTCTGAAAGCTTGAATGTTTGTAGGGTAATGAGGTTTAAAATTTTGTTTAGGTGGTGGTAGTTGCGTGGGACCTGTAGGGAAGGTTTGTTGTGGCTCTAGCCAAGTTTGACTATTTTGGGCTCTAAACTGATTGGGCTTTTGAGAAAAATTAAAATTAGACCTTTGGAAATTTTGATTTGAAGCTTGTACTTTATTCTGAGACTGAGGCTGTTGTCGTTTATATAGGCTCGTTCTTAAGAAATTTTTGTAATCAACTTGCATTTGCAAATTATCATAATCACGACAATATTGAACACAAGAATCAATTGTAGTAGGATTTTGCTGTCTTACATAAGACCTATATGGTTCATTCAAACCAGAGATAAAGGAGCTCAAAGACTGTCTATCATAGTCTCTCAATTTAAAAGCAATATGATCGGGATTATCATGGTATTCTAAATTTGCAAGTTCTTTCAGGCTCTGTACCTTAAATTTAATTTCTTGATAAAAGTCTTCATATTTTTGGTTAGGTTTCTGAACTGACGTATATAAGGCGGTGAGAAGAGTTTCTTCATTTCTAGGATCTTTATATTTGGATAATAATAATGATTTTAAATCTGGCCAGGTTCTCGGACTAGTTAGATGCTCTAAATCTCTTACTTCGCTTTTCAGCTGAGAAATAACGTATTGGAAAGCATACGAAACAAAAGGTGTATTAACAAATTCTGCAATAAACTTTTCTGAATTATCAAAAAAATAAATTAGATCTCTGTGACCTCCATGATATTCTGGTACCATATATTTAGCTACATTGAATTTAATTTGTAAATCTTGAAGAGACATGGTTAACTGATTAAAATTAAGACGTGAGGGTGTCAAAATAACTTGTCTAACAGGTGTATTTTCGACTACAGATTCAAATTCAGAATCGGACATTAAATATATGCAATTAAAGTCACTAAATAAGTTTACTTATAGATAGCTTTAACGAGTATATATAAATGTAAAGTAATAGAGGGCGAAAAAGTTTCGAGAAATAAATGGAAAAATCACTGAGTACAGCAAAAATTGTAAATGTTGTTTCTTACGCTACACTGGGCACTAGCAGCTTCATTTGGAGAGATCTGAGATACCTCCTTGGGCCAATACAGCTCCTCCTGGTTGACAGCTTGCCTGCCGTGGATCCAGCACCTCGCTCCTGTCAGTTCCTGTCGTTTTCTCAAGTGTCGTTGCCTGCTCCCAAAATACTTAGCAAGTATTTCGGCCTGGTACTTCGATGGTGATGTGCCTGCTCGGTGTAGCCTTCGAAGTTCTTTGTGATCGACGTCAAAACGATTGAAATCGTACCCGAACACACCGGACGATTTTTTGCACTTTTTCGGTCTCGATTGAGCGATACTCGTGAATCAATACCGCCGATTATCGATTCGGTACGCCGATATCCTGTTCGCAGCGCCAATTAAGAATGTGCAAACAACGAACGACTTTTTAAAAAAGCGACTTTATTTAACAGAAGACGAATGAGTACTGGTCACCTTGGTTTACATGCATCTCTTACTTATAACCTACGCTAGAACAAAGGAATTGAAAAGTGCAAACCTAAGCAACTCTACATATTAGATCATCATCATAGCAGTGCCGTAATTTGTATGATATGTCGCGTCAAAGATGCAATGACTCTATATCAAAAATGTTTAATAAAATAGAATGGTCGAAACCTCTTTCAAGATAATTGCCATAACATTTGTAATACAAATACTTTAAAGCCTTATGCTGCACATATTCAATACTAACCCTTGAATTGTTGTAGATTGGATACCAACTTAATGAAGCGTATTCCAGCTTGCTTCTAATAAATGTAGAATATAAAAGCTTTAGAGTTGATATGTTTGAAAACCCTGACCAATTCCTTACAAAAATGCCTAGCTTCTTAAGCGCTGAATTCACCATTTGAGTGATGTGATCCTTGAATGTCAGCTTGGCATCGAATACAACACCCAAATCTTTGAACGTTTCTGTTCTTTGCTTCCTACTAAAAGACAGAAATTTACACTTTGATACATTAATCGTAAGAGAGTTTCTGGAACACCAAGAATGCACCAAGTTCAAGCTGTTTTGAAGAGAGATACAGTCGTGATAGCTCTGAATAGCAGTATAAATTTTCAAGTCATCACCATAAAGTAAATGCATACCAGGTTATTCCAGCGACAGATCATTGATAAACAACACAAAAAACAAAAGACCCAAATTGGATCCTTGGGGCACTCCAGATGTTGCTGTATAAGAATTAGATTTAAAACCACCAAACTCAATGTACAGATTTCTATCAAATAAATATGATCTGATCAACTTCAATAAAGATTTAGACAACCCAATCATTTCAAGGTTAGAAAGAAGCAAGTAATGATCTATCTGATCAAAGGCCTTTTGTATGTCGGTATAAATGACATCCAACTGACCCTGGTCATCTAATACCTCAGAGATAGTTTGGGTCTGCCAGCAACAAAACCATGCTGGTTAGGAGATAAAGTACATTTGACTAGAGTTGAAAATGGTATTATAAATAATAACCTCGAAAAGCTTACTAAAATTGCAAAGTATCGCCTATAGTTGCAAATATTACTTCCATCCCCACTTTTAAATCCAACAGTTTGCGACTTCTGTTAAGCAGAATTTTAGCGAAGACATCGCTGCGACAGAAATGGAAGTGATTGCGTTTCAAAATGATTTAGCTTTAAAATCTTAGTCTCAAATACAGAATGTATCTGGCCTTCAGTAAGTGAAGATGAATATTCAGTTTTATGTCGTGTTGCCTTTAAAGTGAACGTGTTATTTAGTTCAACCTATTTGTGCAATTCTTCTCTTTCAAATATTAAGTTTATTATAAACAAATATCGTAACCAACTTATAGATGAACATTTCGATAATTGTATTCGAATGGCGGTACCAAATTATACTCCAAACGTTAAAAAACTTGTCAGTAAGTCTGAGTGTCTGGTTTCTCATTGAACACGCATTTTTTATCTGGACATGTTTTTGTTTAAAATAGTGCGTTGCTGTTTTGATTTTTAGTTACCTTTATTAAATCGTATGTGACATGCCATTGTAGCTGACGAAAAATTCTGTTTATTTTTCAAACACCTACGATTGGTCGGAATGGATGTAGGTACGTAGTATGTGTTAGTTATTAATTTATTTAAGTTTATTAGTATTATTAAAATAAACACATGTACGCTGCATACAACTGTGTATAATTTCATTTAAGTTAGCTTACATTGCTTACGACCAGGTAGCTCACTGTTTATTCCAAAATTATCAAATTAGCTCAACACACTAAAAAGGTTGCCGACCACTGCCCTATAGTATTATTTTAATTTTGTATTATTGATTTGAGGTGCCAGGTGAGCAGGATGATGCTCTTATAACACCCAACCAATTTCGCGATTCTGGTGCGTAAGCAAGCCCGGTGATTTTTTATGGGGAAAGCTCTCAGAGTAAAATTTAAAAGCTTTCGTTGGTCGTGCGCTGTGCCGGGCGGTACGGCATCGTAACGGCGTCCTTAAAAATGGTTTCCCGATAGATGCCGCGCCGTTTTCCGTGTTAATAGATTGGCCGATATCTATTCCAGCCGATACGTGTCAAGTTTCAGAGAAAATAACGACTCTGGGACCTGGGACGGTATTTTAGTCCGGTGCTCTCGTAGTTACCACATATATCAGTCAGCCGATACATTTTATTTCCCATGGCATATGCGACGGATGTGGAAATTTTTGTACTTTAGATAATGCATTTTATTCACTTTTTTTACACAGAAGCAGTCGCGCAGGCAGAAGCTCAAATGCCACAGCACCGCGGCTGCTAAGAGGACCTCAAAGACATTTTTTAACTGCCTCAAGTTAGTATGTAGAGATGGGAAAAGCCTTCTATTGTAGATTGTTCCACAACCTCGATACCCAAGGGACAAAGGAGCGGTCGTATCGGCCAGTTCTGGATGTACGAAGTTGGACACGGTTAGGGTGAGAGGCCGAAGTGAGGCGGGTCTGTCTGATGGCATAATGGAAGAAAGCTCTGAGGGGTAGGGGTACGAGAGAGCTAGACCGGCAGCACGCAGGTGCGAAGGGGTCCTGAGACTGTATGTCAGAGAAGTCAGACAGCCCTCCTCTGAACATCATTGAGCATGGATAATGTTGTAGGGGCAGCAGCACCCTAAACATGTAAACAATATTCGATGCTATGTACCAGATTGTTGCTTCCCAAGCAGTGACAACATACATGTCGCTAGATCAGAGAAAAAGTCGCTACTAGTCTTCTTTTCTCTAGCTCACCAGCTTGTCACTCTAAACTACTGCATGTAGAGTTATTATTATTAAACAACAAATTTGAGTTGAGTACAAGTACTATAAACTCAAACACATAATAGATAATAGTGTACAGACAAGAGAAATATAACAATTTGACAATCTTGGCACTTCTGAAGTAGACATATACAGAATGGGAACAATATGCTAAGCACTGCGGTGTCTATCATAATTGTTTTTGAAACTGTTGGCGGATGTCGAGTTCACTAAATAAAATGGAAGACTGTTCCATGCATCGAAGACACGGTTTGAGATAAAGCGCTGACGAGTAGCGGTTCTAAAAGCTTCCTTCTGCAATTTGAAGTTATGACCTCTGAGATTGTTCGTGGCCAGACGAAACAGATGCGACATGTCCACACCAAACAAATGATGCAGTGCTCTGAAAGTGATGATGAGATCTCCTCGCATTCTTCTATCAGCAAAAGCAGGCAGGTTATATAACTCGACGCGCTCTTCATAGCTCGGCTTACGTGTTCCATAAGGCATACGTGTAGCACGACACTGAACGGCCTCTAATAAGCTGCTATCACGAACAAGGTTTGAATCCCATACTGGGGCAGCAAACTCCAGTAGAGGTCGTACGAAAGTTGTATACAAGAAGGAGAAGGTACTAACGGTGCAACCGCTAAATGATCTTTAGATCATATATAGCAACCGCTTTGCCTTAGAGGTTATGTTCTGAATGTGCTCCGACCAGGTGAGCCGGTCATTAACTGTCAGACCAAGATCTGTGTAAAAAAAAACAGTCTCTAAGGTATGTTTGCCAATCTTATATGTTAAGTTAGGATTATTCTTACCCAGGTGGAGAACGTAGCATTTCGAGAGATTTAAAGGCAGGAGACCAAGTTCTGACCACTTTTTGATCAGCTTGAGGTCTTCTTGAAGCACAGATGAGTTCATGGCAGTGTTATAGACTTTAGTATCATCTGCATAGATGGAACACATAGAAGAAAGTCGGGTGGGAATGTCGCTTGTATAAAGAAGAAAAAGTATTGGCCCTAGCACAGATCCTTGTGGAACTCCACTAGTAACACGATGGCTAGAAGAATAGGCGTCTCCAACACGGACGGAAAAAGATCTATCTAACAAAAAAGCTTCAATCCATAACAACAAATTTCTCCTGATTCCGAGATGTTCAAGCTTGAGCAGGAGCCTTTTATGCGGAACTCGATCGACAGCTCTGGAAAAATCCAGATAAATCACATCGACCGGTTCATTTGCGTCTAAAGATCTGGTCCAATTGTCGATGCAGTGTAACTTGTTGGTGATAATTGATCTACCAGGAATAAAACCATGTTGGTTGCTTGGCAGCAGGTTGTTCTTGAACGCAAATGTCATAAGTTGTTCTTGGACGATCTATTCGGCTATTTTCGCGGCTATAGGCACAAGACTGATAGGACGGTAGTTTTTCGCAGATGTTTTATCTCCTTTTTTGTATGTAGGTGTCTCAGATGCAGTACGACAACAGGAAGGAAGGATGTGATTTTGAAACGAGGAGTTGAATATAATGCACAGGGTGTATGCGAGAGCTGAAGCACAGGTTGAAAATCTATGTTACAGATGGTCGCTAGGCATCTATGAGGGCTGGATAAGTTCGGAAGAGTACCATCACCATCAGGTTCATTCACAAAATCTTCACTGAAAGCATCGGCAAGAAGATTGGCAGATTTTTCGGCATCAGTATGTAGGTGACCATTGGGATCACGGATTTGTGGGGAAGAAACCTTCGAGTTCGGGGTGGAGCTCAAGTATCTAAACAACTCCTTCTTATCTTTCGATGATACAAGATTTTGCTGATAATTGCGCTTGGCGTTTTTCAAGTTCTTGGAAAGGGTGTTAGATCGATGAGATACATAATCCTGTTGTAGTCTACTTCTATGGAATCTTTGCCATAACGCTTTTTTATGCCTCAACATCTTTGAGAGGTTATGGTTAATCCAAGGCTTTCTTGGGTGAATATCTTCTTTGTGGTCGTTGGATTCGGCGAGAGAATATATCCCACATATCTTCAGTGCTACGTTGTGCAAGCAGGTTGGACCAGTTTATTTCAGACAATGCTCGATTGAGAGCACAGTAGTTTAACAGCTTCACAGTTTTGAAGTGTCCACGTAATGGAGTTTGTACATAGAATTGAAGTGAGGTCAATAAAGTACAGTGATCCGACTTGCCAAAAGGAGGCAGGTAGTCTAGACTGGAAACAAAGTTAGGATCATTAACAAATATCAGGTCGAGAGTTCTGGGAGTTTGACCTTCTCTGAATCTCGTCGGATGATCTACGAGTTGGAGGATGTTCGACTTACGCATTAAATCAATATAAGGGGCAGAAGGGGTAATGTTGTCATGGGCCAGCTGATGTCACGTAAGTGGAAATCACCAGTTAGCAGAATGTTTGTATTCTTAGTTAGAAGTTCCTCAATGAATTTACACAAATAAACATCACCAGCACAGGGACGTGGTCTGTAGATACAGGCTAATACAAAACGGAAGTTTGGCCGTGTTAGTTCCAAAAAGAGGCTGTCGATATCATCGAAGCTCTTGGAAGTAGTAGTTATTGTGAAATTGTCAGCAATTTCGGTACGTACATAAACACAGACCCCACAATACCGCCAGCGTGCGAGGGGAATCTATCCTATACAAACAGTAACCAGGCAAATTAACAACATAGTCAGGTGTATTTGAGCTGAGCCAGGTTTCTGTCAGGCAAAGAAACGAAGGTTTGGTTCCGTCAACAAATGCTTGCACTTCGAGAAGTTTAGATACCAGTGATTGAATGTTTGTGTAGCACACCGATCACTCGGTTAGCAGTTTTTTGATACAGAAGATTGCTGTGCAACAATATTGACAATGGATGGTCTACCCTTGACATATTTAATCGTGATACTGCATTCTCCAGCGGTTAGCCTTCGTTTCAGCTCCTCACGTAGTCGCTGCAGCTCATGCATTTGTGACGGTGTTTTGTCGTCCGAAATTTTAACGGAGTTATAGGTAGAGTGGCTTAAAATATCATTCTTCTTGCATTTTCGCATAGATAGACCACTGCACGTCGGTGCGAAAGGGTCCCGAGACTGTCCGTTAACGAAATGTCATCAATTAGACAGCAGTGGTGGCTGCAGTAGTAGACTCTTCGGTCCCTGATCAGTCGCCGTGCGCTGTGCGGGTTCGACTCCCGTCCCAAGAGACATTTTTCTCTTGGCTATGGATGTTGTGATTGTCCGTAGGTGGCAGACGGTCTCTGACTGTCGAACGCGCAGGTACCACCCGGCGGATCTCGCAGCCGGAGCCAGAATGTGTGTATGTTGCATGCACACGTGTTCCCTCACCAGAGTCTGTGTGGCGTTCCCCCTTTCCCATGTATCCCCCTATAGCCCCACGGTACCCAATGGGTGCTTAGGCATTATGCCTTCATGGTAGTTGGAATATAAAAAAAAGAATATTCTTAGCTATTATGGGCGATGCAAAGCCAACCTTTATTAACAGCAAAGTTTTGAATTGGATTCATCGTTCAGGAAAGAAGGTTGTTGATATGGAAAAGGAAGAATCTCTGAGCCAAGACTGACCTCTGGGAACATTCTTGTTGACGTTAATGGATGAAGGAGGCGAACCTGTCAATTACGACGGATATCTTGCGGCTACAGAGAAATCAGCCATCTACCTGCAAAGCTTCCCGGGGAGGCCATAGGATGTAGGATGGAAGTTTGCATGCCACTGCTGATCGAAGGCTTTTGTGATATCAAGAGCAATGGCATGAGCTTCATCATAAGACTGGATGAGTTTAGTCGACGGTTACGTGAATAAGCTAAGGACCTGTGGATCCCTGGTGACGGAAGCCATACCCGCCTGTCGCTAATCAAGCCGTGACTTTCGACGTAGTCCAGAAGCTCGCTATTGATCGACCTTACTTGTAACCTATTTGAGAAGGCTTTTTCTAGCTCTGCTAACCTCAGTCAGTTCAAAAATCAGATTTCCAGCGTAGTTGTTTCTGAAAAAAAGTCCCCACTTCCTCAAAATTGCATTATGGTCTTCTAGGGGATCACAGATAAAATCGTTATTAAACCGTAATTCGCCTGGACTAGATGGCAATGCGTTATATGATGGCGGCTTCGACTCCGGACGGCACAGGCACAGGCACCAAAGCGTTGGGCCAGTGTAACATAAAAATTACCCGTGGGGACATATATACATCGCGGGAAACGTGCCATGAGTAACAAGCGCACGTTAAAGTTATATCGGTACCGATCTGCAAAAGCAAATGCTTTATTACCATAGGGCGGCACCTCAGTCTCGGCCTTAGCGGCTCAGCGTCTCTACAAGTCAGCCTGGCTCAGCCTCTGATACATCGCTGTTGCTGTAGGGATGGTAAGTAAACGTCGATAGTCGCAAAATATCGATATATCTTTTTTTTTAATTGTAAGGAGGTTAAGATACAGGTCATACAATACTATAATCTTTTTCACGAGTATCCATTATGGTAGAATGACAGCTTATCATCTAGTAAAAATTCAAAATTCCCCAAATATGATATTTTTCCTGTTTAGATCACAGTTTTTTTTCTCTCAGGGAAAAGGGGTAGCTACCAGTAAAATCGGCTACAAAACAGCCACAAGACAGCTGCAAGGCTATAGAGTTTTTCTCAATGCCTTCCCACTAAGCAGATATCGAGTAAACTTCTGCTGGACATGCAGATAGTATAGAAAAAAAGGTGAGTACAAAAAAAGGTGCTGCTCCATAAACTGGTGATTGGGGTCCAATATGCCAAAATCTGCAAATCGAAGGAAGGGCCCAAACACCTTAGCCTACGCTTCAACAGGAAATGACGGACTGTCAGTTGACTGTCAATCAATGTCGAAAGTAGGAGGGCGCTGTTTGCCTATGGGCGGACCCTAGAAAACCAACATTACGAAGGACCAACGATATTTTATGAGGAAATTTCTGAGATAGTCGTTAATAAAATATTATAACATGCACAAGATTTCAACACAACACTGAGTCGCTAAGAAAGAGGGTTAGAATATTTCTGAACTTATAATTTCATGATTAGGTTGTTTCGAGCTCAATAAATTATGAAATTTGTTAAAAGAAAACCATTGAAAAGGGTTTGGCCTAGGAATCGGTACTCTATCATTAATAAAAAGAAATTCAAATTACTGGTAAGTGAGCCAGATTGTAAAAAAAGTTTATGTGATTTTGGCACGTTTCAAGGTCGATTTATTAGTTCCTCTAGCTACCTTCCGGCTCTACAATCAGATCAGCTACAGGTCACAATAATATGGCATTTTCATAGACGGCCACCATATTGTATTTAGAGTGACGTCACTTTGCTTATTGTGATTCTCTCATCGAGCCCTGTCATTTGATACTCATAATATAAGAGGAATTAGTATTACTACATATTGGGTGGTGGCATTTAATTTATTGTGTATTGTGTGGCATACCAAACGTATTTTAGCTCAATTGGTTAATGTTAGAGTCCAAAATTTAGTATCAAGACCTCTCCCACCGTTAAATGACTGCTCGTAAAAATAATGGCATTAGTGATATCGTTCTTTACAGATCGATATATCGATGTTCGAATATAGCGAGGTAACATCCCTAGTCGCCATCAACGGCCCAACATCATCGACATCGGCTGCGGTGCTGCGATTTTTTTCGTCCGCCTTTGAGCTCCTTTTGCTTTTTTGCTCAGGCCAGTAAATGGTTTATTTTCCAGCTCGATGATGGAAGGGTCACTACGGTTTTAATGGGAATGTTACTGGGCTCTGGTTCGCTCTCATTAACATCTACAGGGTGAACACGAATTTTCTGTACCATACATCTCGACTCGACCATAAAGTAAATCTTTTAGAAACAAAATTGATGTGTCAAGGGCAACGGCTATACATATAGTTTTAAACTATGAAATGTAAGAAAACATTACAAAAAGCACTTGATATCTACAAGTAATTATGTATGTTTCAGCAGATGATCAATTTTTGACCAATTGTAACTCTTAACTATCCTGTTTTGGAAAAACAAGCAAAGAATTCCAAGATAACATCACGTGGGTCCCATGGGAGCAACCTAACGAAATGTCCACGTAATAAGTAAGCACTAAAATATGAAAAGAGGCAACCCCAAGAACACGAAATATGCATTAAGTGTATTCATTCAATATTTAATAATATGTTTATCTCACTGAAATAATTGTTTTCTTAAACAATAAATATTTGGAATAAATATTCTTATTAAATATTTATTCAATATCCTTTAAATATTTTGAATACAATATTTCTTTTATAGTATTCATTAAATATTTACTTTTCAATCAATGGAAAATATTAAATCTCCATTATTTAGAAAATATTCATTAAACATTTTGAGCTACAGCGCATGTGCGTGTGACCCCAGTGGCATAATGGCAAGCCGACCTGAGCCTTTTGCCGGCATCCATTTTGCCTATGAGTTTCACTATGATGTGCGTGCTATCTGTGTACCTCCAAGTGGTACATGATTTGAGTGTTTTTTGTGGAAAAGGGAGAAGGGTAAGTCTTTCGATAATTAAATAGCTTAATTAATCTGACTAGTGAACATTATTGTGTCAGTTTAGTATAAAGGTATTCACAAGACCATAACTAACCTTGGAGTGTAACAGTTATTTGGGAATGGATACGAAAATTATATTCATAACATCCCAATGAAAAGTCATATAATCGCAACTTGATCGAGATACATCAAAAATGCTTTTTTTAAATATCTCAATCATTATTATTATTATTGTCTTTAGTAGCGGGCGACTCAGCTGTAACTATTTTAAAATTTTTAAGTTCAACAGCGACGTTCAAAAATTTTAAAAGTCGAAAATACTATATTTTTGTCCCTTGAATTATAATATTTATGGGTAAATTAGCCCCCTTACTACTGTAAAAAAGTCACATTTCAACAAAATCAATAAGTGGTCTATTTTTAAAAACCTTATATCAAGCTGTGCCCATGGACATTTTTCATCAAGATATCTAAAATAACATACGAAATTTTCTTAAAAATTAACCAAATCTCGAACTCTCAGAAGAAAATGTCGGGTCCATTTAGGTGCATTATAGAGCTGCTTTTCAGTGACCCAGATGAGCTACTACAGTGACTCAGCAGTGCTATTGTTCCACTGCGTTTTATATTCCCATAAACACACTGGAAATCAGCTTATGTATTCAATAATACTAATACATAATTAGTGAGATTTTTTTTCATAGAAGTGGATTTGCAAGATGCAGAAGAGGCTTAGAATGCTTTTTTAATGAGATTTTTCAAATTAAATCATTATTTATGTAGAATGAATTTTCTTTGTTAACCCAATTTTACAAAAGCATTTCTACAGATTTTGCTAAAATAACTAATGAAGAATTTTCTATATACACTGAAAATATATCAGATTAATGCTTGAAAATTCATATATATATTTAAGAAAAATATTAGATATTTCATCAAAATATAAAATTGATATTTAAAAATCTTTCCTCGTATATCTTCTAATTATTTGGAAAAAATATCGCAAAAATATATGAATTATATATACTAAAAATATCTATAACGAATATTTTATGGATATATAAGAAATATATTTATTGAATATTAAAAAATATGTCGCTACAAATATTTAACAATCATTTTCAAAAATATTCAATAAATATCTCATGCTATCGGGGAAGACATATTATTTATCTATTCTAGACCTATTTCTCATTAAATTAATCATAATAATGCACGTAAGATGTTCCAAGTTTCTAGAACTAAGAAAGTCCCATTTGGCTTTCAGATATTTTGAACACAACTATTTTCTATAGACTTAAGAATTCAAGATATTATAAAAATGCTAATCTCGCTTGTATGTTGCTTAGAGCTTCTTTGAATCTGTGGATAATTGCATTGTATAAAGTTTTATCGTCTACATTCCCTCCATATAGGCTAAGTTAGTGAAGCTAAGAAACTTCCGATGAATTCACCATACGGCAATGCTTCATACAAAATAAAAGCCTCACTAGACGAAAGACCCAAGGTTGTTGCTGAGCGCGTAAAATTACGAAATAATGTTATTTCATCACTTTTTCCATACCTCTTTTATCATTCAGAACTTTATTTTGGAACAATTCCTCCGACGTTTATTTAAATATTCTGAAATAAAAAAAGAGCTTACTTGTTATTACAAAAAATTACGTCAAGTAGGTTGACTCTGCAATTTCCACGCAATGCTATTATCACCTCCTAAAGGATCATTTTCAGCACCAACTAGACCCTCTGAGAAAAGAGTTAGTCAAACAGGTCCATACAGTTAGTCCATAGTCATTCCTACCCTGCCCTACCGGTAGCGCATCTGAAAACGTCGCCTCTCCCCGATACTCAATTCGGTCAGAGCATATGAAACTCTATGCGCGGCAGGAATACGTGTGATATCAAACCAGAATAACAGATCTCACCAAGGCCGGCGGCGTGCCGTCGGGAGCAACAGCCGCAGCTCGTAGGTACGCGATTCATTTGCTGGGAACATTTTTATAGTTTTAAGAGCTAACGTACGGTGAAATATATGTCGTGTAAAATACAGGGCGTAAACGTTATGGTAGTCATTATTGAAAAGGGTAATAGGGGGGGGGGGGTCAAAACAAGTAAAAAGTTCATATGACCCATGGTCCAAAAGTCAATAGATTTTTGTCTAAATTGCTTTATAGTTTACAACTTTAAGTGCTTTATATCGACCATAATCACCACAATCTTACTAATTTTTATAATCTAATCAAAACGTTTTTAAATTGGGTAATTAAAAAATAAATGGCATTAAGTTTTTCTAAGTTAAGGCAAAATTGTAGTCAGTAACTAAGTAAGTTTCATTAAATTTAATATTTACAACACACATGACAACAGCGCGTCGGTCATCATCACTCTTATCGAACCGGCAATCGATCGCAAACGGTAATAGTGGTTAGTATCTTGTTTTGTTTTTGTTCGCGTACGTCGTCGTGTTGATTTACAATGTTCTCGAATCAAGACTTCGCCGACATGTTGTTAGTTTACGGTGAAGCTCGTCAGAATTCAAATCTTGCAGCTCAAATTTATCGCGACAGATTTCGCCAACGGGAAAATCCAGACAGAAGGAAATTTGTGCAAGTGTACCAGAGACTTCGAGATACAGGAAGTGTTCAGCCAACTAATATTCGCACGCGTGAAAGACAGGTTACTGTAGAGCAGGAAGAACAAATTTTAAATATCGTGAAAATCACCAGAAGACTATCCTCGCAGACTAACATTCTGACAGCGGTTTTTGGACAAAAACATTGAAAATCCGGATTTTTTTTAAAAACATTCTAGCGACGGACGAATGTACTTTTACGAGAGACGGGATATTAAATTTCCATAATACTCACACGTGGGCTCATACCATTCGTGAAGGTCATTTCTAACAACGTTTTAAAATAAATATTTGGACGGGTATTCTTGACGATCAGGTAATTGTCCATTTCGAGTTACCCCCAAAGTTGTCAGGAGAAGGATACCTTAGCTTTCTAGCCAATAACCTACCAGAACTTTTGAAACACACCTTAGACAACATGCCATTACAATGGAGAAAATGGCCAGCAAGCTCTCCTGACCTCAACCCGATGGATTTCTGGTATTGGGGAGAACTTAAAGGGATGGTTTATGGGGCTGGTCCAATAACAACTGAAGCACAACTTCGCGAAAAAAATGTTAATACGGCTGAAATAATAAATGGACAACTTCGAGGACCTAGAGTAAGAAAAAACTGGGTTGGTCGTAATGAAGCTTGTGTGGAAAGTGGAGGACGACATTTTGAACACCGTCTTTAAATACAAAAATTTTATGATGCACTATCCATTTCATATAACTTTTAATTGGTGTTACTCCATCTATGATGATTATTTGGATATTTCGTCAAGTATATTGACTCAGTACTTATGACGCACTGATATACAACAGACACGGACTGACAAACCGACATAAATGAGTAATATGGACCTGTATGATGATGTGATGATCTTTAAGCAACAGAAAACTAGTGAGCCGAAGTTCGAATATTATCGCAAGTTGAATACCTCCATCATTCAGGTAGTCGTATATTTTGAAAATTGATTCAGAGGCGACGCAAATAAAATCGCTGGAACATAGTATTACAACATTTCAAAGATTCTTGCTAATTTCTAGACATTGTTTGGACGGAATGGAAATTGTAGGCTGGAAGCTTGCATACGGTAAATGGTTATAAATTGTTGTATATTTGGTGTCAGTAAAATACCTTCTATTATTAAGAACCTACTGATCTCAGTAATACTATGCACCTATTAGACATTATAAATCACACATATTTTCGCTGTTTCTGCAATGGAAACAGAAATAGGATAGATTTGCTTTATACATGGTGTCCGCAAAGTTGGGGTTTTCCTTTACACGACGTGTGGATCTTAAGAAAATAAGCAGATTTTCTTAGTAGCATATACACCAATGTCTTAAAATAACCGAGATATTGGGCACCGCATACTCAATTAAGCCTGAACCAAACCGAAGCCGGTCCTGTCCTATCCCTCGATCACGTCCACAGCGCCAGCGTACAGTTTACGACGTACGACTACGATGTAGATACGGATTTTACGACAGAGCCGTACTTGGAATTCCAATTCAACTGTACAGTGAGTACTTTTTCATTTATTTTTTTTACTTGTTCGCTCACGTTTAAACACAAATTAGCTTTGTTACATCACAAGCGTAGTTGTGTCTGAATAGGAAAACTCCAACTTGGCGGACACTCTGTATAGTTTGTTATGCAACGGCCGAAGATTCATCGTACCTAAGTGAACCTACAAAGTCACGATTCGATTTCGACGAAGGCGTAGGGAGTATAGATTCAATCTACTTGACGTCATTTCTCCAACAATTACAATACATCTTCGCCGCATATACTATCACTGCTATATTTCAACGAACAACAATACGCCACTGTCGTTTGACCGTTTGTAAAACACTTTATACATGTGATCCTGTCAATTAGCTTGAGTGCCCTTTAAAAGACTAAAACGAGTTACGTTCACCATGTGACAGAGGAAAATATATAGGTTAATACCCTTGTACCTTGTACACATTTAAATTATAAGGTTCTTAGTCTACATTTAAATAGATGCCAGTCTGGTACAAATGTATTGTCTCTTTAGCTTAAATTAGGTTTGTATACCGATTATTCTTCTTGTACCTACATTAACAAGATTTATAGGGTTGTTAAATAAATTTACTTTTATTATGGGGCTCGAAAATTTGTCGACATCGTATAACCTTCCACCTACAGGAAATCTAAGTAGGACTGGATCATGCTTTCTATGTTTGCATCATCTTAAGTTATATTTGTTTATTTATTAACGTTTTCCTATTACATAAAAAAACATTATGTTTATGTGACAGATTGCAATATCTTATATAAATTATTAAGCATTTTCACTGCGCTTTTTGATATGCTTAATATTGCCACTCAAAGTATATGTATTGTAACTTACAGCGACGTTGTCAGATCTAGAAATTCTGGTAACTGGATAATAATAATATTTATTACCCTCATTAAACAGTATATAAAAGTTTACAAACAAAAAGCCTTAAGAGAATACAGGGCTACATCAGCTTGCCCCTTAAAGAAGCAGCTGCTAGAGCCAAAAAAAATAAACAAATTCTATAATAATGCAAATGGCCATTAAGACACTGATAATTAATAATGTTTTGATATTAAGGAATATAGCGAAGTATAGTAAGTAGAGAAATGGAAACTTAGAGTGAGAAGGGAAAGCGAGGGGAAAGAGAAGAAGAGAAAAGGGGGAGCAGGAGATGTGTTTTCTATGATATCTGAGACAGTAAATCACTTTTGAGGTTCCTCTCAAATGTATCTACCGAGAGAGAAAAATCTTTAATTTTGAATTTATTTACTAAAAAGGAAATTTGATATGAGAATGATTTCTTAAATGATTCTTTATTGTGTGATGGTATAGTAATCAAATTCAACCTTCTAATGTTTAGATTATGTACATCAGTCCGGTAACTAATTTTTAAGTGAAGATAAGGGCGGCTTTTATATTTTATAATCTTGTAAAAAAATGAAGTAGAGTGCAAGGTACGCCTCTGAGGCATAGTCAACGATCTCAGTTCAGGTACTTTGTGGGATACTCTTTGTCTACCCCTTATGCCAAGTATCAGTCTCAGACAAAAATTCTGAGCTTTTAAACCCATTTTAGTTCTATCAAGAAATGGGAAATATACCAGCAAAGTTGAAGTGGGACAACACTAAAGCTTCGCAGAGCGTGGCTTTTGTATTTTGTGACAGGTAATGTCTATGGCGGTAAATTATTTTTAACATTGAATCTATTTTTCTTAGGCACAGAGTAATGTGCACTCTAAACTTAAGTTTAGAGTCAACCATTAAGCCCAAATCCTTCACGGAATCTCTAAATGATATTATATTGTCCCCTAGTTTGAGCTCAATATTATTTTTTAATACGTTTCTGTAGGAATTACTACAAAACAATATAGCCGTCGATTTACTAGAGTTTATCTTTAACAAGTGATCTTCAGATGCTTTGCGAAGGCTATTCAAGTCGGTATTCAGTCGGTTTGTTATAAGTTCTGACTGATCAGGCTTAAAAGAGGCATACATTTGTGTGTCGTCAGCATAAAGATGATATTCACAATAACTTAGCGACTTCATGAAATTAAAAGTATATAGGTATACAATAATGGACCCAAAATACTGCCCTGGGGCACCCCTGATGTAATTGTATCTGATATGTTCCCGTCCAAAGTCACGCGCTGCATCCTCTCAGATAAAAAAGAATTTATTTATGCATAGGCCGGCTGCTCTAATCCAATATATTTCAGAATAGCTACTAGTATCTCATGATAAATCATGTCAAATGCTTTCGTGTAGTCCAATAACACTAAGACAGTAGCATTTCCCGCATCCTGTTCTCTGATGACATCATCCACAAGATATGTTAATGCTGTGGAACAACTGTACCCGGTTCTAAACCCTGACTGTCTAGGGGGAATGATATTGTTGGCAAAAACGTAGTTAGCAACTTGTATAGCGATTGCCTTTTCCAAAAGTCTAGACAGGGTCGTTAAAAGTGAGATTGAACGTAGTTGACCAAATTCTGTCGGATTGTTAACCTTAGCCAATGTTCATTCATATCATAATTCGTAGAGCGATGTAGAATCGTAAACAGTTCTGTATAGCGAGTTCGTCTTTCATTAACATTAAGATTTATTTCTGCAAGCACCTGTGGGCAATATATGACACCATTAACTATTTTAAACAGAAAACATAAATCAAAAATTTCCCTGCAGTATTTCAAGGGGTCTATCTTCAACATACTCATTAGCTTTAAGTCATTCTGACTCCGACCCATTTTAATAGCTGCCGGTTTTAAAAATTTATTTTGCATTGCTTCAATGGAGTTAATGTCATACCATGTCATTAAATTTGGCGACCATACCTCTGTGTTGTACTCCAAAATACTCCGCACCAAAGAGCAGTACAGAATTCGAAAAACTTCCACAGATAGATGCTCGGTAGGCGGTAAAAATGTATCCCAATATTTTAAATGATATAGTAGGTAGTAATTTCTCTAATGTGTCTTTTAAACGTTAATTTTATATCAAAAGTTATACCTGAATCACTAACTGTATCAATTCTCATGAGGTTACGGTTTTCAGCTTTATATTCATACATAAGAGAGTCTTTGAACTACAGCTGAAGCTTATCTAGAAGCATTTAATCAAATTGATGTTGATCTGATTATTATTTATTTATAATAATCCATACACTGCCTGAACAGAGTGATCCAAATTAACAGGCAGGGAAAAAAACAAAAAATGATACAAAAACAAAACTCTACACAGTACATGATAGAAAAGACATAAATATAAATTATCCAATTGTTAAAAAACACCTCTTGAGATCGATTTTGGTGGAACTAAAAATATCAAGTTCACTTACACTGTCACTGTCATATAACATAAAGAGGTGAAAATAACAATAAATGTGTCCGTCGAACAGGTAAATAAAATGAATTGTTACCACCATGACGAGTACGCAAATCGGGAACGCGTAGTGAGATCCTGTTTAGAAGAAAAGAGCAATCAATTTTTCCATTCAACAAATTACATAAAAATTTAGCAACTAACAGATTCATACGTTTGACTAAATTAGGTAAATTATATCTACTTAAGAGAAGGTCATTGCGTATACCCCTTTCAGGGTACGCTCTATCACATTTAAACCATAAGTATTTCACAAAACGACGTTGGATTCTCTCGATGTTTTTACAGTGTATATCATAGGCCGGGTACCAGATAATCGAACAGTATTCTGTATCTGACAAAAGCATTAAAAAGTAAAATTAATGTATTAGTATTGTTGAAATGTCTACTGTTTCTTATAACAAAACCAAGATTTTTAAAAGCTTTTGCTTAGTACTACACCACCGCGAAAAATTTATCTCTTTGTAAGATCGTGGATATTTCTCACTATTCGGAATAATTTAAGATCATCTGCAAAAATCAAATAACTGCCATTTGATATAGATCCTGCAACATCGCTAAGAAATAAATTTAATGAAACTGGACCAATTTGGGAGCCTTGGAGTACACCTGAAAAGACACTGATGGGATTAGGTACTGAACCAGCATATCTGACACACTGCATTCGTCATAGCAGCTAGCTTCTAAGCCAGGATAGCTAACTGCTTGATACTCCCAAACTTTCAAATTCAGCCAGGAGCAGATCGTGATTTACTCTGTCCAAAGCTCTCGTATAATCCATTTACAATTTTACTGCCGAGCTAATACGAGCATAATAAGCCATGTAAAATAGTTGAATAAACGTTTATCCAACAGTTCAAAATTTATCGTAATAGGTGTTATATATAAGTAATTTGCATTTCACACATTACCAGCATTTTGGTGTTCAGGCAACAACAAATGAGAATTTTTACGACTCGACACTTCTTTTACCAATGACTAATACCACCATTTTGGTGGTTTGGAGCTTAACAGGTGATAGTCACTGGGTACCAGATACGGAATATAGGATGGATTGGTAATAAGTACCGTCCCATTTGTTCCAGAACAGCGACCGACTGATGGGCGACGTGTGGGTATGCTAAGGCGAATCGTGACCTTGGAGTCTGAATTTATAGTGTTTTACGGTACCTACTACCGTCTGTGAAGTAAAAAATCAGGCTCTATCCTTCCTCAAGGTCCTAGAGATGAGATGGTATGACATCATTTTCTTGTTCAAATATTATTACAATTTTCACTGTCGCCCTCAAAACGACTTCCTTCTGGAGCCATAAAGCGATTCTTTCACTTCTCATAGCAGTGCTAGGACCCCGATACTGGAATAGCCTTCAGCTTGTCGGTTACAACCGTTTAAATGTTTTCGACTGTCCCAAAATGAGTTCCCTTGAGGTGGTTTCTCAATTTCGGGAAGAGAAAAAAGCCACAAGGACTCAGGTCAGGCGAATAAGGAGGCTGAATGTTGCTCTGTTACAAAGATCATTATCGTGATGTTTGGCATTGAGGTATAAACTCTTTCTGGACGCATCTGTGGCTATCTAAAGAACAAATCAGTCTCATTACTTAACTTACAGACCTCGTAGTATCTACAAAAATGCATTGACCTGAATAGCGATCATGCAGAAAAGTATACTGATATACCGGGTGTTTCTTAATGATATGCGAATATTTAAGGGTGTGAATCTACATGGAAAATTAATGTTAGTTTGCTTCATAAACTATGGTCCAAAAATGTTTCCTTCCAAAAACTGGAAATTAATTAATATTTTCAGAACCGCTTCAGATATTTCACTGATATTTGGTACGTAGTGAAAATTAATAAAGCTGCATATTTTTTAATGCAAAAATAATGTTTAGCTTTAACAGTGGCGTGCGTACGGGTATTGACTTCGACATTTTTTAAGACTAAAATCATACTCCAATGGTTTTTAGCCAAATGAAAATGATCTCTCTTGAATTGTTTTCCTTCGATGCGCCATTTTTGAGTAAAACAATAAAAAGCGTTCTATTGTCCGAGAAAATTAATGTAATAATTGAAGAATGCAATTTAGCAATAAATATCTAGTTGCTCTGGAATATGTCACTGGCTTTTGACATCTGACAAGTCTCTGTTTTTCAAATCTGTTCGCTGTGACATCTTTTTCATTATTTAGTTTTTACAATCTTGTTACTAATGGTGAATTATTCAAATGCAGAAATGGCGGAAATGCATTACGTATATGGCCTTGCCGACGGTAATGGTGAGCAAGCCAGACGGTTTTATCACCAGAGATATCCCGATCGTGCTTTGCTAGATAGTCGAACCTTTTCTAATATTCATCGTCGTCTTGTTGAAACTGGTTCTGTCCGAAAAGGAACATCTGAAGGTAGACCTCTAAGTGTGAGAACGTGTGAAACGAGTACAAGGAAGATCACTAGACACTTAAATATTTGCCATCAAATTGTTTGGAGAATTTTAGTGTATTTTTTGTTACCTTTTGTCAGTGGTATCTTCAAAAAATTACACAAAATCCGCAATTTGAATCAGTGATTCTGTTCACTGACGAAGCTAATTTTTCTCGAAATGTCATTCAGAGTTTCCACAATAATGATTTGTGGGCAGAAGAAAATCCCTATGCCGTAACCGAAACCCATTTCCAACACCAGTTTTCGGTTAACGTATGGGCAGGAATTATTGGCAACCACTTTATTGGCCCATTGTTCTTGCCGGGATGACTTGACGGACGGACTAAGAAACAATATGTGGTACATGCATGATGGGGCACCAGCGCATTTCAGTGTAGCGGTTCGTAATTATTTACAAGCTGTTTATCCAAATCGTTGAATTGGCCGCGGTGGGCCCCAAGAATCGCCACCAAGGTCCCCAGACCTCAACAGTTTAGATTTCTTTTTGTGTGGCTATCTTAAAACACTAGTGTATACAAGTCCCATTAACACTGTAGAGGAATTAATAGAAAGAATAGTGGCAGCTTGTTATAGAATAAAAAACACTCCAGTGATATTTCAACGAGTGCGCAATTCCATGAGAAGGAGGGCGGAAGCATGCATACTAAGTGAAGGGGGCCATTTTCAACAATTTTTGTAATCATTTCGTTAGTTTTAATGTTATGTTTATGTTGTCAGTTGTTGTTGTTCATTACCCCTAATGTGTTTAATTTTTTCAATTAAATTAATAATAATTTTGCAAGTTAGACAATAGAACGGTTTTTATTTTTTTACTCAAATATGGCGCATTGAAGGAAAACAATGCAGGAGAGATTATTTGTTTTAAATTGAACGGGGAATTCAAAAATAATTTTTATTTGGCAAAAACCATTAGCGTACCATTTTTTTCTTAAAAAATATCGAAGTCAATACCCGTACGCACGACACTGTTGAAGCTAAAAATTATTTTTGCATTGAAAAATATGAAACTTTATTAACTTTCACTACGTACTAAATATCAGTGAAATATCTGAAGCGGTTCTGAAAATATTAATTAATTTCCATTTTTTTCCTAAAACTTTAAACCTCCAGTTTTTGTAAGATTTTGTAAGATTCACACCCTTAAATATTCGCATATCATTAAGGAACACACTGTATAAGCTTCACAATAATCAGTAGCTTTTATTGAAAATGAATGATATTCATACCTTTAAAAAATATGAGACCCTACTCTTGGGATCACCCTCGTAAATAGTACCTATCAGTCGAGAGGACAAGATGACTGCTAAATGCTCTGGTTACGTTGCCTTGAGGTCCAAAGTAAAGGGACGCGCTACCGGTATTTTAGTATGCTTGCGAAAAATATATAAATTCAACATCGTTTTACCCCTTTACGGACTGAACATTATTATTTCACCAAAAATGTTATTACAAGCTTTCAAATTCCGATCTTTTTCGGACCGCTGATTAAATTGTGCCTCGCAGTCCTCTGTCCAGTGGCGTAGAAGATTGTATTCGCTAGAAGGTCAAAATATAATTTCAATAAACTGAGCCCTGAATATATACATTTTTAATTTTATCCAAATAAACGAAAAAAGTTCCTTGGAACATTCTTATCACTGCCTGTGTTCGAAAGGAAAAGGAACCACGCTCTTCAGGTAGAGCTACACATTCCCTGAATAGAGTAGCACTTTTGGAAACAGAAATTAAAGAGTGACATATCCTCATTTGAACATAGCCAGATTTTCCAGGTCTAGGGACGCCTTCGTCGCAAGGCGGAATGAGAAAGGTCGCCAAAATCACATCTATGTAGCCATATTTGCCGCCATCAGGTTTTTGCACGGGAACTGAAAATTATTTGGCAATATTCAGGTGTCAAACATTTCCCATTACAAAGATTTGGGCGTATTATTCGATCTAAAACTTTCTTTCTTCACATTAATGCAATAATAGCAAAAGCATTTAAAAATCTTGGTTTTGTTATAAGAAACAGTAGACATTTCAATAATACTAATACATTAATTTTACTTTTTAATGCTTTTGTCAGATCTATTTTAGAATACGGTTCGATTATCTGGTACCCGGCCTATGATATACACTGTAAAAACATCGAGAGAATCCAACGTCGTTTTGTGAAATACTTATGGTTTAAAGATGATAGAGCGTACCCTGAAAGGGGTATACGCAATGACATTCTCGTAAGTAGATATATTTTACATAATTTAGTAGAACATATGAATCTGTTAGTTGCTAAATTTTTATGTAATTTGTTGAATGGAACAATTGATTGCTCTTTTCTTCTAGACAGGATCTCTCTACGCGTTCCGGATTTGCATACTCGTCATGGTTGTAACAATTCATTTTATTTACCTGTTCCGCGGACAAATTGATTGTTATTTTCGCATCTTTATGTTATGTGTAATGTCTGTGATAGTGTAAGTGAACTTGATATTTTTAGTTCAACCAAAATCGATCTCAAGAGGTGTTTTTTCACAACTGGATAATTTATATTTACAGGGTGCGGCAGAGAGGACGGACGTTTTTGGGATGAGTAGTACTCTCCGCCTTCGTCTACGAGAGAGGTGGGGACGGTGCCTTTTGACTCGTGAGATCCTAGCATTATTTTACCTGTTGTCGTTATGGAGCCTTGGACGGTAGAGCACCGCATTTTCGCCTATGATTGTTTCGTCCGAAATAATCAGTCATCGTCGTACAGCGTGGGTTTCGTCGCCACTTCTACATCCATCGGAATAGAGCTGTTCCCTCTCGAAACACCATCCTTCGTTGGGTTAAATCACTTCGCAGGCGTGGTGAACTGATCAACAGAAGACCAAGAGGTGCGCCGCGAACAGTTAGAATTCCTGAAAATGTTAAACGCGTTCGACAGGTCTTTCTTCGCAGTCAGACTCGATCTGCCCGGAAACATGCTGCTGCACTTCGCCGTAGTGATCGTTCGGTAAGGCGAATTTTGCATATGGATTTCCGCTTTCACCCCTAGAAATTGTCCATTGTGCAACAGTTACAGCCCGGAGATTATGCACAACGAATGAACTTCGCACGTGAGATGGAAGCACTGATCGATCAAAATGTGAACCTCATTTTGTTTATGAGTGTCGAAGCCCACTTTTACCTAAACAGCATGGTTAACCAGCAGAATTGTCGTTATTGGGCTAATGAAAATCCGCAACAGTTACACAAAAGACCGCTGCACAGCCCAAAAGTAACGGTTTCGTGCGCTGTATCGCAAACTTGCATCATTGGCCCTTACTTCTTCGAAGACGGTTGGTCGTGATGTTACCGTGAACTCAGAGCGCTACGTCGACATGAACACCAACTTCTTTCTCCCTGAATTACGACTTCGACGTGTTCCAATCCGACGTGTGTGGTTCCAGCAGGATGGACGTTATTCGCCCTCTCTTCCCTGGTCGCCTTATTTCCAGATTTGGCGATGTTCATTGGCTTCCTCGGTCCCCAGATTTATCCATATGCGATTTTTTCTTATGGGGACACCTCAAGGCTAGAGTATACGCGAACAAGCCCCGAACTCTGGACAGATTGAAGGGCGAAATTCGCGTGGAAGTCGCCCAAGTTGAGAGAGCGATGTTGGAGAGAGCCTACGCGAACTTCCAAGAACGCCTCCAGTCTGCATCAACGATTTCTTCCACCACATGCCTGATGTGATTTTTCACACTTGGCTGTCTCAAATGCTATTTTCTTGTGAACCCGATTCCATCAATAAATTTGTTTTCGAGTAAAAATTAACTATTTTATGATTTTTTTAAAACCGTCCATCCTCTCCGCCGCACCCTGTATGTCTTTTTTATCATGTACTGTTTAGAGTTTTGTTTTTCTATCTTTTTTCCCTGCTTTTTGATTGGATCACTCTGTTCAGGTATTGTGTGGATTATTATAAATAAATAAAATAAATAAAAACACTCACAAGTGAGTGGCAGAATCCTTTACAGTTTGCTGATTTTGAAGTGGAAGTGAAGACATAATTATGGTACCTATATTGTTGAGAATGAGCTGATATGATTATTTGGTACTATCTAACCGCTGCTTTTAATGTATAGTAGCTGTAACCTATCAGCATAAGCAAAGCATAAGCACTACTTTGCCAACAAAAATACACGGGTCGCAGGTGGCCTAGCCATAGCGTTGCCATGGTCGCAGATGATGAAGTCACGACTGCATCTGACCGCATATGAAACGAAATTCTCTACAACCTTCTCAATTTTAAAGATACCGTCAACATCCGGTCAGATTTATAAAGGATAGCGGTTTGATTTGAAAATTTTAGAATATAGAAAATTTCGTAAGTTGGCTCGAGAGATAGCGCAGCATAATCACTCAGTTGCACAATTGCAAATACTCGAACTGAAGAAGGTGTGAAACTTCATCGAATTGCTATTGCAGCCAAAAATATTCCTGAAAGGTGCCAAAAAAGTGGCCAGTTGCCAAGTCGAAAAAGCCGTCGTCGATGTCGCCAATTCGCAAACGGCGTAGAAAACATTGTAATATCGAAAAACACTGTCCTTCATATCCGTATGCAAATCGGCTGACAGTTTAAATTACCGATCAATCTCAATCATTAATAATTTTGCTAAAGTTTATTTTTATAACCGGATTTACCTCTCTACTCGCAATCATATATCTGAATGTCAACAAGGTTTTAGGAATGGTGGATCAACTGTCACCAACAGCGATTTTCACTCAATTAGCTTCAAATATTTTTGATCCAGTGCCAGCTGATAAAGACGATCAGATGATACTTTATATTCTGTTATATTTTTATTAATCTTTAGATATCCACATCATACAGTGGCTTCGAGTCTTTTCACAATACAGCTTCTTCAGAAGTTCCACAGGGTTCGAATTTGGGACCATTGCTTCTTTGCTCTTTGTTAACGATATAAGTAGATATATTCATTGTGAAACAATATTTGCTGATGAGTTGAAATTGTTCTTTAAAAAAAAATTAACAGCTCATCTGATTGTGAGTATTTACAGTGTCAATTATCTATCAGTGTCATAAATCTAAACGTACCCTACTGAGCGAGGGCCGTGGCAAATGCTTGTTCCGGAAGTTGTTGTATCCGATATACAACTTCTTCCCGTCAAAGTGATTGTACACGCGTTAAGGAATACCTCAGTACCGATTGCCGGGTGGCGGTACAAGTCCGCCAACGGGCCACTTTAGTTCTATTTAATATCACTAACACGTAAAAAGAAGGTGGTAGACAAGGACCAGTCGACCGAGGCGGTACCATCCGCTAGCTTTTCCCAGGGTGTCTTATAAATGTCCGCATGTTTCCACACCTAAGCTATGCAGTCGGTTATCCTCCAAAACAAAGAAATTAATGATGATGGATCCCTCGAGCACTAAGAACTCCAGACGTAAACTCACTCCACTCTCGGAATGTCCGGGTGGAGGGTGGGCTCAAGGGAACAACATCGAAGATAAAATTTGTTTTTCGAAAATCTGCGGGATTAACAGCAACATTGATGCTGTTCATCACTACCTGCAATCTAATCGCCCCGCCGTGCTTTTCTTGGCGGAGACAAAAATCTCAGAGACTGTACCGATTAACCATCTCAACTTCCCAAACTACGAGGTGCACTCCAATCTGAGAAAGAACGGGGGAGTTGTGGCTTTTGTCCGCAGCAGTCTGTCCTGCTCCAGGGATCTTTCTTTGGAATCAGACCGGAAGGACATTCTGTGGCTTTGCCTCAACTCCAAAACATCATCCAAATTTATTTGCTGCCTTTATCGCTCTCCCTCGACCCATAACTGGGATGACCTACTCGAATACCTCGCCGTCCAGATCGACTTCCTAAACATCAATCACCCCGCTTCAGAGGTAGTTTTTCTCGGTGATTTCTATGCCCATAATGAGCTTTAGTTGGGCTCAAATAAGACCGATGCAGCAGGTCGTGCAGTCGAAGCGTTCGCTCTTACTCAAGGGCTGACCCAGCTGGTGACGAGCACTACTTTTTTCCCCCGCGTCTCGTCACACGGCAGTAGCCTGCTAGATCTCTTTCTGACCCCGCATCCTGTCCCTTACAGCACTGCTGTCCTGTCCCCCCGGGGTAACTCAGACCACGGTGTTGTGAAGGTTAGGTTTCGGTCAGAACCCGCTGCAGCAGCAGAAACTCGTACAGGCCGCAAAACTTGGCATTACGGACATGCCGACTGGGAGGGGCTCAGAGATGTCTTCTCTAGCTTTCCTTGGAGAGATGTCTGTTTCACTGACGCGGATGCGTCGACTGTCTGTTCTTCGATAACCGAAATTATCCACGTCGGATTGGAGGAATACATCCCTCACACAGTGAAAGCTCCTAAACCAGGGCCCAACGGCTGGTTTAACAAATCGTGTGACACTGCTCGCCAGCAGAAGATCAAGGCACACAGAACCTACTGACAAACCCCACTGTAGAGAACAGACAAGCCGACGTTGAGTCCAGAAACAAATATAACGAAGCGGTTCGCAATGCCAAAAACCAGCACGATATTAAAGTTAGGCACAGGGTAATGTCGCAGCGCAATGGCAGTCGGTCTTTCTGGACGCCGGCTAAGCAGATTGAAAAGAACTTCTCAAACAGTAGCCTTCCACCACTTACGTGTCAGGATGGAGCTATTGTATTCGACTCAAAGGCCAAGGCGGAAGTGCTAGCCAAGATCTTTGCTGCCAACTCCACCATGGACGTCCCCACCAACGCCCAAGTGCCGTCAATTCAAAGGGTTCCCCACACTATGCGGGAAGTAACATTCAGGCATAAGACCGTAAGACGAGTGCTCTTGTCGCTCGACATCAACAAAGCTTCTGGTCCGGACTTGATTCCTGCCATTGTACTGAAGAGATGTGCAGCGGAGCTTGCTCCAGTTCTTTCGCATCTCTTCCAGATATCTTATGAATCCGGCACCTTCCCAGAGAACTGGAAATTTGCTCATATCCAGCCCATCCCAAAAAAAGGGTCTAAGACCGACCCTTACAATTACAGGCCTATAGCTCTGCTTTCTGTTATAAGTAAAGTGATGGAGAGGTGCATAAATCGCGAGCTTCTGGACTACCTCAAACGTCAGAGCTTGATTAGCGACAGGCAGTACGGTTTCCGGCACCAACAATCCACAGGGGACCTCCTAGCTTACGTCACGCAATTGTGGAGTAAACTCATCCAGTCTCATGGTGAGGCTCATGTCGTTGCTCTTGACATCACGAAAGCGTTCGATCAGCTGTAGCACGCTGCCCTCTTAAGCAAACTTCCATCCTATGGCCTCCCAGAAAAGCTTTGCAGATGGGTGGCTGACTTTATCTCTTGCCTCAAGATATCCGTCGTAATTGACGGATTCTCCTCTTCATCCCACAACGTCAACGCGGGTGTTCCCCAGGGATCGGTCTTGGCTCCAACACTGTTTCTCTTACATATCAACGACCTCCTTTCCTGCACGATCAACCCAATCCACAGCTTCGCTGATGACAGCACTCTACATGCAGGAATTCAGAGTGACAAGTCGATCTCTGCCGCTGAGCTGGAAAAAAGAAGACTAGCGACGACTTCTTCTCTGACAAGAGACCTGGAGGCTATCACTGCTTGGGGACGCAACAATCTTGTACAGTTCAATGGTTCCAAAACACAGTACTGTACTTTGACGAACAAAAAGCGTCCTAGCGCTCATACAGTTTCGATGGACGGTCGAGTTCTACCAAAGAGCTATTCATTTCGGCTGGTTGGAGTCCAGATCACCGAGGACCTGATCAGGCACGAACACATCTCGTCAATAGCTGCAGCTGCTGGGAAAAAGCTAGGCTATTTGTTTAGGGCTAAGAAGTACTTTTCTCCGCATGACCTGACTCTATACAAGGCCCAGATAAGGCCTAGCCTCGAGTATTGCTCACACATTTGGGGTGCTGCCGCCCCGACTACATTGTCCATGCTCGATGCTGTCCAGAGGAGGGCGGTCCGACTGATCGATGACTCTTCTCTAACAGACAGTCTCGGGACTCTTTCGCACCGGCGGGCCGTCGGCGATCTAGCTCTTTTCTATCGCTACACCAACGGGCTTTGCTCCTCAGAGCTCTCTTCCATGATGCCGCCGCGCGATGTGCCTGTCAGACAGACCCGCCTGACTTCGGCGTCCCATCCTAACCGTGTCAAACTTCGTACATCCTGAACTGACCGATACGACCGCTCCTTTGTCCCGAGGGTGTCTAGATTTTGGAACAATCTACAAGAGGAAGCTTTTCCCAGTTCTACTAGCCTTAGGCAGTTCAAAAATTGTATTAACAAAATTTCTTCGGGATCATCATAGCAGCCGCGGTGTTCCGGCTTCTGCCTGCACGGCTGTTTCGATATAAAAAAAAAATTGGAAGATTGATGTCGATTGACTAAACTATACTGAGTGACAAAAAAACGTAAGCACCTACATATGTTTATTAGATTTTAATAATTTTGGCATCTATGTTTAGTATCCCTGACTAGCAAAATGATTAAATTTTCAGCTCGATTCGTCAACTGACGGCAGACGCTGGTTCAATAATGTGTTGAGGATCCACGATTTCTTATACACTGATTGACACGCCTGGGCATGGTGCTGATAAGGTGGACGATATCCTGATGGGGTATCTAATTCCAGGCTACTGCAACTTCGTCAGTAAGAGCTGGTAAAGTCTGTGGAGGGTATTGCAAATTTAAGAGCCTGCGGCCTATTATGTCCCAGACATGTCAAATGGAGATAGGTCAGGCTATCGTGGTGGCCAAGGTAAACGGTTGATGCGATGTTGATCCATGAAGGCTAACGATGCTCTGGCAATATGCGGTCTGGCATTGTCTTGCTGAAAAATCGGGTTTTGGTTTTTGGATGGTGTTTAGGTGAGGCTCCACTACTTCCTGAATATAGCGTCGGGCTATCAAATAGAAAAATATTTATAGACGAGACACGCGGTCAGGGACGACGCAATGCAACGGCGACTTTCATTCGCCGAACCCTGCCTTGCATCTGACAGTATCGCACAGGAATGTTACAGTATCGTGGCTGGCGCTTATGACGTGTTTGACGTGTGTGACAGATGGTCGATACTCAGGGCAATGAACAAACTATGTACTGATTGTATATGAGCCTGTTTGGCTGTTTCTAAAATATTGACAATTATACAGGGTGTCCCAATCTATTTGCCTAACCCAGTGAGAGTTTTCCGTCGCACAATAGTGCATGTTGTGCGTGTTGACAACACCTATGCTGTTAGAAGTTACAGATAGTCGATACTCAGGGCGATGAAGAAACTATGTACTGATTGTATATGGGCCTGTTTGGCTGACTTGACCCATTTAGTTTTTTTGTTATACGGAATGGACGGAATATTACTCATAAGCAAATACATTTTGCAAATCTATTTATGGCATGTTAAACATGACATTTGAGGGCACATTTCCAAAATATTGACAATTATACAGGGTGTCCCAATCTATTTGCCTAACCCACTAATGGTTTTCCGTCGCATAATAATGCATGTTATGCCTGTTGACAACACATATGCTGTTAGAAGTTGCCTCATCGCTAAAAAGAACCTTATCCAGGAAAGTAGTGTCTTCACTCACTTTATTTAGCATGATTCTACTCAACTCTATTTGAGCTGCGAAATCCAGAGGGCGAAGGCTTTGATGCAAGCATAGGTGCAATAGATGGTACCTATGCTTGTGAATAATCCTTTGGACAGAAGTTCGGGTCGGATTTGCCGTGCATTTAAATGGGGATTTTCCTGCAACTTTAATACAACCTTCAACTGATTCGCCTCATTGGTGACACTTAGATTATTTATAAATTTTTTACTATATTCCACTGCTCCACTTGATTCAAAAAGGTTCTCGTAGTGTATAAATTCGAGATGCTAGGAAACCATTTCTTTGGGCTTCGCCACCTTATTTACCATTTCTTCTTTAGAAAAATTTTCAAACACGTTTTTATTATGATGCTCACAAAGCTAATTTTGACAGTTTGTAACTAATCAACAATTTGTTTGTTTTCAAGGATGATGCGATATTTTAGGGAATCAAGCCGTTCCATAGAAGACGTGCTAATAACCGAAAAGATAGCCATAACAACCCTTATGTGTCTAGTATCAAAAAAAATCTTATATAAAAGTGAATCCAAACTTGCACAAACATGCAGGGTTATGCATTTGAAATTTTTGAGAAAAACTACAATTTGCGTTTTTGACCACCCTGTACGAGGATAAATTAAAATTCGAAAAAGTTACAAATAAGATAAAAGCTGAGGTATGTAATTTTTTTTATACAAAATTCAGCACTCCAAATTTCAAAATGGCGGACTGAGGGGTTGTCGAAGTAGGGGGTTTTTCTAGACAAAACACTTTATATCTCAGTAGCTAATTACCAAAATCCCATAGTATGTTATATCAATTTTCTTCTTTTGAATTAGTTTATCCAAATATGTAATAGAATTTGACGCATTCTATTTAAAAAATCTCAACTTTGATATGTATTTAGAAATTGGATCACCCTGTATAATGGCCACTATTTTAGAAATGTGCCTTCAAATGTCATGTATAATATCCCATGAATAGATTTTCCCAAAATGTATTTGTTTATGAGTAATATTCCGTCCACGCATGGATGGGCCACCCTGTACATGTTTGTAGCTAACTCAAATGGACTAGCTTGGACCGAATATAATCCTTTATGAACTGCTGGAAGCAGTGCATGGGAAATGCAGAGTCAACCTACTTAACGCCATTTTTTCGAACTCCAAAGAGTGTGGTTTCCCCGTCGGTTAAAACTCATGAAACACAAAATGCAAACCTTATAAAATTCCTTTATTGTCTTTAGACATACACGGATGGAAATCGTGTTCTAAATTATCTAGTTGGTTTCATATTTGTCATGAGCATTTTTCAAACATCAACCTCCTCTCCGTTCTAGTCCCTTACTGATGATTCGAGATCTTGTGGCGGAATCGTCTTGGGGGTGATACACCATATCGCGTATGCCCTTGAGGCTACCCCACTGCCTGACCGGACTCGGCAGTTGAAGCGAAAATGTGAGCTCGACAAGGGGAAGGGGGCAAAGGGATAGGGAAGCGTAGCCGTCAGCCTGGAGGATGCTAAAACCACCATTGCCCATAAGATGGATTGATTCCGTATTTATGCTAAGGCCCTTTCGGAATAATGTACCGTCATTGCCATCCACATCGTCAGAGCTGTTCTCGCTGTTCTGCTTCTATTAAAAACAAGGATATCGGTGCGTAGAGAGACTCGATTTCGGACGTATAGAACATGAATTCTTACGCAGTTCTAGACACATTTTCAGGAGGTATAACAGAGGATTAATAAATAATAGTTTAAAGAAACTAAAAACAACTCGCTTTTATAGCTAACCAAACTAAAAAGTAGAAAACAATTTTTAATTACAAAGAGTTTATATTACAGTAGTAAATGGTCGAACAATCAATCATAATTAATGATCTCAAAATAAAATTATAATAGAATTTAAGTGATTAACAGAATAATACAATTCAGAGTAAAATATATGTTTGATATATTAAGGCCCAATTTCACCAACAGTAATATTATGGACCAATGGGAAAATACCTTATGGAAATGCAATTTGACAGAAGCTGTCAAAGGTCTCTGAATATCAGTGATTTCTATTAAAATATTGAATAAAATCGTGAAACTTCGTACTATCAACAAGACCACTTTTTGATTCCAACATGATGCTTTTGTACAGAAAAATCTGGACAACATTCATGTATTTTGATATATGTTACAGGTTTACATTTGACAATCCGTTATCCCCTCAGCGAATGGGTATGCAGCAAATAATAGGTCGATTTTCTAGCTGTTAAATTTGCCAGCAGATTTGGACGTTTGTTAATGCATGGCAATCTCGAATTTGCTAACTTCAATATACTGAGTATTATCATTACATACCTGTTGAATAGTGTGGATTTGTCTGTATTTTGCAAGAAAATAGAATATAAAATACATTCCTTCCAATTCCTCATCTTCCTTTGCATCATAATAGTAAGCATTTATTAGTTTATGGGTTAATGAATTTCTTCAAAGCCATGAAAACATTATGTCCTCTCCATCCTAAAACACAGAAAATATGTGTAAGACTTGTCAATCCCTACATCTCTCTGATGCATAATGCAATTACTATGGACATGGACAAAAAATTATGAAAAATGTTTCACAAATAATGTCTTTTAAGTCCAAAAATCATAAAAACTAGTAATGTTTATCGTTTGATTGTCTTTTTGATTGGAGGGGATATATATCTGTCACTCGCAGGGTTGCCAAGTCTAACGACGATCACGTCCCGTGATTTAGGGTGCGAAATGAATCTTTTATATTTGCTGGTTTTGAATTTTTTTGTGAAACATTACGAGGTATCATGAGTATAAGCATCTTTGGTAGATTGTTCGATCCGGAATGAGAAAGATCTCCTATTTATGAAAATATTTTTGGTATCATCTAAGCGTTGCAATCAGTGCACACAAACTGTGACATATGATTTATAGCATAACCCGCTGCCCTATCAATACAAATTTAACATACAGGTCGCCTAGCCGTGGGGATGCAGTGGTCGGGATGAATATCACGGCAGCAACTGATGATTTGGGCATGTCTGGAAACAACATATGAATTGAAACTCGCTAACTTCACAAATTTGAAGATTTTGTACAATTTCTTTGAAAATGATGAAAGATATGTCTGATTTGGCAGGGTAATGTCTCAGCCAAATGGCAGTCACTCTTTCTGACACAGTCCGGGTCGAAAGGTAACGTGAAATGTATTGATACTTCTAAATATAGGATCCTATCGAACATCCTTACTGTCAAGATGTATAACCCGAGATACCGACGGAGCTATTTTGCGGCTTCTTGGAAATAATTTTAAATTTTCATTTGCATTTCCAAGTGTTGTACAACGATTTTGGGAAAAAACTCCACAAATACTCTTATAAAGCATAGTATATTTCAACAGTTGGCGGAGCTTACTCCACGGGGACCAGCGGGGTGAAACGGGATATTAATGCACAATCTGGCAACCATGTCGCACCCTCACAAAATAATAATATAAAATATTCAACTTTATGGATGCATGGATACCAAAATACCTGAATGGTTTTGTGGGAATATCAATCTAAGGTGCCATAATGGTTCTGATGAACGGCAAGTAAATGAACGAATGTTTGGAAACGAGCAATATCTTTTGGTAGAGCCCGTCATCAAGTAGGTGCTTAATGGCTATCTGGAAGAGGTTTATAGGAAAAAACACCCAGTATCGCATATCAATTGAAGAAAATAATATAAACATGAATAAAAAATCAACAATAGTAATTAAAACATGAATTTAATTCAAAAATCGAACATTTCTTTAAATTATGACTGAATTATATGTAATTTCTTAATATTCAATAAGCTGGTGATGTTTCAATGACAAGCTGTCATCTCATACTTTGACAATATTTTGTTTTCAACATTTCATAGCTATTGGTTGCTAAAATTTGTTGATTGGAACTTGAAGCTCATTCGTTGTATTTGACGGACTGTTACCCTATAGGTGGAGAATAACGGACTGTTGATTTGACAACCTTGGTGAAACCCACCCTTAGTATATTTAAAGTACTTTCTCGGTCATAAAAAGAGGAGGGTTCAAACAATAGTTGTGGTAGGAAACAAAAAAACTTAAATAAGTGATTTTGAGCAAAGAGGATAAGGCAAAAGTAGATCTGTATTCTCCCGTAACCATACTTTTGTAGTTGTGAATTGTAAATTTGGTGCATATAGCACATAAATATGAAAATAAGATAATCAAGGATCTTAGTGCTGTTTTTGCTTCCCATGCCTACGTCGTATTGCAATCGCAAGAAAACAAGATAATTTTTTTTTAACTTTTATAGCATGTCAAGTACGAAAAAGCATTACAGTTTTTGGAAATCGGTCCAGTAGCGGCGGCGTAAAAAAACAAAAAACTAGGGAAATTAAAATCGCTCAAACTTCATTTGTTGACGTTTCAAATGCTTTTGATCATATAATATACATCTACCCTTAGGGAAGCATTTAAAAGAAAAAAAATCGGAAAAATGTGACTTAGGTGTTTTTTACAATGATTTAATTCCCACATCCAGAGGCCGTAATGTAAGAGATGAGTTGCCACTTGGCGGCCAGTCTGATTACTTATGAAACGCACCCTGTATAGAGATAAAGCATCTTCCTCCGAGCAACTGCTGCAGTCACCGTTCTAAAATCGAAATCGTGAATATAATGCTTCCGAGCATATTGTCGTAGAGCAAGCATCCAAAATGTCAAAATCGAAACTATACTGCACCAGGCTTCATTCAAACGACTGTCGGATAAGAAGAATGTAATAAGCCTTAGTGGATTGGAAAGCACGTCGAAGGTAAAGTGTAAAGGATGCGACTAGCTGTAAAGTAAATTAAATGGCGCGGTGAAAAGTGGTAACGACGAGAGCATCAAGAATTAGAGTTGTGTGTTGTGTATTCGTATTTCGCTTAAGGGAGATCCTACTTTAGTTGATTAGGTGGTCGAGTAAATAGAAAACATGTAAATTCCCACCGAATCTCCGCATACATCAGCAGGGATAAAACGGTACACCGGGTTCGACTGAAAAAGAGGGTGAATCGATTTAAGAAAAATAGTATCCTTTCTGCCGATGGACTTGATGAAAATGCATGGAATAGTCTCATCACATGGAGGTATTCACACTGCTAAGCCAAAGTTTCATTTTTCAACCAATACCGTACTGGTGATTACTGACAATCTTAATTACATTTAATTATGGTCACAGAGACTTAAAACAAACAGATCCTATTCAGCATGTTGGCTCATGCAACTTCCTGAATAGAGAAGATTTGTATTTTGCGATTCATTGATGAAACAACAGATTTTTAATATATCCTTTGAGCGATATCCAAAAATAGTAGAATTGTTTTTATTTCCCACGGCAGTTTGAAAATTTGAGACGAAGCAGCTTCATTTTCGTTAAAATATCTCCGATCCGAAAAAATACCATTAAATTCTTAGTTCGTTTTATTATCAGGTAAATGAAAACTTGTTTCAAAAATGTATTTTTTATTTTACGTATTTTTTACCAAATTGTTCGCTGCTATACATTTTATATTATAATTTCATTTATTTTTCTATATGTATAAAAAATTTCGATAGATACCAATCATGTAATGATAAATCGATATTTTGCCATATGGAATTCAGAATGACGTTATTTGCTTATTGTGTTACTCCCAATAAGCTATTTCATTTGATACCCACATCATACAGGTGACCATGTAAATTAAAAATCGCCATTTAGCGGCGGTCGCCATATTAAATTTATAGTGACCTCACTTTGCTTAATATGTTTCCTTCGTCAAGCTCTTGCATTTATCCATAGTATAGGGGTAACTGTGAGAATTACGAATCGCCATTTTTCGGCCGTCGCCATATTGGATTTAGAATTATGTCACTTTGCTTATTATGTTTATCTCATTTGAAACCCATAGGGACTATGGAAATTATAAATTGCTAGTTTGCGGTGGCCGCCATATTGGACTTCATGCTGACGTCCATCAACTGTGGTAATTATAAACGCCTTCTTGGATTGGTCACCATATTGGATTTAGATTGACTTTACTCTGTTGAATGCACTTGTCCCATCAAGTCATTTCATTTGATAACCATATCACAGGGGTGACTACGGAAAACATAAATCGCCATTTTGCGGCAGGCACCATATTGGATTTAGAATTATGTCACTTTGCTTATTATGTTCATCCCACCAAGCCCTTTCATTTGAAACCCATAGTGACTATGAAAAACATAAATCGCCATTTTGCGGCGGGCGCCATATTGGATTTAGAATTATGTGACTTTACGTATTACGTTTATCCCATCAAGCCCTTTCATTTGAAACCCATAGTGACTATCGAAATTATAAATTGCCATTTTGTGGTGGCCGCCATATTGGATTTAGAATGGCGTTACTTTGTTTATTGCGTTTTGCTCAGCAAGCGCTTTAGTTTGTTGCTTATACCATAAGAGTTACTATGGTAATGATACATTTTGTAGCATCCGCTATATTGGATTCAAAATGGTGGCAGTTAATACATTTTGTATTCTGACGCATGCAAAACGTGTGTACAAAATTTCAGCTCAATTTTTGAAACTGTTTGAAAATTCAGTTCCAAGAGTTGTCTTCACACATACTAACGAACAAGCAGTTCGGGTTAAATACAAGCTTTTAAAAAAGCTACAAAAATCTACATATCCATTGGACCGAATGCAGATCATGCCATGATGCATCGCATACAATTCGCAAGTTGTACGCATGCACAATGCAATATTAATTGTATTTTAGAACCTCGTAAATAATCCACTATTAGTTACTAAATAACCGTGTGGAGCAGCATAAAATACCCAGAGCTCTGGCGCCGATATAATGTTGTTCATCAACGTTTTACATAAATCCTAGGTTCATAGAAAATTATAGATAGCTCTTACGGTACTTATACAGTGCTTCTTTAATGTCCCCCTCCCCTTTGATTTTTTGAACGGACCAATTCAAAAAATTAAAACTTGAGGTAATGAAATTGATGCGTGGATACCATATTTTAGAGTAAAGTTGACAGATGAAAATGTTAAAATGACCGCTGGGCGCCTTCTTAAAAAAAATTATATGAAACCGGGGGTCTTGTGGCACGTCATTTTTAAGCTCCTGACGAGTACTTTATAACCCTAGAATATAAAGTCAAAACCTTCACCTACTACAAAAAGGTGAATTGATCCGTACAAAAAATCAAACCGGAGGGGGACATTAAAGAAAAGCACTGTATACAGAATATCGATATAATGAAGTAAGCAGGGTAGTTTCAAATGGCATTATTTACCTAAGTGTTTTTCTGCCACCATTATGTACTTAAAGAGAGAAAAACGCTTCTTGTCCGTGAGGCATTGCGGTCAAAAGTGTTTATTTCTTCGCTTAGTAGTGTAAAATATATTACAGTACAGAATTATATATAGTCCGATGTCGATTATTTTTAGAGAAAAATGGAATGAATTTGATGTTTAAGGCCGCCGCCATTGGTCTTAAGGTTGATATATAATTAGGACATGCGCAAAAACAAGTCTGGTAATTGCACATGTTAGATCAATTTAAAAAAGAAGACAACTGAACCGTCTTCAATTACCAAGCAGTGATACATAATTTTTGTCGACAGAATAATTGTGATCTCTGCCATTCTGCTTTGTACTTGTATTATTCGGAGATATTCCTAATTGATGATGCATTTATACAAATTATACCTTTATACCCATTGGCCGTACCAGTAAGGACAACTGAGGGAAATGGTGCATTCATACGAACTCAAGGCAAATGGCGTCAAGCAGAGTGACTTTATACTTCAGACGTATTTAAAATAACTTCCATGTAGCGCAATGGTATCAAAAAAACCAAAGTTTTGTGAGAACCACTAGAGCTTTTCATGAAACAAATTTCCTCAAATTGCAGCAATTAGCGTGTTCCGTATGTACATATCAGCCTCATTTCTTTGGATCTCTGGTGTAAAACGATTTGTTGACAATGTTTGATACCTGATTATGACAGCTATTGATACATACTTATAGACTATACAGGGTGGCGCATCGAAAACGAAACAGACGCATTTACTAGCAGCTCAGTTCTTTTTGAAAAACGCTCAGACCCATCGATTTTGCTTTCGAGGGGGACACAAGTTTGGCAAAGCATCACGTTAGCACGTGCAGCCCCCTAAGCGGGGGTGACTCCACCCCCAAAATCTTAAACGGAAAGGGGGGTCGAGTTATTTTAAAGGTCTTTCAATTCTCTTTATAATGATATAAGATTAATGTACTTCAGTTCAGTAGTTTTGAAGATTCATTGATTTAAAGCTTAAATAAAACTAATACATCATTAGTGGAGATCAATACATTTGGCAGCAAAGTAATTTAAAAATGAAGAGTGAACTGACCCGGTAGGTAAGTAAATGTTGAAAATGGCCACCATGACTCTCCATGCAATAATAAAGATTTTTCTCATAACGTTGACGCACATTTTGCATTATTTGAGGAGTAATTTGAAGGCACTCATTCACAATTCTTTGTCGTAGGTCTTCAAATGATGTTGGCTGAGTAGCATAGATTTTGCTTTTTAAATGACCCCACATAAAGAAATCCAAAGGTGATAAATCTGGCGATCTTGGGGGCCATTCAATGGCACCTCTTCTACCAATCCATCAATCTGGAAACGTCTGATCTAAACAAACACGTAATACATAATGTGGTGGGGCACCATCCTGTTGGAACATCAATTATGGCTGTTAATACAGGATCTATGGCGTTTTCCACTAATTCCAAAGACATTTCACAGGTCAAATTTCCAGGTAAGAAAAGAGGACCAACTGAATGATCGCCAAAAATACCAGCCCAAAAATTTATTTTTTGTGGTTGCTGTGTATGAACCTCATGATAAATTCTGGGATTAGAATCGGACCAATATCGGCAGTTATGACAATTTACTACGCCATTTAAGAAAAAGGAACATTCGTCGGAAAAGCAAGTGTTGAATAGAAAATGTTCATCGTTTATAATTCTTTCACTCATATCTTCACAAAATTGTAATCGCCGATTAAATAGTCTTCATTATGTCCTTGTACCAGGTGAATTTTATACGGATGAAAATTATGGGCCTTTAGAATCCGTTGGACAGTACGTCGACTAACACCACAAGCAGTCTCCAATTTGCGGGTACTTAACGTAGGATCCACACAAACTTAACTTAACTAAAACCCCCACTTCTATTGCTTCGTTCCTTATGGGATTTTCAATGTTGCGTTTTTTATTGGCGACTGACCCAGTTTCCCGAAATTTAGCTAAGTTGTACAACACATTTTCGATGCACGTTGTCGCTCATTAAATATTTCTGGTGTTCTATTAGCGCACTGATTATTTCCAAAAAATATTTCGATAATTTCAACTCTTTCTGCTGTGGAATATACCATGGTTAATTTTTGTAATAAAGCATTACAAGTTATTTTATCAACAAAGTTTGGTCAAGCCAATCGCAAACTATGTATTAAATTCCTATTTAAAATAAATACGAGATATTTCCTTATCTTTTTTCAAGAAATAACTTTTTTCCACAAAAAAACGCTCCAACAGCTATTTTCAACAACAAAATGATAAACAAACCATGGGCGTAGTGAAGTAGTGAAGAAAAGCATTTACTTATTAAGTAAATTCTTTTAATCAAATTTCTTCCGAAAGAAGTACAAACTAATCTGATGTACCTATTAAAGTCTACTTTAAGCTTTAAATCAATAAATCTTCAAAACTACTGAACTGAAGCTCATGTATTTTACATCATTATAAAGGGAATTGAAAGACCTTTAAAATAAGGTATCACTCGACCCCCCTTTCCATTTAAGATTTTTCATACGCAGATAGGGTTTGATGCACGAAGGAAGAATAAATGTATGGAGAAATTTAGGATGTGTGAAATATGTCTAATAGGTGCGTACCAGGGTTGGTAGTATATTAATATCCTGACATCAAACAATTGCGATACACCATTCTCCTCCACCCTACAATGTCGCACCCCCAAATCTTTTACCTCTAAAAAATTTCTCAATAATAATCGGGATGCTCCGGAATATCAGAAAATCAAGATTGAGCGGTTTTTATTTTTTGTTTTTAACACATTTCTCTGCCGCCACTGGACCAATTTTCAAAAGCCAAGGATTTTTGGACAGGGTGTCAGACAGACAGATGGTAATTAGTGAAGTGGTTTTTCGTGATGTACATGTCTTGTAACATATCTTATTTTCGAAATTTTTCGGGATTGCAATACTTCCTCCGCTAGTAGGCGTGGGAAGTAAAAATGATTTTTGTTTCATGGAAATTAATTTTTCACATGTACTCCGGAATATTTAAGGTTTTCCCATAGTACGTTTATAATAAATATACGATGTTGTGAGCAATTTTGTCATGTTCGTTCTCTGTAGCTAAAAGTGATCAAAACATTTAGATAATTTGCAGCGCTGAATTTAAATATAACCAACAGAAAAGTGCTTTGGGCCGAATACGGGATATAAAATTAGCTGCCTAGAACACTCTCAAACCGAAGGAATTTTCCAATTATACATTTATACAGCATTACATATGTAAGCTCACATAAAATAAATAATGCTTGTTCTTGCTATGTGAGTAGCTCGGAGTAGATTTGGTCAGAGTGAAGCTTTGATCCATAGCTATTCTTCAATTGTCACCATATTTTCCACCGATTTTACTTCGCACGCTAATTGATAGTGTATTGCAATCGGAAAAAAAATTAAATATGAAAAATTATGTTTTCAAAATAAATACTTTGTTTTTTGACATTTCAGAAACTGCTGATCATTTCTTGAATTTTCTGAGGGGAAAATGATTGGAGATTCTGGGTTGCAGTAGATGGGGGATGTATCTTTGGTATCTCGATAATACTATGCATCTATCAGAGAAACGCTGATAAGTTCAAATCATGCCAGTTGAATACTATGTTCAGCGCCAGGCGTTTGGAGTTCCGATATCTGTGCTGCAACCGCCGGACGACACCAGTAAACAATTATTATAATGTTAATATAAATGTGGAAACATAATTATAAAGTACATTAAACAACATGATCTAAAAGTGTATTGAACGCACTGGAAAACAGGCACAAAGAATACTGATACATTAGATTAAAAGAAGACATACTATTCTTTGATATATGATTTGTCTTGTTTGACGCAGTACTTTTACTTTTTATATCAAGTACATTTAACATAGCGTAGAATAATATTAAGGGATGCTATATCACTGGTACGCTATCAGCAAAGGACGTTCTATTATTAAGTATACTAAGTGACATATAAATCCGAACACCCAGTTTAAATGGTTTTATTTTAATAAAATTTTGTATAAGTACTTAATGAAGCATAATAAGTAAATGATAAAAATTCTAAATGATTGCACTGCTTTAAAGCCCTTTGACCTTTAATAATGTGTGGATGCACCCTGATGTGCTACGCATTCTCCAACGCGCCTAGGCATGCTTCTGATCAGGTGGTCATTGTCCTCCTGTGGTATCTCATTCCAGGCAACCACCAACTCCTCTCGAAGTGCTTCTAGAGTCTGAGGAGGGCGTTGCAAATTGAGCAATCTCCTACCCATCATATTCCACACGTGCTCAATTGGGTATAAATCGGGAGATCTTGGTGGCCATGGTAACAATGTGACATCATTATGTTGAAAGAAGTCTATTGTGACTCTTGCAACATGTGGTCGGGCATTATCTTGTTGGAAAGTTGGATCTGCCAGGGTGTCAAGATAGGGTAAAAGATGGGGTTCTAGAACTTCGTGGATATAACGCTGCGCGTTCATGTTACCTCTGATGAAGATTAAAGGTGACCTGGAACCATAAGCTATAGCACCCAAACCATAACTCCAACAGTGTGATGAACATGTCTTTCAACAAAAAACTGTGGATTCCTCCTTTCACCACGTCGCCTTCTAACCCTGGCACGACCATCATGCATGCCTAAACAAAATCGAGACTCGTCACTAAAGACAATACTGTCCCATTCCTGATCCCAGAGTGACCGTTGTCTGCACCACTCAAGGCGATTACGTCGGTGTTCCCGAGTTAAAGGGAGGACCCAGTGTGGCCGGTATGAAAACAAGCCAAAACTTCTCATTCGTCGGTAAATACTTCGCATGCCAAAAGGTCTTCCGTGTTCTGCAAACCATTCATTTGCAATGGACCTGGTAGTGGAGAAACGGTCCCTTAAGGCCAATAACTGGGTGTTCGGATTTATATGTCACTTAGTATATATCCATACATTCTGTCGAATAAGCTTCACATATCATTGTGATAATCGATCTCCTTTGAATTATAGGTCCTTTGGCGTTAGGTCTGGAAATAAACATAGTTGGTGACAAAATTGCGTGGAAAGATACAGATTCAACCTACTACCTAATCCATTTTTTCCTTGTGAATGCAACGCAGTGAAAATTGAAATGCGATGAGTTGGGCTTCGATTTCCTGCAAGCTTATTTGTTTTGGCAGGTCATAACTAATAGAGAATTGTCAGTGTCGGTGACAGCAATCAGAGCAGCTATTGGCTGGCTTCCATTTTTATTATTTGTCGATGACTCGACAGAAATCGGCAAATCGAACATATAACGTCCAAGACACAAGTCATTCCTATCGGGAATACAATATATTCCGTTGGCTTTTATCGTTCGAACACAGGACTGTTTACACTCATACACGACATCTTGAGATCCGGCTTCAAAATGGGAAAATAAATGATTATTTTATCCTACGAGAAGACATTGAAGTCCGTTTCAAAGATCATAAGAAAAAGAGAGGATTGGCATGTTTATTGTGGAAACTTACCTAGTTGAGGTTTTCGTAACATTTATTTTCTTAAATCATACTACCGTCTACAAGACTTCCTTAGGAAAATTGTCGTGATTAAGTCATTCAGATTCCGAAATGAATTACCGATGTATAACAAAAGCGTAAATGGCCCTACCACCAAACAATAGTTATATGGAGAGACGATAGTGTGTGTCTCAGAAATCCGCCCATCGGTTTCAAATACATTAGGATTGGCTGTTTGACCTGCATTACTGGTTAGCAACAAAATCATAAAAAGCAGAAGTCTTGCTTTGCCATGTGCCGAGGAACCGTCCTTGGTTTGGGACTTCGCTCATAGATGGTCGGCCATCTACCGAGAAAAAAGCAATGCATTGTTGCCATACTAACAGAAAATTTTAACAAGCTGCTACATTTACACTAAACTGAATGAAGCACAGATTCTTCTGGTTTGGCACTTACATCACAATTTCTTAAGAAAAATGTCAGTCAGCTTTCGTTTGTTGTCCAACCTAGACCATGCTGAGGAGCTGCGAAATAGCACGAAACAGCTGCCCATGGTTGGGCGTCTGTGGTCCAAAAAACGAAAGCTATATTACTGCTTAGTCATGTTTTTGGTATGGTCAGTCTATCTGTCTTTAATTTATTCTCCTTGTCCAAGTGTCCCACCTCGGAGAACGATTGGTTACCAAACAAATTTGAACAATAAAATTTTCATTTCCTCATTTTTCCGAACGAGAATAGTACTCTACTGCACAAAAGTAGACAGAGAGAATTACTTATGCGGCCCTTATGTTACTGCTTTGTTGGGAAAGACAATTAGGCATGGCGCATAAAGACCGGCCCAGGCCATTTATAATATATGAAATAGTGTTTCGGGTATGTGTGTATTCTCTATTCAAATGAGCCGATCTATTTAGTGACCTTGGTCGTGTCTGGGCCTGAGACTGAGAGAACGCGGCTGACCAGAGACCGTTCGCAAAGGGTCCGATCACCGGTAAATAATGAACATCGGTGACTTACAACAGGGGGCTAGCGAGACTGCTCAATAGGGGGGCGTATTCATTTTCAATCACCGCACGATACTGACTGAATCCGTTTTCATTCTACACTCGACTCGATATATATTGTTTTATAACACTTCGTTCGCTAATTATTCAAAGGGACTTTTAATCAAGGTGTCTTTCGAACGAACAACAATATTAATAACGTTTATTATATTTTCATGCGTGAGATCGAAATCGGATTAGGTAATACCTCAAGAAGGTATCTCATTTTTTCATTCTTTTGAGTACCAAACTATGTTACCGACAGAATGTTTTCGTGATGATATGGAAATTGTGCCTGAAGTTACCTAAGTCCGATAATAAAAATGGATTTTGAGCATTTCAGAGTCGCAAAAGTCGAGCAGCATTTTGCCTCTAAAAAATAGGATGTACATAATAAACCAGATCAGATACATTCTGAATGACTTGAGATTCAGTTTTGGTGAACCAAAATACGTACGATAGCGACCATTTGAACCGCATTTAAAGCATTTCAATTTATAGTGGCCGTGTTAGTGCGTTACAAAAAGGGTCAAAAATGGTTCTGGTATAATACATTTTTTTGGTCGCATAGACCAAATCCATTCAATCCAGAAATGCCGCATTTCCAAGATACCGGCAATGATACTATTTATTAAAACACAACCAATAAAATAAATTTTAAAAATTGTCGTTTTTCCAATGTCAACTTAGTAATAGCATTCGCAGCTTCAGGCAACTAGGTTTTTACCATTTCTTTTACCTGAAATTCGGCCCTCAACACCAGAATCTTATCACGATGATATTCAAATGCTGGGCCTCAAATTACCCGAATGTACAGAGTTTGGCTCGCACGTAGCCACCGATGATGGAAATAGATGTTTAGTCAGCCCCTCTGAGAAGAAAGGCTGGCTGGCTATGGACATACACGTATATAACAAAATATTAAATTGAAAGCTCAACAACTCAAACAATTAAAGTTTGCATAACTTCAGGAGTACATTTGCTATCTTCTCCCTGCTCTTCAAAATGTTCTGCAAGCAGGCATATTCTCAAAAAAGCTTATCTCTTGTCAGCAAATGCTTCCCCCCATGTGGGCGCCCATGAACCTTGCTGTGACTTACCTAGCCACTAGCCTTCCACGGCAGTACGGCAACCACTACTGACTACAAGACACATCCTATCCATCGGCCAGACCGCGACGCACGTGTATCCAGAGAAGCGTCTGTTGAAAACATTTCTCTACCAAGTTTTAAGGGCAAATATACAGGGAAATAAATATGTGAAATATGATTGATAGGTGGGTAAAATGACTGGGATTTCAAGCGTATATATATATATAAAAAGTAGGAAAATAATGGGCAAAATCCGAAAAAAGGAGGAAAGTGGATTCAGCAGCAGCGGTGGCCGCAGTAGTAGACTCTTCGGTCTCCTGATCAGTCGCCGTGCGCTGTGCGGGTTCGAGTCCCGTACCAGGAGAAATTTTTCTCTTGGCTATGGATGTTGTGATTGTCCGTAGGTGGTAGACGGTCTCTGACTGTCGAACGTGGAGGTACCACCCGGCGGATCTCGTAGGCGGAGCCAGAATGTGTGCATGTTGCATGCACACGTGTTCCCTCGCCAGAGTCCGTGTGGCGTTCCCCCTTTCCCCTGTATCCCCCTATAGCCCCACGGTACCCAATGGGTGTTTAGGCCTTAGGCCTTCGTGGTAGCTGGAGTATAAAAAAAAAGCAGAAAACCTTTCTCCGCATGATCATTTTCTCTTTGTAGATCCTTTGGGCTTGAAGTACCACAGCAAGTGGCTATAACCGGCCGCGTGGTTGTGGTTAGATGTCTCCTTGAAAATTCTAGGTCTTCTAGCCGTTTTATACTACAATGTGTAGGTTGGCTCTTGTTGTGTACTTCGTGTGTCGTTTTTTTCCCTCTCCATCTTCGTTTCCTCAGGTTACACCCGTATCCGGATGTGTGGGCATGTGTATCCACTTTTGTAGTTTCATATGTGCATTCATTTCGGGCCTGATGAAGCCAACCAGCAGAAATACGTATCGCTCGGGTTACCTATCCTATTTTCTGCTCGAATCCACTTTCCTCCTTTTTGCGGATTTTGCCCATTATTCTCCTACTTTTTCTTATATACCTTTCTCCGCATGATCATTTTCTCTCTATATATATACTTAATAAATTACTAAAATTGAGACATTTTTAATTTATTTTTTTCTGAAAATGATCAGGAGCCTCTGAAACGTCAAAAAGCGAAATTTTTATTTTTTTGCCCCTAGGTCCGCCGCCACTAGAACAATTCTCAAAAGCTTTTTCATCCTAGGCAGAATAATAACCTTTCGAGAAAATTTGTGGTGAAGTCCAAATGGTAATTTCTAAGTTATAGGCAGGCCAAAGATTAGCGGACCGACAAACCGACTGAAATAAGTGACATGTTTTCGTTATGTAGACTTCATATACCATTTAAAAAACACAATATCTTGTTTTCTAATTTTTTCTTGACTACAATACTTCCTCTCTAGTGGCGTGGACATTAAACTTAAAAAAAGACTATTTGATATAGGGATCTAATAACACCCGTTTCTAAGAAATATTTTTTAAATTGTACCTGGCAACAAACGTAATATTTAATATTATTTCATCTGTGTCGTTTTGTTGGAATTATTTGAATCGATAACGTAGATTTCAACTATAATTATGAATTTTTGATGAAAACTGGGTTAACGTAAACGATGCCACGTTTGTGGCTCTTGGTGGCTTCTAGTTTATTTCCCTTTCCATTCTTATTTTCCTTCAGGTTACAGCCGTGTCCATATATGATAACCATATATTTTCACTTCGATGTTTTCGACGCACATCCATTTGAGCCTGATGAAGCCAATAATCAGAAACGTGCGTCGCTCAGGTAACAAATCCTTTTATTTCTGCTCCTGCTCCTTTATTGCGGACATTTGTATTTTTTATATCCCATGAATGCAACTAGCCTGTTAAGGACATCCACTTAGATATATCTATACGTAAAGTCAACTTGCAAATTTTCAAACAAGTATTTGACTTGACACCCACAAATCCAACCCTGAATACCCCTCTGATTACAACCCTGGTTTTCACTGATAAATTTAAAATCCTTCATGAAGGCAATGTACGCCACCGAAACATTTAATATAATCCAACCTTCCTTATTTTTTGCGGGTATCTATCCTCGTTTCCCTTCCCGTCTATATATCATCCAGCAGTCTTTTGGCATAAATTGTCTATATATCTTGATACCTCCCTGTTGTCGCAAGTGTAAATTAATATTACCCCACCTAGGGATATAAACGAAAATTAGAATATACTGTAATGGTTCCGAACGCGTCTTCTTCTCAACCGTTATCCAAGAAGCAGCTGTCTCTATTTAACACGCAGATTCTATATACATTAAAGAGCAGTTTGAAACATAGGGGTACAGCTACTATGATTTTTTTCATATGGTATGGCCATGCTTGTAAGGCCGATTATTAAAAAGTCGTAGCTGTGCGATGACGAACTCCTACTCATGCTAACAAACATCGAACTGAAGAACACGTCGTTATTTTGTCAATGCGGTCCCTCGCTTTTTTCACATCGGTCGTCGACATTAAACTTATATTCGAGCTCATAGCAAGACAAGTTTTTCAATTAAAAAAACTATTATCTTCTTCAATTTTTTTAATCTGAATTCGCAGTTGTCTGTCTATACCGGTTTGTTGCATGTACCATCTCAATATTTACTGAAATGTAGATTTCTTACGCCATCTGAACCACTTCCTTAGAAGGAGCAGATCCATGAGAATGCCATTTTGGCCGATTTGATTTTTTTAAGGTTATAGACAACTCATTTTATACGCGAAGTCGAGTTGCTTGCGTCATTATTTTGTCACTACAGCCCCTTGCTTTGTTGACATCGATCGTCGACGTTAAAATTATAATCCAAGCTAAAAAAACATGAGTTTTCAAGAAAACAAACAGTTACTTTCTTTATTTTTTTTTACTCTGAATTACAGTTGACTCTGCTAGGGTAAAAGGGCCTTACTGGGAAAATCTTGTATGCAAAAGACAGGTATATTGTACCGGTTTGTTACTTGTACCGTTTGAATATTTACTGAATTGAATCCATCTAGCTGATCTGCTTTCCTTCAAGCGATTCAGCTGTCCAAATCATTAAAACTGTTGAACTGTAATTTGATGCAGGATTGTTGATAGTTCTTCCCTTACTATATCATTGATCCTGTCTAGCTGGGTTATTCCTTCAACTTTTCTTAGATATTTCCACTGCCTGGATCTGTTTGTTAGCATACGAGTACAACATTCGTTACCACAAAGATTAATATTGGTCGAAATATTGTTGTATACAGTTATCTTGGATTTGCTGCGGATTTCTTTGTTTTCAAGAAAGGCTTTGCGATCTTATCGTATGTATTGGCTGCTTGACTTCATAATCCATACCGCCTTCTCTCTGTATAATAACTTCAAGATATTTGTGGATATCTACCTGTTCAAGTGCATTGTTGTTTATACGGATTTTTATTTGTTTGTCGTTTTTCCTGATTCCGATTACTTTAGATTAGGCTACGTTCTGTCATCTCCAACGTTTCTTGAGTTTGACTTTCAGTGTTTTTATTATATCACCTATGATGATTACGCAGGATGCAAAACTCCCTCTATTGTAAACCGTCTGTTACGAGGGATGTCTTTTAAGTTTTGCATATGGAAATAAAACAACACGGTAGGTAGTTTTAAATGACTTTATTGTTTTTCGAAGTATTCTCCACGAAGATTAACACACATCTGCATGCGCTCGAACCAATTTTCGAAGCACTTATTCCACTCGCTTGCTGGCAGATCCAAAACGGCATTTTTTAATGCGTCAACTGCTTCTTCTGGTGACCGGAACCTATGACCACGCACTCTGTTTTTAATTTTCGGGAAAGTAAAGAAATCATTAGGACTTAGATCGGGACTATATGGAGGATGGTCCAATAATTCGACGTTTTCTTCCGGTAAATACTGCCTTGTTTTTTGGGCTGTGTGCGAGGTTGCATTGTCTTGGTGGAGGATGATTCTTCTTTCGGGGTTGATTTTTCGATGGTCGGTGATGACTTATGGCAAAAAAATGGTGGTATACCAATCCGCAGTAACAGTTCTTTGCTCATTAAGAGGAATTGTTGCAATATGACCTGCTTTTGGCACAAATGTCGCGACCATCTTTTTCGAAACACTTCGAGAACGGATGACTTTTGTTGGCTTTTCTTCACCTTGGAACACCCACACAGCCGACTGTCGTTTATTTTCTGGTTCATAACAGTAAATTCACGATTCATCACCACTAGCAATGCTGTACACATTTTTTGAGTTTTCCGAATTGAAACGGTCAAGCGTTTTTTGGCACCAATTAACCCTGGCTGCTTTCTGCTCTTCAGTCAACAGGTGGGGTATCCAACGAGAAACTAATTTTCTTACTCCTAATTCTTCATGTAAAATTTTTTGAATTGAGGTCTTTGAGATCTTCAAGGACGCCTCAATCTCGCGATATGTCACATGTCACATCTTCAATGATGAGTTTGCGCACAGCATCAACGTTTTCGTGGGTGACCCCACCCTGGGATCGTCGCTAAGACTCACCCGTCCACGTTTGAATTCTCTATACCAACGGGAAATTCTCGACTGATGTGGCGCTTCGTTGCCGAAAACAGACAGTAACTCAGCAAGGCATTCTTGTTGAGATAATTGTCTCTGAAAGTTGTAATAAATTATGGTGCGAAAATGTTCTCGGTTGAGTTCCATTTTTCTAATGAATTGGTGACACTAAAGAGTGAGGTTAAGATTCAGTACTGACGTTCGTTCCGCGCGGCCTGCTATGTTTCTATATGCAAATCTTAAAAGACATCCCTCGTTTTTAAAATTCGTGTGTAAAATACTGGTTATCAAACAACACGTGGCAATGCTGCTTTTATGCCTGAATTATAGTGTTCTGTTCATTTCACGATGTTCGGTATTTGTGTAGCATGTCATCCATAACAACGTGTTTGTCACTGTCAAGCACATTCAGTTTGACATTGCAGTTAAACCGCAACTTTATATTTGTCTCATGCATGCACTGTCCTCTGGCTGGAGTTAACTACGGCTTTAGGATAAACTTGGTTTGAAAAACGCTTTTTAGGAGTTAACTTCTGGTTAGCAGTCAAGTTTCAGTTAGGTTGTAATTAAAAAACTAGGCCAAACTGTTACTCTAGTACGAGGACTTGATTCCTACTTTTACTGCCGTTTCCGGGCATGATCCCGAGACAAGGTCTTTCTAATGCTCGCATCCAGTCACTAAATTCCAATGTCCCTTGTAATCTAACTTATTCTTTGTTCTGCTTTCGTGTTGTGCTTTTTGGCACCTCCTATATCTGAGTTTTAGACGATGTGATCATCTTTGTACAGGGTGCGGCAGAGAGGACGGACGTTTTTGAGATGGGTAGTACTCTCCGCCTCCGTCTACGAGAGAGGTGGGGAGGGTGCCGTTTGACTCGTGAGATCCTAGCATTATTTTACCAGTTGTCGTTATGGAGCCTTGGACGGTGAAGCACCGCGTTTTCGCCCATGAGGGACGAAGCCCACTTTCACCTAAACAGCATGGTTAACCAGCAGAATTGTCGTTATTGGGCTAATGAAAATCCGCTACACGAAAGACCGCTGCACAGCCCAAAAGTAACGGTTTGGTGCGCTGTATCGCAAACTTGCATCATTGGCCCTTACTTCTTCGAAGACGGTAATGGTCGTGATGTTACCGTGAACTCAGAGCGCTACGTCGACATGATCACCAACTTCTTTCTCCCTGAATTACGACGGCAACGTGTTCCAGTCCGACGTGTGTGGTTCCAGCAGGATGGGGCGACCGCCCACACAGCCCGAGCATCCATGGACGTTATTCGCCCTCTCTTCAATGGTCGCCTTATTTCCAGGTTTGGCGATCTTCAGTGGCCTCCTCGGTCCCCAGATTTATCCATATGCGTTTTTTACTTATTACTTATGGGGACACCTCAAGGCTAGAGTATACGCGAACAAGCCCCGAACTCTGGACGAATTGAAGGGCGAAATTCGCGTGGAAGTCGCCCAAGTTGAGAGAGCGATGTTGGAGAGATTCTACGCGAACTTCCAAGAACGCCTCCAGCACTGCATCAACGATTTCGGCCACCACATGCCTGATGTGATTTTCCACACTTGACTGTCTCAAATGCTATTTCCTTGTGAACCTGATTCCCTCAATAAATTTGTTTTCGAGTAAACATTAACTATTTTATGATTTTTTTAAAACCGTCTATCCTCTCTGCCGCACCCTGTAGTATTAGCGTTTTAGTAGAGGTGCAATCGGTTTTCCAAGATGCTTAAAAGGCCCTGCCAACTATTCACAGTGACATCACGTTTACGTGAGATACCATCTTCAATGTCACCTCTATTTTCTCGCTGACTTTATAAATATTTTTATACGTATATAGTACCTAATCGGTATCTCTCATCTGAATGTGTGTAAGGTACCATATCGAACTGCTTTTCGTATTGTAATACATCATCGTCCGATGGTTATCTACGGAGCACTGCATTGAAAAACAATTTCTAGCCAAGCATAATCAAACTGACATCTGAACAGAAATGCGAGTTATCTGATGTCCTGGAGTTAGTGATTTCTATTCTATTCTTCCACATAATATGACCGATCATTTTGTCAAAATCGGAAACGTACCTTGTAGTTGACAGTCTGAAGGCACACTCTTACTGCTTAGACAAATTTTACAATCAAATCGTATGCTTGGGAGTGAATGTAAAGGCTTCTATCTAGAAAGACGAGAAGAATTTGTGAGATCACATTTTTTTAAACGTCACAGTTAGAAAAAATGTACCTACATATATCCAATAAACTATAAAGCATCTTTATCAATGGTCTATGTATAGACAACTTAATTTTTTCACCAAAAATGGCGTCAGGTAGATTGACTTTATAATTCCTACGACTTCGTTGGAGGTTTCAGAGAAAAGGGATGAATCGAAACCAAGCCAGAAAAAACACAATTACAACGCTCTTGGGTTTATCTATGCCGCAATGTACAATGAAATAGCTATTGCAAAACAATACAAAATATTGTACTATTTACACAAAGAATTTTATTGAGGATAAGAACCATCCTTAGAAAAAAAAACATGAGTATTATATGGCAAAACGTTGTACATGATTCTATGTAAAATCCAGATACAGTCACCAGCCTGTATGAATGTGATGATTATCGTATATTTGTAGTATTCTTTTTATATTAATTTTGTTTTTACTATATTTTGTCCAGCTACCACGAAGTCCCAGGGCCCAAACACCCGTGGGGTACCGTAGAGCTATGGGGGGATACAGGGGAAAAGGGGGGACGCCACACGGACTCTAGCGAGGGAACACGTGTGCATGCAGCATGCACACCGCGTACGACAGTCAGAGACCCTCTACCACCTACGGACAATCACAGCATCCATAACCAAACGAAAAATTTCTCTTGGGATGGGATTCGAACCCTCGCAGCGCACGGCGACTGATTAGGAGACGAAGCTTCTACCACTACAGCCAGCGCAGCTGCCTGAAATATTTACGATAGACATACTTTTATCAGTTTCAAGTTTTAATACTTTTTTAATGTGTGCATCTCAATTGGTGAATGAACTATTGCCTCCCGTTTTAATATTTTTAATCTTCTTTTTAATTTTAACTTTTTTATACTTTACGGATAGCTATAGCTTCAACGCGTTTTTTTAACTTTAATTTTAAACAAACAAATAACCAGTGCCATTTCACGACTCATAAGTTGTTTCGCCAGTGACCATGATGGCAAATGGGACACAAATTAGATTATTGCCACACACAAGGTTTCTCTTTCGTGGCAGTGCTTTAATTTGACATTGTTGCACCTGTACTGGCAACAAATTATAGCAATCTGTATTTTGGGCAAATACATTACTATCATTATTACACTGATAAATACAGGATTTGCGATATGACAAATTTTGGGTGTATCTTATGTATTTCGAGACTCTTAAATCAAATCTAAAAACTAAATTTTCCCATCACCCACAGATATTCGGTAACATCTACTTTTACGAATTGCAATACGTATCTCATATTGCTGCATTTCTCGACGTTTATGCGATGACGCACATATATAATGTTAAGACTTGCCTATTCAGCCTGTTTATTATATGTGAGCTCTATGTTTAGAGAGCATATTGCATTTATTAGTAGACTAATAGCAGCCGAGTCAGTTACGTTTTCTGTGTTGAAGAGTACTCAGATGTTCTGAGTACTGTTAATTTTTGTTAAAACGATGTGTAGTTTTTAGTTTATTGTGATCGAGACTAGCTTTATGGACAATTCCTAGAAATTGTGTAAATAGTGCAAACAGTTTTTGATATGTGTGCGGAGAGCTACCTTTTTGATCCCAAAAACATACGTTTACTCCCTTTTTGTTGAAAGCATACGAACTTTATTTTGGAATTAAAGTTGGCCGCTCATTTATGTTGTAAGACTTGTGTAAAGTTGTTACAATCGTAAAATACCCTTGGTTTGGAGAGAACCGAGAGACCATACTACTGATTGCTATTTTTGCCTCACAAATATTAAAGGTATTAGACCAAAATCGAAACATACTGTTAAGTATTTTAATTCACCATCAGCTTTGCGGCCCATTAAGCATAGTGATGAACTTTCTGTCCCAGTTCCACCAGAATCTTGGTCTTTGGATGAAAAAGTCGAATCCACCGATTCTGAAAGTGATGGTACAGAAAGCGTAAAAATTTCCTATCCTTCGTTTGACCTGCCAGGATGTTCAAGATCGCCGCATTTGATCACACAAGGCAAACTTAATGACTTAGTTCGAGAATTATATCAGTCAAAATCCCAGTCAGAACTTTTAGCGTCAAGGATCAAATCTTCTCCACGGTGATGTTAACATTACTCTTTACCGAAAACGGCAACAAGACCTCACACACTATTTCGGTCAAGAAAGGGAGTTGATATATTGCTCCGATGTCAACAATTTGTTTGACGTGTTAGGACTGAAACATGAGCCAAAAATTCTCTTTTGGATTCTCATCTCGATTTTTTTCCGGAAAATTTAGGTGCGGTTTATTCGAGTGTTTACTAGTACTCTTACACACATATCCTTATATTTTACGAGTATAAGCAGCAAATAAAATGCCTTATTGCAAGAAAACCGTGGGTGATAGAAAAAATCGACTGCTATTTCCGGCTTTTTGGGTACGTTTTACATAATAACCACCTGGTTTTGTCCATCTCACAAAAAATTATTTTCATTTTGTTCGCTAGTGTTATTATTATTATTGCTATTAAAATGTGTTCATAGTTACATAAACTATACACAGTGTAAGGCCCCAGCTTTACCTACACCCTGTATATTATGACAAATAATTGTATTGCAAGATTTTTCAAGCCTTGATCAAAGACACATGACGTTGCTCCGACGGGTTAAAGGGCGCTTAGAGAGACGCGACCTAAGGGCCGTGAAGAAAGCGCATAAAACCTGTAAAGAAAAATAATAAAAGTCGGAATCTGTATTTTTTAATTTGAAAGACGGATGGCCGAAAAGGTCAGTCCTCTCGTTTCGTTATACATGTCGGACATTTAAAGGGCTGTTACGTTTTTTATCTGCCCTTGGGGAACGGGTGTTGCCATCGTAGGGACTCCAGAGGCCGGTGAAAGTCCAGCGCGGCTAAACGGTCACGTAAGAGACGGCAAATCTAACGTGACAGCCCACGAAACGAGGATTTCCGTAAGTCGCTGTCCTTTGTCAAAAATATTGTTTTAAATTGTGCCCGTTAACAGCAAAAGGAAGGAGGGAACATGACAGGGGACTGAGAAAACCTGGATTACCCCATACTTCCAGGAAAATCCATAGGTATCTGAGAAACTTTCAATATTCTACCCGGTCAAGGAGATATATACTTCGAACATACATTATTATCCATAGAATTTCACGTTTCAGTTGAATATTTACAGCTAACAATATATATATAAATGCAAACGAAAGCACCAATTCAATCAATCGTTACAGGAATCAATAAAAACTTTGTTTTTCACAACAAAAAGTTTTAAATGCATTGTTAGGCTTAATATAGTATTTAAATTTTAAGAGATTCAAGAATATGGAGTTTGATCAACGTGACAACCACAAGATTAGCTTTAAATGTCACAGTTACTGACTTATGCTATTTACGCAGTATTATTTTAAGACAAAGGAATGTATTGACGTGGATTATACCCATATTATGCACCAGCATTTACAAAAGACTTTGAACAAAAAAGCAAATATGACTTTAGTGGTAACCGATTCAATCATATAGACAACAAAAGTATTTAATTCCAAAAATTGGACAGTGCGTAATGGGTCAGGCAAGATAGGTACAGTGGAGCACTCGCTGTACGTATATATATATATATATATCTTGAATATTTCCATCTTAATATTTTATTGAAACTTAGAAATTATGTATGAAAAATAATATCGGACAAATCCGCCTTTGGAAGCTGCGCAAACCTGACCCCTCTTAATTTCATTTTCCATCACTTTTTGGTAGGTTTCGGGAGGAAAATTCTCAATCGCTTCCGTAATATTGTTCTTCAGCTATTTGGTTTTATTTCTCAAAAATCACCATAAAAGAAGTCAGGAGCCGTTAAATCCGGTGACCCTGGTCACCAAATCGAGAAATCAAACGTCCCGGAAATATTGTTCGCAAAAGATCCATTGTTTCCCTAGCTGCATGACAAGTTGCTCAGTCCTGCTGGAACCACATTTTTTGCTGCTTAAATTGTTCATTTGGCAGCAGCGGTGGCCGCAGTAGTAGACTCTTCGGTCTCCTGATCAGTCGCCGAGGGCTGTGCGGGTTCGAATCCCGTCCCAAGAGAAATTTTTCTCTTGGCTATGGATGTTGTGATTGTCCGTAGGTGGTAGACGGTCTCTGTCGAACGCAGAGGTAGCACCCGGCAGATCTCGTAGGTAGGGCCAGAATGTGTGCATGTTGCATGCACACGTGTTCCATCGCCAGAGTCCGTGTGGCGTTCCCCCTTACCCCTATATATCCCCCTATAGCCCCACGGTACCCCTTGGGTGTTTAGGCCTCAGACCTTCGTGGTAGTTGGAGTATAAAAAAATTATATGGATTAAAAGGCATAAAGCATCGCACGCCAATGCAATCGCGGCGTGCTTTGTTTGATCGGTGCACGCGGATCTAAATGTATTCAAATACGTTAACAGAGGCGTGCGATAAGCCACGCTCTTCCATTTTGGTACTTACTATGTTCGGCTTATTTAAAAAGCCATACCTATGTGCTATGATGGCGGCCAGTGGTGAAGATGCGAGGTTCATTCGGAAATGTGGAGATATGGAAGAGTGGGGCTGGCCGGTAACGCATCCCAATGGCCGATGAGTCAGAATGAACAGACACCACTGGCAGGTTGCACGGACTACTTAAGACGTGTTAATCTGTACCGTAATTCAAACTTACTAGGGTTTTAATTTCACATATGTATGACCATTATCTCTAGCAAATGCGTAATGTTAACGGAATCAGAATAAACACAATAATAGAATGTTTCTGATTAGTTTTGCATGATATACAGAGTGGCCGATTTGTATCTTAAATATTTGTGAAACGAAATAAAATACATCCATGTTTTCAACTATATATTTTGTTGAAACTTAGAAATTTGGTAGGTTTCCGGAGGAATATTTTCGATCGCTTCCGTAATGTTGTTTTTCAACTGCTTCACAGTATTTGATTTGTTGGCAGAAACCCTATTTCTCAAAAATCATCATGAAAAAGTCAGGAACCGTTAAATCCGGTGACCTTGTTCCAGATCAACTGTTTCTCTAGCTGTGTGACAAGTTGCTCAATCCTGCTGGAACCACATGTTTTGCAGGTTAAATTGCTGGATTTGAGGAGCCAGAAGGTCTTGCATCATATCACGGTAGCGCTCGCCAGTGACAGTAAGAGAATTACTTACAGCGTCTTCAAAGAAGTAAGGTCCAATGACACCTCCATACCAAACACCGCACCAAACTGTGACTCGACAACGATAAAGTGGTCGTTGATGGATGACACGAGGGTTCTGCTCATTAACGGATCCTTTCATATCGAAGTGGGCTTCATCGTTCATGATCGGTCAGTAAAATTCATTATTTTGGGTATTAAGCTGCAATATTGCAAGGCTGTATTGTCGGCGACTTTCAAGGTCACTTCTTGGGTTAACTGAATCTAGTATGGCCGCAAATGCACGTCTTTTTTTCAAATAGTGCATAATGACGTGCGACGAATACCCAGTTCTTGAGAACGATGTCTGGTAGGCGTCTCAGGGCGCTCCACTACGCTTACACTGTTTTCCGAAGTACGAACAGTTCGAACACGGCCCCACCTTGGCAAGTCTTTAACTTCACCTGTTTGTTCAAATTTCCGCACCAACTGACGAATGGTGTTGACACTGGACACATTATTTCGACCAAAATATTGTCGTAGCTTCCAAATCATTGCAACAATGGACTCATTATTCGAGTAAAACGTTTTAACAACTACTACGGCGCCACCTACTGAAATGCGTGTATCAAAAATGGCGGGCAATTTAAATAAGTCAGTTATATATTGGCCCTGTATTAGATATCCGTCCTATATTAGCATTTTATACCATTTTTGTCTTATTTATCGTATCAAGAATGTCCTGTTTCAACGTTTCACAATCAGTATAGGTATTTGTCAAAATATCGGTCCCTAAAACGTTTCAAGGATAGGAGTAGCAATGTTTCCTAGGGGGGAGGGGGCCGAATTCTAAAAATGTTGCACACAAAACCATGCTTGACTTTCAAATGTTAATCAACCCTATCCTCTTTGCAGTTAACTCCATTTAGAAGGGTTTTTTTTTATTGTTGATTTCTTGCGGGCTTAGAACCTTAAAAATCGATGTTTTCCAATTAGGCCTCCTGCTTGCAAAATTACCAATTTTATGTCTTATCAATGTCCTGACAATGTTTACAGCACTGCTTTTATAAAACAACAATGCCGTTCTAACAACGTTCATACAACGCTTATAAACTCAAAAAGGGCGCACTCTTGTCCAGCAATGTTGTTCTTTAATTTTGTTTTATTATGGCTTCCTCAGCTTTTACCGGATAATTGTTTAAGCGTTTCTAAAATTATTATAAATCATAGTAGGCAACAATTATAAAACAGTTATAGAACTAGGATAACATAGTTAAAAGTTGTTTTATTATATTAGATGCAGCTTTCTGGTTTTGACTAACACTAAAAGTTTGCTTTTGTTGTTAAATTGCACCCACTGAGAATAGCTTATCTTTAAACTATTCTTGATACAACAAAAAAGCAAGCATTCGATCTTTTTAACGATGTTGCATTTGGTTCTGATATACAGGGTGTTTCACAACTTATCCGACACATTTTAAACACATATGCACTGTTACGTTGATTTCTCAAAAAAAAATAATAAAAGTCCTACTAGACAGCTACTCGCTTTATAATCTCATGGTTGATATTTTACTGCGCGATAAATGTTTTTGTATAATATATGGGTTATATGAAGCAAAATCTTCAGGAGCCTCAAACGTATTAGATATTATTAAATTTTAAGAGAACAGATCAAAACTTCCATTTCTCTTATTCTGGACTGTACTGTGACAAAATAGTACAATTGAACCATTTTATACCATTATACAGGGTGACTTTGAAGTTGAGTCATTAATTTTCAGATAATGATTGTAGAAGGAAGATAAACCAAAATATGTGTGTAAAAATAAAAAAAAAATGTTTACCTTGTTTTATAAAGTATCCTCCCGACAAGTATTTCAGTGCGGACCTGTATTTGATCGTGAGGTCCCCTGTGAGGTCTTAAGTCACCTGATTCACGAGCCCGTTGTACTACATTAACAAAGGCACGAGGGGTTGGTTGCACTCGATTGGGAAACCGATCCGTATAAACATGTGCCATTTTTTATTTCGTTTGAGCCACGCAACAGACACTATTCACACGCTTTACCGACTGACACTGACTGTATGTATAACTGAACTGAATAAAATAATTGTAAAAACATCGTTCCAAATTCTTTCGCTTTTTTGTTTCCGATGCGATGAACCGATAAGGCGGATTATATCCGTTGTTGCCAAACACGAGCACATGATATTATTATTGAGACAGGGCGGTACTCAAACTTCCAAAGAGCTATAACTTTGTTACTTTAATTTTACCAGAAAAATGGTAAAGGAAAAAAACATTTCTTTTGATCAGATCTACTCACTGTTAAAATAAATGACTCAACTTCGAAGTCACCCTGTATAAACAGTAAAATAGTAAATTGAGACATTTTATCATTGCAGAAATGATTTTTTGTAATACACTTAAACATGGCCGTCGTAAATTGATGTTGAAATAACAAAATATGGCTTCCATATTATAAAATGCCTTTACCACATTGAGAGCTCTTATAAAATCTTATATTTCTCATATATTTTTGCTTTATAGGAGATTTTGATAAAATATTCAATTAATGTGTATATTTCAGTTAAATAGATATGTACTGCAGGGAAAAATCTTTACAAAACAATTTTATACGATATTCAAGCTTACTGAATAAATTTGTTTCATTTTTTTTATCGAAGCAGCCGCGCAGGCAGAAGCCTAAATGCCGGAACACCGCGGCTGCTATGATGATCCCAAAGAAATTTTTAGACTGCCTAAGGTTAGTAGAACTCGGAAAAGCTTCCTCTTGTAGATTGTTCCACAATCTCGACACCCTCGGGACAAAGGAGCGGTCGTATCGGCCAGTTCTGGATGTACGAAGTTCAACACGGTTAGAATGGGACGCCAAAGTCAGGCGGGTCTGTCTGGCAGGCACATCGCGCGGCGTCATCATAGAAGAGAGCTCTGAGGAGCAAAGCCCGATGGTGTAGCGATAGAAAAGAGCTACATCGCCGATAGCCCGCCGGTGCGAAAGAGTCCCGAAGCTGTCTGTTAGAGAAGAGTCATCGATCAATCGGACCGCCCTCGGACAGCATCGAGCATGGATAATGTAGTCGGGGCGGCAGCACCCCAAACGTGTGAGCAATACCTGGGCCTTGTATTGAGTGAGAAGGTCATGCGGAGAAAAGTACTTCTTAGTACTAAACAAATAGCCTAGCTTTTTCCCAGCAGCTGCAGCTATTGACGAGATATGTTCGTGCCAGATCAGGTCCTCGATTATCTGGACTCCAACCAGCCGAAATGAATGGCTCTTTGGCAGAACTCGGCCGTCCATCGAATCTCGATGAGCGCTAGGACGCTTTTTGTTCGTACAATACATATACGTGTATACTGATATTATCTAACACCAGTTTACTAGTTTGCAAACATCACTAAAATAGTTTTATTAGCGCTATATGAAACATTTATAAAATTTATTTATCAATATTTTCTTTCAGAGGTTATCGCTCACTAAAGCATATTGCACTCAGATGGAACTTCAAAGTATTATTACATAATTATCATGAAAAAAAGAATTAATGTGAGGATACAAATGCATTTATAAATATAAATACATTTAGGAATAAGGCTTTTATTTTTCCGGGTAATTCTGGAACGTCTTTAAATTTGTTTAATTTTAAAACGGTGTATGGTTAAGCATTGAAATCCATTCTCTTGCCTTAATTTAACCGAAAATTATGAAATATTTTCCTAGTTGGGAAGTTGGGGATGCAATGTGCTTCAGCGAACGAAAGCGAATAATAAATTAATTTTATAATTGTTCCACAAACAATTTTATTGATGTTCGCAAACGAATAAACTCGAATTGGATCATACCAGTATAAATACATTATAAAACAAATTTGTTCGGTAAGCTAAAATGTATAAAATTATTATATTTTCAAAACAGTATTAAAATTTGTCCAAAAACTGTTTTCTATTTTTCCTGTAAAAGCATTCTTATGACCACCTTATATAGCAAAATACTTCCTAAAAGCTTAATTGTCTTACTAGCAATTATGTTAAAACAGAATTGCATTCTAAGTGCAGTAATAAAGCAATTATAAAATAAAATAGCACGGTCAGTCGAAAATTATAAAACATATTTTCTAGTTAGAGTATGAAAGATCCATCCGAATTTTTCAATAAATCATCAAGTGAGTGGGTGTTCCCATTCATCTATACTATAGCATCCGGGTTTGCGAGAAAATGTGATTGTCACCAACAACAATAATACTCATTTTACGAAGAAACAGCGTGCTTAATCAGAAAAGTAATCTTTTATTGATTACTAATTTGCATATATAATTACTATCTATTGTGAATGTTTCTGCATTTACGCGACATTTCGTTATAGGCAAATAGTTATGAGTGCCTTCAGATTAACTGATATAAACGCGCAAAGGTTATGCCAAAAATGATTGTGGTTAATTACAAAAAAATGACGAGTATTCCATAGGTACTAATTTATTATTGAATGTTCACTATATGAGTACCGCCATAGCCTTGGCACGACCTGTGCTAGTAGCGTCCGAGACAAATCCAGTACTACAACTACATTAACGGGTATATAGGGTTTTGAAAGGTAATAAAATATCGTATTAAAATGAAAGATTAGGATGTAACTTTTACGAAAATATATTTTTTTCTTTAGGGAACCCTCTGCTTGCTATTTTATACAACGTCGAAGTTGCATTTTTGGTGGAAATACTCTAGAATAGAATACCGTTTTATACGGTGTTTTTTTTTGCTTTTTGCACAAAAGAATACTCTAAGTTATAAGATTATAACATACACTGTATAGTACTAAGGAAAATAGACGTGAAACTGTGAAGAATCGTTGTTTTTGCAAAAAAAGTTTCGAAACCAGCCGTGTAATAAGCTAAAATAACAGTTAAAAATACTTGGTATTTACTTGGTAAACTCTGTAGAAGTGTTGCGTTGTGATTTTTCAATGTCTTCTTGAAATTCCTTAATCATTTTTTTTTCGCGTATTTTCAATGAGATCAAAGTTTTTGCATTTATACGAAATTTTTGAAAGTACAAACAATTCTCAATGGCCATTTTATAATGTTCATTTCTTGACAGTAAGATAAATTATGTCCATTGTTGCCAGGTTTGGGAGAAATACGTGAAAAATGAGGTTATTGGCAAAATAAAAGTCTTAATTTATTGTAAATGGCTTGTTTTATGAGAAGTTGTCCCAATATTTGCTGAAATCAGCTTCACTTTGAATAATTCTTCAAGTACATACATACAAAAAATAAATAGATTATAACTATAATATAGGAAAAAACATAAAGGAAGAATTTTTGTGAAGGGCATAGATACGGCATTTTTTCAAAAAAGTAGGGCACGAGGTAGATTTAGTTAGTACAGGAAAACCTGCCGGTCATACCTCCAAATCGCATTTTCATGACAATCCTGTGCCGATTGCACATTTTTGCGCTAGTATATAAATAAGAATTTGACAAACCAAATCAAGGTATATTACTATTCAGGATTTGGCAACATCGCGACTAAATGGAGATATTATGATAGTGATGGTGGTGTAGTTGGTGTAGAGATGGGAACAATTATCTGAAATGACTACTTGCATTATTGCGATGCACAAGAAGAAAACAGCTTATAAAGCAGTATTCTATACCACAGTATTACCATGCAAAATGCAACTTTGAAGTTCTGTAAAATAACAAGTAGAGGGTTCCTTACAGAAAAAAAAAGTTCGTACAAGTTACATCATAATCTTTCCTTTTAGAATGAGAAATGAAATATTTTCGATAAGCGCTAAAGTATAGTTCATCCATAAAAGGAACAAGACAACTTTTTAAAAAGAAACATGTATATTTGTAAAAGTATCCGCATCCACCTATTATTCATCGTCGAGATATTATAAGCCAGAATCCTAAATACCTATTTATGAAAATATATATCCAAACATTGTTATATTTTCTTGTTATTTCTATTATGATAACACGTCTGGGATATCAATTGTGATCTGCACATCTGCAGTGTTGCCGAACCGGCAAAAAAGACGAAATCGGAAAATGGTGTCGTTGAATTCGGTATAAGGAAAATGCCGTCCCAAGATCAGTGGTAGATCATGGACCTTTGAGTCATGAAAAACGTCTGTTATTGTATTGGGCGCGCACACAACATGTTTTTTGAGGGCATAGGTCTATATTACAACTTCTACAATGCACATACTGGTCGTTCTTTCAAAGTACTGTGCAACCATTCTGGAAACTCCTTTTTCGATTCTTGCTTATATACTAAGTGGCATATAAATCCGAACACCCAGTTTAAATGGTTTTATTTTAATAAAATTTTGTATAAGTACTTAATGAAGCATAATAAGTAAATGATAAAAATTTCAAAATGATTGCACTGCTTTAAAGTCCTTTGACGTTTAATAATGTGTGGATGCACCCTGATGTGCTACGCATTCTCCAACGCGCCTAGGCATGCTTCTGATCAGGTGGTCAATGTCCTCCTGTGGTATCTCATTCCAGGCAACCACCAACTCCTCTCGAAGTGCTTCTAGAGTCTGAGGAGGACGTTGCAAATTGAGCAATCTCCTACCCATCATATCCCACACGTGCTCAATTGAGGATAAGTCGGGAGATCTTGGTGGCCATGGTAACAATGTGACATCATTATGTTGGAAGAAGTCTATTGTGACTCTTGCAACATGTGGTCGGGCATTATCTTGTTGGAAAGTTGGATCTGCCAGGGTGTCAAGATAGGGTAAAAGATGGGGTTCTAGAACTTCGTGGATATAACGCTGCGCGTTCATGTTACCTCTGATGAAGATTAAAGGTGACCTGGAACCATAAGTTATAGCACCCCAAACCATAACTCCAACAAAAAGCTGTGGATTCCTCCTTTCACCACGTCGCCTTCTAACCCTGGCACGACCATCGTGCATGCCTAAACAAAATCGAGAGTCGTCACTAAAGACAATACTGTTCCATTCCTGATCCCAGAGTGACCGTTGTCTGCACCACTCAAGGCGATTACGTCGGTGTTCTCGAGTTAAAGGGAGGACCCAGTGTGGCCGGTATGAAAACAAGCCAAAACTTCTCATTCGTCGGTAAACACTTCGCATGCCAATAGGTCTTCCGTGTTCTGCAAACCATTCATTTGCAATGGACCTGGTAGTGGAGAAACGGTCCCTTAAGGCCAATAATCTTAGGCGGCGATCTTCACGGTCTGTTGTTCTACGGCGGCGTCCAGTGCCCCTTGCTCTTTGCGTACGGCCTTCTCCAAGCCATGCCTGACAACACCTAACCACAGTGTCTACACTTCTTTGCACTCTAACTGCAATTGCCCGAAAAGAAAGTCCAGCTTCCCGAAGTCCCACTATACTGCCCCTATCAAACTCACTAAGTTGACGAAATCGTTCAGGTCTCCGTACTCTAGGCATCGTAACCGATCGTAAAGGATGTCAAGAACCAAAATCCGCCAACGTTGATTCTTTACTGCGGCTGAAATATTCATTTTTACAGCGTTAGTGAATTAAAAAAAAGCAGTATAAAAACCGGAATGTCCAACTGATAAGGCTGAAAAATGTTTCACTTGTTATTTACAGTAAGATAAATACATTCACCAACTTTTATTAAAATAAAACCATTTAAACTGGGTGTTCGGATTTACGAGTATATGTCACTTAGTATATGATTGTGAATACTTTTCTGTTTTATCCCTGAACTCATGAACTCACCTCTCATTTTAATTAAATATTTATTTTGAAAACAGACAGGTTTCGGTTTCTTTATTGCTTGTCCGGTGATGAGGTAATGACGGTAATCTACCAGTCTGTATGCACAAAAATCAATTCAGGGCAGCGGAGTAAGGGATGAGGATGTCATAGGCAACCCAAATCTACGCCTCTCATGTGTGTGTGTGTGTGTGTGTGTATGCATATGTATGATTGAGATGGGGCATAAAACTATGAAGACTACATAAAATTAACTCTTAGCTTTATTTTTGGTTTCAGCTCTTTTTCGGCAAGTATAAAAGTATTTAACTTATTTTGAAAAATCGTGTTATCGAAAAATCCGGTTCAAGTCCATACATAGACAATCTGAAATTTGCAATACGAATTTATATTCTATGCATTTCCGTTCATATTCGTCAATATTTCATTTGAAGCTTTTATTTCTCATGAGGTTTTAGCAAAATGTAAGATAGTGAAGGCAACACCGCACCCTGCAACACAGCTAACAAGAACGACAAGCTGTCAAGATTAGGGATGATAAGATCCACGAAAAGGATCGATATGTATCGATTCTTATCGTTTTAGGAAGTATCGATACTCTAAAATATTGGAATAAAATTATCGATATCCAGCGGAAGGAAACAAAGAAGAAAAGTAATCTGAAGTTAGTCACTCTTTCTGACACAGTCCGGACACCCAAGTGTCGTATATAAAAATATCGATCCAAAATATCGGGTATAGGAAGCAAAAGTATCGATACTTCTAAATATAAGATCGCATCAAACGTCCCTACTGTCAAGATGTATAACCCGAGGTACCAACGGAGCTATTTTGGGGCGTCATGGAAATAATTTCAAATTTTCATTTGCATTTTTCAAGAGTTGTGCAACGATTTTGGGAAAAAATCCACGTATAGTCTTATAAAGCATAGTAGAGTATATTTCAGTAGTTGGCGGAGCTTACTCCTCTGGGACCAAGGGTTGACGAATCCCACACATGTGTCACTCGTTGGGGAGCTTTGAAATGTTATAATCAACTGTTATTCAAATAATATCTAATATAAATATAGCCTAGAATGTGTACTTAGTGAAACACGAAAGTTATTGCAAATTGTATTTTTTTTTGCATGTTTTGAGTTTGCCGGTAGCTTTACGACATATATTTGAGTATTTCTTAAACGCTGTAAATATAGTGTGGATGTTTGTTCGGTTGCTGAACAACCAAAGAATATTTGACTTTATGGATGTATGGATATCAAAAATCCTGAATGGTTTTATGGGAATATCAATCGACGGTGCTATAATGGTACTGATGAACGGCAAGTCAATGCATGAATGTTTGGAAACGAGCAATATCTATGAAATCTTTGGTGGAAACTGTCATCAAGTAGGTGCTTAATTGGTATCTGCAAGAGGTTTATAGGAAAAAACACACGGTAGGTGATGTTGAACCAGTAAAATCGCATATGAATTGAAGAAAATGATATAAACATGAATAAACAATCGACAGTATCAAATAAAAACACGAATTTTATTCAAAAATCAAACACTTTTTTAAATTTTGACTAAATTATATGTACTATCTTAATATTTAATAAGCTGGTGATGTTTCAATGACAAGCTGTCATCTCATACTTTGACAGTATTTTTTTTTCAATATTTCATAGCTATTGGTTGCTAAAATTTGTTGATTGGAACTTGAAGCCCATTCAATGTATTTGGCGGAATGTTACCCTATAGGTGGAGAATAACGGACTGTTGATTTGACAATCCTGGTGAAATCCATCCTTAGTATATTTTTAAATTTTTAGTTCTCTCCATTAACGTCGCATATCCTTTTTTCTCAACAGCCTGTGTGGAGGAGTATTCTTAATACTTTTTGTCTGATTATTTGATGTTGTGTAGAGACATGCCTGAAAAACAATGTTATCCGTTTCTTTTTTGTCAGAATATGCATTTTGTCCATTTTTTTATGCATTTTTTCTCCAACCGTAACTTATTAACAAATAATAGTACAGCTCTAAAGCTGTATGTGAATTTTTATGGAACAATGAAGCGGGTGATTACTTGTCACTTTCACTCTTCAAACAATATTTGTTTTCTTGAAAACTGAAAATCTGCTGCAAAATGAGGTTTCAAGAAAATCAAAGATTTTTCGTAGGGAAAAAGTCACCACCCTCTTTATTAATTCATAAAAGAGGAATATCAACATACAATTTCAGAGTTGGACAAACCCTTTTCAAAGAATAGTTCTAACTACCAGTCACCGTGCAGTTTATTATAAGTGATGTACGTCACTGAACGGGCGTAAAAGCTAAAATGATAGGCTTTTAAAGGCAAGGATGCCGAAGCCTCAGCCGATGTCGGTACGTGACGGTAAGTTTCTTAGTTTCTAACGCAAGCTGCATGGTGCACGCTGGACGTATAAAGTGGAAGACCATCGCCGGAGGGTGGTGAAGAATTCAGACCGGCGGCATCTGCGGCAATGGCTGTATAAATCTACGAATGGCCCTGGTCGCCAAGACGCACTCGCGATACTTCCATAGACATGGCAACTCCTCCCACTAGATAACTTGCCTTCTCCGCTAAAGCAACGTTGTTTTTTAATATTGGCATTTCAAAGTTGAGGGAGTCTATCGTATGTCCTAAAAGTTTTGGCACAAAATTCATTGGTCTTAATTTTAATAAACGCAAAATAATATATAAGTTGCCTTTGGAGACAAAAGTTTGTTTACTTACTTTACTGTCAGTTGACATTTACTTATTTTGAAGTTTTCGCTTTAAGATGTATAAATTAGAAATAAGAAAAAGTATTAACAAGTTGGTTGTGCGGATACTCAAAGCTGAAATCTGTCGAATATTCCAGAGTGGAAACATGTTTGAATCTCCCAAAAAGTGGGAGACCACGTACATTTACTGCACAGATGTCAGAGAGATTGGTGAGAAGAGCAAAAAATCAGGTTGGAATGTCGACAAAGAAACTGGCGCTTACTTTGAATTGAATTATTCTGTTAATAACTTAAATTTTATTTTGAGGTCATTTATTACGATTGATTGTTCGACTACCTACTACTGTAATATAAACTCTTGAAATCAAAAATTATTTCTACTTTTTAATTCGGTTAGCTATAAAAGCGTGTTTTTTCAGTTTTTTTAAACGACTGTTTCTTTTTCATTTTTTAGTTCGATTTATCAATTAGGTTTTTGTGAAATGTGTGTGAATATCACTTAATTTAAAGCTTCACTGTCGCATGGGGTTTTTCGTGTTAACTTAGATCAATCAAGTTTTTCAATCCGAATACTGTCTAAAGATCTTACACGACTAAGTGCTACAAAAGCTTGTCCAGCAGCAAACAGAGTAATTGCATTAATTATGTATAACACTTTTGTTATATTAAGGGTATCTATTTTATTCATATTTGTATTTATTTTTGTATGAGTTAAGCGCAGGAATAGGTTAAGGTAAACTTAGCCCAAATAAAAAGACCTTTATAATAATGTTAGTAATGCGTATCAAGACAAAGTACCCGGCCAATAACGACATACTTCTCCACCAGGGTATGTAATGTACTACTTTTGAACCACTTCACTATCCTAGATATACTCCATGCAAGTGTTGATATGTAAATATGGACAAGTTTACCATTTTTTTGTTATCAGCTCAAATGAAAGTCTAGGAAAAATGAAATAAGATGGTGACAAAGTTATTAGTGTATCTCTAAAAACAAAAAAGTTACAGCTTATCAAAGCTGCGCCTCGCGAGAATATTTTTATTCCATCTGTACATTACGCGTGACGTCCCACTTTAGTATCCAGTTGCAACGCCCGCGGCCGATTCCCGAAACCAAGCCGACTCAATCTCCTAAACACATGCATAGGCACACATACAGCGGGATACATGGTAGGCTAAACGTTTTCCGCCTAAATTTGTTTAATTAGTTGACTGCATATACGATCGGTGAGGGAAATAATAAAGAAGGTTGTTATAAATACTGTACTGGTCCAAAATGTACGAGCACAACAATTGCAACCCTTAATAAACATTTTTGTTCTACGCACCTTCACATGGGGCGTCCATAATGTTATGAACTTACGTAGTACTCAATAGTTATCAACTGGAAACCACGTGTCCGAGCGCATAGGTGTATCTCATGAATTGTCTATAGACTAATGACTAAACGCACAGACGCTGGGCACTAGAGGAGTGTGACGTCAGACGCGAATGACCGCAGCAATGATTTCGCGCTATAATGCGCCAAATTGAAGTATCAATTTCTCTGTCATTTATTGGCCGATTTCAATAATTGTTTCACTGGCTGATTATACAGGGTGTAAACGTTATGATGGTCATTATTCAAATGGGTGATAGAGGGGTTAAAAGAAGCAAAAAGTTTTATATAACATGGGGGTTAAAACGGCATTTCTTTAGAGAAAAGCGACTTTATATTAAAATAAAATCTGACAACGCCGCAATGCCAGACGCAAATTACGACGTAACGCACTGTAAATAAAGATGGAGTTTGTTATTTTTGGCTCATAGGTACTATTTTATTATTTGATAATGTACTCGTAAAACGCAAACAATTAAGAAAAACGGACTTACCACTAACTGTCTCAGCGCTTCACCTGGTGTGTGAAAGTTTATTGAACGTATTAAAAAAATCCACTTATAAATAGGGAACACAATTTTGATACATGCATTGTTTTTCTTTTTAAAACCCACACGGCACTTTTTTGTATTTAACGATGTTCAAAATGTCCTTCACTTTCCACACAAGCTCCATTACGACGAACCCAGTTTCTTCTTACTCTAGGTCCTCGAAGTTGTCCATTTATTATTTCAGCCGCATTAAAATTTTGTTCACGAAGTTGTGCTTTAGTTGTTATTGGACCAGCCCCATAAACCATCCCTTTAATTTCTCCCCAATACCAGAAATCCATCGGACTGAGATCAGGAGACCTTGCTGGCCATTTTCGAGGATCAGGAGCATTTCGACCGATCCAGCGATTTGGATAATGTTAATTCAAATACTGAATGACGCCTCTAAAAATGTGTGGTGGTGCCCCATCATGAAGAAACCACAAATTCTGTCTCCGTTGTAATGGCTTGTTGTCTAGGGTGTGTTTCAAAAGTTGTGGTAGGTTATTGGCTAGAAAGCAAAGGTATCCTTCTCCTAACAACATTGGGGGTAACTCGAACGGGCTAATTACCTGATGGTCAAGAATACCCGCCCAAATATTTATTGTAAAACGTTGTTGGAAATGACCTTCACGAAAGGTATGAGGGTTTTCTTGGGCCTACGTGTGAGTATAATGGAAATTTAATATCTCGTCTCGCGTAAAAGTACATTCGTCCGTCGCTAGAATGTTTTTAAAAAAAATCCGGATCTTCAATCTTTCTGTGCAAAAACCACTGACAGAATGTTAGGATAGTCTTCTGGTAACAAGGCCTGCACTCGTTATACATGGTAGGGATAAAGCAAATTTTCCCGTAGGATTCTATAGACTATGGTATGCGATAGTCCTACTGCTCTACAGTAACCTGTCTTTCACGAGTGCGAATATTAGTGGACTGAACACTTCCTGCATCTCGAAGTCTTTAGTACACTTGCTCAAATGTCCTTCTGTCTGGGTGTACCCGTTGGCGAAATCTGACGCGATAAATTTGAGCTGCAAGATTTGAATTCTGACGAGCGTCACCGTAAACTAACAACATATCGGCGAACTCTTGATTCGAGAACATCGTAAACAAACCCGACTACGCGAACAAAAACAAAACACGCCCGATGCCCGATAAGTAACCACTGTTTGCGATCGATTGCCAGCTCAATAAGAGTGATGACGACGCGCTGTTGTCATGTGTGTTTTAAATATTTAGTTTAATGAAACTTACTTACTTACTGACTACAAATTTTGGCTTAACTTAGAAAAACTTAATTCCATTTATTTGTTAATTACCCGATTTAAAAACGATTTAGATTGTATTATAAAAATTAGTAAGATTGTGGTGATTGTGGTCGATATAAAGCACTTAAAGTTGTAAACATAAAGCCATTTAGACAAAAAACTATTGACTTTTGGACCATGGGTCATATGAAGGTTTTGACCCTTCCTATTACCCATTTCAGTCATGACTACCATAACGTTTACACCCTGTATTTAGTCTATATTTTGCTGGTATGTCATTACTTATGCGATTCTGAATATCACGAAACATCTCCATTGTCGATTTATGTATATTTTTGGTTCAGCAAGGCATACGAAACTGCTATCTAGTCTATGATGTTGATGGCCCCCTAGTAACCTGCGGTCGTGTGTTACTCTACATCAAAGCCGTTAGTGGAAGTGGACAAGAAGACGTAAGACGGTTCGGGTCCGGGCAGATATCAAAGCTTTAGCGTTACGGTATTACGATGTTACGGCGTTACAGCATAGGCTAACCCCACTATGTAGTCCCAACACCCAGGGCCATTGACATGCTCTCGAGAGGCGCATAACGTCGGCCACCGAACGTGTATGGGGAATTACCTCTCGCCTCTCTAACTTCAAACCCAAAGACGGATCACTAACACTAATGCCATTACACATTTTATTTACTACCTAGTAGAAATCAAGTGTCATTCGACGGCTGGGACCTATTACTGGTCCCTTTTCCTGATTTATACAGGAATCTCTTGGAATAGCTTAATTTACTTTGCGGTACACATAGTTAGGGCGGGGTTCGCTGGGTATTTATGTCAGTAAAAAATTGAATTTGAAAGTGATACTGAAACATATCATAGTTGGTGGCGATCTGAACATAGACTGGCTAAGCAACTCGAACAGCAAATTGATTTTGAGTGATATACTCGATAGCTTTATTTTAACATCAGCACTTCCTCCTGAAGAATACATTAGAGAATTCCAAACAGCCAAATCATGCACGTGCATGTAACCAGGACTTAAACATATCTGACCACAAAGCTCAGATATGTTATATCAGTGATCCTCAAAAAGTCGCAAATATCTTCGGGATTATTTTGCAAAAATTTCTGGAGATATGCTACTATCCACATACGATAGTTTAGAGAGCCATTGTTCTACACAAAAAAATCTAAGATCATTGTTCTTTAACGATATTGTTCCATCAGAGTTACTATCAGTTGTGAATGACTTCAAAAACAAACCATCGGACGGCCCAAATGGCATACCACTTAAGGTGATACAGTTTGTGGCTGACTACCTTATACAGGGTGCTCCTTAATGATATGCGAATATTTAAGGGTGTGAATCTACAGGAAAAAATAAGGTCAGTTTGATTTATAAACTATGGTCCATAAATGTTTCCCTACAAAAACTCGGGTGTTGAAGTTTTAAAAAAAAAATGGAAATTAATTAATATTTTCAGAACCGCTTCAGATATTTCACTGATATTCAGTACGTTGTGAAAGTTTTTAATACAAAAATAATGTTTAGATTTAACAGTGGCGTGCGTACGGGTATTGACTTCGATATTTTTGAAGAAAAAAATGGCACGCCAATGGTTTTTTGCCAAATAAAAATTATTTTTCAATTCCCCATTCAATTTAACATAAATTATCTCTTTTGAATTGTTTTCCTTCGATGCGCCATTTTTGAGTAAAAAAATAAAAACCGTACTATCGTCTAACTTGCAAAATTATTACTAATTTACTTGGAAAGATTAAATACATCAGGGGTAATGAACAACAACAACTGACAACATAAACATAACATTAAAACCAACGAAATGATTACAAAAACTGTTGAAAATGGCCCCCTTCACTTAGTATGCATGCTTCCGCCCTCCATCTCATGGAATTTCGCACTCGTTGAACTATCCCTGGAGTGTTTTTTATTCTATCACAAGCTGCAACTATTCTTTCTCTTAATTCCTGTACAGTGTTAATGGGACTTGTGTACACTAGTGTCTTAAGATAGCCCCACAAAAAGAAATCTAAACTGTTGAGGTCTGGGGACCTTGGTGGCCATTCTTGGGGCCCACCGTGGCCAATCCAACGATCTGGATAAACAGTTTGTAAATAATTACTAACCGCTACATTGAAATGCGCCGGTGTACCATCGTGCATGTACCACATACATATTGTTTCTTATTACTAACGGAACATCATCAAGCAGCAAAGGCAACTGTTGTTGAAGAAAATTGAGGTAAGTCTATCCGTCAAGTCGTCCCGGCAAGAAGAATGAGCCAATAAAGTGGTTGCCAATAGTTCCTGCCCATACGTTAACCAAAAATTGGTGTTGGACCTGGGTTTCGGTTACGGCATAGGGATTTTTTTCTGCCCACAAATGATTATTGTGGACATTCTGAATGGCATTTCGAGAAAAATTAATTTCGTCCATGAACAGAATCATTGATTCAAATTGCGGATTTTGTGTAATTTTTTGAAGAAACCACTGACAAAAGGTCACACGCCTTGTAAAATAAATGGGAAGTATTGCCTGTACTCTTGAAATATGGTAAGTACGAGATAACAAAAATCCACTAAAAATAACTCCAAACAATTTGATGGCAGATATTTAAGTGTCTAGCGATCTTCCTCGTACTCGTGTCAGGATGTTCTTCGACATCGTGCAGCACTGCTTCCTCAACTTCAGGAGCTCTCACACTTGAAGGTCTACCTTCAGATGTTCCTTTTCGGACAGAACCAGCTTCAACAAGACGACGATGAAAAGGTTCGACTATCTGGCAAAGCACGATAGGGATATTTCTGGTGATAAATCTGTCTGGCTTGGTCACCATTACCGTCGGCAAGGACATATACTTAATGCACTTCAGCCATTTCTGCATTTGAATAATTCACCATTATTAACAAGATTGTAAAAACTAAATAATGAAACAGGTGTCACAGCGAACAGAATTGAATAACAGAGACTTGTCAGATGTCAAAAGCCAGTGACATATTCCAGAACAACTAGATATTTATTGCTAAATTGCATTCTTCAATTATTACATTAATTTTCTGGGACAATAGAACGGTTTTTATTTTTTTACTCAAAAATGGCGCATCGAAAAAGAACAATTTAAGAGAGATCATTTGTTATAAATTGAACGGGGACTTCAAAAATAATTTTTATTTGGCAAAAAACCTCTGGCGTACCATTTTTTTCTTGAAAAATATTCTTCTTGCGTATTTATTCCGTTCAAAGTAATCGAGATCGTTCTCGAACAGATCGCTCACCGCAGCGAGTGAATTTACGGAAGCTTCTATGATTTTTACACCTTTTTGAAATATGGCGGCCGAGTTCTGCCAAAGAGCCATTCATTTCAGCTGATCAGAGTCCAGATCACCGAGGACCTGATCTGGCACGAACACATTTCGTCGATAGCTGCAGCTGCTGGGAAAAAGCTAGGCTATTTGTTTAGGGCTAAGAAGTAGTTTCCTCTGCATGACCTTCTCACTCTATACAAGGCCCAGATAAGGCCTAGCCTCGAGTATTGCTCACACATTTGGGGTGCTGCCGTTCCGACTACATTATACATGCTCGATGCCGTCCAGAGGAGGGCGGTCCGACTGATCGATGACTCTTCTCTAACAGACAGTCTCGGGACTCTGTCGCACCGGCGGACCGTCGGCGATCTAGCTCTTTTCTATCGCTACACCAACCGGCTTTGCTTCTCAGAGCTCTCTTCCATGATGCCGCCGCGCGATGTGCCTGCCAGACAGACCCGCCTGAATTTGGCGCCCCATCCTAACCGTGTCGAACTTCGTACATCCAGAACTGGCCGATACGACCGCTCCTTTGTCCCGAGGGTGTCGAGATTGTAGAACAATCTACAAGAGGAAGCTTTTCCCAGTTCAAAAATCGTATTAACAAAATTTCTATGGGATCATCATAGCAGCCGCGGTGTTCCGGCATTTAGGCTTCTGCCTGCGCGGCTGCTTCGATATAAAAAAAAATCTGTGTACCACCAGAATTGCCATTGCGAGCTACCGGCCACTGTCCTACATAATGAATTCTCACGCTGTTTGTATTTTAGTTCTGTGTCAATCCAGAGTAGGTACCAAGTTTCTACACTCACTCATAGAATCCGGTTATCATTCTAAGGTTAATTTCCGGTTAGGTCGATGTTCTTTTGTTTTTCGAGCCGAAAGCCATAATTGAAGATTTGATTGATCAATTTTTAGATTATGCGAGTACGAGATGTCTACTAGCCTTGTTACTATAGTTGCCATATTTATTTTTAATTTGCGTACATACACAAAATAGCTGTGAATGCGGTTTTACTATAAAATGGAACAGAATGTAAGCTAAAATCAATCAAACAAGGTTTGATAAATGAGGAAATACATCTTTGTCACCGTGATTGAAAATGCATGCAAAACTGATACATTACAGTAGAGACGATAAGATAAAATACGCCTGCTTGAGTTCTTCTAAAATAATAGAACATTTATTATTCAGATATTCTGTGAAGTAATCTAATTCCTTACTTAACTATGTTCGGGTAAATATGTTATATTCAGTTTAACTAGCTGATAGCGATTTTGATCAGTAGAACTGTCAACGTTGCTCAAAAAATACCACTACAAAATTCTAGAAAATTCTTCTAACTGCTCGACTTCAAGCGTCTCAATGAATCAATGCAGGCTGGAAACTAAAATTTTTAGAAGAATTGTAAAGTCAAAAAGGTTCGTCATATAAATATGAAGGTTACAGGGGAAAACGATAAATGTCATAAAAAATAAGTGTCGAGAAAAGCGAATTTAAAAGTTTGAAGACTCCTAGACTCGTTGTACAGGGTGAGCCAAAGAGCTGAAAAAGTACAGACTTCTCATTATGAGGAATTGAAAAAAAAGTTAAATTATGAATATTTTTTTGATATACAGGGTAGCCCAAAAGCGAAAGCAGACCAAACACTTTCTTTAATGGAAAATCCTTCTTATTTTTGTATTTTGAGATTGTCCTCATGATTTGAATTTTTTTTTTTATGTTTCAGCGTCGATGCCTAAATTCATTTTTTTAATTATTAAAGATTAGAAATGAGCCTTTCGTCATATGCGACACCCTGTAAAATCTAAGAGTTGATCAACCAGCAAAATGCCTATCTCAGGTTTTACGACCTGTTCTAATATGAGAACAATCTTATCAAGAAAAACGGTGATTTTCTAAGCTCAAACACTGAAATATTTCTAAGAATTTTTCTAATTGGAGCAAGAAAAATACAATGAACTAACAAAAGCTTTATTAAAAAGAATATAAAAGAAACAAAACAAAATTAATGGTAACTGCTTAAAATGATTACTTAGCGTTTATTTCTATCGTCGCAGATTGGTGTATGGTAAATTGTTGTAGTAGATACTAGTTTCAGTGACGTTTATCTTTTTATCATACAACGGCTGTGGCATTGGGTATAACTACGGACTGTCATTATTTTTCCGTGTTTCCGATACCTCATGGGACTATACTTCGTTAAGACTGCATGTTGCCGGTTCTAACTACAAAACATCAAATTTGTCACAATCATTTTTCCCCTGTACCCTTCATATACAAACAATTTTGCTGGATAACTGTTTTATCTAATGCCAAAGTTGAAAAATCACTTTTTGGCATATATTCAAAAAATGATGAAGTAGCGGAATAACTGTTGACACAGAGGAGTTCTAGGGAATCAAAGATTTCTTCAAAATTGGAAATACAGTGGACCTCCGTTAATCCGACAAACATTATGCAGTCCAGTGTCAGACTATCGAATTTGTCGGATTATAGAGCACTGTCTAAGACCCCCTATAGTCCAGACTTTTTTAAAAAAGAGTACCTTGTAATCCGACAAATTACATATCCAATGGTAAGATTATACATATATGTTACTTTGAAGTACAAATCATACATAGTTTATCTATGTCAAATTTAGTAAATTAAATAACAATAGAGAGCTTACGTTTTATTATAAAATTAAGCATAAATGCACATACATATGTACCAAAATAATCAAGAATTGTTAATCAAAATCATTAATGAATTTATCAAATTATGGAGCTTGGAAATATTCATCAATCTTTTTTTGTTTAAGGTTGTTATAACTCGATATCAGAGCTTTGTCCCTCAGTCTTCCAAAAGTAAAAGTTTGTTGGAGGATGTACTTCACACTTCAGCCCATTGTAAACCTAGCTCAAAGGCGTTAATTGCGTCTTATGCTGTGACTTGTGGAGCAGTTGCAATCACGTCGTCGTTATTTTCCTGATTGTTTGTTGTATAATTAGAAACCTCTTTGATAATCTCTCCACAGACATTTCATGAAAAACATTTTCCTCTTTATGCATTCCACGGAACCAGATTTCCAAATCTTCCGGACTTATCTGTGTTTTCAGTAGCGACTTGTTCTATAACTTCTGAAGTTACACTGATTTGTGGAACGTTGCTAGGAGTGGTGACTATATCTGGCCATCACTTTTTCCAAGACGATTTAATAGTTGATGACGGTAACGCATTCCACGACTGATAAAGAGCAAAAACCAAGTCTTTCATATTAAATTCTTTTAAAGTTTTCTCTATTGGTTGGTCTTTTGATACGGCTCTCAGAAGTAGGTTTTTCTTATAGTCTTGCTTGACAAACTGAATGATATTCTGATCCATTGGTTGAATCAGTGCAGTGCAATTAGGCGGAAGAAACATCGCAGTGATGCATTTATCCTCAGTTGTTAGTTCTTCTTCAGACGGATGACCGGGAGCGTTATCAAGAAGCAACAACGCTTTTTGAGGAAAATTATGATCTTTTCACCATTTTCTAACTTCAGGTACGAAGCATTCATCAAACCACTTTTTGAAAAGGTCTTTTGTCATCCATGCACTTTTTTGTCCGTAATAGTGTACAGGTAAGTCAGTGTATTGGAATGCCCGTGGTTTATTAGATTTCCCAATGACCATCATCTTAAGCGCTTGTGTGCCCGCAGCGTTAACACATGGTAGTATGGTTACACGCTCTTTACTTACTTTTCGTCCAGGTACGGATTCTTCGTTACAAGAAACGAAAGTTTTGTTAGGCATCACACGCCAAAAAATCGCTGATTCGTCTGCATTGTACACCTGTGATGGGTCAAGATTTAAATCGTTCACCTTTTGCAAAAATCTTAATTTAAAGGGCTCTATGCAGGTGGCATCGTTAGAAAGTTTCTCTCCTGTAATAGGCATTAAACGTATGCCATGACGACTTTTAAAACGTTCTCGCCATCCTTTGCTGGCCACAAAATCAATTTTTTTTGTTATTTCCTTATAAAAAAACTTAGCTTTCATGGCCAACATGGGTCCTGAAATTGGTGCATGCCTATTTCTTTCCTGAAGAAACCACATGTACAAAGCTTCTTCCACTTCTGGATGTTCAGCTTTCTTGAGTGTCTGTCTCTTGCCTGGCCCGCAGTCAGTAGTTGACTCGAACATCTTGATCTTCTCGTGGTTTCTTTTAATGACATAAATTGTAGATCGGCCTACGCCGTATTCACTTGCTAAACTACTGAAAGTTTCATTGCGATTTAACCTGTCTAAAATATCACATTTTTCTTTAATTGTCGATGTTTTGTGCCTTCGCTTCTGAGTTTGTGATGACATTACTAGGTACTAGACTTAATACACAATGAATAAATAGTAAACAATGAACGCACGCTAGGCCGTACCACTATCACAAGTAGTCAAATTCAAACTAAGTAAAACAATGCTTACGCGTCCAGCACGATATCGGTGGCGCGTACAAGTTGTAACCTGTTCAAACCTGCGTGATCTACATTAGCGAAGATTGTCAAATACGTATGTATGAAATATTCAAAGACATGTCGGATTAAAGGGGGCGCCGGATTAGACAGGAGCCGGATTATCGGGGGTCCACTGTATGTTTAATTTGCTTCTGCGATTGATATTTTACTGCACAAAATCGTTAGTTTCAAAATTTAGCTGATTTATTTTTCACAGAAAAGTGCATAGTAAATCTGAAACATCACAATTGCTCGACATTTCTAACTATAACCGACTTTGTAGTTTTCAACCAGCATAACGTAATCGGTATGATGTAAAGCTATATTATAAATTACTGGAAAACAATGACAGTCATATAAAAACATTCATAGATCACAAGTTTCCCGTTTATTAACAACAAATACCTCTTAACATATAAATCTAACTCTTCAGGTGCATATTTGATTCAATGTCTATTACAAAGCGACCGAGTATACAGTAAATTATATACGACAAATTTAATACTGACAATCAGCAATTAAAAAGAAAGGAAACAGATAGATCTGTCACCCAAGGAAGTAAAATATATGCAAGAATTAATTGGTTCTTACTGCGATCAAGGTGAGAAAGAGGATGTAGGTGTTGAAAGCAACAAATGATGACCCAACGTAATATTGCTCTCGGTTGTTCAACATACAGGGTGAACAATAAGTATTCTTTCAGCTTAAGGTCTTTCCCACTATACCGTCTCGTACAGGGTGGCCGATATGTAACTGACTGGTTTGTATCTTGAATATTTGTGGAATGAAATAAAATACGTCCATTTGTTTCATCTTAATCTTTTATTGAAAGTTAGAAATTATGTATAATATCAGACAAATGTCGTTGCAACAATCGGCTCTTTATTTAACTAAAACGTTTTAACAATACGGACGCGTTGTGGGATTATGTAGGGCTCCATGATGAATTGGACACAATGTGCTTTAAACAACTACTAGGACGCCACCTACTGAAATGCGTGTATCAAAAGTGGCGCGCAATTTGAATCAGTCAGTCATATATTGACCAGCCTGTACTAAGGTCAAAGAGAAGATATATCAAGAGTTAGACAAAGTGAATAAAATTGAAGATAAACAGACTGGTCAAAAGAATTTGTAGAAACAAAATAAAAAACTAGTAGTAGTGGACGGATGTTTCGTACTTTTTGGCATTTCATGACGAGCAGACCGTATCTACTATACCACCAAAATCGGCGGCATCTAGCAACCACAGTGATTATCAGGCTGTCAATTGCGAACTGGAATGCAGTTCCAACAGAGAACCCGCTATTTCACTCTCACAGTGATCGATTCTGACTATAGATGTCGTTTTGAAATGTCTTTCGAACAAAATAACGTTCAACCACGTGTTGTTATTTGGCTAGAGATGGATGCTAGATAGATCATTCCCTTCTGATAAATTTATTGTTTATCACTTTAAGTTTAAGTATTTTTAATTCAAATTTACATTCATACAGTCTATATTTCTTATCCAGTGGAACGTTGGAAAATATTTGTGTACATGTGTACAGATCAATTACAAAAATTCATTCATACATTCTAATGATCCCTTCACTCCACTGCAAGATCCCATGATAAATAAGTAATATTATCAGAAGCTCATCGTATATTAGATCTGATATTCAAGTCAAATTCCATAATAGTTGTCAACATTTGCAGAAAAAATTAGGAGAGAATTCGGAGGTTGGGGGTTGTAGGCTGTGGGTAGGGTATATGATTTTTTTTATCTTAGTATCTTTTTACGCTACCATCCCGGTAATTATATGCACCTATTTGCCATATTTCACACATCATAATTAACTCGTACATTCGCTTTTAAAATTTAGAATGCTATCTAAGCTCACCGCCCGGCGAACCGGTTCGGCTGACCAATCTAACCTCACTGTAGCGCAACGTTAACGGATCATGCACGAAATGGACGATAACGCCATTAATGCTATCCATGTTTATAGCTACCTCAAAGTTTTGTATGAACTGATGACGGTGTTGCGTAGGGAATGCAGAGTCAACCTACTCGATGCCGTTTTCTGTAGCAAATTTTATTCTCTATAAAGAGCACCTATAGTTTTGGGTAACTTGGCAGTTGTGAATAAAAATGTATTATTTGTACATTTGACGTTAAAGTCGTAAACTAATCACCGTATCGTAAAATTGTATACTAAGTGACATATAAATCCGAACACCCAGTTTAAATGGTTTTATTTTAATAAAATTTTGTACTTAATGAAGCATAATAAGTAAATGATAAAAATTTCAAAATGATTGCACTGCTTTAAAGCCCTTTGACCTTTAATAATGTGTGGATGCACCCTGATGTGCTACGCATTCTCCAACGCGCCTAGGCAAGCTTCTGATCAGGTGGTCAATGTCCTCCTGTGGTATCTCATTCCAGGCAACCACCAACTCCTCTCGAAGTGCTTCTAGAGTCTGAGGAGGACGTTGCAAATTGAGCAATCTCCTACCCATCATATCCCACACGTGCTCAATTGGGGATAAGTCGGGAGATCTTGGTGGCCATGGTAACAATGTGACATCATTATGTTGAAAGAAGTCTATTGTGACTCTTGCAACATGTGGTCGGGCATTATCTTGTTGGAAAGTTGGATCTGCCAGGGTGTCAAGATAGGGTAAAAGATGGGGTTCTAGAACTTCGTGGATATAACGCTGCGCGTTCATGTTACCTCTGATGAAGATTAAAGGTGACCTGGAACCATAAGCTATAGCACCCCAAACCATAACTCGAACAGTGTGATGAACATGTCTTTCAACAAAAAACTGTGGATTCCTCCTTTCACCACGTCGCCTTCTAACCCTGGCACGACCATCGTGCATGCCTAAACAAAATCGAGACTCGTCGCTAAAGACAATACCGTTCCATTCCTGATCCCAGAGTGACCGTTGTCTGCACCACTCAAGGCGATTACGTCGGTGTTCTCGAGTTAAAGGGAGGACCCAGTGTGGCCGGTATGAAAACAAGCCAAAACTTCTCATTCGTCGGTAAACACTTCGCATGCCAATAGGTCTTCCGTGTTCTGCAACCCATTCATTTGCAATGGACCTGGTAGTGGAGAAACGGTCCCTTAAGGCCAATAATCCTAGGCGGCGATCCTCACGGTCTGTTGTTCTGCGGCGGCGTCCAGTGCCCCTTGCTCTTTGCGTACGGCCTCCTCGAAGCCATGCCTGACAACACCTTACCACAGTGTCTACATTTCTTTGCACTCTAACTGCAATTGCCCGAAAAGAAAGTCCAGCTTCCCGAAGTCCCACTATACGGCCCCTATTAAACTCACTAAGTTGACGAAATCGTACAGGTCTCCGTACTCTAGGCATCGTAACCGACCGTAAAGGATGTCAAGAACCAAAATCCGCCAACGTTGATTCTTTACTGCGGCTGAAATATTCATTTTTAGAGCGTTAGTGAATTAAAAAAAAAGCAGTATAAAAACCGGAATGTCCAACTGATGAGGCTGAAAATTTTTTCACTTGTTATTTATGGGACCTCGGTTGGCCGCGTGGGTCAGAGTGTCGTGCTACTGATCAGCCGGCCGGTCGGGCCGCGAGTTCGAATCTCGCCTTCGCCATGGATGTTGTGTGTTTGTTTTAGGCAGCAGCGGTGGCCGCAGTAGTAGACCTTCGGTCTCCTGATCAGTCGCCTTGCGCTGTGCGGGTTCGAGTCCCGTCCCAGGAGAAATTTTTCTCTTGGCTATGGATGTTGTGATTGTCCGTAGGTGGTAGATGGTCTCTGACTGTCGAACGCGGAGGTACCACCCGGCGGTTCTCGTAGGCGGAGCCAGAATGTGTGCATGTTGCATGCACACGTGTTCCCTCGCCAGAGTCCGTGTGGCGTCCCCCCTTTCCCATGTATCCCCCTATAGCCCCACGGTACCCAATGGGTGCTTAGGCCTTAGGCCTTCGTGGTAGTTGGAGTATAAAAAAAACAGTAAGATAAATACATTCACCAACTTTTATTAAAATAAAACCATTTAAACTGGATGTTCGGATTTATATGTCACTTAGTATATTTGACTAGAATGATGGAGTAGCTGATACCGTACAAAAATAGCCCTATCACTTTTTCTATGTAAGATTGGTACTTTGAGCGGTAACTGATTAAACGCGCTTAAAAATGGCGGCTGAAATGGTTGTGTCATTATGTAGGTTTTTCTACAAGATGTTAACTTAGCATTAGCTAATGGACACATGAACTCGTTTTGTAGTTGTACGTGTTGCCTAAACGTCATGAGGCTTCAGTTATCAATAATTCCAGTGGATTCTTGTCTCAAATACACTTACTTGAGATTCAAAGCTAGAAATTAGTTGCCGCATCCAGTTTTTCTTATCCGTTCTGTAAATTACATATGCAAATTTGCTGAATTTCAAAAATGAGAGAGATAAGAAATAATTATATTCATTGTACACTGTCGAATTACAAGTCATATACATGCTAACAGTAATTACACATAACGTGAAAAATCGTAATTTATAACTTTGAACATAACTTCACTTCAGAAAGGACAACATATAAAAAATAACCCGTACTTGAATGACTCTCTCACACAGCAAATATCACTGATTTTATACACATGGAGACCAATACACACAATCATCCAGATGCGATCTTGCTATTCAACCAACTTTCTTGTCAGAGATGAAAACTATAGACTACTCGGCTTCACAAAACATATGCAACCAACAATGCGCATAGACGTGTAGTTAAGCCATTCCTCGATAGATGGACGCTCACAACAATCCTAGTGCGCAAACGTAAAATGACTGTTTGCATCCTAAAAGCTACCTAGTCTGCAAGATGACATTTTTTAGTTTTTTGTTTTTGACGTTTTATAGGTTTTTTACATAATACCCGTGCCGGGGCTCTTAATGACGCCAATTTGGATTTATCATTACAGAACAGTATTCTAACGAAATCAGTATATTATTATTGTAAAAAAAATGACCTGTTTTCTGGAATACGTATACTGCGCCAAAATCATTAAGCTGCAAGAGATTTTTGCAATTCACTGTATACGAGAAACACATAAGTGGTAGCTGTTGGCAAAGAAAATCCAGTTCTTTGATAAATTGCTAGCCCGTTGTGTTAAGAGTTTGGGGCAGCGATAACGTGTGATATCAATATAAATTATAAATAAGATTGCGTGGTCAGTAAATAACGTGCAGTAGAAGCTGAGGAGTATACGGAACTGGTAGATATCATCTTTGCCAAAGTCGTGTGTCTCCTCGTAATATATAGCGCCATATATCATACTATACTTGATGACATCAAATTCAAGAGGTTTATATCGTTCCGTACGATCAAAATATATCACCGCAAAGCCCTTCACCTTCGATAATTAGGAGTTTGGACAGTACAATTACCAGGATAATGAATGTCTTCAACGGAATATTTGATATTCGTGACTTTTGCTGCTACGACCCGGGGAATGGAATGTGTTAAATTGGATTGTTTTACATAACACACTTGGCTACATCCAGTGGCGCATCTATTCCTATTCAATCAGTATTTTAACAACTACTCGTTCAAGGATTCCTATTCAACTATAAAATGTACAAGAGATAAAAGAGCAAAGATACATATACATATAAACAGGGTAGCCCATCCATGTGTGGACGGAATATTACTCATAAACAAATACATTTTGGGAAAATATATTTATTGCATGTTATACATAACATTTGAGTGCACATTTCTAAAATAATGGCAATTATACAAGCTCTCCCAATTTTGACCTACATATCAAAGTTGTAATTTTTTAATGGAATTCATCAAATTTTATTGCATATATGGATAAACCAATTCAAAAGAAGAAGATTGATATGGCATACTATGGGGTTTCGGTAATTAGTTACTGAGATGTAAGGTATTTTGTCCAGAAAAACGGTCCACTTCGGCAACCCCTCTAGCCGCCATTTTGAAATTTGTAGTGCTGAATGTTGCATCAAAAAAAACTCACACACCTCAGCTTTTATCCTGTTTGTCACTTTTCCGAATTTTCATTTTTGCTCATACAGAGTGGTCAAAAACGCGAATTGTATTTTTTCTCAAAAATTTCAAATGCATCACCCTGTATATTTGTTCAAGTTTGGATTAATTTTTTGCTGGTATAAGGTGCGATTCAGATGAAATCACTAGATTTTGAGCTATTAAGATTTTAATAGAACAACATCACATCATCCATGGAAACAAAGGCAAACAGTGGGCTAGTCCCATATTGCCACTAAGGGTACAGATCTGACGTAAAAACTAATAACAATCAGAACAGGATAAATCAGCTTCAAGCTTAATAGAGAAAAACAAGTAAAGTATTCTGTACCTGTTAATCTGTTGTCGAAAAAGAAAGGCCCGATAACTTGTCTGCCAATAACTCCTTTCCAAACATTCAAGCTCCATTTCTTTTGGAAATCTATTTACCTAACCCAATAAGGGTTTTCCGTCACATAATAGTGCATGTTATGCCTGTTGACAACACCTATGCTGTTAAAAGTTGCCTCATCGCTAAAAGGAACCTTATCCAGGAAAGTAGTGTCTTCACTCACTTTATTTAACATTATTCTACGAAACTCCATTCGAACTGCGAAATCCTGAGGAGATAGGCATTAATACACGCATATGTGATATGGATGGTACGTATGCTTGTGAGTAATCCCCTTTGGACAGAAGTTCTGCATATATCAGTTTCTGCTCCAATTTGCCGTGCACTTAAATGAGGATTTTCCTGCAACTTTAATAGAACCTCGAACTGATTCGCCTCACTGGTGGCACTTGGATTATTTATACATTTTTTACTATATTCCACTGCTCCACTTGATTCAAGACGTTCTCGTAGTGTGGAAAATGTTTTCGGCCTTGTATGTCGCATATTAGGGTACCGTTGCTTAAAAATGCGAGATGCTAGGAAACTATTTCTTTGGGCTTCGCCCAAAACGAACACCATTTCTTCTTTAAGAAAATTCATTTTCAAACACGTTTTTATTATAATGATCACAAAGCTAATTTTGACAGTTTGTAACTAATCACAATTTATTTCTTTCCAAGGATGATGCGATATTTTACGGAATTAAGCCGTTCCATAAAAGACGTGCTAATAACCGAAAAAATAGCCGTAAAAACCCTTATGTGTCTAGTATCAAAAAATTGTGTCTAAGCTTGCACAAATATACAGGGTGAAGCATTTGAGAGAAACTACATTTTGCGTTTTTGACCACACTGTATGAGCAAAAACTAAAATTCAAAAAAGTGACAAATAAGATAAAAGCTGAAGTGTGTAAGTTTTTTTTATACAAAACTCAGCACTCCAAATTTCAAAATGGCGGACTGAGGGATTGCCGAAGTTGGGGATTTTTCTAGACAAAACACCTTATACCTCGGTAGCTAATTACCAAAACCCCATAGTATGTTATATCAATGTTCTTCTTTTGAATTGGTTTATCCAAATATGTAATAAAATTTGACGCATTCCATTTGAAAAATCATAACTTTGATATGTAGGTCGAAACTGGGACACCCTGTATAATTACCAGTATTTTAGAAATGCGCCCTTAAATGTCATGTATAACATCTCATAAATAGATTTTCACAAAATTTATTTGTTTATGAGTAATATTACGTCCACACATGGATGGGCCACCCTTTATGTATATTATGCGAGCATTGCCATTGCCAGTTGGACAAAAAATACAATTGTTTATTGGGAATTGGCAAAACTTAAACCGTAGTGAACTCTTTTGACTGAAATCTCAAGCTTTGGACAAACTATGTTGTCATCTTCAGGAACTAAAACACAAATATGAAAATAGCAACCAATTTAGAACAAATTTAAATTTCAATTACTCACTCGTCGGTGAGGTTGCTGCTAAATGGTGTTTTAGAACGCAAGCGTGGATAAGAACACATGTCACGATTATAAAACAAAAGACCGGACACATTGGGTTTGTTGTTAAAGGCAGAAAGCATAGCCATGCGCTACAAACATCTGTCAATAAACCCGAATAGATTAAAAAATGGAAAAACAATCAAGTTATTGAAAACTAAAAACTACATTTTGGGGAAAGAAAATTTCATCTATCACCGTATACCAGTTGCAGATCTTCAAGTCATTTTATACTACAATGTGTAGGTTGGCTCTTGTTGTGGACTTTTTTTCTCTCCATCTTCGTTTCCTCAGGTTACACCCATATTCGGATGTATGAGCGTGTGTATCTACTTTTGTGGTTACATATGTGCATTCATTTCGGGCATGATGAAGCCAACCAGCAGAAATACGTATCGCTCGGGTTACCTATCCTATTTTCTGCTCGAATCCACTTTCCTTCTTTTTGCGGATTTTGCCCATTATTTTCCTATTTTTTATTATATACCTTTCTCCGCATAATCATTTTCTCTTTATATATATATATATATATATATATATTTACGGTAACTAGAAGTATCTAATTTGTCAAATGACACATTTTTCCAGCTTCAAGTTATCTCTTTTAGCAAAGCCGACAACGGAAAATGAACAAATACTTCCGATCACCCCCAAATAAGGGATGACAATTACAAATCGCAGTCGTTAGCATTAGGACCTACCCAGTAACCTTCCAAATAGTCTCGCAAAACAATTGACAAATTTCTCACTGCTTGCCCAGCCGTCTCACCCCTTTTATAGGGTTGCCAAACAAGCGGACTGGTGACCTGACCATTAGAGTGATCTCGTTACTCGAATTCTTTGTCGCCAATGTTGACTTATTTACCAAACTAAATTGGTGAGAAATAACACGTCTTTAATACAACGCCGTCTACAGTGTGTCCCAGATTCGCTTCTCTATACAGTGCTTTCGATAGCCGAGTTCAGATTTACGACTTGTCAATTGGTTCTGACAATATCAGCGAATACTGAAGATGGCGGAATTTGTTTTTTTCCGGTAAATCCAAAACAGTTAATTCGACAGCTGTGAAAATGTGACATTATCCGGACATTTTTTTCAGAAAAATAAGATAGCATGATGACATGTCGCAAACGTCTTTTGTTTTCCAGCAACTTGATTCAACTTTTTTGTTATGGATTGGATTTTTTGATTTTTGAAAAGAGTGTAAAATTTCCAGTGTAGTGATACCTCACAAGTGCATAAAATATTGGAGAATCACCGTAATATCATTACACGTAGTATGTATTAGTTTTTAATCCAAGGAGGTCATGATTTATGTGTCAGAAGATAACATTAATGATTAAGGCATAAAAACACATAAACGCCTTGAGTATTCAATAGAATATTAACGTTAATATCGACTTCTCAACGAGTCAAATGTTTTGGGACAAATTCTCAACTATGAGTGAGTTAAAAAAACAAATCAGAAAAATCGTCGTTAATTTATTTTACACTTGAACAAATAAACATTCTACAAAATTGTAATGTAATGTAAAACCTAATTATGTAAGTGGGTACTAATTTGCAGATTTGCAAAATAGTGTCCATTTGCATTCAGACATTTTTGACAATTGGTGACTGTTTTTCGTACAACCTTAGCTAGTGTAGTTTTGTTAATGATTCTAACTGTGCGCAAAATTCTTTGTCTAAGGATTTCACTAATCAAATTCATGGACCTCATCATTTGTGTGACCCCAGAGGTAGAAATACAATGGTGAAAGGTCAGGGGATCTAGGAGGCATCATGGAAGAGAGCTCTGAGGAGCAAAGCCCGTTGGTGTAACGGTAGAAAAGAGCTAGATCGCCGACAGCCCGCCGGTGCGAAAGAGTCCCGAGACTGTCTGTTAGAGAAGAGTCATCTATCAGTCGGACCGCCCTCCTCTGGACAGCATCGAGCATGGATAATGTAGTCGGGGCGGCAGCACCCCAAAAGTGTGAGCAATACTTGAGGCCAGGCCTTATCTGGGCCTTGTATAGAGTGAGAAGGTCATGCGAAGAAAAGTACTTCTTATCCCTAACCCTAAACAAATAGCCTAGCTTTTTCCCAGCGGCTGCAGCTATTGACGAGATGTGTTCGTGCCAGATCAGGTCCTCGGTGATCTGGACTCCGACCAGCCGAAATGAATGGCTCTTTGGCAGAACTCGGCCATCCATCGAAACCGGGTGAGCGCAGGATCGCTTTTTGTTCGTCAAAGTACAGTACTGTGTTTTGGAAGCATTGAACTGTGCGCGCGAAGAAGTTTTTCCTACATCTATCTGACCGCATAGGCAACCAGTCTTTGGCTATCATCTATGAGCTTACAGTTAAATCAAAGTTGAAGAATGCAGTGCTGCCAGTGTTTAGTAGAAAATACCAGTACTGCATCCATTCAATATATGTGCATTACAGATTTATCTAAGAGATTTGGAACTTTAAAAATTGTTGGTCGAACTAAAATCGATAACTAGATCCGCGCCATATTTGAGGCTATAGGTGAAAAGACGTCCCCCTAGAGACAAAAATTTACGTGCACGAGCGTTTTTCCCAAAATATACCAGAAGAGTCACAAAAGGGGGTGCAACCTTTTTATTGGGCCACCCTGTATATTAATATCGTAAAGCAAAAACCAAGCGACAAACTCCCCCAGGCATAAAAGTCCGAAAGCGACGTGAAAAATTTTTATCCGAAATACCCCATTAAAAAAATACGCGATTCCTCTCTCATACAAAGGTAATATTATCATAACAGCTGTGAGTTATCGTAGATTCATCGAAGTATTGGCTGGGGAGCATTTCCTTTCACTATAAGAGTCTGCAATGAGACAAACTTACAGCAATGTTCCAGTGATACTGTAAATAAAATGGCGAGAGTGCACCTTTGGGAGCTGCACAGCCCGCCTAAACTGGTTAATTTTTCAATGAACGACTTTTTTTATTTAGCGGAGTTAATCTAGGTCGAATTAGGGTGTATTTTTGGCCAGGGTGTGGGAAATTCAATTACGGAAATACATGTGGAAGGTTATAAACATACCATTTGATCACGATTTTTCCATTGTATCAAGGATTTTCTGTTGATCTGATTTATTTTAATACGAGAAGTAATACATTTTACACACAAGGTCATCCGTAATGAATGCTTTAAATAGCAGCCCGACCATAGTTCCGTGGAAATAATGATATTGAACCAAATATGTCTTATAAAAATGGCGTCAGGTAGGTTGACTCTGCACCTCCCACGCGACGCCGTTATCAATTCATAAATGATATGTTCAGCTAAAACTAGACTCTATGAGAAAATCAGTCAAACAGGTCCATAAAATTAATAATAATCGTCTTTATTACGATTATCCACAAAAGGCGAGATTTCACTTGAAGCTTGTAGCAAGTAAATAGACAAATAAAATATATTATAAACTTACTTATCCTACTTGTTAGCCCGTTATGATATGCTAATGATTCATCAACAAACTGAGTTTGAACAATTTTTATTCTTTTTCGATTTTAACCTTTTTCTCTGCCGCCACTGGATCCATTTTCAAAAACTAGAAAGCTTTTATGTCTTTGGCATAGTAGTACTACTATTGTGTAAAAATTTCGTCGGCATACGAGCAGTACTTCTGAGTTATAGGCCGTTATAAGATTATCGACAGACCGACAGATAGACCGATGGAACTGAGTGACGTAGAGGTAAACTCATCTTTTCGGACTAACTAACTACACGTTAAAAATACATACAATGGAAGTCCGAAAAAATAAGCTTATGATTTTTTGTGGTCGAATCTTTTCTAATATTCATCGTCGTCTTGTTGAAACTGGGTCTGTACGAAAAGGAACATCTGAAGGTAGACCTCTAAGTGTGAGAACACCTGAAATTGAGGAAGCAGTGCTGCACGAAGTCGAAGAACATCCTGAAACGAGTACAAGGAATATCGCTAGACACTTAAATATTTGCCATCAAATTGTTTGAAGAATTTTAGTGGATTTTTTGTTATATCCTTATCATATTTTAAGAGTACAGGCATTACTTCCCTTTGATTTTTTAAGGCGTGTGACCTTTTGTCAGTGGTATCTTCAAAAAATTACACAAAATCCGCAATTTGAATCAATGATTCTGGTCGCGGACGTAGTTAATTTTTCTCGAAATGTCATTCAGAATTTCCACAATGATCATTTGTGGACAGAAGAAAATCCCTATGCCGTAACCGAAACCCATTTCCAACACCAATTTTCGGTTAAAGTATGAGCAGGAATTATTGGCAACCACTGTATTGACCCATTTGTCTTGCCGGGACGACTTGACGGACAGACTTACCTCAAGTTTCTTCAACAACAGTTGCCTTTGCTGTTTGATGATATTCCGTTAGTAATAATATACACTATGTGGTACATGCATGATAGTGCACCAGCGCATTTCAGTGTAGTGGTTCGTAATGATTTCCAAACTGCTTATCCAAATCGTTGGATTGACCGCGATGGGACCCAAGAATGGCCAAGAAGGTCTCCAGACCTCAACAGTTTAGATTTCTTTTTGTGGGGCTATCTTAAGACACTAGTGTACACAAGTCTCATTAACACTGTAGGGGTATTAAGAGAAAGAATAAATGCAGCTTTTGATAGAATAAAAAACACTCCAAGGATATTTAAACCAGTGCGCAATTCCATGAGAAGGAGGGCGGAAGCATGCATACTAAGTGAAGGGAGCCATTTTCAACAATTGTAATCATTTCATTGGTTTTAATGTCATGTTTATATTATCAGTTGTTGTTGCTCATTACCTCTAATGTGTTTAATTTTTCCAATTAAATTAATAATAATTTTGCAAGTTTTAGACAATAGAACGGTTTTTATTATTTTTTACTCAAAATGGCGCATCGAAGGTAAACAATTCTAGATAGATCGTTTGTTTTAAATTGAACGGGGAATTCAAAAATAATTTTTATTTGACAAAAAACCATTGGCGTACCATTTTTTTCTTAAAAAATATCGAAGTCAATACCTGTACGCACTCCACTGTTAAAGCTAAAAATTATTTTTGCATTGAAAAATATGCAACTTTTTTAACTTCCACTACGTACTAAATATCAGTGAAATATCTGAAACGGTTCTGAAAATATTAATTAATTTCCATTTTTTTCCTAAAACTTCAACACCCCGAGTTTTTGTAAGGAAACATTTTTGGACCATAGTTTATAAAGCAAACTAACATTAATTTTCCATGTAGATTCACACTCTTAAATATTCGCATATTATTAAGGAACACCCTGTATAAGTCATATAACATCCAAAAAATCTCAAATGACATACAAAGTAACGGAATTCTGGAAACGGTAATTCCTAAAAAGCTTGAGCTGTGTTTGCGATATCCACATAGAAATGCGGAACAGGGGGATTAGCAGCAAGCAGAATTTGCACTGCTTTGCAAAAAGGTCCATTCTGTACTTATTTTTTGAGCCCATCACATTAACAAGCTGAAATTCGGGATGGTGCACTCAAAAAATGAATTCTGTATTTTAGCGTACAAGTTTGTGATTTTTGGAATAGTAGATCAAGTGACAGCTTAATTTGAAGCTCCTCCTTATAACTCTGGAATACAAAATTACTATACTCGTATTTTAAGTAGGTGGTTTCGCAGGCAGTCAAAGTTGAGCGTTTTTTACATTGAAGCATAACTCAGGAACCAATCATCAAAATGTATGTTATATCAATATATTTCTCCTTGAAGGATCAATCCAAATATCTAATAAAATAGGAAGCATTCTATTTTTTGCCACAGGTACTATTGTGTATTTAAGTGGCTAATAATGAATTTGGCTCAATAGCGTTATTGCCGCGAGTTTAATCTGGAATTCCCTTTTTTCTTATACAGGGTGTTTCACAACTTATCCAAGAAATTTTAACCACATATGCACTGTTTCGATAGAAGTAGATTTCTCAAAAAAAAATGTTATAAAAGTACTACAGAAATTAAGTTATAAATCTGAGTTAAATATAAATATCTGTATTTTGCGTTCATCGTCGTGATATTAGAACACGCATTAATAATTTATTGTAGCAAATGTTGTACCAAACAACTGACGAAAACAAAATACCAGGAATTTTTTGTTTTTTCATACTGATAAGAACGTCTAAATAAGGTTTAATCTGTATCGTGGTTGATCTGAATGAAGAACGGTCGATTTTTGTGAAGTTAAATAAGAAAGTATTTTGCGAGTTTATGTTTTTAGTTATTTATTAATAAAAATGGCACATGTTTACACTAATAAGGAGTTAGTAGACATTGTTTTAGCGCACGGAGAAGCAGGGCAAAATTTGCGAGCGGCTTCTCGTTTGTATGCAGACCGATTTCGATTAGGCACATACCACATCACTAAACATTTAGTTCGATTGTTTTACGTGCACGTGCTAGTGGAGATTTGCACCCGAGACGTGGAGTGGATGGAGGTCGGGTTCGCCCACAACGCGTCTTAAATTCCGAAGACCAAATTTTGGATACGGTGGAAGAAAATCCGGGAATAAGCACAAGGCAGTTAGCCCAACAGGTCCCAGAAGTGTCACATGCAACATGAGGCCCAACTGTACCTTTATCACGTCCAGAGGGTCCAGGCGTTGCTACCAACAGACTACCCCCTAAGATTAAGATTCTGTGAGCGGATGTTGCAAGAAAATGCTCGAAATGCCCGTTTTAGAGCTGATATTTTGGCCACCGACGAATCTATTTTTACTCTTAATGGGATAACCAATCTTCATAATACACACGCTTGGTCCTTTGAGAATCCTCAGGCAGCGGTCCAGACACACTTCCAACATAGTTTTTCTTTACACGTGTGGGCAGGTGTTGTCGATGAACGTCTAATTGGACCGTTCATATTGCTCGATCGGATGGACGGTCACCAGTATTTGGAATTTCTTCGGAATGGTTTGCCGGTCCTTGTTGAAGATGTGCCATTTTCGGTTCGAGCACGGATGTGGTTTCTGCAGGATGAGGCGCCTCCGCAATCCGCATTTCCGTTTAGAAGTTCGTGATTTTTTTAATTAGGTATACCAGATACGCTGGATCGGAAGCGGTGGCCTCCACGGTCTCCCGATCTAAATCCTCTGGACTTCTTTTTATGGCGATACTTGAAAAACGAGGTATACCGTACTGCAGTTCAGAATATTGAAGAATTGCGTGACCGAATCACAGTGGCTGCCGTTAATTTGAGCCTTCAGGCACAGCAGGAAGGAGGTGTATTTGAATTAGTACGCCGAAAGTGGATTAGACGTTTCCAAGCTTGCATCGCAGTCAATGGAAACAACTTTGAACAGCTTTTATAAGTAAGTGAACTGTTAAACTGTATTATTTTATTATCTCGATTTCTGTTAATTTTTTTTTTGAGAAATCAATTTCTTTCGTAACAGTGCATATGTGGTTAAAATTTGTCGGATAAGTTGTGAAACACCCTGTACATTACGGTTCACCCTATGGCAAAAAAAACATCACTCTATCCACCCCCTTAAGAAAATATCACTGCAAATTTCATAATCCGTTCCTAGTATGCGGGAAGTGAAAGACAAGAACGCATTAACAAAGAGACATTAAGTGGTGCAATTTTTTCGGCCGCGTTGAAAGAGGATCATTACTGCGATCCATATTTTGCCCACCCTCTCTCTTAATTATACTATGCAATATCCAAGGCTAAATGACTCCTCATAAGTCGCTGGCTAATATAAAAAGAGACTTTGAAAAACTTTCTGCCATTCCGCTATATTACCCTAACTCGACACGGAAAACCTCTTACTGATACGCACGGCGGCCAGCCAGATTGGTTTATTACCTAGGTTATAAGCATCCGGGTACAAACTACATAGGAGATATCTCTACTCTAGATAACCTCAACATCTATTTTAACATAGTTGAAGACAATGCCCACATTGTATAGGATTTTAGGCTTTCTAACTTTCCTATTGAGTGAAGAGTTTTTTGACGTTTGATAAAAAAGCATGCAAAATTATTTGTGTCTGTTTTAAAATGTGTCTATATACGGTGTTTCAAATTCGATCCTCACCATTGGGATCTGGGAAACGGTAAGAGATACGTGGTCGATCAAATAGAGGCAAAGTTGCGTTTTTAGGTAACTAACAAAATGCCGCTTAGAAAGTTTCAAAATTCGAAGTACTTTCGGAGAGCGACAGAAAAAAAAGAATTTTCCCAAAATCATTTCAATTTTTTCCTGGCTTTATTTGTAATGGGATTTCAAAATAATGCTAATTTTTTAGCTCTACAAGACGGCATAATTACAATTGCAATATGATGTTCCGTCTCTTGTCATCCAGCATCAACTTTATTTTTTCTTATGGACGCCATGCTCGAATTTTTATTTCTTTCTGACTTTATTTAAGATTGGATTTCGAAATATTTGCACGTTTTGATTACCACATATTTTTCAAAACGTAATCCGTTATTTTGTAGGCAAAGCCTTATCCTTCTCCTTCTCCGTACATTGTTCACTGCTAGGTTTATTTCCATTCTTCTGAAACTTTGTTATACGGAAGGTTGGGAAATCTTGCTTTGCTTATTTTGGATGACATGGGGGGTAGGGGAGTCTAGATGATAATTACGTCATCGGTAGTTATTTACTTTTTTAGACGAATGGCAATCCTCACATTGTCTTTGCTTGAAAACGAAACGCATTTTCGGGGATTCCCGCAAATAATGCATACGTTTAGTGAACAGCGCGCGGTAATTCCTCTAGGTACTCGCTTTAGAACCGAGTAGGAGAATCAGTGTATTGTTTCGTTTGGATACTATAGCGAGTAGACGTATTGTAAGCATAGTAAAGCAAGTTAACATTTGTGTTACCATTGATTCCATTAGCCAAAGTTGAATGTTTAAATAAGATGTCGTTTCACATAGACAAATCCAAGTTATACCAAAAATTGTTTGAAGGTTTTAAAAAATCTCATACAAGTACAAAATGTACAAAAGTTAGTTAACGAAGTGTGGCGAAATTACAAATTACAAGCAAAATCCGACAAGAAACTAGATATTATTGTATCTAAGAGAATCGAAGAATTGCAAGCGGCGACTAAGAATAAATCCAATATACTAAATTTTTTTTCTAAGGTGAGTGACGAAATCATTTTAGGTACCTATGAGTACTAGAAATATTATAAATCGCCAAAAAGTTTCTATTTACCGATTAGAAAATATTATGGCCTATCTCAAAGTAAAGAGGTAATACTCATTATATTATAGATTTATTTCTTATGATTGATTCCGTCAATTGGTCACAAAGTACAGGATGTTAGTTGTATACATATATACAGAAAACTAACACCCTGTATTTTGTGACCGGCACGAATTGCTCGTTTAAACATATTAGATTTAAAGCCATAGGGCTTTGTATTTACCAGATATATTGCCATACTTTGTATTTACGTAACTTAATAAGAGAATCTTTAGCAGAAGTCACAGAAAGTTTTTATTTTTAGACAACCTGTAAACCTGCAGAAAAAACACAAATTATACAGTCAGCTTCAAATATTAAAAAAGAGGAAGAAGATAAAATAAAACCAAGTAATGAATCACAACAGCAATGCGCAATTAATGAAAATACAGATAAACAGAGAGCAAAACCTTCTCAGGAAGCTATGAAAAGTAAGATTGCTCTACTCGAAAAAAATCTGAATGCTTTTGTATTCTGCCAGAGATACTATGCCAAGCCATGCTGAAGATGATAAACAGATCATTAAGTTGCGCGAGGAAATAAAAACGGCAAAATAGTCTTTAAACAGGAAGGTTCAAAACGCCCAGAAGAAACACAGGGATGCTATGAAAAGAAAGTTAGAAGATATTTGTCATGAAAATCCAGAAATAAAAAAAAGACTATCTCTGAGGGATTCAGTGGGACGTTCTAATCTTGAAAGCAATCAACATTCACTATTGAAAACAATCGCGGATATAGCTTTATTTGGGAGTGCAGCAGATGATAGAAGACGAACGGAATCAATTCGCAGCGTAAAAACTCTTGATGTACTCACACAAGAATTACGTAAAATAGGATTTGACATTAGTAACAGTGGGACATATCTTCGTTTGATTCCCAGAAAATATAATTCTGCTGAGGGACAAAGACATGTATCGACAGTCCCTGTTAAGCTCATTCGGGCTCAAACTGATCACCACAAGAGCCACTTAGATAGCAAGTTCGCTGAAACATCAATCCATTATTTAGAGAACATAGCATCCATGCTTGGACCAGATCAAGTATTTTCCATATCTCAAGATGATGAAGCTCGAGTCCCTATTGGCGTAACTGCGGCAAATAAGCAAGCACCTCTTCTAATGCACATGGAATATAGAATCAAATTGCCTGATCATGATTGGGTAATCGCTGAGAAGTATTTCAGATTTTGGCATAAAGCTTGGCATAGGGAGGTTTTCTAGTATGATAAACGTGAATCCGTTATTTTTTATGGCCAATCTTCTAGAGGGCGCAACTTACAGCACTATTTCGGTAAATAACTCATCATAACTTTTTTGTGCTACCCTGTATACAACAACTGAATAAAAAATCTTATTTTCTCGTATGTCCACAACAAAAAAGGTTTACTGGTTAGAAGTATCTAAAGCTAATAGTTTTCGATATATTTGTATTTAAAAGTTCCAATGCATCATGGTACAAATTCGCAATTTACAATGATCACTATGGTACAAATTTTGTACCATGGTGATAAAACATTTATAACATAATAATCAAGTTGCTTTGGATAATATCTGAGTAGCGTTGTTATGGTTTTTAACAATAACAAATGAGGATGGCAACAAAACTAATAAACGGAAATAATAACTAAAAAAATTGTTCAAAGTGAGCACCACCTTGCCTAACACACTCTCGACGAACTAATCCTTGCTGCATTGTCCAAAGCATTTGGATGTTATTCTTCATTTCCTGGATATGGTGGAAAATTCTTTGTCGAAGATCATCTACAGTTTCCACTAGCGTATTGTAAACGCGTCGTTTTAAATCACCCCAGAAGGAGAAATCCATAGGATTTAAATCTGGTGGTTAGCCGGCCACGATACAGGTCCTGATCGGCCTATCCGCTGATCTGGATAAACTCTATTTAGGCGCTCCCTAACTAATATACTAAAATGAGGTAGAGCGCCGTCTTGCATAAACCACATATTCATGCGTGTTTGTAATGGAAGATCTTACAGCAGAGAGGGTAACTGTTCTTCAAGAAACAAATGACTATCTGATAATTACAAGGCCTACCTAGAAGATTCTGTTTTTTTAAATAGCTAAAGTTTGGCAATGTCAATGTACAACATATGAGTTTTTTAAATCAGAATTAAAAACTCTATTCACCTGTGCCAAATCCAATATGGCGTCCTCAAGAAACAATAAAGTTGATGCTGGAGGACAAGCGACGAAACGACATATTGAAATTCTAATTATGCCATCTTGTAGTGGAGAAAATTTCAGTGTGCAATTTATTTTGAAATCCCACAGCAAATAAGTTCAGGGAAAGATTAAAGCGATGTTGGGAAAATTCGATTTTTCCCGTCTCTCTCCGGAAGTAGTTTGAATTTCGAACCTTTCTAAGCGACATCGACATTCTATTGGTTACCTAAATACGCAACCTTGCCTCCTCCATTTAAGCGACTTCGTATCTGTTACCGTTTCGGAGATCTCAATTGTCGAATTTGAAACACCCGGTATATACATTTTTTCTAAAATAGCGTTCACCTGATCTGCAGGGTGTTTCACAACTTAGCCGAAAAATGTTAACCACATATGCACTGTTACGAAAGAAGTTGATTTCTCAAAAACAAAATTTAATAAAAGTCCTATAGAAATTAAGTTATAAACCAACTTCAACAATAAATTGAAAAATAAATATCTGTATTTTGCGTTCATCGTCGTGATATTAGAACACGCAGTAATAATTTATTGTAGCAGATGTACCAAACAATTGACGAAAACAAAACACCAATAATCTTTTATTTTTTCATATTGATAAGATCGTGTAAATAAGGTTTAATCTGTATCGTGGGTGATCTGAATGAAGAACGGTAGATTTTTGTGAAGTTAAATAAGAAAGTATTTTGCAAGTTTATGTTTTTAGTTATTTATTACACATTACACATGTGTACACTAGTGGACACTGTTTTAGCGTACGAAGAACCAGGGCAAAATTCGGGATCAGGTCGCGCTTTTATAATTAAGTGAACTGTTAAACTGTATTATTTTATTATCTCGATTTCTGTAGGACTTTTATTACATTTTTTTTGAGAAATCAACTTCTTTCGTAACAGTGCATATGCGGTTAAAATTTGTCGGATAAGTTGTGAAACACCCTGTATATTCCACGCTGTATTTCAACTGTTGCAGCAATAAACGGAAGGAATAAACAAGTCTCCAGAGAGCGAATTAATGCTATCAATGTACACAGCTTGTGGCACACGGCAAGCAAAGCCTCATCCAAAGTAAAGCGAGAAGAAGCACGTGTTACATATGCGTCTAAGTACGTGCAACAAAAATAAAATTGTATAAACTCATACGGTAATAAAAACGTTATTTTTAGCAAATCTATTCCGAACGAAAAATTCTACTTCCTATCGGATCGTCGTAGAAAAAGTCGATTCCACTTATCAAACAATGATTAGTGCCCGCGTTCGGTGGAAGAAGTTATCAATTTATGTAAATTGTGAATTGTAAACTTGATTTATTCTTCAAGGACTGGGTGCTGAGCAATTTTACATCAGGCTTTGCAAATAAGTCAGGCGGCAAGAATAGTATATACTAACATACCTAGGCTCTCTAAAAAGGATCTAAGACCGACCCTTACAACTAGAGGCCTATAGCTCTGCTTTCTGTTATAAGTCAGATGATGGATGGGTGCATAAATCGCGAGCTTCTGGACTACCTCGTACGTCCCAGCTTGATTAGCGACAGGCAGTATGGTTTCCGGCACCAGCGATCCACAGGAAACCTCCTAGCTTACGTCACGCAATCTTGGAGTAAACCCATCCAGTCTTATGGTGAAGCTCATGTCGTTGCTCTTGACATCACAAAAGCGTTCGATCAGCTGTGTCACGATGCCCTCTTAAGCAAACTTCCATCCTATGGCCTTGCAGAAAAGCTTTGCAGTTTTGTGGCTGACTATCTCTCTAGCCACATGAAATTTGTCATAATTGACGGGTTCTCCTCTTCATCCCACAACGTCAACGCGGGTGTTCCCCACGGATTGGTCTTGGCTCCAATACTGTTCCTCTTAGATATCAACGATCTCCTTTCCTGCACGATCAACCCAATCCACAGATTCGCTGATGACAGCACTCTACCTGCAGGAATTCGGAGTGATAAGCCGATCTCTACCGCTGAGGTGGAAAACAGAAGACTAGCGACGACTTCCTCTCTGACGAGAGACCTATCGGTTATCACTGCTTGGGAACGCAACAATCTTGTACAGTTTAATGCTTCCAAAACACAGTACTGTACTTTGACGAACAAAAAGCTTCTAGCGCTCATTCTGTTTCGATGGATAGCCGAGTTCTGCCAAAGAGCCATTCATTTCGGCTGGTCGGATTCCAGATCACCAAGGCCTTGATCTTTCACGAACACATCTCGTCAAAAGCATACAAGGCCCAGATAAGGCCTAGCCTCGAGTATTGCTGACACATTCTGGGTGCTGCCGCCCCGAATACATTATTCATGCTCGATGCTTTCCAGAGCAGGGCGGTCCGACTGATCGATGACTCTTCTCTAACAAACATTCTCGGGAACCTTCCGCACCGGCGGGTCGTCGGCGATCTAGCTCTCTTCTATTGCTACACCAACAGGCTTTGCTCCTCAGAGCTCTCTTCCATGATACCGCCACGTGATGTGCTTACCAGACAGACCCGTCTGACTTTGGCCTCCCATCCTGACCGTGTCGAATTTCGTACATCTAGAACAGGCCGATACGACCGCTCCTTTGTCCTGAGGGTGTCGAGATTGTGGAACAATCAACAAGTGGAAGCTTGAAGTTGTACTAACCTTGGGCAGTTTGCAAATCGTATTAACAAAATTTCTTTGTGATCTTCAGAGCAGCCGCGTTGTCCCGGCATTAAGGCTTCAGCCTGCGCGGCTGCTTCAGTATAAAAGAGGTAAGCGTAGAATTTATAGTATAGAAAACATTTTTGAAGAACCATTTTAATTTAACGTTTATGTTAACACTAAGCTAAATTAACTTTAAAAGCATACATTTAATAAGCACTTCTAAGTTTGCTTTAAAACTGCATATGTAAAATGTATTAAACTGGTTTCAAAACTACCTGCACATAACCTTTAAAAACAGTTGCTCAAGATAATAAAGCTTTATGAATGTTTTTATTTTTGGTTTTGATGACCGCTTTCCCTTTTATGCTGAAGGCGTGTTTATTACAACCAAGTGGTTTTAATTGCACTTTTGTTTCACAGTTTTGACGCATCCTTCAAATACTTAATAAACCCGTTCGGTGCTACTTGGCAGGTCCAACTTCTGACTCCGACTGATTTTCATAAAAATACTGACTTAATCGTCTACAAATTAAACTCTTTCATCGGATCATATTCGCTTACTTTGGGGTGCTCACCTACACCTTCACCCACTATAACTTTCAAGCAGATGAACCGATGTTCATCAAACATAGCTACACACATTCACAGATACGTTAAATTAATCTTTTAGCAATTATCCCATTAATTTAAAAAAGATTACTTATTTCCCCTCTGAGGCGTCTATAAAATATTTCAATTTCAAGTTATCTAGATTTGGTCTTTCAGATGTATTGTTGCTATTTTTCAGATCTTATTTATTTCATAGGAAACAGTATGTTATGTGCAATGGACATAAGTCAAGCGAATACCCTGTTATGTCCGTTGCTCCTCAAGGATCTAATTTGGGACCTCTGTTATTTATTATGTTCTTAAATGATACTTCTGAAGTTATCGATGTCGATTTTCTTATATATACTGACAATATGAAACTTTTCTGTAGAGTCACTAACATTGACGACTGTCATCGCTTGCAATGCAACATTGTAAGGGTTGACAACTGGTGTCGTGAAAACAGACTGGTTTTGAATGCTGCTAAGTGTCACGTTTTGTCGTTTACTTTAAAAACAGAGGTAATGATGTATGAATATAGTATTGGTGACAGAAAACTTGACAGACCTAATACAATTAATGACTTGGGAGTCACAGTTGACAGAAAACTTTCCTTCTCCTATCACATCGAAAATGCTGTTGTGGCTGCATCAAAGGCGTATGGTTTTCTTGTAAGAAATACTGGTGATTTCCACAACTCCTTTACACTGAAAATACTGTACTATGCTTATGTAAGATCTAAGCTTGAGTATGCGTCCTTGGTATGGTATCCTCATCATCAAATATATATTGACCGCTTAGAGTCCGTTCAAAGAAAGTTTTTAAAATACCTCTCATACAAAGCTGACGGGATATATCCTGCTATTGGCTTTCCTCATAGTGAGTTGATAATGAGACACAAAATCTATAATTTAGAGAGCAGACGCAAAAAGAATTCACTTAAGTTCACTCACAAGCTCATCCATGCCATTATTGACTAAAGTGTCATCTTAGAACAACTACACTTCTTATTTCCTAGATTAGCGTCTCGAACTAGTTTAACTTTTTACTTAGCCAGGCCTAGGACTGTCATACTTAAGTTTTCCCCTATCTATATAATGTGCCGTAATTATAATTCAGTCAATAGCGTTTTAGATATATTTTTGTTTTCTGCGACTTTGGGAGACATTAATGCTTATTTTCGTTAATGCTTGCCGGTATGATTGTTGAGTGCTGGGTAGGTAAAGCCACAACGCTTTTTTTCCTCGCAGTTCTGTTTTGAGGTTTTTTTGCAGCGTTTTAGCTTTCTCTACATACATCCACTACATGCATTTGTTTATATTTTCATGTTTATCCATCCTGTAATTGGCTATGGCTGTTGGATGTAACTTAATAAAATAAAATAAATAAAATAAACTCATAACACCCCTCTTTTTGCGTCAGAGCGGGGGTTAAAGAGATTTGTAGGTTTCGAAAAGCAATCCAAGGTTTTTTTAAGAAATTTAAGCAAAACAAAATATTTTAAATACATTAATATCATTTTGTAGGAACTGCTGAGTCAATCTACTTGACTCGACTTTTCTTTTACCTTGTAGGAAGTCCTGATTATTTATTGTGACTACGTATGTTTGAGTATAATTACAGTGTGTTTAAGCAACGAGCGTTCCAAATATATCTTCGGGCATTGCGGTCGAGTCCCTTTGATTCCCTTTAGAGCTAATCGCATCTTAAGTTACCGTAGGCGACAAACAAATTGACAAGAGACAGTAGGGGCCGGAGCGAAACTTCGTTTCAAAGGACAGATCTTTGGCTTAATTAATCGATTTTTCGTTGAACGACTAGCAGTGCTCGGTTGTGGCCAATTGCGGACGATAGACACTGCTAGGGACAGATGGCAAACCAGCTGGTCAGAAATTATTTTTATTTCTACAGGGTGGAGCGCGGTCAGAGGCGTACATTAACAAGTCTAAAGGCGTTACTTTTTGCTTAAGTGGCGATTCTAAGGAGGGGGCTGGGGGAGAGTCCCTCCAAAAGATCACCAGAAGAGGAAAAATACGTAAAAAATTCCGGGTATTTTTTATATCTCTGCTTCATTAATTAATATTAATTGATGCATAACCGTTGACTGTCGATCAAGTTAAACCAAGGGAAATTCAATATTTACATTTGACGCATTTTTCGACTCGACTTCCTGACAGGAATCAATGACTGTCAGTCGAATAGACGTGAGAGCAATTTGGGAGTGCCTCAAGGGTCCATACTGGGACCATTACCCTTAGTAACACCATGTTGATTATATCATTGGAGGATCAATACAACATACCTATACAACAAATTTTTCAGGCATACAAATTGATGAATGCCTTAAATGGAAGCCACGTATCAACCAGATTTGCAATAAACTTGCTTCTACATCATACTGTCTTAGTCAGCTGCGATTTGTAGTTGACAGACCCTTGCTAATGACATAACTATTTCCATTCGATTATTTTGTATGGCATAGTTGCCCGAGATGTTGTTCAGAAACCAGCAGAGACTATACAAAAACGAGTGGTCAGGCTATTTGTCGGTATAAATAGAAGAATCAGTTGTAAAGAATATACAGGGTGGCGCATTGAAAACGAAACAGACGCATTTACTGGCAGCTCAGTTTTTTTTTGAAAAACGCTCAGACCCATCGATTTTGTTTTCGAGGGGGACAGAAGTTTGGCAAAAAATCTCGTTGGCACGTGCAGCCCCCTAAGCGGGGGTGACACCACCCCCAAAATCTTAAATGGAAAGGGGGATCGAGTGATACCTTATTTTAAAGGTCTTTCAATTCCCTTTATAATGATATAAAATTAATGTACTTCAGTTCAGTAGTTTTGAAGATTTATTGATTTAAAGCTTAAATAAAACTAATACATCATTAGTGGAGATCAATACATTTGGCAGCAAAGTAATTTAAAAACGAAGAATGAACTGACCCGTTAAGCAAGTAAATGTTGAAAATGGCCACTATGACTCTCCATGCAATAATAAAAATTTTGCTCAAAACGTTGCCGCACATTTTGCAACATTTGAGGAGTAATTTGAAGGCACTCATTCACAATTCTTTGTCGCAGGTCTTCTAATGATGTTGGCTGAGTAGCATAGATTTTGCTTTTTAAATGGCCCCACATAAAGAAATCCAAAGGTGATAAATCTGGCGATCTTGGGGGCCATTCAATGGCACCTCTTCTACCAATCCATCGATCTGGAAACGTCTGATCTAAATATTGTCGAACACGTAATGCGTAACGTGGTGGGGCACCATCCTGTTGGAACATCAACCTATTCGCAATGTACCGCCGATCATTCTGATTTTCAATTATGGCTGTTAATGCAGGATCTATGGCGTCTTCCAGTAATTCCAAATACATTTCATCGATCAAATTTCCAGGTAAAAAAAAGGACCAACTAAATGATCGCCAAAAATACCAGCCCAAACATTTAATGTTTGTGGCTGGGATTAGAATGGGACCAATATCGGCAGTTATGACGATTTACCACGCCATTTAAGAAAAAGGAACGTTCCTCGGAAAAGCAAGTGTTGAATAGAAGGTGTTCATCGTTTATAATTCGTTCACTCATATCTTCACAAAATTGTAATCGCCGATCAAAATCGTCTTCATTAAGTTCTTGTACAAGGTGAATTTTATACGGATGAAAACAATGGGCCTTTAGAATCCGTTGGACAGTACGTCGACTAACACCACACACAGTCTCCAATTTGCGGGTACTTAACGTAGGATCTACATAAACTTGACCTAAAACCCCCACTTCTATTGATTCGTTCTTTATGGGATTTTCAATGTTGCGTTTTTTATTGGCAACTGACCCAGTTTCCTGAAATTTAGCTTCAAGTTCTAGAACATATTTTCGATGCACGTTACTGTTCTCATGTCGCTCATTAAATATTTCTGCTGTTCTATTAGCGCACTGATTATTTCCGAAAAATATTTCGATAATTTCAAGTCTTTCTGCTGTGGAATATACCATGGTTATTTTTTGCAATAAAGCGTTACAAGTTATTTTAGCAACAAAGTTTGGTCTAATCAGTCGCAAACTATGTACTAAATTCCTATTTAAAATAAGTACGAGATATTTCCTTATCTTTCTTCAAGAAAGAACTTTTTTGCCACAAAAAAACTGTCCAATAGCTATTTTCAACAACAAAATAATAAACAAACCATGGGCGTAGTGAAGAAAAGCATTTACTTATTAAATAAATTCTTTTAGTCAAATTTCTTCTGAAAGTAGTACAAACTAATCTGATGTACCTATTAAAGTCTGTTTTAAGCATTAAATCAATAAATCTTCAAAACTACTAAACTGAAGCTCATGTATCATCATTATAAAGGGAATTGAAAGACCTTTAAAATAAGGTATCACTCGACCCCCCCTTTCCATTTAAGATTTTAGGGTTGGTGTCACCCCCGCCTAGGGGGCTGCACGTGTTAACGTGATTTTTTTCCAAACTTGTGTCCCCCTCGAAACCAAAATCGACGGGGCTGAGCGTTTTTCCAAAAAAAAACTGAGCTGCCAGTAAATGCGTTTCGTTTTCGATGCGCCACCCAGGACAAGACGTCTATTTACATCCTATCCTAGAGCTGCTGATTTACGCGAAAACAAATTTGGCAGATTTTCCAAAGTTTAATGATCACAACTGACATCCTACCAGAAACTCCAAATTTCCTCACACAGATTGGCATATTCAAAAAACAGTCCAAAGCTAATGGCTATAAAATTGTTCAATAGAATGCCGGACACTCTGAAGGTCTTGCCATTGGGATCGTTTAAGAATATGGTAGAACTCTACTAAAACAGAAGGCTTACTACTCTACGAATGAGTATTTCTTGGATACAATACGTGCTTAACAAGTGATGCATCTAGAGTTTCCTTTCTTGTAACATGTGATGATTTAATCGTTCTTTCCTCAAAATTTTAATTTTATACGCTTCCACAAAACTTATTCATGCTTGTGTAACTGTCATATTTCACGATTTTGATTTTAATTTATTGTACATGTGTTCTTTATTTTATATTATTTGCTTTACTCTTGATACCAACTGTTCTACAACTGTTTCTGTAATTTTCGATTTTCTGACATGTTCTATACCAGTGGTCGCCAACCCGTCGATCGCGAGCTACCGGTAGCTCGCAAAGGCAATTCTGGTGGCTCACAACATATTTTAAAAATCATAGAAGCGTCCGTAAAGTTTGTAAATTCTCATAATGAACACAAGCAGCGGCAACACTGCGGTGAGCGATCTGTTCGAGAACGATCTTGATTACTTTGAACGGAATAAGTACGCAAGGCGCGGCGACAGTGCGCTCAGTTTAAAATTGATCGACACAAAGCCCAGCGGTTGGGTTAGAGTTGGGCTGCAATTAAAAACCTTATGAGCAGTAGTAAGAAGATGAGGTCATACCATTCCCATTCGGAATGGGAAAAACAATATTTATTTACAGAAGTTAAAGGTAAAAATGTATGTTTGGTATGTAATACATCTGTTTCCGTTGTTAAAAAAGAGAATATCGAGAGGCGCTATAAAACTGTACATTCGAATTTTGAAAAATCATTGCCATTACGGTCTGTAACAATTAAAAAAGCAGTTAACTGGACAACAGACAATGTTTTTAACAACAATCGACAAAATTCAGGCTGCAACTGAAGCATCATACCGGGTGTCCCAGATAATTACAATTATTTCTTCTGAGAAAACTGCAATATCGAAAATGGTAGGCTTGACAACCGATGGCGCTCCAGGTACGATGGGTCGTGATAAGGGTCTCGTGGGGTTATGTCGTGAAGAAAAAAGTTTTCCGTAATTTTTCTGTTACCACTGCATTATCCATAAGCAAGCATTATGTGAACATTTTCTAAAACTAAACAAGGCTATGCTCAAGCGTTAAAAAGAATATTGTTCAAAACCTTGGCCGATGAAATTGACTGTCAATACGAGGAACTATACTTCTTCACCCTGAAGTCCGATGGTTGAGTAGGGGAAGAGTGTTGAAACGTTTTAATGATATCAGATCTGCCATAGTTCAGCTTTTAAACAACGTGATGAACCGATTCCGGAACTGGAAAATTCAAAAGTGAAGGCGTTATTTAGTTCGACCTATTCGTGTGATGGTCTACCGAACTAATAAAGATTGTCTTCTCTCTCTTCTCTTATTTTCACGAGCAACTGTGTATTATGGAGAACGCACATATTATTCAATAAATGGATCTGATAACAGAATCCACCAAAAGGTCACATTTTGCTTAGCACCCGTTGCTCATTGCCAGCCACGACCGCTGGTGCTGAAAGGATTTTTTTTCTTCGCTTGGATCGGAAGTATAATGCTTCAGAATATAGTCAGCAGCTTCGCTCTTCTTATTGTACATTATGACAATGAGTAAATATAACTCTTTAAACTTATCTTGCGTTTTCATGTTCATAGGACTCCATTTTTTATTTTCACATATCTGTTCAGACTTCAGTTTATTGTACGACGTTCGACCACCACTGTCGTTACAGCAGTTACGTGCGCGAAGCAGGGCGGACCCCTATGGGATTAGTTGACCGACTATACATCGTAGTTAACTTTTTTAAGGTAAGTCAATTGGTGCCCTACATGATTTTTTATGAAGTGATGACAGAGTTGCGTAGGAATTGCAGAGTCAACCTGCTTGACGCTTTTTTGTGTTACTCTGGAACTAATTGAATAATACATAATAATATAATACACCTTATATATTGGATACAGGATGGTTGCTATGCTTTTGTTTCTTGCCCCAGAGACCAAGCCTAGATCTTGCTGATGAGCTACCAAAAAAGCATGAAACAGCTGTCTTTGGTCCTACGGACGAAAGCAGCATGTTTAATTTAGGTCCTCTAAGGAGAAAAATAGTTACGAACATGTACAACAGAGAAAATAAACGGGTCCAGTCCATCAAACAAGCCCTTACAATTAGTCTATAGACATTCGTTCCTTGCCCTAACCGCAGTACTGCACCAGTCATGCAAGGACACTTATGAAGACCGGCACACCGGCTGGTGAAACCATACAGCAGACGCGAAGCATGTCTCTAGTTTTAAGGGCAACTAACGTCAAAAAATTGCTATACACCCTCACCTACCCCACTACAGCTGGGGGACTCACAGTTTCTTACTCCTAAAAAAATTTTCTAAAATTTTCAGGATCCTCTGAAACATCAAAAAACAAAGTTTGAGCGATTTTTATTATCTTCGTGTCTTTGCCCCGAACTCCGCCGCAACTAGCCCAGTTTTCAAAATCAATAAAACTTTTTCGTTCCTGGCATACCAGTAACGTTGTGTAGAAAACTCATCCAAATTAGGGGACTGGCAGACCGCCAAACAGACCGGCATGGTGTTTCTTGATGTACTTCCCCATCAGCAGGCGTGAGTAGTAAAAACTTCATGATAGAAATTTATCTAGTGACAATACTTACAATCAACATTTATTTTGAAATGAAAACGCCATTTTACGCCATTAAGATCCTTTGTGATCGTGAAAAGAAGCACGGTTCTTAGTGGCGCACTCGTTAGCTGTGCGAAATAACAAGCCTAGCCGTATAGAGGTCGTCTATCACGGGGTGCAAAGACAATAATTCTATCCTGGACATAAGTAGAATGGGACCGCAAGATACCCACCGCGGCACCACACCCCCTAGAAGAGTAGTAAACGATATATCAACCCCCTTTCTCCACCCTGCTGCCCCCGCACACTACACAACTAACACCGTAATGCTTAGACAAACTGAAATAGGTTTCATGTTAACGACTACTTACTCATTATTACTAAAACCCGGGGATCTGATCTGAACGCACAGGCGTAACCTAAAGGTGATAGAGAAGGACTCTAGAAATATGAGGGAAATCTGAAAAGGAAGAACTCTCAGTTTTTTAAAAGCACAAAAAAATATTTGATGTTCATATCATTTTAAAGCCGAAAAAGTTTGGAATCTGTAAGCTTGTAATAACATTTTTGGAGTAATAATAAGGTTCAGTCAGTAAAAGGCCAAAACGATGAAAATAAGGTTCTTCTAGGAAGGCTAAAGCTGTTGATGCCTTTCGTAATAAGAAGGTGGTAAAGGAGCAGAAAATTTATACGTTTACAACTAAGCAGTTTAAAACTAGATTATTTTGAGCACCTTATGTATCCTTGTTTGAGAATAAGACCTTACCTGATGATGATTGTTATTGCTAGGGGTGCGATTTTTCAAATCAGAGGTGTTTGGAAATTACTTTCTTTAATAAAATTCTCTAACTACGACTTAGGAACTCGTAAAGTGAATGACACTTGACGCTGTTTGCTACCCTTTGTTGAAAAAATATATCCGCATAATGGCAGCACAAGGTCCAAATATATTATTAAGTCAAAAGCATCTACAAACACTATTTCACATACGAGCTTATGTACGACCATACGGCGAAATGTTCTTTATGAATATGTTTTCTGTGCGTTTTCGTAGTCTCTTTTATTCCCTATCCCTATTATGCTAAAGATCACGCTAACTACTAGCGATATAATAGTATTTATTCTTGCTTGATTGAAGTAGGTCGATGAGAATGTTTTGTATGTATCTGGAGCGGAATAAGCGCTTATATGTGCCTTGCAGTTATGTTTCGCGCAGTGGGCTCAAATTTTACGCTGCGGACTACGATCACCCTCTTTGAGCCCTAAATACACAAATAACTACATATTTGTTCTTGGAAGGGATTTCATAATATTTATTCAGAATATTCATATTTTTATATAGGATTGGTAGATTTGTTTTTTAAGTTAAATGAATGTTGTTCATTTTTGTTACGGATTTAACAACATGGATGCACTTAGTCATCCTTTTTCAGGAGAGGCGAAAAAGCAGGTGTTTAACATTGGGTTATTTATTTCTATATACATCTACATGGTGGCGAATATATAACTGATTGATTTAAATTGCACGTCATTTTTGATACACGCATTGTTTGCGCGGCTTCTAGAGGCAGACATTTGTCTGATATTATTTTTCATACATAATTTTTAAATTTCAATAAAAGAATAGGATGAAAAAAAATGGATCCGAGGGATGTCCTTTAAGTTTTGCATATAAAAATAAAACAACACGGTGGGTAGTTTTAAATGACTTTATTATTTTTCGAAGTATTCTCCATGAAGATCAATACACATCTGCATGCGCTCGAACCAATTTTCGAAGCCCTTATTCCACTCGTTTGCTGGCAGATCCAAAACGGCATTTTTGAATGCGTCAACTGCTTCTTCTGGTGACTGGAACCTTTGACCACGCAGTCTGTTTTTAATTTTCGGGAAAGTAAAGAAATCGCTAGGACTTAGATCGGGACTATATGGAGGATGGTCCAATAATTCCACGTTTTCTTCCGTTAAATACTGCCTAGTTTTTTGGGCTGTGCGCGAGCTTGCATTGTCTTGGTGGAGGATGATTCTTCTTTCGGGGTTGATTTTTTGAAGCTCGGTGATGACTTTTGGCAAACAAATGGTGGTATACCAATCCGCAGTAACAGTTCTTTGCTCATTAAGAGGAACTGTTGCAATATGACCCGCTTTTGACACAAATATCGCGACCATCTTTTTCGAAACACGTCGAGAACGGATGACTTTTGTTGGCTTTTCTTCACCTTGGAACACCCAAACAGCCAACTGTCGTTTATTTTCTGGTTCATAACAGTAAATCCACGATTCATCACCACTAACAATGCTGTACACATTTTTTGAGTTTCCGGAATTGAAACGGTCAAGCGTTTTTTGATACCAATTAACCCTGGCTGTTTTCTGCTCTTCAGTCAACAGGTGGAGTATCCAACGAGAAACTAATTTTCTTACTCCTAATTCTTCATATAAAGTTGTTTGAATTGAGGTCTTTGGGATCTTCAAGGACGCCTCAGTCTCGCGATAAGTCACATATCTATCTTCAATGATGACTTTGCGCACAGCATCGACGTTTTCCTGCGGTTTTTGGTGCACCCACCCTGGGATCGTCGCTAAGACTCACCTGCTGACGTTTGAATTCTCCATACCAACGAGAAATCGTCGACTGATGTGGCGCTTTGTTGCCGAAAACAAACAGTAACTCAGCAAGGCATTCTTGTTGCGATAATTGTCTCTGAAAGTTGTAATAAATTATGGCGCGAAAATGTTCTCGGTTGAGTTCCATTTTTCTAATGACTTGGTGATACTTAAAAATTCACTGAAGTGAGAACATTGCACGTATTGTTGTGAATCTTTGAATTTAACTTTACTGAAGAGGGAGGTTAAGATTCAGTACTGACGTTCGATCCGCGCGGCTTACTATGTTTCTATATGCAAAACTTAAAAAAATACATCCCTCGTATAAGTTTTAAGGTTCAATGTACGGAGAAATATAATAATAACACAATAATAACAATAATAATAATTTTCATTATAATAATCAAGCGTTGAGCACAAGGTACCACCAAAGAACATCCCTCGTATATTTTATTTCATTTCAGAAATATTCAAGATACAGTTACATATCGGCCACTCTGTATATACACTACTAAAAGAAAAGATAGACAACATAATAATGAAAGGTTATTCACGTATGTCAGTTACAATTGTGTTATATATCGTCGTTGTTTTGACGACAGCTCATGTATTTAGAAGCAGTTTTTACTTTTGAATTTAAAAAATTGGTTTCGCTTCTGTTCACTCCGTTTTTTAGTAAATATAATTTACAGATTAGCGAAATAATATTCGTAAGTTTAAGAGGCGATTCCTTGCATTATTCTAAGCAAAAAAGTTCATTACAACTTATGTCCGAAAATCAATCATTTTCGAGGCAAGCTAGTCGTAAAAAATTAAATTTTCTCAAACATTTGGCAACGCTGCAACGCAACCGCGATACGAGCGCACGACGACCGCAACTGATTCATTAAACAGTTTACGTTTGTATGATATTTTTGCTGAACATATGCCTTGAATTATTGAATACTTTTAGGCAATTTTTTGTAGCTACTATTTTTTATTCAATAACGCCTTCAGTACAGTACATTTACTTTAAAAAAATGACAGAACTTACCGGTACGTGGCGATACACACCATCAAATCCCACGATTAGCAGTCACTTTGAAACGATGCGATGCACGAAAAAAGGAAAAAACAACATCCGTGAATCACATAAAGTTACAGTTAAGGCGGCTCCGACGCAGTGAGTTTCAGGCCATTTACAAGGGTTTAGCTGCTTCGGAATTGACGCTCCATTTTTCTATATATTTGAATAAAATTTATACAGTATGTTAAGAAGACAATTGTCCAGGGTGCTATAGAGCCACTTTTCTAAAAAAAATTTTTTTCAGGAGTTATGGTGGGTGGAAGTGCAGATAATTGTTGTTCGACTTCTCGATTTTTTTAAAAATAACCCAGAGGAAAAAACGAAAAAGTGGCTCTATAGCACCCTGTGGAGTCTTGTTTTTAGTGCACTGTGAAAATTTCATTGAAAAATATTCAAAAATGAAGCGTCAATTTTGAAGCGCGAAAACCTCTGCAAATAGGCTTTTACACGAATTTTATCCACTATCTCGTGCTGCCAGTCGAAGCAACGCGGCGGTGTGTACGGACTAAGAAAGGACGTATTCAGATAATTTGTTGTCCCAAGTTAAACAGTAGCAGTTTTAACGTCGGTCGTTCGAGATAAACATCGGACCATTAAGTGATATTTTTAATAGACTTCAATGAAAGAGGGGAAAATTTTAATCGATTTTGATCATTTCTTTTTATACAATAGGCCATGCTTCAGAGGTGATACCACAAAAAATCATTTTTGTTCAATCACCCCAATATGGATATCAAATGGAAGCACTTGTACAAAACAGTAATACGAAAACAGTTTCAAATCAAGATGGCGGCCGTTACAAAATGGCGGATAACATACTTGCTAATATCTCAAATAAGAGTCGTCGCCTTGTAGAATACAGTACTTCACTAAAAATTGGATTCCAAGATTGCCGCCGTTTCGAAATTGCGAGTTACATATTTTTGTACAAAACCCCCAATATACATATCAAATGAAAAGACTTGACATGTGTGGTAAAATACAGAACTTTGTGACCAAAAGTTTCCAGGTGGTTCCAGGGTCATTGGAGGCGGTAATCTTTTTAGTTAAAAATAATAATTATAGTGAACGCATTTACCACAAATAAAATGTCACTTGCTGTTTAGCTTTAACCTTATGGAGTATCGTAAAATAAACTTAACACGTCATGAGATATAATGCGTGTGTCGCAGCTCATTTGGCGCTTTGGGCCTCGTGACACACATGATATGTCTCACTGCTGGCAGTTATATTTGGCCGCGTAACGTAAGACGTGTGCCATGCTGATGTGATTTTCTTACGGGAACCAAGAGTCCGTGGCCTGAGGGACCAAATTATACTGAATTGGAAATGAAAACATTAAAAAACACGTTGTTTATAGAGTTTTACGAAAAGAGGATATTCTACAAATCTAAAACAAAAAGCAAATCTTATAAAATAATCAGACATTCTCATTCAAAAATGAACAAAGTAATTTCACAGCAAATCAGTAAGTTATGGTAAATGTCGATATTCTAACGAACACAAATATGGAGGAACTCTTATAAACTAAACAGATTGACAAAGTCTTATGCAGGAATAAACAAAATACCGGTATAAATAAACAGTAATACAGATAAATATGGAATTACTACAACTACTATCTGATTCACTACCACTTGGAGAATACGCATCAGATAAGTATACATCCCCACATAACTCAGTACTGCCACTCTCTTCATCCGATAGTATTTCATTACACAATTGTTCAAGCCTTTTTTGCTCCGCTTCGTAATGCGACATCACAAATTTGGTATTCAATAATTTATAAACAGTAAAGCAATTTGGACAAGATGACGTACAATACCAACAACGCTTCAATAATAAATGACACGAAACAGTGCTCAACGCGCGACATGATGCAAGTCTTGACTTGCAAAAAACGCGACGCGACTTATGTGCCACGCGACCCGACTGGTCTGTGGGCCACGCGACATACAATTAGTACCTCAGAAAAAAAATCAAAAAAGGGGAAAAATCATAGGATTTGAGAAAAAAGTCAAGTCAAAATATTAAACCGAAACTTAAAACAAGCTAATTTGACAATAATAACAGTTTGGCCCAGTGGACTGGATTTTCAGATTCTACTGTGGCGCTTAACGTGTCAATGTGACATTTCAATATTCGCCATCTAACAGACTAGATAAAGCTAGCCGATGCTACGTGCTATTGAGCCTGACGATTGACTTTTATTTAAATAAACAATATATACATAATATACAATAAATAGTGAACATCTGGTACTAGTACCAAAATGGAAGAGATTAGCATAACATCTCGCACATCGCTGCTAAAGCGAGATCTGCACACCGCATTTGCCGACACGAAGGGGTTAGTAACGGAGTACAATGTAATATGCTAATCTCTTCCATTTTGGTACCCGAGTACAGCAAAAATAGCCAATTCTCAAGAACTCTTTTTCTTGTTCAAACGGTTCTCTTGTGCCTTCAAGATCACATCGGGATCGCGGATTGGCATATTTCTGCTTTTTCTGGGATCGACCAGTTCTGGGAGCAAGCAGTTCATGTAGAAGAATTTCAATTTCTCTTCCATTTCATTTTTCCCGAAAACGTCATCCTTTCGAATGACGTCTATTTTCAAACCATACGGGGTCCAAACACCAAGCACACAGTACTCTCTTTGTGCAACGTGTAGCTGCCCTTGAATTTGGTAATACCACTTATGTTTTTTATTTATTTCATCGTTTATCCAAAACGTAATTTTTTTGTTCAGAATGCCCTCTTCAGGGGTCATTTCTCTAGCCGACCATGGACATTTAATTTCTAGCAGACCTTTTACGCCTATCAAACCATCTGGCGATGCTGCCAGAAATGGATGGGTCCTATCAATAAACAACCCGCAAGATTGTACTTCTGATTGCGAATATGATTTCTCTATTTCTGATTTTGCCACGCTTTCATGCTTTTTTCCATAGTCACATGCATTGCTAAAGAATTCGGTTGGGTATATTATGGCGTTTACTAGAGCTCTGTAACTTGTTGTATCTCTTCTTCTACAAACCTCACCAAACCGAGACGCAGTCAACCTCATTCTTCGACGAAGACGCCACAAATTGCAATCCTGAGATTTTGTGGCTTGCTCGATCTGGGAAATTTTGGAGTCGGTTTTTGCAAGTTTTTTCAAGAATTCTACCTTGGCAGCCTCTATATCTTCGTTGCTCATGTCAGGCTTCTCACAGAATTCCCCATAGGATGCGTTCTCTTTAGTATCACTATCTCTGATTTTAATTTTCCTTGGTTTCAGCTTCCTTTTCAGATTTTTGTGCGCTCTCCTTTCTTCAACTTTAGCAATCAAAGAGGTTGGACTGAAACTAGGGAGTAGCCGCTTTTGGATCACACAAACAGGTCGCTGTGTATTGTGGCTCACTACGGCTGCAGCACATCTTCCTTGGTAGGATCTCTTCTTGCAATAATTAATCCGTTTACCCCCAATGAATTTAGCTATGATTGAGTTAAACTGCTCTACAATACTATTATCGACGTCATGAAGTAAACTTACTGCATTTTTAATCAGAATTGCCAGAAATGATATCAGCCTCTGGTGCAAATCTAAAAAAAAAAGGGTATACACACCTGAATTTGAAGATCCATGCCATCTGTCTCTGTTAGAGAATGCATATGCGAAACCTTGCTGTCATTTTTAAGCTAAAATAACATATAAAATATAGTTATAATAGTAACTACGTATAGTCTAATTTATTGGCAAAATGAATGCTAAAATTCATAATTGTTTTGGTACCTACTTTTCTATCTGGAAAACGTTTTTTTTTCCTGTGCGTATTTAAATGCGGCTTCTTCGAGACGCCACGTTTATTTCTCTTATTGTTCATTTTTGATACCTTGATAAGAAAGACACTCAACAATAACAGCACAACAATAACAACACAACAATAACAACACGATAATACAACAATACAATAACGGTAATAAAAGTAATAAGGGCTGAGTATACTATGCGCCAAAATAGGGAAACAGTCGTACGCTAGATCGTATATCCAAATCAAATCCGACTCTGTGCAATATGCAAATTCAACCAGGCACGCGAACAGCACACCTCTGCGTATTACTATCCTTTTCTAACGTAGAGCGCTTGCCTTGTCACAACGCCGTCCTACTAGCTTTTCCCTATCACCCCCCCGATTCCCCTCAGAAACTCTGCTTGACTGTGAGAGCGCCGTTAAGTGTATTAGTAATCACAATAGATGTTCTTGGGTTTCCACTCCAACTTCACGATGTCTTCCGCGATTGTTAAAATTAGGCACTACGCTCCCTGGGTCCAGAAGTCTTTGGGATACTTCTACAAATGTTCTTCTAGCTGGTAGCCTTCTGAATTGCAATGAGCCTCTCCGTAAATACTCGTAATAAGCATATCGTGATACTGGCGTACCGAAAACATCTCGTTCGTATCAAAATGCTCGCACTGATGCAGTAATACATACTGAATAATAAAATGTGATTTCAATTCGGGTAAACATTACTTGCATTAACGTATGCAAGAAACTATCAAATAATTTTTTTCTCGATGTAGGTATTTATTTGTTTGCCTACCGACACGATGTCGGTCGTAGGCAGCACGCGGTGATACATGTAGTGCAGGTACGACGTTGCCAGTTGTGTGAGGGAGTTTGTTTGTTTGTTTTTCTTCGGAAAATTGTATTTAATAAGTAAGAAAATTGGTTTGTTAGAGACAGTTAATTAATAAATAGATGTATTGATACATTTTAAGGTGCAAAATTAATTTATTTCATGACTAAAAATAAATAAGTTCAGCATTTTTTGCTCCGAAACGGTTGATTTTCGGACATAGGTTACAATGAACTTTTTTGCTTAGAATAATGCAAGAAATCACCTCTTAGAGTTAAGAATATTATATCCCTAACACCCCGTATAAACGTAGTAGTGATGATGATAATATATGACATCCAAAATTTAATTAGGTTTTGCTATTTCCTGTCTTTTTTCAGATTATACCAACTTCTTTGCCTCAATTTTGAATTTGCTTTTATTTTGAGTAGAATGACAGATAGTTGTAGGATATACTAGAGAGATAACTGTAGGTCCTCTGACCCATGTTTATATGCCTTTAAAACGTAACATACTTTAAGCTATTTTTCATATTTTTAAAATCAATAACAAAGTGGGGGTCCGATTTTGGGCACTCGCCTCTACCTGTTAGTAGTAATATTCGATTTGGTAAGTAAAAGGTCTGAGAAACGGTTATGAGCATAGTAATTGAGATATATGTTAGCGAAGTGGGTAGAGAAGTGGCAAGCATTGACCAGATCTGACGTTAGGGAGACCGTTGTACGACATCCCGGGCACACTTTCATATTTCACGGGAGCGATACTGGGTTATTGATGAGGAGCCATCCACGAAGGGGATGGGGGATGGGAATCGGCAAACCTCAAGGTGATTTACAATTCGGTTACGTGCATTTGGTTATATTACCCCCGGAATGCCCTCACTTAAGTGAATAATTGTATCTTCCAGGTGTCAAGCCGGAAAATTATGCACAGGTACTTGATGCAATAATGGCATCAAGTAAGGTGACTCTGTAATTCAATTATGTTATCATTAGAATATCTGACTCTGCCCTTCTTAGGCAACGCCGTTGTCAGTTCATTAAGGTTTACAAAAGCGTGGGGTGCTTGATATATTGGCAACTATCTATGAGAGGAGGGTTATAAAAATGTGGTAAAATGCACTAATCGCTTTTTACTCTGAATTGAATTATTCTGTTAATAAATTAAATTTCATTATGATTCTATTTCGAGATCATTAATTATGATTGATTGTTCGACCACCTACTACTGTAATAAAAACTCTTAGTAATTGAAACTTATTTTCTAATTTTTAGTTCGGTTAGCTATAAAAGCGTTTTTTTAAACTATTACCTATTTTTCATTTTTTAGTTCGATTTATTAATTAGTTTTTTGTGGACATGTCATGATATTGCATTGTCATCGGTCCTTGATACATGTGCGAAACTTCTGGAAATATTTCTCACCACTCCTGGTTTACAAAGCCATTGCTCTGCCACTGAGCTACAGAGGCTTGTAGCTTCAGTGTTCGCAAAGTGGCATTTGAAATCCGTAGCTTTTTGTTAACATATCTGCTTTTTACAGAATTTTTCTCATAAGGATAATGGAAAACTGTTATCAAATTATTGCATTGTCATTGGTCCTTGATACGTGTGCGGAGTTTCAAATGAATCAAAGTTCTGGAAATTGGTGAAAATTGTGCTCAAAGATTCCGATACATACATACAGGGCAACCTAATAAAAGCGTGTTAAAAAAATTGAGATACATTAATTACTGTATTACTGTATGCGATTCATGCTTTTACAAATATATACTAACCAGGGTAAATACTAGAACCACTGGCGAGAGAGCATCTGCCGATACTACGTGAGCAGCTGACACGTTCGTGGTATCACTTCTTGATTTGTCATTAATTGCTAATGGTCAAATGGCGAAATTCTCACATTTACACGAAATTATAATTTGATTTGCGCAACCTGTGGGTGACCAGGAACCACTAAAACATGGTTTTAATGTGTTTATACAAACTTTTAGTGTCAGATTTCACGAAAATATGTTTCGAAGTCCCTAAATTAAGTGATGAAGTTATTTTTTTATTTTTCTGTTCAAATATAATATCAACTTTATATTTTTACCCTCAAAATTACCTCGTTCTGGAGTCACTCAGCGCTGGAGACGGTTCTTCCACTCCTCATAGCAGTGATAGAACTCCGATACTGGAATAGCCGTCAGCTGGTCAGTTACAGCCGGTTGAATGTTTTCTAGTGTCCTAAAATGAGTGTTCTCGAGGTCATTTTTCAACTCCGGGAAAAGAAAAAACTCACAAGGACTCAAGCCAGGCGAATAATGCTTCTGAGGAGCCACAGGAATCTTTTTACTAGCCTGGCCGACAACTCGTTTATTGACATTGCTATGTGTGGTATGAGTCAAACTTAACTCTTCCCCTATCATTCTGAACTCACAAGATCCCGGATTCTGTTGGTATTTTCATCGGTTTTTGAAATGGCTCATTTTTAAACGACTCTTTCCCTTCTGAAAATGCCTTAAACCACCGAAAAACCTGGGCTCTTGATAAAACACCATCTCCATATGCCTGCTTGCCAAGAATTTCCGTTGCACTGTGCCCAAGTCCGAAGCAAGACCTGATAGCACACCGTTGCTTGAAATTGATGTCACTCATTTTTAGAACACTCTAGAAGAAACTGTTTCTCGCAAAAAAATCGCTATGGACCCCCAAATGACTCGAGCGGGTGCCCCTGTCTCCCCTCCCAGCCCAGCGCCTCCAGTGTTGCCATGTCGAATGCTGTGTTGCCAGTCTCATCACTTGATTTACAGACCTCGTATGTGTATCTAGCAGCACAACGAGTATTCGATATTGTTATACCGGCTACAAGTGCAGAGATTTGTTGATATTTGTAGTGAGTCAAGAATTAAGCACGCCAGTAGAGTATACATTTTGTTAGTTTTCAAGCATATTGTGCCTAAATCCTATTGGTTGCCTTAATTTCATCATATGTTCCAACTGAAGCATGATATTTTACATTATATGGTTGGTTTATTTCCATGAATCTGTTTGTTTAAGATTTTCATGCCAAACACAGTATATAAACCGAAACGAATGCCCTATCAGCCACAATCGGCTTTGGCTTGCCCAATTTCAGTAAAACTCTTCCCAATGCAATTATAGTATACTGCGTCATTTTATTCCTGATTGGACAAAATACACAATATTTGGAATAAGCTTCAACGATAACTAATATCTGTGTACATTTCTCGGATACAACTAAAGGGCCGGCATGGTCAATATGCCAAACTTCAAAAGGTTTCGACGCTTTTTCACCCAACTGGTAGAGGCCACTTTTTTACCAGTATGACTTTTCGTTAAGATAAATATTCTGCAGTTGTTTATGTGTTTTTTAAAGGTTTGCCCCATTCGAGGCCAATAAAGTCTTCATCGCCAGTAGTCTACCAGCAACTGGAACAAAACATCTCAGACCCTCATCGGTTTTTGTCGGTTTTTCCGCAGAATAATAAACCAAATTATCCTTTATGTGAAAGTTGTTTTCGAGTGTGTCCTGTAATTTTCGACAAAAATCGTCTTGTTCCTGTAACTCATTTATGGAAGTACCGTTATTCTGGATAGTGTTCTTCACCTTTACAAGAATAACTTTCTGATTTCTACTCAGATAGTCGACATGTCCCATTTTACATCCTGGTCTATATTCATGTCAAAATCAAAATTTTGCAACTTTACCCACCACCTAGCTACTCTTGGGCTCAAATCCTTTTCAAGCGATGTACATAGCTCTTTCTGAATTACAATTAGTAAAGACCGTAAAATGCAATCCATACAAATAGGTTCTGAAATGTTCGACACCTTCAACAACCGCCAACGTTTCTAAATCATAAGAATGATATTTAGATTCGTAATATATTGTTTTCCTACTGAAGTAAGCGATTGGGTGCACCATTCCTTTTTCTTTTTGCATAAGCGCTGCTGCAATCCCCCGAGAACTCGCATCAATATGAAGTTCTGTTGGCAATTTGTGGTTAAAAATCTTTAGAACGGGCTGAGTAGTAAGTTTTTCTATAATGTCCTTACGAATATTTTCGTGTTGCTCATTCCACCCAAAAGAGGCATTTTTACGCAACAATTGTGTTATCGGAGCAGTCAGTAATGAAAAATCTTTAATGAATTTTCTAAAGTACCCCGCTAATCCCACGAGCTGCCTCACACCTTTTAAATCTTTCGGGGCTGCTGTCTTTGTCAACGCCCACTCCATCCAACTCCATTTCCGACTATTATGGCAAGATATACTGTTTCAGGAACTAGGAAAACACACTTTTCCCAATTTAATAAGAAACCCCCCTTGGTTAAGGCTTGTAGAACTAGCTGCAATCTCCTCAGTCCCTCATCGATAGTCAATGATCTTATAATCACATCATCTAAATAAACCTGTGCAACGATATCTTTCAAATTACCAAGTACCTTATTGATAGCCTTGATAACAAGCTGGTGAATTGGCAAAACCAAACGGCATACGATTATAGTGGCCGTCAGGTGTCACAAAAGCAATGTATTTTTTAGAATTTTCCTCTACTTCTATTTGGTGAAAACCGGACCTCATATCCAAGGTTGTGAAATATTTGGCATTCGCCAAGGCATCCAGCTGATCCTGTAAATTTGGTAAAGGGAACCTGTCTCGAACAGCTTTTTTATTTATAGCTCTGTAATCAACACACAACCTTAATGAACCATTTTTCTTCTGTACTAACACAATCGGACTGGCGTAGGGTGACGTACTTTCTTGGATAATATTTTTAAGTTGTACTCGTATACATTCAGCATATGCTAAACAACGTGGGCGAAACGCTACTGGAACACTGTCACTTAGCTGAATATGCAATTTTCCAGTAGTGACTGCAGGACAAGATGGTCTTCGAGGTTCTTCAAGTATTTCTTGTAATTTATTTTCTTGCTGCTCGTTCAATCCTGACACTTCGACCTTTGTAGAAGGGCACATCTGAATTGCTGTACTTAGACGAAGATCAATACCATATTCTCGGCGGATAATTTCCAATCCAGGACGGTTGATAACTTGCCAAACTATCAGAGCATCCACTTCTGGTATGGTGAAATTAGGAACAACAAGAAAATCTATTTCAACGGTTGCTTCTTGCAAAGTAACCATTAAAAAACACTTTCCTAACGCAGAAATTGTTCCATTCCCAATACCGGCCACTGACAAATCTGCACTCGTTGTGAGATATCCATTTGCTCGACGAATAACTTGCTCGTGTATTATTGACAGATCGGCACGTAACTTGAAAAGTGACATTATGCCGATTTTTTTTGACATTATTCTGTTTTTTTTTTGACATAGGTTTTTCTACAAAATATTAACTTAGCACGTAGTTGTACGTGTTGCCTAAACGTCATGAGGCTTGTTATCATGGCTCTGATGGTGATGTAAAATCTTTTTTTTATATATATCGAAGCAGCCACGCAGGCAGAAGCCTAAATGCCGGAACACCGCGGCTGCTATGATGATCCCAAAGAAATTTTATTAATACGATTTCTGAACTGCATAAGGTTAATAGAACTGGGAAAAGCTTCCTCTTGTAGATTGTTCCACAATCTCGACACCCTCGGGACAAAGGAGCGGTCGTATCGGCCGGTTCTGGATGTACGAAGTTCGACACGGTTAGGATGGGACGCCAAAGTTCCGCTCTTCTGCTTCTGAGATGGCATTACTGCAGGTCTAAGCTGTAAGTTGTATGTGTTGATGATAATTACATTGGGTTCTTGTCTCAAATACACTTAATTGAGATTCAAAGCTAGTTGCGCATCCACTTTTTCTTATCCATTCTGGAAATTACCTATACAAATTTGCTGAATTTCAAATATGAGAGAGATAAGAAATAATTATATTCACTGTACACTGTCGAATTAGAAGCCATATACGTACATGCTAACAGTAATTACACACAACGGCAGCATTGGCAGCATATTTGATATATGATTTTCTCACACAGCAAATATCACTGATTTTGTACACATGCAGACCAATACACATAATCATTCAGATGCGATCTTGCTATTCAACCAACTTTCTTCTCAGAGATAAAAACTACAGACAAGAACCATTTGGTCTCACCAAACATATGCAACCAATAATGCATATAGTTTAGTTGAGTGATTCCTCCTTAGATGGACGCCCACAACGATCCTAGTGAGCAAACGTGGAATGACTGTTTGCGCCCTAAAAACTACCTAGTTTGCAATATGACATCTTATAGGTTGTTTTGACGTTCTATAGGTTTTTTACATAATACCCATGTGGCTAGACTATCAACCAAATACGAAAATTTTAAGCTCCTGTTATCACAAAGAATGGAGGCCGTAGGTGAAATTGTACATCGTCGGAGCGAACTATATAATATCTTTGGTTTGCCATTTTTCTTCCAACAATCATTCTCAGCATGACCCCTTCTTTTACAAAACGTACTCTCAGAATTTAATTTTTTTCGATCTGTATTTTCATGGTCCACTGTAATTTTAGTAGCCAAACTTCGGCAATCTCCCTTTCGATGTCCCGTTCTTCCACAATTATAGCATTTGCCTGAAAATTTGCTGTCAAAACGAGGACGTTTGAATGAATGTTTTTCTCCGTTTCAATGCTCACCAATAGGTTTTCTTTTTCTTGTGGCCTTGTGTCGTCTTAATAATACCATTAAATCAGATACATTCTTAGGTTCTTGAAGTCGGACTGTATTGGTAAAGGGAACCTGTCTCGAACAGCTTTGTGTATCCCTTGTTCTAAAATAAGTTATGGCAACTCAAAATTCAAAATCTTGATTAATGTAATGTAATAAACCCAAAAGACAGTGACATGTAGACACTACCCTATATTTGGTTACGTAAAATGCCAAACAAAATCCTCCAAGAATTTCAGTCAGCAACAATCAATATGTTAATATCTATAAAATACCCAATTAAAATGATATTTTACCTGTTCACATCAGGGTTTTTTTATCAAGGGGAAGAGATAGCTTCCAACCAAATCGGCTGCGAAACAGCTACAAAACAAAGCTGGAATAGTGTGAATGGTGGTTCTTCACAATGGTTTTCCACGCTGGAGGTTAAAATCCCATTAGAAGATGGGCGTGGTAGACCCAAACCAAAACAACTAAACGTAAGGTACAAACTAAAAGGGTACTACTCCATAAACTGGTGTTTGGGGCGTTAATATCCCAAAATCTTGAAGTTAACGAAGAAACGCCCGCACACAACCAAAACTACAGCAGAAAGAAAATGGCGCTGGACCATCTGCGCACGGAACCCCTTAAAAGAAGGTTAAATAAGTAGCCCTCAAGAAGACACGTTCGACAGAACATCAAAAGGAACAGATACAATTTTAACAGAAGGTACCTTGATAGGAAGGTAAACATTAAAAGAAGGTTAAATGAATGGTCTTGAAGAAGCTTATCTTGATATAACAAAATATCCCTAGTACGTGTGTCACAAGGTGGCGCGCTGGTTGCCAATAGGCAGAAACAAATCTGTCTACGAGGGACCCACAATATTTTATGAGGAAATCTCTAAGATCGTTAATAATACTATACCCTTAGTGTCCACAATATTTAGATAAGTGATCAAAACAGTAAAAAAAAGGTTACATGATTTTAGCACGTGACAGTCTGAATTAATACCTTCAACGACGATAGAGAAAACTTTTTCCCACGGTAAATCATCATGAAAGCGATGAAGGGCCCTTATTTTAATTCGGGCATATTCGTTATATGTTTGAAACTGAGAACAATTAACTTCATAAGCTTTTCGTAATTTTGCTCCCCAGGATTCATGGTCAGGAAATGCGGAAAGAAGGTCATCCTCAAATGCAAACCAAGTTATCGTTATTGGAGCCCACCCATCGTAAAATCGACGATCCTCTCCACGACCAGCCTCCCCTGCATTTAATATTATCAAACAATCATCTATATTATATTCCTTCCAGACACAGTTCACTTCATCTATCCACTCTTGTGATGAAAATTGACTTTTATTTGGATGAAAACAACTCAAAGTAAATCTAAATGGCTCTCTTACCTTGGTTGTTACTATGGTTGGTACTGTGCGGAGAGAACTTACAGTAAGTAGGTGTCTCCTTGGATGTACTAGGAGTGGCCTTCAAAATAGCAACCTCGGACATTAATGTCTGTAGAGAGGCTTACATACTCAGCAGCACCGATGACAAATTTTTCAGTGAAAATTAAACTCCTCCAATAAGCACTATTATAGTCCATCCACAACAGTGTTTTCTTTTTGTATTTATTGTCGATAAAACCAATCCAAAATAAGAAAAATGTCACATATATATATATATATATATATATATATTTGCCAATAAATTTTTTCTGGACCAAAGATGCGTTTCAATTGAACAAGCCTCGTACATTTTCATTTAGTTCAACGCGGTACTTACTAAACATCCCAGAGCTACGTGATTCTACCCTGTAAGTATATGTGAGCTATTTATTCATCTAATGAAACAGATCAATTTAAAAATAGCCCGAAACTGTGGGCCCCTCTCGTTGATGTCCGTTAAGAAAAAAGCAAAATGTCTCTGGGGTCAGTTTAAAAGCTAATAGAAAGTTAATTGGTTTCGGATAAGGTGAATAACTTTGATCCTGGCTCTCGTCAACTCGAGATTACTCCGCTCTGTCGAGTCCCGCTTTTATCTGGCAAATACAGCACTTGTCCTGCCAGGAGAACGCCAGGGCCTGCTTAAGGCTGGGATGGCCACTCAACCTTAGTAAGACGGGAAAAATTGCGTCAAGTAGATTGACTTTGTATTTCCCGCGCAATTCTGGACAAATATAATTTGAATATGTAACGTATGTCCTGAATGTTTTACCACAAAATTCATTGGCTTTAATTTTAACAAGCACAAAATAATAACAAGTTGCCTTTGGAAACAAAAACTTGTTTACTTACTTTACTGTCAGTTGACATTTATTTTGAAGTTTTCTTAACGGGGCTCCTACAATCACGACACCATCTGCTGCGGTAACGGGGGGGTGAAAAGGAAACAAGGGTGGGCTGGCCTTAGACGATCGTCGGCGCTACTTTAAAAGAAGAAAGGATGACTGCGGGTGCGTACCGAGGTAAGTTTTTATAATAACAGAGTCGGATTTCGATTGGCGATCTAGCCTGTAAATCGTTTCCTATTTTGGTACTCAGCAAGTGATTATTTAGTATTGTTCTACCCTTGTTACTGTTCGTCGATATTGTGTTGTTGAATTGTTGTGCTGTAATCTTGTTGGTGTGATTGTTCTTGAGTGCCTTTTTTTATCAAGGTTGATAATGGACAATAAAAGGTCATATGCGACAATTTTACTTACGATTGCAGTGAGTTTAATTCATGATGAGGACAACAATAATGTGGAGCAGTTCAACTCTATAATCGTAAAATACATTGGGGTAAGCGAATAAATTATTGCAAGAAGAGGTCATACCATGGAAGATGTGCTGCAGTTGTAGTGAGCCACAATACCGAGCGACCTGTCTATGTGGTCCAAATAAATTTGCGTTCTAGCTTAGTCCAACCTCGCTTATCACTAAGCTGGAACAAAGACTCAAACGCAAGAATCTTGAAAAGAAACTCAGACCAAAAAAAGCTGATATAAAAATAACTAACAATTCGGATAGCAATTCCAAAGAAAATGAATAGTTTTATGGCAATTCTGTCAAAAACCTGACATGAACGACATTGATTTGGAGGTTGCTGAGCAAGAATTTTTAGGGAAACTTAAAAAAAGTGACGACGAGATTTTGCAGATCGAACAAGTCACCAAATCACAGGACTGTACTTTGTGGCGTCTTCATCAGAGGATAAGGTTGACAGCGTCTCGATTTGGTGAAGTTTGTAGAAGAAATCAGACAACAAGCTGTAAAGTTCTAGTAAACTCCATCATATACCCAACAGAGTTTTCTAGTAAGGCAATAAAAAAGGGCAATACAAAAATCATTGGACACGGCAGTTCAATCTTGTGGTTTGTTTATTGATCGCACACATCCATTTCTGGCAGCATCACCTCCATCTACCTATTACAGTAGACAAGACATGTACTTAATCCAGGTAAGCCTATCTGTTTATTGCTTTGCAAAAACTACCTAACTGTTTCCTCTTATTTTGACCGCATAAGATATTTTTATGACCCTCGTTCAATTGTTACCATCTACCCTTGTACACATAATTGTGTTTATTGACATGAATAAACGAATTTGAATTTGAGTTCTTGAATTTATTTTAGGAAAGATATAAAATTATTTGAATAAATACATTTTTTCTTAGTCGGAACGCACCGTCGCGTCGCTTGGACTGGCAGGACGAAACAGTAGATGAATTTCGCCCAAAAACCGATTTGCACTTCACAGCTTACGTTTCATTTTTATTATCTCCAAATGAAACTCTTGCAACGTGCTAAAAACAAAGTCCATATGGTGCCAGCGATCCACTTTTTCTATTTTATCCACTGGGATCTTTTTAAAACATCAAGAAGTTGAGTACAAATAGTAAGCATTTCAACCCACCATAATTCTTGCGCAAAGACAAAACTTTGTAAAAAGCTCCCTAGGCAATTATGTCCTGCTTATATCCAGAAAAACATCACAAACTGCAGAACACAAATTGAAGGTAACGGCGAAATGGGTACATTTCACGGATCATGAAATTCAAATGAAAATGCAGGTATAAAATCTACCAAATTATCATTCTCAAAAACATATTTTCTTGACATATCGATAATTTTAAAGTTCCACGCTAAATTCCCCTATACTTGACTGGAATGATATCCGAATTTGTTCTTCCCTACTTTCGGTAGTTGCAGATCTGTTGGCTCTTGGTGTCAAACCTATAGAGCAGGTACCGATGTTTTCAAATCGTGAGCACATTATTCGTCGGATTTTCGTTACTTAAATTACCTGTAATCACTGGGATCAGAAGCTTCTTAATAATAGAACGTGTTTCACTGATTTAAACCCCCCCTTTTTAAGCAGTACAATTTTTTTATGTCAATGATTAGGAACCCCTGAAACGTCAAAGACGGAGTTTCAGCAATTGTTACTTTTTTCTTTTTTGCCTATAGCACCGTTGCCACTGGACTAAAACTACACAGCTTTGGCATACTAGTAACCCCGTGTGGAAATTTCATAAAAATCCGAGCGGTAATTTCCAAGTTGATGATGATTGATACAATTTTTCGTGATGTAGATGTTATATGACTTAAAAAAACATTACATCTCATTTTAGAAATATTTCGCGATTACAATACTTCCTCGCCACTGGCGTGGGAAGTAAAACGGCTTTAAAATCGAGAAGTATCAGCGATCGCGATTATGAGTACCTATTTGCAGAACGACTTATCTATGCGATATTATATGAAATAGGGCCACCAAATTATTTGAATAGTCCGTACATTGCACCGCAACGATTGGGTTGGCAGCATGAAACAGTAGACGAAATTCGTTCAAAATACGATTTGTAGAGGTTTGTGGGAAATTGACGCTTTATTTTTTGATATTTTTGAATGGAATTTTCATAGTGTGCTGGAAACAAAACCACACAGGGTGCTGCTTTCATTTTTCAAAAATATTGAAAAATGGAGTGCCAGTTTCGAAGCAGCTGAACCCTTGTAAATGGCTTGAAACTCACTGTGTCGGAGCCGCCTTAAAGAATATTTGTCCTCATCGTACGACTATATTCAGGTGGTACAGTTGGACGAACGAACTAGTACTGGAATAGAATACTTTCAAGCAGAACCGATTTTGTGGAATACAAATTTAAAAGAATATAAAATAAACTGAAAGCCCATGATTCGTGGAAACGTATTAGTACATGGAAAATTCGTTATTAGCCAGCTATAGACGGTATAAAAATCGAGTCAAAAAATCGGAAAAATATGGTGCTGGTGTCGACGTCATTTATCAGCCAATATGGTTCGCATACGAACCTTTAATATAGGCGTAAGTATAATACGCCACTGTGCAGAGTAATAAGCTTGTCGGGACATTTAATTCTGCGTCAACCGTCATCGAGCACGAGAACTGTATTGGGAACCTTGCGAGTATGGACCCAAAGAAGTTCTCGCCGAGATTATCGGCCAGATTCTCGGGTGAGTGTGGAGCGGCTTTAAGAAAAGATTCGTAGAGTGTTCCCTCGACAAAGGGTGTATCAGCAAAATCTTCAAACGTTTGAGAAAGAAATTTTTGAATCATTCGAATATTTTTTAAATACATTCAACAGAACATAAACTGCTTCAGCAGACAAAATGTCTGAATGTGGACCTGTGGCAAGTCGTACGTCAATCGGCCACAAAAACGCACTCGAGCTATTTTCGTACAAATCACACACTATTGGCGCGAAATGTTGATTTAATAAAATACATTTTCGGTGTCTGGCTTAACCAAAATATTTAAACTGTAGGCATACGTGTCTCTGTTTCATTAAAACAATAATAAACAGTGTTCGTTTTTAATAGACGCGTGGTGACAGTGCTGCAATAGAACTTCAACATAGGCGTGCTAGAGACTAGAAATAATTGTCTGATACGGGGCTATAGGGGCATCAAGCCTCGACGTGTGTGAGAAAAGAGGCGTCAAGTAGGTTAACTCTGCACTTCCCATGCAACGCCGATATTTCATGTTCAGCACAAGTTAGACCCTATCGAAATAAGACAGCGCCATAGACCTTATATCCTGGACAGAGATTGTTGTTATGCTTTCGTTCGTTGTTCGAGAGACCATGCTGATGAGTTACCGAAAAAGCACGGAACAGCGGTCTGTGGCTGTCGTTTCTCCCCAAAGCATGATGGGTTCCAGGATGCAGAGCACCCACAAAGCGCCAGTCAGCAGATGCAGGGACTCTTGTCGCAAATTGCGGTACATCCTTCTCCAGACCCCCACAGCCCACACCTCCCAATTTTCAGCACCTAAAAAGTCAGTCAAACCGATTATTTCCCTATCCTATCGCTAGTGCATCTGGAAACGTCGCCCCTCCCCGAAGCTTAACTCTGTCAGACGTGGCAGCGAGGTCAGAACATACAAAACACTATGATGTGACGCAACAGCATAGTTTTTATTTAGTTTTAAGGGCTACTATGGACAGAAATGTATGATGAGTGAAACATGTCTAATAGATGCGTAGAATTACTACGGTTGGGAGCATATGAAATTGAAAAAACACTCCCCACCCCCGTACAATTCCACCTCATTTTTTTTACCTCTAAGATGTTTTTCAAAAATGAAAGAAGAGTCATCTTCCACCAAGACAATGCAAGCTCGCACACAGCCCAAAAAACAAGGCAGTATTTAACGAAAAAAAACCTGGAGTTATTGGACCATCCTCCATATAGTCCCGATCTAAGTCCTAACGATTTCTTTACTTTCCCGAAGATTAAAAACAGACTGCGTGGTCAAAGGTTCCAGTCACCAGAAGAATCAGTTGACGCATTCAAAAATGCCGTTTTGGATCTGCCAGCAAACGAGTGGAATAAGTGCTTTGAAAATTGGTTCGAGCGCGTGCAGATGTGTATTAGTCTTCCTGGAAAATACTTCGAGAAACAATAAAGTCATTTAAAACTACCTACCGTGTTGTTTTATTTCCATATGCAAAACTTAAAAGACATCCCTCGTATGACTACGACCGTATTACTCAGTAGATCTTGAGTATTATACCAAGATGTGCATTTGCGAGTCAGTCAATGGACGTGTCTTCAATTCTATTTCTTCTGATTACTTTAGTAAACAAAAGAAGAGAAATGTGAATATCCAAACATCGAAAATAGGCGACACGGCTGGGGTGTTGCCGCTTCAGTTGCCGGCACCCTACGCCTGATTGCATATAATAAATTCTTTAAAATTGTCTGACCCCTCTTCAATGGCTCAATTAGACCCCGGTCCCCACCCATTTAACAATGTTGTGATCACAGTTGCGACGAGCTAACTTCGCCTGCAGTTGCGAGCTCGCATCCGTTCCAAGCCAAGTCTTAAGGAAAAATGGATAAGGAAATATAGGTATGTGTGATATATGCCCTCCCTTACTGACCTCAACACCTCACCCCTAATCTTATCCCTCAAAAAAAAATCCCAAAGTGAGCAGGAGTCTCTGAAGTCAAACAAAGTATGAGCTATTTTTGTATGTTCATTTTAGCCCGCCAGTGGCTCGATTTTCGAGACCTATGAAGCTTCTTCGTCGTTGATAGAGTAGTGTCAAAATTTCATCAAAACCCTAGAAATGCTTTCCATAGAGAGCATTAGCGGACCGACTGATAAGGGACCGACGGAAATGAGTGGCAGGTTCTTCGCGTATTTTATTTGTTCATTTCCGACTTTGTGAAAACCTGTCAAGGCAGATAAGACGTGCGTGAAGTCGTTTTATTTCCTTAAATACATATTACTGCGTGATTAGTAAAGTGCTAACATTTGTACATGGATCCGGTTAGCATTAGGATCTGCAAGACATATTGTACAGGCCCGCCAATGTTACAAACTGTCCCTAAATCTTAATATGTAAAGTGGTGCATTTTCGCAAATAACTATTATTATATAAAAAAGTGTACATCGGCAACGCCTCTGGCAGTGGAAAGAAAATACATCCTCCAGGAAAATTTATTCGAGAGTGGTTTCAAACCGCATTTACAAAATACAGAAATACATACAGAATAAAGAACTGATATTTCTACGTGAATTAACTGGTTATCTAATTATTTCTATTATCGTGTTTTTTTTCATAATTTCATAACTTCTTTTAAAAATATATTGGAATTTTAAATAAAGGCGGTATATCATTAGAATATTTTTGAAACAGTATATGCGGTGACATCTACTGGACACTAGTTACACTTGAATTCGGTGGTTATTCAACGTTGCCAGATAAACTATTATTCATGATTCATTTCGATGCATAACCTATTTTTGAGTCAGCTGGATGTCTTGGTGGGTTCAAATCAATTAAAAAAAATGATCAATGCTGCAAATGCAGTCCACACAACTGTGTGATTGTGGTTTGAATCGTTTAAATATTTTTTTGTCGATACTATGGCAACAGTGGATGTAAATGTCAACTTTAGTAACTTCATGTTTTATGATATTTGTTTTCGTGTCAAAATTTATGTTTATGATTCACTTTTTGAAAAACCATATGATGAATTATCAATAAAACACATCAGGTAGAGATTACTAGATAAATTGAAGAGCAACTGCAATTTTTACATATCATTTTCACGTGTTGCCAGATTATCCAGCATTCTAGATTAAAAAAGCGTGTTAAAAAGGTAGGATTTTTATGTATAGCCCCAGAAAGCGTACAAATATGGAAAAATTGTAAAAGTTCCATATGAAACACCACATATTTCAAAAGGGTACTATTGTAGTATAGTATAGTTATGAACACAAGGATAAATGCTGTGAATTGTTGCAAGATATTTTATGAGGAAAGATAGCATAAGCAGTGGATAACATGAATGATGTATTGTTAGATAATATGCCTTTGGCATATCTAGGAGCCAAAGTAATGATAGTTTATGTTATGGTTACAATAAAAAGTGTTGATGGTACCTAGGTCCAGAAATTGAGTTTCCAGTTAGAGATGGGAAGTTGAATATAAAAATTCTGACTTTGAATTTAGCGATATGAAAAGAAAGCAAAGGATAACATCCTAAATCCATGTTTAAAATAAAAGAAACTTGCCTAATTTTCGTAAAGGGTACAAACCAAAAAAGATGTAGGGAATGGCATTGATTCAATTTTCAAGTTTATCTAATATTTCAAAATTCTCTCGTACAGAACTAGCATTTTCTGTTATTCACATTCTTCTACAGGGATGAAGATGCAAGGTTGGACATTGATTAATATGTGCTAAACTACAGTTTAACCTGGTCTCTATTATTTCAATACTGCATTAAAAATTGTTTTAATAATGTCATCTAAATGTGCCCAAATGCATCCTTTTGAGTCCAGTATCTTTGTATACAACATTGCCCCAACAGTCTTTTTAATATGGATCTGAGGGATTATCCTTAATTTTAAAACATCTGCATCAAAAATTGGCAACTTGAACTTGAGGATTTGATCAAAAATCAAGTTTCAATACTTTTAAGCAACGTATTTCCACTCACTTTCAAGCATATTTTTGTCCATCATTTGTTTCAGAGTAGATAATGGAAAATGGAAATGTAAACAGGGATCAAAGCACAAATTATAATATAAATTGGTCCAGATTTGGACTAGGCACAGAAACTGCACAAAGAGTTAGAGCAAACACAAGTGGATTTGTAGATTTATCATCAGACTGTGATTATGGTGGGGGTGGTCACCAAGCCTCATCAGCAAATGAACTTTTTGCAGAAGAACAGGTACTATTCTATGTGTATAACATTTTGTATGGTTGCTTTCTTCTTTGAAGTCATTGCCCACTATGAAGTATAATACTCAAATCATATCAGGTTTGTTCAAGAACATAGCGTAATTTTGATGGTAGTGTCACACCTGTTCATGGCAAATTATGCTGATACACCAAGATGCAAATGAGCTTGAACAACAGCATCTCACAATCCGATCATGGAGTTTAGAATGATTTTTTCCATGTTGGAATGGAGCAATAATCAGTTTTTGTAGTATACAATGTAATAATGATCTTTTTGCTGATTTTCATCCAAAATAAGATAGCACTCATCTCCCTTTCAAGCAATGACAGCACAAAAACTTTTACAAGATCAGTCACTTAGACATTTACAGTAATGGACAAAAGTATATAGACAAATTAATATTGTGCTGTATTTCTTTTTTAACTTGTTTTATTAATATACCAACCTGTATACATAATTCGTTATAGCATAATACTCACTTATACATAAATAAATTCATTAGACTCCCTTCAATAAAAAATTAATTGTAAAAAACTGGAACTATGAAGGACAAAAATATATAGACAAAGCAAAACAATTATAGAAAAAAGAAGCAAAGTTCATTGAATTATAGATAACCAACCATATTTGTGTTAATATTTTGTAACATAACCATTATTATCAATCACCACCTGGCATCGTCTCGGTATAAATTATTGTAGAAGTTTCTTGATATAAGATTCATCAATATGTCTCCACTTTTGCTCTAAAGCAGCAAAAAGTTAATCCTTCTTTGAATAATTTTAATCTCATATTTGCTTATCTATGTGTTCCCATAGATTTTCAATGGGGTTTATATCCAGAGACTGTGAAGGGTATTTGAGAACTGGTATTTTTTCATCCAGAAAAAATTTCTTTGCGAGATTTGAAGTGTGCTTCGGGTCATTATCTTGCTGGAAGATTGATCTTAAGGGCATATTGTCTTTCTTCTATATAGGTATAGGGTAACATGACATGCTTTAGTATGTCTGTGTATACAAACTTATCCATAATGCTATCTATTCTATGTAAAGGTCCCATCCCAAACCCCGAAAAGCACCCCCACACCATAACAGACCCGCCTCCATGTTTGACAGTGGGCAAAGTGTACTTGGGGTTCAATCTTTGTCCACTAGGACGTCTAACGTAATGAACACCATCTGATCCAAACATATTGAACTCAGATTCGTCACTGAAACATACCCTCTTCCAGTCACAGATGCTCCAATCAAGATGCAACCATGCAAATTGTAATCGGTCCTTACGGTTCTTCCTAGAGATTAGCGGCTTCTTACTCGGGCGACGCGCAAATAACTTCAAATCATTTAATCTTCTATTTATAGTTTTCGTAGAAACACTGACAATTCCTTTTGTCTCGATTTCGGCTTTTATTTGTCTTGGGGTTTTAAACGGATCTTTGGACGAAATTACTTTTATTAATCTAACTGATCTAGCATTTAGTTTTCTAGGCCGACCACTTCTCTTACAGGCTTCCAAGATACCTTTTTGTTTATATTTGTTCAGTATTGCCGAACTGTTTTACGCTTCAGCTTAAAATTTTTGCCAATGTCGACTTGACGTTGACCACATCTTTGTATAACTCAATGATCTTAGTTTTCACATCGAAAGAAATTTCCGGACCACGCGGCCATGGTCTTAAAATCACTCAACTTATTCCACAATACTTGATGAACACAAACTAATCCTCTTATGACTCGAAACTATATTAAACTAATGTTGAAAACAATTTGTCTACTAATTTTTGTCCCTCATCAAAAAGTGCTTATATTCAGAGTTGTATTGGGTTCATCTCAGATAATGTAAAAACAAGGAATTTAGTTTTTCTACTAATAACGCATTTGTTTATGGAACAATGAAGTATGAATTCGTTTTCTAAAGGTATTTAGGTAAATATTCATATTTGTCTATATACTTTTGTCCGTTACTGTATATCTGTAGCTGCACCAAAATGGAATGGTTATGATTTGGTTATCATATTCTTTAAATACTCAGATAAAACGCAGTTATTCTGCTGGAACGAACCAAGTATAATCCCTGAAAATAGTGTAGTGGGCAAAGATCTTTGTGCTTGCATTTTCTTGCAAAATTATATGATATATGTTCTTAACACAGCACTTTTCCTTAGGGAGATGTACCTTGGTGGAAATCAAACTTTTTCATATCACAACCAGTGTTATTTGGCACCTGGGATGGTGTTTTCACATCATGCTTGATTAACATATTTGGTGTAATTGTTTTTTTACGATCTGGATGGATTGTTGGACAAGCAGGAGTAGCTAGTGCTGTTATTGTTGTTTTATTCACAGGTATTTACTTTCTCAACCTAAATGCCATCAGCATAGCATATCTTATACTACATGGCAGCTTAACAACTTCCTATAATATGAGATTCGCGCATTGTATAACTCGCATCTGTCCTTATCCAGAGCATCCCGGCAGCAGTTTAGTTGCCAAGGAGAGCAGATCAAACACATGTATTGAACTGTCTTATAGAAATTCTCCCAAAAAAATTCAAATTAATTTTCAGATAGTTGCATTTCTATGTAGTATTTGATATGCTGTTACTTCAGATCATAAATCTTTCACATTGTATGAAAAGTAAACAACAAATTCTATCAGATTTTTATGTATAGTTGACTATTTATTTTTTATGTATTCACTGTGATATTATGTTTTCACCCAAATTCTGGGAGAGACTAGGTAATTGTGAAAATAAAATCTTAATACAGGGTGTTGCTCTATTAAAAAATGTTGATCGCTTATATTTCTATTCAATCAGTTGAATCACCCAGTATTTCAATAATTCAATAAAGCACTTTGAGAAAGTTTTATGACTATCAGCTATACCTACCTCTAAAATATCAGGGTCCATAAGGGGATCTTCTTGTCTTGAAAATAGCACAAATTTTAAGCTGATCAGATTTATGATATTTTTACATTTAAATATTCCAGCACCTACATAGTATGTAATTCAAAATTCCATATAATTTTTTTTAATTTTTATTCTCGATTGCTCCTCAAAAGCCCAGGAAATTTTTTACTATTATAATTAAGTATTAAGTTGAAAATACATGTTACCTGTTTGGGGAATATGTCATAAAGCACAAGTCTTGGAAATATAAACGAATTTTGTTCAACTATGCAGAATACAGAATTGAATGTTTGTAAAATAGATAGTCTGGTGGAATTAGAACGATGTAAAATGGTTTTCAAAATTTCAAATAACGAACAAAAGTGTAATACAAACATTCTGATCACACATGATGTCAGGGTTTGTTTTTATCAAAATGTTGAAAACAAGTGTTTTAAACACTGTTTAAAACAATGAAGGTGTTTTAAACCAATTTGCTTGTCATTGCCTTTCTTTTTTTGTCGACCTTTAGTGCACAAAAAACAAAACTCACCACCACGCTACGACTTCACACATTTTACTGCTGGAGATCGCAACGCGAAAAATTACAAAAGGCAAACGGTACTTCCCCGACGTTCGCTTTTAAATTGGAGATGTGCTGTGATAGAGCTGGATCAAAAATAGTAATAAAACTTTCAAGGAACTTCATTAACGTTGCTAGGTTATATAGACGATAGTTTTTTTTCTGTTTTAAACATGTATTAACAGTGTTTTAAACATGTTTTTTTCAGATAAATTTGAATCTTTTAAACAAAAAAAACATGAATTTTGTTTTTTTAAACATGTTTTTTTTCAACCCTGCATCACCATGAAACAAGATCACACATTAATTTGTACCAGATTCTTACTAGAACTAATATAGGATTAAATAACCCTGTCTCTGATTTGGTAAAAACTTATAATAACCTAAAAAATTGTGTAAAAAATGTACATGTATTCAGAAATTATGTAAAAACACTCAAAAGTCACTTGAATTGTTGCTAAAATTCGCACTTTAAGTATTGTTGTTCTCGAGGCCAATTTTAAATAGATTAGAGATCTTTGTTTTATATGAAATTTGTAAAAATTTACTGTGAATAAATATTTGTTTCAACAGAAAATAAAAATGTCAAAAGTTAAATATTCGAAAATGGGTGAATTTTGACAAATTTCAAAATTGCGTACCTTGGGCTTTTCAAGAACAATCAATTACTTAAATGAAAAGGAAAATGTAGATGACACTTTAAAATACGTATGTTCTGCAAGAAGCAATCAACTTGAAATTTGGATTATTTTCAAGGTTGAAATCACCCTTACAGATTCTATTTCTTTTATTCTTAATAATGTTGTATTTTTCAGTATTTACAGCTTTAATATCGGTATTATCAGCTGTTGGTATATGTGACAGATGTAGGATAGAAAGTGGGGGAGTTTATTTTGTGATTGCACATACATTGGGATCAAGATTTGGTGGATCCTTGGGGTTACTGTACTGCTTTGGACAGGTAAATTCAATCAGTATTTTATTCCTTCATTGCGATCTTTGTCCACTATACACTATCATATAGGATGTGGAGCGGGATTCTTAATGGGAGAGTCATTGTGCCTTTTGAGCTGCCAGAGTTCTTGAGTGGTGAAATTTATTTAGACTGTTTATAAAATATGTGCCACTAAACATCTACAGAGACATGTGGTACCACCAAGAAGGCTACCTGGCGGACTTGCCCGTTCAGTTAGAGAATTTAGAATTTAATAAATACATTCACGAATTAATAATGGTGGCGTTACTATCTGTCTTGCTGTCACTACGCAGAATGTCCGTGACTTTGTCTAAGAAAAAAATTGAAATTTGTAGTAATGGGAACTGAAAAATCATCACAGGGTGTAGATTTTTCTGATTTTTTTAAAAGCCTATAATTTTAAAAGTACACGACTTGAAGTTTTTATATTTTTCTGATAACTATTATGACTAGGCCTATCCCACGTTTCCGGCATGACGTCGACTTCAGGGTCACCCTATATACCTATGAGGGTTACAGGGGAAAGAGGGGCCCGCTCACGGACTTTGGCGAGGGGACACGTCTACATGTGACAGGTTCACGTTCTGGTGGTACCCCCCGCGCTCGATGGTTTCAAACCATCTACAACCTACAAAACCTCGAAAATTATCCTATATGGTGTGGTCGGTCATTAATGCACCAAACATTTCTAGAGTGTTGGTCACCCGAATTCAATTTTTGTGCTGAGTTAGCTAAATGAACGATAATTGCTGTCGTATTTCGGGTGCAAATCAACTAAAAATATCCCCCATTGTCCTCCAAATATTAATTGTTCCCTCATTGATTCTAACCTCCAAGATATGTCGTCAAAATGGTTTGTACCGATATCGCCCGTCATGCAGAGAGCGTGGCCTTACCGGCAACAGTTACAGATATGAAACATTCAGTATGATAAAGTATAGTGGGCAAAAATATTTAAGTAAAAATATAAATTATATGTCTAACATCACTTCTTCCATACCCTATAAATCATATTGACACATAAACTCCAGTTATGGCGACACCCATTCATGCCTACATGATTTCAAGAGCTCATGACATCCATAACGCTTAAGTAAACAGTCACTACTTTAAGGTAGCACTTATCTTGCAACAATAGACACCTTTGAGCCTACTGCTCAGATGATGTATTTATTCAAATATAACACACCCTATGCTAAATAGTTAGAATAACAACGGTCCTCCTATAAAATGCTGAGTCACTATCAAGTCACTTCGTAACTGTTATTGTTATACTACTTGGATAGGTGAAATTCCGACGCCACAGATGCTACAATTCTAAGCAATCAGTGGGTTGTCCAGCGCACTTATAGAACATGTATGATCTTCGTCAAATGGTAGGATTTATACAGAGTGTTCGAGAATAGGTGCCTCAGTGTCATATTGTTCAGATTTTATCTTCTGTTGTTATAAGCAAGTGAAATTTGGTACTTATGTAATTTGGACTGAATCGTAAAAAAATCGTGAAGCAAAATTTGACAAATTTAGGATACAAAATAGGTCGTCTCGTTGGTCCTGGTTCGCCACTGGGTCGATTCTCAAAGACTACAAAGCTTTACATTCTAGGCATAGTAGTAATCTTGTTGCAAAATTTCACCAAAATCCAAGCAATGCTTCCCACGTTATAGAGGAGCCAATGACCAGACAGACCGACAGGCTGAATGACGGAAATGAGTGACATGGTTTTTCGTGATGTACATATCATGTAACATACGAGGGATGTCTTTTAAGGTTTGCATATGGAAATAAAACAACACGGTAGGTAGTTTTAAATGACTTTATTGTTTTTCGAAGTGTTCTTCACGAAGATTAATACATATCTGCATGCGCTCGAACCCATTTTCGAAGCACCTATTCCACTCGTTTGCTGGCAGATCCAAAACGGCATTTTTGAATGCGTCAACTGCTTCTTCTGGTGACTGGAACCTTTGACTACGCAGTCTGTTTTTAATTTTCGGGAAAGTAAAGAAATCGTTAGGACTTAGATCGGGACTATATGGAGGATGGTCCAATAATTCCACGTTTTCTTCCGTTAAATACTGCCTTGTTTTTTGGGCTGTGTGCGAGCTTGCATTGTCTTGGTGCAGGATGATTCTTCTTTCGGGGGCGATTTTTCGAAGCTCGGTGATGACTTTTGGAAAACAAATGGTGTTATACCAATCCGCAGTAACAGTTCTTTGCTCATTAAGAGGAATTGTTGCAATATGACCAGCTTTTGACACAAATGTCGCGACCATCTTTTTCGAAACACTTCCAGAACGGATGACTTTTGTTGGCTTTTCTTTATCTTGGAACACCCAAACAGCCGACTGTCGTTTAGTTTCTGGTTCATAACAGTAAATGCACGATTCATCACCACTTTTTTGACACCAATTAACCCTGGCTGCTTTTTCTTACTCCTAATTCTTCATGTAAATTTTTTTGAATTGAGGTCTTTGAGATATTCAAGGACGCCTCAACCTCGCGATATGTCACATGTCTATCTTCAATGATGAGTTTGCGCACAGCATCGACGTTTTCCTGGGAGATTGCCGTTTTTGGTGCACCCACCCTGGGATCGTCGCTAAGACTCACCCGTCCACGTTTGAATGCTCCATAGCAACGGGAAATTGTCGACTGATGTGGCGCTTCGTTGCCGAAAACAGACAGTAACTCAGCAAGGCATTCTTATTGCGATAATAGTCTCTGAAAGTTGTAAAAATTATGGCGCGAAAATGTTCACGGTTGAGTTTCATTTTTCTAATGACTTGGTGACACTTAAAAATTCACTGTAGTGCAAAGTTTACTAAAGAGTGAGGTTAAGATTCAGTACTGACGTTCGATCCGCGCGGCCTACAATGTTTCTATATGCAAAACTTAAAAGGCATCCCTCGTACAAAACTATTCCCCACATCTCGTTTTCTAATTTCCTTCCTCACAAATTGGCGTGTGATAAGTAAAACGTGAAGTATCAGTCCTTGAGATTTTCCCACAGGTTTTCGTACACCCTGTATGCAAATTAAAATGTCTGTTAACTAATATTTGAACACATCTGTTTCAGGCTGTTGGATGTGCACTAAACGTGCTAGGATTTGGTGAGTCGATAGCCCAGCTTCTGGGTTTCGGGGATTCCAAATGGGCAGATCAGTTGATAGCAATGGCAGCTGTGTTGCTTCTAAGCGTCATAAACGTAGCTGGAGTGAAGTGGGTCATAAAGCTTCAGTTCGTTCTGTTACTGATCCTACTACTAGCTGGTCTTGACTTTATGGTGGGCAGCTTTGTACATACAGATGAAGGTTTGTATCTGCTTTTGGTTTCTGGGGTATAAACATAGAACACTTTCTGCCTGCACCATGCTGAACCATGTGACTTATTTCTATGTTGAGGACGAAAAGCTTCGGGGGCAAAAAAAATACAACCGTTCAAACTCCATTTGTAGAGATTTAGAGGCTCCTGCTCGTTTCTAGAAATTTTTTAGATGGGTTGAAGATTGGGTGTCATACGGAGCTCAAATTTTACATCATTGGTATAGGTTAAAAATGTTCTATTGAGAAGTTTCTGATCCTCGTAGTGTTACGCATCTGTTAGACTTAATAGTGACACAAGTTTCCCAAAAAGTTTGTTTTTATATTTGCAAATATGGGGAAGGTTCAAACATAAATTCATTCGGAAATATGCCTAGCCAAGCGTCGATTATATTCGGTTTTTTTAAATATACATACTTGATCCGTCCTTTTTTTTTGCTTTTTTTCTAATGTGGGCTAATTTGTCCCACTTTCGTTTTAGCAGCTACTACTACAATAAATTACTATACATATAACCGAAAAATGCATTCCAATCTACTTAACGTTATTTTTTTCCAGGTCAAGGGTTTGAGGGGTGGCTGAGTGGGAATTTGGAGAAGAACATGTGGTCAAACTACCAGGAAGATTACAGCTGGTTCAAGGTGTTCGGTGTTTTCTTTCCTACAATCACGGGAGTTTTGAGCGGTATTAACATGAGTGGGGATTTGAAAGCTCCCTCTACAAACATTCCAAATGGTACTCTAGCAGCAATTGGATTTGGCACTTTCCTCTATTTGGTATTCGTCATATTTTTAGGTAAGGTGAAAAGAATTATTCGCAAAACGAAGGCTTACATATAATTTAAACAATGAGATACAGGTTTGTTTTTTTGCTTGGCGCGTCCTTGATTTTGAGTACCAGGTCATGCTCGGATGTAAAAGTTCCTGCTTTTTCCATTTCCGGTATAAAAATCAGAGGTTTCCTTTGTAAAGTTTGGCTTGACGTTGAAATTCGTAGTTAAGATCATAACCAAGGTCACTTTTGGGTGATCCCCACAACTGTGCTGTCGAATATTTTTGTTAGAGCAAATTTTTTCCAATGTCTTGATTTGACCTTGGAAACTAGCTTCGCTTTTCAATTCAGATGTGAAAAAGGGAGGGTTTATTTGAAAATATTCACTTGACCTCGAAATCACCTTGAAGGCCATAGTCAATGTCAACACCATTTTGCTCCTTCAAAGCCCTACAACTTTTGTTTGAAACATTTTTCTATATCACCCTTTTTTTCTAAATATTTGGGTGAGGAGATTCAAATGGTATAACAAAGCTCTTATATCGTTAAATTGCCTACCATTCCTGACAAGGAAGCCATATGACTTGAGGGCTTCTGAAACTTTCAGACAAATATGGGGAGCAAATGTTAATCTTGGGTCATCAGGAACACCCAAATCTCTGATTGTTTTATGTTTATCCAACAACTCACCATCAATATTAAAGTTGAAAATAGGAAGGGTTTTTAACTAACAAACCTGCACTTGTTGGGATTTAGTTGTAAATTGTTGACAATGCACCAAGTCCGAATACTATTTATTCAACTCCACACAATCATGATTTCCCTTATAGACGAATATACATGTCACACACGTCGTATTTTCATGGCGTCAGCAAAACATAATTGCATACATTTAAAATTTTCACAGTGGTCATTAATAAAAAAACAGAAAAAAAGTGGTCCTAAGTTAGGCCCCTGGGGAACACCGGATGGAGCTGGGTTGGCTTCAGATTTGAACTCATTATATGCTACGTGCTGCTGCCCGCCCTGAAAAACAGGATCTGAATAATTTCATAGTACAGGGTGGGCCATTAAGTTAAGCGGATTTTAAAAAATCATGAAAAAAACTACAAAGCGTAGGGGAGATAATATATATTTATTAATTTATAAAGTAGACACATGGGAGTTTTATTTTTCAATGAATGGAACACTCGGGCTTAGAATGCTTGCCTCTAATAGCATTTTCTTAGCTTTCTAATATATATTTTGTAAGGATCTGCTATTTATTACAGGAGCTACTTGCACTAGAGCCGCACTACTTGCCGATTTCACAATCACCGCTAAAGTGTCTGTCATTAGAGTGTTGCTGCTAGCAGGACTATATGTTTCTTCAATGTCTAGTTGCTTAGGAGCTATGTATGGAACGCCAAGAGTGCTGCAAAGTATAGCTCTCGAAAACGTCATACCTGGAATTGATATACTGGGACTCGGGGTTAGTATTTTTTGGAAGTAATCTGACATTTGTTAGTGTCGAGTTTATTCAACACAAACTCAGCTAGACAAGATGTTACAGAATATTGTCAAGAAAGTTGAAAGGTAGCCTCGGCACGTAAAAGTATGAAAACTTAATGGTTGTAAAAAAATCGGATGTTTTTGCAAAAATAAGTAATTGTTTTCTCGAAGCCATAACGATTCTCCTTGTCTTTTGAAGTTTTTCAAACTGTGCGTTAAAAAAGTTCGAGTTCAATTACTATTTTTAATAATGATAGATAGATTGATGTACCGGTTTACATACTAAGATTGAGTGGTGGGACAATCATTGCATTGGATTTTTTCACTACTAACACTATGTATCACAAAATATTTGATTTTACATCACACACGTGTCTGTTCCAACTTATTTTATAAATTATATTAAATACTAGTCTAATCATAGTAGGCGAAAATACCCCTGGTTTGCGAATTAATTGCAAAGTTTGGTTTTATTGCTGCATATTTAAAACATGGCATAAAATGGGTAGGTACACTAATTCTTGTGGAAAAACTTTTTATTCGACAACAAAGAATGAGAAAGCGTGTTTTTTGGGATCTAATCGAAAGTGTTGGCAGGAACGGAAAAACTCTTCGTATAAGATTTTTAGGTATTTATGAGACCTACAAAATGAGATCACACGTAAAAAGATCCGACTGGTAGCAAAAAATTTATGGTCGAAAACCGAGACAAACTGGAGGTTCTGGCAATTGTTGGTAATGCGACGATGGTTTCTCGCAGATACTTGAAATTCGTAAGAATCATACTACTACATTACCACAACAAAACTGGAGTAGATTGGTCAAATAGTTTTTGAGAATTCCTAATTGTTTATCCCAAAACAGCTGTTTTCTAGCCATCACTAGTTTATTGAGCAATATACAGGGTTAGTTCAAATGGCATTTTATAGAAAAACACAGTAGTTTACCTTGCCAATACGAATCGCAAACCATTCCGGAAGATAAATGTTATTTTTAGGCAAAAAATTATGGATTACGTTTTTTCTTCCAAACAAATTCAAACATTTCGTATATGCGAGTAATTCTCTACAAAAGATGAAAGACACATCCGCTTTGTTTTAAAATGTGGATAGTAACGTATGTTTTTCGAATAACGTAGCGCATTTGATCAATTACTCACAAATACGAAATGATTGAATTTGTTTAGAAGAAAAAACGTAACCTTTGTTTTTCGCATAAAAATAACATGTATCTTTCGGAACGGCTTGTGATTCATATAGGCAAGGTGAACAGGTGTATTTTGCTATTAAATTATCTTTGAACGAACCCTGTATATTGCTCAATAAACTAGTAGTGGTGGCCGGAAAACAGGTGTTTTAAGATAAACAATTAAAAATTCTCAACAACTACTTGACCAATATACTAAAATTTTGTTGTTGTTATTTAAAAGTATAAATCGTACGGATTTGAAGAATTTCAAGTAGTTGCGTGAAATTATCGTCGCATTACCAACAAGTGCCAAAACCTGCATTTTGCCTCGTTTTTCGGCGACAACGTTTTTGCTATTATTCAGATCTTTTTACGCGTGGTCTCATTTTACAGGTCTCATTAATACTTAAAAATCTTATTTGAAAAGTTTGTTTGTTCCTGTCAACATTTTCGATCCCAAAAAACACGTTTTCTCATTCTTTGTTGTCAAATAAAAACTTTTCTCACAAAAATTGGTGTACCCATTTTATGCGTCCGTGTTTTAAATACCCCCTTGAACAACTTGCACCAATGAAACCGGACTTATTATTATTTCGGGAAAATTTGATAATATGATTAGACTATACACAGTTGTCTAATTGGAATATTCTGGACAATGAATTCATAGGATCTATTTACGTTTTATGGATTTCCTGTCCGATTCTCCTACTTGGATTACAAAAAGTTGATAAATGTTGTCTTTGTCCAGTGTTACATACTGAGCTCTGTCAACTAGGTTTGAAGATATAAGTTGAAGACTGTTGTTATCAAAACCATATCTGAACAGTTCTTCCACCAGCACAACATGGGAAGCACAGTTAAAAGCTTTTCCCTTATTAAAGTTCCAATAGATATGGCTGTATGTGATTTTTCGAATGTAAACAACTTTTTTCATATTTTTACATGCTAAATCTACCCATATATTTCTTTAACAACATTTTATAAAGCACAAAAAAATTAGTGATTTATGGGATTTTTATAGCGAGGCCCCAACAAAGTGCCTTTATACTCAATGGCGGTTGTCGCTGTGGTGACATTCACATTCATCTTTATTGGCGAAATCAACACCCTGGCACCAATAGTAACCATGCCCTTCCTTCTCACCTATGCTGCCATTGACTACGCTTACTTCGCACTCGCGCAGACTTTTGATATACAGCACCAAAGAGAACAGAGGTTTCATAGGCCTAGGGTTCAGCATCAGGTATCTAGTGATGATAGCGATCTGGACAGATTGTTTCCTGAGAGGACCAGGCATAAGACCTTGAGGGTGAGACGCTTTATATTTTTTGTACAGGGTGACCAATATATAACTGACTGATTTAAATTGCGCGCCATTTTTGATACAAGCATTTCAGTAGGTGGCGCCGTAGTAGTTGTTCAAAGCACATGTGTCCAATTCATCATGGAGCGCTACACTATCCCACAACGCGTCCGTATTGTTAAAACGTTTTACTTAAATAATGAGTCGATTATTGCGACGACTCGGAAGCTACGACAAGATTTCGGTCGAAATAACACGCCCAGTGTCCACACGATTCGTCAGTTGGTGCGGAAATTTGAGCAAACAGGTGAAGTTAAAGACTTGCCAAGGTCGGGCCGTGTTCGAACTGTTCGTACTCCGGAAAATGTCGAGAGAGTTCGTGAAAGTGTAGTGGAGCGCCCTGAGACGTCTACCAGACATCGTTCTCAAGAACTGGGTATTCGTCGCACGTCATTATGCACTATTTTAAAAAAAGACTGGCATTTAAACGATTTTTAAGGACAACTGATAACGAGCGATGAACCCCACTTCGGTGAGAACGGATTTGCTAATACGCAGAATTGTATCTGGGCATTAGAGAACCCACGTGTCATCCATCAACGACCACCTACACAGTTTGGTGCGGTGTTTGGTGTGGAGGTGTCATTGGACCTTACTTCTTTGAAGACGCTGAAGGTAATTCTCTAACTGTCACTGGCGAGCGCTACTGTGATATTGTGCAAAACTTTCTGGCTCCTCAAATCCAACAATTTAACCTGTAAAACATGTGGCTCCAACAGAACGGTGCAGCTTGTCACACAGCTAGAGAAATAATGAATCTTTTGCAAACAATGTTTCCGGGACGTTTAATTGCTCGATTTGGTGATGTCAACTGACCACCAAGGTCACCAGATTTAACGGTCCCTGTCTTTTTTATGGGGATTTTTGAAACATTGGTCTTATGCCAACAAACCAAATACTGTAGAGCAGCTCAAGAACAATATTACGGAAGCGATTGAAGATATCCCTCCCAAAACCTACCAAAACGTGATGAAAAATGTAATGAAGAAGGCTCAGGTTTGCGCGGCTTTTAAAGGTGGACATTTGTCTGATATTTTTCATACATGATTTCTAAGTTTCAATAAAAAATTGAGATGAAAAAAATGGACGTATTTTATTTCATTTCACAAAGATTCAAGATACAAACCAGTCCGTTATATATCGACCACCCTGTATTATAATGTCACTGACTCTAGCTTCTCTTATAGGGAGATTCAGGTACTCCAAGCGGATCGGAAGAAACAGGTGAAACATCCCCAATATCTCCAAAGCTCAATATCCATTCCAAACAGAACAGCTGGTATTCAAATTTGTGCAACAGATGGCTGTCACTTTTTGGAGTAAGTATCAAGCAACATTTCTAGAATATGAACACTTGGGTAATGGGCGTCAAAACCTTTCATGCTCGGGTTACTCAAGCAGTACCGACAATGTTTCCAGGTGGTTGAGTCTAAGTGAATTTCGACCTTTAAATTAACTTCGATATCACCTTGCCCTCACTCGTTTTACTTGCTCTGATAATTTCAACGCTGTTGTGATCATTTCAATATACAAATCAGTTATAATATTTTTTTATACTCCAGCTACCACGAAAGCCTAAGGCCCAAACACCCATGGGGTACTTTGGAACTATAGGGGGATACAGGGGTGAAGGGGGGGACGCCACATGGACTCTGACAAGGGAACACGTGGGCATGCAGCAAGCACACATTCTGGCCCCACCTACGAGATCCGCCGGGTGGTACCTCCGCGTACGACAGTCAGAGACCGTCTACCACCTACGGACAATTACAACATCCATAGCCAAGAGAAAAATTTCTCTTGGAACGGGATTCGAACCCGCACAGCGTACGGCGACTGATCAGGAGACCGAACAGTCTACTACTGCGGCCACCGCTGCTGCCTGAGCTTCAGTTAGGACCGTCCGCAAATTGTTCATAAGATACGACTGGGAGTTTATCTTTGGTCTTTGGCTTTATAGTTTACAACTTCCGGCGGTCCTGCCAACTGATATCTGATCTGATCTGAGTTTCGACCCACGTTGTAACTACTGCCTGTTTCAGGCAGCAGCGGTGGCCGCAGTAGTAGACTCTTCGGTCTCCTGATCAGTCGCCGTGCGCTGTGCGGGTTCGAGTCCCGTCCCAGGAGAAATGTTTCTCTTGGTTATGGATGTTGTGATTGTCCGTAGGTGGTAGACGGTCTCTGACTGTCGAACGTGGAGGTACCACCCGGCGGATCTCGTAGGCGGAGCCAGAATGTGTGCATGTTGCATGCACACGTGTTCCCTCGCCAGAGTCCGTGTGGCGTTCCCCCTTTCCCCTGTATCCCCCTATAGCCCCACGGTACCCAATGGGTGTTTAGGCCTTAGGCCTTCGTGGTAGTTGGAGTATAAAAAGAAACGGATGACAGAAAATTTACGAGCGGCTTCCCTATTATAATGCTGATCACTCCCAAGGTCAGTGGGGCCGATCGGCGGATTATAGAACCATTCTACGAAGTGTCTTGTCTTGATATACTCATTGCTTAAACTTTTTTTCAGGCTATGTTGAAGATACTAATAATGATGCTAGTCAACTGGTACTACGCTTTGGCATGTATCAGTGTGGTGTTTTTAGTCTGGTTGTATATAGGGACAGCGAATCCGGCAGTGAAACCTGGCTTAGCATCTGAATTCCATTTTTTGAGGTGGCTGAAGATTGTTCTGCTAAGGGCCCTGGGGTATGTCAATTATTTCTATTACGTATTTGTAAGTGCCGTAAAATTTAAAACTAAAATTAAGTATATATGATGCTATAAACTATAAAACTGTCTATTATTGTATACCTGATAAAGTATTAAATGCTTCTAAAATTCCATTTTTACCGTGTACATGAAATATATTCAACAAAAATTAATTGCTACCTAAATTTCTATGTTACTGTGTGTTGAAAATATATTATTTTAATAGTGACATAAATGTATGATCAGTTACTGTATTCTTGATAATGATGTCGAATGCATTATAATATTTAGCGGAGTTATAGGAGTAAGAACGCTGAAACATGGCTGTGCAATAGAGAGAATAGATAATGTGCTCGTATACTTTAATTTGAATCGTGAATACTGATTCTAACTGTTAGCTTGTTCCATAAACGTAGTAGTGATTGAGTGGTTATGATAAACTTTATAAGGCTATTAATTTTGAGCCATCCAAAATCTTTGATTGGGTCAATTACATGATCATATTATTTGTTAACCGACAATAAGAATTTTAAATTTTTTTTGTAGCCTGAAGGCGAACATTTGGTCTAAACAAGGATAATACGTTATGACTCCATATGAAATTTTGGAAATAATTAATGATTCACATAATTGCTTTTTTGTTTAAAAACTGATTAAGTGCCTATTGGTTTCGCCTAAAATAGCATGTTGTGATGACGCTATTAACATGCGTGCGAACACGTAGGTAATCGCCTATGAGCAGACCCAAATCCTTGCGTGCATCAATTTTAAATCTATGCTGCCTATTTTCAAGTCCAGGCCTACTTTTAGACGTCTCCACTTTTGTTTCTTGCAAAACACTACATTTGATATTTGAAGATTGAGTTTCATATTATTAATAGCTGAATAGTTATTAATTCTTTAGAGATCAATATTTTTTTTAGCCTCAGCCATTTTAAAATCATCAGGGAAAGCTTAACAACAATTGAGTATCATCGGCATAAGTTATACTAGAGTTTTTAGTTTTGACGACCAAATCAAATGTATATATTAAGAACAAGAAAGGCACTAGAATTGTACTTTGTGGTACCCCGAAGGACATTTTTTTATTTGAAATACTTGTGCCCAGAACCACCTGTCTTTAAGATATGACGTTAGGAAACGGTGAATACGAAATCTTGAGAATACTTACAAGGGCGATTGACGTCTATTGAAAAGATAAAAGTGAAACAAGAATTCAGGATCATCAAAGAAAACAAAGGAACTCAGTTTTTTTTCAATAGGATGCTTAAATCTGTTCTATCAAATGTCTTTCCCATTAAGCTGCCCCTATCATCCAAACTTTCGCAAATAGTTTGTGTTCAGAAATATCTGATGAATCATATATGTTTCAGCCGACGGGTGATAGACTATGAACAAATAGTAGTGTCTCCAGTGGACCCTAGTGTGGACGTTACTCCATCTCAGCTGAACGAAGACAACCAGGACTTTGCAAACAGGAGGAGGTACCACCAGTCAGCAACGATTCACGGGCACATGGTCAATATAGATGACTGACAGTTACTGCAACAATCGGCGGAATATTGCTAATATTTATTTGTTTTTTGGACTGCAGATGGTACGGAGATAGCCCGTCGAAAGCGCGCAAGATAGTAGCTCAGCTGTGAGATTGCATGGATCGCTTAAGCTCACTCGAAGTTTCCACGTGTGTACGAACATACCGTAAAAAAAGAGTTGAAATCATATATTTTCTAGTATCTATCAATCACTAAATGGTGTATTTGTGGGAATCCGATAAAGCATCCAGGTTTTATGTTACGATGTTTTTTAGAAAAAATTAAAGAGCTGTTTTACAGCAGAATTATACTCTTGAGGATATACCCAAAAGCCCTTCATCAAGAAATACAAAGGTTTTGGCGACGAACTTTTTTATTAAACGTCAAAGTTGGTAAAATCACTTTTCCACATATACTCGAATAGTTATGAATTATTGGTGCAAGTGATCTAAACAAGTTGTAACCGATAAAAATACCTTCAGAATGAGACTTTACAAGACCAATTTAATTTGTTATAAAAAATTATAAAAAAACCGTCGATTTCTACACTTCGGAAATACCATAAGAGTAAATCTGAAATTTTAGCCAAAATTTGAAGTCCTTGAGGCGACTACAGTAGAAAAATCATCCGAAGTGCTCAACTGACTCTGCAAATTCAAGATTTTTTGTTTGTATTTTTTTAAAAGTTGCCTTCTTCAAATGGCCTCATTGTACCCATTTTCTTGCTACGGACTATTTAAAATTGTATTAAAAGCTTTTTTTCATACTAACCATGTGAAAAACCATCTATTTGTTTTGGCTGTCGCAATTAGAATGCTTCGCCACTGAAAAACTTATAAATATAAAGTTCGGCAAACATGTTTGAACAGTAGTTCGAAATAGTGTCCCTTTTGGAATACCGACTATACTCGGGTACCAAAAAGGATGAGAGAGGTACGCCACTGACAGCGCGGTATGTCTTTGAAAGTGGCGGAATTCGTGCGCACCGACTTGAAGACACGTTGCGCCGCAGTGGCGTGCGATATGTTTTGCTGCTCACTTCCTTTTCGGTACCAGAGTATAGCAGTCATTAAAATTAACTAATTTGTCTACCATGCCTCTTAATTCAAGCCGCGATACAAGACATAAATGTTGAATGCAAAATTGAGAAAAGAAAGAAATCAAATATAAACTACTGCTCCTAAAACACGTGTGTAGTCGCAATATGGCAGGCAGTCCCTAGTGAGTAACGGTACTACGATTTCTTCAAGAACAAATGTTACTTAAGCCCACAAATATTCAAAAGAAGTTCTTTTTTGTGTCAAGGTGTGTATTTTGATCAACTTTTCAGTATCTACTGAGAGTCTTAATTACGATTCTCAAAAAGCAACGGACTTATTTAGTTGATAAGATATATGTACCATTTGAGTAACCCAATGTAGCTGGACATCTTTTTTTTGCACATGAAACAAGGAATTTTTCTCGAAAAAAAAAATAGTAATAATCAGACATTTGTAGGAGCCGTTAATTTTTGAATGACCTTGTTCAATATTAAGCAGCAAAAAGGCTTCAACTCATGGCTATTATATTATTATATTTACCATTAGGCATATTCTGGTCAAAAATAAGTGTAGAAAACGACGATTTTTGTCTTTTTTGTAATAACAAATTAACTGTTGCAGCGATGTAAGGCCTCATTCTGGGCCTGTCTTCATCCTCTACAACTTTTTTGAACCACATACTCTAATAACTCATTACTATTATTTATATGCGAAAGAGTGTCAAACTTTGATGTTTAATAAAATAGTTGCCCGGCAAATTTTTTTTTATATCTCAATGGTCTTCAAATACAGTAGTGGTCAAAAAAATAAGAGTGCACATTTTGAAAACCAATAATTAAATGTCATATATAATTGCCACTTAAGCAATCCAATCTTATGCAAATTAAGAATATTGTTTTCTCTTTTAAAATACAATGAAAATATTAATAATGACTTGAAAAATAAAAGTTCAATTCAGATTTTGTGAAAATACAAGTAGTCAAAAAATAAGAGTAAATTTAAACAATAGATAAAACAGACAGAACACTGCATTTAATTAACATATTTTTATTTCTAATTAACGAGTATTTTTAGTACTTGGTAGTGTAACCCTTGTTCTTCAGGCCAGCACCACATCTGCTTGGCATTGAATCCATAAGTTTGTGGCAGGTTTCCGGAGGTATTGAATGCGAGGTTTTTTGAACTTCTTCCCAAAGTAAATTTTGGTTTGTTGTGGTTTTGTGTGATATTCGATGCTTTAATTCCTTCCAAAGATTCTCTATCGGATTCAGGTCGGGAGACTGCCGAGGTCACCGCAAAACTTCAATTTTCTTCGACTGGAACAACTGTTTTACTACCTTTGCTGTATGCTTAGGACCATTATCCTGTTGATAGATCCAACTTAGTGGGATATTTTCCTTAGCATAAGGTAGCATAACATTCTCCATGATTTGTAAATAAATTTCCTTGGCCATATTTTCTTTTATCCAAAAAAATAGGTCCAACGTCGTATGAAAAGCAACCTCGTATTTTGATATATTATCCGCCATGCTTAATCGTTACTATTATGTAGCGCGGATTAAAATACTCTTATTTTTTTGTCCACAAAATCTCCGATACCTGATAGAACTGAATGGCCTTGACATTCGATATGTGTATTTTATCAGCGTGTAAAGCATAAATCTTTATCTTATATAATGCACTATCTAAGAAAAAAATTACTCACCTTGATAATTTGGTTTTTACATAACATTTTAGATATTAATTTTTTGACCACCACTGTATATTCACAAAAATATCACTCTGTTGCAAAACAGCTTATAACAATTTTTCTGTCTAATTCTTGAAAATCTGGCATATAAGCTATGGTTTCAGTCATTGTTGCTTTTTCCTCGGCTTAGCAAGACTCACTTTCGTAATTACTGATATAAGAAAAAATCACTGGCGCATTTTGTGTACTTATTTTTTGGTACGGGATAATTTCTCATTTTAATGTATTAGTTTCATGTTGGGCTCAAAATATAGTAGCATCTGCATTTCGACCTTTTGTTATGTAACATTGTGATAAATAATTTTTCTATCTCCACAAACACAGGTTGTGTAGAGATGTAATTTGTAAATGGAAACGTATAATAATGATGATAATAAAGATAGCATAAAATCATAGTTGTCGTCATTAGATTAAAAATAAAATTTGGTTGAAAAAAGGAGTCCAAAAAGTCACATATAGAGGTTATATGTTTTGATTCTAAAATTTTGCAAAAGTGTTATGATTACTAATTTATTACCCAAATATTCCATCTAAGAATATGACGTCTGTTTGCTTTAAGTAAAATATATCTGTGACGTACACTTTGAGAATTCACATGGGACATAATAACGTGGAAGTAAGGCGGACTCTAAGGCGATATTTTCGACACCTATTCAATTTTTTATCATACTTAAGTTTATTTCAGTGACTCATTTTCACTATGAAATGCTTGTTTTTTGGTTTTCAGTCATAAATTTATCCTAATACTTTTAATTCAATGTTTATCCGCGAATACCACCTTGAACTGGCACTGGCACTGTGAAGACTACATACTATTTTTTGCAACTCGGTTAAATGCATTTTGTATATTTTTATGGTGCAATTTTATTCTAACATTTTACTACTAGTGTGAGTGGTTCATATCTTATTTTGTCCGTTTTGTGCCTTGGCATTTTTTAAAGTTTTATGGAACAAAATAATCTTTATGAATGTTTAATAGAATGTACAGGATCTCATTCTGTTTTGGACTGATTTTAAATGCCTATATTCTCTGAACATTATACTTGTACATAGTCTTTAATAAAATATACACATATCTACTTTTTTATTTAATTACATAAACACTGCCCACAAAATGCACAGTTTCACAAATAAAAATACTGGTTTCAGTGGCGCACTACTATACTTACTATTCAACCAATCAATAAGGGTACAACAGGAGGAGGAATAAAGGACAGCTAGGTTGGTGTGAAACTTATAATTTTAGTCTAAAGTGTCGTTAGAATAATACTCCTAAATCACTATGTACATAGAAAGGTGTCAGTATTTATCACGGCCTAGAATTCTTACAACATGTCACATATCATGGATTCAATCTAATAAACAGTAATTCTATTAAAACAAAGTCTGTTGGAACAAGCAAGTTTAGACTAAACAGAAAGAGCTAGTGCAGGATTTGTTTGTCTCCAATATATAATTGACTCATTTAAATTGCGCGCAATTTTAGATACACGCATTTCAGTAGGTAGCGCCGTAGTAGTTGTTTAAAGCACGTGTCCAATTCATCAATGAGCGCTACACGATCCCACAACGTCATTTGTTGCAACGATTCGGAAGCTACGAGAAGATTTCGGTCGAAATAATGTGCCCAGTCTCAACACCAATCGTCAGTTGGTGCGGAAATTTAAAAAAACAGATGAAGTCAAAGACATAGGCAGCAGTAGTAGACTCTTCGGTCTCGTGATCAGTCGCCCTGCGCTGTGCGGGTTCGAATCCCGTCCCAGGAGAAATGTTTCTCTTGGCTATGGATGTTGTAATTGACCGTAGGTGGTAGACGGTCTCTGACTGTCGAACGCGGAGGTACCACCCAGTGGATCTCGTAGGCGGAGCCAGAATGTGTGCATGTTGCATGCACACGTGTTCCCTCGCCAGAGTCCGTGTGGCATTCCCTGTATCCCCCTATAGCCCGACGGTACCCAATGGGTGTTTAGGCCTTAGGCCTTCGTGGTAGTTGGAGTATAAAAAAAAACTTGCCAAGGTCGGGCCGTGTTCCAACTGTTCGTACTCCGGAAAATATCGAGAGAGTTCGTGAAAATGTAGTGGAGCGCCCTGAGCCGTCTACCATACATCGTTCTCAAGAACTGGGTATTCGTCGCACGCCATTATACACTATTTTAAAAAAGACTGACATTTGTGGCCGTACAAAATTCAGTTAACCCAGAAACTACAGCCTATAAGTTAAATACCAGAATTGATGACGGTAGCAGAAGTCATCGTGCGCCACTGCTTTGACGCTGTACCTTTTGATTACAGCTACGTTTACCGACATTTCACAAAGAAGCGCCGCATTTTCGAAGTCCCCCGCGTAATAGCAGTGGCATACGATGAGTTTCGCTACTGTCATCAATTTTGGTATTCTACTATAGTGACCATACCGACAGTACAGTCATGCAACATTACAAATTAATACACAAAAAATAACGGATATGGCATATGAATGGATATGTTAGTAAGCAGAATTGTCGTGGGCATTAGAGATCTCTCGTGTCATCCATCAACGACTACTACATCCTCGTCCAGTCACAGTTTGGTATGGAGGTGTCATTGGACCTTACTTCTTTGAAGACGCTGCACGTAATTATCTTACTGTCACTGTCGAGCGCTACTGTGATATGGTGCAAAACGTTCTGGCTCCTCAAACCCAACAATTTAACTTGCAAGACATGTGGTTCTAGCTAGGGAAACAATCTTTTGCGAAAAATATTTCGGGACGTTTAATTTCTCGATTTGGTGATGTCAACTGGCCAACAAGGTCACCTGATTTAACGGCTCGTGACTTTGGTTATATGGATTTTTGAAAATAGGGTTTATGCCAACAAAATAAATACTATAGAGCAGCTGAAGAACAGTATTACGCAAGTGATTGAAAATATTCCTTCCGAAACCTTCAAAAAGTGTTGGAAAATGCAATCAAAAGGGGTCAGATTTGCGCGGCTTCTAGAGGCGGATATTTGTCTGATATTGTTTTACATACATAATTACTAAGTTTTAATAAAAGATTTAGATGGAAAAAATGGACGTATTTTATTTCATTTCACAAATATTCAAGACACAAACCAGTCAGTTACATACCGGCCACCCTGAAGTACATAGTGGGGATCAATGTGCGCTTAAGTCGATTTGTTGAAAGTTCTATCTATTCATAGTGTTAGTGATTTTTTTGGAAGTGCGACTGTTGGCAAATAACTGTGGTGTTAGACAATTTCAAGACGTACTACATCTTAGATTTGCAGAGTCACACAAGCCTAATGAAGGTAGATGTTTCCACTGGTATTATTATTATGTTGATACAACGCTGTCACTTTGGTAGAACAACAAAAAGTATGTCCTGAAGCTACGCAATTTTGGCGACAAACAATGCAATGTAAACACATAGATACGGTTCCTGATCTATTAGAATCCTTGGTTGGAAGGAAATGCTTATACCCCCATCTAATAAAGTTTCGCTACGCCTTTGGTTTTCACGCATACCACCACCCAAGCAGCGTTGCCAGATCTATTCATATTATTAATGTAATTTTGAAAAAAATCAAGCACCTATGCCGCTGACCTTTCTGGATTATCTACGGAGAAACCAGATGCAGTTCTTTGTCGAGGCAGTATTTGTCTCTCATGAAACCTGGGATTACTTGCAATCGAGGCATCACTATTTTTACGTTTCCTGAATCTGGTCTTGCAATAGTTGAAGCAACCCCCCACGATTTCTGATATTAGCGATGCAGCTCCCATCAAGAAGCCTGCACCAAGCAACAAAAACATGCCCTGGGTGTCATCTAGCGTCAAGGCCCTATCTTCATAGCTCAGGATCTTCAGACCACCTTTTTTTGAGTTCGCCTATAAACATATTTCATAACAAATTATATTGAAATACATAATAAATAAAATATTTATTCTTAAGTTTAACTAGTTTCTTAACAACACTTTCAGTCAACAGTTATAGAGCAACAATCCACAATAAGTTAACAAAAGGGTAAAGTTTTCTAATAAAAATATGAATTTTGATGTATAAATTTAAACTTGGCAACGAGGCCTCAGGTACCGACTGAGAAATTCTTAGTTGATATTTTGCTCAACAGATGTACCTACTTAAAATTTTTTGAATACAGCTTTTATTCAAATATTTAAACGAAAACTATTCACAGTTTTCCTATTATCACTTATATTCAATTATTTTCTAATTTCCTATGAAATAATAGCACCTCACCAACTTTGGCCAAATGATATGAACAGCTTGAAGTTCTCAAGCAGGTCACCATATTGGCCAAGTATCATCAACAAAAAAATCTAATTATTCGAAAACGTTGTTTGATTATGGTGGTAACAAGTACTCATTTTTTCGTTCTGTCAATTTTTCACCTCACGTCAAGAAAAATAAGTAGTGCGAATATTGTTTTTCGGGAAATTTACTGTGACTGGTGAAAGTTCGCATCTACAAGCTTCTGTAAGTATTTAGAAATAACTAAAAGTTATTTAATATACACAAGATGATCACGAAATGTCATTATCTTATGCAATTTCATTTATAGGCAGTGAGTTACTCGGTTACTGGTAGCAGAAGGAATTAGCCATCAAAAGGTATTTAGTGAGCCTTTATGCATGATACTTTATTTAATTAGTACGTGATTTTCAAAGCCTAAACATTGTAACTGGAGTTTTTATGGCACTTTTGCTTCAGAGTCAGTATAGATATTTGTTACAGTACTTTATGAAATGATGACAGCATTGCGTGGAAAGAGCAGTCAATCTAATCGACATCTTTTCCGAACAAATCGATTGCTTAAATAATCCTTATTAGGAAGCTCGTGATGACCTTTACTTTTTGAGTTGGCCTCATATCAGTTTCTTGAAACAACATAAATAACTTACTGCCAATAATTTTCCCGTTGCACTTCTCATCATTTCCCATTCAACATCACCTTTCAACTTTTTAAAAAGTCCTGATTCGATGATTCTCATTATGCCATAGTCGAAAATCTCACTATATACTGAATTTCTTGGAAATGCTATCGCCACATTGAATGGTACAAAACACTCTTCGGCGATATGCGGAATTTGTCTCTTGCTCCTAAAATATCAAAAACGAATTTTAAGGTTGAGGACTGTACAGGTTGATAAGAACGACAATATATCTAGAGCATAAAGTACATCCAAAAATAACATACAGGGTGTTCATTTGAATACTTCCCAGCACGGATTTATCGGAAACCACTGATTAAAAAAACGCCGAGACACGTCAAAGGATTCTTGAAGAAGGACACATTTTTAACCAAAAACTACACAATAGATTTTAAATGGCCGCATAGAAAATAGTCTAATGGTGTCAAATCAGGGGATCTAACAGGCCATTCTATAGGCCCTCTTGTGTCGTCTTGCTGGAAATACAGGGTGGCCCATCCATGTGTGGACGGAATATTACTAATAAACAAATACATTTTGGGAAAATCTATTCATGGCATATTATACATGACATTTGAGGGCCCGTTTCTAAAATATTGGCCATTATACAGGGTGTCCCAGTTTCGGCCTACATATCGAAGTTGTGATTTTTCAAATGGAATCCCGCAAATTTTATTGCACATTTGGATAAACCAATTCAAAAGTAGAATATTGATATTACATACTATGGGGTTTTGGTAATTAGCTACTGAGATGTAAGGTGTTTTGTCCATAAAAACCGTCTACTTCGCCAACGATTTTGAAATTTGGAGTGCTAAATTTTGTATCAAAAAAAATTTACACACCTCATCTTAATCTTATTTGTTAGTTTTTCGAACTTTTTGCTCATACAGCGTGGTCAAAAACACACATTGTAGTTTTCTTTTCTTTTTATAAGCTTTTTTTTGATACTAGACACATAAGGGTTTTTACGACTCTTTTTTCGGTAATTACCACGTCTTTTATGGAACGGCTTAATTCCCTAAAATATCGCTTCATCCTTGGAAACAAATAAATTGTTGATTAGTTACAAACTGTCAAAATTAGCTTTGTGAGCATTATAATAAAAACGTGTTTGGAAATGACTTTTTCTAAAGAAGATTTGGATAATTGTATTCGAATGGCGGTATCAAATCATACTCCAAACATTAAAAAAAATCTCATTGAACACGCATTTTTTATCTGTAAATGTTTTTGTTCAAAATAGTGCGTTGCTTTTTTTATTTTTAGTTACCTCTATTAAATCGTATGTGACATACCATTGTAGCTGACGACGTTTATGTTTCAAACACCTACGATTGGTAGGAATGGATGTTGTTATCTAGTATGCATTAGTTTTTAGTTTATTTAAGTTTATATGTACGTATTAGTATTAGTAAAATAAGCACATGTATGTCGCATACGACTGTGTATAATTCATTTAAGTTGGCTTACATTGCTTACGACTAGGTAGCTCACTGTCTATTGCGAAATTATCAAAGTAACTCAACACACCAAAAAGGTTGGCGACCACTGCCTTAGGTCTTCGTGGTGGTTTAAGTATAAAAAAACTTACTTTGTGGAAAAGTTAGTTCGGATGATGTAATCCATTTGTTCTTTTGATCCAAGGAAAGCGTAGTTCCAAAAGAACGCTGTCGTGGTGTTCCTTAATCCTGACTGTATGTCAGGTACGAGGTCTAAGTCGTCGATAAGTTGCTCGACCCTCGGGTCTGAGGAGTTTTTGAATAAGAAAGGCCATTCCCCGGTTGCTAAAAAATAGATAACTGGTTAATTTCCTACGAAAGCGACCCAAACTACCTGCACTGTTTTCTTCTTTTGTAACAATGACAAACGAACGCATAATCAGTGACAAAGAAAATAGATCACCCAGTAGAATGGATGCATTTGAATGGAACTTTATACAGGCTGATACACAAGTCGTGACCCAAAATGAAACATCATGCACAGGACCGCATTTTAAGAGGAGTCATGTATCATTTTTTTCCCGAGGGCTTCATTAAAAAGATACGGGGTTTTTTAATATCTTCAAAACCGTCAACTGGAATGAACTAAAACTTGGTATATATTGTCCACATTCAAAAGTCTTTACTTCAAAATTAACTTGCACCAGTGGCGGGGATACCAAAAAAAATAAAAGAGGCAAATAAGTTGTTTTTTAAGATGCTTAATCAAACAACAAATATTAAAGTTAGAAGAAAGACAGTGGCGTACATTTTTCACCAATAATATTCGCTAAGGTGCCCCCCGGGACGCCACTGGACCCAATAATTTTAATATATTCAGGAATAAATCAGCCTCTTAACACAACAAATAATATTACCAAATTTCAACAGAATCGAGTAAATATTTTTCAATATATTAATCACCCGCTAAAATATCTCCGCCTATTTTTCTTTTTGTCTTCTTCTTTGTCACTAAACATATTTTCAAAAGCTAAAACGATAATTTATTGATATCAGATTCCAACAGAACATATTTTGTATAGTTACCCAATGTTCCAATTTGATATCCTCCACCGATCAGTTGTTCAACAGTATCCACAACAGATGGAAAAATTGGCAAGGTGACGAAAGCTATGATCGAACCACTATAACAAGCAGTAATTATGATTGTGAACAACCAATAGAAACCTGAAAGTTACTTGTTCCTAAATGGCTTCAAATCATTAGTACAAAGATCATAACATACCAACCAAAAGCTTCGTCGTAGTTTTCTCAGCCTTGCTCCAGGATCTGCTTCCCATGAACGTAAAGCAGTTGGTGAATGTACCAAATACGTACCAAAACATATTTTCTATCTCTTCTGGGTTTTTTAGTAAAGGCTGCAGTGTATGTTTTTCAGAAAATGCCAAAGGAAATATACCTAGCATGTATACCGCTGTTACAGCTAACCATACAGTCCATTGGAAAGGACCCATTATAGCACGATACCTGAAAGCGGAATAATACTTTTCGAAATTTTGAATAAGATAGAAATAGAGAAATAATTTTTTCTCCGGTAAATGATCATATACCAATTCAAAATGAAAAAAATAAAGAGCTTATTTACTTTAAAAACAGCGTTCTGCTGTGAGCGTGTATTGTGATTTCATCGTCGAAGACCGATGTCAACAAAGGGGAGGATAATTAATAAATAACGACGCAAGCGACTTGCCGCCGCGTCTGTGTTCCTGACTTCGATGGACATTTGAATACAATATAAAATAATTATTTCCAGAAAAAGGAAAACGATTTGTTATCTGTCACATTGACAGTGAAGATGGTGTGCCCACTGCCCTATGGGCATCTGAATCGAAGAAAACGACCGACTGCCATGAAGAAATGGACGGGAGTTCATTTTTTATATTATATCGAAGCAGCCGCGCAGGCAGAAACCTAAATGCCGGAACATCGCGGCTGCTATGATGATCCTAAAGAAATTTTGTTAATATGATCATTCGGCCCGCCCTCCTCTGGACAGCATCGAGCATGGATAATGTAGTCGGGGCGGCAGCACCCCAAACGTGTGGGCAATACTCGAGGCTAGGCCTTATCTGGGCCTTCTATAGAGTGGGTCATGCGGAGAAAATTAATTCTTAGCCCTAAATAAATAGCCTAGCTTTTTCCTAGCAGCTGCCACTATTGGCGAGATGTGTTCGTGCCAGATCAGGTCCTTGGTGATCTGGACTCCGACCAGCCGAAATGAATGGCTCTTTGGCAGAACACGGCCATCCATCGAAACCGGATGAGCGCTAGGACGCTTTTTGTTCGTCAAAGTACAGTACTGTGTTTTAGAAGCATTGAACTGTACAAGATTGTTGCGTCCCCAAGCAGTGATAGCCTCCAGGTCTCTTGTCAGAGAGGAAGTCGTCACTAGTCTTCTTTTTTCCAGCTCAGAGGCTTGTCACTCTGAATTCCTGCATGTAGAGCGCTGTCATCAGCGAAGCTGTGGATTGGGTTGATCGTGTAGGTAAGGAGGTCGTTGATATGTAATAGAAACAGTGTTGGAGCCAAGACCGATCCCTGGGGAACACCCGCGTTGACGTTGTGGGATGAAGAGGAGAACCCATCAATTACGACGGATATCTTGCGGCCAAAGATAAAGTCAGCCACCCATCTGCAAAGCTTTTTTGGAAGGCGACAGGATGGAAGTTGGCTTGATAGGGCAGCGTGCCACAGCTGATCGAACGCTATCGTGACGTCAAGAGCAACGACATGAGCCTCAACATAAGACTGGATAAGTTTACACCACAATTGCGTGACGTAAGCTAGGAGATCCCCTGTGGATCTTTGGTGCCAGAAACCATACTGCCTGTCGCTAATCAGGCTGTGACGTTCGAGGTAGTCCAGAAGCTCGCGATTTATGCACCTCTCCATCACCTTACTTATAACAGAAAGCAGAGCTATAGGCCTGTAATTGTAAGGGTCGGTCTTAAATTCTTTTTTTGGAGTGGGTTGGACATGAGCAAATTTCCGATTTTCTGGGAAAGTGCCGGATTCATGGGATATCTGGAAGAGACGCGAAAGAAATGGAGCAAGCTCGGCTGCACACCTCTTCAGTACAATGGCAGGAATCAAGTCCAGGCCAGAAGCTTTGTTGTTGTCGAGCGGCAAGAGCACTCGTCTCACGATCTTGCGCCTGAATGTTACCTCCGCATAGTCTAGGGAACCCTTTGAATTGACGACACTTGGGCGTTGGGACGTCCATGGTGGAGTTGGCAGCAAAGATCTTGGCTAGCACTTCCGCCTTGGCCTTTGAGTCGAATACAATAGCTCCATCCTGACACGTAAGTGGTGGAAGGCTACTGTTTGAGAAGTTCTTTTCAATCTGCTTAGCCAGCGTCCAGAAAGACCGACTGCCATTGCGCTGCGACATTACCCTGTGCCTAACTTTAATATCGTGCTGGTTTTTGGCATTGCGAACCGCTTAGTTATATTTGTTTCTGGACTCGACGTCGGCTTGTCTGTTCTCTACAGTGGGGTTTTGTAAGTAGGTTCTGTGTGCCTTGATCTTCTGCTGGCGAGCAGTGTCACACGATTTGTTAAACCAGCCGTTGGACCCTGGTTTAGGAGCCTTCACTGTGTGAGGGATGTATTCCTCCATTCCGACGTGGATAATTTCGGTTATCGAAGAACAGACAGTCGACGCATCCGCGTCAGTGAAACAGACATCTCTCCAAGGAAAGCTAGAGAAGAAGTCTCTGAGCCCCTCCCAGTCGGCATGTCCGTAATGCCAAGTTTTGCGGCCTGTACGAGTTTCTGCTGCTACAGCGGGTTCTGACCGAAACCTAACCTCCACAACACCGTGATCTGAGTTACCCAGGGGGGACAGGACAGCAGTGCTGTAAGGGGCAGGATGCGTGGTCAAAAAGAGATCCAGCAGGCTACTGGCGTGTGGCGAGACACGGGGGAAAAAAGTAGGGCTCGTCACCAGCTGGGTCAGCCCTTGAGTAAGAGCGAACGCTTCGACTGCACGACCTGCTGCATCGGTCTTATTTGAGCCCAACCAAAGCTCATTATGGGCATTGAAATCACCGAGAAGAACTACCTCTGAAGCGGGGTGATTGATGTTCAGGAAGTCGATCTGGACGGCGAGGTATTCGAGTAGGTCATCCCAGTTATGATCCGAGGGAGAGCGATAAAGGCAGCAAATAAATTTGGGTGATGCTTTGGAGTTGAGGCGAAGCCACAGAATGTCCTTCCGGTTTGATTCCAAAGAAACATCTCTGGAGCAGGAAAGAATGCTGCGGACAAAAGCCACAACTCCCCCGTTCTTTCTCAGATTGGAGTGCTCCTCGTAGTTTGGGAAGTTGAGATTGTTAATCGGTGCAGACTCTGAGATTTTTGTCTCCGCCAAGAAAAGCACGGCGGGACGATTGGATTGCAGATAGTGATGAACAGCATCAATGTTGCTGTTAATCCCGCAGATGTTCGAAAAACAAATTGTACCTTCTATGTTGTTCCCTCGAGCCCACCCGCCACCCGGACATTCCGAGAGTGGAGTGAGTTTACGTCCAGAGTTCTTAGTGCTCGAGGGATCTATCATCATTAATTTCTTTGTTTCGGAAGATAACCGACTGCATAGCTTAGGTGTGGAAACATGCGGACATGCGGGAAAAGCTAGCGGGTGGTACCGCCTCGGTCAACTAGTCCTTGCCTACCACCTTCTCTTTACGAGTTAGTAATATTAAATGGATCTAATTGGCCCGTTGGCGGACTTGTATCGCCACCCGGCAATCGGTACTGAGGTATTCCTGAATGCGTGTACAATCACTTGAACGGGAAGAAGTTGTACGCTGGATTCAACAACTTCCGGAACAAGCATTTGCCACGGCTCCGCTCAGTGGGGGGGTAATTTGAAATGTGGTTAGAAGAAACGCTCCCGAAGCTTGACGACAATGCCGTCATTGTACTTGATACTGCTGCATACCACACTAGAAAACTAGAAAAAATTCCCACTATGTCCACAAAAAGGCAGAAATTCAACAATGGATCCTTTCAAAAGACATTAGTTTCAATTAAAGTATGGTCAAAGCAGAACTTATCCGTCTAGTCACCAATATAAATATAATGTTAATGCTATTGACGAAATAGCTAAGAACCAAAATAAGAGCGTTTTAAGGCTACCCCCTCATCACTGCAAATTAAATCCAATTGAGGTGATTTGGGCAAATATAAAAAACTATGTGGCTTTAAACAATAGAACATTCAAATTTTCTGACGTGAAAAATTTGTTTTATGAAGCTGTCAACAGAGTGACGGTAAACCATTGGAAAGATTGCATCCGTCACGTTCAAGAGACAATCGAAACAAAGATGTATGATCTAGACAATATGATCGATATTCAAATTGAACCTGTTATAATTAATATTAACGATTCGGACGTCCAGCGAAAAAAGAATTGTGAAAAGTATATGCTTTTATTTCTATAAAAATAATCATTTATTTTGTTAGATTATTCCAAGACCATTGAGGAAAATACGGACCTGTACAATCTCGCTTTTGGGCATGTTGTGTTTTGTCTGGGCGTAAATGGACTACGAGTGTTGTATAGATGGACTACCTTGTATCAGTATTTTTAAGGTTGTCATTACCTTGGCAGAGCAGTTGATGTTAAGGACATAAATGCAGCACAATCTGTAGAGTGCCACTGACTGATACCAATTCGGTATAGCTTATCTTCGGTCATATATATTCCTCCGATGCCTAGGTTAGCCTTTCTGTTTTCAACTGTACGTGCTACAGCTTCAGCAGACCTAAAATTGACATTATAATGTTCCATCAATCATCCTATAGGTGCCCGCAGGAGTTTTTCTCAGAGGGCCGAATAATATTTTGTGAAGGTGCACCTGCTCCCAGTGGCATAGCGTGGATTTTACCGACCGAAAATTTTCCGCCCGACCTATTTAATTATTTAATCAATCCAAAAGTGTACCTTTTGTGTTTTATACAGCAACATATTTTACAAATTCATCAATATCAATATGCATTTATGGCAAATGTTAATGTAATTCTCAACATCATGACAATGTTTGATAAGGCATCATCAAGTTTGGACTCCATAATATGCTTAGTGACATTACTTTTTTTTGAGCAACATAATGACTAGTATATTTAAAGCATGCAGTAGCAACAATGTCAACGTTTCATCTTTGTTTTTGTTTGCCTGTGTTAAAATGTTATCTCTTAGTTTTTGTGAAGAAAGCATTTTCTGATGAGCGCTGAGTGGTACAGATAATTTTTGTTTGTGCCCTTTCATTTATTAGTGTTAAGCATAACAAAATGCCTCCAGTTTGAATACGTCCAAATGATGTTAGCGATTTTGACAGGGGTAGAATTATTGTCTATCGAGATGTTGGTTTGCCCTATCGCGAAATTGTACTGTAATGACGGTAATACGTGTGTGTCGTGTGTGGATAGAAGAAGGTAGAGGAACACGAAGAAGGCCAATACGGGCACCCATGGATCTTTAGCTTACCCCACCGTGGCATCCTCAGTGGCTTCACGAAAATCAGTGGTGAAATTATAATGGTTACCTAAAAGTTGTACCAGTCTGATCTCAATTCCATCAAAAACCTTATCTCCTGCAGCGTTTCTTCCTCTATAATTTGAAAGACAATAGTAAGGCATCTTGTGACTACGATGCATTATTTGGTAATTGGGATGTGGATGTGGTAGTTGGAAGGTCTTATGGAGTCTTACAAAATTATTTGGATTGGTTTGAGCCCCAAAAGCCGATACAAAATTCCCGTTACCCTAAATGGTTCAGCCCTGAACTCAAGTATCTAGTCTGACGAAAGAAGATGGTCCATAATATTTTTATAGAAACAAACCAATATGAGGACTATGTGACTTTCTCAGAGTTACGCTCTTTATGTAAAGAAGAACATAAGCGATGTCATGCAATGCATACTGATCAAGTCCAGGAATCTTTTGTAGCTGATCCGTAGCACTTTTGGGGAGACGTAAAGAGCTTAAGAAATTCAAGTAACTTGGAGGGATTTAGACTGCAAGATGGAATGACGATGAGTAATTTGTTTGCAAAGCACATTAGTGGTGTATACAATTCTGTGTATCCTGCATCCTCTTTTTTATTAGCTTGGATTGGTTTGTGCCTCAAAAGCGGATAAAAAACTCTCGTTTCCCTAAATGGTTCAGCCTTGAACTCAAAGATCTAGCCTGACGAAAAAAGATAATCCATAAGAGTTTTTTAGAAACAAACCTATACGAGGACTATGTGACTTTCTTAGAGTTACGTTCTCTATGTAAAGAAGAACATGAGCGATGTCATGCAATTCATATTGATCGAGAGGAATCTTTTGTAGCGCTTTTGGGGATAGGCTGCTGTCGGATTTTTTTGTTTCTATTTTTGTGCCAATCAATCGCTTTAAACTTACTTATTTATGACAAAAGGTGGCTGGTTGGCCATAGCAACTATAAATCTGTGTCCAGAAAATCCACTATACATCTTTTTCGGAAATAGGTTCACGTCCCTGGTGTATCGTCCATTTTGGAAACTTGTCAGCACTAGTGGCTTACTTGAACCCAATGCGTCCGTATACATATTGTGTGTATACAAAATATAAGGCGCCTCCTATAACAAAAAATAGAATCAAGTAGATTTACTCGGCACTCTCAATGCAATGATCCATTGACAAAAAAGTAATTATTTAACTTATGGTTGGTGGACCGTGGAATAAAAGGTTATTCCTTTATTTACGGGATAAATGAAACAAATGAATTATTACTTTGTTCTATTATGTGACTGTTTTGATTGCAGAGTTAGTCATTATTTATTTAATTCAAGTTTTATTGAACTCTTCCGAACGGCCTTACAAGGAGCAAGGCCCATACAAGGCCAACATACGAGCCCTAACACAAAATAGTTTGGACATTATCCAATTTTATCTTGAAGTTTGTTTATTTTTTAAGGTAACACAATATTTTTTCTTTTATAAGACATTGAAATATATTGTTTGGACATCATATTAACAAAACTATTATCAAGTAATATGATATTAAACTCTAAGACTACACTAATATTGATACCAACAATAGGTATACTAAGTGACATATAAATCCGAACACCCAGTTTAAATGGTTTTATTTTAATAAAATTTTGTATAAGTACTTAATGAAGCATAATAAGTAAATGATAAAAATTTCAAAATGATTGCACTTCTTTAAAGCCCTTTGACCTTTAATAATGTGTGGATGCACCCTGATGTGCTACGCATCCCCAACGCGCCTAGGCATGCTTCTGATCAGGTGGTCAAAGTCCTCCTGTGGTATCTCCTACCCATCATATCCCACACGTGCTCAATTGGGGATAAGTCGGGAGATCTTGGTAGCCATGGTAACAATGTGACATCGTTATGTTGAAAGAAGTGTATTGTGACTCTTGCAACATGTGGTCGGGCATTATCTTGTTGGAAAGTTGGATCTGCCAGGGTGTCAAGATAGGGTAAAAGATGGGGTTCTAGAACTTCGTGGATATAACGTTGCGCGTTCATGTTACCTCTGATGAAGATTAAAGGTGACCTGGAACCATAAGCTATAGCACCCCAAACCATAACTCCAACAGTGTGATGAACATGTCTTTCAACAAAAAACTGTGGATTCCTCCTTTCACCACGTCGCCTTCTAACACTGGCACGACCATCGTGCATGCCTAAACAAAATCGAGACTCGTCACTAAAGACAATACTGTTCTATTCCTGATCCCAGAGTGACCGTTGTCTGCACCACTCAAGGCGATTACGTCGGTGTAAGGGTTAGAAGGCGACGTGGTGAAAGGAGGAATCCACAGTTTTTTGTTGAAAGACATGTTCATCACACTGTTGGAGTTATGGTTTGGGGTGCTATAGCTTATGGTTCCAGGTCACCTTTAATCTTCATCAGAGGTAACATGAACGCGCAGCGTTATATCCACGAAGTTCTAGAACCCCATCTTTTACCCTATCTTGACACCCTGGCAGATCCAACTTTCCAACAAGATAATGCCCGACCACATGTTGCAAGAGTCACAATAGACTTCTTTCAACATAATGATGTCACATTGTTACCATGGCCACCAAAATCTCCCGACTTATCCCCAATTGAGCACGTGTGGGATATGATGGGTAGGAGATTGCTCAATTTGTAACGTCCTCCTCAGACTCTAGAAGCACTTTGAGAGGAGTTGGTGGTTGCCTGGAATGAGATACCACAGGAGGACTTTGACCACCTGATCAGAAGCATGCCTAGGCGCGTTGGGGAATGCGTAGCACATCAGGGTGCATCCACACATTATTAAAGGTCAAAGGGCTTTAAAGAAGTGCAATCATTTTGAAATTTTTATCATTTACTTATTATGCTTCATCAAGTACTTATACAAAATTTTATTAAAATAAAACCATTTAAACTGGGTGTTCGGATTTATATGTCACTTAGTATATTTGGCTAGCACATAAATGTTCGGACGAACCATTTCAATAGCTCGTTACGTCTCCATTTGCCTTGATAACAGCATTAATTCTGGCTTGCATTGTTTTACCCAGGTTTTCGCAGTCTTCCGCCGTGAAAGTGTCCCATATACTTTGTAGTTTTACTCGCAAATCAGATATGTTCCTTTGTGGATCTTTTCTTAACTGCTGCTTGATTTTGTGCCATACAGTGTCGAGAATATTTAAATCAGGATTACTGGAAGGGCAGTCAAGGACGAAAATATTATCCTGCAACCATTTTTTTAATGGTTTTCGCCGTATGACATGCGCTCTATCTTGTTGAAAAATTAAATTTTGTCGAGGATAGGTAAGCAAAGCAATTCAACTCGCAGCGGTCTTCGGTTCAGAACAGTTTATTGAGTACTTGTTCATGAATGTGTAGATACGCGACAGGTGTAGGCCGGGCTTCCGCGTCCACGATCCGCGCGCGTGCGCTGGCTGCTGTTGTTCTTCGACTGGTTTCCACGACTGACTCTTTACGACTGACTCGCATCTCACATAACACCTACTTTATAAAGGAATCTGTAATGCTAAGGTTTATCACTAAGTTTGTAGCGCCATCTCAGGGACATTCTCCGATCTTTTTATAGAACCTTTACGAACCCTTAAAAAATATCGAATACCTAGCGCCATCTTTGGACTTCCCTATTACACTGTGGCGCTAAATTTGAATATTATATTCAAATTATATATAAGGTATTTTAGGTAAAATAACGCGCAACCTGATTGTATTTTTAAAACGTGTATTTTTTTAATACAATACATAAAAATAACAGTTATGCAAGTTGTTAGGAATCTAAAAGTAGTCGGTATTACCGATGTACTATCGCGTGCATAAGAAACTTGAACAGCATCTATTGTTATCAGACATGCATTGCCACGGATCTCTTATCAGTGTGACAGTGCCTTGTTATCTTTTTATAAGATAAGGTCATCGATAGTTCAGGAGATATGCGATGTCCATGTGTTTTCTGCACGTGGTAGTACCTATGTAAAGTATAAAATAACAATCTTCTTGAGAACAAATGAGTAATTAATTTATAAAAGTAAAAATAGGAAAATTTTTAACTAAATATTAAGTAACTAAAAATAAAACTGAAATATTCTTAATAAATTAGAAAATAAATTTCAAAAAAGGAATATACTGAAAGTAAACTAAATAAAAAATAAAAATAGATACCTTTAGCAGTTGCCGAATTTCTAGAAGGAGTAGTTCAGTTGATGTCTTCAGATAATCCTGCTTTTGGGCTATAGCTTTCAGCCCAGCATTCACCTATGAATAAAAAAAATAAAAATAAAAGGAGTTGAAAACCACATAGAAATATTTGACTGAATATTACTTTATATATACAAGTTTGAAAATTTATTTGATTGAATTAAATTTAAGTTTTTTTAAAACTAAATACTTGCCAAATATATACTGAAACATACTTACATTTTAAATGTTTTGGGGGAGCTGAATTCAAGTCTTTAGATGAGCCTGGTCTTGGATGTTATGAGGAATGTTCAATATTTACTAAACGTTTTCCTAATACAGAAGTGTTTCTTTTAGGACTTATGTGAGTATATTCAGTAGTACTTTGGATGTTACACTTCTCTGTTGCTGAGCCCTCCTGGTTACCTGAAAGTAATTTTTTTTTGAAAAAGTGTGTGTCAATAGTTGAAGTAATTATACATACATATTATAGCTCTCACTTTATTAATGTACATTTTTAACAAGTTTCTAATATTTATAAATCTGTCACTATCTAAAGTAAAATAACTATTTTTAAACTTACCTTCTTCATATATAATGTTTTCTTGGACCAACTTGGTGTCGGTTGAAGAACTCTTCAATAGAATTGTTTTAAGGGTCTCTTTCATTTTTGCAGCCAACGGATTAGCAATTTTCCTACTACCTTCATGAAATTCGGGACTACTCTGAACATTTTCCGAAACCATACCTAAAAAAACAATTGAATTTCATTATATGTTTATAATGCTAGGAAAGTTTTTCAAAAAATTGTGGAAACCGTAAATACTCTGAAAGTTTTCAGGATACCAAAATGTTCGTATCATCTAATCCTGATTATTCACTGATTGGTTTATAAATGTAAACAAAGTTATTACTTACTTGAAGATTGAAGTTCAGAAAGATGTAATGTAAGAAAAGCTGTTCTTTTCAAACCTCACTTGGTTCCACGCACTTTATCACTTTTCGAAAAATGTAAGTCACAAACCAAATAGCTATTATTAATTTTGTTCGTGATTTTTATTGTCCAAAATTGGATTTGCTCGATCCATTTGTTGAAAAGAGCGGTATCATATTTTGGAAATGTATGCCTTTTACTGATTGTATCAGTACAACCAGGCACTACGGACTTTTTAAGTCCCCGCTTTCGATAAGCCTCCATTACAAAAAGTAAGTTTGTGAATTGAAATTCAGTTAAAGCTCAATGAATATCAGTATCACCGACACAGAACTAATAAAAACGCGGGCGCCGCACACGATTCAACTTTATATTCAACGTATATCAACCTCAAAGCATTGAACTGTCAAAAAGAACGGAAAAACCTAGTATCAGCGCCACTCTGTTGTTACACTCCGTACTAAGTATATAAGAATATCTGGCTGCCTACAAAATGCACCTTCAAAGTCACTCATTTAACTTTCCCTTATACTGACTGCATTTGCATTCCTGGTGCGGCGCGCATGCACAGAACGGTGGTTACAAGCTTCAAGGTTAGGCGGCGTGTCTGGTCGTCTCGCCAGTAGCGGCGCGGCAGGGTGACGCTAGTACGCGTTCCAACAAATTTTTATGAGGTGATGAAATTGGAATTGACACTAGCGAACTGGTTTCAAGGATATTTTGATATTTAGCTGCGTTTAAAGTTCGATCTTTGACGCAGGCAGATATGCTTCCCCATACCATCAAACCTGATGCAAACTTTGCGACATTTATTTGTTTAGCAATATCCCGAAAACTCTTTCCTTGATGGAACAATTTTTGATTAAAACTCTGATTGCACCGTTTGTTGCTTTACCACGCGACATTCTAAAGCAAATTGAGTCACAGAATTGACTCTTAAATCAGAACGTCAAATTGTAAACACTTTATTGTTTCCATGACCTGCTTTTATTTTTTTTAATATCGTGTCCGAACATTTTTCAATGCGATGGTGCCCCATGTACTTGTAGGTGCTACGATTCTATTGCGTTTCTTACGTTTATCGCATCACAACAACGTATGTGACATGATATACTCATCGTAGCAAGCTGAAATTTTCAGGGTTTATTCTACATGGACTGAAATAGTTTTTACAATAAAATAAATAATGAAATACAACCTCAATTTTTTTACCGCCCTCCAAAGTTGAGGGCTGGAAGAGGTTTTTTACAAAAAAATGAATTTAAGATTTTTTGCCATGATTTCTAATTAGCTCTGTTAATAAGTGACATAACCATTGCTAAAACTAACATTTTAGCTCATCTAAAAAAAAAGCACAGCCCTAAACCTAATGGTTCAGTTGTAATTGCGATTGAAAGTTTATTATCCCGTTTTTTTTTGAAATTTCACAAAATTGCAAATATGTCCTGAACTATAAAATTTCGGACCACACGTATAGGGGTTCATTCGATAGGTTTTGAGGCACTCTATCACCTGACCTCCTTTGATCCACTACTAACTTTACACTCTGTATACGTATAAATCGTAAGAATTTTGCTGTAAACGTAACTGATGATATTGGAATACCAAAGGATACCAAAAAATCGCAATGCTCAGTTTCTATAGCTATAACTTATAGTTAGTATGCATCTGTTGCCATGATGTGTCAGAAAGTAACACAATGGTGCGGGATTACAAAAGCAAGTGTCAGACTCTAGGGGGATGCGCGCGCCCACCGCGCCCCTCTCTAAGTCCGCCACTGCCTTTTTTCCTTTCAAATAACACTCCGCTTAGACAGGTTGGTGGGAAGCTAGGTTGGCCGGGTGGGTATGAGCGCCGTGCCGCCGATCCGCGGCCGGTCGGGCCGTGGGTTCAAATCTCGCCTTCAGAAATAAACAATTTGAAGTCATGGATGTACGGCGTCGTGTGATTGCTCATAAACCACCCGGGATCTAGTGTCCCTTTTTTTAAATATACGCTTGATATTTTAAATAGCATTTCATATAGATATTATAAAGACGTAATAACACGCAATGTCAATTTTTTTTTAAATAATATATTTTGATGCATGGTAGCCACATAAGCACGTGGATTGTTCTTCAGCTGAGTATTGAAGGACGTTGAACGGATAAGCCTATGCATTATTTGATGGTGGTTCGTGGCTTATGAAACGGGAAATTAGACTTTCTCCTATGTACCTTAAATATACCAAAACATGTGGCATGCTAATAAGTAAGTGTAATTTTCGATAATAAGCAATGAAAAATTATACCACTAACCTTATTTCCTGATAAAACAACGTAAGTATTTTACCATTAATATTTTTAAACTGTGGAGGTTATTGAAAATTGTAGCTTGTAAGTTGAATGGGCAGTCATACCTTGCTTTTCCACAAAGCAGTTTGCATGAGCTGCTAGAGGATGTACCTTTGGACGTTCGAAGCCGCATGTATTTCAAATGCGATGGTGCCCCATACCACGTTGTACGGGATGTAAGTTATGTTATCCCTAAAGCATTAACACCATGTAAGTCCCTACGAGTATAACAGTATAACACCGTCCCATACTCGTGAGACAGGATGTGATGTTGCATTTTTACCCGAGACTACTGATTTCTGGAAAATTCGTAAGTGTAATCTTATAATATAAAAAGGGTCTTTCACCATTCTCTGTACTCATTTCGTTACTTGTTCTTCTGTTCTCAACTGTTGCTGATGTCTCAATAAAAGTTAGTCTACAAAAGTTACTGAAGTATTTCTCTAACATCATTTGGCGATTATAAGAGAAATACCCACGATCCACACGTATTCATTTGGCGCTGCGAACAGGATGCCCAGCCTTCATCAAGTAGTGTGACTTGGTCAGAAATCACGAAGATTCACTGAGAAGCCAGCTAGAAGGTAAAAGTTTTCAAACTTTTGCAATTGGGTATCGCTACTGAAACCTGTGAACGAGTTCCGAGGCCGGAAAGACCTCTCAAGTTCCTGTCCCAAGTTCATCCTAGTGGCCGGTAAGACCACACATGTTCCAGTACCTTTTTGGAGAAAACTTTTGCATCCAGAACAACCAGAAAACAAAACGAATGGGTCCCTTGGCGAAATCGATGCTGATCACGTCATTGTAAGTAGATTTAGAAAGTTTATTAAGAAGTAAGAAGATTTTTATTGAAGAAATTGAAAAAAAATATAAGAAGATTTTGATATTAATTGATATTGTACAAAGAAGAAATACCATTTGGAGAAAAAGACGACTTATTTGTGAAAATATTTGATTTTTGCTACATTTTTGCTTGGTGTTTAAATATTTTTAAGATTGTATTTTTATGCCTCTTGTTAGACGATTTAGTAGAGAGAGTTCATACTCCCCTTACACTTATCCACGTTTAAGTTCTAGTTCTAGTGATCCTCCTCTTGACTCAAATATTTCAAATTCTAAAACCACAATGGCACAACCGAATGGTAATGAACGTTACAGAATGCTTGAACTACGATTCAGGAGTCTTAAAGACTCTCTGCCAAAATTGCCTCCTAACCAAAATAATTTGTCTACCTTTATCCGAGAAAGTGAGTTGTTCATTACAAAATTCCAAAACACAGAATTCGAAGAGCGTGCTGTCGAATTGGTCATGTTAATTATTCGAGATCAAGCTCTCGAAAAGGTCAGAAATCACGGTGCCACTTCATGGGTCGAAGCTCGTGATGTTCTTATTCGAAATTATAAAGATACTAAAAATGAAACAGTCTTGTCAAATGAAATGACTATGTTAAAGCGAAGTAACACCGAAACTTACCGTCAATTTTATGAACGAGTTCTAGATAAATTAAGAGAAATGAATGAATGCATAAGCCTTGCTCATTGAGGACAAGCAATTAGGTCCGTCCTTATTGAACGTAACGAAAGTTTAGCTCTTTCCTCATTCATATTAGGTGTCCAAAATCCCTATTCTCAAAGGCCCAGTCTTTATGCAACCACAAGACCATACTAGACGATCCAAAAACCTTCCCAAATATAATAAAGTTACTTCCTATCGTCAAAATAGTGACAAAATCCAAGTTAAAAATAGAACTCATGTGATTAAGAAACTCAAACCACCTCGTATTGTTTAAGATGCGTTACCACAATCACTACCGTCAACATCGTCTCCGAAAATTACTTGCAACCAATCCAGCAAATCCGTTTAGGAAATGCTAAGTTAATTAATCATTATCATAAGGTCTACTTTACTATTAATCTTACTGACATTCGCCATACCATGGAACTCTTTCAAACTCTAATTCAAATTTATCAAATGATTCCTACACCTTTAGACAATCAAATTAGAAATCTGTATAACGATATCATGTCCAAATTTGAAACTCTCACTCGACACAGAGTAAGAAGAGGTTTAATTAATGGATTAGGATCTGTTATTAGATTCATTTCTGGAAATTTAGACCAAGATGATTTAGAACAAATTACTAAAAATCAAGAAGCTCTCAGAAATAATCAAGTTGACTTATTGGATAGTCAACAAAAGACTATTTCATTTTGTCAGTCTCTACAGAAAACTTTTGAAGAAAATACTAAACGTATTCAGTGTGTTATTTTACACAACGCTCAAACTATTGAACAGCAAACTTTACTCTCGCATGAAATGATACATCAAGTCTCTATCATTACTAACATGCAACAATTTAACAATTATCTAAATTCTTTATTACTTGCCATTCAGTTGAACCAAAAATCTGGTCTCAATACCTTGCAATTAAAGCATCATCAAGTAAGTCTACTTATTGAACATTTACAAAACATTTATAAAAAGGAACAATTATTACCATTTGATTACATTCATTTATTCGAAATCTATGACCTCTCTCAAATGTCTATTAGGTATTTGTTTACAAGATGAAATTATATTTGTAATTAAGTTTCCCATTTTGAATATTAAGGAATTTACATTGTATAAATTATTTGCGATTTCTATTCATCATGAACTTATTACTCTGCAAAGTGAGTATTTATTAACTTATGAAAAGAATTATTATTGTTCTGATATTATTAAACTCAGTAATCAACTGTATGTTTGTAAAAGTACTTTCCAGTCTCCCTGTCAACCACAGAGGTTCGAAATGTGTGAGTCTGAAAGCTTAACAAACTACACGAGAATATTAGAATTGAATAAAAATAATTATATAATTGATACTAATCAACTAACAAAGATAAAAGACTGTAAAGGTACTTCTTTTATACATTATGCGACACATATTATTTTAGAATGTAATACTTTAATTAATCATAAAACTTTAGAATTTGATTCCACATTTCAGATTAAGTTAGAAATTGCTTATGCAGCAAAAAGTACGCAATATCAGTTTCAGAAAACAAATGTTTCACTGGAATCTTATTTTCATCAAAACCTTACCTCTTTGCAAGTCAGCTTTCAGAATTTACATTAAAGATCTACTGTAAATTATCCTATCATTTTATTCTGTATTCTTATATTTTTAATCATTTTTATTATTGTATTTGTAAAATATCGTTATGTAAAGGACACCAAAGTTCCACCCACAACTCCAATTTCTAAACCCGCTGAGGAAATACCTTTAGCTTAATTTTGTCTGATTCGAGACGAATCTTTTTCACCGTGGGAAGGAGTTATGGTATCCTTAAAGCATTAACACCATCTAAATCCCTACGAGTATAACACCGTCCCATACTCGTGAGACTACTGATTTCTGGAAAATTCGTAGTGTAATCTTATAATATAAAAAGGGTCTTTGACCATTCTCTGTACTCATTTCGTTACTTGTTCTTCTGTTCTCAACTGTTGCTGATGTCTCAATAAAAGTTAGTCTACAAAAGTTACTGAAGTATTTCTCTAACATTATTTGGCGATTACAAGAGAAATAGGAACGCGAGTGATAATTCCTCAGTGCAATCAATCACCCACGATCCATACGTATTTAATTTGTACGGCATTACTTAGACAATGCCTTTCCTGGGCGTTGGATAGGTAGAGGTGGACACATACGATCGCCTCCAAGGTCACCCGATTTAAATCCTCTAGATTGTTTTATATGGGGGCTTTATAGGAGGAGGATAATATATACATCTGAATATACAAATGTCAATCAACTGCGCCAGAAAATTGATAAAGCAAAAATAAAATTATGGAAAGCGCAAATTCATTTTAAAGACTAAAGGACAATTTTATTAGAAGAAGGTGCCGCTTAGGTATAGAAAATAATGGAGGCCATTTCGAACATGTTCTTTAAAAGTTAGATAAATTAAATTATCTTCCACATTTGTCGGTAAATCGCCATAAAACACATTCACTTCAATATTATAAAGAATATGAATCATAACGTTGATTTTGCCCCACTCTGTACTTACCACTCCTTGAGCCATGATATGTTCAGATTTCACAATTACCAGCAAATTAACAAAACTATGAGACTCTGGCTGTGATAAAAAGTCAGAGACTCTCCACTGCGATGATCTAGCAACAACAATCACTTTCGAGTATGGTTGTTCTCCAATCACCTTTTTGCATTTCATGATGTCTTTCATAAACAAGATATAGCTCAAGCAAGTAGGTCTGTCTTCATATACAGCCCTTTGGATAGTAATGCTATAGTCATCTGTTATCCTCCCGTGCATGTAACTTTTCGGATAGTTCCTCAACAACTTCTCCAATAGTAGGTTATTATAATGTTCTGCGTAAGCATCGTATAGTATCACAGGTGTACAATCACTTAAGTACTCTTGTGTGATTTTTTTTAATAGTTTCACTAAGTAAGCTTCTTGATCCACTGTTGCTTTACCCATGAAAGTCTCTGCCCATTTCAGCCATTGAGGTTTTTCGTGAGATTTTTGCAAGGCTCTTTTTGAAATGTTTGTTTCGTTAGAAAGTGCCAATGCTAAATTCAGTTTGAACACAAGGATTGAGACTAGGATTAAGTTCCGCTTCATTGTTACAACTGATAAAAAGAAAAAGTTGAAGTGCCCACATTTTGATGATGGAATAAATAAAGAGGCAGGTGTTTGTGGTCGTGCCTATTGGAACATCAATTTTTAATTACCTGAATGTCTAGGTCGACATTTCGTGTATGAGGGATGATTCAATTACGAAGTAAAATATCTGAAAAGCTACTGCAAAATACCCCACATAGAAACGATAGGGAAGCATTTTTCGGAGAATTGAAAGTACCTGCCTAGGTCAGGAAACCAAGAGCAGGTTCAGAGGGGCGAGCCCCCACGCACTCATTTTCGTCTGTCTGTCCGCTAATCTTTGGACCGCCAATAACGTGGAAAGTACAGCTAATATTTGGATGAAATTTTCGCACAAGGTTACTAGTATGGCAAGGACGACAATCTTTGTAGTTTTTGGAAATCGGTCCAGTGGGCAAAGACACGGAAAAATAATAATCGGTAAAACTTCGTTTTTTGACGTTTCGGAGGCTCCTGAACAATTTCAGAAAAAAAATTGTAGGGATTGAAAATTGGGGGTTGAAGGTTATAGGTGAGATTAGGTATATCTCATTTTGTTGGGGCAGTTCGTTTATACACTTCCATCTCCAGCAATTTTACGCACATATCAGTATATATTTCCCGCATCAGTAAGCGTGGGAAGTGAAAGCTGTGAGCCCCAAATTGCCACGTTTCCGTTTATAGCCATGTAAAACGAAAATGGTATTTTTGGATGGCCAAGCCGTATAGTTAGGACGTATATTGGGGCAAACAAAGATAAAAGCAAAAATTAATACCTGATTTATTAACATACTCCATATTACTTTACAAGAATTGTAAGTTCTTTGAGATACACACACTTAAATAAAATACATGCTAGACGTTACATATTTTAAGTATTGATATGTACATTTTTTTGTTGGTCTAGAGATTTTACATTTAGATCCGAACACACGTAAATTCTTTGTTAATTTAGAATGCGTGGTTCAGAATGCGGTAAAAATTCCTGTATCAGAGAATTCCACCCAAATTTGTTTGGGTCGCAGCTCTCATTCCTAAGTAATCAAGAATTAACGTGTGTAAGACCTCTTGTTTTCATTGCTTGTAGTATGAGGAATTATACAATATGTACAAAATATTACAATACAAGCAAACATTGACATCTGGCAACATTATAAACACCCATTGCAACAGAACTAATCTAACGTTTTTTTCTTCTAAACAAATTCAAACATTTCGTATTTTGTGAATAATTGAACAAATGCGCTACGATATTTAAAAAACATACGTTACTACACATTTTAAAAACCAGCGGAGCGTTTATTCCAAATTACTCACAAATACGGAATGTTTGAATTTGTTTAGAAGAAAAAACGTAACCCATTCTTTTTTGCATAAAAATAACATTTATCTTCCTGAATGGTTTGCGATTCATATCGGTAAGGTAAACTCGTGTATTTTGCTATAAAATGTGTTTTGGGATAAGCAATTAGAAATTCTCAAAAACTACTTGGCTGATCTACTCCAATTTGGTTGTGGTTATTTAGAAATATGAATATTTAGGTCTCATAAATAGCTAAAAATCTACTATGAAGAATTTTTTCGTTCTTGCCAACACTTTCGATTGAATCCCAAAAAACACGTTTTCTTATTCTTTGTTGCTGAATAAAAAGTTTTCCCACCAAACTTGGTGTACCCATTTTATGCGTCATTGTTTCAAATACCCTCTTGAACAACTTGCACCAGTAAAACCAGACTTTACAATTATTTTTCAGACCAGCGTTTTTTTTTGTCTAATATGATTAGACTATGATGCAAGTCACAGCTATTTCTCAATACGGTAAACGTTGTGTGTTTATATGGGTGACACCACATCTCGGGATATGAAAATTGATGAAAATACTATCAATTCTGATTTTAAAAACTTGTTTTACGTAAATAGATAAACCATAGAATTATAAACTAAAACATCAAAAATATAACCCAAAAAGCTCAAAATACTTGTACTCATATTTTTGCTTTTTTGTACGGGTGCAGTCAAATATTATTACATTAAACACATGCGGACGCACACAATTGATAAATTAAATGATAAATGCTATAAAACTTATGAATGTTAATGTACAAATTCAGGTTTGACCCACTCTCGACTTGTACTCTACGCTAATACTTAATTAAATCATAAAAAAGATTGTTAAATATGATAATTACGAAATGAACACGGATTCCAAACTACGCACTTGAACTAATGGTCTGTTGGTGCATCTTTTCTCTCAGAGATTGGACGTCATCTTCTATTATCACAAGTTTATGCAGTTTCTGAAAGAAATATTCTTACATGTTATATGCCAAACTCAACAATACCATCGGTACTATACAGAATAAGTAAAAATAGCGTCATATGTCTTGACGCTGTCATCAGTGAATGAAGAACAATTCAGGCATTGAAAACGGTAGCTACAGGTAGGTACAGGGTGGCCAATATATAACTGACTGATTTTAATTGCGCGCCATTTTTGACACTCGCGTTTCAGTAGGTGGCGCCATAGTAGTGGCTTAAAGCACATGTGTCCGATTCATCGTGAAGCGGTACACGATCCCACAACGTATCCGTATTGTTAAAGCGACAAGATTTCGGTAGAAACAGGTGAAGTTAAAGACTTCTCAAGGCCGTGTTCGAACTGTTCGTACTCCGGAAAACATCGAGAAAGTTCGCGACAGTGTCGTGGAGCGCCCTGAGACGTCTACCAGACATCGTTCTCAAGAACTGGGTATTCGCCGCACGTCATTATGCACTATTTAAAAAAAAGACTTGCATTTGCGGCCATACAAAATTCAGAGAACCCATGAACTGCGGCCTAGTGACCATGAAAGTCGCCGACAATACAGTCATGCAATATTGCAGCTTAATACCCAAAATAACGATTTTATTATTTATTTATTTATTTTATTTTATTTCACAAATATTCAAGATACACATAAGTCAGTTGCATATCGGCCACCCTGTATATTAAAAAAATAATAGATAAAGTTAGTCAAAGAAGAACGTACAATTCGTTCATACGGTCTAGAACATTCTCCCGTGCCCTACCGACAGCACCGACCATCTGGCAATGTTGCTATGACTAACCTCGCAACTCGCCAGACACGTATCGATCAGATATCCCTCAGATCTCGACGCAAGTATATCTGCGTGCGTTGCGTTGCTACGACGCGTGTGTTGAAAATAGGTATCTATCATTCCAAGCTTTAAGAGTTATAATATGTGAAATATATTCAATAGGTGTGCAGGATTATCGGGGCTGGAAGCGCATAAATATACCCAAAAAAATTGACATAAAACCTTCCCACCCCGTACAACAACCAAGCCCCAATTTTTAACCCACTTCATCAAAATTTGACCGGTACTTTCCAAGTTATAGCGGGGCCACGAAATTAGCGGGCAGAAAACGCCAGTAATACGTGAGTTACATCGTTTTTCTTGATGTACATAATTATAATGCTACAACCAAAAAACGTACTATATCATTTTCAGGATTTTTTACATATTAAAGGCCACATTGAAACATACAAAATTGATGTATGTTTAGCATAGACTTCAAAATGAAAATCACTTTATTAACCAGAAAATAATTTGCTTATCGTTATTAAATACTGAAAATGGAGCTGAAGCCTTTTTAACGAAAAACTTCAACAAACGCTTTGAGAATTTTCATACCCATGTTTATGTGAAGTCTTTTTGTGTTCTTACGTACCCTTAAATTTTCCCTTCAACAATCTGTAACACCCTAAATGTCGAAAGTGCTATGATGAAACAATAGACAATATTATAATATAGTAGAATGGAGGTATAGTAAAAGAGAATGATGAATTGATAGAAAGAATAATAACAGAAATGATGGATGAAATATTAAGTATTACACCCTTACCGTTTGAAAATCGCCTGGAGTTTTTATCCAAATCCAAGCCATGTATCCGGGGATACACAGCATGGACGTAAGTGCCGTCAACCATCCAAACAAATGTGCCCATAGTGGAAATTCGTAATTTAAGTATTTTACTGGGGCCCACTGTACCAGATTGAATACAAATACGCTCTGAAAATAAAATAATGATCACGTATATGAGTATGCAGGTAACTATATCTATATTTTGATTGATGGAGGATTCTTCCCATCTCAAAAGCAACAAATTTGTTTGAGGCATTTTTTTTTTAACTACAAAGCTTTTCCATCCTTGGAATAGTAGTAGACATTCATTTATTCCATTATACAGGGTGTAAAAGTTGTGGTAGTCATTATTGAAATGGGGGTCAAAACAAGTCAAAAAGTTCATATGACCCATGGTCCAAAAGTCAATAGATTTTTGTCTAAATGGCTTTATAGTTTACAACTTTAAGTGCTTTATATCGACCACAATCACCACAATCCTAATAATTTTTATAATCTAATCTAAAACGTTTTTAAATTGGGTAATTAACAAATAAATTGCATTAAGTTTTTCTGAGTTAAGCAAAAATTTGTAGGCAGTAAGTAAGTTTCATTAAATTAAATATTTAAAACACACATGACAACAGCGCGTCGATCACTCTTATCGAACCGGCAGTCGATCGCAAAGGGTAACAGTGGTTAGTTATTGTTCGCGTACGTCGTCGGGTATATTTACAATGTTCTCGAATCAAGAGTTCGCCGTATGGGTACCTGGGCACGCTGCAGGGTTGTAGATTGCAGTCTTCATTTAGTGGGAAAATTTACGTTTTAGTGGCTAGTAGAAAATCCAGTAGAATGAAAGAATCAGAATAATTAGTAATTCACTTTCGATTTATATCATTATGAACCTTAGTTACTCATGTCAATTTGTCAATTGAAGTAATAATTCAAGAAAGTAGCAAACTGTCATTGGGAAATATCCTATTTTGATTTAGTTGAACATCGAATCGATAGATGGCAGAACCAATGAATTAATTTGCGTATGCGTACTTCTTCTCTTAGTTCTCCTTTGTCGGAAATCAGGGGTATGAAAGTCAGATGAACGATTTTGCGCCTCGTTTTGGGACATCTATTGGGGTTGCACATCACTAACTGCATGATGTTTGCCAATTCCTTCGGTAGATGGCGCGAGAAATTCAGCCGCCATCTTTTTGTCACGTGATTTGATCACGTCACGTTCTGAGCATCATCCACGGGAATCACAGACATTGCTTTTTCTTGCACAGACAAGTGATGTTTATCTCTTATACGATGATTTAGGTGATTTTTGAACATTATTTACAGTATAATTTGTGTGCTTTCTAGAAGCTATAGCATACTATTCTGCTATTTTAAGACTGCCTGCCTAATTATTTGATTTGGTAAGTGAGCATGATACTGATACATATATGATGTAGATTACTTTGAATTATTATGTATTACAGATTACAGAACCATGCCTAACCCGCAATATACTCAAAAGTTTCGAGACGCATGGTTAAAGGATCCTAGTTTAAAAGAATGGCTGTTGGTTATTGACAGCACTTTAGGAAGGGAAGCTAAATGCAAATTTTGTAGTAAAATAATTACGAGTCGTTACGCGACCTTAAGAGCCATGGTGAATCCAAAAAGCATAAGGAAAACGCAGGCGTTTTTTTAGGGAGATCATTCCAAGGAAAAGTTCAGCAAAAAATTCCATTTACTGCTGTTACTGACCAAGAAGATACCAAGTCTGCTGAAGGGAGATTAGCTCTTTTTATTGCCCAACATAGCTCTATAAATATATCAGATCATTTAATAGATATGTATAAAAAAGCATTTATTAACTGCTCTGTCTCTAAGAATATGCAAATGCATAGAACCAAATGTAGTAATCTAATAAAAAATGTTTTATCGCCACATTTTGTCAGAGAATTATGTGAGGATATTGGTAATTCTCCCTTTAGTATTTTATTAGATGAGTCAACAGACATTACGGTCGATAAATATTTAGGATGTACAATAATCTATTTTAGTTATAAGACGAAACAAATAGTGAACTCATTTTTAGATTTAGTAGAATTAGAAAATTGTGATGCTAATGCAATTGTTGATGCTGTTTTAGAGACTTTAAAAATTTTTAATTTAAACCTTGCTAATCTAAAAGGTATTGGTACTGACAATGCGTCCGTCATGGTGGGAATCAACAATGGCGTATACGCAAAATTGAAAGAACGGTTCCAAACCTAATTTTAATCCGTTGTATTTGCCATTCTTTGCAGTTGGCAGTTTCTGCAGCTGCTAAAGAGTGTTTACCTAGGAATCTAGAATTCCTAATTCGAGAAACTTACAATTGGTTTCAACATTCTTCTTCTAGGCAAATAAAGTACAGGCAATTATATAATACTATAAATGAAGGCAATGATCCCTTAGAAATAACAGGGATGTCAGCGACACGATGGCTTTCCATTGAGTCTGCCGTTACACGAATTTTTGACCAGTGGGTTGAACTGAAAACTCATTTTTCAATTGTTAAAGATAGCGACAAATGTTATACTGCCCAAATGCTATACGAAATGTATAAAGATGATACCAATTATGCCTTTATATGTTTTCTCAAGCCAATTTTAGGTGAGGTTCAAAGAGTGAACAAAACCTTTGAAGCAAAAAACGCAGTCATGTAAGCTTTTGGAAGACGTGACTATGTTGTTAAATTGTTTAATAAAGAAAGTAACAACACCAAACAGCCGTTTCAAATTATTTTACGACGATATCGAGATATTTGTTGTGCGCGACAATTATTTGGGATATCTTATAAATAAAATAAAAGAAATGAAGGAGGCCGGTTTCTCAGATGAGGCAAATCTCCGAGAAAGGTGCATTCGTTTCCTCACAAAATTAATTAAAGAGATCACGCAAAGAATGCCTGATAATATTGACATTTTAAAACAAATCTCAATTTTTTCAGTCGAAAATACACTGCGCGTAATTAAACCTGATTTAATAAACATTCTCGAGCATTTCGAATATGATCCACAGCTAATTGAAAAAGTTAGTATTCAGTGGAAAAATATTACTTTAAAGCAGTGGGAAAATACCCAAAACACTATTGATTTTTGGTATGAAGTTCATTCGGCGCAGGACTGCAATGGAGAGTACCCATTTCGAGATTTAGCGACAGTGGCATTATCATTATTAGTTCTGCCAAATTCAAATGCTGAAGTAGAACGGCTTTTTAGCCAAATGAATTTAATAAAAACAAAGTTGCGCAACAGAATGAAATTACCTATGCTAAAATCAATTTTAAACATTAGATCTGGGTTGCAACGCGTAAATAAATGTTGTCATGACTATGAAATCCCTTCGGCGGTTTTAGCAAAAATAAAAAATATGCAGAGCTATAAACCACTAGAATGGAAAAGTGATAATGACATCCTTGATGACGAGACGTTAAATATACTTAACTAATCCCGTTTAAAAGATGTAAATTTCTATTGTTTATTTCTATCCGTTTTCAATTAGATCTCAGGAGTTTCTTTTTATTTATTTTTTTGTTCTAATAATTTTTTTATTTTTTGACAGTATTTGTTTGACTGTATTAATAGTGAATTATTTTTATTTTTAGAAAGTGTATTTTTTATTATTCGTGCAAGGACTAAAATTAATGCGTCTATTTTTGTTTCGTTTCTAGATAAAATATATTTTTGCAATATTACCAAATGTTCTGCTTTTATTTATAGATTTACCTTTAATATTTACAAAATATTCAAAATATATTTTCACAATATAGTATTACTTATTTGAAATAATATATGTCCAAAGATCTAAATTAGAGTAAAAACTAAAAATACATAATATGCGCACACGCCTTTAAAACCTAAAACGTAATTAACTGCAAAATGAGGGTTAGCTATAACTAGTAAATTTTCTGGTAGATTTATGAAATTCATAATTTTCATCTAGTAGATTTCTGGTAGATCTGGCAGTGTGATTTAGTAGATTTGATTACCGAAGTGTTGGCAACCCTGGCACGCTGGGATAAGGGACAATGAGACGGCGGACACTCTGGCGAAGACAGGATCAGCGTTGTAGAGGAAGAGACCTCGGCGCACGTTTTGTGTCGCTGTGAAGCTCTGAGCACTATAGGCAGACTATACTGGGGTCCATTACTTTGGACCCTCAGGACGTCAAGGAGTTTGGACTCAAGGCGATTCTCAACTTCGCTAAAAGGGCGAGGCTTGTGATCTAAGGATTATAGAGGTGCATAAGGGCCCGCTTAAGCGGCCTATGCACTGGCTCCTTATGGTGGCCGGAATGCCTCTAATTTCAAGATTCATTCATTCATTCAAGAGTTCGCCGACATGTTGTTAGTTTACGGTAAAGCTCGTCAGAATTCAAATCTTGCAGCTCAAATTTATCGCGACAGATTTCGCCAACGGGTACACCCAGACAGAAGGACATTTGTGCAAGTGTACCAAAGACTTCGAGGTACAGGAAATGTTCAGCCCACTAATATTCGCACTCGTGAAAGACAGGTTACTGTAGAACAGGAGGAAAAAATTTTAAATATCGTGGAAATCAATGCAGATATCAGCACTCGAGACTATCGCATACCATAGTCTATAGAATGCTACGGGAAAATTTGTTTTATCCCTAACATGTACAACGAGTGCAGGCCTTGTTACCAGAAGACTATCCTCGCAGACTAACATTCTGTCAGTGGTTTTTGCACAAAAACATTGAAAATCCGGATTTTTTTAGAAACGGACGAATGTACTTTTATGCGAGACGGGATATTAAATTTCCATAATACTCAAACGTGGGCCCAAGAAAATCCTCATAGGTGAAGGTCGTAATGAAGCGTGTGTGGAAAGGGGAGGACGACATTTTGAACACCTTATTTAGATACAAAAAAGTGCAGTGTGGGTTTTAAAAAGAAAAACAATGTATGTATCAAAATCGTGTTCCTTATTTATAAATGGATTTTGCTAATGCGTTCAATAAACTTTCACACACCATGTGAAGCGCTGCGACAGTTAGTGGTAAGTCCGTTTTTTCTAATTGTTTGCATTTTACGAGTACATTATCAAATAATGAAATAATACCTAAGAGGCAAAAATAACAAACTCCATCTTTATTTACACTGCGTTCCATCGTATTTTGCGTCTGGCATTGCGGCGTTGTCAGATTTTATTTTACCTTTAAAGTCGCTTTTCTCTAAAAAAAAAAATGCCGGTTTGACCGCCATGTTATATGAAACTTTTTGCTTCTTTTAACCCCCTCTATCACCCATTTAACTAATGACTATCATAACGTTTACACCCTGTATAAGAACAATAACAACATAGAATGGGTAAATAAATGTTTCAATCCATAGGACAATGCCTGTACATGGATCGGTCGTATGTTTGACAATTATAGAAGGTTCAAGAATTAGCGGGCAGACCGACAGAGAGGACAACTAGAATGAGTGACATGTTTTTCCATACAACATAACATCTCATCTTCTAAGCTTTTCGTGAAGTAAAATGGTTATTGAAAATTTTGGTCTAAGAATATAAAGAGGGGAGGAGAAAATTATACATAAGCCAACTCCCATACTTCTGCATTCTGATACTATTGTAGTATAGTATTGGTTTTATATAAAAATGTAACCCCAACTACTTATTGGGACGTCCTTTTTAAAATTCGTTCGATGTTTTATCTTATCTTCTCCAAGGTCATAAGGACCATTTTCTATCAATTTTACTTACCACACAGATGAAAGGAGTAGCAATCACCCAACAAAACTTCCACCAACTGGTTGGATAGTATCCAATCATTTCCTTGATACCATCATAGAATCTGTTCACTCCAAAGGCCCAGGATATTGAAATGCATTCGAAGAATATCAAAAACAGTAGGCAAAATCCGCTCACGGCATAAGAGTCCAGTATTTGGAAGACGTACATTCCACCCTGAAAAATAGTATGTGTTCAAATATATACTGACTGAAAAAAAGGTAAACACCTTGTTTATCCGATTTTAATAACGTTTGGCATATATTTTCAGTGTCCCTTACTAGCAAAATGATTAAATTTTCAGCTTGATTCGTCAATTGACTGCAGAAGCTGGTTCAATAATGTGTTGAGGATTTCTTATACGCCTGATATCCTGTTGGGGTATCTCATTCCAGGCTACTGCAACTTCGTGAGTAAGAGCTGCTAAAATCTGTTGGAGATAGGTCAGGCGATCGTGGTGGCCAAGGTAAACGGTTGATGCGATGTTGATCCATGAAGGCTCAGGATGCTCTGGCAACCTGCGGTCTAGCTAACAAATCGGGCTTTGGATCGTGTTTAGGTATGGAATATAGCGTCGGGCTGGCATATTGCCTCTAAATTAGTGGGTATCTGCTACCATAAGCAATATCACCCCATACCATAACTCCCACGGTGTGGTGAACGTAACGCTCTCTGTCAAATTGTGGGTCAAGTCGTTCACCACGTCGCCATTTCACTCTTGCGCGACCATCGTGCATCCCCAGACAGAAGCGGAATCCATCACTAAAGACCAACTGATTCCATTCCCGGTCCGATAGAATTCTTTCACTATACCAGAGCAAACGGTCACGCCGATGTTAAGCTGCGAGAGGCAGCACCCAATGTGGGCGATAAGAAAAAAGGCCCAACTGTCGTATTCGGCGATGTATCGTACCCATACCAACCATCCTTTCATGCTCTTCAGATCACTGATTAGCGATGGCTCGAGTACTACTAAATCTGTCTCTCAGAGCCAGAATTCGACCCCTCTCAAAGTCACTTAGCTGGGACTCCCGGTGAATTCTACGCACTCTAGGCATTTTGGGCAATCACAAAAAGGCTTCTCAATAAGCTACATGAAATTTAACATTTAATTGACACCGTAAATGTACGAAAACTGAATGCTTCTTTATCACCAAACAATACACGCAGCCACCACAAAAACTCAACAGAAAAACCTGACCATTTTAAAAAATTCTTGAATTCAAATAAATATACGTAGGTGTTTAGCTTTTCTTGTCACTCACTATATTTAAGAGTCATGAATAATTACTAATCGATTTTAGTTAAACAACTCTTACTGTTCAAGGAACATCTAATGAAAATCACAGTATGAATTTACGTTTTAATCGTCGTTGAACGATAAATATAGTTTCAAAAAAGCTGGATACACCTTTATCGTTCAACTTTGAGTCACCAAACGGTTTTATATTTTATTCCATTACCCTGCTGGAAGGGATTCGCAACGTGGTGGGCGACAAGGCCAACGCGCTCTATGTCCGCGGCGCCCATATCACCGATCCCCCCACCCTCTACACCATCACTCGCCCCCTAATTTTTCACACCTCTTTTTTTTAAAAAATGGTCAGGATGCTCTGAATCGTCAAAAAACTAAATTCAAGCGATTTTTATTTTTGTTTATGGATTTTTCTTCGCCGCCACTGGACCGATTTTCGAAAACTACAAACATTTGTCGTCCTTCGCATGGAAGTAACCTTGTGTAAAAAAATCATCCAAATCTAAGCAGTACCTTCCAGGTTATAGGCGGTCAAGGATTAGCGAAGGGACATACATACCGACAAACCGACCGAAATGAGTGACATGGTTTTCCTTTTTCTGTCATATAACATCCAAAAAACGCTATATCTAATTTTCGAAATTTTTTGCTGTAACAATATTTGTTTGGCCGGTAGCGTAGGAAGTAATACAAATGTTGAAACAAATCAATACATATACATACATACATTTATATTGAGACATCAACTTTTGTTTTTGATGTGAAACCTCGCCTATACAGGGTGTCCAATAAGTACCACGACAAACTTAAGGAGAAGGTAGGCTTTGGACTGAGCTCCCAAATAACAAAAACGTACATTTATAAAAGTGTCACCGTTTTTGAGATATTGATTGCTTTCTTAAATTTTAAAAAACGAACCTTTTCGTCTGTGGTCTTTAGCTGCATATACAAATAAGGTTATACTTTGTTCATTTTTTCTACAAAACACTTCTAGATAGTTGCTTTATCATATGCAAATGCAATGTCGTTAAAGAATATTAAAGAACCATGATAAAATAAGGAATGTTTTGAGATTTATAACCTTCTGATTCTGTTTCCTCAACTTTCATAAAATCATATCAGGGGCAGGAAATAATGATGTAGCTTTGTACTATTTAGCATGTCACTGATCGGTAATCACTGCAACTTGAATTTAAATCCAATAATTACATTGTAGTGCGTGTCAGTGACTTCCAAATAGTACGTGTGGTGCCTTTCTGAAATCTGTATTCAATGAGCAATCTTTTTATTCAATATATTGCAGTTATAGCCCAGTACATTTTTGTTTCATCACAGAAGTGCTAGCCAAGATCTTTGCTGCCAACTCCACCATGGACGTCCCCCCCCCCAACGCTCAAGTGCCGTCAATTCAAAGGGTTCCCTACACTTTGCGGGAACATTCAGGCATAAGACCGTAAGACGAGTGCTCTTGTCGCTCGACATCAACAAAGCTTCTGGTCCGGACTTGATTCCTGACATTGTACTGAAGAGGTGTGCAGCGGAGCTTGCTCCAGTTCTTTTCCGTCTCTTCCAGATATCTTATGAATCAGGCGCCTTCCCTGAAAACTGGAAATTTGCTCATGACCAACCCATCCCAAAAAAGGGATCTAAGATCGACCCCTACAATTACAGGCCTATAGCTCTGCTTTCTGTTATAAATAAGTAAGGTGTTGGAGAGATGCATAAATCGCGAGCTTCTGGACTACCTCGATCGTCACAGCTTGATTAGTGACAGGCAGTATGGTTTCCGGCACCAACGATCCACAGGGGATCTCCTAGCTTACGTCACGCAATTGTGGAGTAAACTCATCCAGTCTTATGGTGAGGCCCATGTCGTTGCTCTTGACATCAGGAAAGCGTTCGATCAGTCGTGGCACGCTGCCCTCTTAAGCAAACTTCCATCCTATGGCCTCCCAGGAAAGCTTTGCAGATGGGTGGCTGGCCGCAAGATATCCGTCGTAATTGACGGGTTCTCCTCTTCATCCCACAACGTCAACGCGGGTGTTCCCCAGGGATCGTCTTGGCTCTGACACTGTTTCTCTTACATATCAACGACCTCCTTTCTTGCACGATCAACCCAATCTACAGCTTCGCTGATGACAGCACTCTACATGCAGGAATTCAGAGTGACAAGCCGATATCTGCTGCTGAGCTGGAAAAAAGGAGGCTAGCGACGACATCCTCTCTGACAAGAGACCTGGAGGCCATCACATTGTACAGTTCAGTGCTCCCAAAACACAGTACTGTATTTTGACGAACAAAAACCGTCCTAGCGCTCATCCGGTTTCGATGAAGGACCGAGTTCTGTCAAAGAGCCATTCATTTCGGCTGGTCGGAGTCGAGATCATCGAGGACCTGATCTGGCACGAACACATCTCGTCAATAGCTGCAGTTGCTGTAAAAAAGCTAGGCTATTTGTGTACGGTTAAGTGCTTTTCTCCGCATGACCTTCTCACTCTATACAAGGCCCAGATAAGGCCTAGCCTCGAGTATTGCTCACACATTTGGGGTGCTGCCGCCCTGACTACATTATCCATGCTCGATGCTGTCCAGAGGAGGGCGGTCCGACTGATCGATGACGATTCTCTAACAGACAGTCTCGGAACTCTTTCGCACCGGAGGGCCGTCGGCGATCTAGCTCTTTTCTATCGCTACACCAAAAGGCTTTGCTCCTCAGAGCTCTCTTCCATAATGCCGCCGCGCGATGTGATTGCCAGACAGACCCGTCTAACTTTGGCGTCCCATCCTAACCGTGACGAGCTTCGTACATCCAGAACTGGGCGATACGACCGCTCCTTTGTCCCGAGAGTGTCGAGACTGTCGAACAATCTACAAGAGGGAGCTTTTCCCAGTTCTTCTAACCTTAGGCAGTTCAAAAATCGTATTATCAAAATTTCTTTGGGATCATCATAGCAGCCGCGGTGTTCCGGCATTTAAGCTTCTGCCTGCGCGACTGCTTCGATATAAAAAAAAATGATAGTCAATGTTTTTGTTATTTGGGAGGTCAAGCCTACCTTCTCCTTAAGTTTGTCGTGGTACTTATTGGACACCATGTAGACACTGATGCTTTTCTGTAGTAAGGTACCATAATATAAGAGAGAAACGCAATGCATCGTACGCCACTGCTAACCAGGTGTAGTGTGTCTCTGAATATGATCAGATCCGCCCATAGGTGTATACAAAGACGCGCCGCGTTAGCAGTAGCGTACGATGAGCTACGCTAACCTGTTCCATTCTGATATGGTAGCAGTGGCCCTTTTAAGACGTATGATAGTATAGAGTTGAACCTTACCTGTGATATACAGGATAGACCCACTAAATACGACAACGCACAAACAATGGCAATGAAGATTTCTTTCCGTTTACGCAGTAACGCGGGCCATTCGTCGACGATGGCTGTAACAAATCCTTCCATCGTACAAAATTGTGAATCTAGACCGATTAAAAGTATCATGAAGAAAAATAGACAAGCCCACAGCGGAGAACCGGGAAGCTGCAATACTGCTGAAGGGTACGCCAGGAACGCTAGACCAGGACCTGGAAAAAAAAAGTTATTTGAATATAATTGGCAGTACACTTGCTAATCCGGCATATACAAGATCATTTAGAAAATCATGGCAATATTTGAAGGGCCGACCGGAACAACGTTGTATGTAACAAAACAGCTCAGTGGCCGAAATTAAGAAAAACAAATTTGAACCATTTTTTCAAATGACTGCGTCTATAGTTGGCCAGCACAATAAAGAAACAATAGTTATACAAGGTTATTGTAATTTAAAAATGTGATACCTATTTTGCAGCTATGGGAACCATTTTTATGGAAAACGCATGTAACAAGGTTGTATGATCGCGATACTTACAATGTTGTTACAGGGAGGCTTTAAATGACTATAAGCAAAACAAGTATTTTCAGCAGTTCTATTTATTAAGGGAACCAAAGTACACAGTATCATATTTTTAATAACAAAAAAACACGTTCTAAGTTCATCAACGTGTTTCGAAACCAAAACTGAAACTTAAATAAATATTACTGGGTTGCAGTTAATTTCTCATAAAATGTTACATACTTAAGCGGAATATAATCACTCATATCCTTAAGGATTTTCAATTTTTCATCTTTGATTGGAAGAACGTTCTGATACATTATAGGTAATTTTTCAGATGATATGATTTCAGTGGCAAAAGTCATTGTTTCTTTTCTTTTACGATTGCTTATGGGAAATGAATTCCAGGGCTGCATAATATTTTGAGATTTTTTCATTCTCAAAGTAGCTGGAGAATCAGCGGTAGGTTGCAGCCACAATCCTTGTGCAATTTTACATTTGGGGTATTTCCATATACAACATTCCAAAGCTGTTAAATTCTCAAAGAAGGCTTGGTGCATCCAGACAACTTTAAAAGGATTTTTAACTTTGGCTTTAGCAATGACATTGACCCACTGGAATGGTTCATAAACCATAGATATTCTTTTTTGCTTACGTGCATACAACGTTGTTACGCGGAAGACTGAAATGGCGCGCTTTACAAATACGCGTCACAGTGATTGATGCGAGTAAACTGGCGGGTCTATGTTGTCAACGGGTCCCAATAGGCACATACTACGTTGTTTTACGGAAATCTCATTTTATAGAAAAATGTTATATACAACGTTGTTCAGGCCGACCCTTCATTTATAGAACACTAAATAAATAAAAGTTACAAAAAGAGTTTATACAGGGTGTCCCAACGAAAATAGCAGTAGTTTTATGTGCCATCTGGGAAAGTTATCAACAATATGTTTTCGTGGCAACCTTGATATGTTACTAATGCATATTTTTTCAAAAATAAAAATTTATTTGAGCTTAAGGTGCAAACTGTTTATGATACTCGAACAGCCAATGTTAATTATCCAATACATAGATTATCCTCCACAGAAAAAAGCCCCATTTACATGTGTTTAAAGTTTTTCAAAAATCTACCAAATTAAATTAAAAACATAAACAGTTTACATAAATTTAAAAAGACTATTAAGCAGTCTCTAGTACAGTCAGAGCCTTATACCATAGATGAGTTCTATGGGAGTTGTAGTTTCAGATTATAGCTGTTTTAAGATAAATAACCATGTAACACAAAAAAAGGTCTCAGGTAAACTACTATAGTTACGGTGATAGTGACGCAACATTTCATTTTGTAGGGGCTATACAATTTTTGTAATGTCATTGTACAATTTAAAATATACATTATTATTATTACCATTTGCTCTGAATGGTCATTACACCATTCTGTGGATTTTTGTAATCTTTGTGTTGAACAAACTTCATTTCTGAGATTGAAATTTTCCTCAGTTGTAGTAAACTAGATTTTATGCACCCTTAACAACTAAAAACATAATATTTTTTTACCTGAAGCAGCTACGTCAGCGACGGGTCTCTGTTGTTCATGTGCCATGAATCCAACGACAGAGAAGATCACGAAACCAGCAAACATACTTGTACTTGAGTTCACTGAGCATACAATCAAAGCGTCCCTGAAATAAATAAACATTTATTATTTTCTTTGTACAATACAGTATAACCAGAGCCCTGGTACTTAACAATGTGGAGTTATTTAAGTTTGAACAAGCTCCAATGTTTTTAGTGCACGGGGTAGTTTTGTTGGAACTTTTCTTTACAAGACATATTATTATGTCTGCGGAAGGTAGGGAAATCTCGAAACAATTAACCGAAAAATCTCATTTTCTCGTATTGATACAACAAAAAAGGTTTACTTGACAGAAGTGTCTAAAGCTAATGGTTTTCCAGATACTTGTTTTTAAAAGTTAAAAGGAATTATTTATACCATGGTGATAAAACATGTTTGTAACATAATAATCCAGTTGCTTTGGATAATATCTGAGTAGCGTTGCTATGGTTTCAAATGTTTGTCATAATGTTGCTTTAAACTTCATGAATAATGAAAATATATGTAATAAAAAGTTAAAAAAATTAACTTTGATATGCGGGTTAAAATTGGGATAGTACATACAATTATGAATATTTTAGAAATATGCATTCAGATACCATATACAAAAAAAGTGTGCAATATTCTACCAGCGGTTTCTAGAGCTCAAAATAGGAAGAAACATAGGTCGACAAACGTCCCCTAAGGGCGCTACGGTCTTTTAAAGGGGCTCCCCTGAAGATGGTGTTTCCTTAATATTTCCGAAACGTGTTGAGATAAAGACATAAAATTTGGTATCCTAGCCTAGTTTTTTATGCTGCTTTTAGAAATATTAACAATTTTAGGCAGTTTTGTTTGGAAGCGTAATTAACAGGGACGGACTCAGGTTATTTTAGCCCCAAAATTTTTGTGTGATTCTATTTTTGGAATTCAATTCTAGAATTTGAAAATTTAGGGTTTTCTACATAAAAAATCGATAATATCGATAAATTGTGCCATTTTTGAATAAAATCAAACTAAAAAATTTGTCACATGTTAGGAAATGTGCCGCGAATTTAAATGAATTGTTGATTACACATAGTTAGCCATGACTGCAAACAAAAGTTGTTTTGATTTGTTATGACTTATTTTGACGTTAAGCTGACATTGTTAGCAGTGTAAAATTACTAGATTAAAATCAAAATTTTTATTAAATCGATTTGAAATGCCCAGACTTACAGACAGAGAACTGGCTGACATGCATTTTGTGTACGGGTTTTGCAATGGCAGTTCATTGGCAGCCGTAAGAGAATATCAAAGAAGATTTGCCAATCGCATAGTACCTGGACGTCGAATGTTTACTGATATTCACAGGAATTTGTCAAACCATGGACGTTTTCAGCGCATTCAGGGCTCAAGAAGGCCACTGGGAAATCATCTTATGAATATGTTTGAAAATAATCCGCAAATTGGCATACGAAATGTTTCAGAAATTATGGATATACCTCGATCAATAGTAAGAAAAATTTATGAATACCTATTTGATAGTTATCCTAAAAATAATAATTTTAGATAGGAAGAATGACAAGAATGCAAGGATTACATCCTTATCATTTTAAACGGGTGCAGAATTTAACGGAGGCAGATTTGTTACCACGAATCGAGTTTTGCCAGTGGATATTAGCAAATGAAAACACGATTCCTAGAATATTATGGTCGGATGAGTCAATATTTACTAGGAATGAAAATCCAAAAGTTGTTCACCGTACAAATTTCCAACAGATTTTCATTGAACTTATGGCCAGGAGTAATTGGGGATCAAGTAATTGGGCCAATTGTACTTCCCAATCGTCTTAATTCAGAGGTGTATCTGAACTTTCTTCAGAATGAGCTCATGGATATAATACCATTGGATGTGCGCCATCAGTTTCAAGAAAATATGTTTTTTCAACATGATGACGCCCCTGCATATTTTGGACGCAATGTTCGAAATTGGTTGAATGTCAATTTTCCAGACAGGTGGTTAGGCCGAGGAGGTCCTATAGCGTGGCCGCCACGTTCACCTGACCTAAATCCATTGGATTTCAATTTTTGGGGGTCATTAAAAAACCTAGTTTACTCGACTGAAGTAAATACTCAAGAATATTTACTTCAAAGAATCCATCAGGCTGCAAATGAAGTAAGAAGAAAAAGGTTTTTCACTTTTCGGGCTACGCAATCATTAGTTCGTCGAGCGAGACTCTGTATCCAACAAAATGGGAATTTATTTGAACACTTATTGTAAAGCTAGTTTTAAGTATATCCAAATGTATGTCTTTTTTTAAACAAATTTCAATTTCGTTCGTAGAAAAAAATTATTTCTTTTGTTTTTGACTATGTTGCAATAGAAATATGTATTTATGTAATATTTACCAATCATTAAATTAGCTTTTTCGTTGCCATGGCTAATTATTCAACAATTCATTTAAATTCGCAGTACATTTCCTATAATGTGACAAATTTTTTAGTTTGATTTTATTCAAAAATGGCACAATTTATCGATATTCAATAAGAGTACATTTTTTATGTAGAAAACCCTAACATTTTAAATTCTAAAATTGAATTTCAGAAATAGAATCACAGAAAAATTTTGGGGCTAAAATAACCTTAGTCCGTCCCTGTTACATAGCTTCCAAACAAAACTGTCTAAAATTGTTAATATTTTTAAATCCAGCATAAAAAGCTAGGCTAGAATACCAAATTTTATGTCTTTATCTCAACACAAATATTAAGGAAAAACCATCTTCAGGGGAGCCCTTTTAAAAGACCGTTAGCGCCCTTAGGGGCCATTTGTCGACCTAATTTTATATATAAACTTTTCTTCCTATTTTAAGCTCTAGAAACCGCTGGTAGAGTATTGCACACTTTTTTCGGGACACCCTGTATAACAACTCATAAATAGTTTTGGTTGGGACACCCTGTATTTATATAACGAGTTGTGGGTATCTTAAACCCATGACTGAACATTATTCTACATGCCTGAAATCCATAAATCTATCCAATTTCATCATGTTTAAACCAACTTACTTTATGTCATCTTTTTGAGGAAAAACAGAACAAACGGCAAATCGTGGTACCTACTTGTAAACGTTATTGGTGAACTTATTGTAGCTACCAAGGGCTACCAGCGTCCCAAGTCCTAAGCCATACGAGAAGAATATCTGCGTGACAGCGTCAATCCATACTTCTGACTCCTTCAACTTAGAAAGGTTTGGCATGACGTAGAACTTGATTCCTTCCATGGCTCCTGGCAGAGTGATGCCTCGAATCAGTAAAACGCTCAGCAGAACGTACGGGAAAAGTGCCGTAAAGTACACAACTTTGCCTGTCCATTTCACCCCTTTCCAAATGCAGAAGTAGCAAATTATCCATACAAAAAGCAAAGTCCCTGCCAGCTCCCATCGGATAGAGCCCACGTGCTCTATACCTTCTGATATTTGCAAAGCTCGTCGTCTGGAAGAAAAGAATGGCGTCAAGCAGGTTGGCTCTACAGTTAAGAACATATACAATAGGGAAATTAAACGGATCAAGTCAGTCAAGCAGGCCCATACTGTTAGTCCATATAGCAGAAGCAGACGCGTGTAGAAAACATTTCTCTACCATTTCAAAGACAAATCCTATGATGTGTGGAATATGGCTAATAGGTGTCTAGAATTATCGAGCATATAATTATTCTAACATCAAAAAACTAAGGTATTACCCCCACCCCCTACAACTCCCATCCTCTAATTTATACCTCCAACATTTTTTTCAAAAATGATCAGAGTCCTCTGAAACGTTAAAAAACGACGGTTTTTTTCATTTTTGGCCTTTTTGTCCTTCGCTACTGGACCCATTTAAAAAACCTACAAAGTTTTTTCATCCTTGACATAATAGTAATAACACATACGTTCGAAGTTATAGAAGGGCCAAGGATTACCGGGCAGACACAGATAAATGAGTGGCATGATCTTTTGTGATGTAAGTATCATATAACATGAAAAAAACAATATCTATATCACATTCGAATTTTTTTGCGATTACAATAGTTCTTCAAGAAGATTGACTCTGTACTTCCCACAGAAAAAAAAATCGACGAAAAGCAATTGCATATGAGAAATAGAGTCAACCTGCGTGTAACAGATTTCAAATTCAAATAGACTAAATATAATTCCCATATTTTTTATTCTCGTATACATAACATGAAGTTCTAGTAGAAGTTGTTCAAATGAACCCCTCTTGAGAAACAAAATAATTACGCACATGTATAACAAAGACTAATGCAGCCTCCGTTGGTCCTATTCTGGGACGCGAGAGCTACGTTAAATTTACTTATGGTACAGTAATGCAAAAACAATCTCTCAAATATTCTTAATGCTAGGTTTTCGCTAGTTTTCGCAGAAAATGTAGCCTGCGCGGAGGTATTCCTATTCCCGTACCTTTTCCGTCAAACGAAGTCAATTTACTGGTGTTATCGGGCGATCGTGGGCCGTTTATAACACAACCTACTCTTCTCGAAAACAGATCGATATATTGAGATAAGTTTTGGTACATGCATATGTATTGTCAAAAGTCACATTACATGAACGGAATTGTTTTCGAAAGCATCAGTGGTATTCATATAGTTTCAATGTTAAATGTTGTGCCAGTGCTTTTTGCAAAAAAATAGTATCAGTATACTAAAGTCAAGTTGATTCAGCTTTCCTATTAGAGCATTTCATTCAAACGCACTGATTTTGAAAGAAGAATTATCTTATCAATAAGTATATCCCATTTTTTTATCCTCTTGATAAAATAGCAAAGGCATTTCGGTCTAGCAATTTTTTTAACCAACAGCGCAAAACTTCAAGAGATACTTTTCAAGCTTAGCCAATAAGGTTTTGAGAAAACGATACTTATTTTTGCAACCCAAAAAGGCCTACATTTTCTCGCTAAATGTGAAATTTCATCAAAAAAGGAAAATTCTGGAGCAAAGTGTATTCTTTTTATTATACCGAACAGCCTCTTAGCCAGAAGCCTAAATACTAGGCCTCCGCGGCTGCTATGAGGAGCTTAAAGAATGTTTGTTTATTGGATTTTTGAGCGGCCAAAAGCCTCCCTAGGCATAGTTGTTCCACAATCCGACAAAGGAGCGGTCGTATCGACCAGTACACGCTCAGGAATGGAGGCCGAAGTCAAGCAGTTCTGTCTGGGAAGCTCATCACGTCATGGAGCTCTGAGGTGCGTAGCCTGTTGACAAAGTGGTAGAAGGAAACTACTTCACCGACGGTGCGGCAGTGCGGAAGGATCCCGAGACTGGCCGCTAAAGAAGAGTCGTCGATTTGTCAGTGTACAGCATCGAGCATGGATAATGTAGTCGGAGCGGTAGCACCCCAATTATGTGACTAGTCTCATTTGGGCCCTGTACGGAGTGAGGATGTTATGTTGTGAAAAGCACTTCTTTGCTTCAAAAAAATAGCCTAGCTTTTTTCCAGCAGCTGCCACTATTCCAGATCAAGTCCTCGGTGATCTGGCCATCCATTGAAACCGCTAGGGCGCTTCTTGTACAAATATATGAACTTTTCAAATTATTACGTGCTGAATCTGCTCTTATATTTTACTGATAACATTATTTATTAATATGGCAATACTTACTCCCAGAATTCCTTTACAGGATCCGTCAGATCGTTGACAGAAATGTTATGCTGATTGACTTGGCATATTTTCGTGAAAGTATTGTTCGGGTTGAATTTCTCCCAACAGGTCAATCCTCTTCTGTCGTATGGATTGACACAGTATATCGTGTTCCAATAGTTGTTGCAAGTTCTCCACGGAACATCTGAAAATTTATACTTTGATTATAGAGCACAGATTAAATGAGAGAATTTTTAAAAAGTGTCGTCTCGTGATAAGTTACCCAGCGTTGAGCTGCTCAGATATATTTGTAACAAGGGGCGTTTTTACGGGGGGCTTTGAGACTCATGGTCCAGAGCTCCATATACTAAAACATTGGGAAGTGCAGAGTGCACCTTTTTGTGAAAAATCTTCAGTTTACATCTTCTTCAGTACTTGCGTAAAATAGTTCGTTTTAGTGACTTATTGAATTAGTTCACCAGTATTTCGCTGTTTTAGCACTAGGATAGCTAAGGAATTATCAAGAACGAACATTTTACCTGTTTTGGCCACAATAGGTGAGCGTAGTGAAGTCATGCGAATGACTTCTCTATGCATCTTCCGTTCTATATTCTTTATTCATAGTAAAGCACTGATCTCATTACCTTTTTTATAAACAGCAACAATTGCCTGAAGAAATTAACCATTTCCTTTATATAGAAGTCTCGTCCTTCTCAAGTAATTTTTCCCGAGTCAGATATGCGAGATATTTATATCCATGTTTGCATTAAGATTAACCGATTTACTCGTAGGACGTGCTTAATATGGTACAAATTTTGTATGATTATGAAATTGAAATAGACCCCTGATGCGTTATCTCATATTTGTAGACATGTTTTTCCTCCCACACTAATTTCTGAGGATAGCAAACAAGAGGAACGTTCATTAGGGTAATTTTACCGGAACTCGCAATTTGCTGGACTCAAATTTAGCTAAAATGGGATGAGTACATAGAAATCGAGGACAGATATCCATCAGCAGATGGTAGGCTTCAAACCCAATATCAGTACATAGATTGCTGTCCAAAAAGGTATCCTCACTTTTTCTTTGAACGGGCCAAGTTGTCAAGCTGAAATTTGGAAGTTAATAACGACAGTTGGAAATATCATGATGGTGCCTGTGCGCCAACTTGGAGCATTCCGCCTTATAATCAAGTTAAAAGCCACATAAATATACACTGAACTCAGCATTTTACTACATCTTCTCATAGATAGTTGCCAATAAAATGATTGTAACATTTAATATATCAAGCACCCCACGCTTTTTACTCTGGATTGAATTATTCTGTTAATAACTTAAATCTTATTATAATTTTATTTTGAGGTCATTAATTATGATTGATTGTTCGACCATCCACTACTGTAATACAAACTCTTTGTAATTAAAGATAATTTTCTACTTTTTAGTTCAGATAGCTATTAAAGCGTGTTTTTTTTTTGTTTTTTCAAACTATGATTTATTTACTTTTACCTCGATTGTATTGATCTTTTCGGCAGGCGCCAGGTACACTCATTGGCATGAATGTATAGATGTGAGTTCTTGATTGTATCCACGGTTTGACTTTCACAGGGTAAACTAAATGATGTTTCATTACTCCAACTTTGAGTAAATCTGACCACAATGCTTTCCATTATCCAGAATACATTATCAAGAACTACATTTTCTCTATAATCTGTTTTTTTATTCACGTCGATATACAGGGTTCCTTAATGATATGGGTGTGAGTCTACATGGAAAATTAATGTTAGTTTGCTTTATAAACTATGGTCCAAAAATGTTCCCTTACAAAAACACGGTGTTCAAGTTTTAGGAAAAAATGGAAATTAATTAATATTTTCAGAACTGCTTCAGATATTTCACTGATATTTAGTACGTAGTGAAAGTTTATAAAGTTGCATATTTTTCAATGCAAAAATAATTTTTAGCTTTAACAGTGGCGTGCGTACGGGTATTGACTCCGATATTTAAAAAAAATGATACGCCAATTGTTTTTTGTGAGATAAAAATTATTTTTGAATTTCCCGTTCAATTTAAAACAAATGATTTCACCTGAATTGTTTTCCCTCGATGCGCCATTTTTGAGTAAAAAAAACATGTTCTGTTCGAGAAAATTAATGTAATAAATGAAGAATGCAATTTAGCAATAAATATCTAGTTGATCTGGAATATGTCACTGGCTTTTGACATCTGACAAGTCTCTGTTATTCAAATCTGTTCGTTGTGACATATTTTTCATTATTTAGTCTTTACAGTGGTGAATTATTATATAAATGCAGAAATGGCGGAAACGCCTTACGTATATGGCCTTGCCGACTGTAATGGTGAGCAAGCCAGACGGATTTATTACCAGAGATATCCCGATCGTGCTTTGCCAGATAGTCGAACCTTTTCTATTATTCATCGTCGTCTTGTTGAAACTGGTTCTGTCCGACAAGGAACATCTGAAGGTAGACCTCTAAGTGTGAGAACACCTGAAATTGAGGAAGCAGTGCTGTACGAAGTCGAAGAACATCCTGAAACGAGTACGAGGAAGATCGCTAGACACTCAAATATTTGCCATCAAATTGTTGGGAGAATTTTAGTGGATTTTTTGTTATATCCTTACCATACTTTGAGAGTACAGGCATTACTTCCCATTGATTTTCCAAGGCGTGTGACCTTTTGTCAGTGGTATCTTCAAAAAATTACACAAAATCCGCAATTTGAATCAATGATTCTGTTCACGGACGAAGCTAATTTTTCTCGAAATGCCATTCAGAATTTCCACAATAACCATTTGTGTTCAGAAGAAAATCCCTATGCCGTAACCGAAACCCATTTCCAACCAATTTTCGGTTAACGTATGGGCAGGAATTATTGGCAACCACTTTATTGGCCCATTCTTCTTGGCGGGACGACTTGACGGACTGACTAACCTCAATGTTCTTCAACAACAGTTGCCTTTGCTGCTTGATGATGTTCCGTTAGTAATAAGAAACAATATGTGGTACATGCATGATGGTGCACCAGCGCATTTCAGTGTAGCGGTTCGTAATTATTCACAAACTGTTTATACAAATCGATGGATTGGCCGCGGTGGGCCCCAAGAATGGCCACCAAAGTCCCCAAACCTCAACAGTTTATACTTCTTTTTGTGGAGCTATCTTAAGACACTAGTGTACACAGGTCCCATTAACACTGTAGAGGAATTAAGAGAAAGAATAGTTGCTGCTTGTGATAAAATGAAAAACACTCCAAGGATATTTCAACGAGTGCGCAATTCCATGAGAAGGAGGGCGGAAGCATGTATACTAAGTGAAGGGGGCCATTTTCAACAATTTTTGTAATCATTTCGTTGGTTTTAATGTTATGTTTATGTTGTCAGTTGTTGTTGTTCATTACCCCTAATGTGCTTAATTTTTTCAATTAAATTAATAATAATTGTAAGTTAGACAATAGAACGGTTTTTATTTTTTTACTCAAAAATGGCGCATCGAAGGAAAATAGTTCAAGAGAGATCATTTGTTTTAAATTGAACGGGGAATTTAAAAATAATATCGCATATCATTAAGGAACACCCGGTATACAGCGGTTGAAATTTTAGAGGCAAATGGACATTTTACCAACAATTTTGCTTTTTCCTTTCATAACTTTTTTAATTCCCGTACGAAGTCAAAAATCATCAATTCATTCACGGAAAGGCTAAATTGCGTACTTACCTGATCGTAGGGACATGAAAAAGTAGAATATAGCCCAAGCTAATATCACGATGTAGTAGATGTTCATCCAACACGACATTACTGCAGCTGCATATCCAATTCCTGAAAAAAGGTATTGTCACTTATTTAATGTGGATCATACGTTTTGGGTCTCAGTGTGTTTTATTGTAGATTTGAAAAAGGAAGTGTTACGCCCATGCGCTGAGGGGCTAGATCATAGGCGCTCCCCCTCATCCCTTGATAATCCGGTTGGACCTTAAATTTTGCATACTTTGTGTACAATTTTAACGATTTTTGCGCTTCCTCCCCCTTAAGAAAATTTGCTACTCCCCCACTCTTCAAAAAGCTTTGATGGCAAGTACACTTCCACAAAGTTATCTCCTGCCTACGATCGGCACTGTCTGAGAAAAATCGCCCATCGGCTAGGTATTAGAGACCCATACGATTATGTGATTTATGTTTGTAATGCAGGAACATTTGACATAACAAACACACTGGAATTAATTGGAATCTAAAGGCTATTTCAGAGTGCCTAATCGGTTTCAACAAAAAAAAATATTATTCGTACGTATTAGCAACTGGTGCGTCCCAATTGTTTCCAAATTCGCTGTCCGAGATTATTTGCTGTTTCACTCCCGCAAAATTTGTCGTGATTTTACAAAACCATCGGCTAAACTTTCAGCCTTCTTTCTCCGAAGGCCGTCTGAATTACCGAAGGTGTATTTTTCGCTGAATGCGGCTGAAACTGATGCCGAGGATTCGGTCTGATCCCATGGCTAACCTTGAGACTTTCAAATAAAAATCAAGTACAAGAAGAAAATGTTGATGGAATTTTAAAATACATACGTTCTGAAATACCTATACTGAGTGAGAAAAAAAGGTAAACACCTAAGTATGTTTATCCGATTTTAATAATTTCAGTTCAGTGTCCCTTACTAGTAAAATTAGTTAATTTTCAGCTTGATTCGTCAACTGACTGCAGAAGCAGGTTCAATAATGGGTTGAGGATCCACGATTTCTTATACACTCATTGACACACATGATCATCGTGCTGATAAGGTGGTCGATATCCTACTGAGGTATCTCATTCCAGGCTACTGCAACTTCGTGAGTAAGAGATGCTAAAGCCTGTGGAGGGTGTTGCAAATTGAAGAGCCTGCGACCTATCATATCCCAGTTATGTTCAATTGGAGATAGGTCAGGCGATCGTGGTGGCCAAGCTGAACGGTTGATGCGATGTTGATGCATGAAGGCTAACGATGCTCTGGCAACATGTGGTCTGGCATTGTTTTGCTTGATTTTTCCAAGGCTTTAGATACGGTCAATCATGAGATTCTTTTGAGTAAGCAAAAATATGATGGCATGTCGGAAGTTCCTTTGAATTTCTTCAGATCGTACCTAACTGATCGCACCCAAAGAGTGAAAACATCTAGAAGAACTTCTGATGCACGGTATCTGTCATCAGGAGCTCCACAGGGTTCAGTACTGGGACCTCTTTTATTCCTAGTATACACATTCGATCTGCATGAGTATGTAGAACATTGTTGCATTCAAATATATGCTAACGATACACAACTAGCATTCCGCTTCAACAAATCCAACTTACATGAAGCATCGTATAAAATTATCCTAGATCTTGATAACGTATTGTAATAGACACTTTCTCCGCATCAATCCATCAAATACTGTCCTAAACATTCAAATTACAATATCACAAATCGAGTCTCCTTATTTATCAACGACATTAATATTCCATTTTTTGATTATGCTAAGAATCTAGGTGTTATATTTGATTCAAATCTTAGATTTAACTTACATGTGAATAGTATTATGAAGTCGAGTTATATGAAGATGAAGCTTTTATATTCTAGTCGCCATATTCTAAAGTTTAAGTGCCGGAAAAAGTTGTGTGAAAGCCTCATATTATCAATTTTAGCTTACTCTCTAGTCCTCATTTACCCATGCCTAGACTCAGTTTGCAAGTCAAAATTGCAGAAGCTTCAGAACAACTGTTGCAGATTCATATTTGGTCTTAGGAAGTACAGTAGCGTATCTTCAAAAATCAAGGAGTTACAGTGGCTCAGCTTATACAACTATTCCATGGCTTCATTGGTGCATAGAATTTTAAAACTGGTAAACCCGTCTATTTACTAGGTAAGTTGATTGCTCGTGAAAACCAAATTACTCTAAATCTGCGGCACAATGATCTACTTTCCATTCCTATACATCGTACGTCGGTCTTTGAAAGGTCCTTTACTCATAATGCGGTCAAGGTATACAATTCTTCACCAGCTATCTCTAAGAGCTTAAGTTTGCAGCGCTTCAAGAAGACAGTCAAGTTGCACTTGCTGGACAGCACATTGAGTGATAAATTCATTTTGCTGAACGATATCATGTTCTATTGTTTCTCTTCTTTGTATATGTTCATACTATATATTTACTCCTCTTTAATGCATTCTTTACAGCTACTGATTGATGTTGTTATTCTAATGTTTTGTGATGATGATGATGATTATTATTATTATTGTTATTATTATTATTATTATTATTATTATTATTATTAAATGCAAAGACCCCTTATTGATCCTGATCATTCATACACATGTGATGTGTATTTCCTAAATTGTACCTTTGAATATAGGTGCTATCTGGAAGACTCCTAATCCTCCAATGGTGAGCATTTGGCCTAGCGCGAGTTCCATGAAAAACATTGGGATGCCTGCCAAGATGAGGGTGATGAAATACGGTACCAGGAACGCTCCTCCTCCATTCTTGTAACACAAATACGGGAACCGCCAGACGTTACCTAAACCTATGGCTAAACCCACTACAGATAAAATAAAGTCTAGCTTGCTTCCCCATGTCCCTCTTTCGGGCAAGTGGGCGTTCTTTGAGTACGAAATTTGGTTCACTAAGTTTGGCACGTTGCTTAACGTCGGCAGTTCGATGTCTTCGTGACGGTTAAGCTTCAGGGTGTTCTCGTCGAATTCCTGGTGCATTTCTTGGCCCCTCTCAGTCATCTTGACAAAGGACGTTCTGCCAGCGTCAGCTCATGACAACTTTACCTGCACAGAAATAGAACATGTAATTTCTCAATTTTTTAAATCTAACAAAAATAAAAGTTTGCCACTATGCAGCTAATTTATAAAAATGTATATTACAATACACAATAGTTCGAGAACCAAAAAATCTGGGTAAAAGATATTTTTCGTGTTTGACTCCATTTTTTTGAACTAAATAAATAGTAAATGTGAATGGATATTGCATAGCTTATGAGTCTATAGAGTAGAGTGTAATTGTCGAGGCCTAAAATAAATTACATTTCGTCTTTCATTGTTGTACAGGGTTCTTCAGAAAGAACGCATGTTTTTCGAATGGGTACTACATCGAGTATCTCTGGTCCCGTGTCGATGGGGAAGGGCGTGTTGGATAGTGGGAGAAGTGCCGTTTCAGTTGGCAAGATGGTTTTGAACGTTGAGCATCGTATGTTCACTGTACGTCGGTACTTTCAAAATGACGAGTCTGTCGTTTGAACGCAACGTGAGTTTCGCGTTCACTTTCGTGTTCCACGTCGTGGGACAGTACCAGACCGTAACAGCATTTTGAGATGGGTGGAAGCATGTAACACAGCAGGTAATGTGATAAATAAAAAACCGCCAGTGCGAAACCGTACTGTTAGAACTCCCGAAAACGTGGACAGAGTGTACGTTGCATCTTGAAGAAGGATTTAGTGTTCCATCCTTACAAAATTCAAGTTTGTCAACAACTGTTGCCAGGGGATTATGCACAACGTGTTACTTTTGCACAGCTCATAATTGAACAGTTGGATAACAATGACATGACGTTGTTTATGAGTGATGAAGCACATTTTCATTTACATGGATACGTCAATAAACAAAATTGTCGATATTGGTCTCAAGTGAACCTCCAACAGTTGCATGAGCACCCGCTGCATACCCCGAAAGTTACAGTTTGGTGTGCAGTAGGCCCAACGCTGATTATTGGTCCTTATTTTTTTGAGGATGATGGAGAAAAAAATACTGCGAATTGAGAGTGTTACATCCACATGCTGAACAACTTTTTTTCACGGAACTTCGACGTCGACGTGTCCGTCTCAGAACAGTGTGATTCCAACAAGACGGGGCAACATCTCTCACACAGCTCGCACTTGGATGGCAAAAATTCCCAGCACGTCTCATTTAACGTCGTGGCGATATTCCATGGCTCCCTCATAATAAAATATTTTTCCCATACTTATTTTGACTGTACTACTCATTTAAAAAACATGCGTTCTTTCTCACAGACCTTGTATATCAAAAAGCAGCAACATGTGATTTACGACTTGTATACCCAACAAAACCAAATTTACTGCCTTTTTTTCCTAGTTTTCGTGATCTATTTATATTACTTTTTCGAAAGAAAATCGCAGTAATGCAGATTTTAATTTTATTTTCATACAATAATAATAGGCTTTTATTTAACCTGTCGGTTATCAGCTATAGAGCTGATCATATTGAAATCCATATAAATAGCACAAGAGTAAACCTTTCCAATATCTAATAATTCAATTCAAAAATTATATACACAAACTAAAAACAGCGTGGTTTCTTATACGTCAAGTTAAACGAGGAATGTTTTTTAAAATTATTCTTTCGGAGCACAAGTAATTATTTGTAACGATAAATACTTATTCACAAATCATAGAATTATTACATAAAAAAACTAAATCAGTAAACCTCATAATAGGTTTTAAAATGGTAAAAAAGGCAGTACTTGTATCATACAGAGGATAAAAGCAGTATAGTTTTAAGACTACTGCTTTTTTGTTTTGATAAATTGGCTTAGTGCTTTTATGCTTAAAAAATGTAGCTAATATGAAATATTTGTCAAAGTGAAAAACTAACTATTTTTATTAAATAACGTGATCAATTATATATTTTCAATTCTGCTGCAAATTGTTAAAAGGGCAACGTTTTCAAATTATATCAAATCATCTTGAAGCTTTTACGCCAAGGAGACTAGACGAATTCAATCCTAGCTTTAATTTTAATTAGGATTTTAATGGCATTTCTTCCTTATATCTACTTAAAGAATTTAACTGAGTTGTTTATATAGCCATCTCCTCAACGAATACTTAAGAATCTCATAAATCGGAAAAAACCTTTTTAACTATTTGCCACAGAATTGTAATCATAAAAGAAATAATGTATTGGCGACAAAATTTAAAAAAGGCAGTAAATGAACTTTTACTGCCTTTCACGTAAGTACGTTTATGGTATAGGGCTGTATAATTTATTTTTCGATATAATTAGTTCCTCTTAGATGGCTCTCCATGCGGAATTATAGTGAAGTGAACGTTAAAATGGCAAGAAGTTCGTGTGAAAAAAGTGTGCACCCGAATAGTGCCAGGTTTTAAAATACACCAGCTGTATTGAGATGTGGGAGAATGAATTGCGGAGTGAAAGGTATGTACAGGGTGGTCCATAAGTCCTTTGAAATTTCAAATTTGAATAAAATTTAACGGGTGAGCGTGAGCGGCGCGGGCGAGGTGAGGGCAGTATCTTCAGTGTCTGGGAATTCAGTCGCCATGGAGTGTTTCACTGGAGCGGATCGTGCTTTTTGTGTGCGCGCGTTTTATCAAAATAATGATTCGGCAACCATTGCGCGGCGTAAATATCGAGAATACCACAATTTACACAATTTTACAAAGTGTCCAACAGCTCAAACGATTAATAACTGGGTTGCTAAGTTCGAAGAGCCTGGTTCGACGTCAGATAAACAGCGGTGGGGTCGACCAAGGACAACTCGTATTGAAGAAAACATCAACATTGTGGCACAGTCTGTTCGTCAAAATCCTACCCAGTCTACTCGTAAGCGTTCCAGTGCACTAAACGTACCCAGAACATCTTTACAGCGGATTTTAAGGAAAGATTTACGTCTGCACGCTTAAAAAATTCAGTTAGTGCAGGAATTAAAAGATATTCAGAGATTAAACTTTGCGAATGAAATGTTGAATCGATTTTCTTCGCTCAATAATGTGTTGTTCTCGGACGAGGCTCACTTCCATTTAAACGGGAATGTAAATAAACAAAATTGCCGTTATTGGAGCCCCGAAAATCCAAAGCGTAAGCATCAGAAGCCCTCACACAGCCCTAAAGTTACAGTTTGGGCTGCTATGTCAGCGCATGGCATCGTAGGTCCTTATTTTTTTGAGGACGACAGAGGTCGCGCATTAACTGTTACTTCGGAGCGGTATGTAGCAATGATAGAAGAGTTTTTGACACCAGCGTTGCAGAATTTTCCAGGCTATAATACGCAGACCTGGTTTCAACAAGACGGAGCAACTGCCCACACCTCCAACACTTCTATGCCCGTCGTCTGTCAACTTTTTCCCATCAAAGTAATTTCTCGAAGAGGAGACATTTCCTGGCCACCACGTAGTCCAGATTTGACCCCAATGGACTTCTTTTTATGGGGCTACCTCAAGAGTAAAGTGTACGACACCACTCCGCGATCAGTTCATGTCCTGAAAGAAAATATCCGAAGAGAAATGGCAAGCATTACAGTGTTGACTTGCCGCGCAGTCATCGACAATTTTAGACGTCGTTTATATGAGTGCCGTGATCGTAATGGATTGCATTTAGACGATGTGATTTTTAAAACATAATTCCCATTCAATAAAGATGATAACAAAATATAATAATTCTTCATAATGTAACTAGTTTGGTTTTATTCCTTTTTTCCAGCTCAAAGGACTTATGGGCCACCCTGTATAATTATGATATGACATTACTTGCCAATCGACACAGAACCGATACGACAATATGATATTTTTTCATCATCTGGTGATTCCAGAAAAAAACGTCCATTATTCGGAGTATTTGCAACATTGTTCAATAACTGGCAAAACTTGCATTTTTTGCATAAATCTCCGCCATATCGGCTAAGCTATTTTGATTTTAGAAATCGATACTAAATTCGTTATTTGCAACCTTTCAAACACAACTCAAATTCTCAGACAAGCCGACGTCGAGTCCAGAAACACAAATAATGGCGAAGTGGTGCACAATGCGAAACACTAGCAGGATGTAAAAATGTCGCAGAGCAATGCCAGTCAGTATTTCTGGATGCTGGCCATGCAGATTGAAAGGAATTGCTCACAGAGCAGCTTTCCACCACTCATGTGCCAGGATGGATCGATTCTAACCGACTCGGAGGCTAAGGCGGGAGTGCCTGCCAGGATCATTGCTGCCAAACTCCTCCAACGCCCGAGTGCCGTCGATTCAAAGGGTTCCCACACCATGCGGGAAGTATTATTCAGGCATAAGACCGTAAGACGGGTGCTCTTGCTTGACATCAACAAAGCTTCTAGTCCGAACTGGATCACTGCCGTTGTACTGAAGGGATGTGTGGCGAAACTGGAGATTTGTCCAACCCATCCCAAAAAAAGATCTAATACCGAATATACAGCTCTGTTTTCTGTTATAAGTAAGGTGCACAAAACGAGAGCTTTTGAAGTACCTGGAGCGTCATCCTGTCTTATGGTGAGGCTCATTTCGTTGCTGTGGCCTGCTGCCCTCTTATGCAAACTTCCATCATATGGACTCCCAGAGAAACTTTGGATGACTTTCTCTCTGGACCAAGATATTTGTCGTGATTGACGGGTTCTCCTCTTCATCCCAGGGCGTCAATGCGGGTGATCCTCATGGACTGCTGTTGGCTCCGACATTTTTCCTTTTAAATACCACTTACCTCCTTTCGTGTACCATCAAAACACAGACTGTACCGTGACTAACAAAAAGCGCCACCGCTTTCGATGGATGGCCAAGTTCTACCATTAGCCATTAATTTTGGCTGGTCTGATTCCAGATCACCGAGGACTTGATCTGTCATGAACACATCTCGTCTATAGCTGCAGCTGCTGAGAAAAAGCTAGGCTTTTTCTTAGGGCTAAGAAGTAATTTTCTCCACATGACCTCCTCACTCTGTACAAGGCTCAGATGTAGAATGCTGCCGCCCTGACTACATTATCCATGCTAGATGCTGTTCATATGAGGACTTTCCGGCAGATCGATGCCACTTCTCTAATGGACAGTCTCGGGATCATTTCGCGCCGGTAGACCGTCGGTGATCTAGCTCTCACCTACCGCTACGCCAACCGGCTTTGCTCCCCCATGATTCCGGCGTGCGATGTGCCTGCCAGATGGACTCGCCTGACTTCAGCCTCCCATTCTAACCGTGTCGAACTTCATACATCCAGGACTGGCCGATTCGACCGCTCCTTTGTCCCTAGTCTATCGAAATTGTGCAATAATCTACATGAGGAGGCTTTTATCGTTGCGCTGGCATTTAGGCTTCTGCCTGCGCGACAGCTTCGCTATATAGAAAAAATTAACTTGAGTATTTTTCTAAAAATCTTTAGCAATCGAAAAATTGTTTGCGTGCATGTCCGCCTTCTTGAATCCCCCCCTTTTTATTTTGGCATCATCGGTATCAGCGACCTTGGAAACACCCGAAAGGTGTCTTTCTAGTTTTGGCCGCGTTTTAAGACTTAAACCACTGTTCTGAAATCCTGAAATCCCGTGCAGATATGGGCAACTAGTCGCACAGTTTTCAGTGACTTCCTTTATATATCTTATAAATAGATCAAAATTAGAGTCTGTCTTGCATGTTTAATCAACCATTTCAACAAATAACAACGATATCTCATAGTGACCAAAAATTCAATGCTGCAATGTAGTCTATCTACGCTACTGAGTCTGCTTGGATGTCACACGATATTCAGCCAGTGATGATTCAGTACACTTTTATAAGTTCCTGCTGGATTTTAAACCAGGGCATCCAGCATAATAGGGAAACGCTTTAACTTCCCAAACACAGTACCCCTGACCAGCTGTATTGAACACTCTTGTGTGATATACTTGATCTGGTACCAAATAATGCTACACCATCCCGCCGTACGACTTCTCAAGGAAACTCAAAAGTGCATCGGGAAACAAACATTTTGGTGCTACAAAATTTGTCACAGAATTGAAGGGTCATATTCAGCACGCTAAAGGAGCTTACATAAATTTCCGAAAAGTTCTGGGGCCCCATTGTATACCATTCCTCCAATCGCTTCAAAATCCTATTATTCAACAAGATACTGCTCGGCCCCATACTGCTAGAGCTACAATAAATAGCCTACCTCAATAATGCTCAAGTCGGTATCCTTTCTTGATCTCCTAGATTTCGAGACGTTTAAGCAATTGAACATGTATGGGATATAGTTGCATTTATTTTAAGCAGGCTGGATTTCACCAACATTGTCAAATCAACAAGCCATTATTTTCCACCAATAGGGTACCAGAAAATAGCTGTTCGTCAGATATAGCGAATGAGCTTTGCAATCCATTCAACAAACCAAAAGTTGTAAAATATTGACAACAAAATGTTGTCAAAGTATGAAGTGACAGCTTGTCATTTTAACACCACCAGCTTATTGAATATTAAGAAATTACATATAATTCAGTACGTATCATCTCCAACACTCTGTATATGATAAAGAAACAAAGCCAGATTATCATGCTATGTAACAGTCGTTCAAAACAATTAAAACACCCTTATTAAATATAATAGCTAGAAAATGTACATAGTATTTCTCGCATTTTGATTTGTGCATTCAAATAAGATCCCGTCGTTTGTGAAGCTCAAAGACATGGTATCACATCCAAAATTTGCCCTTATTTATGAATCAAGCACTTTTTACGATTTCATTGAATATTTCAATAGAAATTATTGATATTCCGAGAGCTTTGACAGCTTCCGTCAAATTGAATTTCGATATGCTGTTCCCTAATTGGTCGAAGACCCCGTTAAATTATTGTTGGTGAAATCCACCCTAAGTAACATATAAAATGCAACACCCAGAATTATTTATTGAATTTTGATAAAAACTTGCAAACATATTTGCTATCATGTGATTAAATGTTGAAGGCATTTCGAGCCGTACTTTTTTGTAAAGGCTTTTTTTGTCTTATCAGGATCCGAACAAAATGAACATGTTTACTTCATATTCAGTGATGTTTCAGTGTTGATTCCATTAGTTTCGGTGTTGTTTCATTGCATTATCATGCCTAGAGGTCGCAGTCGCGATAATTTCACTCAACTTTCCGAGTTTGAGAGGGGTCGGATATTCGGGTTACGTGAAGCTGGATTTTATTTCAAGGAAATCGCTAATCGGGTGAGTCGAAACGAAGCTACTGATCTCGAGCGTGGTTCCAAGAAGGCCGAAATCGACGAGTTAGAGGTACTAGACGTCAAAGATCGACTACAGGATCGTTATTTGAGATTACTAGCACTTAGAGATCGATTGTCCACAACAAAGGCAGTTGCGAACCAGTGGTTTGATGCTTTTGAAGGGCAAATTCATCGCTCTGTGGGTGTTATGGTATGGGGTGCCGGCAGCAGTTCACGATTAGTGTTCATTCGAGGCATGACTGCCCATCGCTATATCCACGAAGTTTCACCACCATATCTGCTACCCTTTTTAGAAACATTGCAAGATCCACTTTTTTATAAATCTACATTGTGTTGATCTGTCACGTTTTTCTTTTGAAATTTAGTATTGTTCTTTGGTTCGTTCGTTACATGAGAATTGCTGCCCCAACTGGTCCTCAAGTTATAACTTACAGATGAATCAATTCGAGCATGTGCGGAAAAACAATTTGAGAATATATGGATACAAAATGGGTTTCATTGGGAAGAATACAGTTATACTGATATTCTTCTCTACATGAATCTGACTTCTCCTGAACGAGGCAGGTTGAAATTTGACATTATTTTCTTGCACAAAATTATCAAAAGTCACATTGACCTCAATCAACTGTTAGAAAAAATGTCACTTAATGTGAATGTCAGAAGAACGCGACATACTGATACTTTCTTTGTTCCCTTCCATCAAAGAAATTAATATTTGAATGGACCCCTTAACTCGTATTCTTAGGTTAGATAACACATATATACGAGGAGGTACCCAAAAATAACCGGAATAGCATTGCAGTGGGCGGAGTTTATGTAGTACACATTTCTGCCCCTAGAGGCGTACAGCGCAACTCATTACCAGTTCAGTGCCACCTGAGTTGTCGATCTGGTTTGTTTTGTTCCAATAGTCATTATTTTTGCTAGAGCTGTATCGTGCTTGCTTCGTTTTGTACGATGGCAAGCTTCAGTGAGCAACGTGCAGCTGTGAAATTTTGCTTTCTAATTGGTAAAAATGCTGCTGTAATGTTGAAAATAGCTTACAAAGATGATGCTATGGAAAAACTCAGGTGTACGAGTGATTTGCTCGATTTAAAAATGGCGACATGTTGATTGATGACGAAGCTCGCTCTGGACGTCCATCAACTGCCCGTATCGACGAAAATGTTGAAAAAATTCTAGAGCTTGTGGTTGCAGACCGTCGACTGACAATCGATCAACTATCCGTAAGTACTGGGTTGTCCTGGAGTTCGGTTCCGCGAATTTTAACAGAAGATTTAATAATGAAAAGGGATGCTGCCAAGTTTGTTCCTCGGGCTCTGGCTGACAATGAAAAAGAACACCGAGTTGAAACATGTCGTACATCTAGTTTAGAAGTATCTGTCTGATAGTGAGTTAGTGTTAATGATTGCCTTATACTTGCGAGCAAATGCTTCATAAAAACGAGTTAAAGCTTATGTTTAAAATATTGGAGGTTCACAAGTACTAATATTTTCACGTTCTGAATAACAAAATTTTGCGTGCTTAGACCTAAAGTTTACGCAATTGTAGCAAGGTGCTGCTTACATACAATTACCCAGTGTTCAAAATGTCGTCTTTCGAAGATGATATTGCACATTAAAATGATAGTAATGTTCCAGGTGCTAGAGCTTAAGCCAAATCAAGTCAGCAAATATCCAGAGATCCTTAGTAAATCACAGACGCATGCATCTAAGAAAAAGAAAAGACGAGATAACAAATATTAGAATTTTATGAAAGTGTTATGGGGCAGTTAATAACTACAATACAACTAATGAACTAATCAATAACATGAAGGCAGGTTTAAAAAAGGAGACTGATGTAGAAAAACTGGAAATAAGCCTATTGAACTTCTTCCATGCGTTTTACGTACTCGTCCCCATGTAATTCAGGTTTCTCTATTTTCACATGCGAACTGCCTAGTGCTCCAGTAGCAGTCGGAAATCTAAACTGGCTCGCCTACGTTTCTTATCTTTCTTCATGACTTTTCGGAAACTTAGTCCAACGACTAGCTTGTAGAATTTTTTTTTATCTCCAGTCGCAGGGTGCAGAAAAAGTAGACTGCTCAATGCTAATTACAAATTTCTCAAATATCTTAAACATATTTTCATTCCGTGCAAAGCTGATATTGCACGAGCACGCTGTTTCACAATCTCGCCTAGAAAGTTCTGAACTAACAACTCCACATTTTCCTCTTCAAATTTTCAACGAAACAACCGTACAAAAAAAAAACTCGCGGAATCTCTAAGCAACGCACTTGTAAGCAGATGGTTGGCTTTATTGACCCGTTTGAAGCCAATCCTTTTATATCATGAGCATTACTTCATACTTTTGAGCAAAAGCATTTACTTATACTTTTATTCATACACCTTAAGGCATTTACTTTGAATTTAGCAAGTTTGAAAAACATAACGACTGATTTGAACGTATTATAGATGCGGGCAATTTCGGAGTCCATGTTGATAAAAGCTTTTCCCCTTTTTACCTGCTGAATATGTCCTTAAATTTTTAGACATGATTTTGTAACACCCTGTGCGGAATATTTAGCTGTAAATATCAATATTACAATGCATGTCATCAGTGAAGGCCAAATACACTCTTTCTTACCGATGATGGGTGTCACAACAAATAAATAACCAGATCATTTAATTATACTTACCAGTAACACATTATCTACTTATACACTGTGTCCCAGAATATATGGATAACCTTCCAGATTCATACACAACAAAGGATATGTGATAATTTGACAAGTACAAGTTTCTAGTTTTAATCGTCAAGAAATAATTTTCTCAACGGGTAGATATATCGATTTATTTGGCTTAAAGATATTTTGTATGCACTGTATTTGGCGCTAGCAGTCTAGTGTACTTTGAAACATTCTGTATATTGTATGATCCAGACCAAGCATGGCAACCATTCCTCTACGAGCTGATAATAAAGTATCGGCAATATATAAAGCGTACTATAAAAGTTTTGCAATATGACTCAACAAACGGACGCAGGAGGCTGCATTTTACTGCATGTTGAGACATGTCCATGAGTGCATAGTAGCCGCCAACAGCACTTCTGTTGATTTAGTGGTTTATTCGTATTGACAGTGTAAAGTGCGGACTATGGCATCGTGGTCTATGCTTACGCGTGGCTTAAACATAGACCAGTGCTTAGAAGAAATGGTTGATAAGGGGCAATATCGGTATGTGAACAGCATCGTGACAGGTGACGAGACTTGGCTCTATTATTACGATGTGCCAACCAAGGCTCAAAACAAAGTTTGGATCTTTGATGATGAGGACACACCAGTATCTGTCAGAAAGTCCCGATCTGCTAAGAAAAAAATGATAGCTGTATTTTTCAAATCGAGTGAGATTGTGGAGCGTGTCGTTTTGGACACACAGAAGACAGCTAAGTGGTACACGGAACAGTGAATGCCTAAAGTCATAGAGTCTATGAAAAACCTGCGGCCAAAGTCAAGAATGGGCACTTGGTACCTCCACCATGACAACGCTCCAGCTCACCGCGTCAATGCCTGCACCAAGTATTTGACCACTACCGGACTGAAACTTATTGAGCACCCTCTTTCCGCATGTGAAAATGAAGCTACAAGGAAAACGGTTTTGTAGCGATGCAGACCTTCTGAGGTCTTGGGACAACGAGTGTGCCGCACTCCCGGGTGAAACTTGGCTGGTTTAAGGACTGGTTTTGGCGGCTGGAAACGTGTATTGAATGTGTAGGAAATTACTTTGAACGAAGTCGATACATAAAGCTGTATTGCAAAACTTTTATAATTTTTTTTTCTAATCCTATCTTAACCCTTTCCGTTCTACTGGTCGATCCATGTAACCACCTATATTAAAACACGTAATTTCAGTCCTACTGGTCGGGTAGCCTTACCGCGGTTTAAAAGTATTACCGTTAGTGACATCTATCGGGAAAAAAATTGACGGCGCTGCCCTGTGCGAGGAAGTGTGTATTCCTTGAAGTTTCTTTATCCATTGCGAAGGTTCCGCGTGTGTCTTTTTTCGGCTGTTTGTAAACGTGAACACACTGAGTGAAAATTGAAATGACACGTCAGTATTTAGTTTTATAACTCTAATATTTCATACCTTCCGACTCAATTGATCAATTTACCATCTGACTGGGTTTTGTTCCATGTAATATGTAGTGGTTTCTTGAGGTAACCACTAGGACTGTAAGCGGTCATTTATTTTTTTTTTACAGAAAGAACTAAATGGAGTGGATGCAAAGTTTGGGTGCGGGCTGATGATTCAGGGTATATTTGCGAATTTCAAATAAGATTGGTGACTTGCCACAAAAAGATTTAGGAGGAAGAGTAGTCAAAGACTTGACAAGAGATTTGCAACAACAAAATTATAGAATTTTTTTTGACAAATATTTTTCAAGTGTTCCACTGCTCAGCTACTTGAAACAACATGGAATTATGTGGTTGTGGCACTTTGAGAAAAGGGAAATAATACTTGCCAGATGACTTTATCGATGATAAAAAACCAGCGCGAGGCCAATATGACTGGAGAATGACAAATGATATGTTGGTATGTCTAAAATGGAAAGACAAAAAACCTGTTTATTTCTTGTCAAATTACCATAACAATCAATAGAAAGAATAAAGATGGAACTGTGTCAGAAGTAACTTGTCCGTCTTTGGTTGTGGATTACAATAAACATATGGGTGCCGTCGATAAGGCGGACATGTTAAAAGAATGCTACGCGATAGATATAAATCTCATTGAATGAGTAAACTGTGTCCACGACAATTGCTCCAAAGCAATGTTGACCTGGTGGCTGCTATTACTCAGCCTAGACTAGAGACCGATCTGTCCCTAGTCCACGCTTCATCCCTTAAGTTTGATCCTCCTATAATGAGAACTCAGGTGTACCAGTAAAATAATCTGAAGAGTCAACTAGATGCCTAGATCTTAAAAAAATGTAAAAAAAAGATTCACACTCATGGGCGTCCATATAGCAGAATTTAGAGGAGGCAGGTTAGGCTTACAGGCCCAGTCAATCACTTTGAAGCAGAATTAGCAACTGTTTAAAATGGTGACAGGAAAAATAACTTCTATGTAGGGATGTTTTATAGAAAACGAGTAATCTATGAAGAATATTTTACTCTTTGATTGGTTCTTGGGTTGTTAGGTCATCGTAAACCATTTTTACTTGACGTTTTGCCGACACGAGTGTTTGGCATCTTCAAAAGATGTTCACAGTTTGGAGTCCTGTCGCATTTCATTACTTTACTCCTCAAGTGGAGAGCATATGCCACCTTGCCTCCCTAATGGGCGCCCATGTTCACACTTTACCTCAAAAACCCGTTCACTTGAACACTTTGTATCACCACATATTGTACAACACTTCACGTTTCCCCTATTAACATGATCGACCTGCTATTCCTAGTTGCGCTTTTAAACTAGCTAGGCGCTATCTCCCCATGCAGACTCACTCTACTACAAATGAGCAAGTGTCTATTAGATGGCAGAAATCTGATAATTTAAAAGCATCCAATGTTATGGGTGAACATCCGTTGTAAGTTACAACCGGAGGATTTTTAACGTGACGGCAACTCATGTAGCGTCGCTTTTAAACCGGATAGTGTGTATCCGGCCTAACATTTATTCGTATTTCCCCTCTCATTATGAATGATATGATTTAGGCTCGCGGATGAACTGATATACGAGGTTCTTGAAAACATCAATAGAAAAGAAGTTATAGGAGGAATCTATAAAAGTAATTCGAGCCTTTACGAGACAAGCGTTGAGCGACAGCCAGTCATTGTAGCTTGAATTTTTGATTCTTCTGACACCACATTATATTGTTGTTGCTCTTTGTTAAATTAATTCCCGGGATACACGTTTGCGCTATCTGCCACTTCTCTTATTAGACATTGAAATATTACCATTAGCTTATTAGCTGCACGTCAAAGAATACAGTTGAACTACACCCAAACCGTTATACAGCTACGAAATGTTTCTTCTTCCATTTTTGCCTTTGATTTTGCCCTTCATTATATTTCTTAACAGCTTGTATTTTTCTACCATCGTCGTATGTCGTTTATGTGTATGCATTGTGTATGAATTTTATGTTTTTATAATTGATCGATCACCAAAAATGTCATTGTATATTCTCTGGCTCAATAAATATCTATCTATCAATCTATCAATGCCCTAAATATCCAAACATTCTACGTTTTATTTTATTAACCAGTTCACAGTTATCTAGTCGATCCAGTTCTTGCAGATTTGTCGTAAGGCCCATTCTCAGAATGCCCTTATAGTTGAAAACCATGCAGGGTACACTTTATAAAGTCAAGTTGAGAACCTCGCATTCTGGTTTTGAACAGAAAGGTGTTAGATGAAATTTTAAAATTACAGCTGCTAGCCATACCGGAATATTTTTAATGAAATGGTGGTCATGGGTATCCCATTTTGAAGGTCCTTGTACGTACTTTGAAAATGATGGACATGCGGCCTGTCAAAGTTGAGCATTTTTGAACAATCAATCGTTTATAACTCTTCTCCTTTTGGAAGGGTATATCTAAATGTGCAATAAATAAAGAGGTATTCCGTTTTAAAAAAATGGCGTCAGGTAGATTGACTCTGCCCTTATCAGTAAAGGAATATGTTCAGCATCAGAAAAAAGGAAGTCCATACAATTGGTCCAATGACGTTTCCTGCCTTACCGGTAGTGCATCTGGAAACGTCGCCTCTCCCCGATACATAACTCGGGCAGACGTAGCACCGTGGGCGTGGTAGTGCGGCCAAAGCTTAGAAAACACTATGCTGTTGCTTGACAGAAATACTTGTGATTTCATAACAGAACACTCATCACAGTCTGCTCACGATGCTAGGAGCAGACGCGGCCGATGGGTAAAGAAATCCATGTGTGAAATATGTCTAGCATTGAGATAAACCCTCCTCACGCCCGCCTCCAGGTTTTTTAACCTTTAGATTTTTATTAAGAAACGATCAGTATCCTCTGAAGCGTCAAAAGCGAACTATGAGCGATTTTAATTTTTTTCGTTTTAGGCCTTTTTCATTCTTGCCACTGGACCAATTTTCAAAAACTACAAATCTTTTGCGTCTTTGTAGTAGTAATATTGTGTAAAAATTTCATCGTAATCCGAGCGGTAATAATATTAGCGGACAGATCGACAGACAGACGGAAATGAATAACATAGTTTTTCGTGATGTATATGTCATATTCAAAAAACATCATTTTCGAAATTTCTTGCGATTCCAGCAGCCGTAAGAAGTAAAACGACTGATTTTGACATTTTTTGGAATCAAATGTTTCACATTTTATATTGTATACTCCGATAGATACTTCCAAGAAAATATATAACATTCACTAGTCTGGAACGACAATGGAAATGATTCAATATTTTGATCCATCGATAGGCATGGATACTTGACAATACCTCAAGCTATTCGCGTTGATTATTTTCTTATATGTAGCATAACATTCTGATCTCAACTAATTATTAATAATAATTTTTAATAAAAAATAACAGAAGGCTAAGTAGCGTCCTTTACGGCAGTATATTAAAAATTAGAATATAATTTTTAATTTCCATGACGGTATCACAGCTTGAGGTTTAGATAAATAACGATGCCGAGAATTAAACTTTCTCATGAGAAAAAAACAAAAATATTGAGTTGTGTATTATATACATTTTTCATGTTGATGGAACTATCGAAAACCGCAATAAATTATCAATTGAAACTGCTTGACAAAAATATATACATTTTGTAGGATCAAGTTATTTTTTCAGATATGTTTTGCGTCGTGAAAACCAAATTTAACATTAAAAATTCGTATGACGATTCAGCTGCTAGAGATCCAAAATTGCAACTTAACCAATATTCATTTCTAAATCCACCTATATCTAGAGATAAATCGGCAGAGCCCTAAATCGTGAATTAAACGTTTTAGTTCTTCTTTTCTATATATTGTTTTCATACTAAACATTTTTGAAGCACTAAGATTATGACATTTTGTGCAAAAAGGCATCGTGAGCTTTCAGTCAGAGTATGCCATGGATGAGAAATCCTATTTGTTTGATTGTTACCATATTTGGTTGCGGAGGATCCAAATCCCTAGAAGATGGAATTGCTTTTGGTAGTTCTGCAAACATGTTTCTGATATCGTCTGTATGATGTACATTTTTTTGCAAATCCACCTCTGGTATCTAGAGATAAATCGGATGAACCGTACATCGTGAATTAAGCTTTTTAGTTCTTCTTTTCTTTATATCATTTTAATACTAAACATTTTTGATGTACTAAAATTACGACATGTTGACCGAAAAAGCAATGGGCTTTTGACTAAGAATATGCCACCGGTAAGAAAGACTGTTTGTTAGATTGTTGCCGTATTCGGTTGCGGCGGATCAAAGTACCTAGAAGATGGAATTGATTTTGGTACTTCTGCAAACATGCTCGTGATATCGTCTGTTTGATGTACATTTGTTTACAAATCCATCTCTGGTATCTAGAGATAATTCGGGAGAACCGTACATCGCGAATTAAAATTTTTAGGTCTTCTTTTCTGTATATCATTTACATACTAAACATTTTTGATGTACTAAAATTACGACATTTTGGGCCTAAAAGCAAAATGGTCTTTTGATTTACAATATGCCGCCGCGCCGGTAAGAAATCCTGTTTGTTAGATTGTTACCATATTCGGTTGTGGTGGATCAAAATACATGGAAAATGGAATTGGTTTTGGTATTTCTGCAAACTTGCTCGTGATATCATCTGTATGATGTACAATTTTTTATAAATCCACCTCTGATATCCAGAAATAAATCGGAAGAACCGTACATCGTAAATTAAGCTTTTAAACATTTTACTTCTTCTTTCTGTACCAAACATTTTTGATGCACTCAGATTACGACATTTTCTGAGAACAAAGTGGGTCTTTAATTTCGAATATGGCATCGATAAGAAATCCTGTTTCTTGGTCGTGATATAGTGTGTATGATGTAATGATACTTAATTTAGGAATTACATGAAAATTTTAGCCATCCTTCACCAGCACACATGCAGTTTGTAAGTCACTGAAAATCCCGAAAGCACAATCACAAATTCACTTCACCGTACCGCGATTTGTTTCTTGAAGGGTCAATTGTGTCTCCTGCAGCAGAGAGCAGTTCAACGTATACCGACTAACAACTACCGAGTACGTATTCCGAAGCACACTTGATTGTTCGACAAACACAATTAGTATTAGTAAGTCGGAAGGCTAAGCCTGAATCTGCACTGCCACTATCACATAACCATCACGACTGAATGGCACTTGCTAGTTATAATGAAGTGTTTTATTGAATTTAATCTGTGGTTTAATAAAGGATATCCTACATCCAATGATACTTTCAACAGTTGTGTTTAAAATTTAATCACCAGCAGTTTTATATTAGCTTCCCCCCTTTTTAAATGACAGGGGAAGTAATATGTATTCGTTTCTGCGGCACTTCTTTCCCTTCCTCTCCGTATTTTGGCAGATCACTTCCAGTGACAGGCATGAGAAGCGTTGCATAACATGGTGGTGCCTTACCTACCCAACATTGATCACAATAGTATGCGTACCTTGGCGTAGAAGTATGCCATTATGGTCCGAGAATTTTTTTATCCGCATAGCGTTAAAGAATACAGGTTGTTAATGTTATGGCTTTATAGTTTACAACTTTAAGTGCTTTATATCGACCACAATCACCACAATCTTACTAATTTTTGCAATCTAATCTAAAACGTTTTTAAATTGGGTAATTAACAAATAAATGGCATTAAGTTTTTCTAAGTTAACCCAAATTTGTAGTCAGTAAGTAAATTTCATTAAATTAAATATTTAAAACACACATGACAACAGCGCGTCGGTTTTTCACCACTCTTATCGAACCAGCAATCGATCGCTAACGGTAATAGTGGTTAGTATGTTGTTTTGTTTTCGTTCGCGTACGTCGTCGCGTTTACAATGTTCTCGAATCAAGAGTTTGCCGATATGTTGTTAGTTTACGGTGAAGCTCATCAGAATTCAAATCTTGCAGGTCAAATTTATCGCGACAGATTTCGCCAACGGGTACATCCAGACAGAAGGACATTTGTGCAAGTGTACCAAAGACTTCGAGATACAGGTAGTGTTCAGCCCACTAATATTCGCACTCGTGAAAGACAGGTTACTGTAGAGAAGGAGGAAAAATTTTAAATATCGTGGAAATCAATGCAGATATCAGCACTCGGGAACTGGGCCGCCGCGTAGGACTATCGCATACCATAGTCTATAGAATCCTACGGGAAAATTTGCTTTATCCCTACCATTTACAAAGAGTGCAGGCCTTGTTACCAGAAGACTATCCTCGCAGACTAACATTCTGTCAGTAGTTTTTGCACAAAAACATTGAAAATCCGGATTTTTTTAAAAACATTCAAGCGAGGGACGAATGTACTTTTACGCGAGACGGGTTATTAAATTTCCATAATACTCACACGTGGGCCCAAAAAAATCTTCATGCCATTCGTGAAGGTAATTTCCAACAAGGTTTTAAAATAAATATTTGGGCGGGTATTCTTGACGATCAGGCAATTGGCCCTTTCGAGTTACCCCCCAAGTTGTCAGGAGAAGGATACCTTAGCTTTCTAGCCAATAACGCACCAGAACTTTTGGATCAGACCTTAGACAACATGCCATTACAACGGAGACAGAATTTGTGGTTTCTTCATGACGGGGCACCACCACACATTTTTAGAGGCGTCAATCAGTATTTGAATTATCCAAATCGCTGGATCGTTCGAAATGCTCCTGATCCTCGAAAATGGCCAGCAAGATCTCCTGACCTCAATCCGATGGATTTCTGGTATTGGGGAGAACTTAAAGGGATTGTTTATGGGGCTGGTCCAATAACAACTGAAGCACAACTTCGCAAAAAAAATTTTAATGCGGCTGAAATAATAAATGGACAACTTCGAGGACCTGGAGTAAGAAAAAACTGGGTTCGTCGTAATGAAGCTTGTGTGGAAAGTGGAGGAGGACATTTTGAACACCTTCTTTAAACACAAAAAAGTGCAGTGTGGGTTTTAAAAAGAAAAACAATGTATGTATCAAAATTGTGTTCCCTATTTATTATATATTAAGTGGATTTTTTTAATACGTTCAATAAACTTTCACACAACAGATGAAGCGCTGAGACAGTATGTGGTGGCATTGCGGAGTTGTCAGATTTTATTTTACTTTAAAGTCGCTTTTCTCTAAAAAAAATGCCGTTTTGACCCCCATGTTATATGAAACTTTTTAGTTATTTTAACCCCCTCTATCACCCATTTAAATAATTACTATCATAATGTTTACACCCTGTAGATCAACAAATGCATCAAATTCATTATAGAGATTTGGTTCGTCGGACTGACCTGAGGTTTCTCCATATTGTGCTTTAGAATCAGCTAATGGTGATGCGGCTAAAACTTCAATATCGCACAGTTCATTGCTAGTTTTTGTAGGGGTATCAATGCGAATTCGTGATAGAGCATCTGCATTTTTGTTTTTTCTACCAGGGCGACAAACTATAGCATAATCATAATTTTCTAGGGCTAGACGCCATCTTACTTAGCGACTGCCTGCATCTTAAACATTAAACCCTTATAAAGCAGAATTATCTGTAATTAATCGAAAATTCATCCAAAAAGGTCACCTCGCCAATGGCGAACACTTCAAACGATAGCAAGAGCTCCTCGTTCCACTGTTGAATGATTTTGTTCGATTTGGTCGATTCAAAGTTCTAGAAGCATATGCAATAGGACATTATCTACCAAAAAATAGTACAGCACCAACAGAATAAGCGATGCTGTATGTATTAACGATAAAAGGTTTACCAAAATTTGGATAAATTAGTTCATGGGTTGTTATTAAAGCTTTTTTCAAAAGTTCAAAAGCATGTTAACAGTTATCGTCAAAATGGAATGTATATATATGTATATATACAAAGAGAAAATTATCATGCGGAGAAAGGTATATAACAAAAAATAGGAAAATAATGGGCAAAATCCGTAAAAAGTGGATTCGAGCAGAAAATAGGATAGGTAACCCGAGCGATACGTATTTCTGCCGGTTGGCTTCATCAGGCCCGAAATGAATGCACATTTGTAACTAAAAAAGTAGATACACATGCCCATACATCCAAATGCGGGTGTAACCTGAGGAAACGAAGATGGAGAGGGAAAAATCATACACGAGGTCCACAACAAGAGCCAACCTACACATTGTAGTATAAAATGGCTAGAAGACCTTTTCAAGGCGACATCTAACCACAACCACGCGGCCGGTTATAGCCTCTTGCTGTGGTACTTCAAGCCCAAAGGATCTACAAAGAGAAAATGGTCATGCATTATTTTCCTATTTTTTTGTTATATACCTTTCTCCGCATGATCATTTTCTCTTTGTAGATCCTTTGGGCTTGAAGTACCACAGCAAGGGGCTATAACCGGCCGTGTGGTTGTGGTTAGATGTCGCCTTGAAAATTGCGGATTTTGCCCATTGTTTTCCTATTTTTTGTTATATATATATATATATATATATATATATATATATATATAAGTTATGATATAGGGATACAAAATATAAGATAATTTCATTTATTTATGACTTGTTCCGAAGTAGTCAAGGCAAAAGTGGGAACACTGAAATGGATCGTTCAGCGATTCTAAAGACGAACTGGAGTCTGAAAAAATTTTATTTTATAATGTTGCCGATGTAATATTTTTCTTGAGCCTACTATAGTTAGAGGAAACGTTTCTTGCAACTTGAACCAAAACGTTTGGCACGTTAACTCATTTTATAATTGCACGTAAAAGGCACTAACTGGAAGCAACTATCAACCAGATCACCAACGTCTACTCTACCGTGGTGAGCAATAAATTGATTTGTGCAAGTAAAACAGGAACGAACAAGTCAAATCGGACCGCCATGGCCTACTAGGCATATGTTTCCCGCCACGCCACGGCGGTCCCTGGGGACCGCTAAACATTTTTTTGAGAAAACAGATAAAGAGATCATAAATAAATGACTCAAACGTATTTCTGCAGACTGTAAGTCATAAGCAGAACAAATGATACAAAATTGGACTTTGGCCAGATGGGCATTTTTCTAAAATTTCCCTTGGCGCTTAACGTGTTGAATGTGGTAGAAATATAGAATCTACTATTTTCTTGGAGATCGAAGGTTTGAAATTCAAATTTTTGAAAACAACATTTTGTTCTTTTGCATTTGAATTCAAGACTGTTGTCAAAAAATCACCATGCTCGTCAACTTTGACTATTTCGTTAGGAAGACGTACGGGTACTCTACCTACATTATCGGAAATTAGTACTGCTTCCGTGTTTCTAATTTTACTGTTTTTATGGAATTGCAAACATGTAAAACCTCTTGAAAATGACGCAATTTTGATAATTGGGGTTCTACAGGGTGATTCACAAGTTGTGACCGAAAATGAAACATCATACACAGGACAGCATTTTGAATTAAATTAAAAAAAAATAATATCTTCAAAACCGTCAACTGGAATGAGCGAAAATTTGGTATGTGAATTTATCTAAGTACTGTCCACATTCAAAACTCTTTACTTAAAATTCACGAGCACCAGTGGCGGAGATACAGGGGGTTAGTGGCATTATTTTTCCAAATAAAAATAGTACACCACTGTTTTTTCGGAAACGCGCAATTTTTCGAATTTTAGCTTCAATTTGCTACAAATAATTACTCTTGTGTTTATTTTTTGTAAAAATAAAAATAAAAGAAATCAGAGCATTCATGAAGATCCGAGATACAATTAGTATCAAAATAAAAAAGGAGTCCTTGATACCAACTTGACGTTTCTTGGGAGAGAGTTTGTCAAAGTTATGTTATACGGTTGTTAATGTTACTACTACCATTTCTTTTGCAAAAGTCAAGTCAAAAGTTCTCTTTTTCCACTTTTGAGTGTTGTGAAATAGATACAACAATGATGAGTACGCCGATATTATTTTTGTGTACGGGTTCTGTAATGCTTTAGATTTTCTAACAGACGTCAACCTACCCCAAACGATTTCACTAATTTGTTTTTTTTATTGTTATGAATACAATGCACTCTAAGAAAAAAACACAAGAGTAATTATTTGTAGCAAATTGAAGGTAAAATTGCGCGTTTCGAAAAAAACAGTGGCGTACTATTTTTATTTGGAAAATCCCCTGTATCTCCACCACTGGTGCACGTTAATTTTCAGTAAAGCCTTTTGAATGTGGCAATACTTAGGTAAATCCACATACCAAATTTTACTTCAGTCCTGTTGACTGTTTTGAAGGTATTAAAAAAATTGTTTTTTATTATTTAAAATCTTTTTAAAGCAGCCCTCGAGGAAAAAATGTTAAATAGAAGACCCCCCTTATAATGCGATCCTGTGTATGATGTTTCATTTTTGGTCACGAGTTGTGAATCACCCTGTATAGTCGGATAATATCTCGCGGAGGTACCACCCGGCGGTTCTCGTAGGCGGAGCCAGAATGTGTGCATGTTGCATGCACACGTGTTCCCTCGCCAGAGTCCGTGTGGCGTCCCCCCTTTCCCATGTATCCCCCATAGCCCCACGGCACCCAATGGGTGCTTAGGCCTCAGGCCTTCGTGGTAGTTGGAGTATAAAAAAAAATATCTCATTTTCTAAATGTTTCGCGATTATAATACTTCCTCGGCAATTGGCGTAGGAAGTCAAATATACAACGTCTTGCAAAGTTAATTTGTTGCATACTGTAAACAGGTAGTGTTAGCAAAATGGATAAAATGTCTAGTATGGTCTCGCTGCTATAACAGAAGTCCATTTTGATAGCAGAAACCCGATTTTGTAAGTGAACTGGAAAAATCATTAAAGCACCCTGTATGAGCATTATCGAATCCTCGAAAAGCATATAATTCAACTGTCGCTCGACAATAGCAACATACCCCATCGATTCCGTTTTCCCGAATGTTTATTTTTAATCTTCTCCACGCGTTTTTATAAAATTTGGCCAGCTGCTGGAAACGCATTCAAACACTATACGTAATTATTGCGAAATAGGGGAATGAATTTACGTAAAGGGGTACATTTTCACAGAAAAAGGGTAGTTTAATGACAAACAGCTATTGAATGGCCGGCTTTGGACGATTTTAATCTTTCCAGATTTGTGTAAAACCCGAGGCACGTGCGATGGGGACCCTTTCTGTTGCCATCAGGTCCTTTGTTGATATCTGTCACGAGCTACGTTCTAGGCACAATAAAAAAGCAAAGGGAGCTGTAATGATGAGGGTTCAGTTCTATACCTATCACATTTATCAATTTTTTCCACTATTCTTACAAAAGTTTAAAATGTACGGGTTTTGCTTATACAAGATAAGTCCCTTAACTGTATGGGAAAAAATATCAAGTAGTCTGACTCGGTACTTCCCATCATGAGAGCAAAGTGGGCAATGGAAGAAATATTTGAGTACTATGATCGCTGGGGGCTTAATAAGGATGTGTGATAAGGAAGTTTGGCGGTAATTTGGAGCGAACCCCATCCTCAATCAAATACAATACCTTTGCCTCAATCTCAATAAAACAATAATGGCCTCATTAAAGAAATAATTATTAAGGCTAATCGTGCAACTTACGCTCTGTCCCCAACCATTGAGCCGTATTCATAAAACAAAGGATATCCTTGTACTTGCAAATTTTGAAGAAAATCCTCCAGATGGTATTTATAATAATTTGAAATAAATGCTTTTGCTTTTTGAGTATAAGCATATCCTTCAAAGCAGTGACATAAGTAAAAGGATATTCATAGCCTTCACCTTACACTAGGCATAGGAAGCATATCGTTCAAAAATGCTGAGTGTGGTCAGTAGCAGACTCAACTTCGTAACGAAAAGTGGTCAAACGATGATGGCGGAAATTGTGGATATTAGGGATGTTAAAACGTACAAACCTCGTTTACCTTCACTTGGTCGTGACTTCAAAAAATTATATCGGTTCGACGAAGCAAATGTACAATGGCTTGCGGACAGATTTTTAGTTACGAATGAGGAAACTCGAGAAGCAGCATGTATTCATAAAATGAAGATATGTCTACGCTATCTCGGTGAACCTGGATATCAACAGGGTATTGGTCAGAAACTTGGTGTTAGTCAAGCAACGGTATCTCGGACTGTGGAGGCCAAGCGGATATGGCAAGCATGTATAAATTTCCGACAGCAATTGGTGGAATTGATTATACACATATAGGAACCCTGAAACCAAATCGCCATGGAGATGAGTATATCAACCGAAAAGGGAAACCTACTTTAAATGTGCAAGCCACTTGTGATGCCAGAGAGATGTTCACAAATGTTGATGTCAGTTGGCCTGGATGAGTGCATGATTCCAGAATATGGAGAAATTCAGACACTAGATCAGAACTAATAAATAAAACAAATGTTGTACTACTTGGCCATGACGGTTATGGTATTGAGCCATGCCTTATGACTCCCTTCAGAAATCCTACTCCAGGTGCAGACATAAATTATAATAAGCTTTTAAAACAAGAAAGAGTTATAATTGAACGCTGTATCGGCCAACTGAAACGCCGGTTTCCTATCGTACAGTACAGTATGCTTGCCGCGTAAAGTTGGAAAATGTGCCGAAAATAATTATTGCTTGTATTGTACTCCATAATGATGCGAAGAACTTGGGCGATCCTGACTTTAAGTTAGTTGAACAAGACCCAGATCAAGATGAAGGAAATCATGAGAATGACGAACTTCTTCTCCGCCAACCAGGTCAACAAATAAGAAGAAACATGAGTATTTTAATAAATAGTTTTACTGATTAAAGTGTATTTATAAGTTATAATAAGTTTTATTTTCGTGAACATCATAAGTTACAGGTGACTTCTGTCGCTGCATCTTTTCTAATTTCGTTTTATAATACTCTTGTTGTAAAATACTTGTTTGGTGCTGCTACAGCTATTACAATAGCACTAGACGTGGCAGTTCTTTTGTAGTTAACCCTTTGGTTTCCTCAGTTTCGTATTTCTCTATTCTTCTATTTCTAATTTTCTGTTTGGTGGCATTGTCTTCTGAATTGCTGGCACTGTAATACTAACTGTTTGCTCACTGTGCTCGGTATATAGTTCACTTCCTTCTTCTTGAACACTACCAACCTGAATGGCACCTCTAATTTGCCCAATTGTAGGATTACAGTCACCTTCCATAACTTTCAGCAACTTTCTTTCCCAATCTAATAATTTAATTGCTTTATTACCAGTTTTTTTTATCTGTTTTTTTTTCAATCTTGATTTCATGTTGTTGATTTTTTTAATAAGCCTTTAGTATCTAATGGTTTACCGAATGTGATTCGTATTTTTTCAACATCTTCAATACATCATCCTTTCTCATTTTTATTTTTGGAACTTGTGAGTTTTGCAAAATAATGGTAACAATGGTAGTTTCATCTGCGATGAACTGCAGGTCGTTGCCCTTATTTTCTATAGTTTCCTCATCACTTGGGGATAGCATGCTTATTCATTTGATAAAAAACGGTATCCAGTAAAACTACGGAACGGTCTGTGTAAGCTCTGGAGTACAACTGTCAGTGATGCTGAGTGAACGAACTCCCACGTCAACTACAAGCTGGAACAAGTCAGGACATGTCGCTCAAGATACAAATACCAGTCAACCTTTTACTTCTTCTTGGAGGATATCCTCGCGAGAATAAGGTAATCATTATGAATATGAAAACAAGGATATGCTTATACTTCTACCTTTTTCTCTGAAGCAAGACCTTATACTTTTCCTTATGCTTCCGAGGATATGCTTCTCTTTCATGAATACGGCTCCTTGGCTTCAGCTTGAATATTCCTATAGAATGCCAATAATTCCTGCCCATACGTTAACCGAAAATTGGGGTTGGAAATGGGTTTCGGTTACGGCATAGGGATTTTCTTCTGCCCACAAATCGTCGGTCTCCGCACGTACAGAAGTAAATGATAAATAATCTAAAATCGAGTTACGCCGTAATTTCACATATTTTTTGTAGTCTCTAACTTCACGAAATGACGTAGCTGTATATCAGTTCGCTGCTAAGGAATAAAATTTTCAGAAAATTGCGTAAGTTATAAAATTCCGAAAACAAATTTCACGGATCGGCTTAAATAGATTTACGCCTCTGCGTTAAAATTGGTTCATTTTAGTGTAACAAAAAAAAATAGCAACGTGCAGACTAAAAAATCAGTATGTCATTTTCAATCTCATTTATTGCTGATTTTCGTTTTCTAGCTCTCCTGTAAAATTTGTAAAATGTTAGTTACGCCGGTACGTGCGGAGACCGACGAAATGATTATTGTAGAAATTCTGAATAGCATTTCGAGAAAAATTCGCTTCGTCCGTGAACAGATCATTGATTCAAATTGCGGATTTTGTGTAATTTTTTGTAGATACCACTGACAAAAGGTCGCACGCCTTGGGAAATCAATGGGAAGTAATGCCTGTACCCTTAAAATATGGTAAGGATATAACAAAAAATCCACTAAAATTCTCCAAACAATTTGATGGCAAATATTTAAGTGTCTAGCGATCTTCCTGGTACTCGTTTCAGGATGTTCTTCGACTTCGTGCAGCACTGCTTCCTCAATTTCAGGTGTTCTCATACTTAGCTCTACCTTCAGATGTTCCTTTTCGGACAGAACCAGTTTCAACAAGACGACGATGAATATTAGAAAAGGTTCGGGATATCTCTGGTGATAAATCCGTCTGGCTTGCTCACATCACCGTCGGCAAGGCCATATACGTAATGCATTTTCGCCTTTTCTGCATTTGAATAATTCACAATTATTAACAAGATTGTATTAACTAAATAATGAATGAGATGTCACAGCGAACAGATTTGAATAACAGAGACTTATCAGATGTCAAAAGCCAGTGACATATTCCAGAGCAAATAGATATTTATTGCTAAATTGCATTCTTCAATTATTACGTATACATTAATTTTCTTGGACAATAGAACCGTTTTTATTTTTTTACTCGAAGGAAAATAAATCAAGAGAGATCATTTGTTTTAAATTGAACGGGAAATTTAAAAATAATTTTTATTTAGCAGAAAACCATTGGCGTACCATTGGTTTCTTAAAAAATATCGAAGTCAATACCCATGCGCACGCCACTGTTAAAGCTAAAAATTAGTTTTGCATTGAAAAATATGCAACTTTATTAACTTTCACTACGTACTTAATATCAGTGAAATATCTGAAGCGGTTCTGAAAATATTAATTAATTTCCATTTTTTTCCTAAAACTTCAACACCCCGAGTTTTTGTAAGGAAACATCTTTGGACCATAGTTTATAAAGCAAACTAACATTAATTTTTCGTGTAGATTCACACCCTTAAATATTCGCATATCATTAAGGAACACCCTGTAGACACTGGCTTTCGGTTATTTTTTCTAAGAATTTGGTATGTGTACACGTAGAACGAAAGTACCGATGAGCTCAAAGATTTTCCACGGATGGTTTCTGAGTTTCCAAGTTGGACGTTCCGTCCCACATTACAACGTATTGTGGGTTCGATACACGGTAAGTGATACAGGGTGTCCAGTGGGAAAGTTCACATTTCAAATTTGAATTACACGGCAACCGTATACGGGAGGAAGTGGGGAGAGGTCTTGATCGACGCGTTCGGCGTACAGGTTAAATAGGCACAATATAACGTTGGACCGGAGCACAACGTGCTTTTGCTATCGAGGCCTACATTAACTGTGCTGATTCATACGCAGCTGCCTGTATACGATACAACATTCGCCGACCAAGAGATGAACCAAGTAAAAGCCTATTGAAAAAGTGGATTAAGAGGTTCCGTCAAACAGGCTCTACTCTTAGTCAACCCATTCCTGACCCCACACCTACTGTAAACCGAAGAAAATGTGCATCGAGTAAGTGATTCGGTCATAGCAAATCCTCGGCGTTCTGTACGGAAGCATTCCGTTGCTTTGGGAATCCCTAGGTCAACACTGCATGGCATAATGAAGGAAAAATGGGTTTTCATCCTTATAAAATCCAATCAGTCCATGCTTTAGAGGAAAGTGATTACGTATTACGGAAATCTTGAGCTGAACGGATGTTGAATCTTTTTCCTACACAGCGCAGACTCGAGAACGTTGTTTTCACTTAGACGGTTATGTGAACAAGCAAAATTGGGCACCAACGAACCCAAAAAAAAAAAACAACAGCTACATAGTCCAAAGATTTGGTGCGCCATATGCTCTAGCGGTTTTCTTTGACGATGAGAACGGTCATGCATTGACAGTCAATTCCGAGCGATACAAGGACATGATTGACACTTGTTTTGCTCCTATTGTAAGAGCAGAACGTCAATTTAGCAGAAACACATCGTTTCAACAGGATGGGGTCACTGTCCATACTTCCAGAGAATCGATGAACACTGTGAAAACACTTTTTCCTCAAAAAGTTATATCCAAGTTTGGAGACATTCACTGTCCTCCTAGGTCACCCAACCTCACGCCATGCGATCATTTTTTGTGGGGTTATCTAAAGTCAGCAGTTTATTCCAATAATCCGCTGGAGGAGCTTAAAAACAACATTCGACGAGAAATAAATAACATCACTCCGGAATTCTGCAAGAGAGTGTTTCATAATTTGCGCGCGTGATTAGAAGAGTGTTTCTGAAGGGATGTCAAACATTTGGACGGAATGATATTTAAGAAATAAAACCCGCTGAATTTACGAATATCTTGATAGTAATAAATATTTTCATTTCATTAAGTTTGTATTTTTTTTCTTAAATCAAAAAGTGAACTTTCCCACTGGACAGCCTGTAGCTGTGTGAGATTTATTTACGTCCTTATATTTATCTCTGCTGGCTGACTTAACAGCAATTCTATAATGGGTTCAGGATGGACCAGACTCGTATGTATAGAAACATTAACTTTTCCAAGATTATCCTGTGATAATGCATTTCAAAAATATGCAGGGTTCTACAGGGTGTTCCACTTTAAATCTGGATAACAAAGTGGCTTTTTAATAGATACCTGTAGCTTTAAAAATAAGACACACCAAAATCGACTAGTGCTAGAAGCATACAGCTGCTCAGCTGCTATTAGTTGAAACTGTTAGGGACCCCAGCTCGTGTTTAATAGCAATCTGGCCGCTAGATGGCTGTAACGAAGATGTGGTTGGTGTGATAGATGTCGCTTCGCACGGTCTTATTTCGATAGACCGTACCTGCGGTATAGAGGATAGTTGCGATGTTTTACTGGCTCAATCTAGACCGTGCTGATGGCCAAGAAGCACGAAACAGCTGTCCTTGGTTGGCGGACGAAAGCCTCATGTTTGGTTTGACCTATAGTTTTATTGCATATTTTGAGAGACCTTCGTACTTCTGAGCTTTGTCCAGTAGTTGCTGAGATAATAGTTATTTATTATCTTATAGTCTTCAGTTCTCAAGAACAAAAACATTCAAATATCCTGTATATTTTCGCGCATCAAATTCTACTGTTTCAAGTTGCTTTTAGATGCCTAGTAAAAGTATTCAACTGACGAAATTAGGGGAATTTGTTGTTCTTGGACATAATATCTACAAAAAAAACTGGACAAAATGCTGAATACTTAAGACCATCCAAGTATGTACACAAATTCGAAATCAATAAAAACAATTTTGATATACAGCTCACTAGTGGAATACCCTGTATCATCCTGAATATTTTGTAAATAGAATCCCACACTGATTATTTTTTGGAAAAGTTTGTCTGTCGGAACAATGGAAATTTGAGCCACACTGTACATGTGGCGAAATTGCAATGCTGGTGAACTGGCTAGTACTGCTGATGATAAGAATGTTAATATACTAAGTGACATATAAATCCGAACACCCAAATTAAATGGTTTTATTTTAATAAAAGTTGGTGAATGTATTTATCTTACTGTAAATAACAAGTGAAAAAATGTTCAGCCGTATCAGTTGGACATTCCGGTTTTTATACTGCTTTTTTTTAATTCACTAACGCTCTAAAAATGAATATTTCAGCCGCAGTAAAGAATCAACGTTGGCGGATTTTGGTTCTTGACATCCTTTACGATCGGTTACGATACCTAGAGTACGGAGACCTGTACGATTTCGTCAACTTAGTAAGTTTGATAGGGGCCGTATAGTGGGACTTCGGGAAGCTGGACTTTCTTTTCGGGCAATTGCAGTTAGAGTGCAAAGAAGTGTAGACACTGTGGTTAAGTGTTGTCAGGCATGGCTTCGAGAAGGCCGTACGCAAAGAGCAAGGGGCACTGGACGCCGCCGTAGAACAACAGACCGTGAAGATCGCCGCCTAAGATTATTGGCCTTAAGGGACCGTTTCTCCACCACCAGGTCCATTGCAAATGACTGGTTTGCAGAACACGGAAGACCTATTGGCATGCGAAGTGTTTACCGACGAATGAGAAGTTTTGGCTTGTTTTCATACCGGCCACACTGGGTCCTCCCTTTAACTCGAGAACACCGACGTAATCGCCTTGAGTGGTGCAGACAACGGTCACTCTGGGATCAGGAATCGAACAGTATTGTCTTTAGTGACGAGTCTCGATTTTGTTTAGGCATGCACGATGGTCGTGCCAGGGTTAGAAGGCGAAGTGGTGAAAGGAGGAATCCACAGTTTTTTGTTGAAAGACATGTTCATCACACTGTTGGAGTTATGGTTGGGGGTGCTATAGCTTATGGTTCCAGGTCACCTTTAATCTACATCAGAGGTAACATGAACGCGCAGCATTTAGTTTCTTGGACATAATATCTACAAAAAAAAACTGGGCAAAATGCTGAAATACTTAAGACCATCCAAATATGTACACAAATTCGAAATCAATAAAAACAATTTTGATATACAGCTCACTAGTGGAATACCATGTATCATCCTGAATATTTTGTAAATAGAATCCCACACTGATTATTTTTTGGAAAAGTTTGTCTGTCGGAATAATGGAAATTTGAGCCACACTGTACATGTGGCGTAATTGCAATGCTGGTGAACTGGCTAGTACTGCTGATGATAAGAATGTTAATATACTAAGTGACATATAAATCCGAACACCCAGTTTAAATGGTTTTATTTTAATAAAAGTTGGTGAATGTATTTATCTTACTGTAAATAACAAGTGAAAAAATTTTCAGCCGTATCAGTTGGACATTCCGGTTTTTATACTGCTTTTTTTTAATTCACTAACGCTCTAAAAATGAATATTTCAGCCGCAGTAAAGAATCAACGTTGGCGGATTTTGGTTCTTGACATCCTTTACGATCGGTTACGATACCTAGAGTACGGAGACCTGTACGATTTCGTCAACTTAGTAAGTTTGATAGGGGCCGTATAGTGGGACTTCGGGAAGCTGGACTTTCTTTTCGGGCAATTGCAGTTAGAGTGCAAAGAAGTGTAGACACTGTGGTTAAGTGTTGTCAGGCATGGCTTCGAGAAGGCCGTACGCAAAGAGCAAGGGGCACTGGACGCCGCCGTAGAACAACAGACCGTGAAGATCGCCGCCTAAGATTATTGGCCTTAAGGGACCGTTTCTCCACCACCAGGTCCATTGCAAATGACTGGTTTGCAGAACACGGAAGACCTATTGGCATGCGAAGTGTTTACCGACGAATGAGAAGTTTTGGCTTGTTTTCATACCGGCCACACTGGGTCCTCCCTTTAACTCGAGAACACCGACGTAATCGCCTTGAGTGGTGCAGACAACGGTCACTCTGGGATCAGGAATCGAACAGTATTGTCTTTAGTGACGAGTCTCGATTTTGTTTAGGCATGCACGATGGTCGTGCCAGGGTTAGAAGGCGAAGTGGTGAAAGGAGGAATCCACAGTTTTTTGTTGAAAGACATGTTCATCACACTGTTGGAGTTATGGTTGGGGGTGCTATAGCTTATGGTTCCAGGTCACCTTTAATCTACATCAGAGGTAACATGAACGCGCAGCATTTAGTTTCTTGGACATAATATCTACAAAAAAAACTGGGCAAAATGCTGAAATACTTAAGACCATCCAAATATGTACACAAATTCGAAATCAATAAAAACAATTTTGATATACAGCTCACTAGTGGAATACCATGTATCATCCTGAATATTTTGTAAATAGAATCCCACACTGATTATTTTTTGGAAAAGTTTGTCTGTCGGAATAATGGAAATTTGAGCCACACTGTACATGTGGCGTAATTGCAATGCTGGTGAACTGGCTAGTACTGCTGATGATAAGAATGTTAATATACTAAGTGACATATAAATCCGAACACCCAGTTTAAATGGTTTTATTTTAATAAAAGTTGGTGAATGTATTTATCTTACTGTAAATAACAAGTGAAAAAATTTTCAGCCGTATCAGTTGGACATTCCGGTTTTTATACTGCTTTTTTTAATTCACTAACGCTCTAAAAATGAATATTTAAAAAAGAATCAACGTTGGCGTATTTTGGTTCTTGACATCCTTTACGACCGGTTACGATACCTAGAGTACGGAGACCTGTACGATTTCGTCAACTTAGTGAGTTTGATAGGGGCCGTATAGTGGGACTTCGGGAAGCTGGACTTTCTTTTCGGGCAATTGCAGTTAGAGTGCAAAGAAGTGTAGACACTGTGGTTAGGTGTTGTCAGGCATGGCTTCGAGAAGGCCGTACGCAAAGAGCAAGGGGCACTGGACGCCGCCGTAGAACAACAGACCGTGAAGATCGCCGCCTAAGATTATTGGCCTTAAGGGACCGTTTCTCCACCACCAGGTCCGCCTTGAGTGGTGCAGACAACGGTCACTCTGGGATCAGGAATGGAATAGTATTGTCTTTAGTGACGAGTCTCGATTTTGTTTAGGCATGCACGATGGTCGTGCCAGGGTTAGAAGGCGAAGTGGTGAAAGGAGGAATCCACAGTTTTTTGTTGAAAGACATGTTCATCACATTGTTGGAGTTATGGTTGGGGGTGCTATAACTTATGGTTCCAGGTCACCTTTAATCTTCATCAGAGGTAACATGAACGCGCAGCATTTAGTTTCTTGGACATAATATCTACAAAAAAAAACTGGGCAAAATGCTGAAATACTTAAGACCATCCAAATATGTACACAAATTCGAAATCAATAAAAACAATTTTGATATACAGCTCACTAGTGGAATACCATGTATCATCCTGAATATTTTGTAAATAGAATCCCACACTGATTATTTTTTGGAAAAGTTTGTCTGTCGGAATAATGGAAATTTGAGCCACACTGTACATGTGGCGTAATTGCAATGCTGGTGAACTGGCTAGTACTGCTGATGATAAGAATGTTAATATACTAAGTGACATATAAATCCGAACACCCAGTTTAAATGGTTTTATTTTAATAAAAGTTGGTGAATGTATTTATCTTACTGTAAATAACAAGTGAAAAAATTTTCAGCCGTATCAGTTGGACATTCCGGTTTTTATACTGCTTTTTTTAATTCACTAACGCTCTAAAAATGAATATTTAAAAAAGAATCAACGTTGGCGTATTTTGGTTCTTGACATCCTTTACGATCGGTTACGATACCTAGAGTACGGAGACCTGTACGATTTCGTCAACTTAGTGAGTTTGATAGGGGCCGTATAGTGGGACTTCGGGAAGCTGGACTTTCTTTTCGGGCAATTGCAGTTAGAGTGCAAAGAAGTGTAGACACTGTGGTTAGGTGTTGTCAGGCATGGCTTCGAGAAGGCCGTACGCAAAGAGCAAGGGGCACTGGACGCCGCCGTAGAACAACAGACCGTGAAGATCGCCGCCTAAGATTATTGGCCTTAAGGGACCGTTTCTCCACCACCAGGTCCATTGCAAATGACTGGTTTGCAGAACACGGAAGACCTATTGGCATGCGAAGTGTTTACCGACGAATGAGAAGTTTTGGCTTGTTTTCATACCGGCCACACTGGGTCCTCCCTTTAACTCGAGAACACCGACGTAATCGCCTTGAGTGGTGCAGACAACGGTCACTCTGGGATCAGGAATGGAACAGTATTGTCTTTAGTGACGAGTCTCGATTTTGTTTAGGCATGCACGATGGTCGTGCCAGGGTTAGAAGGCGAAGTGGTGAAAGGAGGAATCCACAGTTTTTTGTTGAAAGACATGTTCATCACACTGTTGGAGTTATGGTTGGGGGTGCTATAGCTTATGGTTCCAGGTCACCTTTAATCTTCATCAGAGGTAACATGAACGCGCAGCGTTATATCCACGCAGTTCTAGAATCCCATCTTTTACCCTATCTTGACACCCTGGCAGATCCAACTTTCCAACAAGATAATGCCCGACCACATGTTGCAAGAGTCTCAATAGACTTCTTTCAACATAATGATGTCACATTGTTACCATGGCCACCAAGATCTCCCGACTTATCCCCAATTGAGCACGTGTGAGATATGATGGGTAGGAGATTGCTCAATTTGCAACGTCCTCCTCAGACTCTAGAAGCACTTCGAGAGAAGTTGGTGGTTGCCTGGAATGAGATACCACAGGAGGACATTGACCACCTGATCAGAAGCATGCCTAGGCGCGTTGGAGAATGCGTAGCACATCAGGGTGCATCCACAGATTATTAAAGGTCAAAGGGCTTTAAAGCAGTGCAATCATTTTGAAATTTTTATCATTTACTTATTATGCTTTATTAAGTACTTATACAAAATTTTATTAAAATAAAACCATTTAAACTGAGTGTTCGGATTTATATGTCACTTAGTATAGATGTTAAATAGCTATTATAGGATACGAACTGCCCAACTTGGAGGCCTGGAAACTACTAGTGGAAAATTTTTGGGTCCGTGAACATATTTTTCTTCATATTTGAGATCTACAATATGCGAAATTTTCTGAAAAAAATTGCCAAGATCCATCACGCAAAGGCTTCTTCAAACCATGACAACTTTGGCTCTAATAAACCGTATTTCCTTAATGATTTTATTTAAATTTAACGCGATACATCACTCAATGCCATATCTCATTCAATTTCAACGAAATTGTCTAAACGGTTATTATAAATTTTTATCATGAATCAAAAGTAAGTTTACCTAAACTTTTTCCTCAGATTCACTCAATCGCAATCGCCCCTCACCTCACCTGGTACTTCATTAACACCCTGTATGTTTGTTAAATACTCCACAGAAGCTCCGACAAGTTGCTCAAACTGCTTGATCCTTTAAACCAGATTCCAGACTGCCAAGTTCTATTTTTTCTATATGCTCGCAGATTTTTCCTTTTTTAATTACTCTTTAATTGAAGAGTCCATTGCAAGAACTAATACGTACAGAGTGTCCCCCTATAAATTGGACCCCCTCTAACTCTTTTGTATGACCGTATATAAAAAGAAGTTGTATACAACAGTTGCTAGGAATGACCTACCGAATAAACTTGTATTTTTTACATGGAACACCCTGCATAATTTCAGAGAAAATTACAGCGGCCTTTTTCTGATCCCAATTCTATATAGCTTATCATATTTATTTTCGTCAAAATACCTTAATTTTTGTCTCTCATTCATCTATGTGTATCAGAGTTGAAACCAGGTTGCTTCTAGCACCAAATGCAATCTGGTAATAGATATGATTAAATGACAAATTTAAATGTTTGACTAAGGTTATGAAAATAAGTATAACAAACCATTTGGAATCATAAAAAAGCGACTACAATTATTAATATAACTATAGATTTTAAAAAATAGAATCAGTTTGTACTTTGCATGTATAGACAAAGACATTGACAAAAAATTTATATTAGACCCTATAACTCTTGTATAGAGTAGAATAGATTTATTAGCCATATCAACACACACACAACACCATAATCACGTTTGAACAAGAAAGGAGGAGTAGAAATGAAACATAAACAAAGACGATAAAACGTGACAAAAACATGAGAGGGATCAAGATATACATATATGAAAACATTGATAAATCAAGATTAGTTACATCTGGGAGGTTTGTGGACTAGAATGGTTTTTTTAAAATTTTCTTAAATATTAGCAATGCGTCGGATATCTGACAATACATGCTATATGCATGGACCGTAATGTTACAGGGGACGAAAAAAACCTTATCAATTTTATACTACCGGTCTTAAGACTCTACAATTTTGGTCACAAAAAATTAAAGACGTTTAACACATATTTAATGCGATTTTATCTAAATGAAGCTCTAATTGGCAAAATTAGTGCAGATAGCTGATATTTCTGCTATCTTTCTTTGCAAGCAGATATTGTACTACGATGCATAGATGGATTTAGTGAGATTCGTGTTAGAAAAACTGTTACTCATCATATCAAATTAAAAATTTAATGCTTTTACAAATCAAAACCTTAAATGAACGTTCAGCTTATTTCCTTGACATACGGCAAATTGTCGTAAAACATGTGGTAGTCCTTAGATATAACACTTATAGTCTGAAATGACGGGTAGCTGTTTTGGTCTCATAGGCAACTCTTGAGGCTCTACACTGAAGTCCAGTTTCACTTCAATTTTTCCATCGGGATTATAACATACGAGCCCCTTCCCACTTCAGTTGGCCCACTTCAAGATTTGTACCAAAATATGCCTTTATAAACTAAACATGACGAAACTATTTACTTCTAAAACAATTTATTTTCTCAAAAACATTTTAGATACACTCTAGTGGTAAAAAATACATATTTGAAGTCACTTAGACCTATAACTAATAGAACATCTGAACAAATAAACAATGTACGAATAAATGCGCGAAGTTAACAAATCAACAATTGAAAGATTACCATTGGGTAACATCACCCTTATTTTTTATTACGGCTGAAATCTTTGGGGCATAGTGTTGACCAAGTTTTAGCAAAAATTTGGTGTAAAACAATCCCATATTTCTTGAAGCTTTTGTCTCAGTTCAGTGATTGTACGAGCAGGATGTTTTCGTAGAACCTTTTTCATCTCGTGCCACAAAGTTTCAATAGGTGACAGATCTGGACTGCTAGAAACCCATTTCAAAAGTGGTACATTATTTCCTTCCATCCATTTTATATCCTTTTTTGAGGTATGGTACCATCTTGCTGAAACACAAAAATCTTGGCCGGATGTCAAACATTCTTCCATCACTGGTAAAAGCGATTCTTCTAAGATTGACAAATATTTGTTTGTATCCACATTTCCATGAATAAAATGAAGTTTTCCTACTGCTTTTGATGACATACTGCCCCAGACCATAATGGATGCTGGAAATTTCACTTTTCTCTTCAGACAGTCAACATGGAATGCTTATTTTTTTGCGAATAACTCTACTGATGAGGTGTCCACTGTCTATGTTCTTTAGCCCATCTAAGCCGATTTTTCTTTTGCAGTGGAGTTAATAGTGGCTTTTCTTTGGCCTATAAACAAGTTGTGCAACTTTAAGGTTTGTACTTCACTTTTTTTATAAGAAAACTTGCCTTGCAAGTGCTAAATCCCAGTTTGTGGGCCTCTCTATGAGTTGTGGACCTCGAAATTCTCCTTCCAACAGCGTCACTCCACAGAGCACATAATTGTAAATAATTGGCACGCCTGTTTTTCACGATTATTCTTCTCAATGCTCTTGGGTGGGCATTTGTGATATTACTTTTTTTCACATATCGTGGCTTAATATTAACTGAACCAGTTACGTTATATCTTCTAACCATATTTCTCACACTGTACCGCCATAAGTCTAACAAAGTTGCAATTTCTGAGTTTTATTTCCCAGAATTAAAAAATTGAATTATCAGTAACCGAATTTTCTCACTAATACCTCTACCCATTTTGAAAACCTTAACTACCCAAAACTATGTGATTAATAAAAACAATTGTCATGGCTTTTATTTTTCACAGCCACCTATGCGTTATAGACTTATTTTGCATTGAAATGAAGATAAGTTGATATGCTGTAATTGCAACATGTGTTATTTTTAGGCTGCAAATTTGATTAGGGAGTGATTAAGTTGGTTTTTTCTACTATATATTATCAAAATATTCATTGTTAATATTTTAAACCTATAACACCCTGCTACATTTTTATTATTTGTGTTTGATGAGAAAAAAACTAAGATTTCAATAGTTGGGCCAACTGAAGTGGGAAGGGGCTCGTAGTACTTTGATGTCCGTGACTACATTGTCCCTGCCTGGTCTAATTGTTGAGCATCGCTGTACCTCTGTTCGAGAGTAGTCCTTGAAGAAGTCGTAACTCAATTGGATCACCTCATATGGCTCTAGTTTTGTCCTAGCTTCTTTTGACGCCTTAACATAGTAATTTGGTAATTCAATAACTCTTTTTCTCAGTTTTCTTCAAATGCAACTGTGTACAGAGTCACATTCCATTTGGGTGTGTCCTTTGGTGAGATATTTCTGAGAAATCACAACGGCGTGTTTCATTGCAAAGTTAAGAAAAATAGCACACGTAATTGTCAGATAGCTGGAATTGCCGCTCATTGTCAGACGTGTTGCCAGCGGTAGGTATTGTTTTGGCTGAATAATTCAAAAACTAAATTTTTCTGCAGTTAGCGGACTCTATCACAATGTGCGCTGTAGATAGACGAAGAAAAATGTGCATATACCACAAATTGGGCAAAAATGTCCGACTTATGAATCCAGTGTGTCTGGTAATAGGTTAAAATAGTGAATTCCAGCATACCTGGAGGACTTTTTGAAAAACATATGAGAAAAATCGTCAACGTAAAGGTTCTTTCTACTTCTAGTATGAATATCACAATATCTTTTGAAAGTAACTAAATTATGCTTAATGTATTCAAAGAGCCTAAAAAGATATATTCCCACAACTGAAAGATTCTCAATAAATGTATGGCGACATGGCTCAATAGCCCCTAGATCAAAAATTGAAGGCACACTCCTTTTTTGAATGATAAATACTCGAGACCATTCAGAAGCTTGTCCCCATGTATGAAATAGTAGAATAACAATAGGACAACAAACGGGATAAATTTCGCTTCAATGTGACCAAGGCAAAGTATGCTTTATTTAATTTATTGCAAATTACCCCAATGCAAATACCCCAGCAATGCTTGTTGTAGACATGTACAGGGTGTTTTCAAAATGGAGTCATTTATTTTAACTGCTTGTAGGACTCATCAAGAGGATGTAATATACCAAAAATCACCTATATAAAAGTTGTATAATTAAAGATTAAAAATTTTCAAAAATAAGGATATTACACAGATTTTTTGATATCCTAGACCACTGCCGTGAAAAGTCTTCGCGTCTTTTGTTTACTACTCTTATCGTTTATCTAAATTTGGCAAACTTTTTGTATTATTGAATGGTTTTCAGTACGAGTCTTTGGTTGTATTAATCTTTCAATAGTGCATATACTTTCATTTGTCTGGTTATTTTGTGCGAAAAAATTGCCCATGTTTACGCAAACAATGAGAGTGCTAACAAAATATGGATAGGGCGCAATCGACCGATTTTTTGACCTGCTCGAGTCCCAGATTTAATGCCTTGCGATTTCTTTCTGTGGGGGTTATTTGAAAGAGCTGGTGCATCATGATGAAGCAGTAAATACTCTCGAAGAACTTCAACAGCGCACTGAAAATGCTTGTGATTTAATTCGTCGACACTACGCTTTTATTTTCGAAGCATTAAAGAGTCGTGGATTCGCCGAGCAAGATTTTGCGTTAATCGAACGAATGGGGACAATTTTGAACAGTTTTCGTAAAAACGGTATCCATCTAACTTAATAATGATTTTTTTTAATTAGTTTTAATAATGTAAGAGAGTTACTCTTATTACACAACTTTTATACATATATGTGATTTTTGGTATATCAATTGCTTTTGATGGGTTCTACAGGCTGTTAAAATAAATGACTCAACCTTGAAAACACCCTGTATAAACTTTTTCTACAAGGCCATAGAAAAAAGTTAGTGGAGATACATTTATAGCGGTACATTGTAGTAATACATTTTTCAAAAGAGAAAAACTACAACATACTTTGAACAGCTTGATTATGACGGAACGGGTTCTTGCAATAGAATCTTCAACAGGTCTGTTCTTATCCTCTCCACATGCATTTTGGGGAAAAGGGCCTTGAAAAATAGAACAATGTTTATCTTCAAAATATAATAATGTATTTAGTAAAATTATATAAATCGAATTGAAAATATAGGAACATAAAATAAATTCTCTTGATTTCGGACTAGATGTGTGACTATAATGGAAAACAAATACAATAAAATATAATAGCGGCAAAAGTTTGATCCCAAACAGACTGAATCGCCAAATTAAGAAAAATGTCAAGTAGTCCTACATGATGCATGATAATAAGAAAATATATTCTGAAAAAGCCTTAAAAATCAAAGAATATAATTAACTTGTATTAAAACCATAAAAAGAAATACTATCATCGATCTTGAGATCAAAGCAATACATTGTAGGTCAACCCAATCCGTTTTCATTAAATCAAAAGAGATTCTTCTCAAAAAATCAAAAGCTGTAGGTTGGAAAAATAAACCAAATAGCAACATAAAATATATGGAAAATGAACTGAAAAGATACTTTTTCTCATGGAATCATCATAATAAAAAAAATCAACAAATACGCTTTCCATGAAAGTAATACAGATTCTTATAGAAGAATGAAAGCTGTAATTTAAAAAAAGAAAACGAATATAGTGAAAAATTAATCGTACCCTGAACTTTCGCAATACTTAGATGAACCAAGTCAGCGTAAGCTTGGATGGATTTAGAAACTTCCAGGATATCAGTTCATCCAGATCAAACCAATGCTACCAGTAGTATATACATTGACTAGTCGTTTTTAAGTACTATAAAGACCTACCAATACACTCAATCCAAAATAAAAAACTTAGGTCTAGGCAGATGTAACAAGTTTTAGACACTGTGCTATAATTTATACTTGTATGTATATGATCACTGGCACCCATTGTTGACACGTCACAAAACTATCGTCAACTATATCAAATCACATTTTCATAGTACAACAAACGGTGACAATAGTTTGGTGATGGCCACGTAAAAAATGTAATCAGAGGCAGAGACAAAATATCTACGCACATACTGCTTCAATGGAAATGGACAATGTTCATCGAGATTGATATTAAGCCGCGTACAGACCGAAAATCCATCGCCGATCAAACGAATGCAAGCACATACTACAAGGTTAACAAATCCTGTTCAGACCAAATCAAACCTCCCTTTGATGTATCGATCAAGGAGCGAACGCAATCGTTGGTTTATGTTGGCTCGCGCAATACACATCGATTCGAACACCTCCAAATCTGCCTTAGCTTGCGTTGGGGTATCGGTCTGTACGTGGCTTTATGATCACTTATAATTCTGGCATATTTTATTCTGTATTCTGTTTTGTATTGCACTACTCCCTTCTCAAAGATGGTGCTGGGACTCACAACGTGTAGGTTTTCGAGATAGGAATGTTTATACAGGGTGTCCTAGAACAAACTGGCAATCTATCAGATGTATATAGAGCACAAAACGATGATGCCACAAGTTCTAAAGAATATCCCCCTTTGGAGATACAGGCTCCTGAAAGGTGTTATTCGCAAACCAGGGGTATTTTCCTCTAATACGATCAGACTAATCGCCAAAGATAAATTAGCCCTCACGCAATATTACTGATTTTTTACACTCTAAATGACAATGGCTCAAAAATACTATTTATGGGATAACTAAAATTTAGCTGAAATAACATGCTTATGTTTGATTTCTATAAAATGACTAACAGTTTCAGTATCGCTCATATGTTTACACTGTAGCCAATCCCCAAATTTCGGTAAATATCTAAAAATATATTACGTGATTTGAAAATATATCTAGAGGTTTTTCCGAGTCGCTGATTTCGCATCCTTTAGAGTCAGATAATATTTTTAAAATGGCGGTGCCAGTATGCTGGTACCAGTACCAACGTATGCAGAAAAGTACTGTTTTTCTCAATTAATACTGGATTGGGCATAGACTTTGGGACACCCTGCATATATAGATATTTGTCGACAGTGGCATAATATCTGTCTGATTTTCTCGTGGTTCCAGTGACAATATCTGCGTATTTTGAAATCTAACGTATTTTGTATTGTAAATAACACATAAGAATATAGTCTAGCTTAACTTAATAAATATATAATATATATTTAAATTATACATGTATGCATGTATATATAGAACCCGTATTTTATTTTAACGAAATTGGTTCATGTTCCATACCCTGAGAGTCCTGGAACATCCTAGGAACAACTTATACTTAACATTTTGAACTTCGTCAGGATACAGGTCATGATTTTGATTTTCTGCTCATTTGAATTAAATACACACCCATCTTAAAACGTATCCCTACTTACTGCATATACTCCAGAAATAATTTACACAGACCTCAGATGCATCAAGGGTAATCAAGATTTTTCTTCCTCCAGCAACAAGTAAAGTTGTGTATAAATACAATCTCATCAAAATATATTTGCCAATTGTGTTTTAATGTGGGTAAGCTCCACTGTAATTTAGCAATAAAAATGAACAACGTCTGCTTTGTCAGAAGCAGTAGTGATCCACTGTTTTCAATTATAATGACGCTTAAGAATTACTTTTGCAGAAACATGCCATGATTACATCAGTTAGTTTCTACTGGAATAATTCACAGTTACATTCAAAAATATGGTCATTTTTTAAAGATTTAAATACATTTATCCATTATGATTTATGTGGAAGTTCATAGTTAAGTGTCATCATCATTTTGGCAACATATTTTCGGAATTGTTAAGGCAACTAAGAGTTTGCAAATGTTGAGACCGTTCAACTTTCAACTGAGGTAGTCGTATTGAATTGTAAAAAAATAACAAGTGATCATTAAAAAACACTACTTCAACAAGCAGGGATGTAATACAAATAGTTATTTCAGTAGTTTAATAAAGAAGTATAAACTAAGTATTCTAAATTCTAGATCACCCCTATACCTATTTTGATTCTAGTCTCATCCTTTAAAATTATTCAACAATCGCGTTTAACAAAACTAAGTAAATATATTCCATCACACACATACTTTTTACCCTTGATTTCGTCTGAGGCAAAAAATAGTTCGTCACATTGATATTTTCAAACTGGATATTATAGAGATTTCTGGTCGATACAATAAAACATCTTCATATATTAAAATATTTGAATATAGCACCCTGTATATTAAAAGATATTTTATTGTAGTCCTTGGAATGTGTTTTCAAGCATTGTATCTGGAGTCGTGTTAAAGGTTCAAAGGTTTTTATGTCTACCAAATTACAGCTAAGTAAAAATATCGATCAACCCAATGTTTTGGACATTTTTCTTTCGAAAAAATAAGCCTTGTTAATAAAGTCCTTAAGGCATCTCTGCACCAGGATTTTAAAAATTTTGAAAATCGATCATTAACCGTTATTTGGCAGACGCACAATGCTGATTTTACTTCGGCATTTTTGATACGTCCTACTAAGGATCACATTACATAAGGTAAAAATATACATTTACAATACATATGTGTACTAGTGTACACTTCCATACATAGAGAATACATAGCGTATCAGACTGCTATATCCACACGAATCACACGTGCAAGTGTGTACAGTCATGACAAAAGTATACAGAGTAGTCTCACAAACAAAACCTATTTCAGTACAAACTTTTCTGGAAATGCTGAGTTTTGAAAAAATATTGGAAGTGTTATTACTCATAAAAGATTTTTTCCTTTAAAACTTTATACAGAGTGAGTCTGGGCTCGCTTGACAACTCCGCTATTATGCATGGTATTTAAAAAAAAATGAAAAATATTTCTATCTCTACAGGGTGATTCATATGGTTACCTAAGCATTCTATTACATTGGATGTAACATACTATAGGGTTTGATTTTCAAATTGTTGAGATGTTGGACAATCTATAGAAAACTTTAACAACTCGCACCTCCGCAACTGTTAGAGCTAGAGTACTGAATTGGTTTCTGCCTGTCTTTGTATAGTTTATACAGGATGGCCAAGAACGCAAAATAAACTATTTCTCTGGAACACACCATGTATTTTCACATTTTTTTAATTTCCCTTTCCACAAGCTTTTTTCCCTGGTATATGGTTCATAAAGGTTTGTGTGACTAGTTTTTTAGTTACTAAAAAAACAGTGATATCTTGACTTTTCGATTTTGTCTCATAAAGTTAGGTAGATATAATTTTTAATGAAAATAAAGCAATTATAACAATCTCCCGCTACCAGCTAAATATTATTTTTTATTTTGAAATGTAATCTAATATTTTCCATGTACCTTGATATCTGATTTACAAAAAAAGGTTAGCTGTAACTCAAAAACTTCAAAAACCTTATATTAAAATAAGCTTGTTAAAAATGGGAATCAAAGGATGTGGAAATATTGTGGGTGTATTTGAAATTTTTGAGAAATCGTTTATTTTGCTTTTTTGATCATCCTGTTCGAACTATCAAAACAACTGAAAAAGGAAGTAAGTAGGGAGAAGATATTGGATCATGACTTTTTCTGCCGAGAAATTAAGTACTCTAGCTATAACATTTGAGGAGATGCGAGCTGTCAAAGTTGAGCATTTTTTTCAATAAATTGTCCAATATTCCAATTTGAAAATAAATTTCTAGAGTAAGTTTTATTCTGAATTGCCTCATCTGAAAAGACCTCTTCCAAACTGTAATAAAGTATAGGTCTTTCTATTTTTTTAAATGTTTGGATCACCACGTAGTTATGAACCATATAGAAATGAGGAGGATCCTGTTGGGTAGAACTTTTAGATATATTTTTTCTAGATCTCATGCGTAATAATGGACTTATTGGCTGAGGTCACACTAAAAATTACCCTGTATATCCAATATGTAATAATGATTGAAATTGCATATCCTTCAAACCGATTTCAAACTAAATGCAATAATCAATAAAAATGCTTTAAGTTACCTATTCTTGATTTTAGTTCCAGCTGAATTAAAATTGGCATTCCTTGTACAACAAGATGCACAATAAAATGATAAAACAGTTTATATAAGCATTAGTCCCATATGGAAAAAGCAAAACGCGTCTGTAAGACCCAAACCTCCCTAAGGAAAAAGAAAGAAATGCTGCTTTAAGTTCAGCGATCCAGGTGTCCATTATCATTTGTGGTTTTAATTTATTTTTAATGCATTTATCAAATTTTCCGACAATACGTCAGTATTTACTAAATCACAACAAAACTTAACTTAACTTAACTTAAATAAATAAATTACCATCAAGATTAGTATAGAAAACCAATTTAAAAAAAGGATGACATCCTAGATTTTGAATACGACGCAGTACAGGACCAATATGTTTATATAAACTATTCTCCATATAATTACCCAAGGAGTCATCAGAGACTTCATTAACACTCTCTATGTTATATGTCTGACAATTGAAAGCAATGTGACCTTGCGCGCCAAAAAATTTTACGTGTTTCATAACTTCTCGTTGCATATATATGTATTTCTTTGCAATAAGCAATATAGCATCAATGACTGAGAATCTTAAATACAAGATAGTTACAGAATCCAACGATCAGGAAACTTTATAACAGAGGGAAAACATACGCAAATACCTAAAACAATAATACAAGAAACGTGAAAGGGAATTCTTAGTAACCCCCTGTATACTTTTGTCTGCAACTGTATATGTGTGTTTAGGCGTCCTTATTCAAATTTCCACAGACCAATGTAGCGTAGTTTTATGCCACGATCTGCTGAAATCGTTTCGATTTGCTTCTATTGTTCGGGCCTTGAACTGCTTTTCAACAGAGCAAATGGGATATGGCCCTCCTCGTTTTGCCATTCAACAAAAAATCTGAATATCGGGGGTGATTGTGTTACACCATTTCTTAAATCGGGAATATAGAATGCACAGAATAATGAGATGCAATATCGCTAAAAGCATAGGCAGCGCTTGGAAAACTTGTGGAGAAGGGATTGCTAGTTTCCGTTTCCTACTTCGCATTAATCTTTATTTTATATAAGAAATTCCGACAAAAATATCGTATTGATCGATATTGCTTCCTATTTTTTATAAGAGGTTTTTGTAATTTTGAAGTTAAAAAGGAAGCAAGAAATGATGTGTAATTCGCCCTGTATCACCGGGATTTTTAGAAAAATATGTAAAGACAGACTAGTCAAAAGAATAATTCCTTACGTTTTTGTACCATGTAAGGCCACCCTTTTTCGAAAATCTGCTTTCGTAATAGCTCTTCAGCAGAAATTTGCTTTAATAACAAAGGTATCACCGGAAACTGAACTAAAACCAATGAAGGAAGACGCAGTATTAATGTCATCACCATCTAGATGACATATTTAAGTTCCTTAATTTTTTTTTCTACTGGAGGGTTTGTGCACGCAAAAAGTAAAAAGATTCCAACAAAATGGACAAAAGGAAAAAGGTTGATATTGTATTTTGGAAACGAAGCATTATTGAATTTGGTTATATAAACTTTTCGTCTTAGGAATCACATATGTAACACCATGTTACTATGTATGTTATTGTTTGTTTGTCGATTACAGCTAGTCAGGCTTAAGATAGTACATTACATACCTAGGTTAAGAAGTAAGTCATTACTGGTGATTTATATGATGTACAGGATTTTTTCACTACTAACACAATAAATCACTATACTAGATTCAAATATCTTCATTGTGTAGTATCATTTATCCTAACATACATAAATCAGCGATCATGACATTTCGTACTCAATTTACATATACTTCGAAATATCTTGTGTGACAATGACAAGCTCAAATGAATGCAATAGAAAGCAGATTTGGCCTGCGATCGATAATGGTAGTGGTTTTCAGGTTAGTAGTGAAAACAAAACAACTTATTGTACAAGTACGCCCATGCTTTGCACACGCAGAACAAACAAGAGACAGAATTGATTTTATCTACATTGTAACTGAATAAAATATATGTTTTTGTATTTATATCTGCGAAATGTAACGATGCTTTTGAATGTAGGTTAACGTGTTTTCTACGACAGTCATTATAGTCGTAACAACAACAACATACAAATGTCATAAGTTGAGGCAAAGATTTAAGGGATGATTTTTTAGACTATTCTAATAACGTCTTCTTTTGATAAAACTGGTGCTATTTTCGCGTTTGAATTCCGTTGACATCTCCCGTGCTGTTATTAGAAATTTCCAAAGAGAAAAAAAAAATTTGTTGTAAAAAATGGTTGCATACAGAACCACAAGTAAGAACTACACTTTTGACAGTTGAATGTAGAACTAATTTAAAGTACCGACCAAAAAAGCATCGCTTTGCCAAAATAATATGAAATATGCACCAGTGTAACACTGCTTTCAGCAAAAGATATAAGACCGTTTTACGATTTTTGAAAAACCGATTTAATTCGAGTATACAGAGAAAAATCACCATCCTTTCTAATGCAACAGATACATTGATATCCAACAACATCAGTGTTATTATGTATTGCTTTGTTCATGAAGTAGCTAATGAAACCTCAAAGGATGATGACTTGGGTGGTGCTAAGTAGAAAAGTTTATATAAACATAGTCTGGTAATGCTTCGTTTTCAAAATACAAGGTATCAACTTTTTTTGAACGTTCGTAGTTGTTTGAAAATTCCTAGTTAATCGAATCTATACGATTTTTGCATTCGAATGTTTTTGAACTTTTATAAACGTTTTTTTTTTTATTTAAATGAAGTTCGCAATTTTCCAGTATGTAGCTATTATTTTTATATGGGCGCATGGTTGATTAGCATCGTATATTGATTTGTTTCAACTTTTGTTTTTATTGTGAAATAAAAATCTTCGGAAATGTGTAAATGCTGGACAAACATGCAAAAGCTACAATCTTTGGGCTTTTAAATACCAATCAATCACTTTAATAAAAACAAATACCTACGTTGAAAGTTTGAAATACATAAAATATTTAAATACAAGAATCTCATATATATGATGAATTGTAAATTTGATTTATTTTTAGGGTCGAAAACTCCGCTTATAGCTGATCGTTTAACTAAAATCATTCAAGAAAAATGGCCTTAATTATAACCGAAAATGGCCATCGCCTCAAAGACTGTCGGACTTAAAACCCTTTGAGGAAACTTTGGTTTCAGTGACATCTCTTATTCAAATTTCCTTGTTACCTGTATTTTGGTTGAGAAGCATTATTGAACTTTGTTAATATAAGCTTTTTGTCTTAGCAATGCCCCTTGAAGTCTGTCGGTTACTTTATCTACGAAACAAATGACTAATTGATAATTACAAGGCCTACCCTGGATATTGTATTTTTTTTAAATAACTAAGGTTTGGCAAGGTCAATGTATGACACGTTATTCATTTTTGGAATCAAATTAAAAAATTCTATTCATCTAAGCAAATATCCAATATGGCTTCCATAAGAAAGAATAAAGTTGATGCTGGAGGAAAAGACAAAACGTCGTATGGAAATTCTGATTATGTTACGTTGTAGAGGAAAAAATTTACAATCTTAACGTGCAATTTATTTCAAAATCTCAGAAGAAAATTAAAACGAATTTGGGTAAATTCTGTTTTTCCGTCTCTCTCGTAAAAGTTTCCTAAGCGGCATTTTTTAGATAGCTAAATAAGCAAGTTTGCCCCAATTTAAGCAACTAAGGTATCTCGTACAGTTTCCGAGATCCCGATGGTAAGATTCGAATTTGAAACATATGTATGAACGCATAAATTTCATCATCCCAAATTTCAGCTTGCCGTTCAAAAACAGGTTGGGAAGGGATCTTTTTGACACGTCCTGTATAGTCATAAAACTGAGGATGATAAAGCGGAGCAATATAAAATCGCACGTAAAATGCAGAACAGATGCATACGTTTAAAAAATATCCGCGTATGGGGAAGTTTTACATTAATGGGGTTTAGAGAATAGAACGGCAGTGAATCAGCGTGTGGCGCGTGGTCGTTCTGCCGATAGGGCAGCTGTTTTCAGTATTTAGGAAACAGGGACCACCGCAGTTATAACGGCGGAAAAAATTCTAAAGGAATCGACATGATTTGCATGATCGAGGGAGCTGGAATTTTTATTCGGCAAAACGTATGCATACGTCACGCGCTCGCGATTTTACATACACAAACACAAAGTTTGTACAGGGTGGCCCGTAATGCATGGTCATAAAGCAATCTTAAGTTTAACTCGTGAAAATACAATAATATTACGAAAATTGAAAATGTCGCCTGTTAATGAGTAAAACTCTCGAAATCCTACTTGCTCTCATTTCAAAAGTCTCACTTTATACATTTTTCAAAAATCGGTAAAACATGTATTATCCACAATTAACCGAGTTTTGAAGGACTATTTTGACCTAATACTATATAAGCTTAAAGAAATCAAAAATTCAGATCTCCGTCACAATGTATCATTAATAATAATGAAAAACTCTTGATGACATGTCGTATTAGCCAGAAATAGTGAAAAGTGATATAAAATTTAGGCAAAACAATCATATTAGTCACATTTTTAATTGCATATTACTGGAAACTACAGTTAAACTTAACTGATTGACACGTCACGTGTTTTAATATCTTTTAGCAAACAAAGCATCTTGGAAAAATATATCACTTGAGTGGTGCCCGAAACGTTAATAAACTTCCACTGCTCCGTCTGTAGTTTCATTTGGCGGCCAGCAGAATATGAGACAAGCATAGGATAAGCTTCAATTGTTACATTCTCTGACATGTTTTTTGTGTGAAGAGTATGGAATGTAGATTATATTCAGAATAGGCATCTTCCTTCAAGGAAGCCTTCTCAGCAAGAAAATCATGTTAGAAAAAATATGGCTCAAATGGTTTTGTGATTTCCACATAAAAATTGGAAAGCGGGGGTTTCAAAGGATGAGGAGTGTTGTTATATTTTATTTATAATAAAGTTTTAAGATGGCGCTAGCTATATCCTAGAACATTCATATCATACCTTTGTTGCTATTACTGTTCTATTATTTATCATTAAAAATTGAGAAAGAGTGGTTTTCAAGTAAAAAAAATGAAAATCCTTTTCGAGATATTTGCATTCCAAAATTCTAATGTGCATGGAAATGACTACCTGAAAAACAGTTCATTAAAAGTGGAATATGCTATGGATAACAAATGGACGTATGTATTGTTTTGGTATCGGCCATTTGACTGTGCCATATAATGTCTGATATTTTCCAATAATGGAAAATTCCCGGATTCCATTTTCCATGTCGATATCGCGAAAACAGCTCAAGCTATAGATAAATAATACCTTGTATCTCATTAATGAACGATATTTTATATTCGGCTGAATATCATTATTTTTACGAGTTTCAATCTAGAACTGCTTTTTGCCCTGTTTCAAAGTGTGATTCTTCAGACTATTCTATCATGTCCTTTCATTAAATTTCCAATTGTTAAAAAACAGCTCCATTTCGAATGTATGCAATTTTTTTCTAAAATAACATTTTTTTAGCAAAATCGCATAAGATTTTCAACCTATATTATTTTAAGTTTTTTCTCGTCTTTATTTTCGAAGAGCGCGAAGGAAAAAATAGCAGAACACTTAGTAGATAGAGTGGAGTACTTTATACCGGGAATCGATGTGATAGTAGTTTGGTTAGAAATAGTGCTGAATAAATACGTTTTCCGCACTGCAGATTCGATCATCGTTATAAGATGTGCCAATTGCAAATTGGAATTGGTATTAAAATTTGTTTGCTAAGTGGAAATTTGAATAGGGATTAACCATACGGTTACATTTGTACTATCTTAATGTAAAACATAGATATACCATTTGATAGCATCCAGGCTCTTACATATGAAATAGCAGGTCATTTTGCAATTACTCAAGGCACACAGCTTAGTATATTATATCTAGTAATTAGCAAAAGGTAGTCAGTTTTGTACTATACAATAAACAATGTGTTTCTTTCAATTTTATCTAAAATGGCGACCACGTTGTTGAGACGGCAATTTTTTTGTCTGATAACGTATCGCCACAGTGGACTGGGATTTCTATATCGTGAATTGTCAGAAGTTCATCCTATGAGAATAGGATTTATACCACAACGATATTTTTATATCTGCCATCAAATAACTGATCATATTTTAATTAACTATGATGTCATCAAATATGTCGACCAGGTATGAGATTCTGTGGAGATACCCTATACTCTCATTTTTATTACCACAAAAAGTCAACGATATAATATCGTATCAAAAATTCGAACTAAAACAACATAACAATCAAAAATACTGTTTTGACTAGTACCCGATACATTGGAATGTCTACGGCCTCATTTTCTGTACAACTAACAAATTATACCAACAGAATTAGCAAACCAACGTTCTTCACTTGGTTGGGTCATTTTCTGACTAGATACTATTACAAAAGTGATATATTATGATTTAACAATAGATAATGACAGACAACACGATGAAGTCAAACAAAAGTGACTTTTGTCATCACTTTGACGCAAAAGTAATACACCAAGATACCTAGATTTTTTGAAAAAAATGTACAGGTGTATTTCTTGAGGGTGAATGGCAAAGCTCCATATTTGGAGATGCAAAAAAAAATTGCTGCGTAATTTTTTTATTACACTACCTTTTTAGGGCTAACCAGAAAAATTACCGTTATTGACCGCAATGTTATATCGAGAAGTACCATTTCTCTTCTTAGGTAATTTATGAAAACAAAGAATATCGAGGTAAACGAAAGTGACAACCGAAATTTATTATTTCCAAATATTTGAAAATTATTCAGAGATAAGTGTATTGAGTGTCACGAATATTGGAAAATCTCTCTTAATGTTAACAAAATGAAAACGTGTGTACGTTACTCCCCTTGGATGGACCAGTCCAAACGAAATCAGCTGTCTGTTGCACTCATTAAATTGAGTTTATGAGTTTGACAGGAGGTAACTAGATATTTTAATGTATTTGTAAAACGAATTCGAAACGGCATGGTCAAATATTTTCAAACCGATTTTATTATTTTATTTAAAAAGTGCTCATTCTAGAAAAAAAATTCAAACAAATATTGTAGGGTTTAGAGGGGAAAAATGATGGTGACCTTGACAATGACCTTGTCTATGACCTTCAAGGTAATTTCACGGCAAGAGAATTATTTTCAAATGAAACCGCAATTAAAAAGAGAAACAAATTGTATGTCCTAGCATGACCTTGACCATTGCCTTCGAGGCCATTTGAAGGTCAAATCAAGAGATCGATAACAATTTGCTGTATCAAAAATGTTTGGCAGCGCAGTTGTGCGGTTTGTGGAGATCCCTTTCAAGGTCAAGGCAAAATTGCCAAAGGTAACCTCTCCTTTCTATACTGGAAGTGGAAAAAGCAGGAAAGTTTACGTCGAATGTGACCCTGACCTCAAGGACAAGGTCATAGTGTAAATGACATTTGAGGTCAAGCTCGCACTTGGACGAAAAATTTACTGGTTTTTTTAGTTCCAGTATAAAAATGAGAGGTTTCCTTTGTAAGTTTTAAAATGACCTTGAGCGTCATGGTCATCACCTTTGGGTGATCCCGCAAACCTCACAACTGTGCTGTCGAACATTTCTTCAGAGAAAATTCTTTTCAATGTCTTCGCTTGACCTTGAAATCACCTTGAAGGTCGTAGCCAAGGTCATTGCCCATATCATCATAATGTTGTCCCCTAGAAACCCTACAACTTTCGTTTGAAACTTTTTCTAGAATGCATAGTTTTTGAAATTTTCAGGTAGGGGGATTAAAATGGGACACCGTGTGTATTGTTTCAGGGAAAAACTTTACACATATGTATATAATATCAAAGTACTCACTTCTCAAACTATGTATGTATTTCGCGATCAGTGATAATACTATGAAGTATAGTTGTATGGAATGAAAGGAACCTTTGAAATGGCACATCTGCTGCTGTGGTTATTGTAAAAAGACATTGGGAGGGTTCAGGTAACGTACGTGCATGAAGATTACAGATAAGAGGTCAGATTCATGGAGTGGGAATGAAGCCAAAGATATCGACGGTAACGTGAGTTGGTGCACTGCGCAGCAAATGAATTTCAGGTGCTGCGCATAGGGCATCTACCTCGTATGTACACTGCGTAGAAAATAAATTTTAGGTTCTGCGCATGTAGCATCTCTCTGTAAACCACGAAATGCAAATGAAGATTGCGGCAGGATATGTTGATATTTTTCAATGCACATACGCTCCACGCCATGTTATACGCCCACTAAATTTCCGAGAGCCATACCATCCTTGGTGACAGGATTAGCTTCATACGAATATCTGCACCGCATGACTGCGTATTCTCAAATGCCGAATAGTGCACAACGGTAAATATAAAGTGATAGCTAAAAGGCGAATCCTTTGTAGTGATCAACGTTCAAAAAAAATTAAGTAAAAACGCCCCACAATGTCTGCGAATGTGTAACGTATTTGAACTTTTTGACCAGCGATGTGACCTCTCCAGCAAATTGGAGATATCTGTAAGATAATACTTCAAAGTTCTTTTCACCTCCAACAACTCTTCTGAAGACTGCTCATACCAATACTTCTTAAAATGATAGATTTTTGAATACACGCAAGAACGAGATTTAAGGGAAAGTTAGCCAGCAAAATAGTTTGTATCTCTGGAATGCCTTTTACCCTCAATATAGTTTTCACGACAGTTAATTTGATATATATAGGCTGTATATTACTTGTATAAGGTCAAACAATATTATCTACTCGCTGTAGAGACTAGATGTTTGATAATTCCATAGAGTCGCCGACTCACAGCTAGCTAGTGGAAATAAAAAGGGGGACACTCTGTATGTCCTGATTGTGAACCTAATTTAATCCCACTTAAAGTATATTTTGTTATTTAACATGTTGCATAGATTCAGATCGTGTTGTCCGTCATGTATCTATTGAAGAGTTACATAAATATTAGGGCGATCTCTAAATAACTTTTCATACTTTTATCGCCTCTGATCCAAGAAATACTCAAAAAATATGAATCCATCTCGTTTGTCTCGTCACACTTTTCACAAAAATTCGAAATTTGAGATCTAATGACTCACATTTAGATTTAGGAGATACGAATATGTATAGTTCAGATCACCCTATTTTTCAACTAATCCAGGTGCCAATTTTGGAGTATAATGCACGGTGTTTCTATTCAACAGTTTTTAAATATTGAATCCCTGAGTTTGTTATATATTTTGAACTATTTCAATGGAAAGCACAAGTATTTGTAGCATAGAGTGGCACTATTTCTTAAATAATAAATATTATATAAATATATTTTTCCAAAAATAAATCTCTGTATATGTGTATCTATATTTAATAGTGAATTAGTATATGTATAATTACTTTATATGGCTTGTGATATTGAACTACAAAATGCCGTAAGCTTCCATTTTTAAACTGATCTTACCTTACCTGAATCATGTTTGCTATGTCAAACTCTTATTTTTATTACCTAATACTCTTTTTGGACATCATTTAGTTATTCAAAATTCTTGAAGTAAACAGTACTACTTTCAAATTCCTTTAACATAAAATAATTGTGAGGTATGTAAGCATTTGAAAAGTATCTTTTTTAGTTAGGATTGGTATCAATTTACAATCTAGAGTAAAAATATTGAGGCATCTTGAGATTAGCAATCCGATCTTTGGCCAGTGTTTCAAATGTTTCTTTGAACATCGAAAGAAGTTTGCGAAAGGTTGGAAAATCTCGAAACTGGATATACTACAGACCAAAATATGTGAATTGACCTGAACAAACCTCAGTCCAAAAGTTGATAGTTTGTAAAAGTTACAATTTTATTTTCTATTTTTCCTTATTGTTTAAGAAGTATTTCAGATTTTGGCATAAAACTCGGTATAGGGAAGCAAGAATCCGTTATTTTATGGCCAAACTTATTAAAAATCTTATTATCTCGTATTTCCACAACAAAAAAGGTTTACTTGTTAGAAGTATCTAAAGCTAATAGTTTCCATATATTTGTTTTTAAAGCATTACATCTTGCCAATCCTTACACTAAATGTATATCAAGATATTCATCAAACGTATACTCCATGATGTTTAACAACTTATTGTCAACTTAAGATTATTCATGAAGTTTAAAGCAATATTATGACAAACAGTAGAAACCATAGCAACTCTACTCAGATATTATCTAAAGCAACTTGATCATTATGTTATAAAAATGTTTTAGTATCATGGTACAAATAATGCATTGAAACTTTTAAAAACAAATATCTCGAAAACTATTAGCCTTAGACACTTCTAACAGGTAAGCCTTTTTTGTTGTGGAGATACGAGAAAATAATATGTTTTGCTCAGTTGTTGTGTACAGGGTAGCACAAAAAAGTTATGATAAGTTATTTACAGTGGCGCCGTCTAGAATTTTGACCATAAAAATAACGGATTATTGTTTCTGATACTAGAAAACCTCCCTATACCGAATTTTATTCCAAAATCTGAAATTCTTCTCAAGCAATAAGAAAAAATAGAAAATAATTAAATAATATAACTTTCACACCCTGTATCTCGCAAACTATCAACTTTTGGACTAAGGTATGTTTAGGTCAATTCAAATATTTTGGTCTGTAGTATCTCCAGTTTCGTGATTTCCTAACCTTTCGCACCCTGTATACAAGTGAGAAAAAATCGTGCATTATACTTGCAGAATGAAACATCTGTGTGTGTTGATTATATTTGATAAAAAATACATAGTAGCCATTCACATGTGTGTCTTGTCTTGTCGGATGCATTGATCTGAATCAAACAGAATACGGAGAAAGAATCACTAGAGAAGTTTTCTCTGGATATGAAGGGATTTTGTACAGCAATTCAGTTGTATCCAAAATTCTGATAATATGGTGGTGCTGTAGGTGTCGGTCGAATTTTCAAGCTCCAAAAGCGTACGATATAACAAAGACCACGATTTTTTATATTCTAAATATCCTCCGCACCAAAACAGACAAGCACTCGATCGCGAATCCTGTTCGCTTGTTGTTACCTGCCAACAGGTTTATGGCCCGCTGTCCAATAGGAGCACGCTGATGTGTATTTGTTTTGAAGTGTGAATGAGATTTAAACACCCTATAGTAAGTATGGTTCCTTCCCTATTCTGTTTGCAATCAAAGAAAGATTTTTTACTTTTGTGGTGGATGCTGACGCCAAGTACACATATGGATAGGCTTGTAATATATGGCACCCGGAAGTAGAATAACGTTTTTCCGAAGTTGCCAAGTGGTCGATAACTTATGACGTAACCCTGAGTTGTATGCGGACTGAATACTGGGTACACGGAACATCATAACTGACTGTTGAGCAAGCTACACCTAACAAATGAATACATACATACTTACTCGTGAACTATATTATTATATCGAGATATAAAATAGGAACTTCTTTAAACATCACCTAAAGCTTTATCGTACAAAACATCAGTATCTCGATATATAATGTGAAAATCAACATACTATATAAAATTTCACTCAGTCTTTCCGTATTTGCATAAAGGTATGTGCTCATATGTTCTTTCTCATAATATATGAGGTATTTGCAAACGCAGGAATACTTATATATCTACTAGTCTAACAGACAAGTTCCACTCATCAATTCCATTTTACCCATCTCTCAAAAATACACATGAGCTTGTAAAACCCTAAGTCCAAAATATAGGACAATACGAGTATCACAAGACGAAATATATTGTTTTCGGTCTTATTATAAAATGCAGATTGTAGCAACCTGTAATAGGTGGATCAACTACTACATGCTTAAACATAGTATACATACTCGTACTAGAACTTTGTAGTTAGACATACAGGGTGGTCCGTCTTGAGATCCAAGATTAAGCTCGTGGAATAAATTATATTCAAATTCGCCTTAATAAAAAGTCCCTCTTTAACAAGATACAGCATGTCGAAATTTCAGTCTCTCTCGTCCAAGGACATTTCTTTAGTTTTCAATCGTCGCTTTCCATTTTTTCATTTCATTTTCCTTGTTTCCCTCCTCCCCAAAATGTCCCTCTGGCTCCGCCACTGGTTATGTCTGTATAGATTAAGGCCTCACGTCCCTTTTTTCGCTTTTTTTTCAACTACCTGTTTGCAACAGTATTCTAAATCCTTCATGATGTGTATAGAGCTGACTGAGAAACATCGTTTTTGTCATGAAATGCATTTTTTGTGCATTTTATTGTGGATTTTTTCTTCGATGACTTGTTAACAAATACTAGGAATTGTATGTGAATATTCCACTTTTATGGATGAATGAAACAAGTGATTGCTTTTATTCTTATCACTTTTTCTCTTCGAAAAATCTTTGCTTTTCTTGAAAACCTAACTAGCTGCGAGACGAGGCTTCAAGAAAATCGAACATTTTACAAAAAAGAAAAGTGATAAGAACAAAATTAATCACTTGTTTCATTCTTCTATAAAAGAGGAATTATTCACACTCAATTTCAGAGCTGTACTTATATTTGTTAACAAGTTCCGATTGAAGAAAAAATGCACAAAAAATGCATTTTTTGACAAAAAAAATTTAAAATGATTTAGAATACTGTTGCAAATAGGTAGTTGAAAAAAAACTGAAAAAGGGACGTGAACACCTTAAGCTGTTTTTGTGATGTCGACATTGAACATTCTGAACATTCACATACTGCATGCTCATATCAAAAAATCGCTAGAGCTGTAGAGAATTGAGGATTTCGAAAATCAAACTTCCACAGCCAGTATCTCATCAAGTAACATTTTACTAATGTATGTACGTATATTTGGCTAAATATAATAAATTGATTCCACGAGATTATTCTAGGATTATATTTTTGCGCATTGATCACCGGACCACCGTGTATAGTGATATTAACCTCAGTCCTGATTTTTTCACATTCTCAGTATGTTTTGTAAAATTTGAAATGTCTTAAGGCTGGATTATGAGACGAGCTCGTCTGATAAACTATATGTACTGAAGGATTATACATTAATTAAACGTTAATATTAAATTAAATAAAAAATCACAGGTGTCGTGGAATCGCCATCGATTGTTTGTTAAAAAAATATAACACATATATGCAAACTACGTGAGAGTTTTGTTAGGCCGGGGTCAATGTAAAAGTGACTGTGATGGGAGCCGGTTGTTTTTGGATCATGGGCAAAAACACCACGGATGGCATCACCCGGCGTTCTGAGGTAGATTCTTCCAAAAGGAAAGCTTGCATCACATACCCAGGTTTCTTCGGAAGTGAAGCTGGATCCTCTTGGTCCTGCGATATATCCCTTTGGTTCTGCGGTATGGCATACGTGGCAGGCCATTGCATCCTCTTTGCCACATCTCTCAATGATTGTCCAATCTCTGACGATAGCTCAACTTGCTTCACCTTCGCTGGAGCCTGTTTCTTTGCTTTGATTTCTTTCTCAGTATCATCATCCTCTTCTTTCACCATGGAGGGTAGTAGCATAGGATGTTGGGTTATAATATGGCGTTGCAGCAGCTCTCTTTCTGGGAATGTTTGTGGACAAGCGGGACAAGTTGCTGGCATCTCATCCATATTGAATGAATGCGATCTTTCATGTACAAAAAGTAACGGCAACAAAGGTGTTGCGAAAGGACAGTAGGAACATTGGTAAATTTTAGCGCCTGATTCATCTGTTGCGAACAGGCTTGAAAGGAAGTTTTGAATCACCGGTTTCTGTTGAGACTGCGGATCTTGATTTCCATTCGGTATTTTCAGCTTGGGGCTGGACCCCTCGACTTTAAGTGTGGTCATACCACGATTTTGCTGAAGCTGGTATTCTATCTCGGCCCACTTCTCGACACCCGTTTGTCCATGATCTGTTATCAAATGAGCTTTCAACCATTTAGTGCTTCTGAATCTTCGGCTGCATATGGTACAAACTTCAGTAAAATATGTGAAGTACCTGTGACTCAAATCTGCCAGATCACCAGGTTTCAGAGCAGAATCTGGCTCAGAAATCGCTGGCGGATGTTGTTGCAATGAAGCATCGCTTTCATGCTTCCTTGGAGGAACCAAGTTGCTTCCATATTCGATAATGCCATGAGTGTTGTGTTTATGGACTCTAAGAAAGTATTTGCTGCATAGTTCTTTGTTGCAAATGTCACAGACAACACCACCGATTTGAGCTCCGTTCTCAATTTCGATTCCGTGCATTCTTTGCATGTGTGTCTTCATAAAATACTTGTTACACAGTTCCTTGTTGCATATTTCGCAGTAACTACTTGTCGGAGTAACATTCGTCGACACTCTTCTCTCAGAAACCTGACCCGCAGGTTTGGTTTGTAGCTTCTCTTGCGAGTTGTACAAAGTAGTTTCATCTTTGATCGATTCAGATGTAGATTGGTTGTTCGAGTGAAATTCAAGGATATGTTTGGTCATTTCGTCAGTATTTTGTACTTCCTTCCCGCACATATCGCATAAGGTGTTGTTGTTAATGTTATCTGTTTCGTTAGTTTTTTCTAGTTCTTTTGCTTCTTCTAGTAAGGAACTGTGATCTTGCATCATATGCGCGTGTAGGTAAAATTGATTTTCGAATTCTTTGTTGCACACATTGCATGCACTGGAAGCTTTGTTGGCTTCTAGATCATTCAGTTGTAAGATCATCGTCTGTAGTTTCTGTAAGTCTTCACTGATGGCCTCGGATTTCTTTTGTTCTGGGGTTTCCTCTTTGGTTGATATTTTTGCTTGGAAAGGAGCTAGACTAGAGTTTTGTGTAAAAATATCACAATTTACGCTACTTGGTGAGGTAGTTTTGCAGTCAGAACTGTTTTGTTCAGTCATGATTAGATTAAGCGGGCTTGTCTGCATATTGTTGGAAAGCATGAAATTAACGTTGGTCTCTTCTGACCCCATTTCTTTTTCTTTGTCTTCCGGAATGTAAATCCCGTGTCGTTTTAGTTTATGTGTCCTCAGAAAGTACTTGTTGCAGTATTCTTTGCAACATATCTCACAAAAAGCTTTCGGATTCATAACGCCTAGACGTCTCAAACGGTACGACAAGTCCATTTCGCGCATTTGCTGTTCTGGAAGCTTGTTCGATGTATCTTGGTAAGAAGGTTTGATTTCTGTTTTAGAGGTAGTTTCGGTTTGTGTGTTGCCAGGACTAGTATATTCAGCCATTGGTGGCTCCTCCGGAAAGACTTTTTCACTTTCGCTCGAAGATGATTGTCCATTGGAAACTATGGCACTTTCATTCAGCTTTGCTTCGCATAGATTAATTGGCGCTTGAGTAGAAAACGAATTGGTGAATATACTACAAAACGGATTAAGTGCTAGGACGTTCGGATCAGGTTTCGTTTCTAAAGGTGGCACAATATTAGGCAATTTGACGCTCGTTATAGAGGTAGACGTTTGCGAGGTCTCGGAGCTAGATATTTCCGTATATATCCCATGCTTGTTAGCTTTGTGCGTCTTGAGGAAATACTTATTACAGAACTCTTTACTACAGATTTCGCAATAAGCATCTGGATTAAATATCCTCATCGGTTTTATGGGCAAGGTATCCGGTTGTGGGAACTGCGGTAACGCCATTAGCATGGGATTAGCTGTAGAAGTGAAAGGTAAGTTGGGTAAACTAGCGCTCATCCAGTCCTTGGTATGCATTTCACCCATCCATGGAACGTCAGGTCTAGGCTCCGCGTACTGATCTTCAACCTCCTTTTTGCAATCCATAGAGGTTTGGTCATGGACAGACGGAGAGCGTGGTCCCTGATCTGGTGAGAGCGACGGCTTACCTTCGACTAACTCGGCTTGACTAGTATCTGCTTCTCCCACTGCAGCTCCAGTACCTGTCCCTGCGTATATTCTAACCGGTGTAGTCTGCTTTCGGCGCTTCTTTGACTCACTGGAAGCCATGGCAACGGAATAGGGTCTCTTGATGCTCCTTGCCGGTGATGGTGTGGCCTCGAACTCAAGGTTGGCTCTCGAAATAGGTGCTTCGTCGGTCCCAGAGGTGTAGCCGCCATTTAACTGACCAGAGCTTGAAGATAATGTGACGGAGGTCATCGTGCCTCCTGGCTGGCAACATCCAAGGTTCGTACAGGCCCCTGCGTACACAAAAAGGCATATGGTAGAACACACAATTGAATTTTGAAATTAAAATTACACATCAAATAGTATACTGATAATCATCATAAACTAAGACAAACACATAAGAAATTGTTACTGTTCTGACCACAATATACAGGGTGGCGCATCGAAAACGAAACAGACGCATTTACTGGCAGCTCAGTTTTTTTTTGAAGAACGCTCAGACCCGTCGATTTTGTTTTCAAGGGGGACAAATGTTTGACAAAAAATCACGTTATAACGTGCAGCCCCCTAAACGGGGGTGACACCACCCCCAAAATTTTAAATGGAAAAGGGGGGGGTTTTTCAATTCCCTTTATAATGATATAAAATTAATGTACTTTAGTTCAGTAGTTTTGAGGATTTATTGGTTTAAAACTTAAATAAAACTAATACATCATCATTAGTGGAGATCAATACATTTGGCAGCAAAGTAATTTAAAAATGAAGAATGAACTGACCCGCTGGGCAAGTAAATGTTGAAAATGGCCACCATGACTCTCCATGCAATAATAAAGATTTTGCTCAAAACGTTGCCGTACATTTTGCAATATCTGAGGAGTAATTTGAAGGCACTCATTCACAATTCTTTGTCGCAGGTCTTCTAATGATGTTGGCTGAGTAGCATAGATTTTGCTTTTTAAATGACCCCACATAACGAAATCTAAAGGTGATAAATCTGGCGATCTTGGGGGCCATTCAATGGCACCCCTTCTACCAATCCCTCGATCTGGAAACGTCTGATCTAAATATTGTGGAACACGTAATGTGTAATGTGGTGGGGCACCATCCTGTTGGAACATCAACCTATTCGTAATGTACCGCCGATCATTCTGATTTTCAATTATGGTTGTTAATGCAGGATCTACGGCGTCTTCCAGTAATTCCAAATACATTTCACCGTTCAAATTTCCAGGGAAGAAAAAAGGACCAACTAAATGATCGCCAAAAATACCAGCCCAAACATTTAATTTTTGTGGCTTCTGTGTATGAACCTCATGATAAATTCTGGGATTAGAATCGGAGCAATATCGGCAGTTATGACGATTTACTACGCCATTTAAGAAAAAGGAACGTTCGTCGGAAAAGCAAGTGTTGAATAGAAAATGTCCATCGTTTATAATTCGTTCACTCATATCTTCACAAAATTGTAATCGTCGATCAAAATCGTCTTCATTAAGTTCTTGTACCAGGTGAATTTTATGCGGATGAAAACTATGGACATTTAGAATCCGTTGGACAGTACGTCGACTAACACCACACACAGTCTCCCATTTGCGGGTACTTAACGTAGGATCTACATAAACCTGCCCTAAAACCCCTACTTCTATTGCTACATTCCTTATGGGATTTTCAATGTTGCGTTTTTCATTGGCGACTGACCCAGTTTCCCGAAATTTAGCTACAAGTTCTAGAACATATTTTGGATGCACGTTACTGTTCTCATGTCGCTCATTAAATATTTCTGCTGTTCTATTAGCGCACTGATTATTTACGAAAAATATTTCGATAATTTCATCTCATTCTGCTGTGGAATGTACCATGGTTTATTTATGTAATAAAGCGCTACAAGTTATTTTAGCAACAAAGTTTGGTCAAATCAATCGCAAACTATGTACTAAATTCCTATTTAAAATAAGTACGAAATATTTCCTTATCTTCCTTCAAGAAATAACTTTTTTGCCACAAAAAAAAACGCTCGAATAGCTACTTTCAACAACAAAATGATCAACAAACCATGGGCGTAGTGAAGAAAAGCATTTACTTATTAAGTAAATTCTTTTAGTCAAATTTCTTCTGAAAGTAGTACAAACTAATCTGATATACCTATTAAAGTCTACTTTAAGCTTTAAATCAATAAATCTTCAAAACTACTAAACTGAAGCTCATGTATTTTACATCATTATAAAGGGAATTGGAGGACCTTTAAAATAAGGTATCACTCGACCGCCCTTTCCATTTAAGATTTTGGGGGTGTTGTCACCCTCGCTTAGGGGGCTGCACGTGCTAAGGTGATTTTTTGCAAACTTGTGTCCTCCTCTTAAATAAAATCGACGGGTCTGAGCGTTTTTCAAAAAAAAACTGAGCTACCAGTAAATTTGTCTGTTTCGTTTTCGATGCGCCACCCTGTATAAATGACAGTGCAATTCAAGAAGTTGATTCGGTAGCTTTAATCTATACAACCATGATATTTCAACTCGAACTGTTCCCTTAACCTTCTTTTTCTCCCAAAAGCGCACATTGAATTCAACTAAAATACATAAATATTGAGGTTTGAGACAGCGTTGTCTATATGATGCTTGTCTTATAAGAATTATACAAACCGATTCTAAAAATCACGCATTTTAGTTTTTGTAAAATTTCGAGTCAGTCTACTTGACAGAATCATCAAACCGTGAGATTTCATCCTCACATACAACGCATACTTTTAATTCTGTTTGACTTTTGAAAATACGTTTGCTCCATTTTCTTGTTTTCAATACCATTGCACACATCAAATATAAAAAATAGCGTCAAGTGGATTGACTCTGCGTCTCCCACGCAACGCTATCAGCAGTTTATGAACAATTGCATTCAGCCCCTTTTAGAAAAGAGTTAACTACTAACAAGTAAAACAAAGGAATTAAATAGATCGAGTTAGTCAAATAGGCCCGTACAATTAGTCGCCACTGATTTGACAACCAACAGCAACGTTGCTTCTAGAACTTCGATGAGTAAATTGCTAGTGGTAGTGGTTACCTCGCTGGTGTATCTTCTAATTTTGTTGCGATGCTGTTGTCGAAAATATTGTATCATTCCAGGTCTTAAGGGCAAATATACGTGGAAATGTATGGGTGAAGTAGTTGCGGATAATTACCAGGGCAAACCCCGAACTCAATATTCAGCCCCTGCATTTTTTTCTGGAAATCAGCAGTAGTCTCTAAAACACCGTCACCGAATCGTTTTTCAAAAATTAAAAAGTTTTTTCATCCTTGTATCAAAATGGTATCAGTACCCAAGCAATAAAATCCGAACTTTAGAGGAGTTAAAGACAGAGATACCGACAGACGGGCCGACGGACATGAGCGACATGGTTTTTTCTGATGTAGTCTGAAAAAAACAAAAGTTTGCGAATTTTGGCCTAACAGACAAGGTTAAAAATCGATTTAAAATGAAGTAATTTCAAAATACTTGTCGGGATCCTAATGGGTGATTTTTTTGCTAGTATCTTTTTGGCAACACTGTTTTTGACAGATGACGCGTGAATCGTGTCTTGTGTCATTGTCAAACTTGTTCAGTTTGGTCTATAATTTAACCATGACTCGACTTACGAACGAACAACGCTTGCAAATTATTGAATTCTACTATCAAAATTCATGCTCGGTTAAGAGAGTGCATCGAGCACTGCTTCCAATTTATGGGCAATTTGGTCGGCCTGCTGAGGGAGCTATTCGGAAGCTTGTGACTAAATTTCGAACCCAGTTTACATTATTGGACATTAAACCACCAACACGCAGACGTAGAGTGAGGACTGAAGAAAATATTGCGGCTGTATCCGCCAGTGTTAGTGATGACCGTGAAATGTCGATTCGCCGCCGTTCGCAGCAATTGGGCCTCTGTTACTCCACTACGTGGAAAATTTTGCGACAGGATTTGGGTGTAAAACCTTATAAGATACAGCTGGTGCAAGAATTGAAGCCACACGACCTCCCACAACGTGTCCAATTTGGTGAAAGGGCGCTGGCAAAGTTGGAGGAAGATCCACATTTTTATCGAAAAATTGTGTTCAGCGACGAAGCTCATTTCTGGTTGAATGGGTACGTTAACAAGCAAAATTGCCACATCTGGAGTGAAGACCAGCCAGAAGCATTGCAAGAGCTACAATGCATCCCGAAAAAATCACTGTTTGGTGTGGATTATGGGCCGGTGGCATCATCGGGCCGTACTTCTTCAAAGACGACAATGGCCGGAACGTAACTGTGAATAGCGAGCGCTACCGTGCGATGATAACAAACTTTTTTTTGCCCAAAATGGAAGAGCTGGACTTGGCTGACATGTGGTTTCAACAAGACGGTGCCACATGCCACACCGCACACGAAACAATGGCCCTATTGAGAGGCGAGTTCGGTGAACAGTTTATCTCACGTTTGGAGCCCGTCAATTGGCCGCCTAGATCGTGTGATTTAACGCCGTTGGACTCTTTCTTGTGGGGCCATGTTAAGGCTAATGTCTACAGAGATAAACCAGCAACGATTGAGCCAATATTGAAGCATTTATTCGTGAGATACCGGCCGATATGTTGGAGAGAGTGTGCCAAAATTGGACCTTGCGCATGGGTCATCAAAAGCGGAGCCGCGGCCAACATTTACATGAAATAATCTTTAAACATTAAATTATATCGACCATTCTATCGACTCAAATAAAGATTTAATCGTTTTTTCAAATTTTTTGTGTTTTTTTTGAAAATCAAATCCTATACCTCTTAAAAAATCACCCGTTATAAGGCAAGGTTTAAACTTTAATTTAGTTATTTGATAACCTCAAAAATAATGATATTCAATCGAGCTTTTAAGCAATGAATATACCAACTTTTAGAGCTTTTCAGACATTAAATCGCTCTTAACTCGAAAATGGTGAGCTTTAGAGAAAAGTTATTGGGACCCTTTTTTGTTTGGAACGATCCAAAAACCTGAAAAAATGGATGCGGGTAAAAAAATGCAATTTATTTAAAAAAAATGCTTAAACAAATTTGATCAGAGTTACCGTACGAATATATTCAATGCTTGAAAACTCGGTTAAAAATTATAATTTTTGAGGTTGCCAAGTATCTAGGTTGAAGTTAAAACCTTGCTCTACAAGACACTGAAAAGTATTTTGAGATTAGATTGTTTTAAAGCGATTGCATCCTTGTGTTTCAGACCAAAATAATCGAACTTGCCTTCTGCAGACTGTACATGTCATGTAACATTCAAAAAACTTTATGGTATTCAAGCTACTCGTAATCTAACACGAAAAGTATTTAGATTGATACTTTCCCAGCTACAGATGGACCGATTTTCTTCCCACGCCAATTAACGTAGTTTTGTAATCACGAAAAACGTCTGAGTCAAGATAATAAGGTTTATCTATAATCTCTGCAATGATCCTTAATCCCTCTATAACCTCTCGGTTTTTGATGAAATTTTTAATGTGCCAATAATAAAAAAGCTTTGTGGGGTTTTGATCATCGATCCAAAGTTGGCAGAAATGAAAATTTTCAAAATTTGCCTAAGCCATGATTTCCGATGTTACCAAGTCTCTGGTGTTTTTTGAGCAAACTATATATTTGGATGGATAAAATTTTTCAAATAACCCCAAACTTCGTTTTTCTACGTTTCTCGTTACTTTGGGACATAATACAGTAGAACCCCGATTATCCAAAATCCGCTTTATCCAAAACAGATCGCATACAATAATTTCGGAAAACGGAAAACTATGAAAAAGGGGGAATATCAAAAAGTGGATGATGCTTTATATCTGTGGTTTACACAGAGTCGAGAACGTGGAATACCAATTTCCGGACCAAAACTAAAAAAAAAGGTTGGGTGCATAGATGGAAAAAACGACACGGTATACGAAAATTAAAAGTTTGCGGAGAAAAATTATCTGTAGATAAGTCCGCTGCATTAAAATTTAGAGAACATTTTAAAGAATTAATGAAGCAGTATGGTTTAAGTCCAGATCAAATTTACAACTGTGACCAAACGGGCCTAAGCTATACAATGTTACAGGCGAAAAGTTTAGCTTCAAAACAAGAATCTGAAGCTCCTGGTTACAAACGCAGTAAAAAACGTGTGACTATCCTTGCTTGTGGCAATGCTTCCGGTACACACAAACTTCCTTTGTTGTTAATCGGAAAATCAGCTAAACCATTTAAACACGTCCACCCCAACGCTCTTCCTGGTGGTATAAAAATCAAAAAAATGCCTGGATGGATGCCGCTCTATTGAAGGACTGGTTTTACAATCATTTTGTTCCCAAGACAGAACGATATTTGAATGAACGCGGATTTCTGAGAAAATGTATTTTGCTATTAGACAATGCTCCGAGCCACCCAAGTGGGGAGCAACTTAAAAGTGGAGAAATAGGGATGATGTTTCTGCCTAATAATGTAACGTCACTGATTCAGCCAATGAATCAAGGAGTTTTAGAAAATTTAAAACGCAATTACAGACGTTTGTTATAAGAGAAAATTTTTGATCAAGTTGATAATGGTTGTACCCTCGTTGATTGTTTAAAAGAAATTAACCACAAGAATGTGGCATATTGAACAGCAGAAGCATGAAGCCAAGTAAGAAATTCTACTTTACTAAAACCTTGGTCGACAATAATTAAGCAAGAAATAGAAATCTCTGCCAAAATATCACATTGTGAGGGATTAGAAGCTCTACAAAAGGCGTTGACTTACGTCGAACAACAAGAAAATGCGACAGCAGCTGATGTGCTACTTATCAAACGTTGGAGGGATATTGCTGCAAAAAATAGGAACAATGCAAAACGTGTACAGTTAAAAATTACCTCCTTTGTTACTAAGTACTCGTAAATATGTATGTTTGTATCCACATGTTTATATTCTACGTGCACCACTTAATTAAAGCATTATGTATCTAAATATTTATTTCCGTTTTATCCAAAATTTCGATTATCCGAAAGCACTTGGGTCCACATCATTTCGGATAATCAGGGTTATACTGTATCGAAATCTCTTTAATTCTCATATTTCACTTAAAAACATGACTCTGATAACACTAATTGCTCTACTATAGGTGTAAGATCTAAAACATTGACATTTAATAATGAATATCACATTTTCAGTCCAAGTACTCTATATATTGAAGAGAATATTCATAATAAGTATCTTCCAACTGAAATCATTAAAGTGGTACATAATGTATAAACTTCAACTAGTCATAATTTCATCTAACAAAGCGTTGTTTAATATAGTGTCGCCTTGTATAGAGTATAATTGACAAAAGCGACACCAGGATATAGTTATTTTGTCGCACAAATAATTTTTCAAGCTGAGGGCCATGAAAAAGTGTATCCTCAGTGAAGTCCCAATGCCGAAACCATTATATATTTGTACGTATAGCCAGTAAATAGATGTAGTAAAGAAGTATGAATCATGCAGTTTCCCTGAATCCACCCTCTTTCTACGAGAAATGGCAGAGCACTTGCAGAGGGGGAGGCATAAACCTTTATTAACGCGCATTATTAAAATTTTCACTTGCTTCGGTAATAGTTTTTGGAACATAAAAATCAATACCACAAAAATTGTCACGAAGGCAGAGCCTGAATACTGATGTTTAAGATACTGTTTTGACAAAGGAGTGGCTATACCGAACAGTTAGAATTAGGCATAGCGGGGTTTAAAAGCAGAAGCATATTTCTGTAAAACCTTTCTAGGCATAAATTGTTAGACGTGAACCCCACCCACTCTTCATAAGAGAATATGCTCTCAAAAACGCTACTTAAGTGCTTAAGCATGCAATCGCCCGCTCTTCAATTTTTAAATGCCGCCGATGTAGACGATTTCAAATTATTTCAATAGGAAACAAAACTAGATTTTCTTATTCAACAATAAAATGTTTCTTTTTGAATTGAATTGGTATTTTCAAAAACCTCATAAGTCTCACAATTTGAACTTTTCATGAGACAATGAAAACTGTGTCATCGACAAATAAATCAGTTTTGAAAAACTTTTTCGTGCTCAATATTGAGTTTTGAAAGATTGAGATGTCGAATCACCTTTATAGTTTTCAATAATAATGGGAAATGGCCGAAACACTTTTCTGGACTTGTGTTGTTTTAACAAGAAATAAAATTGGTGGTAGCATTCTATTGGTAATTGTTGAAAATTGCACTTGAATATTGACTTATTGACATATTACATTCTTTAATTTTGCATGTTTAAATATATTATCCAGGCAAAGCGAACACCCTGGAAAAATCGATTTTTCTGTTTCACATCCAAACATGAATCGGCCATCGTGAAAAAGTACACAGACTTATTCGTTCATCCTTCTTCAATATAATTGGCAATCTGTTGTATAGCCCACGTGCTTATTTGACTACCAGATAGCGAATTATATTTTTTTCAACAAAAAAGCTTTTGTAAGATAGGTATTATGCGCGTAATCCTATTTCCATACTATACAGGGTGTTTTCAAAGTTGACTCCCCGGATTTAACGCCTTGCGATGTTTTTCTGTGGGGCTACTTGAAAGAGTTGATGTATCATGAAGGAGCTGTAAATACTCTGGAAAAACTTCAGCAGCGTACTGAAACTGCTTGTGATTTAATTCGTGGACACTAGGATTTTATATTCCAAGCTTATAAAGAGTTCGCCGAGCAAAATTTGCGTCAATCGGGGACAATTTTGAAGTTTGTGTAAAAATTATAATTTTTAACTCTCTTATTATGCAACTTTTATATAGGTGATTTTTGGTATATCAACTTCTTTTTGACGAGTTCTACAAGCTGTTAAAATAAATGACTCAACTTTGAAAACACCTTATATTACGAACAGGTTTTTAAAATATTTAGGATATACCTATTTAAAGGGCTTTATCAGTCATACAAATGAGGAGGATTGAGTTTTGGTAGAAAACAATAGGACTCTTAAATAAGCCATTTCGGACAAAGCGGATAAGTATGCTGTATTCCTCCCAGCCTTATTTTGGTGGTTCGTAAATTTAGAATTGGTATTTTGGTGCACATAGCACAAACATATGAAACAAGAAATTAAAGTACTGTTTTTGACATGACCCATACAGGCACTCGCCGTCGAGTAGTGCATGCAGAAGTCAAGTGACTTATGTTGTAATTGCAACGAACTACATAGTCATGCCATAAGTTCTGTCCCTCGTTTTCAAACAAGTGTAGACCTGTTAATACTTGTCCGATTGTTTACATTGTGGTGTCAGTTGATTAAGCGCTTTTCGGGTAATTACATATACCTCAGTTTGTATTGATCTCTCGAAGCATAACGATGGAGTGGGGCAAGGCAGAGAACCGTATTGCAGTGATAGCTTTACATAAGTGTAATCACAGTGCTAGTCAGATTTTTGAACTCTTACGCGGCCTTCAAATATCGCGTAAATTTGTGTCTAGGACCATTCAGCGGTACAATGAGACGTCCTCTGTTGATGACAGGCCAAGAAGCGGAAGACCTCGTCAAGTAAGGACTCCAGCAGCCATCAAAGCCGTAAAAGCCAGGATTCAAAGGAATCCACTCCGGAAGCAGAAGATCCTATCCAGGGAAATGAAGATTCCTGTCCGGACGATGTCGCGCATCATTAAACAAGACCTAGGGCTAGGGGCTTACCGGAGACGTACGGGCCAGCGACTTACGGCCACCTTGCGACACATCAGGGCGACAAGATCCAAGAAGCTCTTGGAGAGGTACGCAGCTGGGGGATTCCGAAAGATTTTGTTCACGGATGAGAAAATCTTCACCATAGAAGAAAAATTCAACCGACAAAATGACAAAGTGTATGCAAGGAGTTCACAGGAAGCTTCGGAGATCATTCCGAGAGTTGAGAGAGGCCACCACCCTGCGTCAGTCATGGTTTGGTGGGGGGTGTCCTACGAAGGGGTCACTCAGCTCCATTTCTGTAAACAGGGCGTGAAAACAAAAGCGGCAAACTATCAGAGCGACATACTGGATCCTATCGTCAAGCCTTTAAGTGGTACATTGTTTGCCAACCAACACTGGGTCTACCAGCAGGATTCCGCCCCCGCTCACAAGGTTAAGAGTACGCAGCGCTGGCTGGAAAGCAATGTGCCAGAGTTCATTGCTGCGGAAGATTGGCCCTCAGGGAGTCCGGACCTCAATCCTTTAGACTACAAGTTGTGGGACCTGCTAGAGCAGCTGGCCTGCTCCAAAGCCCACCGTAATATCGAGTCCCTGAAAGCGGATTTGATCCGATCAGCGGCAGCTATTCCTTTGGAAGCTGTGCGTGCAGTGATAGATGAGTGGCCCGCGAGATTGAAGCAGTGTGTGAAGGCCAAGGGGGGACATTTTGAATAAAACTGTTTGATTATGAATTCTAAAAATGTTGTCGAATAAATAATATCTTTCATATAAATATATCTTATCTTGTTTCATTTTTATCATGAGATTATCATGGGACAGAACTTATGGCACGACTATGTATTCGTCATTTGTTTGCCTGGGCGGTCCGTAGGATCTGTGCCCATTTGTCACTGTCTAATGCAATCGAATCTGTCGGTTCTGGTTGTACAGAAACCAGACATGTCAGGGAAAAAGAGAAGAGCAAAGACAAACAGACGTTAGAATTAGAGGAAACACCTAGGTTTTTTAACTTGGTACACTGATCAATTTTGAGGTTTTTTTTATACTCCAACTACCACGAAGGCCGAAGCACACATTGGGTACCGTGGAGCTATAGGGGGATACATGGGAAAGGGGGAACGCCACACGGACTCTGGCGAGGGAACACGTGTGCATACAACATGCACACATTCTGGCTCCGCCTACGAGATCCGCCGGGTGGTACCTCCGCGTTCGACAGTCAGAGACCATCTACCACCTACGTACAGTCACAACATCCATAGCCAACGGGACTCGAACCCGCACAGCGCACGGCAACTGATCAGGAGACCGAAGAGTCTACTACTGCGGCCAGCGCTGCTGCCTTTTTCTAATAAAAACAAATTTTGATTCAGGTTTTGTTAGAGTGTAATTTTGAGTTTACTAAAAGTTCGCGCTAATTTTTGTTCACAGTCGTTGAATGTTTACGAACTTGCTCCACTGTGTAGTCCACTGAGTCACGCAACAGAGGGTTGCTGTGTTATCCGCTTGACTACTACATCTACCTTTAAGGGATTGTTTCCAACAAAAAAACAAATGGGGTCAAGTAAGTTGACTTTGTACTTCCCATGCTACGCTTTCATCCGTTCGTGAAGAATTATGTTTGGCACAAGTTACCCCTTCTGAGGAAAAAGTTAGCTAGGAAAATGTACAATCAAAAATTAAATGACCTTCCTCCTCCCCCTGAAAAGGATTGCGCACATAATCCTTGCGATGACCAATCCCACGTGAATGACTGTAGCGGCCTTCACCATGCACAGTGCACAGGATCATCGGAAATGTCAAAAAATAAAGTTCGAGGGATTTTTATATTTTTTGTTTTTGGCCTTTTTTTCCGGCTACTAGACCGATTTTCAAAAACTACAAAGCTTTTGCACCCTTGGCCTAGAAGTAACATTGTGTGAAAATTTCATCAAAATCGGAGCGCTACTTCCCAAGTTATTGGCGGTTATAAGATTAGCAGACAGTGCGACATGGTTTTTTTGTGAAGTACAGGTCATATAACATCCAAAAAACATTTCGAAAATTTTTGCGATTACAATTCTTCCCCGCCAGTAGGCGGAAAGAAAGAAATTAGAAAATTAGCCTCAACGTGCTCTTATCAGACATCAGGTTACATTTTGAAATCGAACAACTATTATTTTTCAAAAAAGCTCACCTCAAAGTAAACTTTGAGTTACACTCAGCATCTCACTCACAATCACATGAAGAAACTTATAATTCACAAACTCAAAAAGTCATTCAGAGATACCAAGGGTCTTTCTTACACTGCACACAACCACGTGGTTCGTGGTGATATATACCACAGAGCCATACAGCAGACTGTTTAGGGTCGCGAAGTATTCTGTGACCATCCCCCTCCCTTTATTCGATGCTCCACCTCCTGTAATAACCATGGGCGTTCGCGTAAACCCGCGGGATGGAAAAGACGCACATGACGTGATAACAAAAAGGAACGTCCATTTTAAAAAGTAGCAGGTACATGTGGCGCAACGTATGCCTGGCATCAGAGATGTGACTTTTTTAAGATACCAGTATCTGGAATACAGATACGAGATACAAAATACTTGTTTTCATCTTGTATCTAAAATACTTCTTTAATGTTCATTTTATATCTTGTATTTAGATAAAAATGAGTGATAAAATGTTTGAAGGCTTGGTTTTACTGTCTCAATTAGAACTTTATAATTATAATATTTTATCTCATTTGTGCATCTATTCGTAAATAATTTATCTAATAAAATAACCGTATACTCAATAAATTGTTGCTTCCTTACAAGAGTATTTTATCTTTCTTGGTTGTGACTAATAGAATGTAACAATTTTGGATTTTTTGGTAAATATAAATACTTATTGTATGATAAAAATATATTTGCTGGGAGTCGAAAAGGTGAGATTCACTGTGGGATAACATTTCTTCTTGTTCAACATCCACTTCTGCATAATTTCAATTTTTCTATAATAATTATTCATGACTCCCCCCATAAGATAGTAATGATTGAACAAGATGGTTATCGATGAATACCCCTAACTATTTGAAATTATCAACTGATTGTATGTTTTTGCAGCTATTGTTTTCATTTGGAGTTGATTAAAATTTGGCTTCCCTTCCCATTAAATCCGAGTGGGTCTTCTGTAACAGCGGGCCTTCGTTCTTTAATAAAATCTTTTGCCTGCCTTTGCCCTAATTGCCCTAGAGATTTTTTCTTGGTCCAATTTTTTATAGACTATAAGTGCGTGTTCTCGTCCTGCCTCAAGAAGGCTCTGGAGCTATATCGTGATTGGCCGCACCCTGTAATCTAATTTAGCGTTATGTAGGGAATGCAGAGTCAACCTACTTGACAGAATTTTTGTATCCAACTGTGTCCAAAGAATCCGAATCCAACGAGCCCCTTTTGTCGTGGCGCACATGCCCTAGGATACTTGATGGTCGGCGCTAGAGCTCCCCCACCGTTTGTCCACCCTCCGAAATTCAAATTTTCACTTTTCAGGAAAGCAGTCTATTCAACCTGTTAGAATTTTAGTTCAAACTTGAAATGCTCGTATTGATTAATTGAGAACCAGAATGTTATTATAATAAAAGGGTGCTGCATAATACTAATACACGTAAAGGGTTGAAAATGGGGTCGTTCGTTTCTTTTTCTAGTAGTTTACAATCGTAGAATTTTTGGTGAGCGTTATCACGTTTCTAGAAATGAGGTCAAGTAATTTGTCTCGGTACTTCCATTAATGTACAGGGTGTTTCACTGGGAGAGAGAGCTATTTGAACCGTCGATAGAGGTCTTATAGCCGAGTTACCATTTTATGGCCTAACAAGATTTTAACTACCCCTAATATTCTCCTCAAACTTGGTAGGCGGACTTTTCGATCTTATACTATCGAATCGACTATGATACGAACGTGAAAATAATTGCAGGTCGAGACTAGTTTAAATTTTACCCAAAAATAGCACCCCTTATATTTGAATTTCTGAGTTTCATTCACACATTTGCAAAGAGCACAGAAATATCATACTAATTATCCACTTTGTTATTTGAGCAGTCTCTAAAATTTCCAGACAAAGCGGGAGCATAACAGGCAGTGTAAATGGCAACATTGGTTCGGTGGTGTGTGATTTGATGAAGCAGACGACGACTGGCTGTTTTTGGATGTAACGAATTACAAACTCGAGGTTTACATGATTCCAGAACGGTTTTTGTTTCGCGTTTGCGTCACATTCGATTCGATAGGATAAGCTGGGTACGCATACCCAGTTTGAAAAAAGATATACAGGCTGATTGCAAAGCTGTGAGCACATAAAGAAACATTCTGTATGGGGCCGTTCAAGTATTACGTGAGCACTATGGGGGGGCAGGGGGTCTTTGCTTTGCTTATTTTGGATGACATGGGGGGTAGGGGAGTCTAGATGATGATTACGTCGTCGGTAGTTATTTACTTTTTTACACGAATGGCAACCTCACATTGTCTTTGCTTGAAAACGAAACGCATTTTCGGGGATTCCCGCAAATAATGCATACGTTTACTATAGCGAGTGGACGTATTATAAGCACAGTAAAGCAAGTTAACATTTGTGTTACCATTGATTCCATTATCCAAAGTTTAATGTTTAAATAAGATGTCGTTTCACATAGACAAATCCAAGTTATACCAAAAATTGTTTGAAAGTTTTAAAAAATCTCATACAAGTACGAAAGTACAAAATGTACAAAAGTTAGTTAACCAAGTGTGGCGAAATTACAAATTACAACTAAAATCCGACAAGGGACTAGATATTATTGTATCTAAGAGAATCGAAGAAGAATTGCAAGCGGCGACTAAGAATAAATCCAATCTACTAAATTTTTTTTCTAAGGTGAGTGACGAAATCATTTTAGGTACCTATGAGTAGTAGACATATTAGAAATCGCCAAAAAGTTTCTCTTTACTGATTAGAAAATATGTATTATGGCCTATCTCAAAGTAAAGAGGTAATATTCATTATATTATAGATTTATTTCTTATGATTGATTCCGTCAATTGGTCACAAAGTACAGGATGTTAGTTTTATACATATATACAGAAAACTAACACCCTGTATTTTGTGACCGGAACGAATTGCTCGTTTAAACATATTAGATTTAAATCCATAGGGTTTTGTATTTACCATATATATTGCCATACTTTGTATTTATGTAGCTTAATAAGAGAATCTTTAGCAGAAGCCATAGAAAGTTTTTATTTTTAGGCAACCTGTAAACCTGCAGAAAAAACACAAATTATACAGTCAGCTTCAAATATTAAAAAATAGGAAGAATATAAAATAACACCCGGTAATGAATCACAACAGCAATGCGAAATTAATGAAAATACAGATAAACAGAGAGCAAAACTTTCTCAGGAAGCTATGAAAAATAAGATTGCTCTACTCTAAAAAAATCTGAACGCTTTGTATTCTGCCAGAGATACTATGCCAAGCCGTGCTGAAGTTGATAAACAGATCATTAAGTTGCGCGAGGAAATAAAAACAGCAAAACGGTCTTTAAACAGGAAGGTTCAAAACCCAGTTGCCCAGAAGAAACACGGATGGTATGAAAAGAAAGTTAGAAGATATTTGTCATGAAAATCCAGAAATAAAAAAAATAATATCTCTGAGGGATTCAGTGGGACGTCCTAATCTTGAAAGCAATCAACATTCACTATTGAAAACAATCGCGGATATAGCTTTATTTGGGAGTGCAGCAGATGGTAGAAGACGAACGGAATCAATTCGCAGCGTAAAAACTCTTGATGAACTCACACAAGAATTACGTAAAATAGGATTTGACATTAGTCGCAGTGGGACATATCTTCGTTTGATTCTCAGAAAATCTAATTCTGCAGAGGGACGAAGACATGTATCGACAGTCCCTGTTAAGCTCATTCGGGCTCAAACTGATCACTACAAGAGCCACTTCGTTAGCAAGTTCGCTGAAACATTAATCAATTATTTAGAGAACATAGAACCCACTTGGACCAGATCAAGTATTTTCCATATCTCAAGATGATGAAGCTCGAGTCCCTATTGGCGTAACTGCGGCAAATAAGCAAGCACCTCTTCTAATGCACATGGAATATAGAATCAAATTGCCGGATCACGATTGGGTAATCGCTGAGCGTCATAAATTAATACCATCTGTTTATGCTGGTATCAAAATCAGTTCCAATATGCTAGGACAACCGCAAGCCGTTAGATATTCTGGACCAACATACATGGCTATTCGAAGTGGAAAGCATAGTGCATCTACTGCTAATACTCATGCTCAGGATATCGAGACGCTTCTCGAACTTGAAGAGTTTCGACCAAAACTGACCATGGACTAGTAAAACCAGTGGTAATCATGACGGTTGATGGAGGGCCAGATGAAAATCCTCGTTATCAAAAAGTCATAGGGTTTGCTATACAACACTTTAAGCGACAATGCTACTGGAAGAAGTGCGTATAACAGAGTAGAGCGCAGAATGGCTCCTCCTAGTCGGGAGCTGGCTGGTTTAATATTGCCTCATGACCATTTTGGGTCTCATTTGGATGAATGTGGCGTTACAATTGATGAACATTTAGAAAGATCTAATTTCGAATTTGCAGGAAATGTACTAGCTGAAGTATGGAGATCAATGGAAATTGATGGCTATAATTTTAATGCAACATATGTTGGGGCAGGTGAACAAGATCTTCCTGATTTTCCAGACATTAAATGGTATTCAGAACATGTGCGTGAGAGCCAATACTTGCTTCAAATTGTAAAATGTAGAAATACAGAATGCTGTCGTCCAAGAAGTGGTATTTAGATTACTAGACAATAGGTTTCTTCCACCACCTGTAAAAGTAAAACAAACAGTTGATGACTTGGTTTTGGATGAAGATTTCCTGCAAATGCCCTACGATTATTTTTGTCCGACGGTAAAATTGAGGCTATCAAGTCGAACATGCAAAACGTGTGGTCTTTATCATGGTTCCGTCAAGTCACTAAATCTTCACATCGAAAATATCCATAAAAAAGTAAACACGCACACTGATGGGAAAGTTAGACCTGTAAGAGTCGCTGCTCGTCGTGCTAATGAACTGATGTGCATTATTCAAAATTTAGAGCACCATGATGTTGAATGGCTCGATGAGAAAGACGTAGACATTCCAAAATCCGATGAAAGCGAGCAAACTCACAACACTGAGCAGCAATCGAAGCAATCCAATGTCATCGAAAACTTAGAATCATGGATTCGGGTTTCATGGACTGAAAACTGTTAATTTGAATTTAATATATGTACCAAAAATTCAAAATAAGTTTGTTATGTTAGTGAGATATAATATTTTTGTTTGAATACCGTATCAGTAAAATATAATCTCTATCCTAAATCTATTTTGGGGGGATAAATAATTGTAATAAATCTGCTTACGTAATACGTGAACGGTCCCTATATTCTATTTTATTTGAAATTTCATACCCACTGCCAGAGTATCATATCTACAGGGTCCGGCACTCGATGTGTAACCTTTTCAATTTATTCCAAACTACAGAATGTGTGAAAATATTGGAAAATGCAGAAATAATTCACTTTGGCTCAATATGACCACCTTTTGCCTTGACTCTAGGATTGCGACGGTCCAAAAACGAATCACAAGCTGCCGAATGTGTGTCTCGAGGCTGGTGTCTTTCTTAGCTCGGACTTTGCCCTCCAAAATGGCCCAGATAGAATGAATCCATGAAGTACGGAAAGTTGTTTTTCAGCCATTCTTGGTTCATTCGCTCTGTATGCGTCGGTGCCGAGTTTTGTTGAAATGTCCATGGCCTGCGGCCGAAATTTTGTCTGCCCAAGGCTTCAAAGCAGTCTCCAGAACACTTTCCCGATAGTATGTCGCATTTACTTTACGCCAGGCTCAATGAAAACGATTGGAGAGCGCCCATCCGGGGTTACAGCAGCACAAACCATTATTTGTGGCGCGTGCTGCTTCCGGGTGACCAACCGGTGGCTCAGATTCTCGTAAGAACGTTCGTTCAAGTAAACCCTATAGTTTTGAGAGTCTACAAATTGCTCAATTAGAAAAATGTTCTCGTCAGAAACCACGATGTTCCGAAATTGACCACTTTCGGCTAAGCAAAGCAGCTCCTTAGCTCTCTCAAGTGTCACTTGTTGCTGCTTCGGTAAAAAATATAATTTCAAAGAAGTAAGAATGCGTTTTCTATTTAATTCATATTTTACGAGAATTTTTCATATTTTCAGCGCTGAATCTGAAATTCAGTTTCTCTGACAACATTCTGTAATACCCTGTATGATATAATAATGTGTACTCGTATGCATGGATTCTTATAAATTTTACAACAGTGGAAAGGAAAATCTCCGGGATTGTAGAAAAAAACTTATTTACAATTCCACCGCAAACTACTTGCGCCTCTCTCAATGCCGGATTAATCCAGTGCCCGGCTTGTTGCAAATTAGATCAAGGGGCCCAGGGGCGTCCCAGAAACAAGTTTTGAGGGGCCTGATAATGAAAATCAAATGTAACCAATATTGCCTATAAAGAAATTGAGAACGGCCATTCGGGTTATAGAAGCATTTAAGTTCGCTGCCATCAAGGTCGTACTCAGAGGAGAAAAGAGAGGGGGCAGCTGCATTGAAAATCAGTGGCGACGGAGCTAGGGGCAGAATAAAAAAAATTGCTCGAACTTCGTTTTTTGATGGTTTAGAGGATCCTGATCATTTTTGGAAAAATTTTTGTAGGGGTTGAAACTTGTAGATTGGGGGTTTTAGAGGGGAGAGGTTGTAAGTTACGTCTTTAGTATTAGACGAAGACGTTCTATCATTCAGAAGCTTCTGATCTCGCTAACAACGACAACATTAAATGATAAATGTCCGAGGTATAATAGCACGAAATATTCATTAAACATTTATTCAACATTTAATAATATTTTTATCTTACTTAAATATTTGTTATCTTAAACAAAAATTAAATGAATATTTGGATTATAATTATGTAGTCAATATCTTTTAAATACAATATTTCTTTTACAACATTCATTAAATATTTACTTTTCAATCAGTGCAAAATATTGAAACTTCACTATTTAGAAAATATTCAATAAATATTTTTTATGTATCTTAGATATTTGATAAAACCTGTTAGGTGCATTAATGAGCTGCTTTTCAGTGACCCAATTGAGCTACCCGGAGTCACTCATCAGTGCTCAGCCGCAATATTGTTGCACTACATTTTTTATTCACTTTCTAAGTCAATTCCGGAGAGTATTTCTCTCAAACAAAAGACCACTGGAAAGCAGCTTATGTGTTCAATAATACTTCATAATTAGTAAGTTTGTTTTTCTTTCAGAGGATTTGCAAGATGCAGAAGAGGCTTAGAATTATAATTATATCTCGAATGAATTTTCTGTATAAACCCAGTTTTTGAAAAGCGTTCCTACAGATTTTATGTAATAACCAATGAAGAATTTTCTATATACACTGAAAATATGAATCAGATTAATGCTTGAAAATATGTTGCTTGATATGTCTCCTAAATATTTACGAAAAATATTAGATATTTCATCAAAAAATATAAAACTGATATTTAAAAATCTTTCCTCATATATTTTCTAAATATTTGGAAAAAAGATCGGGCATACATATAAACTATATACACTACAAATATTTATAATAAATATTTTATGAATATGTAAAAAATATATTTAAATATTGAAAAATCTGTCGCTACAAATGTTTATCATTTTTTTTTAAATATTCAATAAATATTTAATGCTATCGGACGCGATACTGCATCGTCGTGGATGCCACTACCTACTGTGCAATGGGTATTTTAGCAATACATATTTGGATATTAGGAGTAAGTTCTGCGTTCTGCGCTGTTTTGTAAATAATGGCTTAAGTTTTTTATATATCTACAGATATTTTTCTGAGTCTTATGATCCTTAAACCACCCATTTTACCTTTACTTTGAGTTACTCTATCTATGATGGTTCTGTGAATATTTCGTCAAGTAAATTGACTCAGTACTTATGACACACTGATGGAGAAGCACACAGGGACTGACAAACCGACATAAATGAGAAACAAAGGTATCTTTAAGCAACAGAGAATTTGCGAGCTGTGGTTTGAATATTATCGCGAGTTTAATACTCATCGTTTAGGTATTCGTAGATTTTGAAAATTGATTCAGAGGCGGTGGAACTACGGACAACAAATAAAATCGCTGGAACATAGTGTTACAACGTTTCAGAGATTCCTGCTCATTTCCAGAAATTGTTTGGAGGGGATAAAAATTGTAGCTTGGAAGCTGTATGCGGTGAATAGTTGTAAATTGTATATTTGGTGTTAGTGAAAAACCTTCTATTATTAAGAAGCTGCTGATCTCAGTGATACCTGTTAGGCGCCTGTTAGACATAATGAGTTACATATATTTTCCCTACATTTGCCATGGAAACAGAAATATGATATAAGTATTTGCTATATAGTTTAATATGCAGAGGTCTAACGTTCATCGTACCTAAGTGAACCTATACCTAGTCACGATTCGATTCCGCATTTTGAAACGACCTGACTCATCCTTTTCCTTTGAAACCTCGAACGAAGGAGTGAGAAGTCAATCTACTTGACGCCGTTTTTCATATAAAAAAAATATTAAGTGAAAACACAAATACGACGAACACCACCGATTTACCAGCTTTCTATGAAACGTTTCAAAAACTAGGTGGTGGGCTTCCTACAAATCTTGCATTCACGTGCTAATATGCCCTTGAAGTTTCATGATCAATTTTCCATACATCTCCATGATTTCCCTTCTTATCAAATTGGAAATAATTGGGAAATTTTTAAGTCATAAGAGCCTATGTAAATGTCTTAGGAAGTATCCTAGTAATGAAGCTATCGTCTCCGTTTACCTTGAAAATATAAAAAAATCTATTATTTTTACGAATTTTACGCAAGTAGTGTAGTCATAATGTAATATTAGAAAAACTTAAAAATAATTATATTCTAACGGCATTCACCCATTCAAAACCATTTATAATTTCTGCGGCAACCCCTCAAGTTGAATGAGGGAAAACCTTATATTTCATTTTTCTCAGCCTTCCAAATTATTGATCAGTTAATTGTCTGTACTCGTCAGTGAAAATCGATTAATATTTAAAATGGGTTTTAGCAGGATGGCGCTGTAAATAAAAGATAATATTAATCGAGAGTCGTAAATGGTACGCATATATATTATTGATTTTGCTTTAGGTATGTTTAATCAAACATAGATATGAAAGAAACAACCGCCCCTTCTGTTAATGCTAGCTAGCTGAAATTAAAACCGTTGTGATGCATGTAGTTTATGTATTGAGGATTATTATTTTTAGATTGTGCCTATAAAAATGGCGTCATCTTGCTTTACTGAGTACGTATTGGCGAAACTCTACGCTATGCGGAAATTTACGAAGCCTTGACGAAGTCCTGAAGTCACCAGAAACCTGAAAAACGTCTAAAAACAATGTTTTATTTTCGATATAAATTCTGACCCTGTTAAATAATTTTTTAATACGTCCAAAAAGGTCAGAAGCCCAAAAACCTTGGTAAAACGAGCTTTGGAAACGTTCTGAAATATTCCCTTTTTCGCTCATAACTCCGCCTCCAAAACACCGATTTTGAAAACCTAAATAGCTTTTTCTATTGTTAACATCTTGTATCAAAATTTCATCAAAATCAGAAGAGTATCCCTGGAGTTATAGCGGGGAAGCATTTGAAACTTTTGTGATGTGCATGCCATGTTACATCCAAAAACATAACATACTTTTTGCGATTGTAGTATTATGTACTTCCTAGTAAGTTGAAATGATAAGTAATTGGTGTCAAGTAGCTTGACTCAGTCTGTTTTCAAATTGCCCTTACAAATTCACATCTTCTTAAAAGTGTTTTCTGTAACCCAAAAAAGGTGCTGAATCTACCGAACAGTGAAAATATTTGATACATATTCTTTGAAACTCGTTATTCATAATATCAATAAGGCATGATAGATATAAAAATTTGGAATCCCCAAAGAATTTTTTATTTCACCTTAAAGTGGTCAGAAACGTCTAGAATGTTGAAAAACAAATGTTGCACTGTTTTACTATGCTTAAGAGTTATCAGCAACTCGAAAAAAACGGAAAACATGCTCAACTCAGTCTGTTTTCAAATTGTCCTTAGAAATTCATATCTTAAAAGTGTTTTCTGTAAACCAAAAAAGGTGCTGAATCTACCGAACAGTGAAAATGTTTGATACATATTCTTTGAAACTTGTTATTCATAATATCAATAAGGCTTGATGGATATAAAAATTTGGTGTCCCCAAAGGATTTTTTTATTTCGCCCTTAAGTGATCCAAAACGTCCAGAATGTTGAAAAACTAATGTTGCATTGTTTTACTATGCTTAAGAGTTATCAACAACTCGAAAAAGACGAAATGCATGCTCAACTCAGTCTAATAAGGCTTGATGGATATAAAAATTTGGTGTCCCCAAAGGATTTTTTTATTTCGCCCCTAAGTGATCCGAAACGTCTAGAATGTTGAAAAGCTAATGTTGCACTTTTTACTATGTTCAACAGTTATCAGCAAGTCGAAAAGAACGAAAAACCTGCTCAACTCAGTCTGTTTTCAAATTGCCCTTACAAATTCACATCTTCTTAAAAGTGTTTTCTGTAACCCAAAAAAGGTGCTGAATCTACCGAACAGTGAAAATATTTGATACATATTCTTTGAAACTTGTTATTCATAATATCAATAAGGCATGATGGATATAAAAATTTGGAATCCCCAAAGAATTTTTTGTTTCACCTTAAAGTGGTCAGAAACGTCTAGAATGTTGAAAAACAAATGTTGCACTGTTTTACTATGCTTAAGAGTTATCAGCAACTCGAAAAAAACGGAAAACATGCTCAACTCAGTCTGTTTTCAAATTGTCCTTAGAAATTCATATCTTAAAAGTGTTTTCTGTAAGCCAAAAAAGGTGCTGAATCTACCGAACAGTGAAAATGTTTGATACATATTCTTTGAAACTTGTTATTCATAATATCAATAAGGCTTGATGGATATAAAAATTTGGTGTCCCCAAAGGATTTTTTTATTTCGCCCTTAAGTGATCCAAATCGTCCAGAATGTTGAAAAACTAATGTTGCATTGTTTTACTATGCTTAAGAGTTATCAACAACTCGAAAAAGACGAAATGCATGCTCAACTCAGTCTAATAAGGCTTGATGGATATAAAAATTTGGTGTCCCCAAAGGATTTTTTTATTTCGCCCCTAAGTGATCCGAAACGTCTAGAATGTTGAAAAGCTAATGTTGCACTTTTTACTATGTTCAACAGTTATCAGCAAGTCGAAAAGAACGAAAAACCTGCTCAACTCAGTCTGTTTTCAAATTGCCCTTACAAATTCACATCTTCTTAAAAGTGTTTTCTGTAACCCAAAAAAGGTGCTGAATCTACCGAACAGTGAAAATATTTGATACATATTCTTTGAAACTTGTTATTCATAATATCAATAAGGCATGATGGATATAAAAATTTGGAATCCCCAAAGAATTTTTTATTTCACCTTAAAGTGGTCAGAAACGTCTAGAATGTTGAAAAACAAATGTTGCACTGTTTTACTATGCTTAAGAGTTATCAGCAACTCGAAAAAAACGGAAAACATGCTCAACTCAGTCTGTTTTCAAATTGTCCTTAGAAATTCATATCTTAAAAGTGTTTTCTGTAACCCAAAAAAGATGCTGAATCCACCGAACAGTAAAAATATTTGATGCATATTCGTTGAAACTTGTTATTCATATTATCAATAAGGCTTGATGGATATAAAAATTCGATGTCCCCAAAGGATTTTTTTATTTCGCCCTTAAGTGATCCGAAACGTCTAGAATGTTGAAAAACAAATGTTGCACTGTTTTACTATGCTCAAAAATTATCAGCAACTCAAAAAAACGTGCAAAATACAGGAACATGGTCTGAAACTTTGTATTTCCTGCTCATAACCCCACTATCAGTAGGTTCTTCGATTTTTGACTTATAGGCCAACATGTTAAAATACCGGCATAATCAGATTGTTTTTAAATCGCCGACTCCAATACTTCAATTTTTGATGTGTTTTAAGTATTACAACTTGATACTAAATAAAAAATAGCATAAAAATTATGATTTTCAAAAAGGGTAGTAGTAGAAGTGATACGATTATATTTTTCAAAAAAATAGGTTGTACGAGTAGTAGATGTAACTGAAATTTAAGATACTTATTTGTACGTTTTTTACTCCGAAAGTTTGTAGCTTTGGTATGATTTATTAATTAAAGTTGATGAGAACAACATGATATTTTTATCGAAAATAACAGTGTTCAAGCATATGGCGAATGAATACTCAAAGAACTAATATTTAACTGAATATACATTGTCAACGTTAATATTCTTTGTCAAGGGGACCTCGAAGAAAAATGAAAAATTGGGGTAAAACTGATGAGTATATATGTGTGTAATGTGCGTTGGATTTGATGCGTGTCCGTATATGAAGCAAGGCTACCTCGGATCAATAATGCTCCCACACTCTCTAAAACCAGTGGTCAGTCGCGCAACATTCAATTCCAACTACAACTGATAGACACGCCTAGCTAAATTACATTCTTTCCCTTTTATCTTAAACCTCATATGGTGTATCCAATATGAATACTCTACCATCAATCTTATATTCACTTCATCTCCGTTTTGCCCATTACTCTATGTTTTATTCAAGTTTTGATTTAGTTTGGATAATTGGTAGCGAGAAGAGTAATTGTTGCGGCTGATTGATGAGGATTGTAGAGGCGAAAAAGGGATGCAAAACAGCTGAGTTGGTTGCAACGTATACCTGTGTGCTTTGCTCAGATACGCCGGGCTATTCGCCAGAAGCATCACGTGCTATGCAAAGAGGGAAAATAATTAGAATTTGAATGGTCCATTTCTGATGCCGACAGAATTTCACTCACCGCTTAACGTAACGTCAAAAAACACGATACACTCCTAATCACAAAACGATGCATCCGATATATCGATTTTCGCTTTATTTCTCTCGAGATACGCGAAAAATTAAGTCTTCCTCTCGGGGGGAAATGCCTGCCAACATATTAACCTCAACGTAAACACATACAGCTTTTGGGGTGGAATACGACTAAGCTACGGCGTGCAATCTATACGTACGGAGAAAGTACAATATGGCAAAGAAATATGTTGCAATGCTTACCGCAGCCTCAGAGCCAAACATTAGAAAATTGTCATAATGGCAAACTATACGACACTGCCGCACTGTACCTACTGATAATTTAAGGGAAACGGCGAAAAGCGTGGAGTTGTGCGCAACTCCCATAGGCGGAACTCGGCCCTTGTTTTTCCGGGGACTTTCGCTATCTCTGACCCCAGTCAACACGCGCTTTCGAAACATAAATTGTAAGACCAGCGGAGTGCTCTCAGATTTAAACCTCGGAACCCGGATTCGCTTGCAAGTTTTGTGTGCTTTTCATTTTTTAAAGATTTCGCCTATTTACGTATGCAGTTATTTAGATTTATAATATACCGCCTGATAGATCTCATTAAACCGAACAAAGAACTTCCTATCAACTTATGTATTTTAAGGCTTCCTTAAATTGAGTGATGGCCGATTGCACCAACGACTTTACGGATAAGTTATTCGTTTCTTAACTTTAAGCAATCCTTAAAGGTACATTTTCGGTTGCACCAACGAAAAGTGAGGATTATTCTCCGATTAAACTGTCCTTAGTTAAGTGGCAGCTAACGATCACTTAAACGGTACTTAGCGCACAGTGCGGTACACGGTTGCCAGCTTGAAGATTTGTCGCCATATTGGTGATTTTCGATATACTTAGCGACTGTTTTTTGACTATACAACTAGTTATTTTTCTGGCAACTAAACCAAACTGGGACTATTTTTGACTACACTGGTGCCAAGTTCTGTGATAGAAGAGAAATATTTGGTGATTTTGTCGATATTTCTCCTACCAACCGGCGACATGATTGTCGTTGGACCTGCAAACAATAGATGAACCGATGGTAGGCATTGAGTAACTTAATTTGTACTGGTTATATCCAACTGAATTACCCCAGGGGCGGAGGTATCAAATTTTAAATGGATATTTCAAATTTCAGTTAAGCACGCTACTATTTCTTTGATCACGGGACTCAATTCCAGAGTAGCTATAAAAACTATCCAAATGTGAAAGCAACAGAAATAAGTTTCTTATTATAGTAAAATAACAAATATCAGGCAACCAAATAAGTTCGTGCGGTATTTAGAAGAAAAATATAAATTTTTACTGAGAAACAATAAAACACTATTTATTCGTCGAAGTAATTACTATCACATTCAATGACCATTTGCCAACGTGGAAGCAATTTATGTATGCCGGTATTGTAGAACTCCCTGGATTTGGATTAAAAAAATTGATGGACTGCATTTATTACACCATCTCGAGTTGTGAACTGTCGGTGCCTCGTACAGTTGTCAAGAGACAAAAAAAGGTGATAATCACGGGGCGAAATATCGGGAGAATATGGCGGGTGCGGTAACGTTTCCCAGCCGAGTTCAGAAATTTTTTCTCGGGTCACTTTTGCGGTATCCTGCAAGAATATCACTTTCTTTCGATTGATCAAAGAAGGCTGTTCCTGGATTAGTGCTGCTTGTACTCATTGAAGCTGCTCACAATACAAGTTAGCAGTGATGGTTTGACCCATTTCCAAAAACTCATAATGGACAGTTCCAGTTGCTGTCCACCAAACACACAACAAAACCTTGTTTGGGTGCAAGGAAGTCTTGGGCGTGTGTGGTACCGAATCAGTAGGCGACAACCAATGATACGAACGCTTAGAATTCGAATACAAGATCCATTTTTCGTCGCAGGTTAAGAACCGATTAAGAAATGGTTCGTTAGCGTTGCGTGAAATGTTTGCTGAACAAATGGTAAGACGACTTAATTTGTTGTCATATGTCAGTTCATGTGGGTCCCATTTGCTTAACTTCCACGTCTTTCCTAGATGATGAAGATGCAAACGAATAGTTTCAGGACTCACTCTGAACATTTCTGCGAGTTCTTGGCACGTTGTCCTGGAGTTTGCCTCCACAACCTGTCGAAGATCCTATCGATCAACAACATCCATGGCAATGTGCGATATACAGCAACCGCACGAACTTATTTGGTTACATGATACATAGAAAAATCAAGTAGACTGGTGGCGAAGTTCAGGCCCAGGCTACTCTACTTAAACCACACTCTAAGAACTAAAACAAAATTAATATTTTTCCCTGATAGCTGGTACATACGTATGTACATATGAGAAACGAGTAATAAGCGGAATTCAAGACAGTAGATACATATTACATAAAATGGCAAGCAATGGAATATAGATAAATATACTCAGTGACAGAAGTTTGATCCTTATTTTTGTTTACCTTTGATAAAATGTTATCTTTTAGTTTTTGTGAAGCAAGCAGTTTCTGAGAGCTGAGTAGTACAGATATTTTTAATTATTGCCCTTTCATTTACTAGTGTTAAGCATAACAAAATGCCAGAGTTTCCGTTGAACTGTGCCCAAGTCTGAAGCAAAACCTGATAGCACACCGTGGCTAGAAAATACTGATTCACAAAAAAAATCGCTACGGACAACCAAATGACTCAAGCGAGTTCAAATTTGTACCGAATGCGGATCACCTGTTTCGCTGTCCCATCCAATCCCGACGCCTCCAGTGTTCCCAAATCGAACGCTATGTTGCCAGTCTCATTACTTAATTTACAGTTACAATTACATAAGATTGCCGGAACTTTTTTGTTCAGTTTATTGACACAATTGATAATCAAATAGCACACAAATTTAGTAAAAAATTTTGATACACAATATTTTAAACACATTCCACTCCAAATCTCAAAAATCCACTCAGTGAATATATATATATATATATATATATATATATATATATATCATATAAATACCCCATTCGTAGTCCATTTACGCCCAAACAAAACATGCCCAAAAGCGAGATTGTACAGGACCGTATTTGTCTCAATGGTCTTGGGATAATCTAACAAAATAAATGATTATTTTTATAGAAAGAAGTGATCATACTTTTCATAATTCTTTATTCGCTGGAAGTACTTGAATCATCGTCCGAATGATTCATATCAATTATTACAGGTTCACTTTGAATATCGATCATACTATATTGTCCAGATCCCACATCTTTGTTTCGATTGCCTCTTGAACATGACAGATGCAATCTTTCCAATGGTTTGTCGTCACTCTGTTACCAGCTTCATAAAACAAATTTTTCACTTCAAAAAATTTGAATATTCTATTGTTTGAAGCCTGTGTGGTTTTTTATATTTGCCCAAATCATTTCAATTAGATTTAATTCGCAGTGATAAGGGGGTAACCCTAAAACGGTCATATTTTGGTCATTACCCACTTCGTCAATAACATTAGGATTATATTTATATTTATGCTACCTGACTAAATGGATAAGTTCTGCTTTGACCATATTTCCATTGAAACTAATGTCTTTTGATAGAAGCCATTGTTGAATTTCTGCCTTTCTTGTGAACATTGTGAGATTTTTTTCTAGTTTTCTAGTGTGGTATGCAGCATTATCAAGTACAATGACGGCATTGTCGTCAAGCTTTGGGAGCGTTTCTTCAAAGATCGTTCAAATGATCTCCATCCATTTCTTCATGGTATTCGGTCGTTTTCTTTGACTCAAATGCCCATAGGGCAGTGGGCTCAAAGCCATGTTCACGCCAATGTAACAGATAACAAATCGTTTTCCTTTTCCTGGAAATAATTATTTCATATAGTACTCAAGAAAACTAATAATAATACAAGCAAAGTATGTAACAGGTGTTGGTTCCACATCTACCAGATATAGCTAAGTTTAGTGTAGCTAAGTTGAAAGCGTGGGCTCATAGATTCAGTCTACTTGACACCCTTGTTACAACACAAATGACGAATTGGTTAGATACACGTACCTGACGGATTCGTTAGGCCAGTGGTTAGTTCATCTAAGAAGGCTTGTCTTGCTGGTTTGATTGTAGAGTCAGCCCATACTTTAGGTTTTGTATGTCCTGCATTTGCCCCATCCAAGGGATAAATCTTCCTGCCCTGGTCGGGGTATTTCTTTATTGATTTTAAATAATTTCTTCGCCATAAAATAATCTCTTGGCTGTCCATCGAAATACTATTTCTGTCTGTTTTTTTATCCTCAAAATGTAGTTCTTTGAGTAAACTCTAGAATGTGGTCCTTTGGAAAGTAGGTAAGTCTTCATCACTATTAACCTCCTGTCTATGGTGGGAAGTTCCTGCCTTTCAAAAAATGTATGGACTTTGCGACTAATGGCATTCCGATCAAAGTTATCAACTGTATCCAACAGCTTCGTGTAATGCAGACTCTTTTGTGGTGGAGACATTTTTTTTCATATTCTTTAACAATGTTGAAAATTTTCTTAGGACATAAGCCTGTTTTGTTCGCCACACGTCTTTCAATATCATGAATTTTCATTTCAGGATGCTCTAAAATTTCGCTCTTATAAACGTTAAGGAGAATATCTTTTGGCTGAATATTCAAATGTCCCTTCTTGTCACGTTTTCGGGGAGGAGACATCACTGAAGAGGAAGCATGGGTATAGGAAACATTGGGAAAAATATTGTCAGTTGCATCTGCTGTATCTGTAGACGACATGCTAACATATAAACACACGCTATGTATGCACCGAATATGAACAGCAACTGCCGGCGACCCAGAGCCTGAGTCCTATCCTGTCGAATCCTGCACTTGTTCGTAGTTTTATGGCCGAATGACCAATAGCTAGTGCAACGCTTAGGCGGCTGCCGCTTTGCCGCGCTGCATCTTTGTTGTGCAGGGGCGTAAATGGACTATGAATAGGCTATAGTGACTAAATTTTTTAGTACACAATATTTTAAACACATTCCGCTTCAAATCTCTAACGGTACAGTACCAAATATCTAGCGTTTAAGGAAAAAATGTATGGATGGATTTCACAACGAAATCATACTATCCTTGAAATGAAAAAGCCCTCATCTCGAGTTACAAAAAAGTTTTGCTGGGTGGCTTTTTTATTAAGCTTCAACGTTGGAAGAATCACATTTATAAGACTCCATTGTCTGGCCGAATCAAACCACATACACTGAGAACCATATTTGTCTTGAGTTCAATGTGTACGAGAGAGAAGTGTGTATAGACACCTATGTTAGAAAGAGATAGACACTGGCTGCATAGCAAAACTCATAACCGCGTTGTCTAGCAACGCTCACGCGGCGATCTGACGCGTTGCCAATATCTTACACCAGTTCCTTGAATTAAGATGTATGTTGAAAGTATGCGTTAGTTTATTCTCTACCAAAATAATGGTTTTATTTTGAGCGTACACATTTTTGACGTCAATTGGATGTGGCATAAGACAGTTACGTCATTTTTGTTGGTCGGCATACGTCAGTAGTATCCTAAAAATACCGACATGACGTACTATATCCACTGGGTAGTGTTATGGACATTTCTATGAAAAATAAATTGAAAGGTTTGCGACTTTTGAAATAACAAATTAACGGCTGCAGTAAAGTAGACATATGAAATATGACGTATATGAAAAAGTTAGGTAGCAAAATTTCTTGTGACTCTAGATGAGAGGCACTCAACAATGTACATAATTCCTTTGTAAAATCCATCTAAGCAATTTCTTTTACAACAGGGTCCATTTTTTCTAGTTAGCCTGACCTCTCAAAACGTGACTTTGACGTAAACGAAACTAGAGCTTGTACGAAAAATTTAGAATCTTGCATGAGGAATGTTTCAAATACATTTACAGAAGATGAAACAAAATTACTTATTATATTTATACAGTAAGATTTTCAGTATTACCTAATTGTGCCCCATACTGGTCCATATATCTTTGTATAGGACTTTAACTTTCTGACTTACAACAGGGGGCTAGCGAGACTGCTCAATAGGGGGGCGTATTCATTTTCAATCACCGCACGATACTGACTGAATCCGTTTTCATTCTACACTCGACTCGATATATATTGTTTTATAACACTTCGTTCGCTAATTATTCAAAGGGACTTTTAATCAAGGTGTCTCTCGAACGAACAACAATATTAATAACGTTTATTATATTTTCATGCGTGAGATCGAAATCGGATTAGGTAATACCTCAAGAAGGTCTCTCATTTTTTCATTCTTTTGAGTACCAAACTATGTTACCGACAGAATTTTTTCGTGATGATATGGAAATTGTGCCTGAAATTACCTAAATTCGATAATAAAAATGGATTTTGAGCATTTCAGAGTCGCAAAAGTCGAGCAGCATTTTGCCTCTAAAAAATAGGATGTACATAATAAACCAAATCAGATACATTCTGAATGACTTGAGATTCAATTTTGGTGAACCAAAATACGTACGATAGCGACTATTTGAACCGCATTTAAAGCATTTCAATTTTTAGTGGCCGTGTTGGTGCGTTACAAAAAGGGTCAAAAATGGCTCTGTGTATAATACATTTTTTGGGTCGCGTAGACCAAATCCATTCAATCCAGAAATGCCGCGTTTCCTAGATACCGGCAGTGATACTATTTATTAAAACAAAACCAATTAATAAATTTTAAAAATTGTCGTTTGTCCAATATCAACTTAGTAATAGCATTCGCAGCTTCGGGCAACTAGGTTTTTACCATTTCTTTTACCTGAAATTCGGCCCTCAACACCAGAATCTTATCACGATGATATTCAAATGCTGGGCCTCAAATTACCCGAATGTACAGAGTTTGGCTCGCACGTAGCTACCGATGATGGAAATACATGTTTAGTCAGCCCCTCTGAGAAGAAAGGCTGGCTGGCTATGGACATACACGTATATAACAAAATATTAAATGGAAAGCTCAACAACTCAAACAATTAAAATTTACATAACTTCAGGAGAACATTTGCTATCTTCTCCCTCCTTTCAAAATGTTCTGCAAGCAGGCATATTCTCAAAAAAGCTTATCTCTTGTCAGTAAATGCTTCCCCCCATGTGGGCGCCCATGAACCTTGCTGTGACTTACCTCGCCACTAGCCTTCCACGGCAGTACGGCAACCACTACGGACTACAAGACATATCCTATCCATCGGCCAGACCGCGACGCACGTGTATCCAGAGAAGCGTCTGTTGAAAATATTTCTCTACCAAGTTTTAAGGGCAAATATACATATATATATATAAAGTAGGAATATAATGGGCAAACTCCGCAAAAAGGAGGAAAGTGGATTCAAGCAGAAAATAGGATAGGTAACCCGAGCGATACGTATTTCTGCTGGTTGGCTTCATCAGGCCCGAAATGAATGCACATATGCAACTACAAAAGTAGATACACATTGCCCATACATCCGGATACGGGTGTAACCTGAGGAAACGAATATGTAGAGGAAAAAAACACACACACGAAGTCCACAACAAGAGCCAACCTACACATCGAGGTCTTCTAGCCATTTTATACTATAATACGAATATTTATGTATATATACAGACTAGATCTGGCTAATGGGACAATGTCCTAGTCCCAAAAAAAATACCTACTTTATGTAATATTTTTATCTTTTATATTTAATAAAAAATTTCAAAGTCAGGTACCTACATTTAATCAGTTTCTCTTACGCGAATATTTTCCTTATAAATATATACGTACAGACCACCTTCAGTTTGGAGGATCTCTAATTTTGTATTTTAACTTAGGCGTTTTTACAAATTTCTAAAAAACTAGCCAGACGCTGTAATATTGATCAACGATTATTTAAAAAAATGTTATACTTTTTTCTGTATTATAATTGTAGAATATTATTTTTAACATCTCTCACCTCTAATTTTTCACTTAAACTTGCGATGTGTATACTTATTACGAAATAGTAAATCTAGTATTTGTCACAAAATGTATATCGGAAATTTACTTTTTTGGAAGTTATTTGTGTAGAGTTTTTCCTTTTAAAATGAAGAAAACAATTTCAAATATGTTACCTCCTTTGCCCATTGAATCAAGTAGGTAGAAGTCCAGTTTATCGAAAAAATAGATTTGAATAACTGTGTATCATGGTTATATTGAAAAACATCACCAGCAAGCCATTCTAGCTGACTCTCAATCTTTGAAATTCATTCTCATGTCAATTTGCCATCATACATAATGCTGCGCCAGGATAATTTCACCTGTTTCTAACTGTATTGAAATTCTCGTGGTATTGTTAAAAATATTATTTCGGATCATATACAGAGAAATCCGTATACCACTGACGTCATAATATGTATGACAGAGAAGCGCGAGAAGAGTGCAATAGGTATGTTAGAAGGAGATAGAAGCACCACGTTGCCCAGCAACTCGAGTGACGAGGCCACGGCGCAGTCTCTCTAACATACGTATTGCACGCTTCTCGCCTCTTCTCTGTCGTACCCATTATCTACCTCGTCTGTTATATTTGGATTTTTCTGTATTTATGACGACTAGGCGCCATCAGAATTTACTAAACTGATTTGATGGAATATATATTTCCACCAGTATGCAATTATCAGTAAGATATTTGTGACCTCACGTACAATATAATGAAAATGGTAAAATATCGATTCACGTTTTCCTACTGCCGCTAAGAAGTATTTTACATTTTGAAATACCTTCATGGTTTTTTGAACTACTGACCTGCTAAGATGAAACACCTTGAGTATGTTGGAGCCACAGCATACAAATATTATACCAAAATTACGAAAGTCTAAAGTCTAAATACGATATTATTACTCATTGGCCATCGTTTAGACACCAAAGATGGATGTCCACCTACCTAGCTTGAAGGTAAGTACTGATGCAAGAGTCCAGGCAACCAGTCAAGCTGTGTCTTGAGTAACTGATTGCCGGCTCATTAATTTTCTTTTTATTATATGTATTTTTATAAATATATTTTTTTAAAATGCCAATGATTTATTTATGTTTAGCGATTGATGCGGTTAGCAAGAGTCCATTATAGAATCACTATGACAAACTACAGCGAAAAGACGCATTGTGACAAGTAATAAAAGAGTTTTGATAGAATCGATTTTATATACCAATTAACCGTCAAAGTTTAATTTTGTTAATGATTCTTAGACCAAAATGAGTCGCAGAAATACAAAAATAGTACAATATTTTTTTAACCTGTTGTGCTTCAAATTACAGAGTGTATAGATATTTTTAAGTACTCTGCTACACAAACTTGGCTAAAGGACATTAGAAACCTTTCTAGAATTTTTGACATATGTCATTCCGTATTTTCTCTGTTGGTGTTTCGTGGTCGCGTGCCAATTATGCTGTTTTATGTCGTTTTTCAGCCGAAACTTTTTTGTTTGTGTGTCAATTAGGGTTAGAATTAAATTTTAAAAAGTTATGGTTTCTTTTGAATTATGATAATGGAAAGGAAAATCAAGTTAAAAACTTTAAATAACCATATAACTTGTAAAATATGTAAAGGGTATCTAATCGATGCGACGACTGTTACAGAATGCTTACACACTTGTAAGTACAGAGACCAGCTAAAATGAGATAATCTTTGTTTATACAAGGAGCCCTAACATTTTATTATGTTTTTAGTTTGTAAAAGCTGTCTGGTGAAGCATTTAGAAGAGAACAATACCTGTCCAACATGTAATATTGTGATACATCAGTCTCATCCCTTGCAATACATCAGTTTTGATAGAACTATGCAAGATATTGTGTACAAGCTAGTGCCTGACTTGCAGAAAAGTAAGTTTTGCTTTAAAATGAACCACTTTGTTCCAGATCTATATATCAAGGTGGAAAAAAGCTTGCAGGCATATATAAAATCACATTTTAATAGGCCATAGCTCAAGCCATTAGTTGATCTTGATTCTAAGAACCCTAGGCGTTTCGCTTAGAGGACACATAATTAAGATATACACTGGCGTTTATTCAATGGTGTGGTATTGCTTGAAAGGTGCAGCTATGATTTCAGAATGCAGTTTTTTCATGTACTAAGCATATTTATGAAAATTATTTAAAACATACCTGAGATGCATCTTGTGGTTCTTTTCATCACCCTCCTTGCTTTAATTTAGAAGCTTGACTTTTTTCAAATGCTAGAATGCCTGATACATTCTGCTCATCAAAATTAGTGCCTCATGGCTGTTATGTTAAATAAAATCTTCAGAAAATTCTTGGTTGCAGATATCATTCTTTGGGCTGAAACAATGGGAGGCTAAAGACCCATCAGCCCTACTCCAAATACAGGGTGCTACTCTATTATAGGATGTACAGTAATGGACAAAAGTATATAGACAAATTAATATTGTGCTGTATTTCTTTTCTAACTTGTTTTATTAATACACCAGCCTGTACACATAATTCATTATAGTGTAATACTCAGTTATACATAAATAAATTCATTAGACTCCCTTCAATAAAAAATTAATTGAAAAAACTGGAACTATGAAGGACAAAGATATATTGACAAAGCAAAACAATTATAGAAAAAAGAAGCAAAGTTCATTCAATTATAGAAAACCAACCATGTTGTGTTAATTTTTTGTAGCATAACCATTATTATCAATCACCACCTGGCATCGTCTCCGCATAGATTGTAGAAGTTTCTTGATATAAGATTCATCAATCTGTCTCCACTTATGCTCTAAAGTGGCAAAAAGTTCATCCTTGTTTGAATAATTTTTATCTCGTATTTGCTTATCTAAGTATTCCCATAGATTTTCAATGGGGGGAAGACTGTGAAGGCCATTTGAGAACTGGTATTTTTTCATCCAGAAAGAATTTCTTTGTGAGATTTGAAGTGTGCTTCGGGTCATTATCTTGCTGGAAGATTGATCATAAGGGCATATTATCTTCCATATAGGGTAACATGACGTGCTTTAGTATGTCTGTGTATACAAACTTATCCATAATGCCATCTATTCTATGTAAAGGTCCCATCCCAAACCCCGAAAAGCACCCCCAAACCATTACAGACCCGCCTCCATGTTTGACAGTGGGCAAAGTGTACTTGTGGTTCAATCTTTGTCCACTAGGAGGTCTAACATAATGAACACCATCTGATCCAAACATATTGGATTCGTCACTGAAACATACCCTCTTCCAGTCACAGATGCTCCAATCAAGATGCAACCGTGCAAATTGTAATTGGTCCTTACGGTTTTACCTCGAGATTAGCGGCTTCTTACTCGGACGACGTGCAAATAACTTCAAATCATTTAATCTTCTACTTATAGTTTTTGTAAAAACACTGACAATTCCTTTTGTCTCGATTTCGGCTTTTATTTGTCTTGGGATTTTAAACGGATCTTTGGACGAAATTACTTTTATTAATCTAACTGATCTAGCATTTAGTTTTCTAGGCCGACCTCTTCTCTTAGAGTCTTCCAAAATCAATTTTTTTATATTTGTTCAAAATATTGACAGTACCCAAACTGCTTTACGCTTCAGCTTCAAATTTTTGGCGATGTCGACTTGTCGTTGACTCAGTGATCGTAGTTTTCACATTGAAAGAAATTTCTGGACCACGCGGCATGGTCTTAAAATCACTCAACTTATTCCACAATACTTGAAAAACACAAACTAATCCTCTTCTGACACGAAACTGTACTAAACTAATGTTGAAAAGCATTGGTCTATATATTTTTGTCCTTCATAGTTCCAGTTTTTTTCAATTAATTTTTTATTGAAGGGAGTCTAATAAATTTATTTATGTATAAGTGAGTATTATGCTATAACGAATTATGTATACAGGTTGGTGTATCAATAATACAAGTTAAAAAAGAAATACAGCACAATATTAATTTGTCTATATACTTTTGTCCATTACTGTAATTATAAAGGTGTATTCCTGAATCACATTCATGTGGAAAAGTTACATGTAAATAGGTTTCCTTGAAAGCATCATTTCCAAAATACTGATTATCAGAGATTTAAAAAAATTGTTTTTGACAAAGGAAAAGTTATTAGCAATGTGTCACAGAAAGTCAAAAATATGTCAGATCTACAATCTCTTAGAAACCATTATTTTTGGGTAAATCGTGGGCGTAGATCTCTGAACCGATGTCAGTTTCTGGTTGAGATTTTTAAATGGACCCATGGAGGCCCATTTCTCTACTCTAAATAGGGCTTTGCGACCCTTTAGGATACCATATTCGAAATAAGCGTCCCACATTATCTTAGTGTCAGCCGTTTCCTTCACTTGGGTGCCAAAAATGGAAATTTTTTGATTTCAAAAATTTCCTGCAGCTCTCGTAAAAAGTAAATCGTGTGCGTAGATCACTAAACTGATGTGAGTTTCTGGGTGAGATTTATGGATAGACCCAAAAAGAATCAAATTCGAAATTGCGCCCCAAATGATCCTAGTGTTTCGTGTTTCTTCCTTTGCAGGTACTGGGAAAGAAAATGGTATTTCGTAATGTGAAGTTGAAGGTCTGAATTAGATTTCACACTGGTTTACCTGCAATTATGATAAAAACCCGTTTCTTTGGATCATAAATATGTTGCCTTTCGCTGTGACTGATGGGTGGCACTATAAGATCCATTTTTCTATTTCTAATAACTCGGAATTATTTTATGACCATGTTTGAACACAGCATAGTAAATTAAAGAGTACCGAGTTTCGTTCACTTTTAGCCACAGGAGACAGTTTCCAAAACTTCATGCGTACTTTCATCTTCCACAGATCTTCTGTTGAAAGGTGCATGGTACTTTGTGCAGAGCTACAGCTCATATTAGAACTTTTCTTGGGTTTATTTCTATTGCACTTCATACTCTTGAACTGCATAAATATATAACGTCACGCCAACTGTCAAAATCAGCTGTAGCTTTTATTTGCAGCTATCTTACAGATGGTATCTGTAATTTGCAATTATTGAGACCCCTATAGGCAGTCAATGTAGCCATTTTTTGTCACGTCAGCGCATTGGTGCATTTTAGCTGTCTTATCTCCGCAAGTAGTAGTCATGCTTAATATTGATAATCGGTAAACACATATTAATTCGTTTCAGTTCAAAGTAAAGAAAATGTCAAGTAAGTTTTAAAGCAATCAGTAACATATATAGGTGTTACTTAATTATAGGCCGAAATTACAGGGACGTATTCCTAACTAAAGGACCCGGAAACACGCCTACGAAGTCGCTTCTGTTAATTTCGCTGAATTTTTTATGTTATGTGTCTCGATGTCCTTCACAAATAGGCGGAGGCCCCAAAATACAATTGCCTCAAGATATAGGCCATCCAAGTCTGTGTAATGACGTTACAGTTCTACTCATTATCTAATTTAAGTTGAAGGATGGTTTCGGTCAATTTCGCTGACTTTTTTCATATGTTATGTATCTCGGCAACCTGAACAAATGCCTCAATGAGCACAGGCCCCAAAACTCAACGTATCCCAAGATATAGGCTGTCCAAGTCGTTGTAATGGAGTGTCGGATTTACTCAGCTATCTGTTCTATCTAGAAGAGTGATTTCTGTTAATGACTAAATTTTTGATATCTGATGTATCTCGACATCCTGCACAAACAATTGGAATCGCATATCTTTTCCATTGGGGTACGAGGAATATATATAAAGAGAAAATGATCATGCGGAGAAAGGTATATAACAAAAAATTGGAAAATAATGGGTAAAATCCGCTAAAAGAAGGAAAGTGTATTCGAGCAGAAAATAGGATAGGTAACCCGAGCGATACGTATTTCTGCTGGTTGGCTTCATCGGACCCGAAATGAATGCACATATGTAACTACAAAAGTAGACACACATGCCCATACATCCGGATACGGGTGTAACCTGAGGAAACGAAGATGGAAAGGGAAAAAATTCACACACGAAGTCCACAACAAGAGCCAACCTTCACATTGTAGAATAAAATGGCTAGAAGACCTCGAATTTTCAAGGAGACATCTAACCACAACCACGCGGCCGGATATAGGCACTTGCTGTGATACTTCAAGCCCAAAGGATCTACAAAGAGAAAATGATCATGCGGAGAAAGGTATATAACAAAAAGTAGAAAAACAATCGGCCAAATCCCGAAAAAGCAAAGGAGGAAAGTGGATTCAAGCAGAAAATAGGATAGGTAAACCGAGCGATACGTATTTCTGCTAGTTGGCTTCATCAGGCCCGAAATAAGTGCTCATATGAAACTACAAAAGTAGATACACATGCCCACACATCCGGATACGGGTGTAACCTGTCAACAAGGGTCAACGTTCACATTGTAGTATAAAATGGCTAGAAGACCTCGAATTTTCAAGGCGGCATCTAACCACAACCACGCGGCCGGTTATAGCCACTTGCTATCAAATATTCATATTTGTCTATATACTTTTGTCCATTACTGTACATCTGATGTCATATCATTTTGATTTATTGGAAGATTAACTTACCTGATTTTACAATTGTGACTGGTAGAAATGAGAGAGCTTGATTTGTAGTTCACCCCCAAAAAAGATTGTGACAAGAAACAGAGGATGTGTTGCAAAAGCTATATTTGTCTATGACAATTTTCATACAGAGTGTTCTATAATGTTTTTGTGAAAATATAATTTATATTCTAAAAAAGTTTATATAAACATTGTTCGGGAAATTTTCTATTTTCATAACATGCGCTGTTTAAGCTTTATGCTTAGCGAAAAATTTCACGCCTCTGGCTTTTTCAAAATATATGTCGTTTTCTCAATGCTGATATTTTTTAAGAACAAGCCCGGTTTATATTTTTTAGTGACGATAGACAGACTGATTTAATGGTTAATCACAGAGGCCCACAACACTGATCACGAATCTGAAGTAAAAATTGGGGGTCGTCGAACAAGTTTCACTATGCACAGGTCCACAAAAAATGTGCTGGGAGTCTCATTATATTTTTCCATGTATTTTTGCATCTGAATCGCTCGCTAGAATTTTCAGAAACACAAAATTAAAGGATTAGGGAGATATGGTTGTTTGCTTTGACACTGTATTTCAAAATGGTAGAGCGTGAAATTATTATACAGCGGGTTCTTCAATTAAGTCAAAAGTTTTAATTTTCTTCGCCACTGTAGATAAACGGAATCAATGAGGATTTAAAAATTGTGAACCTAACGCAAAAAGGCATAGAATTCTGCTCAATTTAGTGAAAACCTTTTTGAATTCGTACGGGAATTAAAAAAAGTAGTGAAAATGTCCATTTACCTCTAAAACTTCTGTACCACTGTATATATTGATGTGCATAAAAAACAGATTATACAAAAAACGTGGTTCTTGATAATAAAAAGCATTGCACTCTGATTGGCAACTGGATTCACACCACATTGACTCAAAGTAGGAGTAATGAAATATAATTTTGATTTACCCTTTATAATAAGTCAAACCACACACTCATTCATTTTGATCCTAAAACGCTATCCTCGCTAGAATTTATATTTAGATATCATGAATTTCCGGACCTATTTGTATAAGTATAAAAACATGAGAACTCTTGGCTTTTGTAGACGAACTGAATAGAGAAAGGCAATTCTACCACCAAAGAGGTTTGCTAAACCCCAAGGATATTCCGTTGACGAATGGTGATCTGAACGGGGACGATAATCATGTTGATAATTCCCATGTTGAAAGTGATTACCATAGACAAGATGAGCAAGTGAATGTATGTTTGGAGTGTATTAGTTCAAATTTGAAAACACTGAAGAGGAGATTTATTAGATGCTCTGCACAAGCGACTATACTCCATTTGAAGAAGTTTGTAGCCAAAAAGGTTTTGAATGGAATGGAGAAGTATAGAGATGTGAGTATCCTAATTAAATCTTTTATGTATTGAAAGTATTGTATTATCACAGGTTGTTGTTGTAAAGTTCCAGTTAAATCATCTGCTGCCCTGTCACAAATTTATCGAAATATTTAAATCCGTTCGAGATACAATCCAATTTCATCACTGTATGCCCGACGATTTGCAAAAATGTATCTTCGACTATTGCGTAATTCTTCATTCTCTTTTTTCATAGATTGATATACTGTGTAATGAAGAGTTGCTAGGAAAGGACCATACACTAAAATTCGTTTATGTGACAAGATGGAGATTTCAGAATCCACCGCTAACCTTGCAATATCGACCGCGGATTGACATATAATGAGCCTTATTTTTGTTTTGTTGGTTATTTTTAAGTAATTTATCTCATTTTGCTTTATATTTGTATGTATTTGCAAATAATTGTATATTGAATTTATAAGACTTAGCTATTGATAATCATTTGTGTTTGTCGTAAAAGTTGCCTCCAAAAATATTTTATATCCGTGGAATTGTGGAGGTGTTGTGCAATATGTTTTGTATATAATTTCAAACACAAATGGAGATATAGGCTTTGACAATATCCGCAGGTTGATTGAGCCCAGCTTTTTGATTCGTGTTCACTGTTACCTTTAATGTGATGCTCATATTTTTTAAGTTAAACAACGAATGGCTCATTATATATCTCCACTGATTGAAGTATCCATAGTGCTGCCTGATGCCTGAAGCGTAGCCACAATTTTTTATTCAAACCACAGCGAGCTTTATGTACTAAGGACTTCATTATGGTATAACTTTATAATTTATCTTTAAAACATGGGCGCCTATCAGAGGCGGCCTATGCCCCCTCCTTGCGAAGTAAAATATACCTAGCAGGGTACCCATTCTTAAGCGACGGTGTGTTTTTTTTCAAACAATCCAACTGCAGTAACTGAAAATAATGATGAATTAATTTTGGTATCAAGACGAATCTAAGGACACCTGAAATGTTAAGATCCGTCAAGCTGTTTGGGCTGTAGTCCGCAAAATAGAAAGTTGAAGTTTTTGTTTGAAACCAGCCATTTATGTTCTATAAAGAAAGACATGTAGTTTTGCGCAAACTTCTAAAGATGAAAAACAAAGAACAATCATAGGCATGTCGGCAATAAAGGAACAGGAGCAGAAATAGAAGAATTGACAAAATTTTAGTACAGTAGCGGACAAAAGTTTGGAAACATTCCTAGTAATTTTTAAAAAGTGTGCTATTATTTTATTCTTTATTATTGAGGACTTTTTTTCTCATATAGTTTGCTTACAGTCTTGACGATACAAATAACAATTTGCGTTTGCTGTGGTACTACAGACTAGCATTAAAATACCTTCATATTATTTTATGACCGAAAATGAGACGACAAAAGTATGGAAACATATTTTTCATTATAAATCTAAATACAATGACTCTACAAAAATATTTAAAAAATACTGTTTAGCTAATATTTGGTAGCCTTTAGCATTCAACACTGCCTGACATCTGCTGCTTATAGAAGAGACTAATTTTCGAGAGACGTCTGTTGGGATATTTTGCCAAATATTTTTACATAATCAAATAAATCGCTCCTGTCTTTAAATGTTTTTTGTCGGTTGTCTTTTAGCATACTCGCAGAGATGTTCTATAGGGTTTAGGTCCGGGGATTGCGAAGGCCATGTAAGAACATTAACATTTTTTAGTCCTAACCAGTCGTTTACGAATTTTAGGGTTTGCTTGGGATCATTATCTTGCTGGAATGTCCATCGTAAAGGCATTTCTTCTTCACTAAGAATATGTTTGTATATTTTTTATCCATTTTCCCAACAATTTTAACAATCAGACCCGTGCCAGAGCAGCCCCAGACCATGATATTGCCTCCACCGCGCTTAAATTTTGGCGACTGATACTTTTTGTCGAATCTTTTTTGTATTGGACGTCTCACATATGCCGTACCGTCAGATCCAAACAAGTTAATTTTGCTTTCATCGCTCCATAAAACTGTATTCCATTGTTGTTATGTCCAAGTTAGATGAGTTTTAGCAAATTCAAGCCGAGCAATACGATTTTTTTTATCCAAAAAGCCCAAAATCTACCAAGCGTCTCTGCACTATTCTGACAAAGATTCTCGGCACCCTCTTCTACGATTCTTTTGAAAATCTGTGTGACTGGCATTCGAGGATCTTCATGGGATAAACGTTTAATGTAGCGATCCAAAACATAATCATTTTTTTCCTGTCTTCCGCACCTGGGCCGTGTTGCTGTTGATCCGTACTCTTGATATTCACTAATAATTTTCTAAATCGTCCCTTTGTTCATTTTTAACCTTTGAGAAATGTCAAAATTTCTGACACCACTTCTAAATAATTCAATTACTTTGTCTCTTAAATCTTTTGAAAATTCTTTTACTTTTTCCTTTCTCACTGATGTTAATATTTACCCCACGCAACATCAGAGTATCGCAGAACGAATAAATACAGCAAAACTGAGGTATTTAAAAAAACGCGTGTTTTTATTTTCAGGGAATTTGAATACTGACACGATAAACCTTGTATTAGTAATAGTAAATAGTAATAATGTTAATATTTGTTTCCAAAGTTTTGCCCGCTACTGAATACACAGTAGTCGCACTACTAAGACATATCTAGAAACACCTTGTATGTCATAATCCATAAAGCTGTTTAAGCTGTAGCTGTAAAATAGGAATTTCATGGTTACAATATTTTAATGAAATCTGCCATTTTGATTTCATAAAACTTTATTATACCCAGGCTCACTCGCACTGCCAAGACAAATCAATCTATAGACACATCATATGTCCAAATCCATCGACCCGTTTATGCTATAGGAATTCAAGGTTTCTTTATTAAGTAAAAGAGCACCGAATTTTCAATCGCCGGCACCTAGATGGAAATCCTGCTGGGTCCACCAATGTGCCCCCCTTGAATTTTGCTATATGGGCGTCCATGCTTCAAAATGCCAAAAGAAAGAAAAGAAAAAACCAAAAAGGCATAATATTATTACATATTTAGGTAATCGATCATATATTTTGTTCACGGCGTTTATGAAAGGTTTCTTAAAACCTATGTATTGTCTAGCGTATTCTTTATACTACTACATACTTTTTATTTCATCCTGAGTGTACATTATGCCACGGGTATACATACAGTCATGGACAAAAGTATGGAAAGATTTGTTTTCTGGTTATACTCTTAATATTTGTTAATAATTAATTACATACTATAAAATAAACAACTCAGTAACATTTTAAAAATAAATGAAAAGACAAAATAAAACCAAGTCTATGATATGATAAATAAAAAACCCTTGGACAAAAGTATAGAAAGAATATTTTCATTAAGAAAAAAGAAGAAAAACACCACCAGATCATAACACTGCCACCACCATGCTTTACTGTAAGCTTTTGATACTTAATATCAATTTTTTTCCCGACAGGTCTTCTTAAAAACGATCTTCCATCAGCACCAAATATTTTAAATTTGCTTTTGTCATTCCAAAGCACTGTAGGCCAGTCACCCCAATTTAAATATCTCTGAGCAAACTGACGTCTGGCCTTTTGATTTCTTTTAAACAGTCACGTTTTTTTGACGGCAACTCTTCCAAACACCCCAACATCACGTAGACGTCTTCTCACAGTATAGGCCGTTATGTCTGTGTTGAAATATTGACGAATTTCTGCATCAATTTGGGCGGATGACTTATGCGGATCAGCTATCGAAATTCTTTTAATGCCCTTATCAGCTTAGGGGTAGTTTTTCTAGGACGACCTGACTTTGGCCGATTAGTAACGTTTCCTAGTGACCGAAACTTTTTTAGAATTCTAAGTCAACATGTCTTGCTATAGTACATTGCTTTTCAACTCGACAACTTTAAGTCGCAACTCTTCCGGCAAATATGTACTTATTTTTGCGCATTCTTAATAGGGTGATGGTTATAGCAGTGATATGAAAAAACTTTCCATACGTTTATCCAAGGCATAAACAAAGAAAACGCAAATAAGATAGGAATGTCTATGGCACAAAAAGTAAACATGTGAAAATATGTGATACCTAAGCAGGCCTATAAAATGAACGGCACAATTTATTATTGCATACGAAGCGAGCGAAAAATGTTTGGAATAAAAATCTGTCCATAATTTTGTCCATGACTGTATTTAGTTATGTCATTCGTATAACTTTGTCCGATTTATTAATTTCTTAGTGTACACTCTGACGTGAAACATTTTGAATCTGACTTTTTACTATAATATGAAAACACTGAAGATGTGCATTATTCTTTGTTATAGAAAATTTAAGTTTTACGCCTATTGAAACTACACTTCGGTCAAAAGAGGGCACCATACTTAACAAATAGTACAAATTTTTATAGTGCTTTTAGTAAAAGCAGGATTTTCTACATTTTGGCCCCAAATATTTTAATCACAGTCATAAGGATGATATGATGAAATGCAAATTGTGTACATGTTTTTTGAAAATCGATTTTGTACAATACATTCTGACTTTATGGTCTGCTCTCGATTGAGAGCTATTATAATAACACTTCATCTAATGCTGCATTTTCTACAGATGTGATTTGTATACTGTAATATATTTTGCAAAATCATCAAAATATCGTATGAACAGGTTTTGTTGTAAATATTTTCGTATATGTAATGCCTGCATGTTTTCTTTCTTTCTACTTATGTGCATGTACATAATAGAGAGACAAATAAATTTGGTAATTTTGTATTCGAAATTTGAGTCAGACACTTTTCTATGGTATGTACATATAGACTGCAACGGTGCAGACACTTTGGGAATGAAAGTTTTTGCTGTATAAATCAAAAAACACGACAATGCTGTAAAATATTTGCTTGACATTGCTATGTGGTTTCACATAATGGAAATGTTTTTTTTTTTAAATAAATAAGATAGGAAAAATGGCCGCTGGCGGGGTTTGAACCCGCATTTCCTTCATTCTGTGCGAGACTACCTAACCAATTTAGTCTAATCATATTAGACGAAAATACCCATGGTTTGCGAAATAATTGTAACGTCTGGTTTTATTGTGGCAAGTTGTTCAAGGGGCTATTTAAAACATGGACGCATAAAATGGGTGCACCAATTTTTGTGGGAAAGTTTTTTGTTAGACAAAAAAAGAATGAGAAATCGCGTTTTTTTTTCAATTCAATCGAAATTGTTGGCAGGAACGAAAAACTCTTCGTATAAGATTTTTAAGTATTTATGAGACCTACAAAATGAGACCACACGTAAAAAGAGCCGACTAATAGCAAAAAAGTTATGACCAAAAACCGAGGCAAAATGAAAGTTTTGGCACGATAGAGTTTCTCGCAAATACTTGAAATTCTTCGAATGCGTAGGATTCATACTTCTAAATAACCACACCCAAATTGGTCAAGTAGTTTTTGAGAATCTCTAATTGTTTATCCATGTTTTCCGGCCATCACTACTAGTTTATTGAGCAATATACAGGGTTAGTCCAAAAGGTATTTTATAGCAAAAATAGACTAGTTTACCTTGCCGATATGAATCGCAAACCATTCCGGAAGATAAATATTTTTATGCAAAAAAGAATGGGTTACGTTTTTTCTTCTAAACAAATTCAAACACGTCGTATTTGTGAGTAATTCGTAACAAAAGATGATAGACACATCCGCTTTGTTTTAAAATGCGTATAGTAACGTGTGTTTTTGTTTAGAAGAAAAAACGTAACCTTTATTTTTTGCATAAAAATAACATTCATCTTTCGGAATGGTTTGTTACTCATATCGGCAGGGTAAACACGTGTATTTTGCTATTAAATGCTCTTTGAACGAACCCTGTATATTGCTCAATAAACTAGTAGTGGCCGGAAAACAGGTGTTTTGGGATAAACAATTATAAATTCTGAAAAACTACTTGGCCAATCGACTCCAGTTTTGTTGTTTTTATTTAGAAGTATGAACGGATTTGAAGAATTTCAAGTAGTTGCGTGAAATTATCGCCACATTAAAAAAAAGTACCGAAACCTGCATTTTGCCTCGTTTTTAGGCCATAACATTTTTGCTAATAGTCGGAACTTTTCACGTGTGGTTTCATTTTGAGGTCTCATAGATACCTAAAAATCTTATGTGAAAAGTGTTTCGTTCCTGTCAACACTTTCGATTGAATCCCAAAAAACACGTTTTCTCATTCTTTGTTGTCAAATAAAAAGTTTTTCCACAAAAATTGGTGTACCCATTTTATGCGTCCATGTTTTAAATACCCCACTGCACCAATAAAACCAGATTTATTTCAGAGAAATTGGCTAATATGATTAGACTAATTAGCTTTCCTAAAAGTTAGTTGTCAGCGGGGGCTGTGGGCTAATTGGTTAGGTCATATGCCACAAAATGGGGAAGATGCGGATTCAAATCCCGCCATAGCAGATTATTCCGATCTTTCAAGTTATTTTTTTTTCAAAGAAATATATCCGCTATTGCGGATGCGCTTATTCGAAGAAGAATGAAAATGGTGTTTTAAAATTTGTTTTTTTATACACATAATGCGTGTTAGTGATAATTCAATTAGTATGAAAGAAGCAATAAGAGACAGAGAGCAATGTTAGCTGCCAGGACACGGGCGTTGGATCGATCACCAATATTTTTTGCTCTAGGAAACGACTGATGCAGCCCCCCAATTTTCAATCACCACTTCACCGATACCTCCCGCTCCTCAGTTGTTACAAAGAGCAATCGCTGGCAGAGTATATATGTTCTTCCTGGGATGCATGCTGTAACCAACATAAACTCTGTATCCACCACCTGCAAAACGTGCGTCGTAATGCTAGACGCTGTATCAGTTCAACGTCCATGTGTCCCGACAGTAAAACGTCTCTTGCAACATTATTCGGGTATTTCAAGGACTGCCAAAATGCAATAACTGTGTAAATTTTGGCTATGTGTTTGAATGTGTGTGGTGTTCTAGGTGTTCCATATGTTTGTGTTACCCTGTACAATCAATTTTGATCGGTTAACCTTATGACAATTCTTGTTAAATTTTCATTGTATTGTGCAAAAATAGGATGTTATGGTGAATTCCACGAACTTCTCTGTTGCACTTAGACAAAAAATAGGACATAAAAGGTTTTCCATTAAGGACTTAACAACTTTCTGTTTGAATAAAACGCAAACCAGTTATCTCGAAAATTTTATTAAGGATTGAAGTAAAATATTTATGTATGGAATTATACCTCGTTCATATGTCGACCACGGGCACGTTCGCAGCGATCGATTCGTTGAACCCAATTTTCAATGACTCGGCCACACATTTCGACAGAAACGGCCGCTATCTCTCGTTCAGTATTGGATCTGAGCTCCTCTAGCGACGCCGTCTTTCTGGAATAGATCAATGATTTAATGTAGCCTCATAAAAAAGTCTAGAGGTGTTAAATCACACGATCTAGGCGGCCATTCGACAGGACCATTTCTCGATATAACACGTTCACCAAATTTTGACTTCCATATGTTGATTGTTTCACCCGCTGTGTGGCTTGTGGTCTTGTTGAAACCACATATCATCAATGTCTAACCCGTCCAATTGACCAAAAACATAACGCTGCAAGATGTCTCTGTAGCGATCTCCGTTAACTATAATGTGACGCTCATTTTCATCAACGAAAAAAACAGCCCATTGACACCGCCTGCATGAAAACCACACTATACAGTTATCTTTCGTGGATGAAGTGGTGTTGACGAAGCCGTTTAGCAAAAAAATGCGCCTCATCACTGATGATTTTGCGATGAAATTGGTCATTTTCTTGCAACATTTCTAGAGCCCAATTCGAGAACGTACGTCGTTTCATGTGATCGAACGGATTTATTTCTTGAGTTAACTTTATCTTATAAGAGTGCAGGCCAAGATCTTTTCGCAAAATTTGCGATTTGGTTTGAGCGATACCCAATTCTTGAGAATGCCGTGGAATTGTCGTGTTCTGTTCATTTGCGACGGAAGCTTGAACGGCAACAATCCAGCAGCGAATATGTGGACTCAAATTGTTCTACTAGACTATGTATTGCTTGTCTACTGGAACAAGAATTACGACCAAAAATTGGCGTTAACGCTCTTAAGTTGCAGTCACCGAATCGGAATTTCGGTAATAAATTTTAATTATTTGTAAGCGTTGTTCGTTCGTGTACTTCATCATGATGAAAATGTTTTCTTTACTGAATGTTTTGACGTTGACAGTTTGAAAATTGATTTAAAGGTGCGTTCACAGTGAAAGTTCAAAGTTGTCAAGTCCCTATTGGAAAACCCGGTATTTCATTACCACAATCAGCTATTTTCACAGACTGAAAGAAGTTTCATATTACACAAATTTTGTTGCATGTTTCTAGCATATTTTGTGTCTTCACTACAGAAAATGCCACTGTTTCAGTACCGGATGTCTTTCAAATTCGACCTCATCATTCGAATCTCGGAAACAGTAAAAGATACGAAGTCGTGTTAAGTGAAAGCAAAGTTGCACATTTAAGTAACAGAGAAAATGACACTTAAATAGTTTTACAATTTAGAGTATTTCCATATACAGGGTTTGTCCGGAAAGTAATAGAACTGAGCCGATTTAAAAAAATTTATTGAGACAATCGTTACAATTCTTTAAAAACTTTCAAAATAGGCTCCTTCTGCGTCGATGCAGCGCTGCCAACGCGATTTCCAAGCATTGAAGGCGTCACGGAAGGCATTCTCCGGAATAGCCTTGAGAGCCGCGGTGCATGCCGCTTGGATCCCCTCTGTCGTCTCAAAATGCTTGCCTTTCATCGGCCTTTTCAGGCGAGGAAACAAAAAAAAGTCTGGGGGCACATCTGGACTGTAGGGCGGCTGTGGAAGCGTTGGGATGCCGGCCTTGGTCAAGTAGCTGTTCACAAGAAAGGCGGCGTGAGCCGGGGCGTTGTCGTGGTGCAACTTCCAGTCGGCTGCAATGTCTTGTCGGACCCGACTGACCCTTCGTTTGAGTCTCTTGAGCACTTCCACGTAAAACTTGGCGTTGACGGTTTGTCCAGGAGGAACAAATTCATGGTGGACGATGCCTTTGATGTCAATAAAGACAATGAGCATCGTTTTCACTTTGGATTTGCTCATTCTTCCCTTTTTTGGGCGAGTAGACGCCGTCGTGTGCCACTCGGAAGATTGCCTCTTTGTCTCGGGATCATACTCAAAGATCCACGACTCGTCACCTGTGATTACGTTATTCAAAAATTGGGGGTCACTTTCACACATGTTCAAATTTTCTTGGCACACTTCCACTCGCCGCAATTTCTGGTCGTCAGTGAGCACTTTTGGGACCATCTTCGCGCACACCTTGAGCACGTTCAAATGCTGTGTCACAATGTCATGAACCACAGATTTTGGTAAATTTAACATCTGGGCAATTAAACGAATACTTGGTCGACGGTCTGAGTTCAAAACTTTGCGCACACGAGTCACATTATCGGTGTTTGTCGAAGTCGAAGGTCTTCCAGCACGGTCTTCATCAGCGACCTCTTCCCGGCCCTCCAAAAAGGCCTGGTGCCACCAAAACACACTGCTAAAGCAACACCTGGGTAAGCCTTCTTGATCATATCAAACGTCTCTGTCGCAGATTTACCGAGTTTCACACAGAATTTAATCGCGTACCTCTGCTCTAACGAACGCTGCATGTTCGGCTTGCACCGCTCACAGAAACACGTCGCGCGAAAATGCCTGTCCTGACTCTCCAAGTGCTCGGAGACAACTGACCAGCCGCTCATTCGTTAGCTAGGAACGCCCTCTACCGAATCCAGTAGGTGCGCGCACGCTCCGAAGTATAGTCATGGCGGAAGAAAATGAGTCCTATTACTTTCCGGACAAACCCTGTAGACCAAAAAATGGGGTCAAGTAGGTTGACTCTGCCCTTCCTAGGCAAAGCTGTCATCAGTTCATAAAGAATTATGTTCGTCTCAAGTTAATCCATTTGAGCTAGCTACAAACATTAATAACAAAAAAATTAAATGGTTTAAGTCAGCCATGTTTCTCTATGTTATAAGGGCAAATGTACGAGATAACCTCTGATGTGTGAAATAAGTACTGTTACAGTATCGGGCAAAATTAGAGCGACTAGACTAGTTATGACTTTTATGGAATACAGAAATATAGTGAATTTTTGTAATTTAGCTAAAGATTTATGTCATTAAGTAGTGTCAAATGATACTAAAATAAATTCATAAACGTAAATCTCCAAAGATTTATTAGAGAAAATAAAAAAATATAAAAAATTCTATGCGACAGAATTACATAGACTTATCCTTAGAATACATTTGTATCTTATATTAATGAAACTAAAATATACTTCGTCCAGTACCCTTTCGGCCCAATGAGATTATAAATTTCAGTTGGATCCATTAATTTCCAAGCATTTTCAATCTCTTCAAATAACAGAGCCCGATTGCTGATATTTTTAGGTCGAATCTTTTTCTCAATTATCGCCCAAATATTTTCATTGGGGTTTAAGTCCGGTGATTGCGGTGGCCATTTTAAAACTTGAATTTTATTTCCCACAAACCATTCCTTCACAGGTTTGGCAGTATGTTTGGGGTCATTATCACATTGGAACTTAAACTTTAGCGGCATTTCCCATTCGACGTAAGACAACATTACACTTTCCAATGTAGTTCGATACATGAATCGATAAATGGTGTCCTCAATTTTGTGGATTGGACCCATTCCGTAAACCCGAAAAACAACCCCAAACCATTATATTGCCGCCTCCGTGCTTAACGGTACCAGAAACATATTCTGGATCAAGTCTTTTATTTGCTGGACGATGTACGTACTGTACTCCGTCACTTCCAAAAATATCAAACTTGGACTCGTCACTAAACAAAACCTTGTTCCAGTACTTAGCTGACATACATTACTATTGTGCAACTACTACTAAATCAGAATTTCCTAAAAAGGCCTTTAAATAATTTATAAATTATCAGATAGTTATTTGTTTCATAATATTATATCAGCTGAGGATTCGTTCATTTTTCATCAACTGGGCGTAAGTAAACAGTCCCTAGGTCCGATTTTAATAAGCTACATATGTCATGACATGGATTGATATTGTAAAACCACAGATTTCTACCGATGCACATATCTTGCATCTAAATATTAATCTAATCGTATAGAGATGCTTCTTTGCGCTAAAATAGTCTATAAATGGACAAATATCTGAATTTCCATCAAATAAGCTTCTCAAAATCGGTGTTTAATTGGTGACGTAATTAAATAAACATGTAATAAGCTTTCATTTTCATGACCAGCTATGAAAATTTTATTTTTCTTGATATAATTAAGGTTTACAATGTGAATGTATGACCTATTATACTTTTTTGAAACAGAATAAAAAATTCTTATTTGCACAAATGCACGAATCCTATATGGTGTCGATAAGAAAAAATAAATTTTATGATGAAGGACGAAACGTCATATTGAAATTCTAATTGTGTGACCTTGTAGAGAATAAAGGTGGCAAAAAATGTACAATTTATTTCGTAAAATTTCTACATATGTGCCATTTTCTAGGTACTTAAATGCGGAACTTGCACCCACTTCGTACCTATTACCGTTTGATATTGACGTAAAAGGCAAAACTTTAATAAAGCCTAAATAAAACTTTTTTTATAATACATCGTATGTAATTTGTGTCTATTATATTGTTCTGTGATGCTTGGTATTTCAAGTAACGGATTCAATGGTAGAACCGGTCTAATAAACAAATTGATTCCAAAGATCTTTTAGATTTCTATGTAGTTCGCGATCTGATAAGACGTTCAGTTGTATTTCTCAATATTAATAATGAAAATGCCATTTTCATTGTACGTCCAATACGAGTTAATAACATATATATTGGTCTTTCATAATTATAGATATTGTCCCAAACTTTCATTCAAATTCAAATCAAAATTTTTTCGCATTTTTTATACATAGGTAGCATACTGTGACACTGATTATGTGAATATGACTTTTTTGAATCGTAGATGTGTGTACTGTTTGTATCTATTTTTACAAACGAGTTGTAATTTTGTTCATTCAAATGATAAAAAAGTGTTAGGATGTATCATTTTCAACATTTTTTCTGGGTGAACTATCATTCTAGCTTTTCATTGAAATTTTGCTAAAACGAGACAATATATACTACAATTTATAACCTCTAAGGACGATAATCCAGTCGACCGCATGGTTATAGTAACACCTAGTTGTAGGTAGATGCAACTAAACCAAAAAACATCATTTTTGTGGTTTTAAACTTCTGGTTCATGTCATCTTAACATTTTCCATTGTGCTTATTTTGGTTTGATTATTATATCAGTATTCAGTAAAAACACTAAATTCTTGTTATGTTTTTTTGTAATTTTGAATGTTTTCAATTTTTCTAGAATACCTTTTTACTTATGTTGATATATCAAGTAAGTTTTTCTGTATCTCAAATAAAATATTTTATACTGTAAACATGGTTTTATTTACCTGATTGCGCTTCTGATCTACAGGGCGAATGCTAGACATTTGCTATGTTGTTCAAATGGCCAGTCCCGCCCTGTCGGATGAACCACGGCAAAAAAATGAGTATATCCTACATGATCTGGCAACGTTGCGACATAAGGATAGGTTTCAACATATAAGATAACGTTCCTACGTCAATGGTTGCGATTCTGTATATCAAAATTTTATGAATTTAAAAGATCCTCTGTCATTTTTTCGTAGAACTGACCAATCAACAACGAGTCTTAGTAGTACCACGTGACCCACCAACTTTTTGTTCATTGAATAATCCGAATAAAAATTTCAGACTTTACTGAAAATGATTTTGCATTATCCAGAAATATAAAAGCATTATTGAGAACCAAGAGGCATTAAGGTCCGAGTAAAGACCACGCAAGACAACTGTTGAAATGTATTCTACTAGACTCTAGAAGAGTATTTGTAGCTAAATTTTTGCACAACACATAAAAAAATTAAAATGGCCGCTTCGACGTTCTAAATGACTTCGTCGGTACCCCGGGATAGACATCCGTCTTGACAGATAACCTTGTCATTCTTGCTACTTGGATTGCGGCGTTGCCAGCTCATCGAACGGCTTTGCTACCTCTGCTATTTTGAATGTTATAAAAAAAAAACTTTTGAATAAAATATTGAGGAATACCAATGGAGATATATAAAATTTGAAGCGTAGCAATGTTAATGTCTATAAACATTATTTAAATGCAAAGTTTTATAGGATAAAATACAGGCAGACGCATCACATCCCTACTCTTGTTGGACATTTGGTGCCCACGTATCCTCCAACAACCAAGGTAAGATATTGTAGTTTCATAAACGCGGGGCTAAGATTCCAGGTTTAAAAACGCCAAAACATCAACGCTTGATTTTTTGCACCATATTTAGTAAACATAGTGCCAAGGGCTTAGTGTCAAGGCACTATGTGAAATACTGTCAATTATTGACTCTCACCTATTCCTTGGACTAAAAATAGTCTTTTGTTCGAGGCTTTGCTAATAGTTTTGAGATTTTTCAGAAATGAATGTAAGTACATAAGAATACTTACAAGAACTTAGATTAGTGCACGCTTCTGTAAATTTATTTTTAAAATAATGTATTACAAGGTGGCCAAGATAAGGATCAGACTAGTTTAAATTCAATTGTTGGAAGAAGTGTATTCAAAAAGTATTTTATCCTAAAAAAACAGGGCATTTATTCAGAGACATTAACGTTCCGCCGTATAGACACCAGGCGACGCAAAATGTAAATAACAGCTTTTGTTTAGTTTTTTTGGCAAACATTGCTACGCCTCAAATTTTATAAATCTCCTTTGATATCCCTCAATGTTTTATCCAAAGCTTCTTTTTTTATATAACATTCTAGCAAAATAGCAGAGGTGGCAAAATTGTCCGATGAGCTGGCAACGCAGCATGACAAAGTCAACTGTCAAAACATGTCTATCCCGGGGTAATGACAGACGGAGTCATTTAGTACGTTAAAGCAGCAGTTTTGCAATTTTCATTTGCATTTTTCAAGCTGTGTGCAACGTTTTCGAGAAACATTTCGCTACGGATAGTCTTCTAGAGTCTAGTAGAGTATATTTCAATAGTTGTCTTGCGTTGCCATGTTATCTTTACTCGGGCCGTCATGAACATGGAAGAAGAACGCAGATGCATGTGAGGCAGTTGCTGTAGAATGTAATGCTAGTTCTACACTGCTGAGACAGTAGACTCTTGGAGTTGGAAGCTTCGACTTACAGAATCGCACTTAGAATCTATTTTTGTAATCTTTTTGTGTTGTGTATGTTTTGTAATATTGTGATATGTTCCCAAGGAGAATAAAAATTTTATTTTGAAATCATCCCAGAAAAAACATCAAAATAATGTTGGAGTGAGGCAATAATCAAATATTGGGCGATACATTTCACAAATTATGCCAGAAGCAATGAAACCTTAGTAAATGATTGTTTATCAACACATATTGTAAGTTGAACTCTAAAATATTGGAGTTGTGTCTGTTGTCTGTATTTGTATTCCTTTTTAGCTAAAAAGTAAGCCTCGTATAAATTATAAGCAACATTAATAAGTAATAATTACGCTTTAGGTGATGAGGCAATCGATTTCATTATTGTGCAATATTTTGTTTCCAGATACACTGACAGCAAAAGATGGACTCACTATTCAGTTTATTCGACCCCAGTTCCTGCAGCGACTGCAGCAGTGAGGGATTCTCACTGGATAATGTAAATAATCAAAACTCCTTACCCCCTGAACCACAACTTGGAAATGTTGAATACAAATTGAAAATTGTCAACCCTACAAAGCAAAGGTTCGAACATCTAGTTACCCAGGTATGGAAACAATAGCTACTACTTAATGTAACTCCTGAAACTTATCCTGTGATTTTCTGATTCAAACATTAGCTTAAATTTTTGTTATGATGTTTTGACAGCTACAGTAGCCTTTAAGTACATTAATGATAGTATATATTGTTTTAGTCAGTATGTTTAGCTGTCTTCCAGGAGACAGTTATTTTCTCTTCTCATCCTACATATACAGTGTGTTGGAATAATCGATTGAATGGTCCTGTAGTATGTTGAAATTGCACAAGCTGTCATTAAAATTTTAAAATGCCACCACATAAAAGCAGAACAGCCCAGATTTGCTTGGGGCATGTAGGAGCTCATTCCTGTAATTGAAGAATTCATAATGAATATCCAATATGTGGTTTAGGTTAACAGCTGATCAACAAGTGACATCTTTTTGTATTAGTCTGTAACTGTTGTTGGCAATAACTGAATATGGTATAAAACTAGTAAAACTTGCTTGCAGCATCTTGTTTTTGTATGCAAATAAACTTTTCTAAATAAAAAAGTTGCTAGCAAATACAAAATCAATCTTTAGTGTACAAAAAAATCAAAATATACTGTTCTGTCTCCCTCAGAATCATGTGTCATTTGTCAACATGGAAACTCCTGAAAAAAGCAATAGGTAATTCAAAACAGTGACTGCTTTCATTAACAGATGAACATAACTTAAAAAGTCAAAAATTATGAATTTTGTAATCATTGATGCCTAAATCTTTTTTACATATACCACAAAGTATGTTTCATTGACTTTTCTAATTTTTCTCCCAGTAATAAAAATTCGATAAATCCCTACTCCTTCTGTTAATGGTATTTGGGTAGTAATGGGAGGTTGTATTTCATTCTCTCAAGGTTTTACAAAGTGTAAGTCAAAAAAACATTTTTCTCAGTTGAAATGGCGTCTAAGAGAGGGCAACGGAGAAGCTATCTATGAAATTGGTGTGGAAGACAGTGGAATTCTGACAGGCTTAACAAAACGTGACATGAATGCCAGCCTTCAAACTCTTCAACAGATGGCAATCAAACTTGGAGCTACAACGACAATTTTAAGAGAAAGAATGCTAGACAACGGCTGCAGTGTTGCTGAAGTACTTGTTAGGAAGGTACCTGATGATCAGAACAACATTGAAATTAGAGTTGCTGTCCTGGGAAATGCAGACGCCGGGAAATCTACTCTTCTAGGAGTTCTGACACAAGGGAGTCTTGATAATGGCAGAGGAAGAGCTAGGCTAAATATGTTTCGACATCTACATGAGATTCAAAGTGGGAGAACTTCTTCCATCTCACATGAGATTCTTGGATTTAACTCTCAGGTAAAGCTGTATTTTGATTAGTCATTAGAATAAAAATTATTCCTTCATGTTCATAAGGATTACATATCCAACCGTTTTTTTTTTGAAATATCCCTGAGACAGTGATAGACGTGTGTAAAGTGCTCTCCTTATTTTGTTGAAAATCGATGGTTTAACTTCAGCAAAAAAAATCTGATTTTTGCACGGGTTTGATAGTGGTGCGAGAAGGTAATTTCCCGTGGAATATTGGTAGTGCAAGTATTTTTTGTGCGCGCATAAGCGCAGCAAATAGAAATACATTCCTTTTCATTTCACAAAAAGCGTACCAGGAAACAAAAAGGTTCCATGTATAAAAAGTGGCTATTACAAAATAATAAGGAGCTGGTGTTATAGTCTAGTCAATCAGGGTCATAATAGGCAATGGAAAATCCAGATCTGAATGTGCTAAGTGCAGGAATAATATCACAAAATCTCAGTATAGATAACCTCAGAATGGCTGGCGTGTGCAACAAGTGTGTTGTTAAGTGTATTTTTAAGGAACCGAAAATAAGTGGTGAAGTTTTTGGCTACCCATGTGACTTTTGCAAAAAAATTTCATGTAGAAACTGTGCCGGCATAAGTTCTACTGAGATCCGGTATCTTATGTTATCCAACCATGTTATTCCATATTTGTGCGAGGACTGTGCTCCAGCAATCAAAACAGCCTTTACCTTGAATAAGAGAGTCCAAGCAGTAGAGGACTCCCTAAGCGAAGTTAAAATTGCTAATTCACACAAAATTGAAGAATCTGAAACTCAGATTCGTGAGATATCTGATTGAAGTTAAAAGTATGAGAACTGGATTTTTATAATCTTTTGAAGACATCAAAAAAGATCTTGCTATAATAAAAAGTTCCATGTCTATACCAGCTAACCAAACTCAATCCAGGTACAGTGCAGCAGTGATTCATGGTAATGTGATGCAGGAGGTATCTGAGACGCAAAAACGAGCTTGTAATTTAATGCTTTTTAATTTTCCACAAATCAATGAGGAACAAGATTTGGATAAAGTTAAGGATATACTCTCTCCCCTCGTAGGATCTGTAGTTAATATTGTGTCTTCAGCTCTTATTGGAAGACGGAATAAGAATGGGCATCAATCACTACGTTTAATTTTGGAGTCTTTTGAACTAGTTCGTTCAATATTGAGGATTAAGGGTGAACTTGATAAAAGTTTAAAGACTTTTCTTGATGCAGATTTAACCAATGAACAGAGAGCTGAGGTAAATTCCTTGAAAAATGAACTCCATGTTAGAAAACGCAATGGAGAAGCTAATCTCATAATGAAATATGTTAATGGTGTGCCCAAACTAATTACAAAAAACTGAGGGTGCCTGCCCAATCAAGACCTGACATATTTTCAACCGTACTTATTTTCGTCTAGAATGTTAGAGGCTTACGAACAAAGCTGCATCTTCTATATGAACACATGTCCTATTCTCAATATGATATTCTTGTTTTAAATGAAACCTGGTTAACCGAAAACATAAATGGTACTGAGCTACAATTATTTGATTACAATATTTACAGGCAAGACAGAACTTCACAGTCGAGTACCTTCTCTCGAGGAGGAGGAGTGCTTATAGCTGTCCAGAAAGCTTTAATTAGTGGTATTGTACCATCCACTAAAAACATTGAACAATTGTCATAAAAAATCATATTGATCGGACTAAAATTATCCTTGCTACAGCATATTTTCCTCCTGGTAGTTCTCCAGACAAATATGTTGAATTTTCGTAGAAATTAGAGAATGTAACTGGGTTGTATCCTGAGTATAGGCTATGTATTCTTGGTGGTTTTAATCTTCCACATTGTCAATGGTCTAAGGAAAATATGGCCTCTATTGCTGTTCCTCTGACAGGAGTTTCGTCATCTGAAGCTGAATCAATACAGGTCTTTTCTTGGTTGTGTTCATATCATAACCTTTACCAAGTGAATTTTATTAGAAATGAAAATAACAACTTACTGGATCTGATTTTTATGCAAGATGAAACAACTACGGTACATGCAGCGGAGGAAGCACTTTTACCAGTAGACACTCATCATCCACCACTGTATTTTGAGCTAAATTGTGAAACTTGCCTTAATAACTCTGGGCTTACTAGTAGTGGGTTTTACAGATATTTTAAATCCACAAATGTGCAGGAAGTGATAGCATTTCTGTCCAGTGGGACATACTGCTTATGAATAAATCACTTGGTGATATGCTTAATATGTTTTATGATGTAATATATTTAACAATTGATATTTTTGTTCCTTTGAAGAAGTTCTCTGCAAAGAAATTTCCCATTTGAATTTCTCCAGAACTTAAACAAATGGTAGTTGAAAAAAAAAACTACACAAGAAGTACATCAAATCTCACTTGCTAAATGATCATCATGAGTTTTCTATTCTCAGAGCTCAGTGTAAAAATCTAAAAAAACAGTGTTATCTGGATTATGTCAATACAACTGAATCTTCTCTTAGAGAAAACGTGAATTTTTTTTGGAAATTTGTTAATAGCCGTAAGGATTATCATTACATACCTTCAGAACTACATTATAATAATGCCAGTAGTTCTTCTGGTTTACAAATTACCAATTTGTTTGTAGATTACTTCTCTAAAACTTACAGTGTAGAGAATAGTACTGTTCAGAATAGTAATCTTTCTTATGGAGTCATCAATTTGTTCACCTATGAAATTCCAATCTCAGCCATCTATGAAAAACTGTACAAATTAGACGCTAGTAAAGGACCTGGACCTGATGGTGTACCTCTGTTGTTGATTAAACATTGTAGCTTTCTGATTTCTAGACATCTATTTTATATTTTTAATCTTTCGTTGAAAAGTGGAACTTTTCCGGAATGCTGGAAACCAAGCTTCATTACTCCAATACTGAAATCTGGAGATCCTTCACAAGTCAAAAATTATAGACCTATCAGTGTAAACTGAGTTGCATTGGAATGATATTTGAGAGCCTAGTGTGTGAATTTTTATCCGCAAATTTGCAAAGTAGTTTTATAAGCCAACAGTTTGGATTTCTTTCAAAACGCTCCACAGAGTTAAATCTTTTAACGTTCACAAACTATGTTTTGGAATCCTTGGATTAAGGTTATTCTGTTCACGTAGTTTATACAGATTTTTCTAAAGCATTCGATAAGGTCAACCATGAGATCTTGATTAATAAGTTACATTCTCTAGGAATTTGCGGGGATCTTTTATCATGGCTGAAGTCTTACCTCACTGACCGAAAACAAATAGTGCGTATACAAAGCTTTCAATCAAATCAGATTAATGTGCCATCTGGAGTACCTCAAGGTTCCCATCTGGGTCCTCTTCTTTTCAACATATACGTGATATATACTGTTTTAAGTTGTTAGTTTTCTAATGTTTGCAGATGATTTGAAATTATTCTTAAAAATCAAATATAATAATGATTGTTCAAATTTCCAAAATGATTTGAATTCATTAAGTCTCTGGTGTCAAATGAATAGATTGGAACTTAATGTGGAAAAATGTCATTTAATGGTCTTCAGCCCTAACAGGGACCCCATAAATCATACTTATACCATGAAAGAGTGTATCCCAAGTTAGAGATTTAGGGGTAATTCTTGGCCCAAAATTATCCTTTATTGCCCATATAAATGATTTTTTCTAAATCTCTTCAACTGTTGGGATTTATAAAACGATGTGCTAAGGATTTTCATAATATTCAGTCATTTAAAATGTTGTTTTGTTCTTTGGTGAGGCCCCATTTGGAGTATTGTTCTTGTGTTTGGTCACCCAACTATAATGTTCATATTCAGGCAATTGAGAGAGTTCAACATAAATTCTTAGGATTCATTTCATTCAAACAACACATCATGGTTGAAGATATTATCTATTCCGTCATTGAAAGCTCTCTCAATATCCCAACCCTTCAGGTAAGACGGAATCAGGGAGACCTGTCTCTGTTTTATAATATGCTGCACTCTCTTAGTTTTGCTCCAGAACTTTTGAAAAATATTAATCTCCATGTGCCTTCTCATCAAACAAGAATAAATTAACCATTCCATGCGAGATCATTTCGTACTAATTATGCTAGTAATTCATTCCTGTCTAGATCTTCAAGGTTAGCAAATCATTATTCTAATAAATTGGATTTGTTCAGAAGCCAGAAAACATTCAAAATTCAATTAGATTCCTGCTTGTAATATTTAATATTTGATTTCCCCATATATTTAAATTTCAATTAAATTCGTTTCAATTTAGAAATGATCAGGATTGTAAAGTGTTTGCGATTGTTTTAAGTGTTAAATATCTAAGTCAAAGTAGAGTTAGGTTTACATTAGATTTTCTATGCTGTACTTTAATTGGTCAGTCGCTCGTTGATAAATAAATAATCTTTACTTAGAAGCTCAGCTCCCAGATGTTAGACAAATTTAATTTTACAATGGATTGATGTACCACATTAAAAATAAGATGCATCTAAAGCCCATCAATCACGATCAAAGGTCTCTTCTCTTTTTGGCCCAAAAATTTTCATTCATATTTTGGCATCAATAAAGATTATTAAAACATCAAAAACTTGTAAAAAAACACATCAAGTCATGGATTATACAGGAACTAAGGAACTCGATCCATAAACTTATAGACACTAAAAATCATTATTAAACTTGAAACAACTTATGTACATCACAGATGTATTTATGTTTGAACACATATAAACAAAAACTAAGAACAATTAATTTTATATCAAAAATTGTCTTAATAATTTAGCTGAATCTTACACCTAGAAAAATATAAATTTTTTACACTTAACTACATTATACCTACATTATTTAACGTTTGTGTAGTTGCCCATTTGTTTTGTTTTTCATTCTCATGTAAACCCAAGCACAGGTTCAAACTTCTTTGGGTATTGCATGTTTATTGTAAGATAACAATTTTGTACATCTCTGATATTCCAATAAACATTATTATTATTATCTTGTAGATTCACATGTGTTTATAAATATGCTTTCACTGATATCTATAATATTAAAAACTGAGCTAGCATTATTGACTATGCATACATACTATCTAATGAAGAGCCAAGTGGCCCTTTTTAAGTGAAAATTTACATTATATTTTTATGGTCATAATAAAATTTACTGCCCCAAATTACCCCCTGCAGCAAGTTGTACTGCTTGTTAAAAAGGGCACATATGGAAACTTTACCATACATTTTGAAGATTCCTATGAAAAAATATACAAAAACTTGTATCTGTGATATTAATGAAATCTCATTTCTTGGGTAAATCCGGTATGTAGCTTAAGCATCTGACATCATCATGCTAGGTTTTATGGGGTGTGTTGAATGGCCCATTTAGTCCCTTGAATTTGACTCCAGTATTTTTTTTGTCATTATCAAATTTACAGGATACGAAAATGGAGATTTTACTCTACAAAGCCCTATAATTTTTGAGGTTTCCAATGAAAAAATTGTTCAAAACATTTGTATGTCTGAGACATAGACAAAGATGTGTATCTTGGATAAGTTGGTTTTATATTATTTATTTTACATTGACAGGGACAGCCAGTAAACTACAGCTCCAGTGAACTGATAACAGCGGAAGAAATATGTGATACTTCAACCAAATTGGTTACATTCTTAGATCTGGCGGGTCATAAGAAGTACATCAGAACAACAATTCAGGGCCTTTCTGGATATTCTCCTCATCATGCTATGCTTGTTGTATGTAGTTTACCTTTATACAAATTATATGCTTTAGATCAAGTTCATTTCACGTCCAAACTTTACAAAAAGAGAAGTTACATTTCTCAGGTAGATAATGCTAATGAAGAAACCCAATATAAACAATGACTGTGTGTGCTCATGTAGACCAAGGCTTCAGTTTTTTATAAAACATTTCATAATGTTTGACAGCAATGATTAGTTATCATGCCAATATTAACTGACAAAAAAGTGTCTTCGCAACCAGAAAATTCTTCAGGGAGTTTTGTAGATGATAGAAGATAACTGACTTAGCGTTACAGTTCTTAAGTAGTTTCGGATCAACAAAGGTATAAATAATGGACATCATTTGTGATGTACTGTCAAGATCCTTATTTGACGCCTAACAAAAAAATTACTACAGAGGCAATGACAGAAATCACATTGATGGTATCAACTTACCTACCTTAGATTTGGATTTAAGGCACTTTTATTCAGTTTTGTTCCTTTATTTAGCATAAGATCCCCCTCTTTCATTATTTTGCTTGATAATAAATATATAATTAGATTTTTTATTGCACAAGTTGTAGCTAAAATAGAAATCGTCACTGGCCCATTGAAAATGTCTGAATGTTCCATTTGGTCTCATAATGACTTTAATTTTGTTATTTCCAGATCTCAAGCACAGCTGGCGCAGTCGGAATGGCACACGAGCATCTCACGATTGCTGTAGCACTGAATGTACCTTTCTTCATAGTTATAACAAAAACAGATCTAGTTGAGCCGGCCAGTACCTTACAGAGCTTGGAATCCTTCCTGAAGCAAGTTGGTAGCTGCAGAGTGCCTCTAGTCATAAAAAATCTGGATGACGTCATCACCGCTGGAGCAAATCAGTTAACCGAAAACGTCGTGCCTATCTTCTGTGTTTCCAGCGTTAATGGCGAAGGATTGGATCTGCTCTTCAGGTTTCTTCATGTACTACCACCAGGCATTAGTGCCAAGGAGAAAGAAAGACTCGAACAGGTTCGTTTCTGTGACGTAGTAGAGATGGGAAGGGGAAGCCTGGCAGGTTGTAAGTCACCTTTGGTTCTTTTGCTGACCCTGGGTGTACCAACGCTCTACTATATATTCCTATCCAGTAATTTGTCGGAATTATCTCCTAATGAAGGTCAGGATGTCCCACTACTCCATTGAATATGCAACCTGACTATAAAACTCCTTGGTTCCTAATATCTTGGCCCTTAGGCTGCAAAATACGAGGCAGATGGAATTGAATCGGTCATTGCAAAAACCTCGTAAATCCCATAATTTGAATTTTCCAGGAGACAATAAGTGTTGGTATTTCTGCTCAAAAATATTGAAATTTCGAATAACATTCACAGTTCATTAATAATAATGGAGAAAACCTGAACAACTATTATGGACTTGCGTTCTTTTAGTGGGAAATAGGGTTAGTCGTGACCAAAAATAGATACAGGGTTTTGAGTTCAAAAATAAAAAGCAATTGTTCGACTATCTTCAAAACCGTCGACTGGAATAAACTAAAATTTGGTATGTGTATTTACCTAAATATTGTCCATTATTTAACTTAAACACCCCGTATCTTTTTGATGAAGCCCTGGAGGAAAAAATGTTACATAGAAGACCCCTCTTGAAATACGGTAATGTGTGATGTTTCATTTTTGGTCACGATTTGTGAATCACCCTATATAAATTGAGCAGAAGAACCATATAAATCATATTTTTTTATTGCTTATTAAATATTGACTTCTTAAAATACCACATTTTTTAATTTTGAATGTTTTCAAGGTATATATATATATATATAGGGTGGCCCATCCATGTGTAGACGGAATATTACTCATAAACAAATACATTTTGGGAAAATTTATTTATGGCATGTTATACATGATGTTTGAAGGCACATTTCTAAAATATTGGCAATTATACAGGGTGTCCCAATTTTGACCTACATATCAAAGTTGTGATTTTGGCTTTTGTCCAGAAAAACCGTCCACTTCGGCAACCCCTCAATCCGCCATTTTGAAATTTGGAGTGCTGAATTTTGTATCAAAAAAAAACTTACACACCTCAGCTTTTATCTTATTTGTTACTTTTTCGAATTTTAATTTTTGCTCATACAGGGTGGTGAAAAATGCGGATTGTTATTTTTTCTCAAAAATTTCAAATGCATCACCCTGTATATTTGTGCAAGTTTGGATTCAGTTTTTTATAAGCTTTTTTTGATGCCAGACACATAAGGGTTTTTACGGCTATTTTTTCAGTTATTAGCACGTCTTTTATGGAACGGCTTAATTCCGTAAAATATCGCATCATCCTCGGAAACAAATAAATTGTTATTAGTCACAAGCTGTCAAAATTAGCTTTGTGAGCACTATAATAAAAACGTGTTTGAAAATGAATTTTTCTAAAGAAGAAATGATGAACATGGTGTTCGTTTTGGGCGAAGCCCAAAGAAATAGTTTCCTAGCATCTCGCATTTATAAGCAACGGTACCCTAATATGCGACATCCAAGGCCGGAAATATTTTCCGCACTACGAGAACGTTTTGAATCAAGTGGAGCAGTGGAATATAGTAAAAAACATATAAATAATCCAAGTGTCACCAATGAGGCGAATCAGTTGGAGGTTCTATTAAAGTTGCAGGAAAATCCCCATTTAAGTGCACGGCAAATTGGAGCAGAAACTAAGCACCAAAAAGGTTTCTTTGTGGCAAAGTGATGTACTACGAGAAATTTAAAAGAAAATGTTTGTGTGTCTGTGATTATAGATAGTTTTCTGAATAAATCCTGTGCTTAGGATCATAATTCAATGTCAATTTGGCAAAAGAGTCATCAGCTTTAAAAATTATTTAGCAATAATTATAATGTAAACTTAAGAAACTGTAAAGGTTTTTCGACACTTTTATAACTCACATGCTATGAGTATTCAACCCAAAGAAGTCCTTTAAACCCATCTACTTGTGAATGACACAATTTTTATTGATCCCAATAAAATCAAATTGTGTGAGGTTTTTGAAATGACAGATTCAGTTGTATTCTAGATCTATTAATTTTTTCGCTCTTTACTTTTCTCAAAACTTGATGTTTTTTCAATATTCCAGGAAATGCCGGAGTTCCACATTGATGAAAACTTCAAAACTGGCGATGTTGGACAAATACTCGGTGGGTTATTGATAAAAGGTGTTATAACTGAAGGCACAAAGATGAAAGTAGGACCAATGAAGGACGGAACGTTTCAAACGGTTGCTATAAAGTCTATACATCGAAACCGTGTTCCTTGCAGGATGGTGCGTGCAGGTTTGTTGACAATTCTACCTTGTTCGTCAAAAAAAAAAAGAAACTTTGCAAACCCTAGGAGTTTTGATACAGGTATTCATCAATCCATATAAACTGTTACTCTGATACGTAATTGGAAAGATGGATGGATTTTCATTCAAAAGGAGTGTCAAAAAGATGCATTCATATACGTCTTTTGCTTCACACGCCTACTGACGGGGCAATATTGTAATCGTGAAAATTTTCGAAAAAAAAAATATGTTTTTGGGTGTTAAATGATGTTTTTTTGTTTGTCAGTCTGTCTGGCCGCTAATCCTATAATCCTGTTCATTTTTGAAAACATTTTTTGAAGGTATATCTCAATTTTTTGATGTTAGCCGACGGATCACGTACTTACCGGCCGCGTCTGAATGTCTATGAACTAATTGTATGGACCTGTTTGACTGTTTTTTTTCTCAGATAGTCTAGTTTTGTGCTGAACATAATCCTTTATGAACGGATAACGGCGTTGCATGGGCAGTGCAGAGTCAACCAACTTGACGCCATTTTTTTTCCAGGCAATGTGGCATAAAATATATGGGAAAGGGGGTATAATGGAATTTGCTGAATGTGTAGCATGTTGTATACGAGGATCGTCTGAATAGTTTCCAACCTCAACGTGAAGATGGGAACACTCGTAAATAAAAGCTAGTGATTTTGTTGTTCATCTGTTGACAGTTACTCACCAAAGTTTCAGCCACTTTGGACGCGCAGTTGTTATGTAACAGACGTTTGAGTGAGTTGATGTGAGCGTTTTTATGAACATGCACAACATCAAGTATCGAACTGTCATTTAATATTTGTTTTTGAAAGGCAATACGGCTACGCAAATCAAATATGAGTTGGATTCTGTGTATGGGAACTCTGCACCATCATTTATCAGAGTGAAATTTTGGGCAGCTGAATTTAAACGTGGCCCTAAGAGCTTTGAAGACGATGAACGTTCGGGACGTCCAAAAACTGCAACTACCGACGAAAACATCGCCAAATGGTGCTAGACGACCGCGAAATTAAAGTGAGAGATATAGCAGAGGTTAGGAACATGTCAAATGAACGTGTTTATCGCGAAAATCCGCGAATTACGGTTTTAACTGCTTGACCATCTGCCTCAACCACGAGATCTAGCCCCAAGCGACTTCTTTCTGTTCCCTCGTCTAAAAATTGCGCTCGGAGTGCAGAGATTTTTGTCATATGAAGAGGAAATCACCTTCGTGAACTTTTCTTTTGTAGAGAAAACCGCCGATTGCTATTTGGAGGGGTTACAGTGATGGGAGCATCGCTGGGAGAAGTGTAGAGTTACAAGGAAACTATGCTGAAAAATAAAAAAAATCATATCTCGGAAACTTTTCAGACCACCCTCGTATTATGGAATCCTAATTTAATATCTGCATTAGCACAAATAACTCTTTGGAAGCGTTAATGCCAGTCTGCAGCCTGGGGTTCGCTGGTTTTGCACTGTGACATCTTTTGGTGTAAACTAAAAAATGTATCCTTCCCAGTAGCTCGAGAGAATCAATTATATTATTTAATGTCCAGAAATGTTTGGAGGGTTTGAATATTTTAGATTGCAAACTGTAGGCGGTAAATAGTTGTAGATTGTTGCATGTTTGGTGTCAGTGTCATAATGAATCACACATGTTTCCCTACTTCTACCATCGGAACATAAATATGATTGATTTGACATTACAATATTTTCTCACCAATTAGCGTGGGAATTGAAATCGAGCCGTTATTTTCAAGTTTTTGTTTAGGTCAAAGTGCCGCAATATGCCTGGACACCAACATCCCTGGCCTTCGCAATGGCATGGTGCTCCTCTCCAACGAGCAAGCCGCTTCCAGTTGCCTCTACTTCCAAGCCAGCGTGTCTGTCCTCTTCCACGCGACAGCCATATACCCAGGCTTCCAGACGACGGTACACATCGGTAACATACGTCAGACGGCAGTTGTAATCGGCATTTGCGCTTCGAGGTGCATCCATACCAATGAGAGAGATTCGATACTGTTCAAGTTCAAGGTGCATCCAGAGTATGTCACTGTCGGTCAAAGGCTGCTGTTTAGAGAAGGCGCCGCGAAAGGTATTGGAGAGGTGACTCAGGTTTTTCCACTTTCTGTTACGCCATAATGAGATGTATTGACCAGTTGCTAGAGTCAGTCCATGTTGGTTAGACGTGGAAAAAACCTCATTCGTGGGAGAAATTTTCCGACACGATTTTTTCTTCATACACACCTTTTTTGAATGCCTCTTAACGTGAGCTAATACTAATAACTCGGTACAAGCTTTAACAATTCTCAAGTAAATTAAAAAAAAATGTTTTCGCCCCGGATGAAGCTTTTCTTTAGATTTTTCGGATCGGGTCATCAGAAATTGTTGTCTAAAGTTGCCCGCTTTCGAGTTATAAGGAAAACTTGGTTGAAGTTTATTGAGGTTGCTGAGTGCCTAAAGTTCAAACCTTTTCTTACAAGACCTCGAAGAGTATGTTAAGCTTAGTTTTTTTTAAATGATTGTCATTTAATTATCAACAACGCGCTGTGTGCCATCCTAGCATCTTCTTAAGAGTTGAATAACAATGCTTCAAGATACCCTAAGCCAAACATACCAATTCCTAACAGTTTTTGAAGAATGAAAATGGTAATTTATAGGTCTTTTTCAGAGTTCCAATCGTTTATAACTTAAAAACCGTCAATTTTACAGAAACTTCGAGGATCTTTTTTTTAAAAAAAGGGAGGGAAAACATTTTTTATAATTTTAAAAAAATGCTAAACGTATTTGCACCGGACCTCTTGATCCATGTTAAGGGGCCTTCAATAAATCTGAAAAAAAAACAATTATATAATTTCTTTCACGAATACGAGGTTCTTGCCTGGTCAAGTTCAACGTTTTTGCTTTTCATTGTTCCGAGGGTTCATTTATGGTATATGGCATAGTCACGGTTTGTGAGTATGGAAACCAGCCGAATCTTGCCTAACAGATTGCTTCTATTTTAGGATATCAAAACTCTTTTCAACTGATATTTTCCATCGAATTCTTACTCGTTTTGATATTATTGTTGAAGGAAACTGTATACCCATCAGCTTGGCGATCTTTTCCGACATTTTCCATATATGATATGACTAATATTAATTCTTTTGATGTTGTTTTACGGTACGGATGCAGAACTAGATTTTACACTCAATATTATTTATACACAGCAGTATTATTGTATATTGAGTGCTAAATGTCAATGCTGTCATGTATCGTGTACCATTTGATTCATTTACGTTTTGCTTCTTTAAAATACATTGTCTGTCACAAAGCTGATATTTACTAAAAAATATGTCCATGCAATGAAATATCTCCTGCATTACAATAACTCCTGCAAAAGCTTAAATGCTTTTGACTAATACATATTTATAGTAAACGGATAATACCAAAAACACAAAAAATTGTCTGTGTTATTTAAGTAGCTACTAGCCACTACCGCATTTGAGCTGAAACTTCTCAGAAATATTACTCCACTTTATCCACGTTTCGAGATTCAACATCATGGTGTTAAAAATGATCACTTGATACACACGATGTACCTCTTCTAGGAAGACCAAAGAGGTTCTTTTTTGCAACAAATATTATGTATTAAAACTGCGGGGACTAGAGCTCCTTCCTTAATATTCTATCTTTGTTTAGCTTTTGATTTGACACTTTGAATTGACTCTAGCAAGGTTACTTTTGTTATTGTACTTGTTGCTAATAAAATTTTATAAAACTGTTACAGTCTTTCCAGAATATGTGATGCATCTCAGAATTAAAAAAAGTGGGATAAGTATTATTATGCCGACTGAGGTAACAGTCATTATGCATGTATAACATGACAAATTTGTACTATTGTAAAAATGTATTTAACATGAATGCCCATACTGGGTATTAACAAGAAGGCTCTCTTAATCCCAGTGTAGATACGTTTTCCAAACTTCTTATTTAAATGAATGTAATATAGGACCTCCCCTTTAACAAGAAGTGAGCTCTATATTGTGTATCATTCATTAGCATATTCTACCGAAAAATGGTCAAAAATTATACCAGATAAAATGAGATACCATGATACTATGAATTTTTCACAGCTATGTCTGTACTTGAAATTAATGTGCACCAGTGGTGGAGGTACAGGGGAATAGTGGCATTATTTTTCAAAAAAAAAAAATAGTATTCCACCTAACAATTTGCTACAAATAATAACTCGTTTTTTTTTTTAGAGTGCACTGTTTTTAATTGCTATAGGCAAGGAGAATCTCATTTTCCTTGAGATAATTTACGTTACGTTCTTCAGGTAGATTTCGTTAATTAGTTATTATGATGAATTTGGTATCTTTGAGAGCAGCGTTAGAAAGCCATGTGCAACCCAGTATGTGCCCTAAATGATGCTCCTATACGTTAAAGATCGTGAAACCAGAGGCAAGCTTTTTTTCAAATGCCATACCTAATTGGGCAATCTGTGCCAATCATCATGGCATTTTGAAACCTTGAAAATAATATTCCAACATAAAAGAAATTTGCACTTTCATTGATATATTATGCAGTCATCCGAATTTCATGATCTTGAGCTTAAATCAATGGCAATCAAGCAGAATTGCTACTGCAATGATGATTTTAAAAATACAAATGATTTTTTAATGTTAAGTTATTTATTTGAAAAAATATATATTTTATTATTTCTGATGTACCTGGTGATGCACAGTCATACAGACTATTAGAATTTTCACAACAACGCTGAAAACATGATATTCAACATTAAAAACTGTAAAAGACTAGGATTTAATTACGTTCAGTGCTTTTCAAAAATGCCTCTCTAGTTATCAAAACGCTACAGTATGTTATATCAATCTGCTTCTCGTGGAAAGGTCTATTGTATAGAGCCTTCAGACTCTTTTCGAATATATAATAAAATACGTTCCTTCAAAAGAAAACTGTCAATAGCCTGGAATTTTTTTTAAATAGGATGTCCACATTCTGATAGATTCTTTCAAAAAATCAGAGTAATATAACATGCTATAACGTGTTCATGATTACTATAAAAACGCTCAACTTTGACAGCCTGCCAGTCCGCCATTTCGAAATATAGCGATTTGATATTCCAGGATTAGATGCTTCAAAATAAGGTATCTCATTTTCTCAACTGTTATTTTTACGTTGAAATGTATTCATGCGCAAGTTTCATCATCCCGACTTTCAGCTCCCTTGACTCTTTCAAAAATTAACTAGGGAGGAACCTTTCTGGAAAACGCTGTGTGTGAAGTGCAATCGTATGGGCTCAAATGGTTTTTGTACCAAACTGTACGGTAAAAATTCAATGGGTAATTCCCTGAACCTGTTCTATACCTATTTAGCATGTTGATTCTCATTGAGATCCGCCTGGCCCCACTTATTCAGGTCAAATAAGCAATAGACTGAACTGTCTCAGAACGTGTCAGAAAGGATCAATCATTTTTAATGCGTTACTATTTTTGTATTGGAGTTCGAGTTGATTTAACTTATTTTTTTACAATTCGCGTGGTAGTCTTTGTTTTAACATACCTGTGATTTTTATTTTTAGAAACCAGTAGTACACTTTCAGAGTATTAGTATAACTATAATAGTCATGTAAGTAAATATTTTGGAGTACATTGAAAATAAAAGTTTCGTTATGATGTGTATTCTTTGTTTCATTTAATATTGCCCTCGCAAAATTTAACTAGGCTTAGGTAATCTAGGAAGGGTGGTTGGTCAGGGCTTGGGAGGAACAATCGCAAAGATCAAGTAGCTTCAATTATTATGAGCAGGCTAATAATCCCCAACTTTTGTTAAAAAAATAATATTCCCTTATTTAAAGCAGTTTACTATATAACAGACCAGCCTCCCCTTAAAGGATTCTTTTGACTAGTTAAATTTTTTTGTGACTTCACAAAGAACCGACATCTATGGGATGGTAGCCCAACGAATTTTTTGTCTAGTTGAAAATGCACAGTATTAGCTTAAAATCATTAAGAAAGGTATATGGATGAATATATTTTTTATTCAGCTACTCTCCAATAGATGGCGCTGCATATCGGTAGCTACCACAAGGTCCACCGTTTTGAATGACTACCTTGAACTGCTGAAATCCGTTCAGTAATCCCCAAAGCAAGCAAGGAGGAGGACGCTTTGTTTTTCAACAAAGCCAAATCTAATACGTAATAGAATATAATAAACAAATGTTAAACAATCTTTTCATCAAAAATGGGGGATTTTTAACCCCCCTCACGGAAATTTAAGTTTGTTGATCTTGGAGGATGCGTTGCCATTGAAAGCCGCCCAAACCCCGACCGACCGCCCCTAAAGGTTCTTTTAGACTAGTTAAATTTTGTGAGGTATGTAATAGCACTTTAACAAAGAAGCGCCATCTATGGGATGGTAGCCCAACTGAACGATTTTTTTTTTGTGGCGGCTACTCTCCAATAGATGGCGCTGCATATCGGTAGCTACCACAAGGTCCACCGTTTTGAATGACTACCTTGAGCTGCTGAAATCCGTTCAGTAATCCCCAAAGCAACCAAGGAGGAGGACGCTTTGTTTTTCAACAAAGCCATAATCCTAATACGTAATATTAGAATACAATAAACTAATCCAATCAAAGAATGGGGGGATTTTAACCCCCCTCACGGAAATTTAAGATTCTTGATCATTGAAGTATTCGTCGCCATAGAAAACCACCCAAACCCCGACCGACCACCCCTAAAGGTTCTTTTTGACTAGTTAAATTTTGTGTGGCGTGTGATAACAATTTACAAAGAGGCGCTATCTATGGGATGGTAGCTCAACTGAACGAATTTTTTGGTGGCGGCTACTCTACAATAGATGGCGCTGCATATCGGTACCACCACAAGGTCCACCGTTTTGAATGACTACCTTGAGCTGCTGAAATCCGTTCAGTAAACCTCAATGCATACAAGGAGGAGGATGCTTGTTTTTCAACAAAGTCAAAATATAATAAACTAATCTAAACAATATTTTCACCAAAAAATGGGGGATTTTTAACCCCTCCACGGAAATTAGGTTTCTTGATCTTTGAAGATGCATTGCAATGGCCCATGGGGGTATGGATAAAAACACACAAAATTATTTTCTAACCTTTATTGATTTTTGTTAACTTGACAAAATAACATACGGTGTGTCGGTGTAACCCAACATAAGGTTGAATCGGGGATGTATTAAAGACATTCACGTACTATTCATATCTCGCAAAAGGAAGGAACAAATAATTATACACTAGTTTCATTGAAGGATTTGCGTGAGTAGAACGCAAGAGGAATGGATGGAGTGTACAAGGAAAGAAGACTTCTGTAGTACAAGGAATAACTCATTCACACGGAAACAATGCATACACCACAAAGCTATTTTTTTTTTTCATTAATGCAGTATCTCATTCTACCATTACATACATATTCATGCCAATTATAACACAATGTCCCAAAATATGTGGCTGATCTCCCAAATTCATATAGAATATGTGACACGTTCCTATGGGCACCATTACACACATACCCCGGCATGTGTATCATGTAAAAAACCTATAAGATCAGAAGACAAGATCTTGCAAACTAGGTAGTTTTTAGGGCGCAAATAGTCATTCCACGTTTGCTCACTAGGATCGTTGTGAACGTCCATCTAAGGAGGAATCACTCAACTAAACTAAACGCATTATTGGTTGCATATGTTTTGTGAGGCCAAATGGTCCTTGTCTGTAGTTTTAATCTCTGAGAAGAAAGTTGGTTGAATAGCAAGATCGCATCTGGATGATTATGTGTATTGGTCTGCATGTGTATAAAATCAGTGATATTTGCTGTGAGAAAATCATTACTGAATATTCTGCCAATGAAGTGTATCTATTGGCTGTGCCCTACTGGTTATTTTTATGTAGTGCTTTCTGAAGAGAGGTTATGTTCAAAGTTATAAATTACGAAAAACTGAGGAGAATTACGGGTAATCATCACCACGCCCGCGTTGTGTGTAATTACTGTTAGCATGTAATTCGACAGTGTACAGTGAATAAAATTATTTCTTATCTCTCTCATGTTTTAAAGTCAGCAAATTTGTATACGTAATTTCCAGAATGAATGAGAAAAAGTGGGTGCGCAACTAATTTCTAGCTTTGAATCTCAATTAAGTGTATTTGAGACAAGAACCCAATGTAATCATCATCAACACATACAACTTACAGCTTAGACCTCCAGTAATGCCATCTCAGAATCAGATTTTAGATCACATCAGAGCCAAAGATTGATAACAAGCCTCATGACGTTTAGGCAACACGTACAACTAAGTGCTGAGTTAATATCTTGTAGAAAAACCCAGCATAATGTCAAAAAAAATCGGCATAATGTCACTTTTGAAGATACGTGATACCCGTGCCGAAGGGTTTTTGTAGACATTGCTCAAATACAAATTTCAGAACATGTAGGTCTCTAATGATCTGTGCCCACTGGCGTCCTTTAGTTGTATGTTGTATGAGTACAGACCCAAGAGCCACACGGATATCTTTTGTACAGATATATGCGTCCGAGAGATTAACCACATATTCTGAAATACCTTCTATATACAGAGTATCTTATTTAACGTAATCCGGTATTTTTTAAGTAAATGACAGCCTGAACACCAAATAGAGAAAATTTGTGTGAAACGCGACGTTTAAAAAAAAAAATTCCGGATCACTATAAAATAAGTCACTCAGTAAATTAACAGCAAAGAGGTTATCAGTTTTGTAACAAACAAATGTAATATGACCTTAACGATTCTCAACACTTCAATACTGCATATGAAAAAAGAAACTATGAAAAAAATATAGTTTGAGCCGGGACGTTGTGACGCAAAATTATCAAATATAATATTGTGTTGTGTATAAACTATATATCTATAAAAAATCGAAAAGTCTTATATCATAGTAAAAAGTATCACAAAACAAAAACATTTCAAGTTTCATAAATCACTAAATTATTATCACATCTTGAAAAAGTTCATCATTAACAACACTTACTGAAAAGAGAGCGTAATAGACTGCATTACATTTGTTAACTGTGCACTGCAAAAGGTAGCCATAACCAACTACCACTGTGCATTAAAATCAATTAATTATGCCGTGGAATAAACAAATAGTCAACGCTATAATATAAATAAGAAATATATAAAAAAAATCTAATAAAGAATGTGACAAATCCAGTGGGAAAGTTCACATGTTCAAATTTTAATTACGCGGCAACCGAATACGCGAAGTGGGGAGAGATCTTAATCGACGCGTTCGGCGTGCGGTTTAAAAAATCACAATGGAACGTTGGACCGGAGCGCAACGTGTTTTTGCTATCGAGGCTTACTTTAAGATTGGTGATTCATACGCGGCTGACTTTCCGAAATTTTGTACACGATACAACATTCGCCGACAAAGAGATGCCAAAAGTAAGAACCTATTGAAAAAGTGGATTAAGATTTTCCGTGAAACACGCTCTACGCTTAGTCAATCCATTCCTTGCCCCACCCTACTGTATCAACCGAAGAAAATAATAATAATAATTACAGCGTTTTTAGAGCAAAAAATACAGAGAAAAAATTAAAAATGAAGAATCAACATGAATTTCCTGCAAAAGGGACTAGTAAACAGACAAGCTGATCAAAGTACTAGCCCAACAAACAAAATTACAACAGAGGAGTTCTTAACCAAATTATATGTATAAGTTAATATTAATAATTAATAAATAATAAATACAAGCGTAAAAAATGTATATAAAGAAATTATATAAAGATATAATTTAACGAAAAAGGTCAAATCATTTTAGGCAGTTTTAACAAAAAAACATTTAAAATATAAAAAGGAAAGGAACAATACTACAATTCTGCGTCGAGTAAGCGATTCGGTCATTGCAAATCCCTAGGTCAACACTGCATGGCATAATGAAGAAAAAATGGGTTTTCATCCTTAAAAAATTCAATCAGTCCATGCTTTGAAGAAAAGTGATTACGTATTACGGAGATCTTGTGCTGAACAGATGATAAATCTTTTTCCTACGCAGCGCAGACTCGAGAACATTGTTTTCAGTGACGAGGCCCATTTTCACTTAACCGGTTATGTGAACAAGCAAAATTGCAGATGTTGGGCACCAATGAACACAAAAGAGAAACGTCAACATCAGCTACATAGTCCAAAGGTGACTGTTTGGTGCCATATCCTCTAGCGGTAATATTGGGCCGTATTTCTTCGAGATGAAAACGGTCATGCATTGACAGTCAATTCCGAGCGATACAAGGACATGATCGACACTTTTTTTTAAAAAACATGGTTTCAACAGGATGGGGCCACTGCCGGTACTTCCACATAAGTGATATCGAAGTTTGGAGACATTCACTGGCCTCCTAGGTCACCCGACCTCACGCCATGCGTTTATTCTTTGTGGGGTTATCTAAAGTCAAAAGTGTATTCCAATAATCCACGAACATTGGAGGAGCTTAAAGACAACATTCGACGAGAAATAAACAACATCACTCCGGAACTCTGCAAGAGAGTGTTTCAGAATTTGCGCGCGTGATTAGAAGAGTGTGTCCGAAGGGATGGCAAACATTTATTTAAGAAATAAAACCCGTCGAATTTACGAATATGTTGATAGTATTAAATATTTTCTTTTCATTAAGTTTGTATTTTTTTCTTGAATCAAAAGGTGAACTTTCCCACTGGACTGTTGTTTGTTGTACATTTTTTTATGAATAAGCTCTTTAGAAAATACAAAAAATTAACTCATAAAAATAAAGATGGTATACGTCAAAATCTAAGGGTTGCTAGTAACAACATTTAATAGGATTATCAACAACTACTTATTTTGTATTGTTAGATTCTATAATTAAAACTATGTTTTTGGTAATTCGCTGTTTTAGATATACTTGAAAAGCTCCAAGATCTTATGTTCTAGTTAGTATGTGGCTACCTGTTGAGTATTACGCGCGAGAGTGTAGATTGAACCTGAACGAAAGTATGGGTTTGGTGCTAACACTCAAAAGGAAAACCCTTGGTTATGTTGGAAATGAGGGAAATAGGAACAGCCGTTCAATTCTGAAATATTAGTTTCCTTTAAAATAAACTTTAGTTTTAAAAATATAAGTAAAACAAGTTTTATCAAATCTCAACAACTCAACAATTAAATATATATACATATTTCAGAATCATTGGCAGTACTAGGTAGGATATATCCAGAAGTCCTCATAGGGGATCAAGGATTCATAGAGACCATCGTTAATCAATGTTTTCAAAAGGAATCATATAAAGCAATAGATGGTTAATGTAACACATAAGGCGTATCTTGTGGCTTTCATGTTGATATAACTTCCGCCTAAATGAAACCACATGTGTATTAATTACCTTTTACTGACGTTTTGGCCACCACAGTGGCCTTTTTCAAAGTACTATATGATACCAAGATACAAGCAGAACTGCTCACATGCTGCTGTATCGTCAAAATTATTCCACAATGCACAAGAAATGATGAATTTTGACTTATAGAAAGGGTGCTATAGAAGTTTTGCAATATGACTTAACAAACGGACGCAGGAGGCTGCATGTTGAGACATGTCCATGAGTGCATAGTAGCCGCCCGCCTGTTGATTTAGTTGTTTATAATCTGCCTTATAATTCTGCCGTGTGAAACTGTAACTAAACACTATATATATATATATAACAATAATCCGTATCTTGAGATTATTCAACCTAATCACAGAAAATGACTATCATGAAGTATCGGCCTGTAAATGCTATCTACCACGTATCACACACACTATATGAGAAAAATATTAGTGAACATTAAATTGCTTTATACGTAAGAGGACTGTGTCATCGTGTACATGTAATAAGAGACATAAATATTTACAAAAAACATGTCTTCACTACATATTGATTCCTTTTGAAAACTTGAAGTAAAACTATTGCTAAAGAATAACTATGTCGAAGAGTTGATGGATGTTTTGTAGAGTAATGGATATTTATTTCGAACCTCTTATAAATCTTTAAATATGACGTTCCAAATCAGTTAAAATAGAAAATATATATCATCCGTAGCGTTGTTTATAGATTGACATAGATCCTATAGCAGCAGCTTTACTTAAACTATTAACTAGTATTTTATAAATACATATAAACGTCTCTAAAAAGAAAGGTAACAATTTTTTAATACGTGACGCGATTGAACAATATCGAAAGGTAAAGAGTCTGAAATACTTTTACAATATACAGGGCGTCCCAGAAATAACACGCCAGTGTGACACAGGAGGTAGATTGACTTCAGATCAATCAGATAAAATCAACGTGACCTCAGTAAAAGTTTTATAGTTTCTAAGATATTGCCACTTTTAGGTGTTTCCAAAAAATCACTACTTTTTGCTCCTTTTTGCCTGTTATGTTGGTTGAGAATTAATACATTTGGCGGTGTTCGCAGTGGTAGACTCTTCGGTGTCCTGATCAGTTGCCGTGCGCTGCACGGGTTCGAACCCCGTCATACGAGAAATTTTTCTCTTGGCTATGGCTGTTGTGATTGTCCGTAGGTAGTAGATGGTCTCTGACTGTCGAACGCGGAGGTACCACCCGACGGATCTCGTAGGCGGGGCCAGAATGTGTGCATATTGCATGCACACGTGTTTCCTCGCCAGAGTCCATGTGGCGTCCCCCCTTTCCCGTGTATCCCCCTATAGCTCCACGGTACCCCGTGGGAGTTTAGGCCTTCGTGGTGGTTGGAGCATAAAAAAAACTTCACTAGTTTGACTAATTACTGTGAAAAAATGTACCAGACTGAATGATTTTAAAAACCAGACTATTTAATGCTCTTTTAATAGTATAACATTTGTAGGTTCTTTCTACTAAAAATTGAATAACCCAAGTTTTGTCATTGAAGTTGTAATCTTGCGAAATACTACAAATAAAAAATAAGAGCAGCAGTGTTTTGTATCCAAATCACTAAGGAATGAAACGACCTAAACAGCGAAAGAGCTAAATAACACGTGTGTGACACTAACACAAGGATCAGTACGAAATTAACCCTGCGCGTGTGGTCCGCAGGTACTCCCTCTGTTCTTCGAGGTGACATAATGCTACCGACCGAACAATGAATGTGAGAGCGAGATAGTCGAATGACATGTTTAGGTCGATTCATTACTTAGTGATTTGGATACAAAAGACGGCTGCACTTATTTTGTTATTTGTAGTATTTCGCAAGTATTACGACATCAATGACAAAACTTGGAATTATTTAATTTTTACTAGTAAGAACCTACAAATGTTACACTATTTTTGAAAGAGCATTAAATAGACAGGTTTTTAAGATCATTTGCTGATTCAGTCTGGTAAATTTTTGTTCAGTGGGTAATTAGTCAAACTATAGTAAAGGTTTTCACATTGAAACAAAATGTATTATTTTTTTTTTAGCATACCGTGCTAGTTTTCAATGAAATGAATACACGGTGGCCTCAACCAACTATTAATGGTAGCCCAGGAAAAACTCATGTGTTAAAAGTTTTTAATAGCCATAACAGGCAAAAAGGAGCAAAAAGTAGCGATTTTTTGAAAAAACCTAAAAGTAGCAATATCTCGAAAACTAAAAAACTTTTACCAAGGTCATGTTGATTTGATCCGAATCCAACCTACCGCCCGTGTCACTCTGGCGTGTTATTTCTGGGAAAACCTGTATAGATAATATAAAGTGAATAATAAAATTAATAGGCGACAAGTGAAAAACATGGAATCATTTGCACGGATGCTACACGATGAAATGTGAATGATTATGATTTTGACATTAGTAATTACAAATATTCGGCCATGGATTCTTTCTGATAAGCATGATTTTTTTTGCTGCAACAGAAATCGCTTCAGAGCCATAATATAGATTTTTTGATCTTGAAAATTCAATACTATCAATATTTCAACATGTGGAACATCTTGTTAATCTCATTTTGTATGGTGCTTTTCATTTCAAAATATTGCATATTCATTTTTGACTTTTTATCTTTCGATATATCCGGCACCTGAGCCAAATTAAAAATCCGCAAATTAAAAAATTAACACTAAATCTAACTTTACCAAACCACATACACTGTGCCTAAAACTAAATACCATATATTAAGCGTATAATATTTAATAATAAGCTGATAAAACATGATAGATTTTTGAAAAACTTTATATAAATATAAAATAAAGTTTAACAATATAATACAAAAACAAACGTAGTTGTGAATAGTATGAATGTCATTCTCTATTAAAAATATATACTCGTATATTCATAATATATATAAGTGAAAAATTAAAGCTTCCACCTTTTGTTGGGTACTTCGACAAAATTTAAGCAAGGAGGACTCTTTATACTTTTTTTATTCTCTCTAGCTTTCAATGGCCTTTGCCATCATCATCAGGAGAGTAGTATGTGAGGATGTTGTTAATTGTTGTTTACGTTCAGGATGAGGGAAACACCCCCCCCCCCCATGGAGAAAGCTGGATAAATGGTACAATGGTCAAAATTATATAAAATACACACAGGTGTATGACAAAAACAAGTTAAAAACAGATTAAAAATTTTTAGAAAATGAAAGCATTACATCGTGAAGCCACTTGATCAGTCCAGTTTTTCTGTACGCTGATGCTATAGGCGGAATTACTAAAACAAACAAAATCATTAAATCTTTAATTAGATACGCAAAATCATTAATTTGATACGCAATGGCAGATGACAAAAAGGTTTATACTAAGGCTGAAATAAGGAAGATCGCCCCTAAGTACAGAGGTGACCCAAAAGATTTCGACCCGCACTTTAAGTCAAACAAACCTGTCAAAAAAGATGATTTCAAGAAGAAGGAGAAACGTGAGACACCTAGACCAGACAGCTTAGACGCTGCAAAGACACCGACGCCGCAACAGAACGCTCCAATGTGGGCTGATTCAATTTTCGGTATTGATGTCGCAGTCCGTGAGCTGATCGTCGAGGAAGAAGTTTCGCCCAACTACTCCAGACTTCCCGAAATTATCACAGAGGTTCTTGCTAACCTCAGAGCAGACGATAAATCTCTGGATAAAGCAATGACAAAGGAGATGCTTTATTATCTATCGGCTACGGTCCTTTGGGCCAGGCTCTTAGAGATAAAAGCTAAGCGATATGCTTAATGAATCCGAAAGACAGTTTGTAAAGCTCATGAGTGAGCAGGAAATAAATTTACCTCAACCAATCTACCTATTTATAAAGGCGATTGAAAATGTGAAGGATAAAACAGGCAAGGAACTGTACCTTATGGATCTAGAATTGCCAACCTTCGCCGTTGCTGGTAGGGGAGGCTATCATTGAACGTCAATAACAGCAGCAACCACAACCAGGAGGTGCTGACGCTAGGAGTACCAGGAGATGTCCTGATCAAGTGGCTTCACGATGTAATGCTTTCATTTGCTAAAAATTTTTAATCTGTTTTTAACTTGTTCTTGTCATACAGCTGTGTGTATTTTATATAATTTTGACCATTGTACCATTTATCCAGCTTTCACCATGTTACTGGGTGTTTCCCTCATCCTGAACGTAAACAACAATTAGCAACATCCTCACATACTACTCTCCTGATGATGATGGCAAAGACCATTGGAAGCTAGAGAGAATAAAAAAAGTATAAAGAGTCCTCCTTGCTTAAATTTTGTCGAAGTACCCAACAAAAGGCGGAAGCTTTAATTTTTCACCTAACTGATCTAGACGACAATGACCACGTCTCAAGTTATATATAGTTGACTGGATATCATGTTTCATGAGCTTATGAACAGACAATTCTAACAACACCCCTCAAGATGTTCAGATCGATTTTGCATGATTTGGAAAATGCTAAGAACAAAAGACGATTCGTTTGACTGGAATCAATTTTGAAATGAGAACTAAACGTTCAAGTTCAGTCATCTTTAACTACCAGGCAAGTGAGTAAGACAAATATATCAGGTGGAGCAACCCATTTGAGGACGAAGTTACGCACAGACTTTAGCTTGAGAATCATCTAGATTCTAGCCGAAAGAAAACGTAAAGCTGATTCCAAAAAGTCAGAGGTAGCGGGTACGACCTCAGATAAAACATATACAGGGTGGCTCATCCATGTATGGACGGAATATTACTCATAAACAAATACATTTAGGGAAAATCTATTTATGGGATGTTATACATCATTTGAGGTGAAAATTTCTAACACAGTTTCCATTATACAGGGTGTCCCAATGTCGACCTACATATCAAAGTTGTGATTTTTCAAATGGAATGCCTCAAATTTTATTGCATATTTGGATAAACCAATTAAAAAGAAGAAAATTGATATAACATACTATGGGGTTTTCGTAATTAGCTAATTGAGATATAAGGTGTTTTCTCTAGAAAAACCCCCCACTTCGGCAACCCCTCAGCCCGCCATTTTGAAATTTGGAGTACTGAATTTTGTATCAAAAAAAACTTACACATATCAGCTTTTTTCTTATTTGTTACTTTTTCGATTTTTAATTTTTGCTCATACAGGGTGGTCAAAAACGCTAATTGTAGTTTTTCTCAAAAATTCCAAAAGCATCACCCTGTATATTTGTGCAAGTTTGGATTCAATTTTTTATAAGCTTTGTTTTGATACAAGACACAAGGGTTTTTACGGCTATTTTTTTGGTTATTAGCACGTCTTTTATGGAACAACTTAATTTCCTAAAATATCGCAACATCCTTGGAAACAAATAAATTGTTGATTAGTTACAAACTGTCAAAATTAGATTTGAGAGCATCAAAATAAAAACGTGTTTGAAAATGAATTTTTCTAAAGAAGAAATGGTGAATATGGTGTACCGTTTTGGGCGGAGCCCAAAGAAATAGTTTCCTAGCATCTCGCATTTATAATCAACGGTACACTAATATGCGACATTCAAGGCCGGAAATATTTTCCACATTACGAGAACGTTTTGAATCAAGCGGAGCGTGGAATATAGTAAAAAATGTATAAATAATCCAAGTTCACCAATGAGGCGAATCAGTTAGAGGTTCTATTAAAATTGCAGAAAAATCCCCATTTAGGAGCAGAAACTGATATATGCAGAACTTCTGTCTAAAGGATTATTCACAAGCATAGGTACCATCCATATCACTCATGCTTGCATCAAGGCCTTCGTCCTCGCAGCTCGAATGGAGTTGAGTAGAATAGTGCTAGATAAAGTGAGTGAAGACACTACTTTCCTGGATAAGGTTCTTTTTAGTGATGAGGCAACTTTATTGCTATTATGCGACGGAAAACCCTTACTGGGTTAGGCAAATAGCTTGAATGTTTGGGGAGGAGTTATTGGCAGACACGTTATCGGGCGTTTCTTTTTCGACAAAAGATTAACAGGTACAGAATTTTTTGATCGAGCATTTGCCTTTGCTTTTGGAGGATGTCAACCTGCAAACTCGGATGCATATATACTTCCAACATGACGGCGCACCTGCGAATTATCATAATCGTGTGCGTAACTATTTGCTCACCTGGAGTAACAATCGTGGGATCGGTCGTGATGGGCATATATCTTGACCTCCTAGATCACCATATATAACACCTATGGAGCTACGTTAAGTAAGAGGTTTATAGATATCCACCATATTCTATGAGTACAATCCATACTTCACTTACATATATGGAATTTCACTCAAATCCATATACATCACTCATTTGTTAATTAGAATAAAAAAAAGATTTTATTGTGTTACGTCATCGTTAGTATATAAGTATTTTCTGTTTTCCTTTACCCGCGCACAAGGGCCAACCTTCTGCGGGCTTCATTTATTTGTCCTCTATAAAATTCTATGTGTAATGGTTGTGTATATTAGAGACAAATAAATATCACTATTACTACTATTACGGAAAATATGAAGGGAAGGATTAAGGATGCTTCTCTGAACATAAGGGAACACATGCTGAGTGATGTGCAACGGTCATTTATCCAAAGACTACGGGTGTGTATTCAACATGGTGGAGATATTTTCGAGCAGTTTTTGTAGATTAGGTCTTGAGTAGTGATAGTTGTTTATTTATGTTGTTATAGTTTTTTGTCTATTACACTTGAAGCTGATTTATACTGTTCTGATTGTTATTAGTGTTTACGTCAAATTTGTACTCTTATGGAACTAGCCCACTGTTTGTCTTTTGTTTCCATGGATGATTTTTTCCTTAATTTTGGTGTATTGTTCTATTAAAAGCTTAATAACTCAAAATCTAGTGATTTTATCTGAATCAAACTTTATATTAAAAAAAGCTTATAAAAAATTGAATCCAAACTTGAACAAATATACAGGATGATGCATTTGACATTTCTGAGAAAAAGTACAATTCGCGATTTTGCCCACCCTGTATGAGCAAAAATGTAAATTCGAAAAAGTAACAAATAAGATAAAAGCTGAGGTGTGCAAGTTTTTTTTATACAAAATTCAGCACTCCAATTTTCAAAATAGCATGCCATAAATAGATCTCCCCAAAATGTATTTGTTTATGAGTAATATTCCCTCCACACATGGATAGGCCACCCTATACGAGCCCCTTCCCACTTCAGTGGGCCCAACTATTGAAATCTTAGTTTTTTTCTTATCAAACACAAATAATAAAAATGTAGCAGGGTGTCAGAAATCGCAACTTTGTTAGACTTATCGCGGTACAGTGTGAGGAATATTGTTAGAAGACATAACGTAACTGGTTCAGCCAATATTAAGCCACGATATGTGAAAAAAAGTAATATCACAAATGCCGACCGAAGAGCATTAAGAAGAATAATCGTGAAAAACAGGCGTGCCAATTATTTACAATTAAGTGCTCTGTGGAGTGACGCTGTTGCAAGCAGAATTTCGAGGTCCACAACTCTTAGAGAGGCCCACAAACTGGGATTTATCACTTGCAAGGTAAGTTTTCTTATAAAAAAAAGTGAAGTAAAAACCCTAAAATTGCACAACTTGTTTATAGGCCAAAGAAAAGCCACTATTAACTCCACTGCAAAAGAAAAATCGGCTTATCTGGGCTAAAGCACATAGACAATGGACACCTCAACAATGGTGTGCAATACAATGGAGTGATGAGGCCCGATTCGAAGTTTGTGTTGGTGACAGTCGCAGTAGAGTTATTCGCAAAAAAATGAAGCATTCCATGTTGACTGTCTGAAGAGAAAAGTGAAATTTCCAGCATCCATTATGGTCTGGGGCAGTATGTCATCAAAAGGAGTAGGAAAACTTCATTTTATTGATGGAAATGTGGATACAAACAAATATTTGGCAATTTTAGAAGAATCGCTTTTACCAGTGATGGAAGAATGTTGAGCGTGCCATACCTCAAAAAAGGCTATAAAATGGATGGAAGAAAATAATGTACCACTTTTAAAATGGGTTTCTAGCAGTCCAGATCTGTCACCTATTGAAACTTTGTGGCATGAGATGAAAAAGGTTCTACGACAACATCCTGTTCGTACAATCACCGAACTGAAACAAAAGCTTCAAGAAATATGGGATTGTTTTACACCAAATTTTTGCCAAAACTTGGTTAACACTATACCCCAAAGAATTTCAGCCATAATAAAAAATAAAGGTGATTTTACCCAATGGTAATCTTTCAATTGTTGCTTTGTTAACTTCGCGCATTTATTCGCACACTGTTTATTTGTTCAGATGTTCTATTAGTTATAGGTCTAAGTGATTTCAAATATGTATTTTTTACGACTAGAGTGGTCTAAAATGTTTTTCAGAAAATAAATTGTTTTAGAAGTAAATAGTTTCGTCATGTTTAGTTTATTTTGGTACAAATCTTGAAGTGGTCCAAATGAAGTGGGAAGGGGCTCGTATATGTATGATTAAAGAATCCTGATATCGCAAATAAATCCAACGGATCTCAAAACATTCAATTACGAATGAAAATTAATCTGCAAATTTTGAGGGATTACATAAAATATCTCAAAAAGTATTCAAGCATCCCGAACCTAGACGAATTTGCCTGAAGTCAGTGTTAACAGTGTTGAAATCTTAGAAATTCAAGCAGAGACCAAATTTATTCATATGAGAAAAGTAAGATTAACTTTTTAAGCAACATAGCGGACCTGAATCAATAATAAAACGGATGTCCTGGTTTGACCAATTTCTTATACTTTGTTATTCAAATAACGATTAGACACTATGTCTTTTTTGTCTATAAAGAAATTGTACATCTTTATAATCTTACAATTCCCATAGTCTTCACTGATGGTCGATATTAGATAATATCACTCTGTTATACTCTGAATAAGTATAAATTAAGTTATAACATTTTGCAATGGGAAGTATAAAACAAACCTACCTGTTTTAGATGAGTATTTGTAGTTCAAATGGCCCTTTTCAAAAATCATTACAGGGTAGGTGAATACCTTTTGTGATATCACATACAAACAAGTAAAAACAAATTAACAATGGTATTAAATATTATACAACACATTTTACCAGAAATTCTAAACAAACTTTCAGTTAACTCAATTCACTCCTTATTCAACTGATGGACACAATATAATTCAAATGTGTTGATTACAGATTGAAGTAATACACAGTATGCTTAGTGTATGTTCTTTAGATCCTACTATATCTCATTTCATGTCTGAGCGCTGTAAAGCGGTTTCCCCACATCTTTTTCTTAATACCCAGAATATTATTTGTGGATGTATCTATTAATGAAAGTGATATCTGCACTCATACTCCATATAGCTGTGATAACCTTTCGTCGAGCTGTGGTGGAAATTGATCACTAAAACGCCTCCAATTTTCTTCTCCTACTTGTGCTTTGAAACTGTGCAAGATCTGGAAAGCAATTTATAGTACATTACATATCTAGGTTGAGAAGTGAGCTTTTATTCATCAATAATGACCTTTTCAAGCGTAAAGTTGGTTCACCACCAACACTATATATTACTAAATATGGGCCGCATTTTAACATGTATGTAACATTTTTTCCTCGAGGGCGTCATTAAAAATACGGCTTGTTGAAGTTTGAAAAACAATTTTTTTCAATATCTTCAAAACCGTCAACTGGAACGAACTAAAATTTGGTATGTGGACTTACCTAGGTATTGCCCATATTCAGAAGTCTTTGCTTAAAATTAACGCGCACCAGTGGCGGAGATACAGGGGATTAGTGGCATTATTTTTCTAAATAAAATAATACGGCAATTTTACCTTCAATTTGCTACAAATTACAAATTACTTATGTTTTTTTCCTAGAGTGCACTGATTTCATAAAAATAAAATAGGAGGCCGTGATATCAACTTGACGTTTCTTGAGACAAAGTTTGTCAGTTAGTTTTTATACAGTTGTTATCGTTACTACCACCAAGTCAAAATTTTCTTTTTTCCATTGTTGAGCATTGTGAAATGGAAGTTATGGATGAGTTATTGTTGTTGAAGATTTATTTATCATTAATGCTACAATGTCAATTTTGTATAATGATTCGGTTACATATTTTTCTACAATCCATTTTCTGTAATTTTACATTCTTGTCTATTAAAGTTAAAATTACGTCACGATGCATTTTGATTATTCATAAAGTGATTCTTTAATTTCACCTTAAACATTTTTAAATTCGAACTCTGTTTAATATCAGAATTCAATTTATTAAATTCAAATACTTCCTTTTGAAATATAGATCTACTAGTTATGCTACTATTACAATTTTGCAGATGAAAATCTATACTGCCTCTAATTTTGTGAAGTTCTCTAAAAGTGGTGGTAATAAATTATTTTTTAATTTGAATAGGAAAACGAGAACTAAATAATATATGATATTTTTCACATCCAACCACTGCAGTTCTTCTAACATAGACTTAATCCTAGCATATTTGTTTTTATTCAATATGATTCTCATAGCTTTATTTTGTAGAATTTGTAGTTTTGAAAATATGTTTTCATTAGCTATAAACAGGATGGTTGAACAATATAAAAAATGGAGAAGAATGATAGTGTTATACACAATTTTTTTGGAATACATACTAAGATTATGGGAAACTCTCGAAATTTTTGAAATGTATTCATAATGTTCGTGAAACAGTAGCTTACTATCCACATATATACCAAGATATTTAAATGACTCGACTACTTCAATTTTTTCATCATTAATCATGAGCCTAATTGTATTGTCACCTAAATATTTCCCTATTGACATACATTTTGTTTTATTAGTGCTTAATTTAAGTTTATTGACATTTAACCAATTCATAATTTTTTCAATATCACTATTTAACAGTTCCAAAGCAGTGTCCAAATGCTTGTGATATATTATATATATATATATAAGTGTATCGTCCGCAAATATTTGAATTTTGCAGGGTTCTAAAATGTCAGAGATATCATTTATATAAATAATAAATAGTAACGGCCCTAATTTACTCCTCTTTGGTACCCCTACTGATATATTTTGAACACTTGACATAATATTTCCAACTTTAGTGTTTTGACTTCTATTTACTAAATAATTTTGTAAAATGTGTAATACTGATCCTTCAAAGCCATAGTGACGCAATTTCATTAACAATTTTTCCCTATCTATAGTCTCAAATGCCCTTTTGAAGTCTAAAAATATTGTTACAACATATTCTTTCTCATCTATACTTTTCCAGTATTCCACCACCATTTGGAGTGCCGTTTCTGTGGAACATTTTTTTCTAAATCCAGCTTGATTTTTCATCAAAATTTTGTTTTCTTCAATGAATTCTATGATTTGTTCGTATATTATCCCTTCGAACAGCTTCTCGACATCGGGCAAGACATTAATCGGCCGCATATTTGTATATAGCTGAGAATTTTGAACTTTTGGCACAGGAGTAATGGTGGAACACTTTAATTTTGATGGGAATTCACCATGTACTAAACAATGATTCACCAATAATAATAATTTCTCTCCAATTATATTGAAACAATCATTTAGAATATTTTTTGAGAGATTCTCACTTGGATTTTTATTAGATTTCAATTTTGAGATAGCTTTTCTTAGATTTTTGATGTTAATTGTTAAATACTCCGATATTATTTTTGTGTACGGGTTGCAGACATTGCACATTTTGCCGATAGTAAGGACGTAAAACTTCCCGGTTTAAAATTCTCCACGCAAGACTGGGAACATGGTAACTGGGCTGCAATCCGCCTAGTACTTGCACTAGGATCATCCAACGTCAATTTTATTGATTTGGTTTTGTGGTCAGATGAATCGCTTTTTACGAGGAGTGGCACCTTTAATTCTTAGTTAGAAAATCCCCGTTCTGTAAAAATCCACTCGTTTCAACACAGATTTTATGCACGTATTGCCACAACGTTTGAATGCAAATTCATACTTAGCTTTTCTAGAGAATTACAGAGTACGAATGTGGTATCAGCACGACGGTGCCCCACCGCATGTTCGTCGTGACATAACCACATGGTTAAATAATCCTTTTAGACAACGATAGATTGGCAGAAACGGACCCGTACACTGGCCTGCGAGGTCTCCCGATTTGAAGCCCTGGATTTCTTTTTATGGGGCGCTTTTAAACAACTAGTGTATGCTGAACAAATTAATACAGTTGATCAATTACAAGAAAGAATAGATGTGTTTCATCAAAATCAAGCCACAACAAATTTTGCCGAAATACGTTTTTCTTTATTATCCGTATCCGCCAGAATGAACATTTATTGAAATAAAGCTTTGAATCTAATTTGTTATTTTTATGTTTACACAAGCAATGCACTCTAGGAAAAAACAAGAGTAATTATTTGTAGTACATTGAAGGTAAAATTAGAAAAATTGCGCGTTTTGAAAAGAAACAGTAGCGTACTATTTTTATTTGGAAAAATAATTCCACTACGAGGGTGGTCCCAGAAGTACTCGGCCTGACCTAGAGATGGCGATAGTTGTTTGAAAAATATCATTGTATTAGAAAGTATGCAACATATGCTTTATATATGTCAGGTTTGAAGACGCCACGTTGTTTATTTAGTATTTGTTTGGAAGTCATCAATACTGAACGTTTTCAGTGAATTTGTGAAAATGGAGAAAATTGGTCATCGTTATGTGGTACAATACTTTTATTTCAAAGGCCTCAGCCCAACCAATATAAAAGCTGAACTGGATTCTACTCTAAGTGAGTCTGCTCCTTCGTTTACAATAGTAAAATACTGGGTAGCAGAGTTTAAACGAGGCCCTATGAGCTGCCAAGACGAGCATGTGGTCGACCAGATGAGGTGACGACTCCAGAAATGGTGAAGAAGATTCACAAAGCAGTACTGAAAGTGCGCGAGCCAGCAGACATAGTAGGTATTTCAAAAAGTGCGGTTTATTGCATATTATCTGAAAATTTGGACATGAGAAAGCTGTGTGCAAGATGGATGCCACGATTGCTCACAATCGAGCAAAAACAGTGTCGTGAAGATGTTTCAATTGAGTGTTTAGCGAAGTTTCACAGCAACAAAGCAGAATTTTTGCGTCGTTTCATAACCATGGATGAGACATAGGTCCATCACTTCACACCCGAGACAAAAGACCAATCAAAACAATGGTCTCAAAGGGTTCCAAAGAAGGCGAAGACCGCTTGATCTGCAGGCGTCGGTTTTTTGGAATGCGCGTGGGATAATTTTCATTGACTATCTTGAAAAAGGTAAAACTATCAACGGCGAGCATTATGCGAACTTATTGCAACGTTTGAGCGATGAAATCAAGCAAAAACGGCCGCATTTGGTTAAGAAGAAAGTGTTGTTTCATCAAGGCAATGCACCAGCTCACAAATCCGTTATTGCAATGGCCAAAATTAACGAACTAAAGTTTGAATTGCTACCTCATGCACCCTGTTCACCAGATTTAGCCCCCTCGGATTATTTTCTGTTTCCAAACTTGAAAAAATGGCTCAGTGGTCAAAGGTTTTCCAACGATGAAGAAGTGATGTCGGCATTTAATGGCTATTTTGAGGACAGTTCTTATTATAATAAGGGTATCGAACTTATTGAACATCGCTGGGAAAGGTGTATAGAGCTCAAAGGAGATTATGTTGAAAAATAAATACATTTTTTTAGAAATTTTTTGTGTTTTCTTCGTTGGGACGGGTACTTCTGGGACCACCCTCGTAATCCCCTATATATCCGCCACTGGTGCACGGTAATTTCAAGTAAAGACTTCCGAATGTGGACAATACTTAGGTAAATCCACATACCAAATTTCAGTTCATTTTAGTACACGATTTTGAAGATATTAAAAAAATTGTTTTTTATTTTTAAACTTTAACACCCCGTATCTTTTTAATGAAGCCCTCGAGGAAGAAATGTAGATAAGACACCCCCTTAAAATGCGGTCTTGTGTACGATGTTTCATTTTTGGTCACGACTTGTGAATCACCCTGTATGTAAATCAACTAGATATTTATCGCTAAATTGCATTATTCAATTATAACATTAATTTTCTCGGACAATAGAAGGCTTTTTATTTTTTTACTCACAAAAGGCGCATCGAAGGAAAGCAATTCAAGAGAGATCATTTGTTTTAAATTGAACGGGGAATTCAAAGATGATGAAGATGATGATGTTTTAGGCAGCAGCGGTGGCCGCAGTAGTAGACTCTTCGGTCTCCTGATCAGTCGCCGTGCGCTGTGCGGGTTCGAGTCCCGTCCCAGGAGAAATTTTTCTCTTGGCTATGGATGTTGTGATTGTCCGTAGGTGGTAGACGGTCTCTGACTGTCGAACGCGGAGGTACCACCCGGCGGATCTCGTAGGCGGAGCCAGAATGTGTGCATGTTGCATGCACACGTGTTCCCTCGCCAGAGTCCGTGTGGCGTCCCCCCCTTTCCCATCTATCCCCCTATAGCCCCACGGTACCACATGCGTGCTTAGGCCTTAGGCCTTCGTGGTAGTTGGAGTATAAAAAAAACCATACTCATTTTACAAAATACTTTGAAATATGTAGTGTAACTTGTTGTCAAATTAATAAGCTCAAGTGAATTCAATCGGCAGGGGGCAAGAACTTATTCGCCACCACACTGACAGCGTCTGAACTAGTAGAAAGTGAGTGAATTCAAAAATGTACTGTAACCTTTATGTAACTTTTGGGAAATATTACTATGATCCGGAATGCAAAGCACCAAATAAAGTCACATTAAGGATTTTTTCGCGAGTCCACGGTGTAGCACAGCACAGCACTACCGGGAATCGATGCTCAAATTTCCGCGAAGAACGGGAATAGGGGAAGACGGATGTGACGTCGTCCGAATGTCAAAAAATCACGTGGTACGGGTACCCGCCTAACGTCTGTGAGGTACTAGCGGGTGACAGGCCTTATGTCAATGTCATTTAAGAAACAAGCATCTCAATTGAAAAGTTGTCTTCACAGTGCTGAAAATTGAGTTAAATTATTAAATCATAAATTGAGGAACACGTTCACCTGATTTTAAATGACGAGGGAGAAGCTCATCTAAGATATATGAACCGCACTTGCCATATCAAATGATTGATTTTATTGATATATATGTACATTGCACAAAAAACGATCGGTCTTATTATTTCAGATTCAAACAAGGCAGCTAAGTTTATCAAGGAAAGCAAACACTTTGCGTGATTTTTGGTATCATTTCTGTGATTACTCTCCAAATGATCAGATGTAATCAATTTTGAAGAAATTATGCGTGTTCAAGTATATGCTTACAACTTTTTTTCGAGTCAACTTTTGTACGGAATTTCCTTACTGTCTGATCCAAAGAAAGTATAATTCTCCATGTTTGCCTGGCCAATGAAACCACATGTATTTAAATTTATTCTTAAATGTATACGTTTCGGTCACAGTGGTGACCTTTTTCAGTACATGGCCCCTTTTTTAACAATGTTTTATTTATCTAAAATTTAGCGAATCTAACCGAAACCACTATTCCCCTTGAAGCAGATATTCGAGTAAAACCGATACCCCATTATACTGGCATTCTTGTGACCATTAAGGAATTTATTCAGAACGCCTAGACGCATAACATAAAAAAGTAGGGAAATTAACCTTCCATATAGGGCAGATAACAAGTAGGACCGGTACCCTGTTATACGATTCTGATGTCGAGACATATAGCCTGTAGCTTTTATTTAATAATAATAATTTATTGGTACTATTACACAAAAAAGGGTTTGCACAGGTCAGTTTGAGTAGAAGATAAAAGAGTAAGTAAAAACAACAAACATTACGAAAATAAGATAAACGTAAAACACAAAATGGCAATAAAAGGTAAAAAAAAACTTGATAAAACCTAGTTTAAAATTTAGATGAACAATAAAATAAGATGGTTAAAAAATTATGAAATAGTAGTTTGTACTCAAAAGTCCTTACACACGTTTGGAGAACAATAAAATGTAATACAAAAATATCATATACACAAAAAACACAAACGAAAACAAAGTAATAAAACAAATAATCAACAATTATGGAACAAAGTCCGTAAAATCATTATTTAAAAACTCATCTATGCTGTAAAAAGCTTTCGTCACTAGATATATTTTCACAGTTGCTTTAAAAATGGTTGAGTTGAGTGTTTGACAAAACCTGGACAGCAAATTAAAAAATTTCACGCCGAAATAATTACTTCCGTGTCTAGTTTTTGATAGTCTTGTGTACTCTGGTATTAATTCATTATTGAACCTTGTGTTATATTTGTGAATCTCTTTCGGAGTTCTGTAATCATCATAATTATTTTTAACGTGGATCATACATTCCAGTATATATATGCATGGCACAGTTAATATTTTTAGGTCGATAAATGTCGTCTTGCAACACTGTCTGAAATGTAAGTTTTGCTATTATTCTCAAGTATCGTCTCTGAACAGCAAACACCTTCGATACATGACATGAATGACCTTAAATCAGTATGCAGTATTGCATGTTAGATTGGAAGTAAGCATAATAGGCTGTCATTAAAGTCGATTTTGTTACGTAGGTATTTAAACTACGTATCATATATGTTATTTTAGATAACTTCTTTGATAAAGAGATGATGTGTGATTCCCAAGTTAAGCTTGCATCAATAATCACTCCAAGAAATTTCACGGATTCTACTAAATTACTTCTATGTGGACTAGTACTGAGTAGAAGAGATTGAGTTTTCGCTATGTTGATTGGCAAACTGTTGCATTAAACCAGTTTTGAATGTTGTTAAAATGCTGCTGAGAATCGAATAATACATAGTCAAAGTTACTATTGGAGGATATTGATGTCGTGTCATCCGCAAATAATATATATTGATTGATGCTACAGTTTGGCAGATCATTGATGTAAATCAAAAAAAGTATCGGTCCCAAGACACTTCCTTGGGGAAATCCGTGCTTAATATGTACATTGTTAGATAAACAATTTTGAAAACTAACATACTGTCTTCTGTCTGATAAATAAGACGCAATTAAGGACAGGCTGTTATTACTAAAACCATATAGCGACAACTTTTGAATCAAAATGTGATGTTGGACACAATCAAATGCTTTCGTAAGATCATAGAAGTTAGCGAGTGCAAACATGTTATCTTCCATACATTTGTTGATGAAACTGATAAAATCGTTTATTGCTGCTTTCGTTGATCTGTTGGTCGGTAACTAAATTGGGTGTTACAGAATAAATTGTTACCTTCGAAGTATTCACATATCTGATTCTTCATAAGTATTTCGAAAATTTTTGCTATAATTGGTATTATAGAAATGGGTCTGAAATTACATGGATCATTTTCACATCCTTTCATGAAGAGTGGCAGAATCTTTGCAAGTTTTAATAAGGCAGGAAAGACATTATTTTCTATACACATGTTCATAAATTTGGTTATAGGATGTACTATCAAGTTATTTTAGAATTCTTTAAGCTTTTGATTGCGTCTCGAACATCATTGAATGAAAATGTTCGAAAGTTGAAATGTAGTGTATCACTAGTCTGTATAAAATCTTTGAAGTTCGAGTGGGTAGCTGGAATTTCAGAAATAATGGTTTCAGCAATGCTAACGAAGAAATAGTTTAAATCATTCGCGTTGAGAGTAGACGAATGTGATTTTGATGATTGCACACCATTGGCTTTAATCACATTCCACATAGCTGCTTGTTTATTTGACGCTCTACGTATATATTTATCTGAGCATTTTTTTTCTTAATTCTGATTTCTGATCGGTACTTAGATTTGAATCTCTTTCTTTGATACTACCTGGGGATTATCTTTATTAATTTGTGTTATTTGTTTCAAATTCTCTCTCATCTGAGCCAATTCGTGATCAAACGAGTTGATTTTGTTGCGACAACCCTCTAATACTAACCTAGATTTGATTGGCAAACACTCAGCGACATTATTTGTTAAGATGTTTATGAATCGTTCGAGTTTAGTGGTCAGCGATAAACTAGTATCAGACAAAAAGATCCAGTCGACTGTTTCAATTTTACTGTATAATTTGAAAAGACCTTTATCAGTGACAGGCCTGTGTTTATTCTCTTCCTAACAAGTTTTAAAGTTTTCAAATTAAAATGAAATGCAATACCTAAATGGTCAGAAAAATATGTATCAAAGGCTTCTACAACTATGCTTGACATGTTTATATTGGTGAAAATATTATCTTGACAAGCATTGTGCCTAGTATTCACATTCACAGTCTGATACAGTCCAAAAGAAACACAAATATCACACATCACCTTGGCATGCCTGTCGTGAGTGTTAAATTTAAAATTGAAATCACCAGATATGATTATTTTGGTACATACCTTTGCGAATACTTCCTTAAGATCAGCTTTAGGCGTTATCCAGGAAGCTACAGCATCACAAAAGAATATAAAATCTGATACTACACCAGCAGGGTTCACTTGAATCATTTGACACATTCCACGAAATGCACTGTCTTTCTCTTCATTATCCCTGATGTTTCGTAATGATATGCACCTGCAATGACACCATCGAATTTTTGGTTTTGATAATTCAATGTATGATTTGTTAAATAATTAAGAAAGACTGATTAAAATTTTAATAACATATGTACAAATTAATATTTTGGTAAAGCAATTGTGAATATTGGGTTTACTTTGTTGGGGGGTAAAAACTGTGATTAAATCCAATAAAGCAAACACATTGCAAATAAGATCAACGGAAATAAAAAACTGATCAAACTTGTGAAATGATTTCGTTAGAAATTAGAAATAATATTCGATAACTTTAAGAAATTCAAAATTATGCTTTTATAGATATGAAATCATGTACAATCAAAAATTTATCATAACGATATCCACCATATTTTCGGTTTGTTTCCAAATTTGATTAACATCAAAGTCACGAAGTCCTATAGTGTAGCACACCACAACATAATGTTACTTTATTAAAAGTATCACATGCAACTTAAGGTGTGTTATAATGAAATAAATTTTAGAAAAGTGTTAGGACATTGTGGTATACTAACACACTGTTTTTAGTAGGGCTTGCTAATAAGCTATTTTTCAAGAGAATAACCAAGTATTAAAAAATGAGTGGTGCGTAGCTCATGGCAAAAATGCATAGACTCCACTGCTAGATATTTCAAATTTATAACACACAAAAAATCAACTCAAACGAGCAGGAACGTTTAGCGTGCAGGCAATCAAATTTTGCATTATGAGGTTTGGTAAAACTCAACTACACATTTACATATTAAATAAGAATAAAATACAACCAGCAAATTTCCATGATACAATGAACAACTGTGAATTCAGAGATTCGGCGAACCAAAAAGTGTATTGAAAATTGCATACTTTTTCCTTTTTCACATATCTACCCTACTGAACCAGCGTGAATTTTTGCCATGATCTGCGCACTGAAAAAATAATAAAAAAGGGGTTACAGACCACTGTCGTACAAACTGATGTAACATGGGCGCGACATCATGTGGGCAGACATAACCTAGGCGACCAATTGTTATGGCTATACCGAGAACAAAAACAGAACAAAAAAACCAACTCAATTTACGAATAATCACAAGTAATAATAAATAATCATTTGATAAATCACCAAAATCATACTTACAAGATAAAAAATCAGTGCTTGATAAAAAAAGAACTTTCGATAAGTAAATGAGAGAGTGTATAACCAAGCAATAAGACTTGAATGAAAATTATAAACATACAGTGCGAACAAATAAAAATGCTGCAATATATTATCAACAACAATTTATCAACGGTAGCTCAGGGCTGTGCTAAAATCTGCTGGAACACATCCGTATTGGCGTTGTTATCAATACGTTTCTGTTGAACCCTTTGCGGCCAGATTTACCTTTTTATCATGACATCATTGATTTTATATCATATATATATATTAAATACCCCAACACCCGTAACACTCGGCAACCATGCATTTTTTTGGAAAAAAGTGTCTAAGAAAAGATTCAGAATATCATACAAGCAATTTGTCGATGACATCAAAATGACCTATACAATGACCTCAGATGTCATATGTAGGTCAAGTTTGTAAATTCAAATAGCAACCATCATTGTTGACAACAGATTCATGTCGAGCTCGAGATTCTACATGAGAGTGCATTTCCACAGATGAGGTGAGGCGGTCATAGGTGGTTCAATAGGTATGACCTACAGTAATGTCTAAAAAGTATATGAACACGCTGAAAACATGGCAATCACTCATTTTTAGGAAAAAGGGTTCAAAGAAAAGTTTCAAGATATAAAATTTAAGATATATTAAAAGCAATTTGTCAATCACTTCAAATATGACCTCAGAGGTCATTTGGAGGTCAAGTTTGTAAATTCAAGTAGCAACCACCATTTTTGACAAAAAAATTCTTCTCGAGCTCGAGATTCTACCTCAGATACACGAAGTCAAGCGGAAATAAGAGACCTCTTGAATTCAGGTTTGAAAATACACTCTGATTTAGAATCTCGAGATCGACACGAATCTGTTGTCGAAAAAATACTTTTTTCAAAAAAATGCATGGTTGCAGGGTTTTCGGGTTGTTCGGGTATTTAACAGACACACTAGCGAGCACTGACGATATATCAATATGTCAAAAATGAAAGTTCTTATAGTTCTTGCACTAGACACACTAATGGAAAAATGAAGGGATTAAATGAAAACTGTAAATTTTCATTGATTCTTTGATGTGCTGCATCCCAATAGAAAATGGTCGTACTGGGGTTCTAGGAGAATCACTTTAAAGCTTCAAATGTCTAGTTTTTGGACCCGTTAGCCAAACATTTTTTGTAAATGCAGGCTCCGCGCAATTCTAGGATATAGTGTGAAAAAAAATTTCAATATTTTTATTCCTCTATTTGGGTCAACGGATCTGGAAAAATATTTTTCCGCTAAAACGTAGCACGGAATCAATAGCCTGTTCCTTCAGCTTCCATTTGCTCTTCTCAGAACCACGATACGACCATTTTTTGCTAAAATATCGAATTTTCAATGAAAAAGGACTGTTTAGGATTTGATCATCGGTATCTCAGGAACCAATCAACATACAGAAAATTTAAGGGTAGCTTCAAAAGATGGAATGGATCAATTATCATTTATGGAAAAAAATGTTTTTATTCTCCATATGGTCTGAAAAAGAAACAGGAAAAATGGGTTATTTATGGATTTTGGAAAACCAAGAGCTTAATCTTCAAATATCAACAAAATGGCTAATATTGAGCGTGACTTTTACAGCTCAATATACCTACAATAACCCTGTAAAATTACACTTTGATCTACACAGAAAAATGTGTAAAAAAACAATAGTTTTCCATTTTAAAATATTTAGCAACAATAAACATGATCCTTTATTTTTTTGTTCACAACAACAGTCTGGACAGAAATTTACATGGTTATTGTGGGTATAAGGAACCGCTCAACATCAGCCATTTTATTATACTTGCAATTTATCACTTTGTCCATTTTTTCTTTTTTTTTTTTTTGGTCCATGACAGATGAAGGTGCATGTGGGTATAATTTCACTGCTGATAAAAAACCTAAATAATGGAGAACCAACTGGTTACTACTATCGTGGTAATGTCAGAATAGCATCAATAGCCGTGTACAATGAGAATGAATTTGTGGTAATCCTAGAAGACCAGTAGGCCGCAAAGGGTTAATATTTTTTCGTTATTCAAAATAAATCATAGTATTGAAAGAAAATATGTATGTTCAAAGACTCTACAAAAATATGAAAAATAACGAATGCTGAGACTCATTACATTACACAAAATACTGCTTTATATTGAAACAAGAGTCATTGCTATTTGCTTATTGGCTTATTATAAACTCCCTCAAACAAAAAACTTGCAGCCCTTTACAGATAAACAGCTTTTCTGTATAAAGAATAATTCAATATAAATAATATTTCATTAGTATTCAAGTCGCCAAAATGTAAAACTAGGCTAATCTTGATAATAATTGATACACACAATTAACATATAGTATTTCTCTTATGACGTGCTCCGACAATACGTCAGCAAATACAAAATTGGGAAAAAGTAGAACAGAAAAACCGCATATCACCCAAGAACTGTAACTTTTGATTTCATGAACCAGCTCGAAATTTCGTAAATTTACTTTCTTCCTTGGCAAATACAGAGGACAATTTTGAAGAGAACGCAATTTTCATCTATTTTTTTCAAACCAGTTCACAATGAGATGATCGAAGGAAACTAATTATAATTGAAAATAATCTCAAAATATAACGAAAGTATATGGTCGAATCGTGTCCAGGGTATCTTATTGCTATCGTAACACGTACCTTTCCATAACATACATAATCGTTTTTCCAGGAAATAAAAAGCTTTAGGAAACAAATCGTCAAAGAAGTTAGTGGTTCGGGTCATAAATGAAATTTGTTTGTGTTGATATCTTCTCAACATACAGGAGGATGGAAACATGAATAGCAGGAAACAATACCACGCAAATGAAAATAAACTTATTGTTTAACATTTTTTGTTTGTTTGTGCTGCTTACTTATAGATATGTAGGGTTTCTATGGGTATGGTTAGGTGACAAAGCAGAATTTGTTGGTAACAAAATTATCTGAACTAACTGCAACTGTATACCCAATGTGATTGAATTTCATGACAATGTTAGATATTATATACAATAATTTCTCTCAAAATAATAACTGCCCTAAACTATCAAACTTTGTCATAAAATTATCATCATTCTCTTGTTAGTTATCAAATTCCAAACCAGTTAAAACCAAATTATCTATTGATCAAGAACTAAAATGCCAAGGAAAAAATAAAGAATTTACACTAATTCACATTCACAAATGTATGCAGGAACCAAACTGCAGCAAAATAATCATAAATAAATAAATAGGAAACAACACAGTTCCAATTTTATCAACACTGTTAAAATATTTATTAAAAGCCACTCAACTACACACACTCCAAATTGCGTATAAAAATAGAAAACAAATTTATATTTCCAAATGATAAAATCTAAATGATGTCAACCTTGTATCTTGTTCTGAGAAGTTCCTTATTCAATGGTATCAGAAATGGTTTGACTTCGAAATTACCTCTACATTTATATGACAACTCTAGGTTTTCTATAAATTTGTTTCCCATTGGTGAAAATAACAACATGTACAGGGTGATTCTGGACTAGGAAACATTAAAAAATTACTCAGTATGATAATACGCGATCCTTGTAAATTTAAAGATTAAAGCAATTCATAAATTAATTTATAGCAGGATTTTACCATACTGCACCCCATATACGTTATTCATTCAGTCAAAAATAAACAACGCTCATTCGTATATTTAACAGACTTTTTAATTTTCCTCAACTCCCTCTACTCTGGTCTAAAAACTGGATCGTGCAAATAGTTAAGCTAAGAAACCCACCTGTATTTTCTAAAAGAGTTTTTGGTGTATTCGGTCGATTTATAATATCTATCAGATGATTTAAAAATAATGAAATATAAGGTCTTGTGTCCTCTCCTGAAAAAAAAATACTGTGTATCAGTAATGAATACGGAGTAAACATAGTGAAATTAATTGGCTGAATTTGCAGTATGTTGTATAGTATGTTCTTCTGATTAATACGGAGTTCGCAGGGTATTTAGGTTAGGGAAAATTACACTTTCAAACTAACAATTCTCTTTTGACACTAAACTAAACCGTGTAATCTAGGGGTTCTAAAAGCTAACCAGTTAGACCAGTGTCCGCCACGGTGCCGCAATGAGGGCGCCACGGAATATTCGATTAAACAATTCGGAAATTTTCTTGGAAGTCCCAATTCTCGAATTTTTGCGTCAAGAATCGTGTATGCTGACAGAATTCACTTTCGAGTCTTTGATTATTTTCTTTCCAATCCGCACAAGCACATCTTCCCCACCGATGCTTTAGTCACTAAAGCTTGAGTGGGGCGCTGTTTTTTATGTACCAAAGCAGCCGCTTGGGCAGAAGCCTAAATGCCAGGCCACCGCGGCTGTTACTAGGATCCCTAAGAAATTTTGTTAATCCGATTTTTGAACTGCCTAAGGTTGGTAGAAATGGGAAAGGCTTCCTCTTGTAGATTGTTCCAAAATCTAGATACCCCCGGGACAAAGAAGCGGTTGTATCGGTCAGTTCTGGATGTACGAAGTTCGACAAGGTTTGGATGGGAGGCCAAAGTCAGGCGGGTCTCTCAGGCAGCCACATGGCGCGGCGGCATCATGGAGGAGAGCTCTGAAGAGCAAAGCCCGTTGGTGTAGCGGTAGAAGAGAGCTGGGTCGCCGACGGCCCGCCGGTGCGAAAGGGTCCTATCTGTCAGGGAAGGGTCATCGATCAGTCAGACAGCTCTCCTCTGGACAGTATCAAACGTAAATAATGTAGTCGAGGCGGCAGCACCCCAAACGTGTGAGCAACACTCGAGGCTAAGCCTTATCTGGGCCTTGTATAGAGTGAGGTCATGCGGAGAAAAATACTTCTTAGCCCTAAACAAGTAGGCTAGCTTTTTCACAGCAGCTGCCGCTATTGACGAAATGTGTTCGTGGCAGATCAAGTCCTCGGTGATCTGGACTCCGACCAGCCGAAATGAACCGAATTAAGTGCAAAGCGTCATCTACCACCGTCTTATTTCGATAGATCACACACTCTAAATAGTGTTTTCGTTCATTGTCCAAGAGGCCCAAGACTAGACCATGCTGAGGAGTTTCCAAAAAGCATGAAACAGCTGTCCATGGTTGGCTGGCAGTTTTAAGGTAGTTATTTATACTATCTATATAAATTGATACTCAAAATATTTAGCGTATATTTGAAGGTATTTCCCAGTCATACCAATGAGGAGGATTGAGTCAGTGAATTTGAAATTGATATATACAGTACCGAGCAAAAGTAGAGAAACATTTTATTTTTTAAAGATATTATTAAACTATTAAAGCAAACTAAACACTTATTATAACTTAATGTAACATGTAATTCAAAGCCAACATGAAAATAAAATTTCTACTTTAATAAAACTATGCTAACAATTATTATTAGAAAATACAGCGAGTAAAAATAGAGAAACATGATATACTAAGCAATTGTCGTATACAAAGAATACTTCGTTGCATAACCTTTATTTTTGATAACTGCTAGACATCTTTTTCTCATAGAACCGATTAGGCTATGTATTGTTTCTTTTGAAATAGAATTCTAGGCGACTTCGATTGTTTCAAATAGTTAGGCACTATTTTTGAACTTTTCTGGATGTTCAGTCCGAATTTTTTTATCAACTAAATCCCATAGGTTCTCTATGGGGTTAAGGTCTGGACTCTAAGCTGGCCACTTAATGACATTAATATTGTGATCTGCAAAAAATGTTTTCTTCTGCGTAAGGTAGCATGGTATCAGTTAATATTTCCAAGTATTTGTACCGGTCCATAATTCCTTCAATTTTGACGATAGGTCCCATTTGAAGACCACAGAAGCAACCCCATACTTGAACCTTCCCGCCTCCGTGTTTGATTGTGCCCAAAGTGAACTTAGGATCAAATCGGTTGTTTTTAGGACGTCTTACCCATAAAATGCCAACCGATGAAAATAAATTAAATTTACTTTCATCAGAAAATAATACAAAATTCCGCCTTGTTTCTGACCAGTTCAAATGATCGTAAGCAAATTGAAGACGGGCGGTCCGATTTTAAAGGGTTTTTTAGATAGTCTCCCTGCTGGTAAATCACTCTCCCTTAAACGTCTTCGAACAGTGTGGACACCAATATTTACTTCTTCAAGTTGGGCTTTTATGTCGACAGCAGTAGTAAATGGATGTTTAAGAGCAATTGTTTTAATTTTCCTATCAATCCTAGGTGTGGTTTTTCGCGGCCTACCAGTCTTAATAGGTTTGCAAATTACCGATCGGCTTAAATTAAATTCAATGTAATTCCTCTGGCCATGTTTCTGAACTACACATCACCAAATACACTCAAAAATAACACCTATTCTAATCCACGACTAAATATAAACTAAATATTTAAAAAATGTTTCTTTATTTTTGCTCGTTGAACAAAGAACCGACCATGTTATATTGAAAAAAAAAAGAATGTATACAAAGATAAGCATTTCATTATCTTGAGGTAGTCATACATAAAAAACTTTAGTGTACAGTTTTAGGTTAAAGTAAATCTTTCTGGATTTTTACTTGCAATGTGTTTGTTTCTCTACTTTTGCTCGGCACTGTATATATATATATATATATATATATATATATATATATATATAAGCATAAAAATAAAACAAATTAAGAAGACTGGTACTGTTTTTGAAATGGCCCATTAAAGTATCCGTCATTGAATAGCGCATGCAAAAATCAAGTAACTACCGGACTTACGATGTTTATACACTGAACCAGTATTATGTGGTATTATTGGAAGGGGAAGGCATGTTGTAACTTACTAGGTGTATACCCAGAACACACATCTACCTTTAATGAAGCGTTTCCAGTAGAAAAAAGGAAGAAACAGGACTGGTTTTTGAAATGAATGATTCAGTTAAGGTTCAAGACAAATTACTGGCGGTAAACCTTTACTTTGGTTCAGAGGACTTCTTCCCCTAAACTTGACGAAACGGTTATTCTAACAAGACTTACCTAATTTTATGGCAATTTCTCCTATCGCCCAAGTGGCATTATTACAAACAGAAATATATTCCGGATTCAGATTCTGTCCCAAAATAGGTAAGAAATTTGCTATATGCGGCTGAACGTGTTGAAAGCAAGCTTTCGTCAAATCGCCTAACAAAGCAAATGATGATTGTCTAACTTCAGGCATCGAATCTTGCATACACAAATGTAACAATTGCATTATAGTGCTATTTTCTACTAGCTTTTCTATATGACCGTCCAGGCCTTCTGCTAAACCTGATAGTAGGTCTAATGCAACAATCATGAAATCTTTATCGGGTGCCTCAAACTGGTCGGGATTTTGCGAATTAGCCTGAAAATAAAATGATCTTGTAACCGACCGTCTATAGGAAAAAAATGTTTTTGGTTATTTTCGCAGCATTTTTGCACACTGTCTTTCCACTAGTATCCATTACGGTATAATAACAACTGATTATCTATCTAGTAGTATTTCAAAATTCCCCATATCGACAAATGACCCACAATTCTGAGGATCCGTCAACGCCAGGGAGACAGAGACATAGTTTTTTGTACGCTACGGATTCATTTTGTACAGGGTGGGCCATCAAGTTGAGCGGATTTAAAAAAATCATAGAAAAAACTACAAAGCGTAAGGAAGATAATTTAGATTTTTAATTTGTTTAAAATAACATCATTGAGATGTGAGCCATCCACTCAAATGAAAATGAGCTTTATCAGAAAAGAGAATGCTGTTCCAACTTGGAAAGCGCTCTAACATTGTTTCGGCAAACGCACGCGGTAGATGGTGGTCCTGCGGTTTCAATTCCAGGACTAGTTGTTGACTAAAATACGCCTTACAGATGTTTTTGATATGGCGAGCTCAGCTGATATCTGATTACTGTGGACCGCGCCGTACGGACGTCGCAACTTCGCTTACAGTTTCCTCTGTTCGTATTGACCTTGGACGTCCTGCAGGTTTCTGATTCAGTGTCGAACCGGTAGACTGGAATTTTTTGACCCACGACCTGATGACACTTTCATCAGGACCTTGATTTAGATCATGTAAACTAAACGCAGACAGACGCCGTGCAATAGTGCGCGAATCTCCAATTTTGTAATAAGCCTTAACACAAAACGCACGCTGCTCAGCGGTAAAACGCTCCATGGCGACTAAATTTCCGAGCACCAAGCTATTTATATATATATATAGCAGCCGCGCAGGCAGAAGCTTAAATGCCGGAACACCGCGGCTGCTATGATGATCCCAAAGAAACTGTCTAAGGTTAGTAGAACTGGGAAAAGCTTCCTCTTGTAGATTGTTCCACAATCTCGACACCCTCCGGACAAAGGAGCGGTCGTATCGGCCAGTTCGGAATGTACGAAGTCGACGACACGGTTAGGATGGGACGCCAAAGTCAGGCGGGTCTGTCTGACAGGCACATCGCGCGGCGGCATCATGGAAGAGAGCTCGGAGGAGCAAAGCCCGTTGGTGTAGCGATAGAAAAGAGCTAGATCGCCAACAGCCCGCCGGTGCGAAAGAGTCCCGAGACTGTCTGTTAGAGAAGAGTCATCGATCAGTCGGTCCGCCCTCCTCTGGACAGCATCGAGCATGGATAATGTAGTCGGGGCGGCAGCACCCCAAATGTGTGAGCAATACTCGAGGCTAGGCCTTATCTGGGTCTTGTATAGAGTGAGAAGGTCATACGGAGAAAAGTACTTCTTAGCCCTAAACAAATAGCCTAGCGTTTTCCCAGCAGCTGCAGCTATTGACGAAATGTCTACGTGCCAGATCAGGTCCTCGGTGATCTGGACTCCGACCAGCCGAAAAGAATGGCTCTTTGTCAAAACTCGGCCGTTCATCGAAATTAGATGAGCGCTATTTATCGCCACTACCCGAGTCCCGCTCCCGCGTGCCTGTCACGAGCAATGAGGTTTTGAAATTCTTACGTCTTTCAGGTCCACCCTGTACAACAATAAAGTTGACACCTTATTCCATCTGGGAGATATAAAATTTTCATGATTTTGAAATTATAACCTCAACACTCTGAACCTGAAGCTCGATAAGGGCGCATTCTGGGACTGATGTTAATATGAACGTTTTCTCTTGAAAACACCTATGAAATATTGAACACTTATTAGAAAAACACCCTGTAGATACCATCATCAGGAAGGCCAGATATTATTTAATGTGTAATATTTGAATACTTACCATTTGCAGGCAAAGAGTATGATGTATCAAAGACACACATCTGCAATATACAGGTTCACAGTAAGGCAGGAATCCAGATTGTAAGGCAGTGGCGACACTTGAAAGACACTGAAACAATTTAAAAAATATATGAATAAATAGTGGTACAACTTGAACAAAACAATGTCCTTTTGAATCGACATTGCTAACAAGTAGCAGTATTATGGTTTTGAATATGATCTTAGCTTCTTATTGACCACATTTCTGACACTGACTATTTTGTACTAACTTAGGAAATACTTTTGAGGAAAAATTTCAACAAATGTTACTGGTAATAAGTACAAGTATTCAACATGCTTGCGCAAATAATTCAAGATATAATTACCTCTAGCAGAGGGAACAAATCTTTGTCCTCGTCCTTCAGTACATTCCATTTGTGTATCAACGGCGGCATAAGTAAGTTGATGAAATCTGGTTTATTCAAGTGACTACCAACTGAATCAGCTAAAGTTCCTATAGCATCATACAAAATGAGCAAGTTTTTGTGTTGGTATTTGGAAAAGGCGAATACTAATGTTTCCAAAATGAATCCTAAATATGGCACCAGCTCTGTACAGGCCTCTTCTTCTAATGTTGCAAAAGCTGAGCATGCTGCTTCCTGGACTCTCTTATTTCCGTCTAGTATCCTCTTCAATAGTTCTGTCATCAACGGTTTTAAGTAGGAGTCGTGAGGTTGGGAAACTACCCAATGAGAGTACCTACTCAATGTCCAACAAGTTATTGCTCTAACCAAGGCTTTCTTATCATTTAAACAATTAATTAGGTAAGGAATTAATTCTGGTAAATGGCTAATCATACCAGTCATACAACCTTCTGCAATAGCACCTAAAAACAATTTTCTACCATAAGTTCTACGAACCCTGTCTCCTTGAAGTTGATCGAACGTCCCCAAAACATGATATTTGTGAATTAATTTGAGGGCTAATTAAAATCTTATTTCAATTATATTTTTTGTTTCTTTAAATGTTTAAGATTCAGAAGAAAAACAGACTAGCAAAGAACACGAGTTATGGTCTCGGAACCAACGCAACTCCATTATTTGGAGTGATAAAGCCAGATTTTAAGTATGCGTTGGTGATAGTAGGAGTTGTGTAATAAGAACTAAGGAAGAAGTGTTTCAGAATGAGTGTGTTAAAAAAAGTTAAGTTTCCGGCTTCTGTTATAATTTGAGGATAGACGTCAGCAAAGTGGAGTGTGACTTTGTGGAAGGTATTATGAATGCTGATAAGTACATTGATGTACTTCAAAATATTACCCCAAATTGAACAAATGTGTTTAAACAATATTGATTGTATCTCCCAACAAAATGGTGCTACTTGGCTAAAAAAGTAAAAGATTCGATGTTAGAAAACAATATTTCAGTTTTAAAATGGACGTACAGTAGTCCAGATCTATCGCCGATTGCATATAATGAAAAAAAAAGCTCCGATCGAATCCCGCAAGAACCGTTCTAAAATTGCGGACCCGTTTCCAAGAAATTTGGAACAGTTTTACACCAGATAACTACCAAACATTAGTTGACACTATGTCAAGACGTATCGAAGCTGTAATCAGTCGAAAAGGCGATGTAAGCGATGGTGATTTGCTGCTATTTGGTTTCGTTGATTTCTATTAATCGGCAGTTTTTTCGAATTTGTAAGATATGTTTTCTTTGTTACAAAAAAATGTGGTATTTTAGGCTAATATTAAATAAAAATATCGTATGTTATCAGAAATACATTTTAGTTTTTAATACGTTTCCTCTAATATGACAAATTTCTTAAAAAACGTAGTTTTGATAGATGGGCAACTTCACTCAGACAGGGCTCTTAAATGGTAACAAGCGTACCCATACAAAAAACAAGCAACCATAAAACGACGATCATACACGTTTTTGCGTATGTAGAGGATGGCACAAAATAAAAGGTATGATTTGAATAATTCCCAACAGGTGCATCTTTCAAAGGAGAAGGGTCTATAAGACCGGTCTTCAGCCTAATAAAATTTCAATAATATTTTTTTTCCATGTATATAAAATAACTGAACGATTTGACAAAAAACGACACTTTAAGAACCTTCCCATGGCCAAGGCAAAGGTCAGTACAAGGTCAGTTTTAGGTGAAATTTCAAAGTATATAATTAACTATCTAGCACCTATCTGACATGCTTGTAGGTTTTATTGGTCCCTGCGACCGAACCTGAAATCAGTTTGTCCATATCAAGTCATTTCAAGGTCAAATTGAGAAAATGCCGGGGAATCAATTCTAATAGATATGTACGTAGGTTTTTGTGAACTACCGAATGTTTACATAGGGTTCGCCAAGAAATTCCGAAATTCCAGATTAGTGTATATAGTGCAAAGTTAGTAGTGGATCAACGGAAGTTAGATGATAGAGGGGCCTCAAAACCTACCGAATTAATGAGCTTGGGCGTTCAACTCGGCATTCCAGCTACGGGATCGTTCAATCTTCGCTCCGACCGAAATTACTAAGTCAGGCAATGGTCCAGCGCGGAATTTGTATCTAACGCTTGGCATCTGAGTAGAATCATCTCATATTCTCCGCGAGATTATGCAGAAATGCATTACTATTATGGTGCTGCCCTAGGAAATGCTCGAGCAGCTGCTCGCATGTATCGGGTGTATGTGGTTAGAAGAGGTGGACCACAACCGGCGGCATATCCCGGCTACTGCGTTTTTCTACGCGTCCATAATGCGTATATGGCACTCATCGTCAGCTAGGAGCGCCGAGGAAACGCCCAGAAGAAATAGAAGATATAATAGAAGCAGCCGAGAGAGATCACTCTATAAGCACCAGAGCCATTGCTCGAAGCAGAAACATATCCTGGGCGACACCATGGAAGAGAGCTCTGAGGAGCAAAGCCCGTTGGCGTAGCTAGATCGCCAACGGCCCGTTGGTACGAAGGTGTCCTCAGATCGTCCATTAGAGAAAAGTTCATTAAATTCCTCTTGCGAAGCAATTTTAGCCCTCAAGATAGTTCCGACACACTCTGATACCTGTCACTGTCACTGGTTGACTGGTGTCCTCTGATCTGTCAGAAGGTTCTGTACGAACAGCCGATTAGCTATCGGCAAACAGTCAGAAACTGTACGAACAGATAACATCTCTCTGATTCTGATTTTGACAATCACCGACAAGTTACCGACTACTGTACGAACAAACCACACGTCTACAATAAATATCAAAAGTGTAGGAGTTAGAATGCCTCCCTGTCGTAAACAGTCTTTTATTTTAAAAGGTTTTGATACCATGTTTTCTTTTCTTATGCAATTGTCTATCTGTATAAAGTGTTTCAATTCCCCTTATTTCTCCATTCGGAGAAGGTTAACCTACCTATTTTCAAAATTGTTTATTGAATTTTCTACGCTAGAGTGTAGATTACCAATAAGTGAGCCTAATCTCTGGTGGTTCCACCAAACTTTCGCACTACTTCGACACGATCTCAATATTGTTCAAGATTTTTGAAATGTCGGAGCAATTTTGCACGTTCTGTTTATCTGGTCAGTGGCGTACCAATCCTTCAGATTAGTATCATTGTTATTTGGCAGAGAGCCAACTCAAATTGGCCTTCCCATTCACAGCATTTAACTACACCTGAGTTTTTTCTTTGGAGATATTTGAATGAATATGTGTTTACGAATCAGCCAAGAAGCTTTGCTTACTTGAAAGATAATAATCGCAACTAAATCGGTCATAACGCTGGAAGCCTAGCGGAAAAACTGTGGTACAAGAAACAGGTATCATGCGTGCCGGATTATCTATTAGTATAGCATATTTTTAAAACAATCATGGACTAAATAAAAGTTGTGCCATCCTGTACATATAAATGGTTTACACAGATTTAATGGAGATGTTGGTGATTATTTTAACATGCTTTGAAGACCTATAATGATAAGAAATATAATATTACTGTATAATGATTGATATTCATTTTACTCCCGCGGGGGCGGCGAAATACAAAATTGCCTAAATCTGGCTAAGATAATATTTGTATTTCACGGAAAATTTGGAGATTATTTCAACATGATCTGAATTCTTACAATAAAAAAGACCTCGTACTTTTTAAATTAATCATAGCCATGAAGAGAATGTTCCAAGGGTGGTGAGGTAGATGCATACCAATGGCAAATCTGGCGAGGTTCATCTTTTTTTCATAGACTTCACGGTAGTCGGTAGTTATTTCAATATTATCCTGATCTATATGACAATATGCAATTCCACATAGAAGTGAGAGGTGCCTCTGCTACTACTACATGAATTCTAATAGTAATGTGGATAAGAAACTTGACTGGACTAAGCATAAGTTCATACAATAGTACTGTAGTTCAGAAATTATTCCAGTTATCTTTGATTTGGTAATGACGTTATGGGTCTACTAATCAGATGCCGAGCGCTGCGCGGGTTCAAATCCTGTCCAAAGAGAATTTTTCTCTTGGCGATGGATGCTGTGATTGTCCGTAGGTGGTAGGTGGTCTCTGACTGTCGAACGCGAAGGTACCACCCGCCGGATCTCGTAGGCAGGGCCACAATGTGTGCATGTTGCATGAACACATGTTTCCTCGCCAGAGTCCGTGTGGCGTTCCACCTTTCTCCTGTATCCCCCTATAGCCCCACGGTACCACATGGGTGTTTAGGCCTTAGGCCTTCCTGGTAGTTGGAGTATAAAAAAAGAGCAGACATCTCACCTAAGGCTAAGATCCCAGATTCTTTAACATCCCATTCTTGATGGAACAAAGTCTCCTTAAGGATGGGTATAAGGATTTCCAGCAAATCATCTCTGAAAACATTAGCAAGTACATCCACGGCAGCAGCACTACATTTTCTCAAATTCCAATCGGAAAGTGAGCCATCATCATCCCCATCATTATAATCATCATCATCTTCTTTGTCGCCATTCTCCCCATTGATGCATGCTCTCAGATTGTGAGTTTTGGCTTTGTGAAAACGCGGCCTGATGTCTTCTTCTTTGTCAGGCACATTGTCATCTTCTTCTACATCACCTACACACAAAAACATTTTGATGAAATAATGAAGCATGCGAAATTAATATTCATACTCCAAAGGCGTTATAAGGATTATTGCAAGTGAGAAAACCTTTTCGTATTCTGATTCACCACTGGTTGTTTGTTGACTGCCAGCCATATAATGATACTGATAATCTGCAGTTCCTGTAAGACAAATAATAAAGTTCATATTCACCTTTCAATAAAATAATGTCGATTTCTGAATATTTCATGCCTCTGACCAACACAGGAATCAGTCGAGCTAAGTGGTTGGTAAGTACATTTCTGCAAATTGGCTGTTCAGCTAATGATAACCAAAATTCACAGGCCTCCAATGCAACTGATTCATCAGGATCTTGAGTTCTTACTAGCATGTATTCTATGATATTATCTATATGAGGTATTAAGCGATCCATTCGTACCTCCAAAAGCATAACTAGTGCTCTACATACATGCTTTCGAACTTCAGAATCTTCATCAGTTGCCACAGAAAAAAGTTTCTACAAAATAAGAAAAAGGAGGAATATAATGTTGCTAAATATTAAACTTACTTATTTCTGGTGTCAGCATTTTGATTTTGTTCATACCAATTTTCTTCTACTGAATATGATACTCAGAAATTAAATACAGGGTGACGGGAAAATAGATGCGGAGCCGGTGGGGGGAGATAGTACAATCCAATCTGAGTCGATTTTACTGGAGGAACTACTGTCCGAAAATTAGCCGTTTTAGAATTACACTAAGTTTTAAGATTTTATAAAATTAACGTCCTTTATACGTTAACCAAGTCATAAAACTTGAAAATTGGGTGTTTCATTTGATTTTTTTTTTGTTTTACAATAAAAATATTCTAAAATACGAAAATTAATACTCAAATGTACATTATTGACGTCATCTCATGCAGTAAGCTTCGATTTTTGTTAAAAAAAGCTTCAGTTTACTAGAAAAAGTCGCATACAAATTTTTCGTACAAAATAATTAGAAAACATCTACATTTCATTACCTTTCAAATGAGGTATAAAAATCACAAATCGATTAAGAATTGGCAAAATATGACTATTATAAAAGGAGGAAGGAAAAAGTAATAAAAATACTACACTTATAAAATCATACCTTAATACAGGATAATTTGTTTGAAAACACATTTTTTTGCTTTTATAATACATTTTCAATATGGCGCCATCTATTTCTAATGCACAAACGTGCTCTTCTTATGACAGCTGATTTTACTACTGCCGAATTCCTAAGAGAGGCTTGAATTTCTTGTGCTGCATGTATTATCCTGTTTCTGAGGTCTTCTATTGTGGGTACAGGATTTTGATCAGAGTATTAGTATACTCTGATCAAAACTTTAGTAAGTTTTCATGCGATCCCACACAAAAAAGCCCATAGGTTGAGATCTGGACTGCATGCTGGCCATGGGATTGGTCCGTCTCTACCGATCTGTTCATCAGCCATTGTTCATCGATAGGTAGATCAACGAACAATCAAGTCACACAGCAGCCAAGTCGTAAGGAATCACAGAAAACAGGATACAGTCTGAGTCGTCAGGAAAAGAATCACACATGGAAGTCCAACAAGAGCCAAGTCGTTAGAAATACCAAAACAGCGAGCAAACAGACACATCCGAATGCAACAAATCGCAAGAGCAGATTGAAGCGAGGGAGGGAGAGGGGTGACTAGTCTTACTTATCACACTATTCCAGTGGAAAAGTCCGATGTTCGCGGCTCTATCTGTTTCTTTCACTCATATCTTTGTCATTTCTAAACCAGTTTGTGACTTTGATACCTCATTTGAAAGGTAATGAAACATATTTTAAAATTGTTTTACATGAAAAATTTGTAGGTGATTGTTTCTAGTAAATAGTTTTTGAGATGAATTTTTTTTAACAAAAATCGAACTATTTTGAAGCTTACTGCATGAGATAACGTCAATAATGTACATTTGAGTATCAATTTTCGTATTTTAGAATATTTTTATTGTAAAACCAAAAAAAAATCAAATGAAACACCCAATTCTCAAGTTTTATGACTTGGTTAACGTATAAAGGACGTTAATTTTATAAAATCTTAAAGATTAATATAATTCGAAAACGGCTAATTTTCAGACAGTAGTTCCTATAGTAAAATCAACTCAGATTGGCTTGTACAATCTCACCACCGGCTCCCCATCTATTTTCCCATCACCCTGTATACATTATGAATACATATCATACCAATAAGTTACTGTAACACTTTAATATAGTGTTCTGTTTATTATTCACAACTGATTGTAACTGACAAAGTGACTGACAAATGAAAATTATATAAATGCTTACCTGTATGAACGAGTCAATGTGATACATTAATGCTTCAGAACGCTGTATAATAAACTGATTGACACAACCTATTGCATAGGATCTAATTTTCGGACTTGAATGGTTGAAGAATTGTAAAAATTTGGGGATAAGGATATTCAATGGTCTATTGGTAGTATCTGCATCCAAAGCTTCAGCAGAATCTTCACAAATCTTTTGTAAGGCTCCAAAAGCACCCTCACAAATATTATAATCTGTGGAATCCAGCATGTTACACAGAGCAGGTAGCAACTCAGGCCATGATGAAAGGTCACCCTTACTAGCTACAGTTGTTATTAAAATCCCTACAGTCGCTCGTATTAGTGGTGAAGGGTCTCCAACAGCTTGTAAGCATTCAGTCTTTATAAAATTGGTAACATTAGGTAATAAGCTATTGTAATGTGTCCTCACATTATTCTTCAGGATCAAACCACTTAGAGATCTTGTTGGTTCATCTTCAGTAGTTAGTTTTGTCAAAACAAACATCAAGTAATTGTTGAAGTCTGGATACTTATTCAGCTCTTCTAATTTCTAAGTGTGGTTATTAAGGAAAACATACTAAGGTGCATTAAAATCGGATTAGATTGATTTAGCCAGATGTGAACAGCATCTAGAAACTCAAACAAATGTGTGAAGAATAATGGACTAATAGCTTGTTAAGATCTTTAGTCTGACTTAACTGACTAACTGGCTTAAATTTTCTACAAATTGGTAGAACAAATATCTTCAAGGAATTTTGCTATTATTTAAGCACATAATATTGATATTATAGACATCTAAAATTTAACTTATTTAACAGTCAAACCATTATTTGTGGATCATAGACTTGAAAATAAGCAACACTGTCAAATAGAATAGGAAGAGTAATCTGATTTCAAGGCAATGGGTTTTACTACAATTTTCACTTGCCATACTTTACAGGCTAACTTCTACTATAGACTGAGCAAATTTAGAATAACAATATGCATCAAACTTGAGCAATGCTTTGAGATTACTAGCTTTATATCAGAATTTCACAAGGTAACCTGTGAAAATGGTTTTTACGAATAGATTTCACAACTACTTAACACAATATCATGTCCCGCACTCAAAACAAATGCACTATAATTAGACTACTATGCATCACTTCTCCATCAAAAGGATACTTGCTGAACGGCCCTCTGAGTAGCTGTATCTGGAGACTGCGATTCCCTTAATAATGTTAAAATTTCTCTTAGACCATCTTCTTGCGGTGTCCACTCCATTTTCATTTCTTATAAACAGATGCGGCCCCTTGCTCCTTGCTAAACATAAAATGCGACGTTTCGAACACAGCTTCACAAAATTGAACTAATACGATGGATGTAGCAGAAAATTACTAGTTTTGCAAATATTTTCAACCTCTCTAGTCTATGGGAGGAACTTTTCCACCAACTTGTTCCTAGGAACCTACGGTCCTCGTTGATTACAACGGAAGTTCGTTGAGACAGTGACATATCATGACTATCGAATTCTCGTTACGTAACGATGAAGTGGTTACAGTCAGAGTCAGTCGCTCCATAAATATATTTCAATTATTAGATCAAGTATGTTATAGAATACATTCAACTACCAGCTATGCAATTTTCATTGTATTAGAGTTTTTAGAGCAACAAGAATGACGAATCGTTATGACTTCCGTTACGTTGGCACAAAGAGAGTTTTTATGAACACAAGAGATTCGCGAGATCCCGTAGTGAACCGGAGCGGGAACAGATGGAATTTCCCCTTCCTCTCGAAGTTCTGACAGTTTCAAGTTACACCGGGAGTGGTTAGATGGCGCATGTTGCCCAAAATGTTTGCTTTGAGTTCCTTGATAAACTCAGCTGCCTTGTTTGAATCTGAAATAAAAAGACCGATCGTTTTTTGTGCAATATACATATATATCAATAAAATCAATCATTTGATATGACAAGTGCGGTTCATATATCTTCGATGACCTTCTCCCTCGTCATTTAAAATCAGGTGGACGTGTTCCTCCATTTATTATTTAATACTTTAACTCAATTTTCGGCACTGCGAAGACAAATTTTCAATTGAGATGCCTATTTTTTAAATGAATTGACATAAGACCTGTCACCCGCTAGTAACTCACAGACGTTAGGCGGGTACCCGTACCACGTGATTCTTTGACATTCGGACGACGTCACATCCGTCTTCCCCTATTCCCGTTCTTCGCGAAAATTTGAGTATCGGTTCCCGGTAGTGCACTGTGCTACACCGTGGACTCACGAAAAAATCCTTAAAGTGAAAAGTGGTAATTTGACAATACTGACATGACAGGTTACTTATGTTTTCTTGATTTAATCGACCCAAAATTTTAAAACCTGATGAAAATTTCCCATGGAAAAGTTTTGATAATGTGTTAAACCTGTCAATAAATAAACAGATCTGGAATTAACTAATGAATCACAGAACGACAAATGACTACAAAACTATCAGAACTTCGATAAAAATCAACCTTATTTGCCACATGCATACATGAAAAAAATCATGACAATTTAGTTAATTCAGAACACTGCTTCTTTCTTCCATTTATTTTGATCTGTGATCTAAATCTTATATTTCTATCATCTGTTAACCAGTATGTTCTTATAAAATAACATTATTTTCGTCGCACTTTCCCAGTTTTACGATACCATACTCGACAACAATAAGCATTTTTTCGGGAGTCCATGGTGTAAAACAGTGCAGTAGGTACCGGGAACCGATACTCAAATTTTCGCGAAGATCGGGATTAGAGGAAGACGGATGTGACATCATCCAAATGTCAAAAAATCACGTGGTATAGGTAACCGCCTAAATATACTCTACTAGAATATCCGTAGCTAAATTGTTCTCGAAATTGTTGCACAATACTTAAAAATATGCGAATGAAGATTGGAAATCTGCCGCCTTAACATTCTAAATGACTCCGTCGTTACCCCGGGATATACATACGATTTGAAAGTTGATCTTGTCATCTGCATTGCGGCATTGCCAGCTCATCGGACGATTTTGCTACCTCTGCTATCATAAATTCTTTGGACCTTTTGTTCGAGGCCTTGCTAATAGCTTTGAGATTTTTCAGAAATGAATGAAAGTACACAAGAATACTGACAAGAACGTTGGATTAGTGCACGTTTCTGTAAATTTCTTTTTATAATAATGTATTACAGGCTGGCCAAGATAAGGATCAGCTCAGTAATCACATAATCTTACATTTGTTTGCAACGCCTACTCAAATATAAAGAAAAGTAGGAAAAAATACGTTCCTTTTTAACTAAAAAATAAATGTAACGCGATACATCGTTGAAGTCGTAGAAAAAGCTGCTATTAGATACAGTGTAGCACTTTTTTAAAAACACCACCATGTAGTGTCTGAATAGTGCCATTAGTTTCTTGACATTTCTTAAAATAAAGTCAGACAAAAATAAAAACGATTAGGCCAAATTTCAGTTTTTCCCAAATACCTCAGTATATAACTAATTTCTCAGTGCAATTTCATGGGATGTCAACCCTTACACACAAGTAGATGAGTATGCAAGGCTCACCTAGTTTCCTACACAGATATCCTGTTTTCCTCAGAAGAGTTGGAAGAAGACCTAATTTCCATTTTGGCGACACTTGGCATCCACGTCACAACACTAAAACACCAAAGCAATAGTGAGAAACAATCGAGAACCCTATAGTGAACACCACTGAAAAGAAGTAGCTAAACCGAATAGAGCTCTGTACGGAGCTGTGAACGCGTAGACATTCTGCTGCGCCGACGGTTGCCGAGAGACTGAAGCATGCGAGTGCTGTACCTTGCTGCGGCGATACGGTACGGCCGGGTAGTACATACCACGCCATTTCCAGCTCCCACTCTGCGCGTCTGCTACCGGTCAACGTAAACATCGAGTCGTTTCGGGACTCTCACGCTTCAGTCTGCGCGATTGGAAATAACGAAGATCAAAGATAATAATGAAGCAGCAAAATAAGACAACTAAACATTTTATTGATTGGGTGTTTACATGTAGATGAATATACTGCAGCTTGTGAGATGGATACATCTGTTACCATAAAAGTTTTCTAACAGTTGATATTTGGAAGTTGTAGATGTTCTGAATATTCTAATGAGTTTAATCTAGGGTTTATTTTTAGCAAATTAGTTCCGTACTATTTCAAATTGATACTTTAAATTTTAGGAATTACACCATAGCAACTTGCTCGTTATATATCGAAAATTCGGGAGTCTAGCGTCATCCGCAGTTGTCAAGAAAGTAAGATTTTATGACATATGTCACCTCATTGACGTTTCTTATTAGCCTGTATGAGCCTGTTTTGTGACCTGCATTAGAACTCGTACAGGGTTGCCATATCAGGAAATTTTTAAGGTATTTTATTCCATTTTTAAATACACAAAACTGTACACTCTTGAATAACAATGTTATCTTTCTGTAGCTTTTTCTTCTCTCATGGTCGCACTCGCACTTATGTCCATAAAACACCTACAATACCAATTGTAAGTTGGTAGATCTGTATCCATAGTCTTAAAACAGTAAAATACGGAATAGTAGCATGTAAATCGGCCAGTTGATCTAGCTATTTTTGTCTCATACATGTTTCATGAGAAAGAACTGTATACTAGATGATGACTGGTCTTCTCGGCACTGCGATTCTACAATCTCAAATGGCGAATGAATTCCCCTACGTAAGGCCCAAAAATCTAATCAACTAGAATACAACTTACAGGTTTTACGACTAACTTGTTTTTAAAAAGCTATAAATCATACGTTCCGCGGATAGAAAGCTATCTCCCCGCTCTTTGAACCAAACCTACCAGTACCCACTAACGTACTGTACTAGTCTGCTCTGTAACTTCTGCATATGCAACAATAGTCACTTATGCTATTGCAGCTACTGATAACACCTGAATCAGCATGATGACGCCGAGGCTCAGCTGACTTGTTACTCAGCGGTGTAGGCTGAGGGTTATTTGCCTAAAAATTAGGGAAGGCAGAAAATCGATTGTCTTGGGGGTGGTGATGGATGGATATCAGCCGTATGAGGGTAGGCGATGGCCAAAACATGAAATGACAAATGCATAAAATAACAAGATACAAAAATCAAAGGCAACAGAACCCTAGATCACTTCGGGACCCCGAATAATGGTTATAACCAGTCATAATTTCAAAACTCAACATCAATTGTCTCCACGTCTCCTGGTACAGATTCTCCTGTCCTGATAGTTAAAACTGCTGCAGGCCTTGATCCAGTTTTGTTCTTTGTTTTATGTTCTGTGGTAGAAAAGTCAAAACGCTAATCACAAACACGATAATTACAGATTGCCCGCTTGACTTTGTTTTTAATGATGAATAAAGCTGAAATATTCCTTCGTTTTCGTTTTTTTCCATTGCATGATAGTTTATTGCCTTATTATTGTTCAGATTTAATTATTTGTCTTCAAATATGAATAATTGTCAATGGATTGTCCCATAAACAATAAGCGGCAATGCTGCCAAATCAGAAAATGTCTGTCCAAAATTTTTGGCATGACGCGGACGACAGTGCATACACGTTTTGTGACTACACGTGTCTCCATTATTGTCAAGTAAACGTCAAGTTCGGTCAAATATCTCTAGACTAGTCAGCTGGCGTGGCCGGAGCTAGTCTCAAATCCCTAGATGTTTTGTGTAGCTATAGCTAGTTTTATTTTAGGCAGTTCTTCAATATTTATGAAATTCAAGTGAATATGGCTACAAAGGGGTTGTATTATACCCCTCCAGGAACTGATGGGTTAGATCATGCCTATAGACAACGTGTAGCAGGCCATTATCAAACAAGGTAAAATTTTAACCTAAAGTATGGTGATACCCTGGCCAATACCTTTGAGAAAATGCCAAATGCCCGGATTATTGATTATTTATTTTAACCAACCTGTTTCAGTGCTTTAAATAAATCAAGACTTAAATACTGCATATTCTTCCACTATCTCCTATTTTTTGCTATGCTAGCAAAACTTTCTGCAGATATACTAGACAAATTAGACATATTTATATTAGAAATCGAAGAACTTGCCATTCCTAAGGTAGGTAGTCAAAAATTAACAATAATAATTAGATCTTTTTGGAAGCCTGAATAACACTGACTAGTTGTCATACTGACAGATGCTAAACATAAAGTCCTCTGACTTCAAAATATTCATATTATAACCAGCATTATATTTATATTTGCTCAACATGTTGACTGCCATGGCACTTTCAAGAATTACAGTCCCAGAAGCATATTATTAAAAGCATTGATTATAGAACAATTTGTTTTTTGAATATACAGTAAATTTATTTAGTTAATTTTTTGATAAATTTTCTGTTCATTCATACCAACCCTGATTTTTCTGTCTCTTCCCAGATGCCAAATATTCATGTTCTTCTACAATTGTTGTTTTAGCTGTACAAAATTGATGTGTAAAGAAGCTATGAGATTACTTGTAGTTAGGGTCTTGGGAAGGTCAACAACCTATGATGTATCTTATAGTTGGCAGTCAACCTCTTAATACAAATATTCAATGAACTTTTCAAATTAACTTTTGATACACATTTTCAGCTCTAGGACAACTGCAATATTTTTCTCAATGACCCTGTATATGTATATACCGCTTTTATAACTGTCTGAAATAATCATAGTTAAGTATTATATTTCATTTCAGCCCTTATGGTGGGAATATATATGGTGCATTAGTCTACTTTTGTCATTTTTGGGATTAGATGCCATCAAACGCAATAAAATTGCACCACTCAGAAGCTACATGCTTGGACTTATACTTTTTGGACTTCTCCCATTGTTTTATGCTATTCTTTATTATTTCTCTGATGTCTGGACATACCTAAGATTTGAAGATGAGGAGGAATTATCCCAAATCCACATATGGCAGGTAAAATAATTTAAAAAATGCTAAACTATTGCAAAGCCCTAATTTGGAGTATGAAGATGTCACTTTTGGAGCCTCCCATCAACTGATTTGCTGATGAAACAGTTTTTGGTCAAGATTGCAGATACTCAAAATTTATTGGAATTCTTAAAAATTTCTCAAAGCAAAACTTTTATTTTCATTATCTGTACTTGAATGAAGCTGTCTCCTGGAGTAATTCAGGATGCTGGTTTTGTATATGACTATCAAAGGATGCTAAAGTGTCACAAATGATTATTTGCAGTAGGAAAATGCAACTTTTAGAGATTTCCTTTGCTGTAATCTAAAAACTCATTGTAAAAATACAATTTTGCTCATACATTTGATTACCCATTTTTCATCTTTCAGGGCTACCCATATGGATTGCTGTGGTATGCATTTATACTTTTGGCACTCCAAGTTCATGCATTCTCTTTATACTTTGCATGGAACCTAATAACAGCTTGGAGATCTAGGGGAACTAAAAAATATGAATAGTATGGCAAATCTTTATAGTTACTTTATGTGAGAAATTTAATTGTTGTTTTTATCATACATTATACACAATTGATTGATTTTACTGTTAAAAATTGTGGTGTTTGTCAAAAAGGTCCCCTCCCCTACTTATTTGTTGAATGAATCAAGTTAGAAAACTGAAATTCCACCAGTGGCAGTTGAAAATTTCAAGATGGTGGCTGCACACACCATTTAATAACTTTTTTTAAATGTAATGGGGGTTGTATGATAACTCTTTTTGAATCTCCTTATGAGTATTTTATTACTCAAAATTTATGACTACACTTCATCAGTTCATAAAGGATTTAATTCAGCACAAGTTACACCCTCCACAAAAAAATTAAGAACATGTACAACATAGAAATTGAGTGGGTCAAGTCAGTCAAGCAGATCTGTACAATTAGTGCAGAGACGTTATTTCGCTGCCCTACCTGTAGTTGCCCTTCATCTGGCAACGTGGACCCTTTCGATATCGTCTGGAGCGGCAACGTTTACGCTCTACTGCAGTACGAGCAGAACAGTCAACCAGACCGGTACGCCGAGCGGTGAGCCCAGATGCCAGAATGAGATACATAACGAAAAAATATCTGTCATTTTAAGTTTTAAAGACAAATGAACGTGGAAACCTATGATGTCTAAAATATGTTTCGTGGGTTTGAGAGCATATAAATATACTATAAACAAATTGAGATATTTCCTTCCCAACCCCTTACAACCCCCAGCAAAATGTTTTGAACATGTTCAGGAGCTTCTGGAACGTCAAAAATAGATAGATTTTTGTTTTTTTGAGTTTTTATTAACACTGAACCGATTCTGAAAGACTATAAAGCTTTTTCGTCCCTGGCATAGTAGTGGTCTTGTTTAAAAATGTCATCCAAATCCAAGCGGTACTTCCCAAGTTATAGGTGGTTATAAGAATAGCCGACTGACAGAAATGATTTTCCATGATGTACATATCGTAAACATCTCATTTCCGAAATGTTTCTGAATTACAATACTTCCTCGCAGTGTAGAAGGAAGTAAAGTGTTTTAAGATGGCTGTCATTTTTACGTTGAAACATAGTGTTCATGCATCAATTTCTTTACCCCAAATTTCAATTTTCTAACTTGACCCGTTCAAAAAATACTTTGAGAAGAACCTTTTGAAAAGCACTGTATGTTGAGCTATTATGCATATAAGTACAGATAGGAAAGGCATTATACATTTTAGAATGTGGCAATATTTCTAGGTTAGAAAGTACATTCAAATATATTATAAATGTAGGCCCTAAAATGTCTAATTACCAAAATACAGAGTGCTGTAAATTTTCATGCCACTGATGAGGCTGAATAAGGACAAAACATGAATATTGTCCAAATAATACTGTGGTAAGTTAGGATTATTCTTCCACTTTACTACATACAATTTTCAATGCCAAACTTTACTTATCTCAGCAAGTGTTCAAAGTAGAACGGGTTGGAGGTTTTTTTATGTGGATTCTATCTAAAATATTCAGAGACAGATTATAACAAGATCTCTCTCTTTGGGGACAGAACACTGATGCTCTTAAATTTTCAATCACCAACATTCCCTTTCTCCAGAAGCACTTAGGCCGCCTCCGCCACCACGTCTTCTGCTCTCCAGCACAGGCCACGCCCCCCGCTTTCCAATTAAGTATTTTATATAAATTTGGAACATAACATGTCCTGTAACCGATTTAGCACAAGACGTGCTCAAAATTTCACTTTGGATCAGCTCATCCCTTATGTTATCCTGATCTGGATTTTTTGTGGATTTCCTATGAACCAGTCTGGGTAGGTATAATTTTGATTTGCGACTTTCAGGAATAGTGTAATTATCTCAGGCTCGAATATTTTTGTACGTATTGGCTATGATGTAAGTACTACATAATTCAAAATTTCAAGTCAATATCTCCCTGAAGATATTTTTTTCGAAATTACCATATAATTTATGTATCTCGGTAAGGGGAAATTTTAGGACCTATATTTATATGAATTTAACGAGTTATTTTTTGATGCCCAAGATATATTGCCACGTTTTTCAAAGAACACCTTATATATTTTGAGCAATACAGGTTATAGCTGCAGATTTAAACATTCATCAATTGAAGGGTACAGGGGAAAAATGAATGTCACAAAAAGTTAGTTTCGAGAAAAGTGAATGTAAAAGTTTGAAGACTCCTAGACTCGTTGTACAGGGTGGGCCAAAGATCTGACGGAATACCATAGATTCCTTATTATAAGAAATTGAAAAAAACTTAAATTATAAATAAAAAAACATTTTCTGATATACAGGGTAGCCCAAAGTGAAACCAGATCAAACATTTTTTAATGGAAATCATTTTTATTTTTGTATTTTGAGATTCTCCTTATGATTTTAAGCACTTTTTGGGTTAGCGTCCATGCCTGAATTCAACTTTGAGATATTGAGACTAGAAATGAGCTTTTCGTCATATGCGACACCCTGTAAAATCTGATGGTTGATTTGACCAGCAAAATGCCTATCTTGGGTTTTACGATCTGTTCTAATATGAGAACTACCTTAACAAGAAATTTATTACACCGAGCCTTGAACATAATAAATTTTCTAAATTCAACAGCTCAAACACAGAAGTATTTTTTTAATTGGTCCAGGAAAAAATGAGCCAAAAAAAATCTTTATTCAAAAGAAAATAGCACAAACAAAACAATCTTTAATGGTAACTGCTTAAAAATGGTTACTTAACGTTTATTTCTTTCGTCGCAGATTGGTGTTTGGTAAATTGTTTCAGTGATGATCAGTGTGACATTCATGTGTTTCCCTGCACTGCTAGTTTTCAATTGGGTAAAATTGCGAAATGTCATTGTTTTTGCGTGTTTCATCTTTTTCCTCCTGTGCCCTTCACTGCAAATTATTTACATGAGCCTCCATTCGATTATACCATATCCAAAATAGCGCCCAGCTAACATTTTAGACTTTTTAGCTATCTCTTTTTACAATAAATTCAACTTGCAGACTTGACCCATTCAAAAATTAAATGTAATGCGGGAGGGAGATTTTGAGAAAATCACTGAGCTGAAAATATTTCTTTATTATTGAATGTTTGCCAGTGAAGATCTATAACTGCACTACAATCTGTGATGCCTGTTGTTTATTTTTATTTATTGTAATTTATGTAGAGGTATCTATTTAAATGACTTTTGTCTTCTGTCCTTTTGGCAGAGCGGCAGAGTCCCATTTTACTTGAAAAATAGCATTGGTGTGTGTTCATTTATTTTTGACCAACATATTGTTATACACTTTCTCCTGTGCATATTTTTTGTATGCAGGTTTTTTGTGTACTAAAAATATATCTTTTGGAAGTTTAAATAAATTATATATTTTTTAATTTGTTTTATTTTTGCAATACCCGGTTGTCGTGGCCGACTTTTTTTACTTAATTTTTGACTTGACAACATGGTGAGTTGAGTTCAAATATATTCGCACATCTAACCGCCGACGCCTATGTACGTGCTTTGAGAAAAAATACAAAACTTGTGAACTGAACCGTGTATTAAACCCCAAAACCTCAAACACCGGTCATTTTCTCACATATAGATTTTCTTGAAAATATTGCCTAAAATCCAGAAATTTTGGAAATTTAAACAATTGTCTGATAGATGGAGCTGTTTTCGCGGTTAAGGCTATATTCTTCACACTTGAATTATCTTGGGGAATAGGTAAGATTCCAAATAGGTTATAACCAATTTTTACGGTCGGCTCTTGGACCATTATTGGTTTACAAAAACAGACGGTGTTGTCAAGCTGCCATAAAATATTTATAAAACGCTAAATTTATACTAAATAGGCTGGAGTTCAGCTCTTTTCACGATGGTTAGGTCAAAAAGTCATACAGAATAAATAAACATCGTAATGTCATGCCAAATAGACCGACGATTGGTCAAATGAGTATGAGATTATAAAACTTTTTAATTCCAAGCTGACGTATTTTTATTAGTAAACAAAGTCCTGTAGTATTCCGTGAAGAGCCCTAAAACTGTGGTTTATAACTTTATTGATGAAAAATATATTTCGTAGGTTGCAAATGAACGATAAATATCGCGCCGCGACCAGTATAGACCGAGCGAAATGTTTTTATCAACGTTATCTCAATATTGATTTGAAAGTAATAGTTTTTTGGTTCAAGACATAATATGTGGAAGAGATTGTGGAGTACATGATCTGAATAGAAATTGGGGTAGAAGTACGAGAAATACAGAATGTATCCAGAAAAATTTTTGGAGTATACCAGAATGAGTGTCGAAACCTTCGATTCAATTCTAATTAATATAACTGGTGCGCCATCTTTTATGTCGGTATTGAAACATCGAATGACTTTGATATTAACCAACTAAACCAACCGAGTGATTTGGTTATACGTGTTTCTGAAAACGTCAATTTACTACAATTTTAGTCATGAATCGCTTTACACCGAAACAACGCGCCGAAATGGTCACAGTGTATATTGAAAATCCTCGTTCAGTTGTGTTAACGCAACGTACATATCGTCGAAAATATCGTGGCAAACAGGCACCGTCTGACAACACTATCCGTCGTTTAGTTTCGAATTTTCTTGAGTACGGCACAGTGGGAGATCGTCAACATAAGTTCATCAACGACCAAGACGTTCCAATGAATTAGTTGAAGCGGTCAGAGACAGCGTTGCCCAGAACCCAAAAGTGTCGTATTGTCACCGCGCTCAGCATTTTGGCATCAGTGGAACCACGTTGCGGCGCATTTTGAAGGATGGTTTGCATTTGTTTCCTTATAAGGTGCAGTTAACACAAAAAATATTGCCAACTGACCGTCCACGTCGCTTGGAATACGCCCAAACAATCGCTCGCAAAGACGAGGCCCATTTCACGCTCTCTAGCGGCGTTAATAAGCAAAATTGCCGCATTTGGGGGGCGGAAATCCACATGAGATCCACAAAATGCCGTTGCATGACCGGAAAGTGACTGTTTGGGTCGGCGTTTGCGCCAAAACCATCATTGGGCCATTTTTCTTCAACGAAAACGAAACAGTCGAAATCGATCTATGTTGGCTCATTATGTCTGCCCACAAATGCGTGAAAAAGGTCTTGATGGTTACTGGTTTCAACAAGACGGGGCGCCATGCCACACTGCAAATGAAACAATACAGTTTCTGCAACGAAAATTCCCTGGACGTCTGATGTCAAAAAGAGGTGACATTGACTGGCCACCCAGGTCTCCAGATTTGACCTCCACGGACTTCTTGTGGGGTTATTTGAAAAGTCAAGTTGTACGCCAGCGAGCCCCAGACCACTGAAGAATTCAAGGCAAACATTCGTACCGCAATCGCCGCTATACCACCAAGAGATGCTCGAAAAAGTAATGGAAAACGTAGCAAAACGGGCACATTTTGTTTTGGCCAATAAAGGTGGCTACTTGATAGATGTTGTGTTCAAAAACTAGTCAAAATAAATTGTAAAGGACCATATTTAATAAAAATACCCGATATATAGAAATCAGTTTATCGTTTTCAAAGTTATTTCATGTTTACATACCGACCTAAAAGATGGCCCAGCCTGTACAACCAGAATTTGGAAAAGTCAATGCAGATAGAAAATTGTTTTTGACATTAAATATAAAGGATGACATTTAATTAGTTGAGCATATTATGGGGAATGATAGAACCCCATCAATACGAACAACTTTCCCCAAAAAACATATAGTCGCAAACGGAATTTTTTCATAACTAAATTTTTTCGGAACTATCATTGTCCAAAATATGGTTAGCTTATTAAATGTTACCCTGTATGTTAATATTTCATGAAATTAAAATACTTTACAATAAGTTATTTATTTGAGTGCTCTGGGTGGCCAGAGTTCCAAATAGCAAGTATTTCAGTAATAAAAGCCTGGTGTCCATTTTTCGAGGCGAAGAAAACTAAACTCCGTGGCTCGCGCCATACGGATTCATGCCTTTGTTTCACTCACCCGCCGCGCCGCCAGTCGCACACGCGGTTCGCTCGGTGCATTTCCCCGTCGCTTCGCCATTCGCCGTTGCGCCTGGCTTGATAAGTACATTTCTATGCGTTTATTTCACTCGCTGGACGCTTCGCCGTTCGCACAACGCGAATATTCGCTGTGGCGAATGTCCTGTGGCCAGGCCGTAAATTCTGGTTTCAGCGGCCACCAGTGGTGAATTGTTTTCTTGAGATAAATGCAGGTTTTTGAATCTGATTTAAACTTTTGTTAGCTTTCAGTTCAAAACTTGTCTTTTTCGCGGCGTCAGTTCCTCGGAGATCTGTGACGAAACTCTTAACGAATAAATGTTCATCTGTTTTTTATGTATCCATCAGTTTTCGTTCTGACTGTTTTAGGACAGGCAATATGTTATACTTCCTGTGAGTAGATATAGCCTGGAGTACTTTGCATCTGGTAAGCTAGCAGCCCAGCTCTTTAGAATTTCCATGGTTTTCTAATAAAAGCTTGTTGATTTTATTCCCTGAAAAAGCGGCTAGAGTATGGCCAGTTTGGTATTGTAGCTTAGTCATGAAATTGTCTTGTAAGCTTTTTACATCTAGACAAGATGATACTTCCTGGGGATTTCATTACTGGACAATTTTCAAAGAGGATATTTTTCCTTTATTTTCTTCCTAGACTTCCTGTCTACACTTTTGCAAAAAGGCATTCCAACGCACAGCTAACTCTGTGTGTAGTGGTTCTGACGCCATGTTTTTTTTGTGATGGTTTCCCAAGAACTCAAAGTTACATGATGGCTCATTAGTTTCAGGCATAGTGTTAGCTGTGGATGTTGGCAATGGATGTATTTCGGCCACGATAGTTATTTGGTTTTCCCTTTCAGACTCATACGAATTTGAACACCAGACGTCGTGTGTTTACATTTCTTGTATAACGACAAAAAACAGAATGGAATATAACGATTACACATACAACACATTCCATTACACCATATTGATATAATTACTTACTTTGGTTTTAATAATAGTGGAACTACTGACGCTATCGCTTGAAGAGGCTGCTTTTGTTCTTGGGCCGTTTTAATTCACACATCTGCTCATACTTCCTTCCCCGCTTATTCTTTTTCGGGTTACTGTATCATTACTATATTGCCGTTTCGGCATTCCGCAATTAGCTCACTATGTAATTCACAGAAAATACACGTCTTCACCCGGCAGGTGCAAAGTGACGACTGGTCGGTCCAAGGAATGTGCTGTGTCTTTTAATTTTTTGCTTCCAAAGTACCGGCAGGTACGAATCATCGACACTACGTGTGCAATTACCGAGCAAGAAAAAGTGAAGTAAAATGAATTCGTACAAAGATGATTATCTGGCAACAACTGGTTTACTTCCGACTATAATGTGAACAGCTGTTTAGACACCATCTTTTTGGAGTCGTCTCTCCCTAATTTTATTCGCCTGGTCTGTATTCGAGTTTTTTATCCTGGAGATGTATTGTTGGACTTGGCCACCCAGACCCTTACTGACCACCCTTACGAAATCCATTTAACTAGTTGAATTTTGTGAGGCATATGGTAAAAAGGGTCTAAAGCGCCATCTAGCTCAATTAAAAAAACATGTTTTTTTTTAAATAATTTCGAGTAGGAATCGACGTATTTTGGAAACAGTGTTCTATGCCACAATGTTTAACTAGCAGGTCGTATGTATATGAAAAACAGTTGGTGGGATTTTAGGATTTTGCAAATAAAATATGAATTATTTGAGAAACATTTATTTAAATAAACACAAATTTTATTTATTACAGGTTGACTAATCAAACACGTAATTGCCAGAAACATAAATAAAAAACGTAGGGATTAACAGATCCAATGTACAAAAGTATAGCGAGGAAAGGTTTAATACAGTGAAATCACTAAAATAATAGTAATATATTATGAATCTGACTATCAAATTCAGCTTGTATCACACTCGAATGCCTTAAGGCCCTTTACAAAAATACATTACCTCCCTATTAGTAAATTTACAAAACTTTGTAAGTAACTCAAGCACTTAACCCACAGTTTGAACAAAATTTCCGGATAAAATACGAAGTAGTTTTTTTACACAGATAAATCTGTACACTTAACATTTAGATTATACTTTTGTATGTACACAAAAACTACTGCCTACCAGTATATATGTGTGTGTATATATTTATATGCAAACATATACAAACGTTTATATACAACAAAAGGAAAAATAACACATCAGTCTTAAACAACATTGAAATAATTAACTTTTAGGCAAAGCCAAAGCCTTCAGAGCATTCGTGGATCGCCTTTAACAAGTAGGCTCGTAACTTATCATAGGTCTCGTAGACAGGTAAGTCCAGCTGATTGAAACTGTAAAAATGAAAAACCAGAAATTAAAATATTATACAGACTTGAGGATGTTCAGAGGACGTCAATTCGATGTACTTTTAAGATTATATGAATGACCGCTGGAACGTATTTGATGATGTAATGGAAACTCTGGCACCACACCTACTGTATCAACCGAAGAAAATGTGCATGGAGTGAGTGATTGCAAATCCTCGGTGTTCTGTACAGAAGCATTCCGGTGCTTTGGGAATCCCTAGGTCAACACTGCATGGCATAATGAAGAAAAAAATGGGGTTTTATCCTCATAAAATGCAATCAGTCCATGCTTTGAAGGAAAGCAATTACGTATCACGGAAATCTTGTGATGTTGAATCTTTTTCCTACGCAGCGCAGATTCGAGAACGTTGTTTTCAGTGACGAGGCCCATTTTCCTTAGATGGTCATGTGAACAAGGAAAATTGCAGATATTGGGCACCAACGAACCCAAAAGAGAAACATCAACAATAGCTACATAGTCCAAAGGTGACTGTTTGGTGCGCCATATCCTCTAGCGGTATTATTGGGCCGTATTTCTTTGAAGATGAAAACGGTGATGCATTGACAGTCAATTCCGAGCAATACAAGGACATGATTGACGCTTTTTTTGCTCCTACTGTATGAACAGAACGTTCATTTAACAGAAACACATGGTTTCAACAGGATGGGGCCACTGTGAAAGCACTTTTTCCTCAAAAAGTTATATCGAAGTTTGGAGACATTCACTGGCCTCCCAGGTCACCCGATCTCACGCCATGCGATTATTTTTTGTGGGGTTATCTAAAGTCAAAAGTGTATACCAATAATTCACGAACACTGGAGAGGCTTAAAGACAACATTTGACGAGAAATAAACAACCAATAATCCACGAACACTGGAGAGGCTTAAAGACACATTCGACGAGAAATAAACAACCAATAATCCACGAACACTGGAGAGGCTTAAAGACAACATTCGACGAGAATTAAACAACATCACTCCGCAACTCTGCAAGAGAGTGTTTCAGAATTTGCGCGCGATTAGAAGAGTGTTTCCGAAGGGACGGCAAACATTTGGTCTGGATATTTAAGAAATAAAACCCGCCAAATAAACGAATATGTTGATAGTAATAAATATTTTCATTATGCTTCTTTTTTTTTTTCTTGAATTAAAAAATGAACTTTCCCACTGGACGGCCGTTGTATAAGAGTTGGAGTACGCAGCTAGGCCCTCACAAATGAAAATGAAAAGGTTTAAGGATAAAAAGATAAATTTTATTTTTAAAGAAACATCTCGTGCAATATGTGCATGGTTTAAAAAAAGTAATCCTAGTAGTTTTCCATATCCATATGAATTCTCAAATCATCGTGGAAGACTGTATCAATTGTTAAGACATTGACATCCAAACAGAAAGAAAAATATCGAGCATAGTAGACATTATTTGTGGAACTTCCACCTAAATTTTTTTCTGTTCTGAGCTGGGTACGCCCTTGTTTATTGATTTTCAAAAAGTCTGTTAGTTATCAATGAGAGAAATCTTTGAAAATTTGAGGTTTTTTGAGCTATATTTTGTGAAAACTTACCAAGTGTGGGCAGATGGTAGCCGATCGGTGGAACGATCGTCTCGGTGAATTTGGAATTTTTGCACTCCATTCATGCCTTCTAGAGCTCCAAACCCTTGAAGGGGTACTTTAGATGTTCCTGTTACAAACTGTAAGAACTTGGCTCGTTCTGCTTGATCAAATGATCTTAAAGCTCTCCAGAACCATTGGATCTGAAAAAAAAATCGATCTCAATCTAATGATACATTTCAGAAAGTATAAAACTAGAGACAAAGTAGGGAATAATTCATTCAATAGAGGAGTTAGGTTTCCATCCAAATATAAAAATATTTTTTCAAATTTGTATTTTGTTTTGAATCACCACACCTCATGTGAGAAAATATATCTGGACATAACGGGAAATATTCCATCACACAATAATGCTTTCGGAACACTGTTAGTGGAAGATCATGCACAAAGCAAACAAAAAACTTACCTGTAGTGAATTAGTCTGGTACTTGTGGTATTCTGTGTTAGCCTTGAGGTCGTCTATATCAACATTTGGTAATCCAGATATCAGTAACTCCAATTCTTGCTCATTGAATATGGAGATTAGGCGCATAGGAATAATATCGTAAAAGCCTTCTAAGAAAGAGTTCAATCTGAAACAACACATAATTAGTACAACAGGCGAATCGGTGGCTGGATAAGTAAACTCACTGTTGTTTTATAGCTCCGGTCATCTTCATTTGGCAAACCAACCTAACATACTCCATCTTATTCTCTTCTGTGACATTTATATGGCGGCCATTGGGTATCAAATCTCTGGTTTCAGTCACGCCAAACTCGCTAATTTCGGTACTAAATGTTAGATCAAGACCTAAGTTGTTAATGTTATTCTCTATGAGGTAAATTAATCCCCTATAGAAGCTGTAATCTTCACTTTCCATATCAGTGTATTTGACAGGTATGCCTAAGATGTGCTTATAGAAAGATCTTGTGAAGTAGCACTCCAGAAGTTTATTGTCATATATTGCTTTGGCTGAAAAGGAAAACAACATTAGTAGATGCTGACATTATACAGGGTGTCCAAGATAAGGATCCTATGCATGGGGAGCTCAATAACTGTGGGGGTTACAGCTTAGGTTAAATTAGGAAACAGTTGCGATGTAATGATGTGATGCATATTACTTAGTATTATACAGGGTGTTCCTTGATGATATGCGAATATTTAAGGGTGTGAATCTACATGAAAAATTAATGTTAGTTTGCTTTATAAACTATTGTCCAAAAATGTTTCCGTACAAAAACTCGGGGTGTTGAGTTTCAGGAAAAAAATGGAAATAAATATTTTCAGAACCGCTTAAGATATTTCACTGATATTTAGTAAGTAGGATAAGTTAATAAAGTTGCATATTTTTCAATGCAAAAATAATTTTTAGCTTTAACAGTGGCGTGCGTACGGGTATTGACTTCGATATTTTTTAAGAAAAAAAATGGTACGCCAAATAAAAATTATATTTGAATTACCCGTTCAATTTTAAACAAATGATCTTTCTTGAATTGTTTTCATTCGATGCGCCATTTTTGAGTAAAAAAATAAAAACCGTTCTACTGTCTAACTTGCAAAATTACTAATAATTTAATTGGAAAAATTAAACACATTAGGGGTAACAACAGCTGACAACATAAACATAACATTAAAACCAACAAAATGGCCCCCTTCACTTAGTATACATGCTTCCGCCCTCCTTCTCATGGAATTGCGCACTCGTTGAAATATCCTTGGAGTGTTTTTCATTTTATCACAAGCTGCAACTATTCTTTCTCTTAATTCCTCTACAGTGTTAATGGGACTTGTGTACACTAGTGTCTTAAGATAGCCCCACAAAAAGAAATCTAAACCGTTGAAGTCTGGGGACCATGGTGGCCCTTCTTGGGGCCCACCGCGGCCAATCAAACGATTTGGATAAACAGTTCGTAAATAATTACGAACCGCTACACTGAAATGCGCTGGTGCACCATCATGCATGTACCGCATATTGTTTCTTATTACTAACGGAACATTATCAAGCAGCAAAGGCAACTGTTGTTGAAGAAAATTGAGGTAAGTCTGTCCGTCAAGTCGTCCCGGCGAGAAGAATGGGCCAATAAAGTGGTTGCCAATAATTCCTGCCCATACGTTAACCAAAAATTGGTGTTGGAAATGGGTTTCGGTTACGGCATAGGGATTTTCTTCTGCCCACAAATGATTATTGTGGAAATTCTGAATGGCATTTCGAGTTTTTGTAAGGAAACATTTTTGGACCATAGTTTATAAAGCAAACTAACTTTAATTTTTCATATAGATTCACTCCCTTAAATATTCGCATATCATTAAGGAACACCCTGTATAATGATATGATGTGGTAAAATTTTATAAAATGCTGCTCAATCTAGTGAGATAGTGAAACGAATATATTTCTAACATTATTTTTATTTTATTCACAATAGGTACTTAAATAGGTTGACATGATTTTCTAAACATAAATTCAAAACATCACGTAACATTTTTGGTGTAATCATACTAAATGTTCCATTACACATTCTCGTAACTGCTGCTCAGTCTCAAAAGTATGCTGATAAACTTGGTTTCTAATAAAACCCGAAACAAAAAAGTCCAGGAGTTAAGCCGGGGAACACACTGGTCAGGGCACTTCACTGGAGGTTCAAATCCACCTTCAGGTAAATCGCTGAGAAAGATACTCTCAAACTTGTCTAGTAATCCAGTCATCTTAGTCACAATTAGGTGAGAATCGGGAAATACGAGCCAGCTATAAACTTTAAAAGTCAGATCGGGACTAGCAGTTGACCTCTAACTGCGCGCTCTGCTCCCTCTATCTCGAAAACAGTTCGACGTATGAAAAAATGTTTGGAACAAAAGTTGTTGAGAATATAATTCTCTACAATATTGATATCAAATACAAACTGCGTAAAACCCATAGGAAACGATATATTTGCAAAAAATCGATTTTTGTGACCTTTGACTTTCAGTTGTGACCATCTTATCATGTGTGAATTTTGAGACAAGTTTTGGGATGTCAAAATACAAGTTTATACGAGTTGACTGGATTATAGAGTTATGTGCAGGAGCAAAGTCTTGTTGAAACCAACAGATCTTAACCTGTGTCAAAGGTAAATTATCCTGGCAGTCTTCTAGATCATGTTGCAACAATTGAAAGTCACTATACAAATAATCAATTATAATCAAGATATAGATAAAATATGTTCAAAAATAATCTACTTACCAATGACTCTTCCAACAAATTTGTAGTAGCAAAGATGGTTAGAATTGTAGTGGCTTGCAGAGTTGATCATGTATGTCACTCTGTCTCCAGGGGATACCGTGAACAAGGCATACATTGGGTTGAAGATATCTCTTGATATTATCACATACCACTCTCTTAAGAGACCGCCTGCGTCTTGACCTTCCTCATCTATAAATAAGAAATTACCTTCAGAAACTTCACACGAAACAGTTATTTAAAACAGGGGAAAACCGAAAAGTCATGTAGATATTAAATATCGGTGATTATACTATGAAAATGAATTATAATAAATATCAATGCTTCATAATTTATATTCATCTACAGAAGTAATTCTGTACCTATACAACATTTCTGAGACTTGTTCAAACACAAAATTGAATTCGCAAACCAGCTCACAAAGACATCTGTAAACACGAATTCATACTTGGTTCATACCTTCAAAAACAATGTAGAATCGATTCTTCCACTCCTCAGGAGGCCTTCTAAATAATTCTCTGAAGGAATCTTCGAATATATTACTTCTTCTCACGTGCACAGCCGTCTCTTCTCTTCTAATGCCATGATCCATTCGCTCCAGTTCTGTTCTGAAGTATCGGCGTTTTATATCGAAGTCGAGAATTCGGGTATGGTCAACAAGCACCGCGAATGGACCGTCAGCTAAATGCGCGGTACTCTGTCTCAGGATCTGGTTGAGTACTGTTCGGTGCTTTTCGGCAAATTGAAGGAACTGTTGCTGGTCAGGAGGCACACTAGCACGAGATTTAGCCTGTAAACATACAAAAATACAGATAAGCTACAATAGCGCAGTTTTCAGTAGCAGCTTGTCAGCATTCATTTGTGCCATGGAACTGTAGCTTTTGAGCCAACAGCTTGATTGATAGTTGATCACTATTTTGTTGTGAGTGCAGTAATATTTTAATTATGATGTCCCACTGATTCAAATGCCATTCTTTTCACCACCACAGCCATTTTGTTCTGTCAGCCAAGGAATGTTGGCAAATAAACGAATGTAGGTATACTCATTTAGTCGAATCATTTTTTATACTCCAACTACCACGAAGGCCTAAGGCCTAAGCACCCATTGGGTACCGTGGGGCTATGGGGGATACATGGGAAAGAGGGGGACGCCACACGGACTCTGGCGAGGGAACACGTGTGCATGCAACATGCACACATTCTGGCTCCGCCTACGAGAACCGCCGGGTGGTACCTCCGCGTTCGACAGTCAGAGACCATCTACCACCTACGGACAATCACAACATCCATGGCCAAGAGAAACATTTCTCCTGGGACGGGAATCGAACCCGCACAGCGCACGGCGACTGATCAGGAGACCGAAGAGTCTACTACTGCGGCCACCGCTGCTGCCTGAAATAATTGTTAAATCTGGTTTTATTGGTGCAAGTTGTTCAAGGGGGTTTTTAAAACATGGACGGATAAAATGCGTACACCAGTTTTTGTGGGAAAACTTTTAATTTGACAACAAAGAATGAGAAAACGTTTTCTTTGGGATTCAATCGAAAGTGTTGACAGGAACGAAAAAACTTCAAATAAGATTTTTAGGTATTTATGAGACCTATAAAATGAGATCACACTTAAAAAGATCCGACTAATAGCAAAACTGTTATGGCCGAAAAACGAGGCAAAATGCAGTTTTTGGCACTGCGTTGGTAATGCGACGATAATTTCAGGAAACTACTTGAAATTCTTCAAATCCGTAGGATTCATACTAACAACAAAATTCGAGTATATTAGTCAAGTAGTTTTTGAGAATCCCTAATTGTTAATCCCAAAACACCTGTTTTCCGGCCACTACTAGTTTATTGAGCAATACACAGGGTTCGTTCAAAGAGCATTTAATAGCAAAATACACGTGTTTACCGTACCGATATGAATCACAAACCATTCTGGAAGATAAATTTTATTTTTATTCAAAAAGGATGGGTTACCATTTGCCACCTACCACCTGCGAGAAACCATAGTCGCATTACCAACAAGTGCCAAAATCTGCAGTTTGCCTTGGTTTTCGGCCATAACTCTTTTGCTATTAGTCAGATCTTTATACGTGTGGTCTCATTTTATAGGACGTATAAATACCTAAAAATCTTATATGAAGAGTTTTTTCGTTTCTGCCAACACTTGTTGGTTGAATCCCAAAAAACACGTTTTCTCATTGTAGTCTAATAAAAAGTCTTCCCCCAAAAATTGGTGTACCCTTTTTATGGGTCCATGTTTCAAATACCCTCTTGAACAACTTGCAGCAATAAAACCAGACTTTACAATTATTTCGCAAACCAGGGGTATTTTCGTCTAATATTAGACTATTTAATGAACGGCAGTATCTATAGATATATCGTCGGTGGTTGCAACACAGTGTATAGTAGTGGCAAAAACAAGCAAACTACCACCTTGAAGACAGGTAGAAGAAATATGAAATATGGTGGCCGAAACGTTAGTAATAACGCAATAATAACAGACAGAAAACTTCTCCACGTACCTCTGCCAATCTTACATGTTCCTGATGAACAGTCTCAGACATATCGATCTGCGCAGTAGTATTGTCTTCTCTATGATCAGGCTGTTGAGGTTGGGCAGCCTGCGGCGCCGTTTCTTGATCCTGTCCGTCTTGGGTAGGTTGTTGCTCCTGAGCTTGGACTTGCTCTTGTTCTGCGGGCTGATCCTGCTGCTCAGGCTCATTGTTGTCAGCCATCAGCTCCTCTTCATCGAGTTGTCGGTCAGGCTGTCTCTCTTTGGGTTTAATGGGTCCTTGTTGAGGCGAATGGACTAAGAAGAATGCTTCAACAGCAGGCTAAAATTAAATTCGTATCATGGACTACACTAATAAAGTAAAAATTTAGTTTTAAGTATTCCCTTAAATTTGCCAAGATAATTCGCGTTGATAACAGCGTCAGAATTTTGAAAAATTGATAAATTTTCAATTTGAATTTCAAATCAGCATTATATTGACATTTCTCCTGAAAATTGCTACATATAAACTGAGCTAGATTCAACAACCAATTAAGAAAATACCTCAAGTGACCGTAGATGGCCATTACAAACGGAAATTGACGATTAAGGCTGAAAAAGTTGGTACGGACCCCCTTTTATAAACGAAAGTGTGAAATAAGCAGCAGCTCATTTTGTCTTTTAAATATGCTAATCACTCCTCAAAATATCTGCGTAGGTACTAAGAATATGGGCCGAATTATATATCATTTCAAATCATATTACAACGTAAATGAGATACACATATCCGAAAAGCATATCTCATTTTCGAAATTTTTCACGATTAAAATACTTCCAAGGAGATTCAAGATGACGTTTTACTTATCGAGTATGGCCGTTCAGAGTTCATATTAACTGTTTTTATAAATTACAGCAGCATCTAGATTTTTCATCTAGGGTGACTGTTTGATCAAATATTAGTGACTGGTTCCTCCCCCAATGTTGAATGGCTGCAATATTCAGCTGAAAGCTTAATATTTGTATTCATTAAGACTGATGTTAGTTTTTATAAGAACGTGTATTCACATGGTTTTTTATATAGACAAAATACCATTGGAGGTGACATTTACGATACTTTTATATTGTTAATATGAATTTGTATGTTGGTACTGTAAAAACTACACTAGTTGGAGCAAATATACACAGTTGCACTCTTTTTTCCCCAAGAAGCGGGCACGAAAACGAGAATCAACTGTCAAAAAAATCATACTGTTAAAGGATAAAATATCTCACCTGCAAAACGAGCACAGCATGATGATCTGGAGCATGTTCCAATTCCAAAAGGCACTCGCTGAGGGTATCCCAAAGGTTTTTGAGGCTTCCCAACTGTTCACTCAAGGCAGGCATCTCGTGCGCCCAGGTATCAGCTAGGAAAAAAAACACCAAAATTGAGACTACTTTTCTTGAGACCTATCATATCTTTTTTATCTTCAATGTTAGACCACAACTTTAGAAATAAAAAGTTCATTCAATACTGTGAGAAACAAGGCGTGTACGTTAATATACTCATTCATAATTTACATTTACTAAAACGCTTTTTGTCTAACAAAGGACTATTTCAAAACACAAAATATAAAAACATGATTAGAATTCCGGAAATTAAAACTGACTTACATTTTTTCAAATTGTTCTTTATAGAGTTTCTAATGTGTACAATCACTCTTAGAACCCTCAAGAAGAATGTTTGACTGGAACACTTTGACGTTAAAGGCACCATCGAGGGCAATTGAAGCTCACATGCTGTCTTAACCTTGGTCGAGGCTGTGACAACAACTTGTTCATTAGTGAATCTGTTGACTATTACCCCCTTAGAGGTAGAAGGTCCATCTTCTACCTTACGCTTTTGCGAATTTACAATGAGATCTTTCAGATCTTTTAGCATGTCTTTAATCTGGTTTTCGACGATGCTACCAATCTCTATGGCACCGTTCAGAAGAAGCGTCAGTATCTGCAACAAAACACGTTATGATAAGTGGGAAATGAGCATATCAAACATTGAAATACATGGTACAGATATTCAAGGCTGCCAAAAAAATTCATAAGCCACATTTTAGTCAAACCGGCATTTCTAAAAAATAAAACATAATGCCATTGAACTTTAAAAAATTGTTACAATGGCAGAAAAAGACATTTTGCTAAGTCTTCCACTCAATATTTATGAAGTGAACTGTGCAATTTCACAAAAAGAGATACTGATATTTTACCGCGCAATAAAGGCATATTTCAGAGTTTTAATACTCACCAAAAAGCTCATGTCTAAGGAAGAATTTGCTAGGTTCAACAGTAGATTTGTGATGAACTCCAGACCTTCTTCGGAGCAGTTCTTGTAGGTTATCACATTAACGGCTAAGCTTAAAGCATGGGTTGGGGGGTTTGCACTCATATCTGGCAATTGATTCTTGACCTTACCACTCTTGTGGGGCTTCACTAACTCCGGCATGCCCGATGTGGTCACGGACAACAATTTCAGTAAATTGTCTGTCAGCTGGGTGTTGCTGTTGACAACAGGTGAAGCAAGCATGTTCAGCAGCTTTCCGAAGACAGTCTGGTCGAACGTAACAATTGGATCACTATCCAAGTTGTTGCTGGATGAATTGTTCTTCTGGATGCTCTTGCCCTTCTTTGTGGCAGAGTCCAATCGCAGCAAGACATCCCAGAAATCTGACTGGCTATCAGATTTGACTTTGATCGGCTGGACGATGTTCTTGTCATTGTCATCTCTAATGCATTTCAGCGGTAATAGGCAAGAGGGGAATGCTTTAGCTAGAGACGTGAACAGATCCAGGGTGTTTTTACAGATTATTGGTGCCGCTTGAGGATGGATTGCTATTACGCTAGATCCATTCGGCTTGTCGCATTTCTTGCCGGTTGTTTTATTCACTATAAATACGTTCGCTGCGCATCCAAGAGCTGCTTCTGTGCGAATTGTCAGCCAGTGACCACCATTTTGGAGGTGCTTAGAGTCGGTCACCAATTTGCTACTCAACGGTCCCGGTTTTGGCCCTTTTCTTGAAGGCTTGTTCAAGTTCTCGTCCGGTATGGTATGCACGCTTTTTTCTGAAAAAAATCCTACTGTTAGTTCAAGTTTCACTATGAACACTAGAACTATGACATGCAAATAATGAACGCATTTTGTAGTAATAGCAACGTCTCCGACATATTGGGTGAAAAATAAGTTCGCCTTGGAAGTATGTACTGTTAGATCGGGTCCTGAAAACCAGAGACAGGAGGTTAAAATCTTGGAGTGGGGGTGAAGTAAAAAAAGTCGACGATGTGAAGAAGCGAGTTGGTACAATGCGTGGCTAGTGAATGAAGTGCTGCGCATATGAAGCTCTCTCCTGTGTACACTGCGAAAAAAGTTGCTGTCATCATGACTGTAAACAACTCCAATTTTGACAGTTCGGACGAGTTCCAACCAGAAATATCTCTATAACATTAATAAGCTACGAAGTAATAAACCTACAAAGCATGGCAACACGTGAGTGAAATGTACATAAAAATTGCGGCAGATTATGTTGACATTTTTGAATGGATAGATGCTCCACGCCATGTTCCATGTCCAATAGATTTCCGAAAGTCACACCATCCTTGGAGACAGGATTGGCTTCATATAGGTGTATCCCTTACTCAGTTTAACCTCCTATCTCTAGTTTTCGTGCAAAAAAATAAAATTATCACACTTTTATGACATGGTAGGTCACATTTTGTCAAAAAGAGGCACAGTAAAGAGCCATTACCGCACACATAGTATCGTACAAAAACGGTAATTAAGGTACTATTCAGCTATTTTGTCCTCAAGGCATTGAAAACTATCTGTTATCTATATATTCGCTTGAGAATAAATTCTTTAAATTGATGCTTGACAATTTTTACTAGAGGTCCGGTTTTGGCACATTTCGACAATTATTTATGGACGTGTAACGTAAATTATGATTACCATTAAAAAGTAAACATTGAATGTTTTTAAAACATACTTTTAGCTATTTTTCATTTTATTTAATGGATAAGAAATGGGTCCGGTTTTGGACATTTTCCTCTACTTTTGCTATTAATCTGTTTCATTTTATCTTTTCTACATTACTTACCAATGATGGAGAGTAAGGCATTTATAATCCATTCCCTAGTAGGTCCATGATAGCATAAATTACGAATAACTCTATGCAGCCTCAGCTTATTCAAATGCGGGTCATCCGTAAACAGCAAGATCAACAGGCAAGAGATTCCGTCGTGATCCAGTAACTGCCTCCCACGTATCTTCATTTGGGCGCTGGTTGGGGTTGGATTATTCGGGAAGTCTCTATTCCACTGGCTCCAGCCTCCACGTTGGAAATTTGTCGCTCTGAGGGATTGTCTTCCTCTTGAATGACGGTAAATTGTAGTCAGGTTGCTTTGGAACAAGCGCTGTTGAGCCATCTGTCGGTTGCGGGCGTACCAATCTCTACGGAGTGTCTGGGCTTCGGCAGCCAAATCCGGAGGAAGAGCTGACATTTGGGAATCTTCCATGTCAGACAAGATCTGGAAAACGTATCGTTAAGTGGTATCGTTTGTAGATGGAATTTAGATGGTCTTAGAAAATGTTGCCATGAAAAATTGAAGGGCAGATTCAAAACATCATAATATGAAAGAGAAAAATATAGTGTTTAAAGTTGAGAATATCTGATAGTTCGTCTCACATTCGTCGCAAACAGACTGAGATATTTAGATGATTTTTGGTAGATGCAAATGTGTTAATAAAGGTCACAACATTGTTTTCTAACTAATTTAAAAATTAGTATAAGTATCTCATAATCTATTTGATTCTAACCACTGTCTCTTGAAGCTTACTATTAGAAAACGGTGATCGAGATGCCACTAACAAACACAATGAAAAACTCGAAGAGACACTTTCCAAGCGGAATCAACAAGGCTTTGGGAAAAATTCACCTCCTTTTGCAATATCCAGCAGCATACAATTTTTATAATTTTTGGCTTAATGCAAGGTTTAATATTCTCTAGATAATGCTCCTGTCTAATATGTCCCTCAACACTAAAGGTACCATTCTCCTGTTAAAACACCAGTTACGGGTTTTTGCGTTGAAAATATCTTATTGCTTTTGCACATTTGACTTCGTGATTTTTTCTACTGATCATATAAAGTTAACACTCTATTTTTATAATATTTATTTTGAGAACACTAGTCATGACAAGTATACGAGCCCCTTCCCACTTCAGTTGGCCCAACTATTGAAACCTTAGTTTTTTTCTTATCAAACACAAATAATAAAAATGTAGCAGGGTGTTATAGGTTTGAAATATTAACAATGAATATTTTGATAATATATAGTAGAAAACACCAACTTTATTCCCTAATCAAATTTGCAGCATAAAAATAACACATGTTGCAATCACTGCATATCAAAGTAATTTCATTTCAATGCAAAATAAGTCTATAACGCATAGGTGGCTGTGAAAAATAAAAGCCATGAAAATTGTTTTTATTAATCACAGCTGTCAGAATACGTTCAAATTAGTTTTGGGTAGTTAAGGTTTTCAAAATGAGTAGAGGAAAGGTTATTAGTGAGAACATTCGGTTACTGATAATTACATTTTTTTATTTTGGGAAATCAAACTCAGAAATTGCAACTTCGTTAGACTTATCGCGGTACAGTATGAGAAATATTGTTAGAAGATATAACGTAACTGGTTCAGTTAATATTAAGCCACAATATGTGAAAAAAAGTAATATCACAAATGCCGACCGAAGAGCATTAAGAAGAATAATCGTGAAAAACAGGCGTGCCAATTATTTACAATTAAGTGCTCCGTGGAGTGACGCTGTTGGAAGGACAATTTCGAGGTCCACAACTCATAGAGAGGCCCACAATGGGATTTAGCACTTGCAAGGTAAGTTTTCTTATAAAAAAGAGAAGTAGAAACCCTAAAGTTGCACAACTTGTTTATAGGCCAAAGAAAAGCCACTATTAACTCCACTGCAAAAGAAAAATCGGCTTAGATGGGCAAAAGAACATAGACAATATACACCTCAACAATGGTGTGCAATACAATAGAGTGATGAGGCCCGATTCGAAGTTTGTGTTGGTGACAGTCGCAGTAGAGTTATTCCCAACAAAAATGAAGCATTCCATGTTGACTGTCTGAAGAGAAAAGTGAAATTTCCAGCATCCATTATGGTCTGGGGCAGTATGTCATCAAAAGGAGTAGGAAAACTTCATTTTATTGATGGAAATGTGGTTACAAACAAATATTTGGCAATTTTAGAAGAATCGCTTTTACCAGTGATGGAAGAATGTTTGACATCCGGTCAAGATTTTGTGTTTCAGCAAGATGGTGCAGTGTGCCATACCTCAAAAAAGGTTATAAATGGATGGAAGAAAATAATGTACCACTTTTGAAATGGGTTTCTAGCAGTCCAGATCTGTCACCTATTGAAATTTTGTGGCACGAGATGAAAAAGGTTCTACGACAACATCCTGCTCGTACAATCACCGAACTGAGACAAAAACTTCAAGAAATATGGGATTGTTTTACAACAAATTTTGCCAACACTTTGATAACACTATGCCCCAAAGAATTTCAGCCGTAATAAAAAATAACGGTGATGTTATCCAATGGTAATCTTTCAATTGTTGCTTTGTTAACTTCGTGCATTTATTTGCACATTATTTATTTGTTCAGATGTTCTATTAGTTATAGGTCTAAGTGATTTCAAATATGTATTTTTTACGACTAGATGGTATCTAAAATGTTTTTGAGAAAATAAATTGTTTTAGAAGTAAATAGTTTCGTCATGTTTAGTTTATAAAGGCATATTTTGGTACAAATCTTGAAGTGGGCCAACTGAAGTGGGAAGTGGCTTGTACATACTATCTACCACAACCGGTCATTTGACCAGCTATAGGCAAAATATTTATTCAAGTGTTGCTATGTTTCGTGTTAAACATCAAATCTGTTATAATCTGCTATTATCTAGTTTTAGTTCAGTTTTGATTTGGTCAACGTCGATACTGTTAAAAACGCCTTATAGAGATTAATCAAATACCATAGTTCTTAATGAAGGTTGAAGAGTCTCAAAGAAAGCGCCAGCATCAACTGGCTCATTGGGATTTGCTCTAGCAGCTGCCTGCCTTTGTTGTTCAAGTCGCTGTTGTGTTAATACCTCTTCTTGTAATGCTGGAGGCAAGGCAGCTAAAAATTCTGGGCTGACTTCATTAGATGGAGCTTCTGTGTTTTCGCCTGCAGCACCAGCAGCTAAAATTCATGTTTATGAGTATTTTTCCCCATATAGTCACCAATCAGGTCAACGCTCCCAGCAATAAGTTAAAAAATGATCATGTTGGTGTCCAGCATTGATGGAAAAGACTGTATTTTGATGCAGTACCTCAAAGAATTCATAATAATGAATTAATCATTTCGATCTAATCATTATCAATGTGCAACATTACAGGAGAAAATTCATGATCTTATTGCCAGGGACCTTCCTTCTACAAACTATTTGTTAGTTTCACACAACACAAGACAACAATAGCAGAATGATACACCACTCCTCGTAGCTCCTATTTTCGTCCACAGTTTTAAGCACAATCGTCATTTTGCTACAGTTCAGCTGATAACTGATGAAATGTGAGTCATGAAATGGTTACAAAATATTTAAGATAGCTATAGCATACTAACAACAGAATACCATCCAACTCCCGCGTAGCACTAGAGAAATGTTGCACTGCCAGAGTGCCAGAGTGCATTTTTGTTGTTAAAGGATATTAGCTCATTAGTTTTTCTCAGTTTGAAGCATATTTCTAGACTATTAGGTTAGCTTTAACAAGAGAACAACAGAATATTCAATTCTCTCGCAGTTCCTACTTATCATGCATTTTTTTTTGTAAAGTCTGGTCTTTTCCAATTCAGAGCATAATTCTTGATTTTACTGCCAATAGGGACCTCAACGAACTACACATATTTCGTTAGCTCCAACAAGACAAAATAACAGAATGGTATTTAATTCATCTGTAGCTCCTACTTATCGCCAAGGACCTTTTCCTTGAAATGTTAAAGTACTTTCAAAGATGTAAGAGTAACCTAGCGCGATTGAGGTGTTAAAAAAAGTATATTTTCAACACCACTCGTTAGTTTGACCCAATTACCAGGGCATAACTTTCAAGTTTATTGATAATATTCCACTTGACACTTTTTTAAGTAGCTCTGAAATAGTTAATAATTGCTTTATTAGACTAACAAAATTAATACTATTTTTTCAGACCTGAAAGACCGCAAAACTTAGATAGGCAAAAACGTTGTCCGCCAAGTTTGGCCCATATTGATGTGCTCTGACGTCATACGATCGCTAAACAGCTTTTGACAGCAGCATAACCTCTCAAAATTTCAAGAATACAAACATGGGTCTACTAGTTTACATGAAAAATATAGTAATTATCGTTTATGTATCACCCGAGAATGTAAAAACACATCGATACAGACCCCAAGAAAGCTGTGGATTAGAGTGCAATTGAAATCGATATATGTATTTCCTTTTCGTAAGCCAAATACTGTAAGAAATACTCATTTATTCTATGAAATTAGATATGAGTTAAGTAGTCTATTGAGACTGCTACAAACTATTTGGTCAGCTCCAGCAGGACAGAACAACTACAAAATTATATTAAACTTCCTCATAGTTCCTACTGGCCATGCATTTTTCGCACTGTCTTTCACCCAAATCCATTTAAAGGAAGTTACTGCCACTATTCAGCTGATTAATGATGAACTGTGAAGGTATGTGATGGAGTGCTTTCAAACATGTGAGGGTGATATGGGGTTATGAACATCCTTCGTTAGTATTTAAGCATTCCAGTGCAAACATTAATTTCTGTGCAGCAAGTACTTTATGGAAAAGACCCCCTAGTGGAATCAAAGAAAATAAAATACAAGTTGGTCACTCCAGAAACCTTTTTCATGCTCAGGGGCCCAAAAGGCCATTCTCTCCGGCAAACAACAACGCTTACAGATCGGTAGGTAAATCACCCAGATATGCAAACATTGGCTGTAGCGGAAAGTGACCCAACTTCCCAAATATCTAATGTACAAAGTACATGCTTAAAGGACTTTCTAGATTGACTAGCAGTATTTGGCTTTACACAGTTAACATGCCATACCATTGGCAGCGTTAGCTGCAGCACTCGCTGCTATTCTTTGTTGCAGACACAGAATTCTATGTTGCTCTAGTACTTCTCGGCGCATTTCTGGTGGCAGAGCCTCCAAAAATGACGGGTCTACACCTTCAGGTATTTCATCATCGTTCACGCTGCTACTTGGTCCCGCCGCGGTAACAGCCCCTGGCGTTCCTGCATCTCCTAAGCCAGCTAAATTGAAAAAAAAGACAAAAAGAACAAATCTCCGGTGACAGATTCAACTCCACCACCTTCTCTTCGTATTTTAGGCCAACGCTTGGACTACCCAGTCAGTCACTCATGACTTGACGATGCATTCGTGGGAGACATTTTACGGCTTGTTTTTTTTCATAACTACGTTTGTTAGAGGCTCCTTACCATGAAGCAAGATATTGTCGAATGATAACTTCGCTTAGACTTTTTTTTAACAAAAACATATTTTGGTCATTACGAACTTTTTTGGGTTTTTTGGATCATTCGGAACAAACAAAAAAAAAAGGTCAAGTGGGATAATGGATAATAAATGATTATTATTATATCTATAGCCAAGAGAAGAATCTTCTTGGGATAGAATTCGAATCCGTGCAGTTCACGGCGCCCTGGTCAATACACCACAGCATCCACTACAACGCCACCACTGAACTCAGTCCTTGAGCATCGAAACTGGCCATTATTAGGGTTTTCCAGAGGTTAAATCATTTAGAATCCGAAAAGGGTCATGTTACTAATGACCTTTTTTGTTCAGAATGATCCAAATAACCTAAAAAGCTTAGTGTGAAGCGCTGAAAGATAATGATTTGTAATTTGCGTAAAGAAGTTGTTCAAGCAAATTTGCATCGGGTTACAGCTCGGGAACCTCTTGTCGGAACATTTCTTCAACAGAAACCAGGTTTTTGTCTGGTAAGGTATCATCTCCCGCTGTACAATTTTTCCATCATTTTAAAACTATGTGCAGCAAATGCATACTGATTTTTTGAGACTGTTTCGACACAGCTAAACGAGAGCAGCGCAGTCACCGCAGCGTACGTGACGTAAGTGCACACATGCACCAATAGGGCTTCTCATAAGATGTCATATTGGGTTAATAGCCTTGTTTGTTTCAGATTTATTTAGCATTAATGCTACACTGTCCATAATATCCATATTACACAGTATATCACGAAATATATTATGTCTTCAAGACTACATATTGTTATACAAAATTTCACTACTATGAATTCTGGTTTTCCATGAGATATTTTTTCAATTTCCCTTTGAACATTTTCAAACTGACGCACATATTGATATCATTACTTAATTTATTATATTCGTAAAATCCCTTTTGAATTACTGACTTGCTCGTTATATTGCTACTGCAGTTTTGTAAATGAAAAAAGTCTATACTTCCGCTAGAGAATAATTTTGGCACTCATAAAATTTTCTAAGTGATTTGGTAGAAGATGATTTTTTAACTTGAATATGAAAATGAAAATCGAGTAGGCTATGAAATTTTTGATATTCAACCATTGTAGTTCTTTCAGCATAAAATTTATTCTAGTATATTTCTTTTTATTTAAGATGATTCTCATAGCTTAATTTTGTAATATTTGTAATTTTGAAAATACAGTTTCATTTGCAGTGAACAAAATAGTCGAACAATATAACAAATTAGGAACAATCATAGTGTTGTACACAATTTTTTTAGGATAAACGCTTAGGCTATGCGAAATTCTATAAAAGTAATTTATTTTCTTGGACATTTTTGAAATAATATATTTATAGTGCCGTTCAAATTTTAATTTACTGTCTATGTATATGCCCAAATATTTAAATGATTCGATTGACACAATTTCTTCATGATTCATTGTAAGATTTATCGTATTTTGATCTAAAGATTTTCCTATTAGCATACATTTTGTTTTGTTTGTGTTTAGTTTAAGTTTATTTACATTTAACCAATTTATTACGTTTTTCATATCATTATTTAACAGCTCTACTGCAGTTTAAATATCTTTATTTGATTTGTTTGTTTGTTGTATATACCGGGTGGTCCATCTATCGTTTTTTTTGAGTTACTGGTTTTTTGGGATATGTCAAGACTTATTTCGCATCTGATTTGACAGAACATCAGTCATATCATTCCGATTAACGAAAATGGTTGTGAATTCGCTTGAACAACGCTGGGGAATATTAAAACAATATTTCGAAAGTGGTGGTAATGTTGCAGATTGTGTCCGAAAATTACGTGCAAAAATGGGAAGAAATGAAGCACCGTCAGCACCGCATGTGAGGTATTTTGTGCAAAAAGTTCGTGAAACTGGTCTTCTTATTGACAAACCAACACGCGAAAGACCGAAAACGGTGCGTACACCCGAGAATATCGATGCTGTAGCTGAGAGTGTGGCAGAGTCTCCAAGCACATCAACGCGCCAACGTTCTCAACAATTGAACATTTCACGCACATCATTAGGTCGAATTTTGCATAAAGACCTTGGTATGAAGGCGTACAAAGTTCAATTGGTTCAGCAATTGAAGCCAACTGACCATCCAATGCGTTTTCGTTTCGCTTCATGGGCCTGCAATCAACTTGATGAAGATGTTGATTTTTGTCGAATAATCATCTTTTCAGATGAAGCGCATTTTCATCTTGGCGGCTATGTTAATAAGCAAAACTGCCGCATTTGGGGTTCAGAGAACCCACACGCAATCGAAGAAAAGCCAATGCATCCAGAACGAGTGACTGTTTGGTGCGGATTTTGGGCTGGTGGCATCATTGGCCCATTTTTCTTTGAAAATGAAGCCGGAGCAGCAGTTACTGTGAATGGTGAGCGTTACCGTGCCATGATAAATGAATTTTTCTTTCCACAAATTCAAGATATTGATGTCGGTAACATCTGGTTTCAACAAGACGGTGTTCCGTGTCACACAGCAAACGCTACGATTGCTCTTCTGCGAAGTGTTTTCGGTGACCGCATTATCAGCCGAAATTCTGATGGTTGGCCGCCTCGGAGCTGTGATTTGACCCCATTAGATTATTATTTATGGGGTGCCATTAAAGACCAGTGTTATGCCAACAAACCAGCAACAATTGGCGAAATAAAAGAGAACATACGCGCTGCCATTGCTGAAATACAGCCACATACGATTGAAAATGTGGTCAAAAATTGGGCTGACCGTATGGGCTACTGCAAAGCCAGCCGCGGCAGTCATTTAAATGAAGTTGTATTCCATACTTAATAGGAAGGATTGTACTTTCAAATAACAAAAAAAATTTGGAAAAATATTTAGTAGTTTTTTTATAGCATTTTTTAAAAAAAATTAAATGGACTACCCAGTATATACAACAATGTATATATATATATAAAACAATTTCTCCCTGTCAATAGTCTCAAATGCTCTCTTGAAATCTAAGAACAATGTTACTGTAAACTTTTTTCTTCCATATTTCGCCTCCATTCTTCTACTACCATTTGAATTGCTGTTTCAGTAGAACACTTTTTTCTGAATCCTGCTTGAAATTTTGTCAATATCTTATTTTCTTCAATAAATTCAATGACTTGTTCATATATGATTCCTTCCAAGAGCTTCTCGACATCTGGCAGTACATTAATTGGCCACATGTTTGTATATAACTCACAATTTTGCACTTTTGGAACAGGAGTAATTGTAGAACATTTTAATTTTGAAGGAAAGCTATGCAAGTTGTTAAGCCTAGCTATTGGATTTCTATAATAAAGTGCTGATTGTTTTACAGTACTGACGCCCCTATCAAAATGTGTAGAACCTTTCCTCTAATACAATGCAAAAGTTGAAAGATGAAACAACACTGATTACTTATTATGTTTAAATTCGTATACGAAATGCTTTTTCGAAAATTTAAATTCAAACAACCATACTCAAAACGATTTGAGTTGAACTTGGACAAGTATATTGGAAGAAAAAAGTCGAGCGTTTGTCAAATACCGTTACATCTCATGCATACAATAACTATATTGGTACAAAGATTTGAACTGTACATGGATAGGAAATGAACGAATTGTACGGCGAAAAACGGCACCTTACCCAGGTTTGATACACTTGGTATTAGGGAGCTCCAAATTCAATATCATCAATATAAAAGCTAAACAATACTCTGCAAGAAATTCCAATACTGACCTGCAGCACCTTCATCGTGTGGGTTACCATTATCATTAGCAGCTGCTCCACCTGGAGCTTGTGGTGCAGCAGATGAGTGGTCTCCTTCACCAGATTCACCTGGAGCATTTGCATCAGAAGCTGCAGATGTTGCGTCTGCAGCAGCGCTGCCCTGGTTAGCAGTTGTGCTGGTCGAAGCTTCATCCACAATGTTGGGATTTTGGATTGGTTCCTGTCTGTGTGAAGCTGTCTCGAAATTATTCAGGCTGGAGTCTCCAAAGTTATTCTGAATAGCTTCGTTGAGAGTATGCGTCAAGGCTTCAGCAAGGCTGCTCTGCAACATCTGAAAAATTGCATTTATGGAAACAAAAATGATAAATGACTTTTATTCCATTTTGTCTTTACTGGAAAACTCTGTATAAACGTAAGTCAATTCTTTACCTCATCTAGGCTATTCTGCACAGCTTCTTCCAAGTTAGCTGTTGCTTCACCAGCCATACGAATAACCAAAGCATCCATTTCTGATTGAGGTGGTAGCAGCCGTGAATTCACAGCGTCATCCAGGAAGGCTCTTAACGTGATGCTACCTGGTTGTTCAAGATTATGTAAACTGTCTCTGAGTTGTTCGCGTAGTCTTGACGTCAGAGTGTCAGTCTCTTCTTCAGTAAGTAGCATGCTATCATTGGGAGGCTGTGACAGCAAATCTCTAGGCAACATCACTGGCCTAGTGGACCTGGAAATTGTAAACGTTAAAAAATGGCGTCAAGTAGGTCGACTGAACACAGTGCTGACATCAGTTCATAAAGTATGTTCCGTACAAATTCACCTTGGTTGAAAGTTAACTATAAATAGCAGAGTTAATGGAATCACGCCAGTCAAATGAATCTATTGGCCCATATAAGTAGTTATCAGTCTCTGTTTGATAATAATATAATATAATAATAATTGCTTTAGCCAACTTATTGAATTTCAATCCTATTTGGTGTTAGTTTTGAAAATATGCGAGACCTCAAATTTTCATAAACCAAAAATAATTTTTACAAAGTGATGAGAAAATTTCATGAGAAGTACATGGTAGCCTACTTGACGCCACGTATGAAGTATAAAAAAAATAGCAGCATGGATGGGTGTTGTTGGTAGAAAAATCATTTCCAATATAGATGTCGCTTGGACTATGAAGGCAGGAACACATTATTGTCAGATCACATAAACTCCCGAGGTTTAACGTAATTATGATAACAGCTTCATAAATAATTAGCGTCAAGAAAAACCCTAGAATATAAATTTCCAGATACTTGATTACGTTTTAGATTCAAGTCAGCATTTTTGGAGAGTGGTTGCAGTGTACATTGAGAGGAGCAGTATTGAAGCGAGGCTGTTTTCCACAAAAAAGGCTAATTTTATTGATTTCAAACAGGAACATATTTTTTTCATTCTCTACGCCACTGGGCTAGGGAGTATTGAAATCGCGAAAAATTTCGAAAATGAGATATGTTTTTCGGATGTTTTATGACAAGTACATCACGAAAAATCATAGCACTTATTTCCGTCGCTCGGTGTGTCTGTCCGCTAGTCCTTGACCCCTCTATAACTCGGGACGTACCTGTTGGATTTCGATGAAACTTTTAGATTTACTACTTTGCCTTGTAGTTTTTGAAACTCGGTCCAATGGCGGCGGAGTGGGGGGCGAGAAGGAAAAACCAAACATCACTCAAACATTGTTTTTTGACGTTTCAGAGGCTCCTGATCATTAAAAAAAAATTGTGGAGGTTGTAAATTGGGGATTGCAAATGCCAGCCAAGACGGTCTATCCCGGTAAAATCGGGAAAATTGAATGAAACTCCGATGTATAATAACAATTTAAAATAACTTGCAATCGCTGGCGTTGCGATGCTGTATCGTCGTGGAGCCCACTACCGACTTTGGCAAGTCAATAGGTCACTAACTCCAACTGGTGTACTGCGGCGATGTCGACATCGACAGTGCTACATGTATACATATAAATACACATATTTTTCCGAATTTCATGATCCTGAAATGTACTCACGCTTTTCGCCTAACCTTCAATTTGTGTTAGTATATGTATGGATCTCCGTGGGGACATTTTTATAGGATTTTGTGGCATATTTTTGGGTGCTATATCGTCGGTGATACTGCAATACCGCTTATCAAACAGAGGTTGAATCCGCGTAATTTAGTAACAATCATTTTTGTAGGCGAGTGAACAAACTCCATGTTTGTCTTGTGTCGTTTGAAGCGTTTCAATTGAACGACATGCTCACCTGACCTCACGAGAAGCCAGTCGCTGTTGATTGTGTTTTATTGGCAGTTACGCGGTTTGAACCACTGTTGGTTACGCGGTATATGTATAAATATACTCGTAGTTATTCCCGGCTGATTCTGTTAATTCATCAATATAGATTTTGACAGCTCACGAGCTCACGTGATGTGACGATAATGTGTTTCTGCCTCGAATCACCTCACGTACGCTGGCAAGGTCATCTCAAACGGATTCGAAGAATCACTATCCCTGCTAATCTCCGAATCTGGTCTACTATTCTCCTCGGTTCTTTGAACATTTTCAGACGACTCTGAAGTTTGGACGGCAGCGTTGTGGGTGACTTCGGACATGCTGCTTTGGGAATTTTCGTTTGAACCTCGATCAAATCTCATCTGGAGCGGCGACAAGACGATGTCATCGTTCTGAGTATTGCCTTCTGATCTGTCATTCGAAGCTTCTGAGGTTTCTAGTGGTACACGATAAATCGAAGGGTCTACTGGCACGCCATCTATATCCTCGTCATCTGCTAAAATAATAATGCTGTTAATACCATTTCTCAATCAATTACATACTACACCATGAACCGAGTTCAGAAAAACACGAATTCCATATTAGTTGCTATTCATCTGTGCTTATAGAAAAAAATATCCCAACTTCCCACTCCAATACAAAAATTGATTCAGATTTCAAAATCTCTACAAAAAAAAGCGAGAATATTTGTTTTAAAAACGTTGCAAGACTTTATAATATCTATTATGGAATAGATAACCATGTCGCTTCAAGTTTGTAGAGATTTTGAAACTGTAACCCAAAACAAAAATATGGTTAGGTTCTACAGAATCACTGTCATATGTTATCTTAAGTGCGTCAATTTTACAGAATAAGTGTAACATTCAGGGAATTCGGTTCAAATCAAATAAAACTACAAGATAAATATAAAATAGAAATCCTCAAATTATTTGATTTTTTTGGCACTAGGACAAATGTCCAATTAGCCCGATCCAATATATATATATATATATATATATATATATATTCTAATCTGGACAAACACAGGATGCCACAACACCCAACATTTCGGATAGTTATTTCCGAAGGCGAGACTAGAACTCGCGGCCTAGCCGGCCGGCTGATCAGTAGCATAACGCTCTGACCCACCCGGCCAACCCAGGTCCCCTCAAATTATTTGACTTTGTTGATTAGTTTATATTTCGCCTGTTAAATATTGCATACGTACCTTTTAATGACAAATACTGTCTCTATTATTGAATTACGTAGATACCTGGGAAAATATTGAGGGACAGACGGATATCCGCAAAACCCGAAGTCTTCCACAATGGAAAATTTAAACATTCAAAAGTAGTACAGACGGGAAAAACAAAAATACTGTACTTGTATTTGATTTTACATGAGCTGTCTCTGAGGAATGTGTGCCAGACCATTAGAATATAAAAAAATTGGTTGGAATATTTGAAGCAGAATCCGTATAAAAAATCAAATCAGTGCTGTTTTGAAAATACGTTAAAGTTGTGAAGTATGACCAAAAAATGAATATTCACATTTTGTCCTTAATCGGACTCATCAGTGGCGCATCATTGTGATATGGAAACATTTTAACACGTTCAGTGCGAACAGCGTCAAAAGACGCCCTCCGCTCCTGTGGTGGGAGGCGAACGGCGTCTTTCGACGCTCTCTGCCGTCTTCCAAAAAAAGTATTCCAGTTTCTGAGGTGGGTATCCTCATCCCAGTTCGCAGTCAATGTGTTAAAGAAAATTTATTATTTTTGGATGTGCTTTCTGCTCCAGAAATATTGCCACTGTGTTCGAATCATCCTAGTTAGAGGGTGTCCGCAAAGTTGGGACTTTCTTTTACACGGCGTATAGATCTTGAAAAAATACGCGTTTCTTTCTAGTAGCATATATATCAAGATAACCGAAATAATAGGCTCCGCAAAATCAAACAAAGCTAAACAAAACATTTATTTATCAATCGGTTCGAAAAAAAAAAATGACAGACTCGTACAGCAATATTGAACTTTCGCTATGACTGTAATTTAGGGTGATATCTTCAAAATGCTACCGAGGCTTCCCGAGTGTGTAAAGATCGCTTTCCCAGACTTAATGATCCAAGGCCACATTGATTTATTTGTCTAGACAACCCCGAATGGTACTAACTGAGGAAGAAGTATTGAACCTCGTAGAAGAAAATCCTTGAACAAGCACCACGGAAGTGTCGAGACATGTCTCCAAATTTAACACCTTGTGATTTTTTTCTTTGGGGCGAAATGAAACGCCGTGTACAAAACTGATGGGAACAAGGTTGACGAACAACGTATGGGGATTGGGCAAGCTGCTGCATTCATTCGTGGATTGTAAAATCCTGCCTTGATGTTTGGCTATGCACACACATGTGTTTCTGAGTCTAGCTAACTTCAAACAGTATTCAAGGGACAGAACTGTACTTGAAATTTCTCTGCAAATGAATAGTGAGTACTTTTTCATTTATTTTTTTAATCTTTCGATACTGTTTCAAGGGTGGACGATCCTGAAAATGAATGTCCCAACTTTCAAGACACCTTGAATGTCATAATTAATTTTCCAAATTGTTAAAATAATGTTGCTAATTCATAACCCAAACTAGATAACATCTAGTACAACAAACATTTTGACTGTCTTTACATAAACGTTCACAGTTTCCCCAATAATTTAGGAACTACGTACAACTGTCGGACAATTCGTCAGATCCTGGAAAGAAGTTGTCACTCTCATCGAGCAACAAAGAGTTGTCAACATCATTGTTCTGGCCTTCACTCTGGAATATGTCTAGCAAACCATCAGCTTCTATAGCATCAATATCAATGGCGTCATCTTCATCCTCGTGGTGGAATTCCTCATCTTCATCCAAATCTGTTAGAATGATTTTAAAAATGATTGTTCAATTATATGTAAGTCGAACGCTCTGAAAAGTCCTGCACAGATTTCACATAAATAGTGTTAGTGATGTCTAAAAAAACTGTTGAAATGTAATAAACAATAACGTACCCTTTCTCTTTGTTGAAAATTAATCGCGACTTGAAAACTTCTCCAAAAGAACTGTGATGTACGGAATAATACAAAAACGTACTTCTCTCTATTCCATAAACTCTAGTTTACTTTTGTAGAAATATTGAAATCGCATATACGAATATAAACAAATACAAAAAGTTAAAAAGCATGCCTTATCACCTATCAAAAAATGCCTCAAAGATTACAGTTGTAGGTTCTATAGAATCACTGTTATCAATTATATATGTTCATAGCACAACCAGACATGAAGATAACCATCAAATATAACCTAAAAACCTCAACACATTTTTGAGTGCGTATATACCTTATTTCACGAGTATCCATCACGCTTTGACGTCTACTGAGGTGAACAGCTGATCAGCAAGTGCCATTTTTGTGTTAGTCTGCAACGTTGGCTATAAAAAACTTGTTTGTAGCGTTTTGTTTTTTGTATGCAAATGAACTGTTCTAAATAAAAGAGCTTTTAGCAAGAACAAAATGAATCTGTAGCGTACAAAAAACCAAAACAAAATATGGCTCTATCCACTTGGCATTGATGGATCCGTCAGAATCAAGTGTGCTTTGCCGATATGGGGCACCATTTCGGAAACCGAGATGCGAAGTCTCTTAAATGGGGGAAAAGTTGCATATTCAGGTAACTTAGAAAACGCCACTTAGAAAGTTTTCAAATCCAAGAGAGAAACGGAAAAAACTATATTTTCCCAAAATCATTTTAATTTTTTACTGACTTTATTTGTAGTGGCATTTCAAAATAAATAGCACATTAATATTGCCACTTTTTCTAGGGACACTAAAACATCTTTCATCGTTGTACTATGAGAATACCTTGGGCGATCCTAAGGACAACATTGCATACAAACAGTTTGGTAGTAATTCATTTTCAAAATAGGTCTTAAACTTTATTTGAAAATTTAAAAATAAATAAAAACCTATTAGCCCATTTTGTTAAAATTTATTGAGGACTAATAAGTTTATCGTCGAAAAATTAGATTAAGTCGAACAAGTGAAAAAACTCAAAAATTTAACAGATTTAAATTCTGCAATCTAGATGACAATTATAATTCGTGGTTCTAATAAAGCATTTTTCTTGAGAGGCCGGTTAAATTTTTCGCGATACGTGTACGTTTCGAAAAAAAAAAACATTCAAAACAAGTTGAGACAGCATACCTGGAAAATTAAACAGTTTTGTCTCATGTTTATATAGGGTGACTTTGAAGTTGAGTCATTAATTTTCAGATAATGATTGTAGAAGGACGATAAACCAAAATATGTGTGTAAAAATAAAAAAAAATTAAAAAAAAATGTTACCTTGTTTTATAAAGTATCCTCCCGACAAGTATTTCAGTGCGGACCTGTATTTGATCGTGCGGTCTTGGAGCACCGGCATGCCCTCCCCTGTGAGGTCTTAAGTCACCTGATTCACGAGCCCTTTGTACTACATTAACAAAGGCACGAGGGGTTGGTTGCACTCGATTGGGAAACCGATCCGCATAAATCCGTGATGCCGCGTAAATAAGAATCATGTCCACAAGTTCAGCATTTTCGTAAACATGTGCCATTTTTGATTTCGTTTGAGCCACGCAACAGACACCACTATTCACTCACGCGTTACCGACTGACACATTGACTGAATACAACTGAATAAAATTGTAGTAAAAACATCGTGATAAGCGTTTCAAATTCTTTCGCTTTTTTGTTCCCAATGCGATGAACCGATAAGGCGGATTATATCCGTTGTTGCCAAACACGAGCACATAATATTATTATTGAGACAGGGCGGTACTCAAACTTCCAAAGGGCTATAAATTTGTTACTTTAATTTTACCAGAAAAATGGTAAAGGAAAAAACATTTCTTTTGATCAGATCTACTCACTGTTAAAATAAATGACTCAACTTCGAAGTCAGTATATATATAATGTATTTTTAACACAATCCAAAGAATCTCCCTTTGACGTTTGGCCACCCTATAAACGTTAAAGTTCATAAACAGTGAAACCTAGACGGAGAACATTTTCAAGTAAAACTAGCATCGACAAATTATATACAAAAAAGCGAGCAGTTTTGAAACGCGGCAACACGCAAAACATGTGCCTTAGATTTAAAGGAATTTCTTATTGACTTCCTAGAAACATTTTTATCAGCAACACTTCATTATTGAATGCCTCATTCATCAAATGGGAAACATTTCATTATGGAATTGAAAACCACGATCTCTTAAACCCCAGTTATCGCAAAAGCGCAGCCCTTCTAAGAAAAAAGTTACGAATATGCAAACTAGATGGATGAAGCCAGTCGAACACACCCACACAATTAGCCCATAGTCCCTCCACATCTGACAACATTGTGATTTAGAAACTTCCCTCCTATTTTAACGACAGTACCGATTATCTGAAAACGTTCCATCCTGTAACAAAGATCGACACTTGCTAACCGAGCACGGCGTTCTCATTGCAGTCACCCTTCTGTCAGATATAGGACAGGTCAGCCCTCGAAGCATGTACGACGTCTGCAAATTAACTGATGAGGCTATTTTTTTAATTCAAATATAATTAAAATTTTATATAGCCACACCGCGCTGGAGACGGTTCTCCCACTCCTCATAGCAGTGCTGGAACTCCGATACTGAAATAGCGTTCAGCTGGTCGGCTACAGTCATTTGAATTTTTTCGACTGTTCCAAAGTGAGTTCCTGAATGAAGGCCTTTCGCTCCGTGGTTCATCGTCAATCGACAAATTCCTTAAACCACCAAAAAACCTGAGCTATTGACAAAACACTATCTCTTTAGGCCTGTTTAGCAAGAGTTTCTGTTGCACTGTGTCCAAATCTGAAGCAAAACCTGATACCGCAGCGTTGCTTGAAATTGATCACTCATTTGTAGAACACGACAGAAAAAACTGTTTCACAAAAAAAACTAATTAATTTATAGATACTCGAAGTAACGAGTAACAATCCGAGCACCAAATGATTACTTCGATTACTCCGTAACCGTACGCGTACAATCCTTGATCGTCGGTTTCTGCCGTCTTAGCTCTTGTACTGGTTCGACGTATTATCAGAAATTCCAAACTACGGATGACGATTTTGTATTCTTACTATACAGTCCGATCCTGTTATGGGAGGTGTTGAACATTCGAGATCGTGTGCAAAAATAGAGAAACAACTGGTGATTGTTTTCATTTTTTTTAAACTAAAACATAATATAGTAGTTCCATTTAAGTCATTCAAATTCGATACTGGTCATTAATTACACGATTCACATTGCCAAATCATACTCATACTACTCATAGTGATCACAGTAACCAATACAATTAACGATTACTTTGTAGAAGAGTAACTATTAGTACCGAATACTCGAAAGTAACGAGAATCAACAACTCAAACTTGTACTGAAGGCGGATAACATGTCCCCGTCTCCCCTAGAAGTCTAGCGCCTCCACTTAATTTACAGACCTCGTATATGTACGTTCCTTGAGTTGCGTGGGGCGTGTGTATTGAAAATATTTATCATATCTCATAAACGGAGAAAAAACCTGAACAAGTAAGTTTCGGAGTAATTCTATAGTCACTTCATTAAGGTTGCATGACCCTTTTTTCAACTGCCTGACTGGAGCAGTATCCTAAGTCCTTTTCATCAGATGATTCAATTGTGTGTTTAGACATGACTAAAAAACAATGTTATTGTTTTTTGGTCAAAAGTTGCATTTTTTCTTCAATCGTAACTGCATAACAAATGTTAGTGCAGCTCTAAAATTTCACTATTTTCGTTTTTCTTAAAACCTTATTTTGCAACAAATTGGGTTTTCAAGAAAAGCAAAGATTTTTCGAAGGGAGAAAGTGATAAAAAAATAGGTAATCACCCGCTGTATTCTTCCATAAAAGTGGTATATTCACATACAATCTTAGAGCTGAACACAATACGTAGCGCTGTTGACAACACACCATAAATAATCAGACTAAAATAATTGTCCTCCAGGCAGGCTTTTAAAAAAGGGACATTTCAATATCCAGATATCTTCATTTTCATGATACTGTAATGCACGATATACTTCCAGAAATGGAAGAATAATGGAAATCTCGAAGGAGACAAGTTTCAACTGGATACCTAAGGAGCCTCTAGAGGGATTTGGGTGTGCTTGGTATACGATGTACGTCCACTCATAATCGTTTTCCGAATCATCTCTCGAAGATTCCGAATTATCTATCGAAGATTCCGAATCATCTCTCGAAGATTCCGAATTATCTCTCGAACATTCCGAATCATCTATCGAAGATTCCGAACCATCTCTCGAAGATTTCAAACCATCTCTCGAAGATTCCGATTCATCTTCTCGATTGAGTTCTGGTTCTTGTTCTCGAGAGGGCCCAGCTAGCCATGCCCTAGGAGCATCTATTAGAAAACATACGGTCACTGAATTGTTTTAATATACAATTTTCGAGAGAAAGAATACCTATGTGATCCTGCGAATGTGAACGGCTTCTGGAAACAGATTCTTCATAATTCGATAGTCGGACATTGTTTGTACTATTTGATGGTCCCGCTTCTTCGGTTGGTTCATCACCATGTCTATCAGGTTCTAGAATAACAAAAAGGATGTTATAGGATTTTGCTCATCAACCTGTTGCCCTGATAGAAGCTACCTGGCACGAGCTATGGATAACGCAGTGGATGTACGGCTGTTCGAATTTCGTACTATAGTCAATTAATGTTCGACCTGCATTCAGTCAAAACAATAATCACTGCATCTTCAGCAGACTAGTGCGTAGGTTCAGCACGCTGATTGGTTTATTGACAATTGCGTCGAAATATTCCGTGGACATAGAAGTACCACGTATTTTTAGACTCAATTGGACATGATTTACGTATATGCAAAAGTGCTTAGTTTGTCCGTTTTTTTTAAACACATTCTTTCAGATATTTTTGGAACCGCTGGTACGATTTGAATGAACTTTGGAGTACATGTGTTTTGCTAGACGTACTAATATTTGACTGTTACAAAAAACCCGAAATGGTTCGAAAAGGGTGAAAGCTACCCCCCAACCCTACATAAATTATAGCATTTTTTTTTCGCTACTCTCCCAACGACCCTGATTTTTTGTATTTAACAGATCCTTTTGTTTAATTCATTTTTTGACTCATAAAACAGGCAATGTCGCATAGATTTCGATAAAAACATGTTGGAGTTGGTTTCTAATAAAATTAGTCAATTCCAACCTCTAAAGGTGGGATTCCACTGAAGCAACAGTGAACGACATGTGGCATGCTATTTGTTTCCTAGTGTTGCCTCCCGACAGTGTTGTCCAAAATTCTATTAATGCAGCATGCCGATTTTGTTCCCCTACTTTAGTTTAGTAGGTCATGTCACTACAAACAGTCTCGGCGGCTGCTTATTTAGTGATTTTTTTGGATCGGAAAAGAAAAGGAAAAACGCCAGAATATTGGAAAAGAAATATATAACCCCTTCAGGGTGATGATCCACTCTTTTTTTCACGTAATTTTTTTCGTTCCCGATAGAACGTCGAACGCAAATTCCTATTTTTTTTTTCAATTTTCAATATCGAACAGTTGTATTTTCCTATTTAAAGAAATTAACCATTATGAAGCCATCTATTTTTGCCTCATCATCGTATAAGGCCTGCCATAATTATAGTCACCCGACAATTCCCGTATTTTATCTTGGTTTAGTCGCGCATCTTTATATCTTTCCGATTTGTTGTTCCATAATTCACCCGAATCATGATAATCTTCAATTAAACAAAATGTCTTCTCATTGGTCCACTCCATTTTGTCGCCTGCTCCAAGCCACACCGATCCGAACGCTGATCAACACGTGGATTGATGATGCTGACAGCGCCCTCGAGAGGCAACAACGGGCTACTTGTAATATGCGACAAGGAGACATATTTTTTGTTGTTTTGTGTAGCCTCTATGGAAAGACAGTGTGCCGCATGCGTTAATGGCGTATACTAATGTTGCTCAAAAGTTGCCTCAGTGGAATTGCGCCTTAAGAGTCAATGCTGGGAAAGCGCGGCAAACTCGAACGCCGCTAGCGGAAGAAGCTGTTCTTGAAGTGGTCGAAGAAGATTCAGGTATCAGCACTCGCATAATAGAACATGAACAAGGAGTTCAAAAGGTAACGAATTTTAAATCAACTCATCACGTTCTTTTCACGTTCAGCCTGTACAAGAATTATTGTTTACCGACCATCGGTCACGTTTTAGATTTGCAAAAAACTTTTATAGTACCATTTGCATAGGCAAGATAAAATAAGATCATGATTTTTCTATACCTGTTACACCGTTACGGGCCTCGAATAGATAATTTTCATTGGGAGCTCTCATTAAATTCGAATGTTGAGGTGTCAACGGATCATTTCCAGATATATAGCTGTCACTGAGTTCGTTTCTGACAGAACTGCCATCAACGTTAGCAGTTAGTTCTGTTTCCAGCGGCTCGGCATAAGTATTAACTAAAAGAATGGCAAATGAGACGAATGTGTATCAAATAAATAGTTGGTATCGAACAATTTTTAGTTTTGAACAGACGATTTGGGTACTATACAAGTTTTGCAATACAATGCTGTTCACATATCGAAATTGCCCCTTATGAAACACTTTCAGCATCTGTCGGCACCAAGTCGTACGACGAGTCTACTGCACTTCCGTCAGACTAGGTGGTACCCACAGAGAACAAAGTTTCCTTTCATATAAATGTCATGCAAAATTGAGTGAATTCCTAGTGGATGAAGGTATAAGGTCTCCTCTATCTGTTGGTATGCCGCTCTCCGGTCTCCCTCACAGCAGTAATGTTTTCCACTATTACTGACGTTCGCGGCCTTCCCTCCCTCCCTCTCAGCGTCCTCCAGAGTGAAATTGCTCCTTTGAAATTCTCTGTACCACCTGGATATAGTCGTACGATAAGGACAATCATTCTTTAAAGCAAGCGTCATTTCTTCTAGCACTGGTCTATGCTTAAACCACGCTTAAAGTTATACCGTAAAACTGCCCTTTTCTCACTACGTGACCATGATGCCATAATCCGCACTTTACACTGTCAATACGAAGGAACAACTAAATCAACAGGCGTGCTGCTGGCGGCTACTATGCACTCATGGACATATCTCAACATGCAGTAACATGCAGCCTCCTGCGTCCGTTTGTTGAGTCATATTGCAAAACTTTTATAGTACCATTTGTATAAGCAAGATAAAATAAGAGCATGATTTTTCTATACCTCTTATACCGTTACGGACCCCCCATTCAAAAAATTCATAGAGAGCTCTCATACGGGCCGCCCACAGAAAATCTTCATAGAGAGCTCTCATTGAAGACGAATCTCCTGTTCCCTGATAGAGTGGATGTTGTTGAGCTGTCCTTATCGGTATCGTACAAACATATTCCCCACAGTGACAATTCTGCGAAAACGAATGTTCAGGTGTCAACGGATCATTTCCAGATATATAGCTGTCACTGGGTTCGTTTCTGACAGAACTGCCATCAACGTTAGCAGGTAGTTCTGTTTCCAGCGGCTCGGCATAAGTATTAACTAAAAGAATGGCAAATGAGACGAATGTGTATCAAATAAATAGTTGGCATCGAACAATCTTTAGTTTTGAACAGACGATTTGGGTACTATACAAGTTTTGCAATACAATGCTGTTCACATATCGAAATTGCCCCTTATGAAACACTTTCAGCATCTGTCGGCACAAAGTCGTACGACGAGTCTACTGCTCTTCCGTCAGACTAGGCGGTACCCACAGAGAACAATGTTTCCTTTCATATAAATGTCATGCAGAATTGAATGAATTCCTAGTGGATGAAGGTATAAGGTCTCCTCTATCTGTTGGTATGTCGCTCTCCGGTCTTCATCAAGCATTTCCCTCACAGCAGTAATGTTTTCCACCATTACTGACATTCGCGGCCTTCCCTCCCTCCCTCTCAGCGTCCTCCACAGTGAAATTGCTCCTTTGAAATTCTCTGTACCACCTGGATATAGTCGTACGATAAGGACAATCATTCTTTAAAGCAAGCGTCATTTCTTCTAAGCACTGGTCTATGCTTAAACCACGCTTAAAGTTATACCGTAAAACTGCCCTTATCTCACTACGTGACCACGATGCCATAGTCCGCACTTTACACTGTCAATACGAATGAACAACTAAATCAACAGGCGTGCTGCTGGCGGCTACTATGCACTCATGGACATATCTCAACATGCAGCCTCCTGCGTCCGTTTGTTGAGTCATATTGCAAAACTTTTATAGTACCATTTGTATAAGCAAGATAAAATAAGAGCATGATTTTTCTATACCTCTTATACCGTTACGGACCCCCCATTCAAAAAATTCATAGAGAGCTCTCATACGGGCCGCCCACAGAAAATCTTCATAGAGAGCTCTCATTGAAGACGAATCTCCTGTTCCCTGATAGAGTGGATGTTGTTGAGCTGTCATCGGTATTGTACAAACATATTCCCCACAGTGACAATTCTGCGAAAACGAATGTTCAGGTGTCAACGGATCATTTCCAGATATATAGCTGTCACTGGGTTCGTTTCTGACAGAACTGCCATCAACGTTAGCAGGTAGTTCTGTTTCCAGCGGCTCGGCATAAGTATTAACTAAAAGAATGGCAAATGAGACGAATGTGTATCAAATAAATAGTTGGCATCAAACAATCTTTAGTTTTGAACAGACGATTTGGGTACTATACAAGTTTTGCAATACAATGCTGTTCACATATCGAAATTGCCCCTTATGAAACACTTTCAGCATCTGTCGGCACAAAGTCGTACGACGAGTCTACTGCTCTTCCGTCAGACTAGGCGGTACCCACAGAGAACAATGTTTCCTTTCATATAAATGTCATGCAGAATTGAATGAATTCCTAGTGGATGAAGGTATAAGGTCTCCTCTATCTGTTGGTATGTCGCTCTCCGGTCTTCATCAAGCATTTCCCTCACAGCAGTAATGTTTTCCACCATTACTGACGTTCGCGGCCTTCCCTCCCTCCCTCTCAGCGTCCTTCACAGTGAAATTGCTCCTTTGAAATTCTCTGTACCACCTGGATATAGTCGTACGATAAGGACAATCATTCTTTAAAGCAAGCGTCATTTATTCTAAGCACTGGTCTATGCTTAAACCACGCTTAAAGTTATACCGTAAAACTGCCCTTATCTCACTACGTGACCACGATGCCATAGTCCGCACTTTACACTGTCAATACGAATGAACAACTAAATCAACAGGCGTGCTGCTGGCGGCTACTATGCACTCATGGACATATCTCAACATGCAGCCTCCTGCGTCCGTTTGTTGAGTCATATTGCAAAACTTTTATAGTACCATTTGTATAAGCAAGATAAAATAAGAGCATGATTTTTCTATACCTCTTATACCGTTACGGACCCCCCATTCAAAAAATTCATAGAGAGCTCTCATACGGGCCGCCCACAGAAAATCTTCATAGAGGGCTCTCATTGAAGACGAATCTCCTGTTCCCTGATAGAGTGGATGTTGTTGAGCTGTCATCGGTATTGTACAAACATATTCCCCACAGTGACAATTCTGCGAAAACGAATGTTCAGGTGTCAACGGATCATTTCCAGATATATAGCTGTCACTGGGTTCGTTTCTGACAGAACTGCCATCAACGTTAGCAGGTAGTTCTGTTTCCAGCGGCTCGGCATAAGTATTAACTAAAAGAATGGCAAATGAGACGAATGTGTATCAAATAAATAGTTGGCATCGAACAATCTTTAGTTTTGAACAGACGATTTGGGTACTATACAAGTTTTGCAATACAATGCTGTTCACATATCGAAATTGCCCCTTATGAAACACTTTCAGCATCTGTCGGCACAAAGTCGTACGACGAGTCTACTGCTCTTCCGTCAGACTAGGCGGTACCCACAGAGAACAATGTTTCCTTTCATATAAATGTCATGCAGAATTGAATGAATTCCTAGTGGATGAAGGTATAAGGTCTCCTCTATCTGTTGGTATGTCGCTCTCCGGTCTTCATCAAGCATTTCCCTCACAGCAGTAATGTTTTCCACCATTACTGACGTTCGCGGCCTTCCCTCCCTCCCTCTCAGCGTCCTTCACAGTGAAATTGCTCCTTTGAAATTCTCTGTACCACCTGGATATAGTCGTACGATAAGGACAATCATTCTCTAAAGCAAGCGTCATTTCTTCTAAGCACTGGTCTATGCTTAAACCACGCTTAAAGTTATACCGTAAAACTGCCCTTATCTCACTACGTGACCACGATGCCATAGTCCGCACTTTACACTGTCAATACGAATGAACAACTAAATCAACAGGCGTGCTGCTGGCGGCTACTATGCACTCATGGACATATCTCAACATGCAGTAACTTGCAGCCTCCTGCGTCCGTTTGTTGGGGCATATTGCAAAACTTTTATAGTACCATTTGTATAAGCAAGATAAAATAAGAGCATGATTTTTTTATACCTGTTATACCGTTACGGGCCTCCCATAGATAATTTTCATTGGGAGCTCTCATTAAATTCGAATCTTCTATTCCCTGATTGAGCGGATGTTGTTGAGCTGTCCTTATCGGTATCGTACAAAAATATCCCCCACAGTGACAATTCTGCGAAAACGAATGTTGAGGTGTCGACGGATCATTTCCAGATAGATAGCTGTCACTGGGTTCGTTTCTGGCAGAACTGCCATCAACGTTAGCAGGTAGTTCTGTTTCCAGCGGCTCGGCGATAGTCTGAGGAACTAACAGAATGGCAAATCAGACGAATGTGTATCAAATAAATAGTTGCTATCGAACAATCTTTAGTACACGTTAGTTATTTCAGGCCCTGTTCTGTTACATTTAGCACTTGTATCGACTTACTGGTGGGTTCAATCTTTCTTACCGCCTTTCAGTTTAACTCAAAGTTAAATATTTTGTATGAATATCTCGTTTGACTTAATTCACTTAAACAAGTGAGATTTTAAAATTCGTTCAGATTGGGCCTGTTTGTACATCTAGTGGGTGTGACAGAGAAGACGATTTTTAGTTACGAGTTACGAGCTTTGAAAGAAAAGCCGTATTTGAAATTGGGATATTTTCATAGTACTTTTTGATACAAAAAAACCATATCTGGAATTAAAAAACTCAAGGTGCGTAAACCGGAATATGGGTAATTGAAATACTCTAAAAGTTTTGAAATGGCAAGTGCATTAATTAAGGGGGTACGTATTGTTCTGTACATACATGTCGTACTGGGGATGACGTTAAGCGACTGGTTTGCCAGATATGGAATTTATATTTTGACATAAAATTATTGCCTATTTTTATAATTATATTCTAAATATTGAAATTAAAAAAAAAATAGGTTGCGAAACTAGAAGCATGATAAATGTTTCAAACCATAATTTGCGTAACTTCTACCATTTTCATTCTGAGTTTTTTACTTAAATGTAGTCTAAAGTGCATCTGAAATACACTAGAAGCTTTAACTTTGGAATACCAACCATCGTAAATTTTAGGTCGCTAATTTTTTTTGCTCGTGATTTTATCGCCGTAGTACAACTATTTAACTATTTGCGCTGGGCTCTCGTCTAGTCTTCTTTTTGCCAGTGCTATCATAGTACTGCGGTGGTACTGTGTAAAAAAGAGTTCGATATCCATTAGATGTGTGTTAGTTTAAGATCGCTTTCGTAAGTTTTACAAAGGTTAGTAGTAACGGATTAAAAATTAAGGTTAGTGTTCCAGGGTTAAAATGGGATCTGCATTCACTAAGGATAGATACAGTGAAAGCTCTCCTTGCGGACAGCTCCTATAAGCGGACATCTCTTTTAACCGGACAAAGTTCCTGGAACCGAATTTCAGCCATCAATTTTCAATGTTAAATGCATTCCGATAAACGGACGCTCTTATAAACGGACGCGGACACTAGATTTTCCTGTATGTGATCAAAAAATCTCCCATAAGCGGACGCGAAACTCTAATACGATTTTTTAGTTCCGCTTATTGCAATGCACATATCTACATACATAAAATTCGGTAATTCCCCGATTTATATTAGGTGATTCCCCATTTACGCATTTCGTTGGGTAGCCTGTATGTAATCTTGTGGCTTGTCTTCAGTTCAGGCAAATTCGTAGTTGATTGAGTTACGTATTTTATTATTGTAACTGTAAAATGGCACCAAAAAAAGGATGCTCTCGTTAAAGGAAAAGATGGAAGTTGTTAACGTATTAGACAGAGAAAGTGTTTTCAGTTCGTCATTTGGCAAAGAGGTTTAATATTGGGAAAACGCAAGCAGCTGAAATTGCCAAAAATAAGGAAGATATCAGGAGTAAATGGCAATCAGGAACTAATATAAATCAAAAGAAGGATTTTTAAAAAAAGGAAGGTTTTGCTATAGACAAAACATGTTTTGAGTGGTTTGTGAAAGCTAGAAGTCAGAACATTCCAATCTCAGGGCCGTTAGTGAAAATGAAAGCTAAAGAAATCGCCACTACTTTGGGCTATAATAATTTCAGTGCGTCCGACGGGTGGCTGCAAAAGTGGCGCAAGAGACATAGTGTGAGTTTCAAATGCATATCTGGCGAAGCTGCTGCAGTAGATCAAGTTGATGTGTCACAATTTTTGGAGAAACTTCCGTCCATGTTGCTTGGCTACAAACCAGAAGATGTGTACAACGCAGATGACAGTGGACTTTTTTTTCGCGCATTGCCCGACAAAACTCTGTCCTTTAAAGGAGAAACATGTGTGGGTGGAAAGTTGTCTAAAGATAGACTAACCATTTTATTCTGTGCAAATATGGCCGGTGAAAAATGCGATTTGATTGTGATCGGGAAAGCGGCTCGTCCCCGTGCTTTCAAAAACGTTGCTATTAAGGATCTACCAGCGACTTGGAAATCCAACAAAAAGGCATGGATGATCCGAGAAATCATGTCTGAGTGGTTAGTCGAATTCGACCGGAAAATGAGAATCCAAAAAAGGCAAGTTCTTTTATTTTTAGACAATGCATGCTCTCATCCTCGTGATATGAAAATGAAAAATGTGAAAATTATATTTTTACCGCCAAACACAACTTCTGTTTGTCAGCCCATGGATCAAGGTGTCATACAGAACTTTAAATTTTATTATCGGCACTTGATTTTAAAACATATTTTAACAAAAATTGACGATGGTCAAAGCTTATCTGAGCTTTCAAAGTCTATCAATGTGTTAGAAGCTTTGTATTTTATAAAAACAGCATGGAATAAAGTAAATTCCTCTACAATTAAAAACTGTTTTGGCAAAGCTGGATTCAGAAAAAGTGAATGTAGCTCAGAATTTGCTGAGCAAAATTATTGCGATGCTGAAGACGATCTGCCCTTAGCGACACTTGCTCAGTTACTGCGACATGCCAAACATTTAGGAGTAGCAGATCCCCAGAAAGTAGATGATTTCCTGGCCATAGACAATAACATAACAACAGAAGAAAATGCCATTGGCAACTTTTCGAATTTGGATGTAGAAAGCCCAGGCCAACTTGAATATGGTAGTCCAAACGACTCAGAAGAAGAAGTGGAACTGGTGGACTCACTAAGCGGTTCAAAAACGATAAATTCATATGGGGAAGCTCTAAATCATATTTCTATATTGAAAAAATTTGCTAAAGATGATTTCACTGCATTTCAACATTTGAAAAATTTAGAAAGTTATTACGAAAATTGTCTCCTTCAGCAAAAGATGGTGAAATTTCGTCAGACAAACATTTTAAACTTTTTTCAACAAGCTAAAGAACAATGTTTTTTTTTAAATTCTCGTACCATGTATTGAAGCATTTATGTTTTTGTATGCGTATATGTACATATATTATATAGATATATAGCATAAATACATACTTTAAAAATGTGGCGAGTTTCTGTTTCATTTTTCTCATGATTATAATACCTCATTTCCTCATGATTATATACCCCGTTATTTATACTCTATACTTACATACTCTCTTTTAAACGGACACCTCCCATAAGCGGACAAAAGTTACGGAACCGTGAGTGTCCGCTTATGGGACCTTTCACTGTATTTATATGCACATAAAGGTCACACTGGGTATGACGTTAGGCGCTTGTTCGTCGGATAGTTTGCGGAATAATATAATAATAATTACTAACATGTTAAAAGGAGTATTTTATTTTATAAATAATAATTTTTTAGTTTTCAAGCATTGAAAATGTGCATTTCTTCAGGCATTGAAAACGGTCAACTTGAGAGAAAAGTTACCAAGTTTTGCTGTTAAGAAAAACCTTTTCCCAACAAAAAAAAACAGTTTTCTAATTTGTCTAAAAAATGCTTGAACAAATTTGCGCCGAGTTACTGGACGAAGTCTAATCAAGTTCTTCGGATATTCGATAAAAAAATATCCTTAGTAACTATTCTCTAAAATTAACATTTAAAACTCTAAGAGTGGACATTTTCAATACTCTGAACCCATGTAAAAATTATTTTTGAGGTTGCCACGTTCAAACCTTCCCCTACAAAACTCTGAAGAGCTAAATTTATTTTAAAGTAATGTTTAACCTTGCCTGGCAGACCAACTTTGATTTTCCCAGACTGTACAGCAGAAGCTACATGAGCGGTTACTTACAAAATGGAATGATGAAATTGATTCATACTCGGGTGCAAAAGTGACAGTTCTTTGTTTCTTAAATGGCGGCTGGTTGCCATATTAGACAGGTAAGTCAAATGAAATGAGGTTATATGATAGAACTGTCACCTCTACACTAAAATATAATGAAAGACAAGCACGTACAGGTAATATTAATACATGAAAATAAATTTGATGGATATGTACCTATAGTTTGATGTTGGCAGAATTGTAACTCGCTCCTTGGCGAAGGCTGTCTAAAAATACGCCTTGTCAACGCATCCAGATACAGGCGCTGACCTTCTAAATCTTCTCTGTCAACTGGAGATCTTAAGATTTCTTCATCAGAATCTACTAAACAAACATTCAATAATATAATATATAATATATAACACAAAGAACGCGCTGAATCTGTAAAGGAAAAAACTATTAAATTAGTAGATGTTCTCGTAGGCTTCCTTCCGTTTATACAATTCTCCTAATTTGTGATGTCTACGCCTTAGACAGGAAAGGAGATGTAACTCTTGCAGAAGAGAATGTATAGACTTTAAAAGAGGAACAAGGTAAGTGTAAAAAGTGACAGATCCCTTTACCCTATAGATCCTCATCAACACAGACTAAAACAGGTGCAAACAAACAAAAAAGAAGTTTGAAAACGATCTAAAACCTTCTCTTTTCTGCTCATAACGGCTGCCACTTTAAGAATTTGAATAATTAAGCGGTATTACCTACAATGATCCCACATCATATCCCTTATCCAAATTTTAGCAAAATCAATGCACCAGATTACGAGTAAAAAACGACCACAGACAAACAGACAGACCAACGAAAATGAACGATATGGGTGATGTAGCTGGAAAATAGCTTGCTAACTGAAATTCAAAAAATTCCATACTAATGCATTTAGCCTTGGAAATAAAATTGAAAATAAAATGGTGCACAATTAATAATAATAAGGCTCTGTCCAGACCGCAGTGTCAGTCTGCTAGTCATGGTCAATGGATTCCTTGAGGGATGAGGAATACACTGCTATCAGCAATTAAATCCACACCGGTATGCCGAGCATTGGCAAGAATCTTAATCGGAAGAATGCAGATCGCGGTCATCCTCGGTTCTCTCCGTCTACTTAGGGCACACGATTTTCAAACCGACTAGCTGATTACTTCACTGTGTGAGGAGTGGTTAATTGTTAATGGAACAGCAGCTTGGTGTGCCGAAGCCCAGGTTGCCTATTTTACTTTTCTTTTCCATAATAATAATAATAACAATAGACGTCTTTATTTACATTTCAATTACATCGTAATAGCCAAATGTGAGACTTATATGGCGAAGTGTAGCATGCTACTACTTTTACTCTTAACCATAGTTGCTGGCAGATTTTTACAACAATAATGTATTCACAAAAAGATTTAGTTAGTTACATCCAAAGAAAAAAGCAAAAAAGAAAAAGGCATTACTTTCCACACCTAAGGACACCAAAAATTATGAACCTCAATAAATCACGGTATAAAAAAGAAATGAATGATTATGTAAATTTTATGTTTGGGGGGTTAAGTAACGTTTTGTCCAAATACAGGTAACAAAAATTCTTTTCATACTTTAGGAAGCTCATTATAAGTAATAACTGCCTTTAAAAAGTGTCAGTGTATTATAATATGTACTTATTTCTCTGAGGGTTCTATAGTGAACATCATTATTATATAAATGTTTTTCCTCAAGTAAGAGCGTTTTGCCGTGGGTAGTAATTTGTGAACAAGAACTGAACAGTGATACCTGACCAAGTCGTTAATTTAGCCAAGTTAGAACGGGATATTTCGCTGATACATCAAATTTACGTAAACCAAATATAAAACAATGGGGTGGATAAATAAAAGTGTTAGGTTCAATTCAATCAATTAATCAATCAATGGGGTGAGTAAATAAAAAATATGAATCTAGAAAACGGAACAACATGCCCAACTATGTTTCAAAATGAATTGAGATATGCAAAACAAAAGAAACGCAAAAGAACTACCACCAAAAATCAACAAATAACAAGCAAACAAAAGCAATCTAGTATATGAAGGGTGAATATGAATTGAATAATATCTAAGAATATTTCTTGCCAAACACAAAGACAGACATTTCAAAACCAGTCCACTAAGACACGCAAGAATTGCCCTACCTGTTTCGCGGTAGAATTAAGACTATCTTACCTATAAGAGAAACAGCTGAAATTCAAGAAAATATAGTACATTCCTATCATATATCAAACAGAGCTAATAATCGTTGAAGTTTTCAGATGTATATAGTGATTATATAGAACCATACCTAGTTATATCATAAACGTCAGATATTTCAAATAATAAAGAGTTATTCTAAACCTATCATGCAGTTAGAAACTATAATTAATATTAAACCCTCCGAATGAAATAGCTGAAATGTAAAATACCTTCCAGTCCTAAAATAAACTTACTTGAAACTTATAATATATATATATATAATATAATATAAAAATTTCATCAAAAACAAAGCACACCTGGAAAACCTGTATAAAAATTACCGCTGATGAAAAAACATGAAATGCGAAAGACTTTCGCGGCCATCATCCAACGTTATTTGGTTGGTTTTTGGGTAGTTAGGCCGTCGTAAAATATTTTTACAAAGAAAAAACAACCAAAAAACCTACAGTTTAGAACATAAAAACCTGAAACGCAGACGTACATTCCTGTAAAAATATTAAAAAAATAGAGGTCGACACATGTGTACTTATAAAACGGCGATAAAGTATCACACTATACATAAACAGGGTGTGTCAGGAGTAAGGTAGTACTTGAGGAGGAAATAATTGTGTTCGGTTCAAGGAGTAATTTTGGATTAGAGCTATACAGTTTTAAAGACACGGGTGTTTCTCATACCAAATTATTTTTATAATTCTCATCCACTTCTGAGCAAATTTGGTCACTCGATTTTTCATCCATCGATTCACGGCTTTCGCATTTTTCTGCATGGTCATATAGCTCTAACGATAACGATAACCGTACGTAGGTGAAAAAAAATACAGAGATCAAACTTGTTCAGAAGGAAATGAAAATAATTTTTCTTATGACAAACATGGCGTCGAGTAGGTTGTCTCTGCACTTCCCACGCAACGCCGTTATCAGTTTATAAAAGATTATGTTCAACTCAAACTAGTCCCTCTGAGGAAAAAGTCAAACAGGACCATACAGTATTGGAAAAACATTTTCGAACGCGGTCAGAGCATGTTGATGTATAGTATCCGCATACCAAATTTCATTGGTGCCGATAATATATTTTTTTTTTGAACTTTACCATTCTGTATCTCAAAACTTACAACGGTTAGGGCACAATATTGTTTTTTTAAAAGACCCAAGTATCACCCCCTTACATATTTAACCATACTTCTGAAATACCCTGTATAAGACCCAACCTATGTATCCACAAGCAATTAATTACAATAGAAAACCAACACAGTTTAAAGAAAATCAAATGAAATGTCCTACCTTCTCTTTCAGCCGGAGTGTCTGCAGAAATTGCAGAAGTTTCTGCTCGATCTGTCTCTGGAATTGGAACTCTGTCATAGTTCTCCTCTTCTTCTATAAAACAAAAATAAAAAGTGTCAAAATCAAAGAAGTCGGAGAGAAGGTACAGTTGAACTGGCTGAATTTGCAGTATGATCTCCTGAATAAAAGTCTCCAAGAGTACAAACCTTGATAATGACCAGTTGCTGAGTTAGCACTGAGGGCATCATCTGACAAAATGAGTTTTAATTTCAAGGTATTTGGGCATTGGAACATATCTTTACTCCTTGATAGTTCTTGTTCGTATTCAATCTTCGACAACTCACCCATTTTTTTCTACATGGATAAAGCACAGATATTGCAGTATTCAGTAACATTAGGTACCAGTTCAACTTGGAAGCCCCTGTATATGTTTCAACAGATAACATGTATCCGTACAAATACCTGTCAAAGCAACGATTTCTATTGTTATTGATGCCTGCCTGCGTGCGTATCTATGTTTGACAAGTAGAGACAACTCTTCATTGCTGAAATTATATATAGCGCCTAAGAAGGCATGCCTGTATTATTCAACTTTAATTTTTGATAACTCATAAACTGTCCATGATTGAACTCAAGATGTTTAACTCTGACTTCATAAAATACACCATAGTACAAATTCAAACAATTCAGCTGTACCTACTCTTCCATATGTTCGTGCCATCTTTTTGTAGCATTTAAAGGTCATCTCTTCTAGTCTTTCTTTGGGTTATACTTCAATTTTAAACTTTTATGATAGGGCCACCAGCTTTCAATCTAATCTATCTAGAGATCTCGACTTTGCTGAAAAGTAGGATGGGTTCTGAACGAGTCGTACCGACGGAACGATACCGCAGCAGAAATTGATTCCTATGGTCCTGAAGGAATCGAGAATTTCGATTCCGGTGGTTTCCATTTCAATACCGATGATTTCGATTCCGACCACGACGGTTTTGACCCTTCTATAAATAACAGTAATAATAATAACAATAAAATAATAATCTTTATTCACTGAACAAAGGTATGAATTGATACCCGGAACAGCCGAAGTTCAGATTTCATTCGAGGAGGAATAAGTGGAATTCCACTTAACCCTACATACTCGTAACGCACTTAACTCATCTAAGTTCAAGTTAAGTAGTAAGATACAAGAACAACATTCAATTAAAAGCAAGAGTTTGAAAACAATGATGTAACTGATGTCTATAAAAGAAAGGGAATATTTCGACAGAATACAGAGACAGAAAGAAAAAAATACAATGAGAGACAAGATGTATATCCATGCATACCTTCATTATTTTGCTCATTATTCTCATTGGCTGTGTTGGCCGCCTCTTCGAAGTTGAAGAGCACCGTCTCCTGGCTGTATTCATCTTGAGGTTCGGTACCGGACTTCTGTTTCTCCTTTTTCGCATTTTCTTCATCTTCTTTCGCCTTTTTGATGCGTAATTCTTCGTTTCTGTGCTTTATCAAACTGGGCACTAGTTTATTGCACACATAAATCGTACAGTCATTGACAGACTCTAAGTCGAGCAGCTTAGATTCGATATTCCACCAATGCAAGACAGGCGGAATGTGACTCAAAGTAGCGGCAAGACTAGGTCCGAATAAGTAACCGGACTGGTCTACAAAATCGATTTGTTCTTCATTAGACGGAATTATTCCAAAGTTGTCCATCACCACAACTCTAGCTGATTCCCTGATTTCAGTTGGGCCTCCCAAGAGGTTGTTCGACATTATGTTGGTCACGTGGGGATCATGTGGACCCAAAAGTCTGGAAAATGAAAAGGATGAAGGTCAAATCTCAATTATGCATAAAAACAGTTTAATATAGTTCAAGGTCTTTAACCATTATACAGGGTTTGTCCGCAAAGTAATAGGACTAAGTCAATTTAAAAAAATTTATTGAACCAATCGTTACAATTCTTTAAAAACTTTCAAAATAGGCTCCTTCTGCGTCGATGCAGCGCTGCCAGCGCGATTTCCAAGCATTGAAGGCGTCACGGAAGGCGGGGGGGGGGGGTCACATCTGGGCTGTAGGGCGGCTGTGGAAGCGTTGGGATGCCGGCCTTGGTCAGGTAGCTATTCACAAGAAAGGCGGTGTGAGCCGGGGCGTTGTCGTGGTGCAACTTCCAGTCGGCTGCGATGTCTTGTCGGACCCGACTGACCCTTCGTTCGAGTCTCCTGAGCACTTCCACTTAAAACTTGGCGTTGACGGTTTGTCCAGGAGGAACAAATTCATGGTGGACGATGCCTTTGATGTCAAAAAAGACAATGAGCATCGTTTTCACTTTGGATTTGCTCATTCTTCCCCTTTTTGGGCAAGGAGGCGCCGTTGTGTGCCACTCGGAAGATTGCCTCTTTGTCTCGGGATCATACTCAAAGATCCACGACTCGTCACATGTGATTACGTTATTCAAAAATTGGGGGTCACTTTCACACATGTTCAAATTTTCTTGGCACACTTCCACGCGCCGCAATTTCTGGTCGTCAGTGAGAACTTTTGGGACCATCTTCGCGCACACCTTGCGCATGTTCAAATGCTGTGTCACAATGTCATGAACCACAGATTTTGGTAAATTTAACATCTGGGCAACTAAACGAATACTTAGTCGACGGACGAGTTCAAAACTTTGCGCACACGAGTCACATTATCGGTGTTTGTCGAAGTCGAAGGTCTTCCAGAACGGTCTTCATCAGCGACCTCTTCGCGGCCCTCCAAAAAGGCCTGGTGCCACCGAAACACACCACTTCTTGGTAAAGTAACACCTGGGTAAGCCTGCTTGTTCATATCAAACGTCTCTGTCGCAGATTTACCGAGTTTCACACAGAATTTAATCGCGTACCTCTGCTCTAACGAATGCTGCATTTTCGGCTTGCACCACTCACAGAAACACGTCGCGCGAAAATGCCTGTCCTGACTCTACAAGTGCTCGGAGACAACTGACCAGCCGCTCATTCGTTAGCTAGGAACGCCCTCTACCGAATCCAGTCGGTGCGCGCACGCTCCGAAGTACAGTCATGGCGGAAGAAAATGAGTCCTATTACTTTCCGGACAAACCTTGTATTGCATCAAACTAGGATCGTGTGATGAATGTAGCGTAATTTTGCTGGCGACATCATACCCTGTGCCTAACTGGTAACCCCAGCATAACACGAATCAGTTTTTGGGGAAAAAATGTTGTCAACAAGGTTAGCTGTACTTTACATCCAATTATGTCATCAATTAGATTATCTATCGAGTTATTTCCAAACCTAACCACATATGTAATATAATAAAAAAAAGATCAAAAACAGCAGGCGAGATGTGGGAAGACCGACTCAATACATATTTTTAACAAACAAAAAAAATGAGTTAATGTGGCGTAATCTATTTCAGTAGTAGCTGCTGAAATAAAAGCGCGACCAAATTAACCCTTGTAGAAAAAACGGCGTCAAGTAGGTAGACTTTGCACTTCCCACGCAACGCCGTGATCAGTTCATAAAAGTTTTTGTTCAGCACCATATACAGGTTGTCCCAGAAATAACACGCCAGATTGAACATGATCTAGTAAAAGTTTCTAGTTTTGGAGATATTGCCACTGTTAAGTTTTTTTTTATGGTTTGATAAATTATTACATTTTGTTTCAATGTGAAAACCTGAACTAAAGACTGACTAATTACTGTGAAAAAAATGTGCCAGACTAAATCGGCAAATGATCTCAAAAACTTAAATTTACTTAAAGATTTTTTGCAACATTATCTACGCATTCTTTTGGAAGATGTGCCTCTTGAGACAAAAAGAAGGATGTGGTTACAGAATGATGGGTGCCCTGCGCACTATGCTAGTGCAGTAAGGGGTATCTTGATGAAATATTCCCTAGAAAATGGATTTTCTGGCTAGGAGCAATTTTGTGGCCCCCACGCTCCTTCCACCTGAATCCACTATTTCTTTTACTGGGGATGTTTAAAAGATAACGTCTATGGAAAACTAGTTCGATCAGCCGATGAACTACGCCAGGTTATTTATGTATAAGAGTCGGTGGTAGACATTTTGAAAAATAATGATAATAATAATCATTTATTTCCATCCATGACTGGCCTCTTCAACCTAGTCTGAATTCATTGGTATGATATGGCATATCTTTAAGTTTCGGTTGAAGTATGTAGATAAATGCTTACCTCTGTAAGATGACTGGTGGATTTGGGTTTCTTGGACTAAATAGATATTGGTACCTTCTAGCACGATTTGCTCTGTGAGCTCTCGCATGTGGATTCTGGTTGGAATCACTTGTAGATTGCGATAGTAGCAGGGGATGAGTAACCACTGAAACAGAACCTACAGCAATTTATCAAAATATTTACACAGATATTGAATATATTCTTAGATCAGGCTACCCAAAAACAGACATTTTATAGAAAAGAAAAATGTCAATTCGAATATACAACGGAATTACATTCTTAAAGAGTAAGTGAAAAGGTCTTTCGTTTGGAGATAAAGATGACATATTGATGAAAAGACCTTTAAAGTGGTATATGTAATTTGCTGCTGCGATTACGTCGCTATACCCTATTCGTAGTCCATTTACACAAGAAAGATGCATCGCGGCAGCCGCCTATGCGTTACAATAGCTATTGGTCACTCGTGCATAAAACTACGAACAAGTGCGGGATTCGACATGATAGAACTCAGGCTCGGGATATCGCTGACACGCCGACGCCGGCAGTTGCTGTTCGTATTCGGTGCATACATAGCGTGAGTTTATACGTTAGCATGTTGTCTACGGATACAGCAGATGAAACTCAGCATATTTCTCCCAATGCTTCCTGCAGCCATGCTTGAATGAACGAATGAATCGTGAAATTAGAGGCATTCCGGCCACCATAAGGAGCCAGTGCATAGGCCGCTTAAGCGGGCCCTTATGCACCTCTACATTCCTTAGATCACAAGCCTTGCCCTTTTAGCGAAGTTAAGAATTGCCTCGAGTCCAAGCTCCTTGAGGGCCCAAAGTAATGGACCCCAGTATAGTCTGCCTATAGTAGCTCAGAGCTTCACAGCGACACAAAACGTGCGCCGTGGTCTCTTCCTCTACCCCGCAGCGCTCACACAAGGGATCCTCAGCTACCCCCATCACGTGCAAGTGACGGCTTAACGTGTTATGGCCAGACAACAGTCCCACCAGCAACCTTAGGTTGGCTCTATCCAGAGATAAGCAGAAACGTCCATCCTTAGCACTGGGCCCTTCAATGAGTTCCCATGCCTGGCGAGGATGTCTGGAGATACTTCTCCATTTCTGAGAGTGTTGTCTTGCAACCCACGTCTCCATTTTTCTCCTAGCTCTATGCGCGGTCACTCCTAAAGCTGGCTCAGGACCAACGAGCTTGCTGGCTGATCCTGTCTTCGCCACAGCGTCCGCCATCTCATTGCCCCTTATCCCAGCGTGCCCCGGTCCCACATTAACGATACCGGATGCCTCGCTGCGAGGCAATCCAGAGCCTCCCTGCATTGCAATAAAAGACTAGAAGTAATCTTACAGGCACTTAGTGTTTTCATTGCAGCCTGGCTGTCAGATAAGATTGTTATTCTTCTCCTAGGCCCACCCTCCTCCAGAATGCGAGATACACAAGCCAGAATCGCAAATATTTCCGCCTGGAAAATTGGGGGTATCTATCAAGAGGCAGAGATTCACCCCTGCTTAGAAGGGGTCCTTCCTTTGCAATTCGACTAAGATGGCAGTATGTCCCTTGACAGGATTCAAGAAGGTCCAGCTGCCCTGACTCCCCAGTCGATGAGCGACTACTCTCGCTTCACCGCGGATCACCAGATCCAACGGTGGGAGATCCAACAGAGCTTCCATTGCACTCAATGGCGTTGTTCGCACTGCGCTTTTAATGCTAATACAGGCCAAACGCTGAATTTTATTGAGTTTGGCCTTACTTGTCTCAGTTCTAATGCAAGGCCACCAGACCAAGGAGCCGTACAAGAGAAATGGACGTACTGTCGTCGTGTAGAGCCAGTATACCACTTTGGGTTTAAGCCCCCACCTTACACCGACAACCCGTCTACAGGCCCACATTGAATTGCGAGCCTTGCTAACCTTTCATTCAACATGCTCTCTCCAGTTCAGTTTGCAATCCAGGATAATTCCCAGATATTTCACTGATCGGGATAGAATTAATCTAGTCCCAAAGAAGGTCAGCGTGACCAGCCCGTCAAGCCTTCTTCTCCTAGTGAATAGGATCAGCTCGGTCTTTCCAGCATTAACAGAAAGATCGACTTCCCTGCACCACGATTCCACAGAGCGCCCTGCATAATTTCAGAGACTGTACTACAAAAACGTCCCCAAACTACTATGCTTAAGTCATCAGCATAGGCTTGCACGTAGACACCCATACTGATGAGCCTAACGAGGAGTTCGTTCACCACGATGCACCACAGTAGGGGTGACAGACCTCCGCCCTGAGGGCAGCCTCTAGCTACGCTGACGCTGCAGCTCACGTCATTCAGCATAGCTGTTGCTACCCGACGCTCCAGAGTAGTTAGGACCCAATCTATTAGGATTGATCTAACCCCGTGCCTAACCAAGGCATGTCTGATAGAGTCGGATGTGGTGCGATTAAATGCACCTTCAGCGTCCAAAAAGGCCACGAGTGCCACTTCTCGCTGATCTAGAGTCTTCTCCAGGCTACCGACCAGATTGTGTAAGGCCAGATCAGTCGATTTCCCAGCTTGGTATGGAAACTGATTTGCGTGAATGACACACCTTTCCAGCGGGCCATCCCTTAAGTATCTATTAACTATCCTTTCCAATGTCTTAAGCACAACAGATGAAAGAGTAATTGGATGAAAATCCTTCGGGCCGGTATATCTAGCTCTGCCCGGTTTAGGAATGAATACCACTTTAGCCTGCCGCCAGCTTCTAGGTGTGAAGCCCGTGGCCACACATGCTCGAAACACCTTCAACAGGTGAGGAACAACCGAACTCCGTCCCTGCTGTAACATGGCCGGAAATACGCCGTCCAGACCTGGACTTTTGTATGAAGCAAACGAATCTATCGCCCATACCGCTACTGTGGAACCGGGGAAGTGCGTATCCATCAGAAGCCTCAGAGTACCTTCCTCAGAAGTAGTATTCCCCCCAGAGGGATCATCAACCATGCTTCCTCTTCAGTGATGTCTCCTCCCCAAAAACGTGACAAGAAGGGACATTTGAATATTGAGGCAAAATAAATTGTCCTTAACGTTTATAAGACCGAAATTTTAAAGCATCCTGAAATGAACATTCACGATATTGAAAGTCGGGCGGCTTATGTACTAAGACAATTTTCAACATTGTGAAAAAATATAAAAAAAAAACAAAAAATGTCTCCACCACACAAGAAGCTGCATTACACGAAGCTGTTGGATACAGTTCATAACTTTGATCGGAATGCCATAAGACGCACAGTCCAACAATTTTTTGAAAGGCAGGAACTTCCCACCATAGATAAAGTATTACAGGAGGTTAATACTGAAGACTTACCTACTTTCAAAAGGACCACATTCTGTAGTTTACTCAAACAACTTCATTTTGAGTATAGAAAACGGGACAGAAATAGTATTTTGATGGACAGCCGAGATTATGTTATGGAGAAGAAATTGTTTAAAATCAATAAAGAAATACCGCGACCAGAACAGGAAGATTTATTACTTGGATGAAACCTATATAAATACAGGAGATACAAAACTTGAAGTATGGGCTGACTCTACAATTAAATCAGCACGACAAGCCTTTTTAGATGGACTAACAACTGGCTTAAAGAATCTGTCAGGTACGTGTAACTAACCAATTCGTCATTTGTGTTGTAAAAATGGTGTCAAATACTCTGAATCTATGAGCCCACGCTTTCAACTTAGCTATATCTGGTAGATTTGGAACCAACACCAGTTAGATACTTTGCTTGTATTATTATTAGTTTTCTTGAATACTATATGAAACAATTATTTCCAGGAAAAGAAAGACGATTTGTTATCTGTCACATTGACAGTGAATATGGCTTTGTGTGCGGTGTTCCGGCATTTAGGCAGAAGCCTGCGCGGCTGCTTCGGTATAAAAAAAACATTCAAATTTTCTGACGTGAAAAATTTGTTTTATGAAGCTGTCAATAGTGACGGCAAACCATTGGAAAGACAAGTGACAATCGAATCAAAGATGTGGGATCTGGAAAATATGATCGATATTCAAATTGAACCTATAATAATTAATATTAACCATTCGGACGACGATTCAAGTACTTCCAGCGAAAAAAGTGCACTTCTTTCTATAAAAATAATCATTTATTTTGTTAAATTATTTCAAGACCATTGGGGAAAATACGGACCTGTACAATCTCGCTTTTGGACAAGTTTTGTTTTGTCTGGGCGTAAATGAATGGGGTATGGATAGCTCGTAAAAATCACCTTAAACTCAAAAAATTAAGTAGCAATTATAATCATCAGAAAATATTTACCGTTTTTGTTGAATTTTTTTATGGATGTTAATCACTACAGACGATATTTTCATTATTTCACGTTTTCTGTTGAAGACTTTTTGACGAAAAATAATTTGGCCAACTGGCGATTTTTTGGAATAATATATGAACTGCTGCTTGCATACCCTAGAACTTAATGAAAAAGTTATCCAGCATTTTTTTGTATTCCCAGATGAAAGACCTTTTCATTTACCCTCTAAAGTGTACTTGTGAAATCTGTCTATACAATTTTTTTCTGAAATTGTAGATATTTTGGTCTATGATATTTCAAATGTGACAAATGTCCACAAACAAGTCTCAATCTGATTATACAAGTCTGATATTTTATATGGATGATTTAATGTATCTGTGAAAGCGTCCCGACCGATCTTGAATCGACGATAAATCATCTTTTCCGAATACTTCGCTGATCTTCCGTGGGTTCATTAATCTTGCTAGGTCAAGTAATTTGAAATATACTTCTTGTGACTCAAATGTTTCAGAGAGTGGTTCTTAGAGTAATACCAACTTTTATTTACCTGTATGATCGTTAGGAGAATCATCAACAAGGGGGACAGCAAAACCATTGTCATTCCAGCGTATCATCCTTGGAAGGGCACTTTCTCCATCAGCATCGTACTGAATCATGAGTATGTCTTCATCTCTGTCGTTTGTTGCGATACGGAACATACCAGAGCTACCCCTAAGGCGTTCCCGTTCGTTATTCTCATCATCGTAGTTTGTATCCTCGTTCTCTTCTGTATCATCCATATTATCGTCGTCCCCTTCATTATCGTCATTGCCTTCATCATCAACTTGATCGGAAGGATTTGAATCTGATTCGCCTGAATCGGTGCTCATTAGCTCTTCCTGCAAATAAGAATAATTTGATCAGACTTAATTACTCTGAAATACCAACAGTATACAAAATGGCGTCGAGTAGATTGACCCTGTACTTCCCAAGCAATACTGTTTATAAGTCAGAATATGTAATTTATATTATAATAAAAACAGTCATCAGTTTCTACAAGTGTAAATGTATATGTATGAAGATGAGAACAGGACCACTAATACCTTTGGTAAAAACATTTATCACATCACCCATCATGATGAGAGATAGTGTAAGTACTGTTATGGTGGGAGTGTAGCAACTGACAAGGGGTTTGAGTGAGTATGTTGCCTTCAGGGAGCAAAGAGCGTCAGGACAGTGCTATCGAGCTTTTCTGCCTGACGATGGCTATCAAATTTTTTTCTGGCCAAAAAAGGGCTAAGCTCTATCAAAAGTACTCACTGTAGCATCTCTTTCATGATCGTAGCCACCAATGGTGCACTCTTCATCTATATCCATTGTATTGTTTCTTGACGAAGGCACATCATTGTAACCTTGACTGTTATCATTATTCCTGTGTTCCAAAATATGCTCCATCATCTCTTCTAGAGCATTATCGAGCTCTCCTGATCCTACTGCATTGTTTTCAAGGCTTGATGCTACTGCAGAAATATCATGCTCGGTATTTTCTGCGTCTTCGATCTCCTCGCCCTGAGCATTTGTAGCTGAAATAAAAAAATAAAGTTATTCAAAATTATGTATATCGCGTTCTGTTTTCCTATTAAAGGTCTCTGCCCACTCTGTGGCTCTTTTAACTAACTGTAGCATAACATTGATACATGAAATTAGTTATTTTGATGGTTACCAAATGGGTATCATAATTGTTACAAACGCGGTGCATACTATTATACAGGGCAATTAATTGGTAAGGAAATAAAACATGAAAATTGTAGGTCGTATCAATTGAGGCTCTTTCTATAACTGAATAAATTTCTAAATTTATATCTTAGGCACTATTGAACCGATTTTTATGATATTCTGCACGATAATGCATGATAATGTTACCTAGAAGTAATATAAAACTAGTCGGGCGGTGAAACAGCCAGAGTGGGCTTATTTTTCAACTATTCTGTATTTTATCAAAATAAAAATGTTTTAACCTGAATATTGAAAAATATCACCATGTGCAAAAAGCCAAAGAATGGTATTAATGAGCAAAATATATCTTTTGATTTTTACTTCCTACGCCACTGGGCGAGGAAGATCGGCCCGATAGCGGCGGAGCCTGGGGTAGAAACATCAGAAAAATAAAAACCGCTTAAAATTCGTTTTTCGACGTATCAGAGGTTTCTGATCATTTTCAGAAAAATTGTTTTAGGGTTAAACTTTTTTGGAGGTATATTTATTTTATTATATATTTTTTTTCAAAGGTTGAGTTGAAAAACGCTACTCTTAGCAACACTTCGCCTTTTTGTACGAAATACAGTCCATTTATTATTATTATTATTATACGCCTCGGTAACTCTATGTACCTATTAGCCACATTTCACACATCATAGATTTCTCAGTAAACTTGCCTTCAAATATTGGAATGACAGACATGTTTTCGATCGGCGTACTCCTGCTAAATCAGCTTACAGCCCGACTTGAGCCGTTTAATTTCTCTGTTGTAAATGTTCATAACTGACTTTTTCCTCGGATAATTAAATTGCCCTGAGCTTAATCCTTTACGAACTAATGAAGGAGTTGCGTAGGAAGCGCAGAGTCAACCTACTTGGTGCCTTTTTCAGTTAAAATTTAATAATCACTCCAATAGCTAAGCGTAGGCGGTCTCAGGTCGTGGAACGTGGAGGTACCACCCGGCGGATTTCTGGCTCTGGCCTCCGTGGCGGCCCTGCAGTACCACTGATATTTAGGACTTCGTAATGATTCAAGGATAAAAAGCTCATGTGACGCAAAACTCAAAATTAGTCAACTTGATTCAACCAAGATTTTACAAAATAATGCTAAGATGCGCCTAAGATATTTGACATTCAAGATTTGGCGTTTTTGATACATCACTCTGAAGATCCGTGAAAAATTATTTCAAGATTTTCCAATATGAAGTTTAAGTTCAGAGTTCCTTTCCAAGTTCTAAAAATATTTATTGATTATTTTGTTCATTACAACCCGAACAGTAAAACACCAATTACACGATGAAGCAAAACATAATCTACATATAAATGTAAAATAATAATAGATACATGAAAAAAATGAAAAGATACATATTGGCACGTTTCATGTCTAAAATGCTGCTGTTAAATATGTCAAACTGGTTATGATATTGTAATTTTTACACATCAAGTACAACGGAGAATGCAGATAATTTGTGTGTGCCGCGGGTATATAAAACGTAATATTATTAACTTTAACAGCAAAATCAGACTAGCAAGTGCGTCTTGCTTCAAGACTGCTCATTAGATGTTTTTCAAGTAGGGATTGATGGGGTATACCAATACCAATAAGCTGGATGGAAAATAGAACTTACCTTCAGTTGAGGTACCACTTGGCACAGCATTATTGTCCTCATTGCTGTGCTGATTCCTCTTTGTCTTATTCTGAGTGGAGGTTGGTGCAGGTTGATTGATAGCCCTTGAAAGTGACTCAAGAGGCTTCAATGCTGCATTGGCGGTAAAAGACGTGTTTGGTGATGACAGGTCCAGGTAATGTGTGATCTTCGCTAGATCACTGAAGACACCTCTGCGAATCATCAGCTTCACTATATTATTTATACTTCCGCTGGTCCATCTGCTAGCATGTGGTAGTGGGCAATTGTCGATCATTGTGGAAATGATCCCACATATATGCTGGATTTGAGTATGTTTCTCAGCTGATTCTGGTAAGTATAATGCTCTAGTGAGGGCTACTTTCACCTCGGACACTAAAGTGATTTGTGCGTCTGGAGAATGGTTAGAAGAAGCCAATGCAGCTATCAACATCCTGCACATTGTCGAACAATCAGAGTCGGATATGTTGTCTGCTCCGGGTAAAATCTTGTCGAAAATGAACGCCAAAGCTGATGTATCATCTGTTATGAACTCAGAATATCCTGCTCTGTATTTATATTCCGTAATCAGTTTAGCAATGGGTCCAAAAGATACCACGGCGTCTGCCAAGATCTTCAGTATTACGGATTTAGGCAACATGGGTTTCTTGCTGGCCTCAGTCTTTTTGGGTTCCCCTGACGTTTTGGCATTCTCATTATTACTGCTTGAGCTTTGAGATGCTGAGTTCTGGGATGCTTGGCTACTTGTAGTTGTAGCTGTGAGAATAGAGATTGATTAGTTGTTGTGAATCTCGTAATTGATGCAGATAGGGGATATTGCGTCAATAATTTTGTAATACAGTGCTTTTCTAAAAATGGACTTCTGAAATTGATGCATGAGTACAATATTCAAGAATAAAAGTGGCAGTTGAAAATTTTAAGATAGCGACTGGGTGCCATCTAGGTATGTTTTCTCTAATAAAACGGGAGGTCATGTGACCATTCATTTTGAAGCTACTTATGATTATTGTATAGCCATACAATATAAATTGACTCTTTCAAAATACCGGACCGGTAGGCTGTTAAAGTTAAGCGTTTTTGTACATTTAGTTGCTATCAACTCAGCAACTAAACATCATAGTTGTTACATCAATGGTCTTCTCTTGAAAGGATTAATTCCAATGTGATGAAATATGGAATATTTTATTTAAAGAATTCACAAAATGTAATTCTTAGCTGATTGTTCTATATTTTATTGTACTTAGGTTAGAACCTCCCAAAGCAGACTGACTTGGGTAGAACATCAATATTATTCAAATAATATGGTAAGTTAATCCCACTCCCAAATATATGATTTACAATTTTCAATGTCAAGCGTATTTTCGAAGTAGGAAGAACTTAATTTTTAATAGAATGTTTCAACTATTTTATAACCTTCACGTAATATATAAAAAAATAAATAAATACCGTCTTAAATAGACGTTTCAGAATAGTCAAAGGCTGAGTAGAAAACATGCTGTACTAAAAACTGAATTCAAACACCACAGATATAAGGTGTCCCAGAAATAAGTGGTCAATTTCTCAAATGCACACAAATGGACACAAAAAACAATCCTAAAAAATATGGTGCAGCAGGTTTACAAATGTTCTAGAAAAATCTGAAACTCAATCAAGTGATCCAAAAATGTATATCCTATATTTTCAAAATGGCAAAATTCAGTATATGGAATAAGCATCATAGTTGATAAAACTATTCTGCAACAATACTGTGTTTCTCAAAAACTAATGAATGCTAAATTCGCACACATAGTTCGTCGACCGTGTTTACCTCAGTTTTATACACTAACTATTTCATACCACAAAAAAAAAACAAGGATTTTGAAGGACGATCTGCATGCACTCGCGAAGCCTGGGTAGCATTTCGAAGACACCGTAAATAAAAATGATATGAACAACTACGATATTGCTGTACGAGTGTGCCATTTTTGTTTTCTTTTTTAGAACAGATGTGTACCGATTTTGTTTACCAATCGCACGTGTTTAAGTTTGAACTGATCGAGGTGCAGGACTGGATTGGGTTTTGTTTAGGTTTAAACAAAACCCCATGTGTCTACTTTATTAAAAAAATAAATTATTTTCCCTATGGTTTGTAGTTTTTTTCTATGTTTTTTTAAAATCCGCTCAACTTAATAGCCCACCGTGTATTTTCGGAATAATCGTGTAAATACAAAAAAGGTAAGGATATTGAATTTCACGTACCACTTTCGAAGCAACTGATGTCGCTTGTTGAAATACCGCTTGTGCTGCTAGGCTGCGTCATATTACTTGCGCTCGTACCACTGGTAGTGCTGGAACCGCTGGGAAGACCTTCGTGGACCACAACTCTCAATTTTTGTCCACCAAACTTGGCTTCAGCATGCTTGTCCTCTACGGGTTCCTCCAATGGTCGCAACAAGGCATCCAGTAGATCCCAGACAACTCCGATCGACACTGTGCTTTCCATGGGCGGTGGCTTGCTACGCACAGGTGGTTCGACTCTGATAGGTAGAGACGCTTCAACAGGTTCTTCTTTCATCACGTTTATATCAACGCGCATTATGTTGGAGGCGACTTCATAGAACGTTTCTGGATCTCTAGTTATAGCACCTCCGACGTTTCTGGCCAAGTATATCAAGTCTTTGTACGGTGGGGGAATTGTCGAGAGGGTCCTGCCTCGTATTATCTTCTCCATCGCGTATTTGAGCGTGGACGGCTCTTCTAATGCATGACGGATTAGAATCGTAGCTAGAATAGCAAAGCCACCAAAGTCGTTTATTTGCTTCATATTTAATAAGCATTTGATGCCTCCACTTTCAACAAATACTTTAGCAACGGAGAAATCTCTTGTGAATCTCACACAAATCTGCAAAGCTGAGTGTAGCAGATCCTTGTCAATTGGCATGTGCATAAGCTTGACGCACGTCTTGACTATTTCCTGCTTCTGAGTTAAAGACAATCCAGGCACTGGGGTGCATCTCTTGCCCTCCTTTTCTGTCAAGTCTGCGTACAAAGGTTCATAATCTGGAGCGTTTATGTCAATACACGCAGGGTGATTGAATGACATCAACGTCATAGTAATTGGTCTGTTATTCCCTGTTTCGTCATTCATTTGCAACATGTTTGCAAAGGTTACTGTGTAACGCTTCCGTCCGCAAGTAACTCTGATGCTTTGCTCTCCATTCCAGTAAGCTTCATTTATCAGTTTGTTGTTGCTGGTTGAATAATGGGTCCATTTTCCTGTAACCAAATCGTACCACCTCCAAGTTCTTGTAGTGCTCATGTGCATGTTAAGTTTTCTGCTGGTGCAAGTCGCCACTTTTGAGACTGCGTCCAGTAACAGAAACGATGGTGCCACCCACTTTGGCTCATGATCGGCTTTGAAGAACAGCATATACTTTACAGCACAGCATAATAATTCTATCAAAGGTTCTAGTAACCCAGCTCGGTGTATAGCGTAGCCACATGGTATTTTCATGTCAAAGTAGGATGAAACTTCGAAGAATAGTATATACAAATGGACATAGTCGGACATACATTTGGCAGGGTCAGAATCTACCATTGTATAATAACTCATAACGTTAGCTTCTTGTTCCAGAGTGCAAAATGAAATATCGGCTATACATTCCTGTATCTTGGAGATCAGAGTATCTAGCAGGCTATCTCTGTATACTCTTCCATTTCTCTTCATTATCGTTACCAGCAATTCGCATACTTTATGGACTGTCTCAGGAATGACTTCGAGTAGCTTTAGACACACATCCAAAGCGTGGTTTGTGAACTCATCTATCAGGGATTCATATGATTCTGTCTCGTCCAAGTTGTCTTTATTTTCAGTGTTAGTGCAACCAAGCGAAATTGCAATAGCCTGCAAAACTTGGTCATCCTCTTCAACGTCCATTGAAACTCTCGCCATTGGCGCAGGATTAGATAGGATATAGTCAGTAGCTTGTTCCAAATTATGAGAGTGTAACAAAGCCTCAATGGCATGCTCTCTTGAGAAGCCCATATCCATCAATTGTCTCAGGTCCAACAATCTGTCTTCCAAATCTCTGAAGTTGGAGTTACTGCCACTGTTTCCGCTGGAACCTGCAGCGGCTGATGTACCAGCGGCAGCAGAGCTACTAGCTGTGTCTGACTTCTCGTCGGTCTTCATTTTATCCTTGATTATCTTCTCCCCTCGGAAGATGTGCCTTAGAATAGTGAGTAAAGTATCTGTTGTTCTAGCTCCATAGTTCGGCAATGGCGATATTCCCCATAAAAGCATTACACATTCAAATGCTGCACTGTGAATGTGGCGCAAGTAATTCAATGGGTCAAAATTGTAAGCGATAGGGCGACTCGAGATCATGTGTGGAGATTCCAAGATTGCCTTTGGATTTACCATCTTCTCTAGGAGTGTCAGCCAGGCATCCAAAAAGCCTAACGTACCTGTAATTAAATAGTAATAACTCAAGTTGGGTGATTTGTAATAAACACCTGAGATATTCAAAAACACACAGAAAGATTGAAATATACAAAAAACGCTTAATAAGTGAAATGATTTTCATAATTTTACATAACAATGCTGTGAACAAAAAAAAAAGACAGACAGTGACGACCTTAGTCAGATTTGTTTCTTTTGACTAAGAGATTTAACAGATTTAAGCCCTAAGCAGTGTTCTGTGTTCTCAGAACTCATTATTGCTCCTCGTAAACAGGCAAACAGTCTGGATTTCTTCCGTTTTGTTTTTCATATTCTTTATTTTCATAGTTGACGTAGGGGATGTTTGTTTCCTTTGCCACGTGATTGCATGTTCATTGTTGTTTTTAAAACTGGTTTTTAATTTGTTTCATTGTGACGTCCCACTTTGGAGAAAACATTCTTAACTTATTGGAGTCTGAATAATCATATAATAACTTTTAATATGCACGCACGTTTATCGTCATCGTTTTTGTTTATTTTATAGTTTTTATATTTTTGTCTATTTTCTTAGTGATTTTTTAAATGACTTGTTTTCACTTCACTGCTATATTTACAATTATGAATTGTACATTTTTTTCTCATATTTTTTGTAGGTCTGAGGAAGTAGTCAATAAAGACCAAAACATTGTCAATTTGATTAAATATACTTTTTAACACCTGTTAATTTATCCCAAGAATCCAAAGAAATTTGAATCGCAAAACCACACTGGAAGTAGAGTTACGAAGGTAGATATAAATGAAATCAATAGGTATTAATTTAGATTTATGAAAACGTACGAAATTCTTGACTCTAGAAATGAATTGAATTGATCATTTTAAAAATTACTCAAGTCATATTTTCATCAACATACTTTCTTTTGGATATAGATGCGTATTAAAGGTGTAAATGCCGTATCGTCAGTCGTTCCTAAAATTGTAGGACGCCTATATAGCTTCCTTGATTTTCATAGTTCTCGAATGTTCCGGCTCAGCACTCTATTTTGAGGTTACGTTGCAAAAAGCTATTTGCATCAAATTGTTCTTGCTTTTGATTTATATCATCTGTTATATCAGCCTGAAATTTCCTATAGTTCAAAAAGAAAACAGCCTCACAATAGGAGAGCGCTGACGGAACAGTAGAAATCTAGAAATGCCACATCCTTTCTGAAGGAGAGAAAAGTATATGAAAATCAATGTGGCCATCAAGGCGTCCTTCAATTTTAGGAACGACTGACGATACGGCCCTAATCCACGCAAGTCAATGCATTCCCGTCTCCTAAAATAAAACCGTGTAACAGACATCTAGTCAGTAAATTTAACATCTGAAATTTATCCTGTAGTTGACTCGCAATATCCATAAAAAAAAAAAGCTGAAATGTATGATTTTTGGAATGATGTATCTCAACTTTTTAATTAAATGTGTATATTCCATCTTCGAAGGTTATTATATGAATACTCCTGAATATTTGAAATTATCAACTGATTGTATGTTTTGTAGTTATTCAACGTTTTAATTTGGAGTTGATTAAAATTTGAGGAAGATCTGTTGTCGCAAGAAGATTTGCCGTTAATATGCTACATAAACAGGATTGGTCCCAATATGGTTCTTTGTGAAAACTCCACATCTGACTATCATATTTTAACTGAGTGTACTGTTAATCTTCACACAATGTTTTCTAACATCCAAATAACTTTCCATGAAGCGGTAAGTGGCTCAACGGAATCCTAAATTTTCCAAGGTTTTTAATAATTTTCCATGCATAATGCTATTGAATGCTTTGGCTTATTACTATCAATGTACTTGTGAATTTTGGTTAACTGAATAAGTGAGTCCTGAGTTGAGTTTGCTTCCTGAAATCCATATTGCTGATCTGAGATGATATCGTATTTTGCAATAAAACCTGAAAATCGTCTTTTAGAACGTTTTCGGATACTTTTGAAAAGTTTGTCAATACGGAAATTGGGAGATAATTAAAAGATTTCTGTTTATCTCCAGATTTGAATGTAGGTTTTATTATGGCTTTTTACGAGGGTGAATCAATCATTCTGCTCAATGACAACGCTCGGTCATACTCAGTTGCATTGACGCAAGAAAAATTACGCGAATTTCATTGGGAAACACTTGAACACCCGCCTTACAGTCCCGATTTGTCGCCATGTGACTATCACATGTTTGGGCCACTTAAAAAGGACCTGGGAGGTCACCACTTTGATGACGACGAAGACGTGGAAACGTTCGTTCACAATTATTGACTACTGACACGACCAGCTTCATTCTTTGTTGGGCGAATTGAAAAACTTCCGATCCGATGGGAAAATGCGTGAATAAGAGATCAGATTATGTAGAAAAAATAAGATGTGAATAAACGTGAATTTACTATACCAACAACTTCAACAAAAGTTCGGTTCATATTTGATTCACCCTCGTAGTTGTTAATATATTTATCGTTTTGCCTTAATCATATACCGCTATCCTTATTTCTTGCTAAAACAACACAAGAATAGTTTTGCAGGTTGTTTTATTATTATTATAGATAAACTGAAGGTTATTCGACTAAAACTAAAATACCGCGTATATTAAGCCCGACAGTCCTTTACACCTGTTTTTATGGATTCCTGAAGAATCAAATCGAGCCACTTATGAGGTTTTTGAAATGAGTAATTCAATACTATGAAACAAGACATCACACATATATGACGAAATACGAAAAATGATATGCCTGAAGTTATCCAAAAATTCTAATGTTAATCCTCCACAAGGAGGTTGATCATCGTAAGTGAATCTCTCTATATGGAGGACCATCTATTAGACTCATCGCCAACTTTTGTACAAATACTTTGAATTTAGTTTAATTGTCTGGATGTTTAACCTGTATTCATTCAACTCTCAGTTTATATAGTGTTTACAGTGTTCGGTCATTTATTGTACTTTTAGTTTCAACAAACCAAAGCACAAGTGCAAACTCTTTTGCGACAATAAATAACATCGTTATTAACATTATTATCAACATTTCGCCGCCGTTTGTGCAACCAGCTATCACTAGTTTTTTAATGCATGGAGCTAGAAGATCCTGCTCACAAATCTTTGAAGATTTCAGTGGATAATCTTATTTATTTCCCAACTGTCTCCAGTGTACGGCTGATTATATATAAAAATTATGAAAAATAAATGACTGACTTACCCTCAGGTAGCGAACTGTGGTCGATTGCCTTAGGATCTCCCTCCTTCTTTCCGGCGTTGATTGCCCATTTGAACGTTTTGAAGAATATGGAGAGACCACCTAGACTGACGAACTTCTTCAGCATAAGATGGTAGGGGTATCTGCGTTCATCAAAGAGCATCGGACTTGTGAATCCGACGCTACAGATCAGGAAGGTAAGTCTACATTTGGCTGTTGGGCATGGTGGAAGGCGATCGCAATCCAAGCCTTCGGCTAGAAGTTCGTTCAACGCTGTGGCTACGTTTCTGGCATAGTTGGATGGGATCGGAGGTGCTGCAACCATGTTTTGGCCTGAAAAAAAAAATGGTGTTAAGTATGATGTATCTGCACTTCCCACGCGCGATTGCTAAATTCCAAGAATTGCTTCAAAATTACAAAATTTTCGAAAATCCAGAGCACACTCACCTCTTCTTTGGCGAATGGGTGATCCAACGCACAGTTTGACCAGCAAACCAAACAGTTCTGCTAGGGCTCTACCTAATCTAGATGAAGCACCTAATAATGGTTTGATGTACTTCAAATTGCGGTTGGTGTTGATGGTTGCCGCTCCTTCGCCGTCAACGTCCATGGTCAAAGGCGTAGGATTTGTGGATAGGGCCTCCATTGCAGAAGCTACGGTACCTGCACAGTCAACTCCGGCAGTCGATTGTTCGCACTACAACAAAATGTTTGAGTGTTGATACCAACATTGGCAAATTTTAGCTTCTGCTTCATAGGTATTGTTATTGCGAAAGATTTCGGAAATGAGATGCTATTACCACAAGAGAGTATTTCACACACATTTCCGTCATCCTGTCTGTCGATATCGCATTTGAATACATTAAAGCCCCAATTCAATACTGCCATAACTGCAATTTCAATATATAGAGACATAATAAAGCCATATATCCAACTACTGATACGAAATTAATTTTAGAGCTTGGATTACAGTTAGTGGTTAGGGTGAAACTCCTTGGTAGCTAGTTCGACGCAGATCTCTCCTTCAGCGCCCAAACTGAAGCAGTATTTAGATAAAAATATCCTAGCATCTAGAACCTTACTTTTGTGTCAAACAGACAGTCTTCCCGACGAGAATGAGTCACTAAACATGTAACATCCAAAAACATCTCATTATCAACATCTTTCGCGATACAATAATATAAATATAAGACTAAACTAACCCGATCAAAAAAGGCATTAAGCTTCTCTATATCCTCTCGGGTAAAATCACAGTCAGTAGGTAGCAGGTCGTCACTGCAATATGCCAGGAGCAAAGTACTTTCCCATACCAAAGACGTATACAGGTCTGCAAGTCCCTTGAGCACCTGCATGCCTGAATCGGATCCCCAGTGTTGAAGAGAGAGGTTCCTGATTTCGGTCTGTCCAGTTCTGCAGATATGGACAAACATAATTACATATCCATGAGCAGCATTCATCGCATGAAGCAGTGGTGTTGCGGCTGCGTTACTGAACGCACTTTCAATGTCGGATGCGCTGGCGAGTTCGAGAAGCAACTTGGAACCTCCTGGTGTCTCTTGTTTGGTATATAGTGGCTTGAGGGTTTCCAGAACTTCTCCCAGTTGTGTCAGACCTTGGCTGAACAAGAACGGCTCATGGGCAAGATTCAGGATGCTTTTGCAGACTGTGGCCACAGCTTGAGCCGGATTGGTGACTGGACAGTCTACTGGCAGATTCGGTAATCCAAGGATTTTCAATAGTGGACTCAACCCGCCTTTTTCGACAAATTCTCTGCAGTGGTCGTCCGTCGAATTGTTACTCAAGATGGCGTCTATAAACTTCATCGCGTTCAGGATGTATTCAATCAAAGCAACTGGTGTTCTCGTGCTATTGCTTGACGATGAAGCCTGCGCCTGCGGTTCAGATTGGGCATTCTGGGAAGAAGTAGACGTCTCTTCCTCGTCATCTTCCTCTTCATCTGAAGATCCCTCTGTATTTGCTGGCGATCTTGTATTATTAGAAGGAGACACCTCTGACTTGCTATGTGGTCTCCAACATACATACTGTGGGTCAGTACCTAGCACCACTAACTCCTCAAGCAGCTTTATGATAGCTAAAGTGGCATCTTGCCTCAAGCTTGGTTGATGCCTCATCAGTTCGTCCATAGCACTACCGAGGTTACAAGCTGTATCAGCTGTTGGTTCAGAGCTTCGTCTGCGTCTCATTGCCGGTAGGTAGTTTGGAGACAATAGTATGTTGAATAGAATTTCAAAAGGCTTGTACTTCGCGAAAGACTCTAGTCCCCTGTTGTTCAAGCACAAGGCGCTGAAGACATTAGGTAAGGATCCCAAAACCTCTCTAGTAGCTGGGATTTCTTTGACCAATAAGGAATGTAGCACAACATCTGTGAGACCATTATCTTGTAGTGTCGATAATAAAGCTGGTTCTTGATAAACATAGACAGTGACTACGTCTGTGGCCAACAAGAACAGTGACGGACCATAATACTCAGCATTTGCAATTATATTCTTCAAAGAATTTGGCAATGTGCCTTCCATCAGATGTCTAATGCTCTCCGCGAAAATGGAGTCTTGGAAAGCTTTTTTCAAGAAGTTAAGCATGGATTTTAGAAGTGCTGCTCTTTGCGGAAGGCAAGTTTTGTCTGCATTCTCGGGTATCAATTCTAAATCAACGGTATTGGATTCTTCAGTATTGTCTTGAGAAGGGCTGGTAGTTCCATCATCAACAGCTTGCTCGGTTGTCGAGGATTTTATTTGGTAAAGCTGCTCCTTCTTACATAGGTTTACCTCAGTCTACAACAAAAACGAACGAACTTTAATACAAAGTAGTGTCAAAATAGGGCAATCTCAAAAGTGAACAGTCGATAATTAGTAATGCATTTCCTTTGGACAGCAACACCATCTATTAAAAAATATCTATCTATTTGCATTCGGATTTTTGCAGAGATCTTCGGAAATTTGCCATGTTGCATGTCCCTCAATGGAGGCTAATCTCCGAAAATGCTTACTATGGTATGGTATTGAGTACCTACTTACAAATTAACAACAGCCAAAGGTGTTTATATATACTTAGTAATATATCTTCCATGACGTGACGAGTCAAATTATTTACTAGCAAAAAATGCAATACGACAACTATTCGGATGTGCGATTGTGAGTTTTCGTGTTGACGGAGCAACTTGGCATTCGAATTTTCTTCATTTTCATTCGCAGTGATTTTTTTGCGTGTTGGTGAAATTAATAATGGTGAGGCACTGCTCTACATATGTAAAATTATAGCTCACAAGGCAGAAGAATGTTTCGTTTCATAAAGTATACATTATGTTTTATTTTCAGTTCCCAGTAGCATGGTTGTTAGTTCCTCACCCTAAGTTAAAATGGTATAATCATTTTCGACACCGGTTTTTGCACAATTTTACTTGATATATGTAATTTTATAATTTTTTTATGTAAGGGTAATGCACAAAGTGTCTTCTTAGTTATATTCAAATTATAGGTACATTATTTCTAATTGTTCCTCCAATCAATCCGAACTTCATATTAGCAATACATGTAAATGTTTAATTCATTTTTCAATCTCAGTGTCTTCAATTAAGGATATTGGTAGTGTTAGTAAAGTTGAAGTTTTTTTTACCGAGATGCTGGAAAATCCTATTCAAATGAAAGTTGCCTAATTTTTTTTTCAGCACTGACTCATGAAATCGCCATTACTGATTGCAATGCCTTATTGCGAAGTAGCATTTCCTGCCTGAATGAAAAACAAGATGACGATTCAAAGTAACATGATTCTGTTTTGCTGTATCAAATAAATCAAACTAACGAAACAATTTATCACTTGATTCATATGATGTACCAAACAAATGGGTCCTCTTCAAAAATTGATGACCAGGCCCTTTTTTAATTCCCCCAGTAAACAGTATTAAAAAATGAAATATTCGTGCTGTCGAATCCGACTTCGACCTTAGAAATCACATTTCCCCCATTTTCAGGCTTTGTTTATACTAGCACTCCCCCTGGCCCATCGACATGTGTGCGACAACTTTTTATGAATTAATCAAGAATTTTTAGTAGTCGGTGAGATATCATGATATTTGATTTGATGGAAAAACTTAATATGCAAGTTATAGAGTTCAAAAAGACCAACTGGTGACTTTTTTCATATTGACATATCATTCTATAAGTCTTTAACCATCACAAATGCCTAAAATGAAAGAGGTAAAAATCATTACTTACATCCAATCTGTTGATGAAGCTATGCAACCCTCCATGCATTTGGAAGGCTGCCATGTCAATGTTTGTGATAAGGTCAATCACTCTTACAGCACGCGTCACAAACTGAAACAAAAAAATTATATTATTCCTGATGGAAGACATATAAGAACACGAACATAAATTTATATAAGAAACAAAAATCGCCTCTGATCACCTATTCAATCTTTGGACTATACACAAAGGTCTTATAATTTGACTTTATTAGTTTGCCATTAAGCATGAAACAGCGATGTACACAGTTCGCCAACTGTTCATCAGACGAACGAAAAGAGTATTACTGGTTTTCAATGGTGAAGTAGGCCTTCATCTACAACATCACCAGAATAAAAATAGTGAAGACGCAAACTGAGATAAGATGATTTTTTACGAAAGCAGTAACACCTGAAACAACTCTGGAAAACAAAATGAATCTTAATATCTGCATGAATTTACCGTAATATGGTCCAGCTCATATCCTTGCCAGTTGATAACCTGGAGCAATGATTCCATCATTCCACAAGAAACAAGTGCTTCTCCTCCTGCCTCGTAACTCGCGAGGTGATATAGGAAGGAGAACAGTGAGGTGGTCAGGCAAACTGGAAATTTGGTTTCATGGCTGGTAGAATCATCCTTAGGATCATCAGTTTCGACGTCCATCAAGTCTTTAGCAGTCGTGCTTGGTGGCGGAGTATCAGGTTCTGTGGTAGTACTGGGTGCTAGAATTGAACCAGAGAAACGCAAATAAATGCATAGCCATTTTGATGCGATAGAGTTACTTGTTTGATATGTTTTTTCAAAAATTAAATATCCATTTCATGGAATGATTTGCAATCGTCACATTCACTTTTATTGGAACTATTTGTAATCGCCTACAATCTTTGGAAACTCCTTGCTGATGTTTGCACTTTACTGGGAAATCTGATTTTGAATAGCATTAATTTTTTTAGAAATTCATATTATGTGGATTTTTAATTATGTGTTTCTTGTATGTGTGTTCATTGCAGATAATTTAAAAACAAGGAATTTATTTTTTCTACTAATAACGCATTTGTTTATGGTGCAATGAAGTATGAATTCGTTTTCTAAAGGTATTTAGGTAAATATTTATATTTGTCTATATACTTTTGTCCATTACTGTAAATGTACCGATAAGAGTGTATTCTAGATCCTAGACACTGTACATACTTCAATATTCCGTTTTGTAGAGTTAACATTGCTTTAAGCTTTCCACTGGTACGAATGCAAATAAATCTGAACAACCATGGTAAATTTGATGATATTTTTATCTTCGCTTATGAATAATCAAAGTTTAAATACATACTTGATAAAAAACAGAATTTTGATCGCTCCCTAGTAAGCTACATTCCCATTTTCTGTTTTAGGTTTCTCGTTGCTGAATTGAACATTATACCAGTGTATTATCATATCACTGACGATGTAGTGTGTACGAGAGAGAAGCGTGGTATACGTGTGTTAGAAAAAGCTTGAAGCACCACGTTGCCCAGCAACCCGAGTGACGAGGCCACGAACGCAGCTGCGCTTGTCTCTCGTACACATCGTCAGTGATATTTGGATTATTTTGTATGTAGATTGTAAATAACAGTGCTCATAACCTAGTATGCTTAACTACACTTTGGATGTCTATTTTGGAGATTTTCTCTGTTTGATGTCTCTAATATGATAATTAAATAAATAAACTGGGTCTTTAAGGAGAAAAGATTCACTTGACTTCTCTGGAGTACAATAAAAATAAATACTATTCATTTGCTAGTACTTCAAATCAGTCTTACCATTTTCAGTAGTGGCTTCGTCTTGAAGCTTCATCTTCCTGAAGGCGTTTTGGCCACAATCACCTTGATTTGTTAGGGATGCAATACAGTTTCGTACCAAAACGGGAAGAAATCCGTGATATTGACTAGCACCAGTTACATCTATTATGCTGTTCAGTCTTGCTCCAGGTCGTCGACTATAAGAAAAATTTAAAATTCAATAGATAAAAAGCAATTATTTGTGATGATGGTTTTGTCAAACAGGAAAATGTATTCAACATTACAAAAAAAAACACGTTACTCACTTTGACACATTCGGGTTGCGATCTAGATGTATTATAGCTGTAAGTGTCCTTAATGCAGCGCATTTTATATCAGTCAAATTCGGATCTTGCAATTCAACTACTTCAACTAATTCTTCTAGGATGCCATTGTATAAAAGATTTGCTGGTGAATCTTGTATTGCGTTAGAATACACCAACACTGATAGTGCTTGGAGACGTGCTTGGACGTTCTTTAGCCTGTTCCGATAATCGGCGAAGTGGGTGGCTAGCCTTACGTGAGTGAATAGCCATATCTAAAAGAGAGTAACATGTCTCATACATTCTTTAGCGTTGCATTATCTAAATCAAGACTTTATATTAAAACTCAAAAATATATAAGAAATACAAAATGGCTTACTTCTTTATCTTCGGGTACGTAATACATGCTGGTGAGAGACTTCATAATCTCAGCAGCAGTTTTGTGTAGCTTATCAATATGCTCAATATGTATAATATATAAGTTGGGAGTGCCCACTTTTGAGTCAGCCTGTTTCTCATCTTTAGAAGCTCCTTGGATTGGCTTCACATCCTTTTTTACCGTTTTAGAGTCTTCTTCTTTGTGAAATTCGACATGTAATGTGGTTGCAGATGGAGGAATGTCTTGGTCTGCTAAGCAACATCTGGCTAAACCAAAGCCATTGTCTTTTCCTCCCCAACTCTGTTGAGAAATCGACAAGTGATTTTGGGCCACAAACATTTAGCTATTTGATACATTTGAAAATACCGGGTATATATACTTAGTAACATTAGAAGTGTTATTTTGTTCTTATTGTCAATAAAATTTCGTGAGAATGTTATCGTTTCGTTCTTGAAGTAAGACTACCTCATTGCCAAAAAATCAAGTTGAAGAAAAAATTTTTTTGTAGGTGTATCACTTCTAATGTCACTAAGTATATTAGAGAGTTCCACATATACAGTAATAGACAAAAGTATATAGACAAATTAATGTTGTGCTGTATTTCTTTTTCAACTTGTTTTATTAATACACCAACCTGTATACATAATTTGTTATCGCATAATACTCGCTTATACATAAATAAATTCATTAGCCTCCCTTCAATAAAAAATTAATTGAAAAAAACTGGAAATATGAAGGACCGAAATATATAGACAAAGGAAAACAAAGAAAAAAGAAGCAAAGTTCATTGAATTATAGATAACCAACCATGTTTTTGTTAATATTTTGTAGCATAACCATTATTAGATTATATTAGAAATAATTTCTTTGCGAGATTTGAAGTGTCATTATCTTGCTGGAAGATTGATTTTAAGGACATATTGTCTTCCATATAGGGTAACATGACATGCTTTAGTATGTCTGTGTATACAAACTTATCCATAATGCCATCTATTCTATGTAAAGGTCCCATCCCAAATCCCGAAAAGCACCCCCAAACCATAACAGACCCGCCTCCATGTTTGACAGTGGTGTACTTGGGGGTTCAATCTTTGTCCACTAGGACGTCTAACGTAACGAACACCATCTGATCCAAACATATTGAACTTGGATTCGTCACTGAAACATACCCTCTTCCAGTCACCGATGCTCCAATCAATATGCAACAGTGCAAATTGTAATCGGTCCTTACGGTTTTTCCTCGAGATTAGCGGCTTCTTACTCGGGCGACGTGCAAATGACTTCAAATCATTTAATCTTCTACTTATAGTTTTTGTAGAAACACTGACAATTCCTTTTGTCTCGATTTCGGCTTTTATTTGTCTTTAGGTTTTAAACGGATCTTTGGACGAAATGACTTTTATTAATCTAACTGATCTAGCATTTAGTTTTCTAGGCCGACCACTTCTCTTAGAGGCTTCCAAGATACCTTTTGGTTTATATTTGTTCAATATTGCCCAAACTGCTTTACGCTTCAGCTTCAAATTTTTGGCAATGTTGACTTGACGTTGGCCATCTTTGTATAACTCAATAATCTTAAAATCACTCAACTTATTTCATAATACTTGATGAACACAAACTAATCCTCTTCTGACACGAAACTGTACAAAACTAATGTTGAAAAGAATTTGTCTACATATTTTTGTCCCTCATAAAAGAGTGCTTATATTCAGACTTGTATTGTGTTCATTGCAGATAATGTAAAAAAAAGGAATTTAGTTTTTCTACTAATAACGCATTTGTTTATGGAGCAATGAAGTTTGAATTCGTTTTCTAAAGGTATTTAGGTAAATATTCATATTTGTCCATATCCTTTTGTCCATTACTGTACATTCAAAAATATAATCTCCATGAAGATGCCCACCATCTGCTGTATTCAGAAGTTCACTAACAATGTTTAGTGTCCCAGCTATGTTGCTGAGTAGGGACGCGGTAATTGTTTATGAGAATCAAAGACTCCATTTTTTCATTTTAATGAAAACTGTCTATTTTCAAACATGGTATCAACTGTTTCAACATTTAGAATCCTTACTATAAAGGAAAATTACAGTAGAGTGCAGAAAAAGTTCACGAAATATTTTTACCCAGAATGAGGCACAGAATATCAACTCCTATTGAATCTTTATGGTAGTTTGATTCATCTATAAGTAGTGTTGAAGACTTGAGTTTACATTTTTCTCTGTAATTTTTTCTAACTCCAACTTTAGTACACTCTGCTTGGAAAATAGTCTAGGCATTGCTCTTTAAATGGATGTAATTTGTTGGACAAAAAATACTATTATTATTTTCATCAACCTTCCACGGGAAAAATCACCCCTCAACCTACCCCATACTTATTCAGGCATATCTGTTAAAACTCAAAGTGATTTTATTGCTTAATATAACAGCTATATGCACCCATATATTATGGATTTTGCATGTGTAAAACAGCTTCAATTCAATTAATAGATTTGGAACTTGGGTATAAGTTCAAAAACATATTACCACTAGAATCTATACTATCTATATATATAATTATTATTTACACTGTTCAAACCCATCACTAGTTAAATGAAGCTTTGCAATAAATATAAAAATCCACTATTCCATGTTCATTCAACTGAGAATTTAATCAAGTTATTTTGAGCAACAGATGTTTCCAGATAAGATTTCTTATGTTTTTCCAACTGAATATTCCAGTTCTCCATTTTATATAGAAAACTAGTAGTATTGCATATCTTACCTCCGCTAGATACTGCAGTCTTGACAAAAGGCATTCTTTCTCATCAGGTTTAAGTCTAGTAATAAAGTTGCTTCTTTTGGAGAACATGTACAGTAAATTTAGAACTTCTAGGACGACAGTCATATCGTTGGCTTCTAGCAGAACCAACAGATGTTCCATCGAATTATAGAGGTGTCGTGAGAATGAGTGCTCTATGAGCAAACTTGTGAATCGAAGGATGCATATTAGCAGCTGGAATTCCTGGAACAAAATTATCCATAATATGACCCCAAAAATATAGAATAGTAACAGTCTAAGTTATGCCTATGACAATTTGATGTTGAATTTATTTATAGATGCTCCTTGTTGGTTTTAAACAAACAGTAACACTTCCTTGGTGAATGCTCAGTGGAGACTTCAACATTTGCATTCCGCATTAGGCTGTAATAGTTTTATCAAAGGTTTTCAAAATTTTGAAGATTTTCAAATTTTCCAACACGAAAATTTGGTAACTTTTGAGAATTGTAAACCGTTTTAGCTCATATCTCATTTGCCTTTTTTTAAGCCCCCTGATATGTTCTCTCAGAAATTAATGCACCCTCAAAAGTTAGCCAAGGTTATGGCATATTTTTGCAAAAGTTAGAAATCAACAGGCTGAATAGGATCTGATCTATGATAGCTACGGAGTTAAACAATGAGAAACATATCTAGCAGTAGCAAGTGGCTTGAATATAAAAAGAATTTCTGAAAATGCTGTAAATGAACTAACCAGTAACATTTTACTTATGCAGCTGAATTGTTTTTTTCTGGTGTGTTAATTTTTTTAAAAATAAATACATTTTGGGGATAAAGACTTCAAAAACGCAAATATAATATCAACAGTTGCTGAAATAATCCAGCACAATTTACATCTGCAAGTACAAAGTAGTCCTATTCAGAAGAAACAACAGGGTAAACAACCTGTACAGTCAAATCTGTTTGAAGGGCAGAGAAAGTACCATGTAGAACTTAATCAGATATAAATAAAACCTAGCCATATCAAGATCACTGAACAGCCTATGAAAACTAAAGATACTCTACCAAAAGCTCATGACTTCACTGAGGTTGCGAACAGAAGGAGAAAGAGCAGCAGTATAGCGATTGCCAACTTTGGATTTGAGAAAAGGATGAAAAACGAAAAGGCATGGATCTTTGTAAAACAAGTGAAACATACAGTCAAAGAGGACAAAGTAAAGATGTATTTCAATAAACAATTACACGCCAATGAAGGAAATATTGAAGTAAAAAAACACTGGATGCTCACTATAAAACTTCATAATTGGCCAACGATTCTTAAGCAATAATATTAGAACAAGGGATGAAGGAGAAGCAACTGAGTCAGATGACATTGAAACAACAAAAAACTCTTGACTGAATAAAGTCTACTCCAAATCAAACACGATTACACATAAAACTACAAAGACCAGCAATGAATATTACATTGTGCTTCATCAAAATGTTTAATCCTTGGGAAACTGTGTGGATGTAAATGCTATTCAACAAGTGAACTGTAGTGTACTGTGCAATACTGAGCACTGGTATTCAGATGAACAGCTAAGGTAAATTTGTATACAGGACTTTGTGGCGAGCTTCTGCTGGGAAGCTGGTCATCATGGTGGTGCAGCAATGTGTGCTACACAAAATATAGTGTCCCAAGTAAGGAAAAATCTAACTAAGTTATCAGTGACTGTGTATTTGAGTGTGCTGTAATTGGATGTAAAATTGGAAACAGGTCAGTTGTACATTGTGCCACATAGAGACTTCCAAATGGTGACCATAGTGAATTATTCTCTAAACTCAAGGAACTTCTAGCACAACTAGACCAGAATAAAACACAAAATAAACAGTGGAAATTATTTATATCAAACTTCATCAATATTCCCCACATGTGCTTCCCTAAGAAATGCACACAAACCAGCAGCATAAAAAAAACATTAGAGGACAAATGGAAAGATACAAGAGTACAATACAGGTTAGAGAAGTTACTGGTTTTATACATGTTATATGCACTCAAAACAATGGACTTACTATTCCATACAATGTTGCACCAGACGCTAGCTCAGCAACAGATAACGACTTCTCGCTAACTCGTTGTTTACGCTTTATTTTCTAGAAGTCCTTTGTAAGCACACCAATAGTATAAATAGGCCTTGCGCCCATTTCATGTTGTTCAATACCCGGCTAGGCACCGTAACAGTCACTTATATACTAAGTGACATATAAATCCGAAAACCGAGTTTAAATGGTTTTATTTTAATAAAAGTTGGTGAATGTATTTATCTTACTGTAAATAACAAGTTAAAAAAATTTCAGCCTTACCAATTGGACATTCCGGTTTTTATACTGCTTTTTTTTAATTCACTAACGCTCTAAAAATGAATATTTCAGCCGCAGTAAAGAATCAACGTTGGCGGATTTTGGTTCTTGACATCCTTTACGATCGGTTACGATGCCTAGAGTACAGAGACCTGTACGATTTCGTCAACTTAGTGAGTTTGATAGGGGCCGTATAGTGGGACTGTGGTTAGGTGTTGTCAGGCATGGCTTCGAGAAGGCCGTACGCAAAGAGCAAGGGGCACTGGACACCGCCGTAGAACAACAGACCGTGAAGATCGCCGCCTAAGATTATTGGCCTTAAGGGACCGTTTCTCCACTACCAGGTCCATTGCAAATGAATGGTTTACAGAACACGGAAGACCTATTGGCATGCGAAGTGTTTACCAACGAATGAGAAGTTTTGGCTTGTTTTCATACCGGCCACACTGGGTCCTCCCTTTAACTCGAGAACACCGACGTAATCGCCTTGAGTGGTGCAGACAACGGTCACTCTGGGATCAGGAATGGAACAGTATTGTCTTTAGTGACGAGTCTCGATTTTGTTTAGGCATGCACGATGGTCGTGCCAGGGTTAGAAGGCGACGTGGTGAAAGGAGGAATCCACAGTTTTTTGTTGAAAGACATGTTCATCACACTGTTGGAGTTATGGTTTGGGGTGCTATAGCTTATGGTTCCAGGTCACCTTTAATCTTCATCAGAGGTAACATGAACGCGCAGCGTTATATCCATGAAGTTCTAGAACCCCATCTTTTACCCTATCTTGACACCCTGGCAGATCCAACTTTTCAACAAGATAATGCCTGACCACATGTTGCAAGAGTCACAATAGACTTCTTTCAACATAATGATGTCACATTGTTACCATGGCCACCAAGATCTCCCCGAGTTATCCCCAATTGAGCACGTGTGGGATATGATGGGTAGGAGATTGCTCAATTTGCAACGTCCTCCTCAGACTCTAGAAGCACTTCGAGAGGAGTTGGTGGTTGCCTGGAATGAGATACCACAGGAGGACATTGACCACCTGATCAGAAGCATGCCTAGGCGCGTTGGAGAATGCGTAGCACATCAGGGTGCATCCACACATTATTAAAGGTCAAAGGGCTTTAAAGCAGTGCAATCATTTTGAAATTTTTATCATTTACTTATTTTGCTTCATTACGTACTTATACAAAATACCATTTAAACTGGGTGTTCGGATTTATATGTCACTTAGTATATAAACTTGTGTTCAATAGCTGGTTAGACTCCGTCAAGTCAAGTAATTGTAAACGTTTGTAACAGACAGTAGCTACTCTACTCAAATAAATTTTTTAAAAAGTAAAGTTGAATTTAAATGATATAACATACATGACAATATTATAAAGGACTAAGATAATGCTAATACTATGAACTGTCAATTCACTGATTTAGTACCTAATCTGATCTGAAATGCTATGCCTTGAACTAATTGAACCTGATGATCTTGTGAACATATCAAACAAACTGAGAAACAAGTATAGTTCTGATGCTGATGAAATACCAACAAACATTGTGTAGCTAATAGTGAAAGAAATTTAATGTTGCATTATTAATAATTCTCGAAAATTTGGAATTGAAAAAAATAAAAACCTATATTTCTAATTAAAATCACAGTACATCTCTTGCAACAGCTACAAAAAAATATAGTAAGAAACAAACAATATGAAGAAAAAAGTGCCCGCATTCATTCCCTGACATAGACTTTTACACTATATGGCTCTATATTAACTGCCTTCTGACCTCCCATTTAATATATTCTCATTGTTAATCAATTTTATCCCTGATCAATTGAAAGTGTCAGAAATAAAACTATTGCTAAAATAGGATGATCCAGTCATTATTGATAATTATAGGTCCCTCAGTATTCTAAATAGCTTCTCCAAACTGTTTGAATATGATGTCTGTATACAAATAACAGTTCTTGTAGATGAATATAAATCAGTCAGCAATTTATACAAAACATTTTAAACTTCTTGGGAAGTATATGTATAGCAATGGGGTTATTCTTGGACCTTTCTAAAGCATATGCCTGCTTAAATCATATTCTATTTGACAAATTGAACAGATATGGAATGATGGCTAATACACTGTGTTGGGTAAATTTCATTTGTAATGAGGTAGGCACACTACAGGGCAGTGTGTTAGGTGCTCTATTATATGTCATATAAATCAATATTCTAAAAGAACTATAACTTTATTATACTGATGATACCAGAACACTTATTAGCAACAAAAACTCCACTAGGTTAAGACATGATTGTTAGCAGGAGTTTGAATCAATGAAGAAATTGTTTGCAATAATACTGTTTGGAGGCAGCTCAGAACAGCAAAAATTATTTTTTATTCACAAAAGGACCATAAGAGTAATGACACATGAAATGTAATGAAACATGTAGAGGAATATTCATGTCTATGGGCTTGATGACAGTATATGCATGACATATTTGAATGTTCACAGTGAAAAATAGAAGCAATTTTCACACACAAAATGTTCACACATATGGTACAAGAGCTATGAATGTTTTTCTACCTCAGGATAGGCTGACAGTAACTAAAAAAATCTCTTTTTGAGTGTTAAGTTGTATAATAACCTCCTACTCATCCATACAGTATTGCTGAATACATGAAAGCCTTGTTCTAGTTTTCACATAGGTATGTCATTTGTACTTATTGTGTATTTGTGATTCTATATTTGGATTAAGTATTGTTATTAAAACAATTTTGAACCTTAGTTGGTAGGTTAATAAACACCTAACTTTCGAGTTTTGCAAACTGCACCTATTATCCAATCTATGAGTACTAGGTTCCCAGTATTCAAACCTTCCTGAGTACCCAGTACTTAGCTTTTTGCAAAAAGTAGTCTTGGTGCATCCCTAATAAAAATAATATTGGTGCTACTGGTAACTGGAAAGCCAAACTAAGCAGTTGTGGCAAGTAGATAAATAGGTTCCAAACAATGATGGGCATGTCACTTTTCAGTTTAAAATAAACAAATACAGTGATATCTCACTACACCAACAATAGTTGAAGAATTTTTTTTTTGAACCGGCTCCCTCAATCTCATTGAGGAAATAACTGTTAGTAGCAATGGGACAAATGTTGTAAAGACTTCAAAGACAAAATACACCAATTTAAGTTGGATTAACTTATAAAGAAAGAGATCATTGGCTATGTGGGAGGCACATGACTTTAAATTTACATACCACTTCATTCAAAAGTAAATGTCAATTCAAGGTTTGAAACCAACCCATATTCTCAAGATGAAACATATTTTTGAAGCTCTGCCCCTGTTTTTCAATATACAAATCTTTAATTAAATTCAAGCGAACAACCAAATGAAAATGGTATTTACCATTTTGGATTGGTATTTACCGATCCTGTCAAGCGAGTGTGGTTATCAGTTTGGTTATAAGATCCGAGACATCATGAATCAGCTGTTATATGTCATAGTTATCACCGCAAAATTGTGGTATTAACCATCTCAGGAGTAGTTTTATATTTCTGGTTATTATTTGAAATTTGACAAGTTAGAAATCTGCCAGGTATTGGATATTTTTATTGTACTTCAGCTTCATTTTTGGGAAACTTGATACAGGCTGACTTCAGTTTTACCATAAAGTAGAGCACCTTATTAGTTATAATCATTACTGTTGTTGGGGACTCATTAAATCTATTTCCTATGCTTAACAAAGTATCCTGTGTAGCCATATACCACAAGAATATTAAAATATGGCCCTATAAACTCACTGGATGATGTCCACCTGTATACAGTTTTGCTAATATCTTTTTTAATCGCTTTTTCCTATTATTTCTGCTAAATCAATAAATGTTTTCTTTCACATGTGAAAAAGTTTAGAGAATTGAAAGTTATTATAGCTTACAAAGCCATGGTTCCATCGTTAAAAATGTTTCTTTTTTAAACTTTCGATACACTGTTGTATACAAAAAAGCACCGACTATTAAGTAATAATAAAAATAATCAGAAATTATATACGTGCTTTTCTAAAATAAGCAACTTACAACAAACCTGTGGTTAAAACCAACGCGTTATAATATAAAGTCAAAGCATTCAGCAATCTACCTAATCTATATATTTTATATGGGCTACTTATAATTCTGCTAGTTAGTAGCACAACACCATCTTTACTACAGTACCAATTAGCAAAGAGATTACTGGTTATGTGGGTGTTCTGAACATTAACCATAACTTATTTCTTCCAAATTAGTTTGCAAAATTGCCCCAGCTCATAAGTCACAGATAAAATCCAAACTATACAAAATAATCGCATACCTGCTCATTGTAAGTATCACATTTGAGGATGTATTTATTGTCTGCTGCTCGCTCAGCAGCCTGTCCCAAAATTTTGTCAAAAATGTCGAGGACAGATGCCCAGTGCAGCAATTCACACTTTCCGAAGGTCCAAGTGTGAATTCTAGATAGCTCATCTAACAGTTCAGTACGCGAGCAATTCTGGAGACGCTCAATCAGCTGTTGGCATTCCAAGGGTACATCAGAAGTACCCTTGCGTACTCTTGATCTGTCTATTTTCATGTTGATGATGCTGTTTACTTCATATTTATAGTTGGTACCATTTGATCAGCTGTAACAAGGGAGAAAACAGTCAATCAATATATTATTATTGTTAGGGATCAGCTCAACATATTACTGTGACTATTTTGACAGTTCCGCCCTATTTTCCGACAAAATATGCGTTTTTACATTATCTATGACTTTGTTAAGGAATCAACCAACTTCAAACGTAAACACTCACGTCTTGCGGTAATTAGGAGACAAAACCAGGAATCAACAGCTCGGAACAGCTAGAGAAGTCACGGCGACTCCAGCAGTTTCACAATCTATCACTAGTGTCCCGATTTTTTTAATTTCTAAAAGGCAAAATTCCAATAATGACAAATACACGTTGATAACGCGACCTTCCAAGAAAAAATTGTTTTTGTATACCTACCTGCATAGATAGGTATGTAACCATTAAAACGACATATCAATAAAAAGATAACTGCTTAGTCATTCTTTAACAATTATGAGCAAGCCAGACTTATGAAAAAGGAAAAATGATTTTATATTAATCTTAAACAACCGATTTCTGAACAAACACACAAGCGACACTTCAACGTTTCAATGAAATTCTGTAAAAATCGAAAGCTCACATACATACGCTAGGTCGCCATCTTGGAATAAGTAAACTGACAAAACAATGACTGAAAAGCACACTCACGACAATGCAGACAATAGAATTTTTGGCCACATTTCACAATAAATATACCACTCACCCTCTAGCCAACACCTAGAAACGTATTTTCGTATTATTGAATTACAGTTTCATTAGTTTTCACGGATGTTTTCTACACTACCCTGATCTACACCAGTGTTTGTGAATTTATATAACGGTTCGTTGTGTTCCGTACCACTACGAATTGTATACGAACTTCCGCTGGTATCTTTGAGGAATTACAGGAATAATTAATAATTACCCTGAACAAAACTGTAAACTGCTTACAATTTTGTTTGACTTGAATATTTTTATCAAAATCAAGAAATATGCACACTTTCTCGCACGGATTCATAGAAATACGTGAGTAGGAAATGCAACTTGAAAATCCATTGTGCAACTGTCAACGTGACCACGCGTCACGAACGTCATCTGTCATTCACAAAACACTAAAGACACATAGATCGTTTTATGCGGGTCCCACACGATGTTTACAACGTTCGACACCCCACAATTGGCAAGTGTGTCTCCAACACGATGGGATGAACTTTTTAGTCTCGGACGTTCGACGCATGGTGGTGCCAAAGTCCATTATCGGTGTCAGTGTCGCACTTGAACCTTTACAACTGAAAGAAAAATTATACAAAAGAAACGATTAAACATTTTTTTCGAGCTCCGAAAAACAATTTCAGATGTACCTCAGCGATCAAGTCTGTCAGAAGCCTCAAAAATGTCGAAAAACGAAGTTTGACCGTTTTTCGACGATAGCTGCTGAGCTTTTTCATTTTCATAGTTGTAACCTAGGGTCAAAATTTCATAATACTTTCAGAGTTATCATTTCTTTAATCTTTTTCGTTAGTTATGAAATGCAAATCAATATATTCCTCAACTAGTCTTGCATTGCAACAGGACATTATAATGAAACAACTGCTATAATCTACTAAAATACATATCCTTAGGCCAGCCAGAACTCACCTGGTAAACGTACAAAATATTAGCAATGTGAAAAAAGTGCTGTTATGACAGCCTATGTTTTCTATGTATACTAATTTAATTCATGCTTCTCAAAAGTTAGTTACAGAACATACATTATTATGAATAGGTAGGTATTCAAATCAAAATACTTCCCACATTCCACTACTTCACCACAAACACAGCAAACAAATAAATAATGTTTGTCGCCGCTACTGGTTCTGACCTAAAACCATCAAACATATGACATCTCGTGTGGGAGCGTAACGAACCATGCTTCCAACGTTGTAAAGTCCTTTGACGCGAAGAAAATTTACCAAGAACCCGAACGTGCCATGTGGCGAACGCTGGACACATGCAATCCGTCAGCGCTCTCTCACACGATGTGGCGTATGGCCATGTGTCCAACGTTGTAAGGCATTCGCCATATCGTATGGGAGCGGTTTTGTACAGATGCACATGCATCGACATGCAACATAGAATAGCTTGTGAAAAGTGGGTGGGAAAAGTATTGATACTAGACTCCAGTATGACAAGGTCAACTGCCAAAACGTATGTCTATCCCGGGGTAACGATGGAGTAGAGTCAGTACGTTAAAGCGGTAGTTTTCCAATCTTGATTTGCATTTTTTAAGCGGTGTGCAACGATTTCGAGAAATATTTCGCTACGGATACTCTAGCAGAGTATATTTCAATAGTTGTTTTGCGTGGCTATATTATCTCTACTCGGGCCAACACATTCACCATATTTATTTGTATCGATCAGTTATTAAAAAGACGAATGGTCACGAGGATTCATGAGCAATGAAATCACGCTCTCGCTCTACCGTTCTACGTCAAATCCAGCGTTGCCAGCTTAAAATTAGATGCGAGATGTGACATTCCAGTTCAACAGTATATGCAACCAGTTCCTCAGCTACGTATACTACGGGTTACTGGAATAGACAAGCTCAAGTAATATTACCAGTGGCGGATCGTTCATAAGAGGAAATTGGGCTATTGGCTTTCTTTCAATCCCCAATGTCACAAGCTCTGTCCAGTCATGCAAGTTAATAAAAATATGCGTTTTTGGATTACTTTGTATACGTTGACACTTAGTCTCGTTGATATATAAATTAGCTAAACATTTGATGTCAAATTGTAAAATAGTCTATACAACTAAACTTCGCCATTATGTGACTCTTTTCTCAGAAATAAAAGGCCTGTTATCATTTTTAGATCAAACCAAGTGAAACTGTTTGATGCTGTTGCGTGCCTAATACAGAAATAGAGAGGTTGTGGGCCCACTCAAATTTTCGAAATAGGTGTGGATATTTGTGGCTTTTTTTAGACTACTACGACTAGGGATGCACCGGGCACTACTTTCTTAAAAAAGTCGAGTACCGAGTACTCGGTCAGATTCGAATACCCAATATACCCTATTTCACGAGTATCCATGGCGCTTTGACGTCTACTGAGAGATGCACCGGGTACTACTTTCTTAAAAAAGTCGAGTACCGAGTACTCGGTCAGATTCGAATACCGAGTATACCCTATTTCACGAGTATCCATGACGCTTTGACGTCTACTGAGGTGAACAGCTGATCAGCAAGCGACATTTTTGTGTTAGTCTGCAACGTTGGCAAATCTAGTAAAACTGGTTTGTGGCGTTTTGTTTTATGTATGCAAATGAACTTTTCTAATTAAAAGAGCTGTTAGCAAGTACAAACTGTAGTGTACAAACAACCAAAACAAAATTCGGATCTGTCTACCTGGCGTTCACGGATCCGTCAGAATTATGTGTTCTGTGCCGATATGGGGAATTTTGAGATATAACTAGATAACCAGCTGTCATTCTACTGTGATAGATACTCGTGAAATAAGGTATACCTAGTCCTTGGGGAAGTAGTTATTGGTATTTATTCCAGTTATTACGAGTGATATTAAAATTATATTTGAGATTCTAGAAGGCTTTTTTATGCTAAAAATTGATTTACGTTTCCAAGAAATTCACGATCACAAGAAAAAAACGTGTGTGACATGGGCATTTTTTTAACGCTATAAGATGTGCATTTACGATATTTTGTTATTTGAATATTACTAGTCTAGCAGCTCCTAGATATGTAACCGATTATAATATCATCATGCTGTGGCGAAGAAACAGAAATAAGCCAAGAAAGAGGGAGCTTCTGTATAAGAAAATTCTACAATTGGGGCGATAGTAAATTATTTTGGTGGTGTCGTTAGATTATAACTTCCCAACGATAGGTTTAAACTGGCGTCATGATAGGGTTGCAACATTTGCTGCCATTTTGGTAAACGTGTTTGATCGAAAATCTTGAAAACTATCGATCCTACGTAAAAAAAGGATCTAATACCGACTCTTACAACTACAGGCCTATAGCTTTGCTTTCTGTTGTAAGTAACGTGATGAAGAGGTAAATAAAACGTAGAGATTGTTCCCATTTCCAACGTTCAAGTTGAGGACATCATTAAGACTCACAAATGATTAAACCATGCAATGCTTTTCTTTAAATATTTATTTCAGTTTTATAAAAATGTGAATATAAACATTTAGGTATGTAAGACAATTTTCTTGTCAGACTATAAAAATAGATATGCATTTCTGCTGAAAGTTGAATAAATATATAGATTTATACATTACAAAAATATATATCACATAATTATCAAAATAATATACAATATAAAGAAAAAAGTACATTCTGAACAAACACATAAATGGTAACTTCACTGGAATACAAAAAAGGAAGCCTAACTATAGCTTGTGAATATTTCCTAAGTTGGCAGAATTTTAACTAGGGCATATTTGGTTTTACATAATTATGAAGAAAACTTTCAGTCTTATCTTTTTTTTGTTCATTTTCATTATTCTATATTTATTTTGTTTTTCTTGGGAATGCATACTGATAGAAACAATGTGTTCCAAGACACCACAAGAAATGAAAATGTTTGTTGATAATAAAGCGTCCTAACATGTTTGGATAAAATTAATCCGTTTAGGGAAACAGCGCGATAATGCAGTCTCAAATTCTGTACTGTAGTAGCCTAAAACTTTTTTCTACTGTAGCAAATCATACTTTTTCTAGCATTAGATTTTATGTAAAAAATTTTTTCTTCCCTTGAAGCCTAAACATGAACATTTTTCCTGGAGTTCATTATACAACTTTTTGTAACTATAACCACCTAAAAATAAAAAATCTGTAGATTAGCTGCTAGCTCCACTGGGTTTCAAAGTAACTGAGCCAATTTTCTCTTTGGAAGCTCTTGAGCCCTGTTTCGAGTCAGAAAAGGCTACGCTCGATTTAACAATCCTGAATAATTTCGAATAAGCAGATCTGTACTGCCTATTGCTAGCTGCATAAATGAAAGGATTTATCACACTGGATGCCCAGGTTAGCACTGACGCTAATATATGAAGAACTGGATATTTTGGATCGTTGTCATCGAAAACATTGACGATCATCAATGGCAAGAAACATAGAAGAATGCATATGAAGATTATGGCCATCAATTTTGTCAATCTGCGGTCGTCTTTTTCTCTCTTCGTTATCCTTTTGTCTGGCAATGGCCTGAAAAATAACAATTTTTTAAAACGTTCCTCATACAGGGTATTACCTGATGTCCGTGATAATGCTTAGTTTGCATACTACACGTGCATGTCTTTTAATCATGTACATTAACGTGTACAGAATTTTTTCCTAAAGCACTTACACCAGTGCTGGCAAGTATTTATGTTTAGCGAAAAAGTAGATTGACTCTGTACGTGCCACGCAACGTTGTTGTCCATCTATAAAGGGCCTAAGTTAGCTCATCTTAGAAAGAAATTAACTAGGAACATCTATAATAAGGGAATTCAATGGACCAAGTCAGTCAAATAGCCCCAGGCCATGTCCCCCTGCAAATTCGGCTGCCTCCTAAGACCCTATGCCTATTTAGCATAATTTTGTCTGCGAAATTCCAGATTTTCAAAACATGGCCCACCCTTAGAAAATTTGTTACTCCCGCTCTTCAAAAATTATTGGGGCTGCTTCAAACGGATGTAATATATACTGATTTCTCTGAAGCGTTTGATAGTTTAGACCATAACATTCTACTCAATAAGTTATCTAGATTTGGTCTTTCAGATGCATTGTTGCTATTTCTCAGATCTTATTTATGTCATAGGAAACAATATGTTATGTGCAATGAACATAAGTCAAGCGAATACCCTGTAATGTTCGGTGTTCCTCAAGGATCTAATTTGGGACCTCTGTTATTTATTATGTTCATAAATGATATTTCTGAAGTTATCGATGCCGATTTTCTTATATATGCTGACGATATGAAACTTTTCTGTAGAGTCTCTAACATTGACGATTGTCATCGCTTGCAATGCAACATTGTAAGGGTTGACAACTGGTGTCGTGAAAACAGACTTGTTTTGAATGCTGCTAAGTGTCACGTTTTGTCGTTTACTTTAAAAACAGGGGTAATGATGTATGAATATAGTATTGGTGACAGGAAACTTGACAGACCTAGTACAATTAATGACTTGGGAGTCACATTTGACAGAAAACTTTCCTTCTCTTACCACATTGAAAATGCTGTTGTGGCTGCATCAAAGGCGTATGGTTTTATTTTAAGAAATACCGGTGATTTCCACAACTCCTTTACACTGAAAATACTGTACTATGCTTATGTAAGATCTAAGCTTGAGTATGCGTCCCTGGTATGGTATCCTCATCATCAAATATATATTGACCGCTTAGAGTCCGTTCAAAGAAAGTTTTTAAAATACCTCTCATACAAAGCTGACGGGATATATCCCGCTATTGGCTTTCCTCATAATGAGTTGATGGCGAGACACAAAATCTATAATTTAGAGAGCAGACGCAAAATGAATTCACTTAAGTTCATTCACAAGCTCATCCATGGCATTATTGACTCCAGTGTCATCTTAGAACAGCTTAACTTCTTAATTCCTAGATTAGCGTCACGAACTAGTTTAACTTTTTACTTAGCCAGGCCTAGGACTGACATACTTAAGTTTTCCCCTATATACATAATGTGCCGTAATTATAATTCAGTTAATAGCGTTTTAGATATATTTTCGTTTTGTGCGACTTTGGGAGACATTAATGCTTATTTTCGTTAATGCTTGCCGGTGTGATTGTTGAGTGCTTGGTAGGTAAAGCTAGAACGCTTTTTTTTCCTCCCAGTTCTGTTTTGAGTTTTTTTTTTCTTTTGTAGCGTTTTAGCTTTCTCTACATACATCCACAACATGCATTTGTTTATATTTTCATGTTTATCCATCCTGTAATTGGCTATGGCTGTTGGATGTTGCTAAATAAATAAAAAAATAAAAAATAATAATATACAAAAAGTTTCCTCTTGCCAATATCTAATCAGCCGCCCAGAGAAAAATTCCAGCGGACGCCTTTGACTAAGCCGTGTTTGCGGTCGACGGGACCTAAACCCAGCCTCTTTCGCGACAAGATCTTTTGTTTATTCGTTCTCTTATAAAATAAAGGGTAAATAAAATATACGGGGAAATCTACGCGTAAAATGCGTATAATAGGTGCGCAGAATTAGCAGAGTTACCCCAACACCCAGTTTTCTACCCTTCAAAGGAATTTCGAGAATAAACGTTGAAATTTATTTATTTATTTAGCTTGTGTCTGACCACCTGCACAATTCCAGAATTATGGTAGTTGTCTAAAGTATGTCCAATACACTAAAACGGCAGTAGGAATAATGTATCAAATTTTAGACCTATATGAATATTGTGCAATTTTTCAAAAGTTCTAGAGATATTAATATATAACAGACTATATCATCATGTCAGCAGAAAAATATGTGTTCAACAACATGGTTTCATGAAAGGGCGCTCAACAGTATCAAATCTGATGAACTTCACACAGACCATAGTAGAAAAGATTGACAGAGGATTACAAGCAGATGTGATCTACACGGACTTCTCCAAGGCTTTCGACAGAGTTGATTACAGGATGCTATTGCATAAGCTGAAATCTTATGCATTATCCGAGTCTTTAATACAACTATTTAAGTCCTACCTCACTGGGAAAAATCAATTTGTGATGTTTAATGGTATCAGATCGTCGGAGTATGTAGCTAATTCCGGAGTGCCACAAGGCAGTAACCTAGGGCCTTTATTGTTCGTCATATTTGTGAATGACATAGTTAATGCTGTTGGCGAGAATTGTTTACTTTACGCTGATGATCTGAAGATGTTTTGTCGTGTAGTTAATGAATCAGACTGTGATCAAATTTTAGAAAATCTGGTTAGGTTGGATGCTTGGTGCTCACAAAAGAATCTACCATTAAACATCAAATGTTACGTAATGTCTTACACTTTGAAGAAAAATCCTCTGTTATTTGACTATACCCTGTCAGCTACCTACCTCTATTCAGAGGACTTCAACTTTATGTAACTAACATTCTTCAAACACATTGACAGCAAAATTTCCGAGGCAAACCGCATGTACGGCTTTGTTGTAAGAAGCTGCCGTGACTTCACTCAAAGTTGCTGTTTTATGCATATGTTAGGTCGAAGCTTGAGTATGCATTGCTAATTTGGAATCCGCATCATATTATTCATATAAGTAGGCTTGAATGTGTTCAAACACGTTTCTTAAAATATTTGTCACTGAAAGTGGATGGCGTTTATCCGCCCATAGGTATACCTCATGATTTCTTACTTGAAAAACATCTAATCAGCAGTCTTGAAGCAAGGCGCACTTGCCAGACAGTGATTTTTCTGTTTAAATTGATCAATAATGCTAGTGATGATTTAGCTTTCTTGGGTCAGTTATCATTTAACGTACCTAGGCTGACATCCCGACAAAACGGTACGTTTTATCTACCTGCGGCACGGACAAATTATTTACATTACTCCCCTTTGCATGTGATGTGTAGGAATTACAATTCTGCAAGTAACCGGATTAATATATTTAACTGCAGAATTGCAGACATAAAAAATACCATTAATTAACCAGCATGTACCTTTTACACTTTGTAGTCTATTACTTATTATTGTCTTTTATATCTATGTTATGTTCTGTGTTTACTCACCCTGTAATTGGTATTCACTGTAGGGTGTTGTAATGAATAAAATGAAATGTCAAAAAACGATGTTTGAGCGATTTCCATTTCCTTTTTTTTCATTTTCGCCCCTAGTTTTTCGAAAACTACGCATTTCCGTCCTTGGCATAGTAACCTTGTTTGAAAATTTCATCAAAATTCGAAGGGCCATGGATTAGCGGATAGACAGACAGACAGACAGACGGAAATGAGTGACATGGTTTTTCATGTAACATCCAAAAAGGAACGTAAAATTTCTTTTTCTGAATTTTTTTCGATTACAATACTTCCTCGTCAGCGGGTAGTGAAACAGTCCTCCACTGGTATTTTTTTGCAGAAAATTAGTAACAGTATTCATAGACGCCCACAGGAATTTTTCTCAGGACGATCATTGGGAAGAGATAATTTACAGCAGGTTCCCACATCTTAAAGTTAAAATGATTCTACTTGAAGACTGTCTCGCTCAGCTGCACTATTTTTGGAATAAACATTATTTTATCAACCAATATATCAACCTTTTTGACGTTTTTTAAAAATATTAATTCAGCAGGCTCTTTATTGAATACTTACTGGTGAGATTTCAACTTCTTCCTCGACTTCCGAACACTGTAATATATACAGGAGTATGCAATAATTATTACAGTACAAGGTAAGGCAAATCCGATCAGAAAAATAATTTTTTTCGGAGATTTTCCATCCTTCTGCAATATCGTGCACGAGAATGTTGAGGGATTCAATCCAAGTTGCCCCCAGATACCAAGCAATGGTGGAAGCTGCAAATATACATATCTATAGATTTTTTAATCTTTTTAAACCTTAGTAGATATACAGGGTGGCGCATCGAAAACGAAACAGACGCATTTACTGGCAGCTCAGTTTTTTTTTGAAAAACGCTCAGACCCATCGATTTTGTTTTCGAGGGGTACACAAGTTTGGCAAAAAATCACGTTAGCACGTGCAGCCCCCTAAGCGGGGGTGACACCACCCCCAAAATCTTAAATGGAAAGGGGGGTCGAGTGATACCTTATTTTCAATTCCCTTTATAATGATATAAAATTAATGTACTTCAGTTCAGTAGTTTTGAAGATTTATTGATTTAAAGCTTAAAGTAGACTTTATTTAATAGGTACATCAGATTAGTTTGTACTACTTTCAGAAGAAATTTGACTAAAAGAATTTACTTAAAAAGTAAATGCTTTTCTTCACTACGCCCATGGTTTTTTTATCATTTTGTTGTTGAAAATATCTATTGGAGCGTTTTTTTGTGGCAAAAAAGTTATTTCTTGAAGAAAGATAAGGAAATATCTCGTACTTATTTTAAATAGGAATTTAGTACATAGTTTGCGATTGATTTGACCAAACTTTGTTGCTAAAATAACTTGTAACGCTTTATTCTGCTAATAGAACAGCAGAAATATTTAATGACGTTATGCGTGTATACCTATTTTGTATGTTCTGTATGCTGTGTTTCTGGATCTTTCAATGAAAATATCATATTAACTGTCTTGTTTTCATTCAGGGTCAGCTTATTTGCATCAAACCAGTTTTTGGCAGTCGACTGTGCGATTTCACCTTTCTCAAGAAGCTCAGAAATGTGTTTTGATCTAACAGAGATGGCAGTATCATCAGCAAATAGTATATAATTTCCATCTTTGTGGCTCGGCAGATCATTGATATATTAGAAATAAAATCGGCCCAAGAACTGAGCCCTGGGGTTCACCGTGATCAATATGCTTTTCGTCTGACGTTTTAATTCCGATTTTTACTAACTGTTTTCTATTTGTTAAATACGAATTGATTAGGTTGCAAGAAGCTGTTCCGAAGATATACATTCTGAGCTTCCTGATTAAGATGGTATGTGATACACACTCAAATGCCTTGCTCAAATCACAGAATATGGTCTGCAAGAATTATTTTTCTTCAAAAGCGTCAATTATGTCGTCGGCCAACTCCAAAACTGCGAAGGTCGTGTTTTTTGAGATCGAAATTCAAACTGGTTCAAATAGAACACGTTATCAATTTCAAAATGTAAGACCATTTGTCTCACCAAGCATTTTTCGTAAATTTTTCTGAGAATAGGAAGTAATGATATTGGGCGATAGTATCGCCATTTTTGAAAACCGGTATCACAACTGCACGTTTTAAGCAGTCCGGAAATATGCCACACTCAATGCAAATATTTATTAATTTGGTTAGAGGCATTATGATTTCAATTTTATTAAAGGAGTGCTCATATCATAAATATCTTTAGAGTTCTTTCTTTTAAGAGAATTGATAGCATCTCTGACGTCATTAAATGATAATTTTTTAAGGTTGAAGTGGCGCATTGGTGGAAGTATATTACTTTCTGGATGTAGCTGTCCTGCATCCAAGTTTTCTAACAGTTTATTCGCAATGGTACAGAAAAAGTCGTTGAATTCATTTGGTTCTTTTGACGTATTCATAACAGTGCTTGTATTTTTGTTTTTCCTAACAATTTCCCACATAGTCTTCATTGGGTTGTTAGACTTTTTAATGATTTGTTCATTATCATTTTTTTTCGATGCATTTATTTTTTGTTTATATTTTTTCTTAAAGCTGTTTAGTTAGAAAACTAACTTACCATACTCTGTGATAGGTCTATACACCGTTTTGGTTGACTTGCGAGATGTCACAACAGGTGGATAGAATATCAATTTTTGGCCCAGATGATCAGAACAGAAATTTGAATCAATAGATGCTACACTTGAATCTATGTTGAAATTTATAAAAATGTTATCAATACAATGGTTATTTCGTGTGTTCTCTTTTATTATCTGTTCAAAACCATAAGTAGTTAGTACATCTGGGGTAGCTGAGCAATGTTTGTCACTACTTTCAAATCTTATATTCAAATCTCCTGCAATAATTATGTTTTTATTTGACAGCTTGCTTAAGGCACCTTCTAACATCTTTAAAAATACAGAGTGATCCTCGTTTTCAGAAACTATAGTGGTGGGGGATCGATAAATTGAAATAACGTAGAGATTGTATTCAACAAAGTAACTGCAGGACACTTCACACTGCCTTCTGTTTTGATGGACAGCCGAGCTATGCCAGGAAGCCATTCATTCTGGCTTGTCAGAGCTCAGAGTTCAGCCCTCTCTGACACTGACGGGCGGTTGGTTATCTGGCTCTCATTTGTCGATATACCAACAAAGTTTACTCCTCGGAGGCACTAGGCTCGTTCTAACTTTGTAGATCGCCGTATGCCATGAACTGGTCGGTATGACTGCTCCTTGCTCGATTTGACCCAGCCATTGATAAAGATTTGTCACCTAATAAATATTATAACAACATATATTTCGAATGTCAACCTACCATTAATAAAAATGCGACACCCCATATAAAAATGAGCTGTACCCATATGGAAATTTTCGAATAGAGCCAACTGTAGTATTGGTAACACGATATAAGAACATACCTAAAACGAACAAAAAAATTAAGTATAATTCAAAATATAATTATAATCTTAGTTAACCGGGGCCATCGGCCTTCTCATATTATGGCGTGAAAACAACTGAAAAGATATTCCAGTGCTGTGCGCTACCTTGATTATTCAGTTTCTTGGTTTATGTTTCAATATTTATATAGCTAGCTACACATGGTCTTGATACAGTACCCAGCCAAACTAAAATGTCAAACTTTCCTTATAAATTCGTATCTACCCAAAAATCGTGATTAGCCTAGCCATTTTTATTAGACTTCGACATCACCATCTGAATTGCTGGATTTAATTTCGTTAAGATTTTCTTGGGACATTAGTTTCTAGGTCCTAGTCAATTTAGTTTAATTTTATAGCAGTACATCTTGCACGGGAAGTTTTAACAACTGTCAGCAAAACTGACTGGAAAAGTATTTAGATTTTTATCAAAGGCTGATTTAGGAACCTGTCCAAGGCAGGGGTGGGGGGCGCAGTGGTAATCGCAGCATTGATGTGCAGGAAGTTTTTCTTGAAAAATATTTCACAAAAAGTTTATCTTCCTGAATTTTGAAAACGAAGCATTATCGGACCCATTTTACCTATAAAGTTCACTCAATGATTCACACTTTGAGGTTTGGCCAGATACTTAATTTACTTGTGGAAAAAGGTGGCAAAAAACGACGAAACAGATCCTCAGTAAACAACTTCAGAGAAAGGAAATGCTTGTCGCGTACGATATCTTACAAATTGAGTTTTATGGTTTGTGTTTCAAGATATATAAATAAATAACTACAGTGGAATACACTTATAATGAACTTGGTTATAATGGAAACACGTATATAATGGACACAATTTAAGGTCCTATAAATAATTAAATGTAAAATCCTCCGATATTATAGACTCGCCTAAAATAGATCCTCGCTTATAGAGGACTCTTTTAATCCATTATATGCGAGCTATTTTGGTAGTCTCGCGACACGAAAAGTTCACAATAATTAGTGAGCTCGTATGGCTATGCAAAAATCCACTGTGTCAAATATTTGGAAAAACCGTGGCAAAATTAAAAATGACTGGAAATCAAATAGTCAAAGGAAAAAAATGCGGCTATCGCTGCATCCCCAAGTCGATGATATGCTGTTTAAATGGTTTCAACAAAAGCGTGCTAATAATTTTCCAATAAGTGGACCTATGCTACAAATAAAGGCTGAAGAATTTAGGAATTTGATTGAAGATCACTTCAAATGTAGTTCCGGTTGGCTAGACAGGTTTAACAAAAGATAACATTGGAACATTGGAAAAATGTGTGGTGAGTCTGCTTCAGTTGACAAGAACGTTACCAATGACTGGATTTCTCCAGTTTGGCTCGTAATATTCAGTGATTATTCAGATGATAACATATTCAATGCAGATGAAACCGGGATATTTTATAGAATGCTACCAGATAAAACTCATAAATTAAAAGGTGAAACTTGCAATGGAGGGAAACTATCAAAAGAGCGAATAACTGTTATGATTTGTACTAATGCTTATGGTACTGAAAAATGGAAACTATTGATAATAGGTAAGTGAATGAATAGAAATCCATGTTCTAATTGTTTTGATATTCAATGGCAGTGCTGCAAAGAATGTATGACTTTTTTATTTCAGGGAAATTTAAGAATCCCAGGTGTTTCAAAAATGTTAAAACAATTCCCGTCGATTATGTTGAAAATAATAAACCTTGGACGACTTCATCAATTTTTGAAGAATAGTTAAAAAAGTGGGACGCTAAATCGTAAAATTTTGCTCTTGGTCAATAACTGCCCCGCTCATCCAAATTCACTTAATAACATCAACCTTCAATTTTTTCCACCCAATGTGACATCAGTTCTGCAACCAATGGATCACGGTATCATTTGGAGTTTTAAACAAATCGTCGGTCTCCACACGTACAGGCGTAAATGATAAATAATCTAAAATCGAGTTACGCCATAATTTCACATAGTTTTTTGTAGTCTCTCACTTCACTAAATGACGTAGCTGTATATCAGTTCGCTGCTAAGAAATACAATTTTCAGAAAATTGCGTAAGTTATAAAATTCCGAAAACAATTTTCACGGACCGGCTTAAATAGATTTACGCCTCTGCGTTAAAATTGGTTCATTTTAGTCTAACAAAAAAAAAAAACAGCAACGTGCAGACTAAAAAATCAGTATGTCATTTTCAATCTCATTTATTGCTGATTTTCGTTTTCTAGCTCTCCTGTAAAATTTGTAAAATGTTAGTTACGCCGGTACGTGCGGAGACCGACGAAATGTATTGGAAACATATGTTGATGAAAATTATGGAGGTTCAAGAAGATGTCAACATTACCAAAGCTGTCACCATTTTAGATGCTATAAATTTGCTTACTATTTTATGGGACTTGGTTACTCCAGAAACAGTTCGTAATTCTTTTCGCCATGCTGGTTTAGAGAAAAACATAACTGAAATAGTCAACGATTTTAATCCAGAAGATGAAATTCCATTAAGCGATTTACTGAAAATTGATGGTTTACTGAATATAGACAAATTTAATGAGTATGTAAATGTTGACAATAATTTAATAGCAACAAAGGAATTGTCAGACTCCAGTTTGGTTAATGAAGGATCCGTTGATAACGAACAGAAAGACGAACTAGAAAACAACGATGAATAAGACAACTAAGGAGACATTAAACTGCGTGAAAAAGTTGCAACGATATTTTCAGCAAGAAGAAGACAGTACAGCCACACTTACCAAATTAAATAAAATTCAATTTGCTATTCTAAATAATTATACAAGAAAACAATCTGTTCAAATGAAAATTACTAGCTTTTTACCAAATAATTTACGGTTCTTAGACATACCTACACAGTACGTATGCCTGTAATATGTGTATCAGATCCTGAAAAAATGCAAATTTCAAAATTACGTATAACTTTTTTGTATGTATCTTTATTTATGTAATACATTTTAAGCTTTTGATAGGTTATCTCTGCTGCTTTTTTCATTAAAAAAGTTCCTTTAAAATGGTCTCCCGCCTATAATAGACTATTTGTCACAGTCCAGTCGAGTCTTATACCAAAAATGTAAGAATACATGAAATGGTTAAAAACATGTTTGCATAGAAACAACAAGTGAATTATAAAAAAAAAAAACAAATTGACATACATCACTTGTTACTATCAATAGACACCACACTTTCTGCTGCTGGGCACGGAAAGAGGTGCGACAGGCTAGTGGGAAATAATCATTCCAAGAGAATGCTGAGAGGTTATTCCATACAGTAGAAGGTAGACTGAGTCAGAAATGTATACAAAGAATTTCTAATTTTCCACTAGTTATTTAGAGTACACGTATAGGTCTTTGATTATATCGTAAACCGTGGCCGTTACGTTATTAAATAGAATCATTTACTGTAATGACAAAAATCAACGATCTTATTTGACTGATGTGTAATTTAGGCTCATATGTTTCCAGATATACCTGGAGTGAGAATATCCAAACTGCAGATACAGTCACCCTGCGTATCTCATCCAAAATGCCAAAATTGTGATGCATGTTCGAGGCGATGGTCCAGTGGAAAAAGATCTGCTCTTGAATTCAAGACACCCATGATTTGGCGAGAACATCGAAATCATCATGACGATCACTAGTTTAGACTGTATGAATGAATTATGGAATTAGAGGCATACCGGCCACCATGAGGAGTCAGCGCATAGGCCATTAAACAGGCCCGTATGACTACACCAACATAAGAAAGAGGACCACGACATGAAAAAAAGGCAAACCGTCAAAATTATGCCAGTTCCAAATTCCCCGTTAGACGATCCACAAGAATCATAAGCTGTGACGTTACGCCACTGTGATACAGATAAAACTAACATGTGCTACAAGCGCATAAAGGATGTATTGATGAATCCGCCTCTGAAACAGACACATTTCAAGAGCTGCTACTTACAAATATAATTAAGCTGAAGAAACGTATCAAATGCTCGCTCTCTATTACGACCATACATTTCCACCATTTTAATGCCAGAGATATATTCCTGGAACAAGATCCCTTCGAATAGCCTCGTAAAATACTATACACGATTGGTTCTTTTTACTTCCCACGTCTACCGGAGAGGAAGTATTGTAATTGCGAAAAAATATATTTTTATAATATGACATGGACATCATAAAAAAACTGTCACTCATTTACGTCGGTCTGTCTGTCTGTCTGGCCCGACTATAACTTGGAAAGTACCAGTCGGAATTTTGGGACGCTTTATAAGAAAGGTAAATATACCTTGTTGATGCTATTCTAGGTACAAAGGAGTGGTCAAACTGACCGGTTCTCAATATACAGTGTCATATTGATAGAAAAGTGCCAAATCATCCGATCTCTGGCGAAACACCCCTCTGATACTGAGAAAGGAAAACCCGTTATAACGACGGTTACCTCATGTCCGGAGAATAACTCAGCAACCCATTTGTAAATCTCCTCTGGGAGACCACAGGATGAAAGCTTGCATAGGGGACTGATATACCACAGCTGATCAGCCTTTGTAATATCGAGAGGGTACGTAAGGCTGATCCGATGATAGTTATGTGACGTAAGCTGGGAAGCACTCAAATAAGTCCTGATGTCGGAAACACTATACAGGGTTTGTCCGGAAAGTAATAGGACTGAGTCGATTTAAAAAAAGATTGAACCAATCGTTACAATTCTTTAAAAACTTTTAAAATAGGCTCCTTCTGCGTCGATGCAGCGCTGTCAGCTCGATTTCCAAGCATTGGAGGCGTCAGGGAAGGCATTCTCCGGAATAGCCTTGAGAGCCGCGGTGCATGCCGCTTGGATCCCCTCTGTCGTCTCAAAATGCTTGCCTTTCATCGGCCTTTTCAGGCAAGGAAACAAAAAAAAGTCCGGGAGGGCCACATCTGGGCTGTAGGGCGGCTGCGGAAGCGTTGGGATGCCGGTCTTGGTCAGGTAGCTGTTCACAAGAAAGGCGGTGTGAGCCGGGGCGTTGTCGTGGTGCAACTTCCAGTCGGCTGCGATGTCGTGTCGGACCCGACTGACTCTTCGTTTGAGTCTCCTGAGCACTTACACGTAAAACTTGGCGTTGACGGTTTGTCCAGGAGGAACAAATTCATGGTGGACGATGCCTTTGGTGTCAAAAAAGACAATGAGCATCGTTTTCACTTTGAATTTGCTCATTCTTCCCTTTTTTGGGCGAGGAGACGCCGTCGTGTGCCACTCGGAAGATTGCCTAGGGATCATACTCAAAGATCCACGACGCGTCACCTGTGACTACGTTATTCAAAAATTGGGGGTCACTTTCACACATGTTTCACACAATTTTCTTGGCACACTTCCACTCGCCGCAATTTCTGGTCGTCACACCTTGCGCATGTTTAAATGCTGTGTCACAATGTCATGAACCACAGATTTTGGTAAATTTAACATCTGGGCAATTAAACGAATACTTAGTCGACGGTCTGAGTTCAAAACTTTGCGCACACGAGTCACATTATCGGTGTTTGTCGAAGTCGAAGGTCTTCCAGCACGGTCTTCATCAGCGACCTCTTCCGGACCTCCAAACAGGCCTGGTGCCACCGAAACACACCACTTCTTGCTAAAGCAACACCTGGGTAAGCCTGCTTCATCATATCAAACGTCTCTGTCGCAGATTTACCGAGTTTCGCACAGAATTTAATCGCGTACCTCTGCTCTAACGAACGCTGCATTTTCGGCTTGCACCACTCACAGAAACACGTCGCCTGAAAATGCCTGTCCTGAGTCTCCAATTGCTCGGAGACAACTGACCAGCCGCTCATTCGTTAGCTAGGAACGCCCTTCTACTGAATCCAGAAGGTGCTCGCACGCTTCGAAGTACAGTCATGGCGGAAGAAAATGAGTCCTATTACTTTCCGGACAATCCCTGTATTCTGTCTATATCCAATCACGTGGTACATAGGCTCAACAGGGTATTCACAGAGCCAAGCCATGTTTGTTTTGACTCGGAGTAAATGTGGTTTGAATAAAATTTAGAGATTGGCCGATACAGGATTTTTGCCGATACCGATAAAATCGGTCGATACCGACAATGCAAAAAAAGTCAGTTACCAACATGTACAACGAAGAAATTAAACGGACTAAGTCAGTCATACAGGTTAATATAATTAGTCCATAGACATTCTTTCCCTGGGGTGCGTGTGTAGACCATTGGTAATAGGTTGAGAGATGAAATTTTACTCTGCAATACTGTGTAACCTCAACTTTATAACGGCTAAATGATTACAGAGTCATGTGATAAAACTTGATGATAGCCACTAATTTCTAACCACTTTTGCTGTAACCATTTTTTATTATAAGAAACGCTATGGATAAGAGGAACTCGAGAAAAATATATATTCTGCCATTTTTCCATTTTCCAAGCTTCAAAGGCAAATGAAAGGGGAAATCTATGATGTGTGAAATATGCCTAATAGATGCATGCATATAATTACCGGGGTTGGGGGCGAATAAATATACTAAGATCAAAACGTTTTCATGTACAGACTTAACTTCGTAACGAAAGGTGGTCAAACGATGATGGCGGAAATTGTGGATGTTAGGGATGTTAAAACGTACAAACCTCGTTTACCTTCACTTGGTCGTGACTTCAAAAAATTATATCGGTCGACGAAGCAAATGTCCCATGGCTTGCGGATAGATTTTTAGTTGAGAATAAGGAAACTCGAGGAGGAGCACTTTCATGTTTTCATAAAATGAAGATATGTCTACGCTATCTCGGTGACCCTGGATATCAACAAGGTATTGGTCAGGAACTTGGTGTTAGTCAAGCAACGGTATCTCGGACTGTGGATAGAGTTGTGAACAGCATAGTTGCACAGTCGAACGAACGGATCAAGTTTCCAACTACCAACCATGAACTGATGGAGGCCAAGCGGATACGGTAAAGCATGTATACATCTCCTACAGCAATTGATGTAACTGATATTGATTGATACACACATAGGAATCCTGAAACCAAATCGCCATGGAGATGAGTATATCAACCGAAAAGGGAAACCTACTTTAAGTGTGCAAGCCACTTGTAATCCCAGAGAGATGTTCACAAGTGTTGATGTCAGTTGGCCTGGATCAGTGCATGATTCCAGAATATGGAGAAATTCACAACTAATAAATAAAGCAAATGTTGTACTACTTGGCGATGACGGTTATGGTATTGAGCCATGCCTTATGACTCCCTTCAGAAATCCTACTCCAGGTGCAGAAATAAATTATAATAAGCTTTTAAAACAACAAGTTGTTACAATTGAACGCTGTTTCGGTCAACTGAAACGCCGGTTTCCTATCCTACAGTATTGTACTCCATAATGTTGCGAAGAGCTTGGGCGATCCTGACTTTGTTAGTTGAACAAGACCCAGATGAAGATGAAGGAAATCATGAGAATGACGAACTTCCTCTCCGCCAACTAGGTCAACAAATAAGAAGAAACTTGAGTATTATAATAAATAGTTTTACTGATTAAAGTGTATTTATAAGATATAATAAGTTTTATTTTCATAAACATAAATTACAGGAGGCTTCTGACGCTGCATAATTTCTAATTTTGTTTTATAATACTCTTGTTGTAAAATACTTGTTTGGTACTGCTGTAATAGTACTAGACGTTGCAGTTCTTTTGTAGTTAACCCTTTGGCTTCCTCAGTTTCGTATTTCTCTGTTGCTAATTTTTTTTTTTGGTGGCAATGTCTTCTGAATTGCTGGCGCTGTAACACTAACTGTTTGCTCACTGCGCTCGGTATATAGTTCACTGCCTTCTTCTTGAACACTATCAACCTGAATGGCACCTCTAATTTTCCCAATTGTAGGATTACAGTCACATTCCATAGCTTTCAGCAACTTTCTTTCCCAATCTAACAATTTAATTGCTTTATTACCAGTTTTTCTTAGATCTGTTTTTTCTTCAGTCTTGATTTCATGTTGTTGATTTTTTTTAATAAGCCTTTAGTATCTAATGGTTTACCGAATGTTGATTCGTATTTTTTCAACATCTTCAAAGCATCGTCCTTTCTCATGTTTATTTTTGGAACTTGTGACTTTTGCAAAATAATGGGAGCAATGGCAATTTCATCTGCGATGACCTGCAGGTCGTTGCCATTATTTTCTATAGTTTCCTCGTCACTTGAGGATGACATACTTATTAATTTGATAAAAAACTGTATCTAGTAAAAATACGGAACGGTCTGTGTAAGCTCTGGAGCACAACTGTCAGTGATGCTGAGTGAACGAACTCCCACGTCAACTACAAGCTGGAACAAGTCAGGACATGTCGCTCAAGATACAAATACCAGTCAACCTTTTACTTTTTCTTGGAGGATATCCTCGCGAGCATAAGGTAATCATTATGAATATGAAAACAAGGATATGCTTATACTTCTACCTTTGTCTCCGAAGCAAGACCTTGTACTTTTACCTTATGCTTCCGAGGATATGCTTCTCTTTTATGAATACGGCTGAATGACTATTGAGAAAAATTCCAAACAAAAATGAGCATTCCAGGAAAATAATGAGCAGCCGAAAAAAGCATGAGTAAGGAAAATGAGTCCGAGAAAAAAATGTAATTAGCATTTAACTGATTTTCTTAAAATTATTTAAGCTTCAACATGTACAGACGTATTTCTTTGGAATGACTTAACGTTGCAGATACGGATCTGTCCCTTGTCAGATAACGAAACAATAAACAAGAATCGAGTGTTGGTGTCGGCAGAAGTACTTAGCAAATGGAAGATCTTTTTCACTCCTAGATAAACAAATGTCTTTTTTAAAACAAATAAACAGCCGGTTAGAAATGTTTAGTTTCTGTCTGGATTGTCTCATTTGGAAAAGCCGACTTCCCTTACAGCTTACTTTTGTTACAAATAGGGGTCAACCGATACCGACATGTATATCGGCAGAGTTGGGTTAATTTGCCGATATATGAATGGACCGAAACTGAAGTTGCTTACAACAGATAGAAAGCCTAGTAGAAAACTCCAAGGGCTTCCACGGCTGTTATAGGAAAAATTAAGTTAAAGAGGTTGTGACATTCAGTTGATCGTCTTAAATTTCATAGGATTACTCATGTAAGTCATCCTGAATGTATACAGGATGTTCCTTAATGATATGCGAATATTTAACGGTGTGAATCTAAGACATGAAACTTTAATGTTAGTTTGCTTCATAAACGATGGTCCAAAAATGTTTCCTTACAAAAACTCGAGCTGTTGAAGTTTTAGGAAAAAATGGAAATTAATTAATATTTTCAGGACCGCTTCAGATGTTTCGCTGATATTTAGTACGTAGTGAACGTTAAATAAATGCATATTTTTCAATGCAAAAATAATATTTAACTTTAAGAGTGGCATGCGTACGGGTCATGACTTCGATATTTTTTAAGAAAAAAATGATACGGAAATGGTTTTTTGCCAAATAAAAACTGTTTTTGAATTCCACGTTCAATTTAATAAATAATAATAATCTCTCTTGAATTGTTTTCCTTCGATGCGCCATTTTTGAGTAAGAAAATAAAAACCGTTCTATTGTCTAACTTGTAAAATTAGTATTAATTTAATTGGAAAAATTAAACACATTAGGGGTAAGAACAACAACAACAACTGACAACATAAGCATGCCATTAAAACCAACGAAATGATTACAAAAAATGTTGTAAATGGCCCCTTCACCTAGTATGCATGCTTCCGCCCTCCTTCTCATGGAATTGCGCACTCGTTGAAATATGCCTGGAGTGTTTTTTATTCTATCACAAGCTGCAACTATTCTTTTTCTTAATTTCTCTACTCTACAGTGTTAATGGGACTTGTGTACACTAGTGTCTTAAGATAGCCCCACAAAAAGAAATCTAAACTGTTGAGCTGGGGCCCACCACTTCCAATCCAACAATTTGGATAAGCAGTTTGTAATTACCAACCGCTACACTGAAATGCGCAGGTGCACCATCATGCATATACCACATATTTCTTATTACTAACGGCACATCATCAAGCAGCAAAGGCAACTTTTGTCGAAAAAAATTGAGGTAAGTCTGTCCGTCAAGTCGTCCCGGCAAGAAGAATGGGTCAATAAAGTGGTTGCCCATAATTCCTGCCCATACGTTAACCGCAAATTGGTGTTGGAAATGGGTTTCGGTTACGGCATATGGATTTTCTTCTGCCCAGAAATGATTATTGTGGACATTCTGAATGGCATTTCGAGAAAAATATACAGAATCATTGATTCAAATTGCGGATTTTGTGTAATTTTTTGAAGATACCGCTGACAAAAGGTCACACGTCTTGGAAAATCAATGGGAAGTGATGCGTGTACTCTCAAAATTTGGTAAGGATATAACAAAAAATCCAGTAAAATTCTCTAAACAATTTGATGGCAAATATTTAAGTGTCTAGCGATCTTCCTCGTACTCTTCAGGATGTTCCTCGACTTCATGCCGCACTGCTTCCTCAATTTCAGATGTTCTCACACTTAGAGGTCTACCTTCAGATGTTATTTTTCGGACAGAACCAGTTTTAAGAACACGACGATGAATATTAGAAAAGGTTCGACTATATGGCAAAGCACGATCTGGATATCTCTGGTGATAAATCCGTCTGGCTTGCTCACCATTACCGTCGGCAAGGCCATGTACGTAATGCATTTCCGCCATTTCTGCATTTGAATAATTCACCATTATTAACAAGATTGTAAAAACTAAATAATAAAAAATATGTCTCAGGGAAAAGATTTGAATAACAGAGACTTGTCAGATGTCAAAAGCCAGTGACATATTCCAGAGCAACTAGATATTTATTGCTAAATTGCATTCTTCAATTATTACATTAATTTTCTCGGACAATAGAACGGTTTTTATTTTTTTACTCAAAAATGGCGCATCGAAGGCAAACAGTTCAAGAGAGATCATTTGTTTTAAATTGAACGGGGGAATTCAAAAACAATAATAATTTGGCCGAAAACCATTGGCATACCATTTTTGTCTCAAAAAATATCAACGTCAATACCCGTACGCACGGCACTGTTAAAGCTAAAAATTATGTTTGCATTGAAAAATATGCAACTTCATTAACTTTCACTATGAACTAAATATCAGTGAAATATCTGAAGCGGTTCTGAAAATATTAATTAATTTCCATTTTTCCCCTAAAGCTTCAACACCCCGAGTTTTGGTAAGGAATCATGTTTGGACCATAGTTTATAAAGCAAACTAACATTAATTTTTCATGTAGATTCACACCTTTAAATATTCGCATATCATTAAGTAACACCCTGTATAACGTATGTCCTAAAAGTTTTGGCACAAAATTCATTGACTTTAATTTTAACAAACACGAAATAATATCAAGTTGCCTTTGGAGACAGACATTTGTTTACTTACTTAACTGTGAGTTGACATTTATTTATTTTGAAGTTTTAGCTTTAGAAATGACAAAAGGTATCTACAAGTTGGTTGGGCGGGTACCCAAAGCTGAAATCGGTCGACTATTCCAGAATGAAAACATTTCACGCATCGAACAACAGAGGAGAGCCAGCAGGGAATACCATGTTTGAATCTCCCAAACAGTGGAAGACCACGTGCATTTACTGCACATAGGTTAGAGAGATTGGTGAGAAGAGCAAAATCATATTGCAATGTCAACAAGGAGACTGTCTGGTCAACACAGATCTTCTGAGAGTAAGATATCGTTGGAATTGAGGAGCAACGGTCTTACATATCGAAACAGACTTGAATGCCCCAAATACTCTCAAGCCCAACTCCTTCGTTTACCAAGATGTTGTCGTCAACTGAGGCGGGTACTCTTTGCCAATAGAAACATCATTACTTTAGATAACAAGTATTTCACTTTGAGTAATTCTGAAATGAAGGGAAACGACGGTTTTTATACGGATAACGTGGAGGAATGCCCTGACAATGTTAGATGCACACATAAAGAAGCGAAATTTGCGGATAAAATCCTTGTCTGGTGCGCAATTTCTAACAGGGGTGTATCCCAACCTTTTGTGGGAAGAGTGAGGGGTGAAGCTTTGAATAGTCAGAGCTATATAAAGTACTGCCTTTTCAAATTGCTTCAGTATGTCCACAAACATCGTGCTAATGACCATATCATGTTTTGGCCAGACCTAGTATCATGCCATTGCTCAACATACCTTTTGTTCCCAAAAACGATAATCTTCCAAGCGTGCCGTAGTCTCGCCCAATAGAGGATTTCTGGGCTTTACTGTCTAGGAATATTTATGATGAAAGCTGGGAAGTCCAAAATGAAGTACAATTAAGACAGCGAATTTACGAAAAGCTGAGAGAAATTGATCTGAATTCCGTCCAGGACCTCGTGAGAGACATTCAAAGAAACTTGCGTCTCGTAGAGCAGAATGGGCGACTCCACATAATTCGATAGTATAGTTTAGTTAAGTATTAAGTGGTAATTTATGATAACTAGTTAGTTTTTAAATAAATTTCTTCATTAAAAAAAATCCGATACATATTTTGTGCCAAAACTTTTAGGACATACGTTATATTTAACCGTAGATTCGTCTTTAAAACTTAGAATGACAGAGGAATGTTTTAGATCCGCGTACTCCTGTTATCTAAGCTCACCGCCCGGCGAACCGGTCCTGATGACTAATATATTCGTACAACACATAACGAAAATTATGTTCAATATTATGAAGTAAACTTTTTATGCTTTTCGAGCAGTTAGTAGTTTTAATCTTTTTAATCAATAACAGAATGAGGACCGGATTTTGGGCACTTTCCTATGTCAATAAAAAAATATACTTCAATCCGATTTGGAAACAAAATAACCTCAGTGGCATATATCCAGTGAAGAAATAGTGCTTTGTTGTTCGAGTTGTCTTCCTCTGACCTCTTGATATAAAATGTGGCAGTAATAATTAATAGAGATCAAATGTCAGATGTCGTATACATTCAGCGGCGTTGTTAACTTGTATTACTCATAGGAGTCACACTGGATTTATAAAGTTAATTGAGAAGACGGATGGGCAAAAATACATGGTTTCTCGTAAGCCAATAGCGATAAATCCATGTACAGGGTGGGCCATTAAACTTATGCGGATTTTAAAAAATCGTAGAAACAAAACTGCAAAGCGTAGGGTAGATAATTTATATTCATGACCGCCCATATAGCAAAATCCAGGGGGGACATGTTTGGTTTACAGGTTGTGCAGGATCAAAAATGCTGAGACCTAAATATTTTTTTTCCAAAAATACAGGATAATACTATTTTCATTAACGTTCATATTGAGCCTCAGCAACTTGTAAAACATGCAAAATTTATCATAGGTTATACCAACTGTTCAATAAATACGTTTCAGGTTGTTCTTCGACTTCGTGCAGCACTGCTTCCTCAATTTCAGGTGTTCTCACACTTAGAGGTCTACCTTCAGATAGAACGGTTTTTATTTTTTTACTCAAAAATGGTGCATCGAAGGAAAACAATTCAAGAGAAATCATTTGTTTTAAATTGAATCGGAAATTCAAAAATAATTTTTATTTGGCAAAAAACCATTGGCGTACCATTTTTTTCTTAAAAAATATCGAAGTCAATACTCGTACGCACACCACTGTTAAAGCTAAAAATTACTTTGCATTGAAAAATATGCAACTTTATTAAATATCACTACGTACTAAAATATCAGTGAAATATCTGAAGAGGTTCTGAAAATATTAATTAATTTCCAGTTTTTTTCTAAAACTTCAACACCACGAGTTTTTGTAAGGAAACATTTTTGCACCATAGTTTATAAAGCAAACTGAAATTTATTTTTCATGCAGATTCACACCCTTAAATTTTCGCATATCATTAAGGAACACCCTGTATATATATAAGTTATATATATATATATAGACCTGGTCATTATCGTCTAGACCAGTTAGGTGAAAAAATTAAAGCTTTCGCCTTTTGTTGGGTACTTCGACAAAATTTGAGCCAGGAGGACTCTTTATACTTTTTTTATTCTCTCTAGCTTTCAATGGTCTTTGCCATCATCATCAGGAGGGTAGTATGTGAGGATGTTGCTAATTGTTGTTTACGTTCAGGATGAGGGAAACACCCAGTAACATGGTGATAGCTGGATAAATGGTACAATGGTCAAAATTATATAAATCATCAAGTGGCTTCACGATGTAATGCTTTCGTGTTCTAAAAACTCTCCTGATGATGATGGCAAAGACCATTGAAAGCTAGAGAGAATAAAAAAAGTATAAAGAGTCCTCCTTGCTTAAATTTTGTCGAAGTACCCAACAAACGGCGGAAGCTTTAATTTTTCACCTATATATATAATATAGAGTCTACCTTATAACTGAAAAGAATGATGAGTCGACGTAGCATCTTCTATCTTATCATGTATAACTAAAATTATTGTTGATTGTTCATTCACCCCAAGAATATAATTTCCTCTACCAATTTATTATCAGATATCCTATATATCCTGTTTTTTTGTGATTATACCTTCAAGTAAAACGACAAACCATAAAACTTAATTCCGTAAGCGCAAGCCTCAGCTCCATGTATTTAGATGTGATGAAAATCTGGTATCCATGTGAGAAATTTTCCATGTCGATTTTTTCCTGATCATCAAGAATCAAAGGCAAATTTTATTTTTTTTACTTCAAATACAAAAAAATATAGTTATTTTACCCCACATATCATTTTTTCAGTTTTTTTCGATAATCCTGAATAAAAAATTCACGAGTAATCTTTTCCTAAAGTTGATCGTTTTCGACTTATAATCGATTTAACGTCTGAAAAAGGCTATGGGTCTAAGCGCCGGTCAACTTTAAGAGACAAGTTACTAAGGCCTGTTCGTCAGAATGATTAAAAAAACAAAAACATAGTGTGGAGCGAAAAAAATGTTCATTGATAAAGAAAATTTTAAGTAAATTTGCACCGGGTCACCGCCATTCATGCTAAAATGCATCTAGGAAATGTCATCACGGAGAAAATCAAGTTGTAAAATTTCTCTCACGGTCTCCGCCTCATGCATTTTTTAAATCATACCTAAAAATACCTAATTACCTATTTAATGTAATGGCAACCATGTTGAGTACAGAAACAGCAACATTCCCATAGAACAAAACTGGGAATAACTGGCAAAGTGCATCTCCAAATGTCCAAGCCTCGTTTATATACCTGGACGCAGTCAGTGGTAGATTCACCAAGCAAAATATCAAATCAGAGATGCACAGAGACAATACAAAGGCCGTAGTGGCATGGATGCGAAGCTTTGGACATCTAGTTAGTGCCAAAATAGTCACCAGGTTACCTTAAAATAATTACAGATTTGCAAAAACCTCTCAACATCTAGGTACTTGACGGCATCCTAGAATCTTCTTCAGCTTACATCACTACAAATTAAAGTTACGCGCTGTATCTGGATGTTTGAACGCGATATACTTAAACACTATCAAACGGACTTTCATTCGGTTTTCAACAAAGGACAGAGTGATTCATGAGGAAGGTTTAGGTGCAGAATTCATAGAAGTTTTGTGTAAACTGGCTGAAATATGACCATAATCGAGGGTTTTGTTTGTTTACTAATTTAATTTTGAATGGAGACATTTGTTTGGATATGTTGGAAAATACCTACCATCAATCCGCTTGTCACTGAAAACCAAATCGAAGAGGATCGAAACTTTATACTTGATGAGGCTGGCTAGACGACTAGTTTCCAAATAAATGGATAGGGCGAAGAGGGCCTATAGAATGGCCTGTTAGATCTCTTGATTTGACGCCATTAGACTTTTTTCTATGGGGCCATTTGAAATATGTTGTATTTACTTCCCAATTTGAAAGTTTGGATGAACTTCGTCAACGCATCATCAAAAGCTGCCATGATATCCCACATGTTTTTGAAAATGTCCGTCAGGAATTGGAACATCGCCTATATCATTGTTTGGCCAATAACGGGCAAAATCTTGAATACTTATTGAAATAACAAATTATATTTTCGTGTGTTTTTGTTTCCTATCTGAACAAATTAAGATAAATAAAGATTTTTCTAATTTTCTTGAAAACGAATCGCGCGATTTAAAAAAATCAAAGGTCAAAATAAACGACCTCAAAATACCTTACAAACAAACTATTACTCGATACCCCTTGTCGTTTAAAATTTTCAAGTGGATGACCCTGGGGGGCAGAGGGTGAAAGCAGGTGAAGTATTTTTTGGTTAAAAAGTTGTCCCCCTTGACAAATCTGTTGACACGTCTCGGCGTTTCTTTTTTTAATCAGTGTTTTTCGATAAATTCGTGGTGGGAAGTTGTCAAATGAACACCCTGTATGTTAAATAACAACGGACCTAAGTGGGAGCCCTGTGGGCCTCCAAAAGATACATGAATACTACGAGACGTACAGGGTTTGTCCGGAAAGTAATAGGACTCATTTTCTCTTTTTCTCTCAGCGTTCGTTAGAGTAGAGGTACGCGATTAAATTCTGTGTGAAATTCGGTAAATCTGCGACAGAGACGTTTGATATGATCAAGCAGGCTCACCCAGGTGTTGCTCTAGCAAGAAGTGGTGTGTTTCGGTGGCACCAGGCCTTTTTGAACATGAGTGAAAGTGACCCCCAATTTTTGAATAACGTAATTACAGGTGACGAGTCGTGGATCTTTGAGTATGATCCGTGACAAAGAGGCAATCTTCCGAGTGGCACACGACGGCGTTTCCTCGCCCAAAAAAGGGAGGAATGAGCAAATCCAAAGTGAAAACGATGCTCATTGTCTTTTTTGACATCAAAGGCATCATCCACCATGAATTTGTTCCTCCTGGACAAACCGTCAACGCCAAGTTTTACGTGGAAGTGTTCAGGAGACTCAAACGAAGGGTCAGTCGGGTCCGACAAGTTGCACCACGACAACGCCCCGGCTCACACCACGCTGTCGATTTCAATCCCTGAATCAAGGATAAAGGTCGAGATACAATTATTTGACAAAGTATCAAAAATTTGTCTAGAAAAGTCATCATTTTAGGTACTTTGTGAAGCTAACATATTGATGATAAATGTTCCTTTTTACATACAATCCAGCAAGATCGGAAATAGAATATATTGAAGATAATCCAAATAGGTTGAACATCAAGTACATCTTAATCTAACCCAGATGTGCGATGGAATAGCCTGATACAACAAAAACGCCAAGAGCGAAACGTTTTCTTTTTCACTTCCCGCTCACACCGGTAGACAAACTTAGAAAACCTTCAAAGTATTTCATTATTGCCAGACGACTCGTTTTTGTTTTCCTAATTTCTGATAATTTTTGGGCATGGTTACAGGTACTCTTTTGTCAACATATTTTTAGAACCTTATATACTAAGTGACATATAAATCGGAACACCCAGTTTAAATGGTTTTATTTTAATAAAAGTTGCTGAATGTATTTATCTTACTGTAAATAACAAGTGAAAAAATTTTCAGCCTTATCAGTTGGACATTCCGGTTTTTATACTGCTTTTTTTTTAATTCACTAACGCTCTAAAAATGAATATTTCAGCCGCAGTAAAGAATCAACCTTTTCGGATTTTGATTCTTGACATCCTTTACGATCGGTTTACGATGCCTAGAGTACGGAGACCTGTACGATTTCGTCAACTTAGTGAGTTTGATAGCGGCCGTATAGTGGGACTTCGGGAAGCTGGACTTTCTTTTCGGGCAATTGCAGTTAGAGTGCAAAGAAGTGTAGACACTGTGGTTAGGTGTTGTCAGGCATGGCTTCGAGAAGGCCGTACGCAAAGAGCAGGGGGCACTGGACGCCGTCGTAGAACAACAGACCGTGAAGATCGCCGCCTAAGATTATTGGTCTTAAGGGACCGTTTCTCCACTACCAGGTCCATTGCAAATGAATGGTTTGCAGAACACGGAAGACCTATTGGCATGCGAAGTGTTTACCGAAGAATGAGAAGTTTTGGCTTGTTTTCATACCGGCCACACTGGCTCCTCCCTTTAACTCGAGAACACCGACGTAATCGCCTTGAGTGGTGCAGACAACGGTCACTCTGGGATCAGGAATAGAACAGTATTCTCTTTAGTGACGAGTCTCGATTTTGATTAGGCATGCACGATGGTCGTGCCAGGGTTAGAAGGCGACGTGGTGAAAGGAGGAATCCACAGTTTTTTGTTGAAAGACATGTTCATCACACTGTTGGAGTTATGGTTCCAGGTCACCTTTAATCTTTATCAGAGGTAACATGAACGCGCAGCGTTATATCCACGAAGTTCTAGAACCTCATCTTTTACCCTATCTTGACACCCTGGCAGATCCAACTTTCCAACAAGATAATGCCCGACCACATGTTGCAAGAGTCACAATAGACTTCTTTCAACATAATGATGTCACATTGTTACCATGGCCACCAAGATCTCCCGACTTATCCCCAATTGAGCACGTGTGGGATATGATGGGTAGGAGATTGCTCAATTTGCAACGTCCTCCTCAGACTCTAGAAGCACTTCGAGAGGAGTTGGTGGTTGCCTGGAATGAGATACCACAGGAGGACATTGACCACCTGATCAGAAGCATGCCTAGGCGCGTTGGAGAATGCGTAGCACATCAGGGTGCATCCACACATTATTAAATGTCAAAGGGCTTTAAAGCAGTGCAATCATTTTGAAATTTTTATCATTTACTTATTATGCTTTATTAAGTGCTTATACAAAATTTTATTAAAATAAAACCATTTAAACTGGGTGTTCGGATTTATATGTCACTTAGTATAATTCTTCAGAAATATGATGTAGGCCATTAACAATCTTAAGAGCATTCTTGGATTATGTTTAGTTCAAATATCACTTATAGTAATTCTTCCACAAATGGAACAAGATTCAAAGTTATACGCCGACTTCTATGTAAATATCAATCAATATCTATGTCGCTATACGGAACCAAGCTTATAAATATGTCTATATTACGCAGATGTATCAAATCCAGTGCTTTTATCTTAAGACATTGTGTTTATTTTTTCATCGTAAATAAAAGATAACACCGTACTGAGTTAAACCGATCTGTGTTAACGAGTCCTACGTTAAAGGCTAATCAAATGGCCTAAAACTTAAAACATGTTTAACAGTGATATACAGGGTGTTAATAAACTATGTAGACAAACTTTAACCATCGAATCCTTGGTCAATTTGAAGACGAAATTTCCATAATTAACATGGGTCCGCTTTGTTTTCAAGCTGGAGCATATTAGCACTAAAAGAAATGATGATATTCTAAAAAATTATAAAAGAATGGAACGTATTTTATTTTAATTAAGTATGCCCTGTGGTGAATATCACATGATTTACAGTTGTTTTCAGACCTTCTCTAGATACGGATTGTGTTATCCAGTATTTTTTGAAAAAATAGCATGTCATCGATTTGTTTTGACTATTGACCTTCTAAATATTTTTTTTTCTAAAAATACAGGATAGTACTATTTTCATCCACGTTCATATTGAGCCTCAGCAACTTGTAAAACATGCAAAATTTATCATAGATTTATATAAATATTTGGAACATTACTCGTACTTCATTAGTGATAGTGCTCTAGCTCGAAAAGAAAGCCGTTACGGACTCGTGTTCATATGAACATTTAGTCTTCAAATTGACCCAGGATTCGATGGATAAGGTTTGTTTACATACTTTATTAACACCCTATATATCATAACATCGTTCATTTAAAGAATTGCAAAAAAATATAAGCAAATTCTTTATTGACCATATTAACCAGCACGTACAGGGCTAGAAAAGGAGACGGCACGGCCTTGGGGTGGCGATTTGGCTCAATTTTTTTGTGGTGAGAGCGACAATTGTACATCAAAATATTAAGAAAAAATTTTTATCAAAGGATTTTATAATGAGATGAAGGAAAATGAAAAATTTTCAAGCAAATTAGGAGACGGTGAAATCTGAAAGCATCATTAAGCATCCCTCTTAAAAAACTTTTATACAGTGCTTTTCAGAAAAACTAGGTAGGTACTTATTTTTTCAACGAGACAACTCAACGAGTCTCAACATACAAATAACAGTTGAACATTTCAAGATGGCGGCTGGAAAAGGCTTTATAATCGATCCAATGGCGGTGGAGCTAGGGGTAAACTTCGTTTTTTGACATTTTAGAGACTGCTGATCATTTTTCGAAAAACTTCAAGGCGTGAAATTTTTTTTGACAGTGGACGTATATGCTTCCAGCCGTGGTAATACTATTGCACCTTTTAGACTCATAGATTCCCCCTTACATTCATCCTTAAAACAGAATGGTGGAGAAATATGGTATTTCCGACCCTCGCGAGTCGATCATACGCTTCGCGGTCCTGCCGATGCACGTGTGTAGTCGACCTCCACTGCTCGACTGAACGTGAACCTATCGTCATCCACGTTTGATGTACACATAGTTTCGATCATATGCGCCCGCAGGAAGTTTTCTCATGGAAAGGGAGAGGGTCATCCATCGGAAAAAGATTGTTAATACTCGTATATGCCTTGAGACCGGGACTTTTCCCAAGGCTTGGAAGGAAGCTAATATCATCCCTTTAGCCAAAGTCAAAAATCGAACCACTCATAATCATTTGCGGCCTGTTAGTTTGCTGTGCTTTTGTTCGAAGGTATTAGAGAAAGCAGTGTTTGATACAGTTAATTACAAAATCATGTTGAGCAAGCTGAAGTACATTGGACTCTCTGATATTCCGCTAAGATTTTTCCAAAGCTACTTGGCTGAAAGAAAACAGGTAGTTAAGACGGTTAGGGGCGTCTCTTCTAGTACTGGAGTCAGTTCTGGGACCTCTGCTATATTTAATTTACACTATAGGCTTAGACTCATGTGTGGAATTTTGTTCTATACAAACGTATGCTGATGACACACAATTATCATATCATTCAAATATGCTCAGTTAAATGAAATGAAATGAAATGTTTATTATTCTTAGCCCTAAAGCTACTTCCTATAGTTTATAATAGTGTCTTACTCCAGTAATAAACAAAAAAAAAACAGTAATTCTAGATTCCCTTAAAATCATAGTAACTGCAACCACAGTAAATGCAACAATAGCAAATGCGAGATAATGACATACAGTTATCTTAACACAGAAAGTACATATATTATGCCATTTTATCTAAATACAATTGCTTAACCTTACGAATAAATATATTTACAGACGTCGCTTCTCTAATTTCTGTAGGTAATGCATTAAAAAGTCTCAAACCATCACTAAAAAGACATTTTTGCATATGGGATGTTCTAGCGAATTCTATGTCAAAAGTGTTACGTGACCTGATATTATATGTTATGCATGCGTCTCGGACCTCGGTATTAGATATTCCTGCAAGTATTCAGGCAATAAATGATTTTTTGTTTTAAAAATAAATAACACATTTGACATTTCAACCTTTTGCTGTATTGAAAGCCATCCGAGGGTTTTTAACATTAAATTAATAGGCGTATAACGTGTACAAAATAATATAGTGCGCATAGCCTTATTTTGTAGTAACTGGAGCCTTTGAATATCAGTTTTTTTGCATGATAGCAACAATGAAAAACAATAATTAAAATGTGGATGTATGATGGTATTATATACAAGAAGACGACTCCAGTGACTAAGACTTTCAGATATTCGCCTAAAAAATCCTATTTTTTTCCCAATTTTTTTACTAACATAATCAACATGCAATGAAAAATTTAGCTGAGGATCTAAAACTACGCCCAAATACTTCATACTAGATGCACTTTCAATTTGAATATTATCTATCTCAATACAAAATTTCTTTTCTAAAAATGTATTACAGTTCTGCTTTGTCCCAAAAACCATGTATTTTGTTTTTTCTACATTCAACTTAAGCCTATTCACACATAACCAGTTATACAGAATTTCCAGTATTGAGTTCATACTATCTACAACTTGTCTAAAATCCTTACCGTACACATAAAGCAATGTATCGTCTGCAAATAAGCTCAGAAATGTATTTACTAAAACCCTGTTCAAGTCATTTATATAAAGTAGGAACAAAAGCGGGCCCAACACACTACCCTGAGGTACCCCAATTTCACTATCAATTGAATTTGACGCCACGTTATTAATCTTCGTCACATGACAACGGTCTTTCAAGTAGTTCATAAACCATTTTAGTGCACTGTCTGTAATCCCATAGGTCTGCAATTTCTGGATCAGTCTTTTCCTATCAATAGTCTCAAATGCACGTTGAAGGTCGATGAATACACTTAACACAATATTCCCGTCATGAATGTATGAACGCCATTTCGAACACACATACTGCAGCGCCGACTCGCACGAGTGTTTTTCCCGAAATCCCGACTGTCCCTTAAACAACAGTTTTCTTGCCTCCAGAAACTCCCGTAACTGCGCACAAACCTCCGTTTCCAAGATTTTGTCTATCACTGGTAACAAGTTAATGGGTCGGTATTGAGCTGGTTTATTTGGTGAGGACACTTTTGGAATAGGCACTATAACACCAGTTTTTATTGCTTTTGGAACTTTTCCTGTTGTAAGGGATGCATTGATCAAGTGAAGTAAAGGGTATCCGAGTACACAAAAAGCCGTTTTCAAAAACTTAACAGTACAAATATCATCCGCTGTTGACTTGTTTTTAAGTTCCATTACCCTTTTTCTAAGTTGATCAATGCTTATAGTGTTGAAGCTTGACAGACCATCACTTAACTGTGGCAATTCTTGAAATGTCGGTGCAACTTTTGGTATTTTGTCGGCTATTTCCTTTATGCTTTTTGCATAAAAATTGTTAAAATTGTCTTGAACAGATCCAGCATCTTCCTCAAATTCAATATTATCATATGACAGAACATTCTTGTTTTTGCTGCCTACAACTTGCTTTAAAGTTTGCCACATTTTTTTGCTATCCCCCTTGCATTGGTCAATAGTAATTTCATAATATTTTTTCTTTTCGTTTCGAATAACACGAGCGTAAATGTTCCTTTTTTTCTTATACAGATTCCAGTCTGAATTTAATTTGGTTATTTTAAACTTTTTATAAGCTTCATCCCTGTCTCTTCGGGCTTGGATTACGAACCTATTTATCCACGGTTGTTTGCGGGTTTGAGTGTTTTCAAGAAGTACAACTTTATTTACAGTTTCTGTAATATTTTTCATAAACTTTTCATATAATAGGTCCACATCTGTTGTTGAATAGTCCCAATCTTTTCCGTAGAGTTCAGCTATAATAGTGTTAATATTTTCCTTATTAAATTTTCGTTTATATTTCATTTCCTCTGTTTTAATCTCATGTTGCACATCCAATACGCAGCCTATAATTCGATGATCTGAAATTTGTGGAAAATCACCCGTGATTTCTTCAAGCAAGTAATTGTTAGTCACAATCAAATCAATCAGGGTGGCTGACGTATTTGTCACTCTAGTGAACTCTTGAACTATTTGTGTAAATCCTGCATCTGATACGATGTTTATTAATTTTTTTTGGCTTGGGTTCTCGGTCTCTAAGCGAATATTAAAATCTCCCAAAAAAATACTTTGATGAGTTGTAATCAAATCATCTTCCAGTAATTCCTCAAAAAATTGGAAAAATAAGTCCATGCTACCGTTCGGAGATCTATACAGTGATCCAACAATTATATTTTCCAATCCTAGCTGAACATTTAAGCATAAGAACCAAAAATGGCCGTGACGTACGACATTCTTTACAACTGTAGAAGTAACATTGTTTTTTACATAAATTATCGTTCCCCCTGTATGACAACTTTCAGCATGGGCAATGTAGTGACTATAGTGACTATAATGAAGTGTCGTTTAAAATTAATACTGAACTAATCAATATTACGGATTTTTGTAAAAAGCACTGTCTCAGGATCAAACCTGAAAAGAGTTCAAGTATGCTTTTTTCTCCGAAACACATGTATACTAACATAAAGGACGCAATTGTACTCATTATAAATAACGAGCGCATCCCCACGGTAGAACATTCTAAAAACCTGGGTGTTATCTTGGACTCTAACTGGAAGTTTGATAGACACATCAGTTACCTGTCTCAAAAAACGTATGCCAAATTAAAACTTTTATACTCCAACCGGTTCATTTTAAACTTCAAGACTAGGAAAAAATTAGTTGAATGCTTGATCCTGTCATCTTTGCAACATTCTCTGATTTTATTCTATTCTTATTTGGATTCGTCGGATCGGTATAGGTTACAAAAAATTCAAAACTGCTGCAGGTTTGTATTTGGACTTCGTAAATATAGTCATGTCTCTTCGAAGATTAAAGATTTAAACTGGTTAAAGGTGGAATCACAGTTTCTTTCTGCTATGAAGGTGTTTGTCCATAAAAAAGTCCACAAAAAAGCCACCGTACATTTTAGAAAAGCTAGTACCAAGAGGCAACATTAATCAAAGAAATCTCAGACACAACCTAAATTTTGGGATGCCAGTCCACTACACAGCCCTTTTCCTGAAAAGCTTCACATTTCATGCTGTCAAGTTATACAAGTCTACAGATAAAATGTGTCGCAGTAAAACAATAGTACCTTTCAGGAGAGTCGTTAAGAAACAGCTGATGGGATATTAATAGTTCAAGTGTGCATTTGTTAATTTTTTTTCCTTTTTCTGTTACATATGACTCTGTTGGCTCGTGTGTGCGTGTTGTCAGCATGTTATATATTCAATTCATTTACTTACATTTCTTTTTCTTCTTATTATTACTATTGTTTGTTTGTGTATCGAGTTTAACTATGTTACTCATTCGCACACAGTGAGGTTAAGTGTAAGAGTAGCCATTTGGCTACACTTTGCCACACTGATGTATGTGTATTAATAAAGACATTTATTATTATTATAACTTTTGTATGAAAGTGTAACTGCCTCCAAAATTTTTTGAAGATCTGGGGGAGCATACTTTCTCAGGGAGCCGAATCCTAAAGAGTCCCAAAATTGTATAAAAACAAGGCAAATATACAAATTTCAATTGTATAAGTGCTGACTAACTTGATTTGTTCAATTTTATTGTTATACATGTCCGTAGTTGATTTTTTTTCTCAGAGGAGCCAACTTTGCATAGGAAGTGTAGAGTCAACCTACTTGACGGCATTGCTTGTCACTGAGTATAATTTGTAAATCGAATCCAGTTAAAGTTGCATGGTTCATCGCTTGAATTTAAAACCAATATAGGTACTTATAGTCAGCAATAATTTTTGAAAAGCCGATAATTCGCATCAAATCTTCATGATTTCATTGTCACTGACGTCTTCAAACCATTTAATGTACCGCAGCCTAACTATTATTCTCTGTTATCTAACTGCAATAAATCATCGTCTATTACTGCTGATATGCAATAAAACATTTATTGGCCATTGCTATATTTGATTAGTCGAATGTACAAAGCAATTATCCCTATTTCCTATGTCACATCTTTATAATGACCGTTTTTTTAACATTTGGGAGGTCCAACATTTTAAAACTCTTAATTCTATTTTGTAATTGTGGTCAGTTTAAGTAGAAAATATTACACATTTTAAGTGTGGAAAATTGACCTGTAAACCCTAAACGAAAAAATAGTGTTAAGTATGGTTATGAATCTTCGAGCCCTGTCTCAGTGAAGTTGGCCCAACGCCTCAAAACATGATATTTGAGAATTTATTTGAGGGCTAATTATTTTATTTCATCTATAATATTCTCGGTTTCTTTAAATGTTTATGGAAAATAACGAAACCGACGACCCGGCTATTGTTAAAGCGTTTTTATTTCGAATTTGTCTTCTTTGCAAAATGATTTGTGTATAGCAAAATTCATGATACAGATAACTTAAGTTGAATGGTCTGTTTATTTGATTCGATAAAAGTAGGCTTTGTAAAAAACAAGTAATAATATTTTACGTTGCTAAGAAGAAAAATGATCATTTATTTGCATTTAAAATGCCAAAATGCTTCTCAAATCGCTGATAGTGTTAACAAATCGAGCTATTATTAAATTGTACAAAACAACGTGATTTGTGGCTCAAAAGCCCAGACCTGGGAGTCGCCCCATTACCAACTTAAGATCGACGAATTGAAAATATTATGGAATTAGGCAACCACAAAAAAGTTTTCAAGAGCAACTTGTCACAAAGCTGCCCAAAAACTGGGATTTAAAACTTGCAAGGTAGGATTAAATTATTTTTTTATTATTCGTTTTTAATTCAGTATTTCTAGGCAAAAGAGAAGGCGTCACTGACAAATAATGCTGATAAGTACATTAATATGCTTCAAAATAACTTAATACCCCAAATTGAACAAATGCGTTTAAACAATAATATAAGCAAAAGACTGGAAGTTAGAAAACAATATTTCAGCTTTAAAATGGACGGCGAGTAGTCCAGATCTATCGCCGATTGAAATCTTGTGGCATATCACGAAGAAAAAGCTCAGACCGAATCCCGCAAGAACCGTTCCAGAATTGCTAACCCTTCTCCAAGAAATTAGAAACAGTTTTACACCAGATAATAATAATAATAATAATAATAATGTCTTTATTCCCACCAAAGAAAATACAAAACAAGTTGCAAAACCAGTCTTATAAGAACATATAGTGGGAGGGGCGAAGTTCGGCTTATCCGCTCTTCCACTTAACCCCTGGTTTTAGGTTTACATCATAATAAGGTAAGCATATATATAAAAATGAGATAAAGAGCATATACATATATACACATACATATACATACATATACATATATACACATATATACCCACATATACATACACACATGTATAAGCAGTATCAGAGAATGGACCCTAGCGGCTAATTTGTAAAATGGTACTATAAAAATACATAATGCCTCCAAAGTCATACCATGCAATTCCCTGCAATGTAGCAGCGTATACGTTTTTTAAACAAATCAATAGAAAGAGAAGTATACTCTCGCGGGATATTATTATAAAGTTTGCTGATATTATACGAAAAAGATCTTTCGAATAAGGTGGTAGAATGAAAAGGCGGTGTCAGTTTAGTTTTGTTGCGGGTATTGCGATTGTGAGCTAAGTAACGGAAATGAATTTTTTCGTGTAAGTAGGAAGGTAGTTTTTGTATAATAATCTTATGGTATTGTACGAGGCTGTGAAGCAGCCTGCGTTGCTTCATGTTCAGCCAGCCAGCATCAGTAAGCTTTGCTGACACTGAATCGAATTTACTCAAACCAAAAATAAGTCTCAGACAAGAATTTTGCACGCGTTGTATTTTATCTGAAGTGAATTTAGTTAGACATTTGTCATAGACGACATCACAGAAGTTAAAATGCGACAAAACAAGAGAATTGCACAGTATGACTTTAGTTTTTTGGTTGATGTAAGATTTTTGACCGTATATCGTCTTTAAATTAGAATACGCCCTTCTGGAGCACTTGTTAACATGTTCCTCAAACCTCAAGTTTTTGTCAAGGTATAAGCCTAAATTACGCGCTATCGAGCTTATTTCTAAAGTATTGTTATCGAGGTTTATTTTCACCAGAGGTTCACAATGGTTTCTCCAATTTTTTGGCCCGAATAACATGACTGTACTTTTAGCCGGATTCAAGTCTAAGCATATATTTCGAGAAGCTTTAGTGAGACGATCAAGGTCTTTATTTATCAGATCAACAGCAGGCAATGTTTGAGCTGGAGGAAATGATAAGTACACTTGTGTATCATCTGCATAAAAATGAGCTTTACAAGAGTGAAGACTGAAGTATAGATTAGAGGTGTAAATAATGAACATTAGCGGACCCAGAATGGAGCCCTGAGGAACACCAATGGTCACTTTCAATGGCGCAGAGTACTTATCATTCAGCATTACCTGCTGTTGTCGATCGCTGAAGTAGCTTCGCATTAGAGACTCTGCATCGGCCGAGAATCCGTAAAAGTGGAGCATGGCTAAGAGTAGGTCATGATGTATCCTGTCAAATGCCTTCGTATAATCTAAGAGCACCAAGGCAGTCAGGTTACCTTTGTCAGCACTGCACAATACATCATCCACCACTCCCAGCAATGCTGTTGTACAGCTATGCGCCGGACGGAACCCTGATTGTGTATCTATAATGAGGTTATTCGTTCTTAAGTGTTCTCTTATCTGAACATCCATTATTGATTCAAGCAATTTAGATAATGTTGGCAATATACTAATATTACGCAAATCCTTGAGCTCAGATGGCTGAGCAACTTTAGGCAAAGGCACAATCAAAGCGTGCTTCCAACAAAAAGGAAAATAGCGACGCAATATGCATTCATTAATGATATGTGTCATGAAAGGAATAATTTTGGGACAGCAATACAACAGCATTTCGGTATTTATCAAATCAGCACCAAATGCTTTGCTTTTGAAGCCAAACAAAGTATCTTTCACCTGATCTGTGGACGCCAAAGCGAATTCAAAGAGGGATACATTTGGTTTGACATTATTTTTATAAAAAGAAAATGTATCAGCATCAGGTTCTATACCTGCACTAGATAAAGACGTAAAGTACCGGTTCATTTTGTCAACATCAGCTAAATCAACTGGGATAGATGACCTGGGTGTCTTATTGCCAAAGTTCATAGCTTCTAAATCTTTCCATAGAGTCTTATAGTTCGTACTGTTAATTTTATGTTCCAAATGAATCTTTTTAGCATTATCAGTTGCTAATTTTACTATATTACGTAACTTTTTGTATTCCTCCCATTTCTGATCGCACCTTGATTTCCTATAGGCAGTGAATTTGTCATCTCTAAGTTTCATTAGAAATTTAATGTTATCAGTCAGCCACGGAGCTGGTTTTTTCGTAAACCTTGCCATTCGATAGGGTGCAAATCTGTCAAATAGCTCTAAAACTAATTGATTAAATATATTTAATTTCGTATCTATATCCTGACAATAAACTATCTGCATAAAGTCTACTTCATCCAGAGCAGTCTTAAAAGATTCTTGGTTGATATTTTTGAAATCTCTGTAGCTACGTAGTACAGGTTGTTTGGTTTCTACCTCATATTCAAGGACTATAGATATCAAACTGTGATCAGACAAATTTGGTACATTACATACATCACAAGTACTTGGAATATCATCAGAGCAAAAAAAGAGATCTAGCAACGTTTCGGAGGAGACTCCAAATCTGGTCGGCGTAGCTACTATTTGATGCAAACCAAAATTATTCAACGAATCATCAAATAACTTCACAGCATTACTGTTTTTATCGAGAAAATCAATATTAAAATCGCCAGTGCAAATCATTTTGTCATATCTCGGATATAACAAACTAAGTGAATCTTGAAACTGATTGATAAAATCATAAACGTTACACTTAGGAGGCCGATAAACGACTCCAAAGCAAAAACTCGTCGCTTTAATTTTGAATGTAACCCACAATTGTTCAACTGAAGAGGTGATGTCAATAACGCTGCATCTAATTTTGTTTGTTATATAAATCAGAACACCGCCACCTCTGGAGTCAACTCGATCGTTCCTAAAAAGAGTAAATCCATCCAAAGATATGAGATCATTGTCTACATTTTGATTGAGCCAGGTCTCAGTTAATGCAATAATGTCCCAATCCTGGGAATTGACCACAGTGTTTTTGAAATCGACAAACTTGACTAAAAGCGATCTGATGTTTAATACTGCTATTTTAAGGTTTTTATTTTTATTCATATCAGTAGATAGATTAGCCATAGTCGACTCTTTCTTTTAGGTTTTGTACATAGTTTTGGTACATTGGACAACCTCTAAAATTTGTGGCATGGTCACATTGAATATTTTTTTTCTTTGTTCTGTTATAGTTCAGGCAGTTTATACATTTTGAAACATCAGACTTACAATCCTTTAACATATGACTTCCCGAGCATTTTGAACATATTATTTCCGTGGATTTGCATTCCTTTGCCGAATGACCGAATGAGTGGCACTTTATACACTTCACAATATGAAGGTGATCGCTTACAAGAGACTTCTTCCATCCTAAGAACACAAAGCCCTCTTGAAGTAAAACTTTCCGCACTGCCGGTGTAACTTCAATGACTATGTTGACACTGTTGAAGTGTTTCAGCTTCGTGACAAATTTTATGTCAGTCTGCTGAATGTTTGCGAAACTATTTAAGGAAATAATATTGTTTACTATGTCCTCAGGCGAATTTAAGCCCTCCAAATTTACATTTCTGACAAGCATGCGAGGATTCAGCTTCCTGGCTTGGGTAATGGAATATTTTGATCCAAGTTTGTTATTGAGACTGGTTTTGAGCGTGTTAAGTGATTTGTCATCTTTGCAGTGAACCGCTACACCATTCTTTATTCGTTTAGTGGAGTTGATGCAAACGTTCAGATTAGCTGGGTTAACAGATGACGTGATTTCTTGGAAAATATTCTTGCTATCAGCATTTTCCACTGCATCTGCCTTGATCAGCAACACAGATGAACTAGCGGTAGATGGTTTCTTTAAAATATCGCTAAATGTGCTTGGATTTGGTTGCAATGCAATTTTTGGTGTCACATAAACATTATTTTCGTAAGACTTCAATAAGGTTTTCTGTAGTTCACTGGAGTACTCCAGTTCCGACATCAATCGCTTTGTAAGCTCCATTTCCCTATTTAGACATTCAACTTCTTTTCGTAAGATACTAGTCTCAGTTTTAGATGAATCACATTTCTTATATAGGAAGCAACGGCAGTCATCACAGACCCAGAGCAGATTTTCACACTCTGATATTATTTTTATCCAGCTGTCTTTGACTGAGACACAAGAAGTGTGGAATTTAGATGCGCAAATACTACAGTTAATTGCTTTAGTACTCACTATAAAATTATTCTCGCATACCTTACACAGCTCGACATCGGGTGCCATGACGAAAACATACACCCAATTTCCCTGAGCTATTTATTAGTACAGCGTGGATGAGGTTTTTGCTTCGTGGAATTTTTGTCAGAGCAAAAAAAAAATATAGATGGAGTGCAGACAAAAATAGACCTTAGTGTATAACTACTTATGTAGAAATTGCAATAGATCAAAGACAACAGACGATATTCACATACCTAACTCACACGAAAATGCAGACACTACGCACTTCCACGTATACTTCCAAACATTAGTTGACACTATGTCAAGACGTATCGAAGTAGTAATCAGTCGAAATGGCGATCTATTTGGTTTCGTTGATTTTTATTGATCGGCAGTTTTTTTTAATCTATAAGATATTTTTTCATTGTTACAAAAAAAGGAAAATATCGTATGTTATCAAAAATACATTTTAGTTTTTAATACGTTTCCGCTACGAAAAATTTACAGCTGAAATTTTTATAACTACGTCACTAAGTGACAGTTGGAAAATGTTGATAAAGAAGTTTCGAATCAGTAAAAATGACTTTCAACAATTTTTTTTTGATTACGCTGAAAAGTTCTCAGAAATGACAAATACATCGTAAAACAAATTTTGGGTACGTTCTGGAACCTTTTCAATTCTGTTCGTACTTCACCGTCTTTGGACCGATGGTTAACATCTTGTATCAAAACTCCGTCAGCATCCGAAGACTATTCGAGGGGCTAAGGATAAATACCAGAATTACGTCTGAGCCTTTAAACAAAACAGAAATCAAAATGGCAAAATTTCAAGGACCTACTTATACTATACACTTTGAAGTTGAGTCATTAATTTTCAGATAATGATTGTAGAAGGAAGATAAACCAAAATATGTGTGTAAAAATAAAAAAAAATAAAAAAATTTTTTTACCTTGTTTTATAAAGTATTCTCCCGACAAGTATTTCAGTGCGGACCTGTATTTGATCGTGAGGTCCCCTGTGAGGTCTTAAGTCACCTGATTCACGAGCCCGTTGTACTACATTAACAAAGGCACGAGGGGTTGGTTGCACTCGATTGGGAAACCGATCCGCATAAATATGTGCCATTTTTTATTTCGTTTGAGCCACGCAACAGACACCACTATTCACACGCGTTACCGACTGACACTGACTGTATGTATACAACTGAATAAAATAATTGTAAAAACATCGTTCCAAATTCTTTCGCTTTTTTGTTTCCGATGCGATGACCCGATAAGGCGGATTATATCCGTTGTTGCCAAACACGAGCACATGATATTATTATTGAGACAGGGCGATACTCAAACTTCCAAAGGGCTATAACTTTGTTACTTTAATTTTACCAGAAAAATGGCAAAGGAAAAAAACATTTCTTTTGATCAGATCTACTTACTGTTAAAATAAATGACTCAACTTCGAAGTCCCTGTATTTTGATGTAATTTCTCCTATTAAAATAGCAAAGTTGTTTTTCAATCACCTTGTATAATTTAAACTATGTTTTCAGCGTTCTGTACAGAACCCAGTGACATATAAAGTGATATGCCAAACTGGATGATACAACTTTGCATCCCCCGTGTTTATACACCAGGGCCTGTCTCACATGGTCCCTTAGCAGGTAAAAATTATTTGCCTTTTGTGGTATTTCTAAAAGCTTGGCACGCTTCCACAGGACTTTTATTGATTCTGTATTCTGCAACAGTGGGGTGAGGGCAGATTATATTCCCCGTAATAAAAGCAGTTAAGGGTGATGCTAAAATTAACAGCTTTCGGGGCATACAGTTCGTCCAGAAAGTATTCGAGGGGTGACAATGCGTGGCTGTGCGATTTATCACCCAGTCTCACAAAAAGAAAGGGATGAGGGACGGGTTGATTTATTTATTTTTTAATCAGCATTTGCTAATTGTAAGTAGCACTGAGATGAACCTTCCCACACCACTTGCAACCCAGCACTCCAGTGTTTTATCCATCAGAACAAAATCCCAAAAGTGGCCGCACCGGGTGTCACCTTTCTTGGGGTGACACCCACCCGGTGACTCTTGAACTCCAGACAAGATCGAAGTCTCTTTATTGTTTGAGATCGTACAAACAAATACTTTGCTTTTGGAGAATATTGAAGAACTGAAATTAGCTACATCCAAATTTACTGATTTTTATGATGAGGTCTGATAAACAGAATTACTTTTGGAGATACCAAGACTGCGAAGACACTTAAAGGCCGCTAATTTTACAGTTTCTGATTGGGTATCTCTAGCTCTTTTAAAGTTTATTATAGACTGGGATTCTACAGAATCTCTTCCAAATCTTATGATTGCACTAAAATTGTTTATGACGGTTTGCGTGTCCGTAGCTTCATGTGAAAGGAGTAATCTAAAATTAATAATATATTATTTGCGGGCAGAATGACCCAATCGCGGCTTAGCAATGTTGAGATATTAGCCATCAAACACGAGGTAATACAACATATAAATTTTGATGAAGTTATTTCTGAGTTTTGCAGCTGTCAAAGCTAGAAAGAAGAGATTTTAATTGTAAGATAAAATTATTTTTCTGTCTTAGTTTTTATTGTGTTTTGTTATTTGTTCAACATTTAAAATAAAAATATGAAATGATCCATGATGTTTATAAATCATATAAAATTTATTGCTTTTGACTTTCGATGGGGTGACATCACCAACTTCGGCACCGGGTGCTACGCCACTGCGTGAGAAGTAAAACGTTTCAAGTGAACCAAAAATGCAAAAGGCTTATACAAATGTAACATCTCATAAAAATTTACATTTCTAACAGGAGGTTAGGAATGACCTGCATGATGTTATTTCTATGCTATTAAGATCGCGAAAATGTTCGAACTTGTTTTTCTGTCGTTTGAAACTTGAAATGTTCAAATTTCAGAGGGGTTATGGGCCCAGTGGTTTCGTAATGTTCATGAAATGCAGCATCAGAAAAGATAAAAGAACGCAATTTCTCATTTTCAAAATGATTGGCAATTAAAATGCTTCCTCGCCAATTGGCTTGGAAAATAACAGAGCATATTCCAGACTTTGTTTTTGTATGATTTTCGAGTTTTCAAATGATACTGTGTCCAAGTCCACATCAAAGCCTCAAAACAAAAACAAGGAACAAAACAAAAACGCAACAAATGAGCAAACTTTTTGGAAACAAAACAAAATGAAAACTTATGTCCACATTGCCAAGAGACAAAAAAGTTTTTAGTTGTTTTGTTTCGTGCAGTTCACACCAAAAATTTTCATAGTGAAAATATGTGGCGTTTTTATGCTGAAAGGCAGAAGCTCAAAGATTTTATCATAATGTCTGCTGCTTATGTGTTTCTCCAGAGTTGTGTGTGTTGGGTGAAACCATCCTCACGTGAAAGAGATGATATTGGATTGCGAGAACGAATGCGTTCTACTTTCGAGAACCTTTTAATAATGTGCAGTGAAAACTTTGAAGAATTAATACAGCTGATCGGTCCTGAAATTTATAAAAAATACCAATTTCAGAAATGCCATTAACGTAGTCAGTCAAAAATATCCAAACAAGCAATATCGATAATAATACCGGAAACTTGTGCCCCAACTGAAGGCCTCAAAGAATATATTTAGGTAAGTTTTTGATACTTCTTTCTGTTTTATATTTGTTTCGCAACAAAGTACACATCGCACCGACAATGTTGCCTGAAATGAAAACAAAACAGAAAGTCGTCAGAAACAACACGTATTGTTGACGAAAAGTTGCCGATTTGTTGCTTAATTGTTGAAAAACATTGAGTTGTTGTTTTGTTAGTTTGGTGCGGATGCGGCATAAGTAGACAACGACTTTTTTCGACAGCATTTTTTATACAAATATGTCTCTGAATCACCCTATATCACAGTACAGCAAACTGAATTTATGATCAGATCAGTCTCATTTATTGATATAACCAAAGAAGATTCTCAGGATCCGAACAATCACCCATATAATATATTCTTACCTATGACTCCGAGAACACAAAAAATGCTAGCACAACAAGCCGCAAAAATTGTAGCACCCCTAGGATATTTGACTGTCACTTCTGTAAGATTCATGTCGGATAATCCAAAGCGATGTCATACATGCTATGGCGTAAACAAAAATAACAACACAAAACACGCAAGAACCGGCAAGCGGAATATCCACATACGGAATATCGCCCAACACTAGTACGCTCCCAAGTGGATAGTGCAGCACTGATGCGCACAGACCGCGGCAAGCTGTGGCTGGTTCTCGTTCACGATCTCGGACATCATCAAGAGTACTGCACACTAGATTTCGGGAAGTCATATACAGGGTGACCGATTCAGCGCGGCGCATGGCTCAGGTTGACTTGCACGAGTATAAAAAATGGCATCAAGTAGGTTAACTCTGCACTTTCCTCGCAGCGCGGACATCAGTTCATGAAGGAATAAGTTCAGCGTAATTTGAATGCGCTGCAGTACGAATAGATTCGCCAGCCGGACCGATTCGCCGGGCGGTGATATTAGATCGCAGGAGAACATGAGTCGAAAACATTTCTCTATCATTCCAGGTTTCAAAATGTACGGTAAATCTATGATGTGTGAAATATGGCATAGAATTACTGGAGTTGGGAGCGTATAAATATACGAAGGTCGACAATTTTTTATATATCCTATCCCACCCCTACAATCTCCAACTCCCAAATTTCAAAACCTACAAATATGTTTCTAAAAATGATCAGGACCCTCGGAAGTGCCAAAAAAAACAAAGTTTGAGCGATTTTAATATGTTTTGTTTTTGGCTTTTTTTTCACCGCTACGGGACTGCTTTCCAAAAACGGTGAAGTTTTTTCTTCCTTGGCCACCTTTTGTGAAAATTTAATCAAAATCCGAGCGGTACTTCTCAAGTTATACAGGGTGTTCCTTAATGATATGCGAATATTTAAGGGTGTGAATCTACATGAAAAACTAATGTTAGTTTGCTTTATAAACTATGGTCCAAAAATGTTTTCTTACAAAAATGGAAATGGAAAATGGAAATTAATTAATATTTTCAGAACCGCTTCAGATATTTCACTGATATTTAGTACGTAGTGAAAGTTAATAAGGTTGCATATTTTTCAATGCAAAAATAATTTTTAGCTTTAACAGTGGCGTGCGTACGGGTATTGACTTCGATATTTTTTAAGAAAAAAATGGTACGCCAATAGTTTTTTGCCAAATAAAAATTATTTTTGAATTTCCCGTTCAATTTAAAACAAATGGTCTTTCTTGAGTTGCTTTTCCTCGATGCGCCATTTTTGAGTAAAAAATAAAAACCGTTCTATTACACACATTAGGGGTAATGGACAACAACAACTGACAACATAAACATAACACTAGTGTCTTAAGATAGCCCCACAAAAAGAAATCTAAACTGTTGAGGTCTGGGGACGTTGGTGGCCAGTCTTGGGGCCCACCGCGGCCAATCCAACGATTTGGATAAACAGTTTGTAAATAATTACAAACCGCTACACTGAAATGCGATAGTGCACCATCATGCATGTACCACATATTGTTTCTTATTACTAACGGAACATAATCAATCAGCAAAGGCAACTGTTGTTGAAGAAAATTGAGGTAAGTCTGTCCGTCAAGTCGTCCCGGCAAGAAGAATGGACCAATAAAACCGAAAATTGGTGTAGGAAATGGGTTTCGTTTACGGCATAGGGATTTTCTTCTGTCCACAAATGATTATTGTGGAAATTATGAATGGCATTTCGAGAAAAATTAGCTTCGTCCGTGAACAGAATCATTGATTCAAAATGCGGATTTTGTGTAATTTTTTGAAGATACCACTGACAAAAGGTCACACGCCTTGGAAAATCAATGGAAAGTACTGCCTGTACTCTTAAAATATGGTAAGGATATAGAAAAAAACCACTAAATTTCTCCAAACAATTTGATGGCAAATATTTAAGTGTCTAGCGATCTTCCTCGTACTCGTTTCAGCATGTTCTTCGACTTTGTGCAGCACTGCTTCCTCAATTTCAGGTGTTCTCACACTTAGAGGTCTACCTTCAGATGTTCCTTTTCGGACAAAACCAGTTTCAGCAAGAAGATGATGAATATTAGAAAAGGTTCGACTATCTGGAAAAGCACGATCGGGATATATCTGGTGATAAATCCGTCTGGCTTGCTCACCATTACCGTCGACAAGGCCATATACGTAATGCATTTCGGCCATTTCTGCAAATGAACTTTTCTAAATAAAAGAGCTGTTAGCAAGTACAAAATGGATCTGTAGTGTATAAAAAAAACAAAACAAAATTCGGCTCTGGCGATGACGGATCCATCAGAATTATGTGACCTGTGCCGATATGGACAATTTTGAGATGTTACTAGATGATCAGCTGTCATTCTACCGTAATGGATACTCGTGAAATAGGGTTTAGAGGTGCCAAGAATTCGCAGCAGACACACAGATCAACAGATAGACCGACGGAAATGTACGTCATGTGACATTCAAACAACATCAGGGCATTTTCGATTCTTTTCGCGATTACAATATCAAGTAGGTTGACTATGCACTTCACAGCCGTGTCATCAGTTCATAACGGATTACCGTCTTTTCCATGAGTATCCATTACGGTAAAATAACAGCTGATTATCTACTAATACATATTTCAAATTCCCAATATCGACAAGTGACACATAATTCTGACGGATCCGTCAACGTCAAATAGACAGAGCCGCATTTTTTTGTTTTTATGGAACCCTTGGGGATGTAAGCACCAGATTTACCCAGATAAGCGAGTTTTCGAAAATACTCTCATAGGAAATCTGAAAATATTATAGAACTCTTCGTACGCCATCCGTTGTTGCAACTTTTTCCATATAATAATAATAATCGTCTTTATTTAAACTGTACAATTTCATACAGAAAAACAAGAGTTGCATATGGTGGCGAAGTTTAGCAACATGCTACTCTTACACTTAACCACCCATGCAAAAAAAACAAGTTGTTAAGTAGCAGATATCAAACAAAATATACATATATACATACACATGTACATACATACATATATACATATACACACATTACATACGTACATGCCTCAAAATATTACAGCATTTTGTGATGTACATAGGTAAAGGGTGCTGAATGTAAATATGACCGTTAAAAAATCAAAGATCCATTTTCTCTTCCCGTTTTGTAAACAAATGAAACTAGTAATACCTCGGACGTTGTGTGTATATCCTTAAACATATTTTCTGAACCTAGAGTTTTTTTTTGTATCTGTTCGTCGACCGACCTATTCCTTGAAACTAGGTTCCTGCTTTCTGTGTGAATGGTTACGGAGTACGTAACCAATTAAATTTTGATTACGATAGAATTAAACCGTGTATCAAAAGTTTGTGTTGATGAGTCTCAGTGACACCATAGAAGAGTTTTACCAAGTAAGAGCATCTAAAATCTACATTATTGCAACCCATGATTATGAGAATAAGGAAATCTGGAGTAGAGGTAAATAAAACTGCGAAGTAATTATATATGCGTGATTATATTTTAAAATTGATGTTTAATATGAAAATATTCGTAGCATTTGTAATTTCCTTAAATTATATTACAAAGGTAAAGAAGTAACATTTACATGAATTTGAAAAATATTTGACAAACTAAACAGCATGATGAAAAACGTTTCACAAAAATAAATCAAAGACATTATACTAAATGGAACAATAAAACATCCTAACAATCGGTATATCATTCACCTCTCTATATATAAATTTAAGGCTCAAAACACCTTATTTTTATCATATAAATAAAAGCACATCATACACAGAATAAAAGTTCACTGGCAACGATCGGCTATCACTGGCAAATTATGTCCAGCAACTGCCAAATTATTCCACCAGATCCATTTTTCTGCCACAGGATGGTTCGAGAGGCGATTTTCTCATTTACATCGTATATAAAATAAGTATAACAAATCAACGATTCAATATTTTACCATTATAAATTACAAATAACAACATTCAACTGAAAATGCCAAATTCACTTGGCATAGATTTTTTTGTGGTATTTTTAGTCATATTTTTCTTGAGGCAGGTGCCGAGCAAATGCTATTCAAAGTAAAATTCGGCACCCACATTCATCATACATTTGTTACTTGGTTAACAACACCCCAAATATTTAAAATCTGGTAAATTTTATATGAGGTCGGCAAACAAACAGAATCAAGGTCTTTCTGTCTAACACTCACATTGCAGACAAGTGTCAAATACGAAACGAATTTATCACAGATCTTCATTATTAAACGATATTTCGAAATGGGAATATAACAATTTACCTAAATTAAATTATGAAAATATAAATCAATTGCTGTAGCAATAAATTATAGGGCCACTAAAATATTTGGTGTCAAAAACATTTGACACTGTTAACTGTCTATATTTAAGCATAAGAAGCACAAATTTACGTATTTGATCAATCAAATGATCGTTCTTATATTCCCCCGAAAAAAGTGAAATTATCTGCACACAAAGAACTTTATTTATGATGAATTCGTGCTTTTTGTAGCCACTTTCTGATGTAAGTGCTAGACCTCTCTACTTTAAAACTACCACTACATGCCATGAGAAAAGGCTCGTTGATTTTAACTAGCGTATGAGATGACAGGGTGTGACGAACCAGTTATAGATTAAGTAACATAGTTAAATTATATCTACTGCTTACAATAGGTAGGTAGAAGTAGAAAATAGAATATGTTCCATCAGGGTGCTTTGGATGGAAGACATTCTACAGCTGTTTGACCTAGCCGGATCATCGTATCTGCCAAAGAGTGTGTGAGTGTGTGAATGACTAGATTTGACAGACACTGAGATGATCTGCTTCGGGCAGATATGGAACGTTTTGCATCAAGATAGAGCTTGGACTCATCTACGTTAGACAACGAATATTAATTATGAATAACAATGTACAGCGTACCCCAGAATGACATGTCAATTACGTGTATACACATAGAATACAAAAAATAATGAAATAGGTTCCTATGATAAAATGCCCCACGGGGATCTTCTATAAAGAATCCTACTGGAATCGGATTTTCTTAAGCAACTTTTGGTAGTTGGTAGCCTTACTTGATGATTTCCATGGGAAACAAATAACACATTTAGACCATCAGCGATGAACTAACCCTAACGTAATATTGCTGACTCTTAGATCCTGTATATATGATAGCCCAAAATCAATATTTTTAAAAAGCGTAATGATTTATCTAAGGTTATAAATTCTTATTTAATTCCGACTTAACGTTGAATGTCATTTTTTTCAACAGCCTGTCCGGAGGGGTACTCTTAGTAGGTACTTTACGTCTGGTTGTTTCATGGTGTGTTTTTTCAGCTTTTGTGCTTTCTAAAAATGTTATAGTTGCGCCATTATAATACAGGGTGCTATTTTTTAAAGCCATATTGCATTGGGGTTAGTCCATCCCTAGCAATCTAAATGAGTTAATTGATTTTCATGAACTACATATTGCGAGCCCCCAAGCAGTTACAAATCTGTCAAAATTTTGTTGAATTCTACAGCATCGCTCGAATGTTACCCGAGAAAAACGGATTTCCAGTGAGGCCTGTATCTCCGTAGCGGAACCCCGTAGGACATTTGACATGTTACTCTGGGTCACTTTGAATAATAACAATCATCTTTACATGCTTATATCCCTTGTCCGTTACAACTTAATGATAGATTCAATAATCGTTTCAAGTCCTAACAAAATACCAGTTACTACTTTAGCAAACAAAACAAACGTGTAAGTTTAAAAACCTACAGTGAAAATTATGTAGTGTTAAGTGACCACATTTTTGTTGACAAGATTTTTGCTATAAACAATCACAAACATAAGACGATATGTTTCCACCACCATAGATTGCACAAAGTACAAATATAGCAGAAAATCATGACGTCACACGAACATCGTACTTTAATATGAGAACCTATATACATTTTAAGAAGATCACATGAGAAGGTAAGATGGGTACCGCACAAAAATGTATGGACTTAATTGCAGGTGACTCAAACTTCAAAATCATCGCAATGTTTTCAGGTGACATGCAGTTGTGAAATGGAAGCCTTCGAGGTATACTCTAAAAAAATATTAAGTGCCATCAAATCAATAATACTATAAGGAAGACATACTGGATTTTCATAGCGAAATACATTGGCACTACTGTACAAAAGTTATCTAAAGAGTAAATAAGGGGTAAATTAATCTGATATGACCAAAAATGTAAATGATTGTTATAGCAATGAAATGAAGTGTTCTAGATTTTGCGGCATAACGATTTTTTATTTTAGTTACAGAATCTTAGATTGAAAAGATCATTGAAGACATTAGCATGGGAAATATTAAATATCGCTATGATAGATTTTGTAATTTAAATCTAATATAGAGACATTTCAAGTAAAACATATAGTCCAAGAGAATTATATATAGAAGTGTGTGAGAATCCCAACAATTTGTTATAAACAGGAACTTTGAAATAACATCGAATTGCTTCATCAAGCCCGTTTTTCGAAATTCCTACACTTTATATGTATAACCTTACTGAAATAACAACACAAAGACCGATGTGGATACAATGGCATTCCAAAGCTTTCAACAATAAACAAATCGTTGGAATAAAAATTCTGCTGGACTATGACCGTTGAATAAAGTAAGAGTCCAAGCATATGTCGAAAGTACACGTACAGGGTATCTGTTAAATATCCGAACATACTCGGCAACCACAGATTTTTTTAAAGAAAGGTTCTCATAAAAGTTCCATGGTATCGGAAAAGCGATCTGTTGGTGCTCGCAGATACGACCTACGTAATAACGTTAGAGGTCACTCAGAGACTTGTAGATTCAAATAGAAACCACCATTTTTGACAGCAGATTCGTGTGGATATTGAGATTCTACACCATGAGATCAAGTGGTCATTAGTGGCCAGCCTAATCAGTGCGACCTACTGTAACATCTTAAAACTGCACAAATACACCGAAAACTTGACATCTATGCATTTTCGAAAAAAAGTCTAATAAAACTTTCAGGATATCAAGAAACCCAAATTGATGCTGATCTTAAATATGACCTAGATAACGACCTCAGAGGACATGCTTGTAAATTCAAATTGCAACCACTATTTTAGATAGAAGATTCGTGTATAGCTTGAGATTCTACATCAGAATGCATATTCATACATAGTGTCAAGTGGTCACAAGTTGTTCAATCAGTACGAACTACTGTAACACGAAAAATTAGCAACCACGCATTTTTTTATAAAGATTTTATCAAAAGTTTCGGAATATCAAGAAGACAATATCTCGATGATCACAGATAATAGATAGACAATTATTTCAGAAGTTATTTGGGGGTTTCGTTTTAAAATTTAAATAGCAACATTTTTGGGAGCAGTAGAAACATTCGTAAAATCTCCAGCTCTACACGAATCTGCTGTAAAAAATGGTGGCTGAGGTAATCGATAAATTGCTTTTTTGATATCTTGAAACTTTTGTTAACGCCTTTTTTATAAAAATGTATGGTTATCAAGTTTTTGAGGTGTTCATGTAGCTTTCAAACATTACAATAGGACATACTGATTGGACCACGTATGCCCAAATAATGTATAAAAATGTACTGTAATGTAAAATGTCGAGCTCCACATGAAATATGGTAATGGTTATTTGAATTTGCAAACTTGACCTACAAACACGAGTTATGACCTTCAAGGTCATTATCTGGGTCATACCTGAGATCATCGACAAACTGCGTTTCTGATATCCTGAACCCTTTGTTTGAGAAATTTCAAAAAAAAAACGCGTGCCTGACAAGTTTTCGGGATGTTCGCGTACTGTTCAAACGTCATGGTAGGTCATACCGATTGGACCACTGATGACCGCTTGACCTCTTTGAAAACAGACTCTGATGCAGAATCTCAAGTTCTACACGAATCTAGTGTCCAAAATGGTGGTTGTCATTTAAATCTACAAACTTCTAGGTCATCGACAAATATTTTGATACCGTTAAACTTAAGTTGGAACTTTTAAAAAAATGGTTGATTTTAGAGTGCTCGGGCAGTTTGGATATTTAATAGGCACCATATATATTTCAAAAATACGCCGTGTGTGTGAGGAGAACGCCGTATTTCGAAACCATTCAGTAGATTCAAGATTCCGCAAAGAGTTCCGACCATGTTTTTTTAAATAAATCCGATACGGATAAATGTGTGCGTGAATGGGTGAGAAAAACAGGCGACGTCATTGTCTTATAGTTATCACTCTTTTAAATATCACTCGTTCAGCAACAAACAGCGAAAACAACAATATACAAAGTATTTTTGGGCAGCCCATCAGGCAAAATTATTTGAAGAAAACCCGGTAACATTATATACTGAAAGATAGGATAAAACCTATTCTAAGAAATTTTGAAAGCTTCATAGATGTATGACAGAAAAGAGAAACACAAGTACAATTTTGATAGGTCTGAAGCGCATGGGTGCAAAGATAATAGTTTCTATACAGGAATTCCTACAGTGGAATGTGCCTTCAGCACTATCAAATTTTGAAAAAATGCTAAAAATATATGCCAGTAAGCAGACTAGCTTGTCCAACAAGATGAAAATATCATGGAGGAATAAGATTCATGCAGACAATATTAGAAATTATCGTACGATTTAAGCCTCATATATTGTGCAACAGTATGGAGAATTTGACACCTGTTCCATGCAGCAGAAAATACCTTTCTATTGCGAAAAATATGAAAAGCAGTGTGATCAGATAAGTATCATGCTATATAGCTATAGCTACTGATTTTCAAATAACTAATGAGCGGAGTATACTTCCTAAATGCAGTGAAAAACGTAACAGGGTTTTCTGCAACTACACGATGGTCACATAGCTAGAAAGTTGCAGACATATGTCTGACGCTCTACGTGTAAGTACAAAGCCGCAACTATGTGAGAATATTATTTCCTAATACGAACGTCCCCTGTTGCTCTATATCCCATTTTAACACAACTTATCAAATACTATTTTAATAATATAGTACTCTTTTTAAACAAATACACATGTATAAAACAAAATAACTGGTGAGGTATCAACTATAGCGCTTAAAAGCACTTAGCACCTCTGCATGAGTACTTATGTATATGTACCTACTTAGGAGACACATACTTTTAAGTATTGATGAGTATGTACAATTTATTTTTATATATGAATAATTTGTGTTTCTAATTTCTTCTGAACTACACACTAAATATTTAGACCTAGATTACACTAAAACGGTGAAAGTGGAAGAAAGGGACAGGACAGAGGAACGATCTCTCCGATCATAAAATACTGCTGAAATAATAGCACCAGTTTATGTGACATCAAACGAAACTTCTTCCACACCACAATGTCTTTTCATATATTAGTGCTCAACCATTTTTACTAATAAATGGGATTTTTAAATCTATTAAAAATTGTAAGCATAATTTCACTGACTTATGATTTAACGAATACGTAAAAATGCATCACATTGAAGCATTTTTTAGTTTAATGGGGCATATATGAAATACTGAAAAAAGGAATAGAATCCTTGTTCCCGTCCCTTTACTCAAACATTTGGCAGATAACATCTGATGTTTACTGTAAATAAAGAGCAGTTTGCTGTCCCACAATTAAGCGTCTGGGCAACTGGCAGCAAATCGCATTTTGAACAAGAACCAACGAAATTTCGCTCTAAGCTTTTCAATACCGATCATCTTTACACAAAAGCTCAAATATCTCTATACTATTGCTCTTCCAGATTGCTTGAACCACAACCAGAATTAGCTCAAAAGTGATTCTAGAACCCTTGGCAACCGGTGAAATGGAATTGTTGCTCGTCCCGAATCTTCTATAATAAAATCCAGAACTAACACTTAATCTGGAATAATAGGACCATTTTTAATATCGTCATTACAAAATACGTTCTAATTCAACATTTATGAATTTACAGTTATTTGGTAATAGTTCAGAAGTGGCAACGAGAAAATCATATTGGAAGTGTATTCTCGGAATATAATGCAGTTATTTTGTACGGCGGATCTTAGTGTAGAAACATCGCCTTATAGGTCCAGAACCTTTCAAGTCCATAAAAAATTGGACAAAGAAAAGTCCCTAGAATGGTGGAACAGCCAGTTAGGCAAAAGGCAGGCAAACAACGAAAACCTGCATTCACAAAGGATCTGCTCGGATTCAATGGGAAGGCCATAAGGGCCATATTGGGTCTCCTAACTAAGTCAACATATGAGACTCATGAGCAGATTCTGCAGAGACCTTGTGGAAACGCCAGTGCGTCTCTTGTGACACTGCGAAGGCCTGACAAGGCTAAGGTCTCAGATATTAGGAATCACAAATCCAACATCGGAAAATTACATGCAAGGCCCTATCAGTATGGGCTTGCAAGTTAAATCCCTTTTCTTCTAATCTTTCTTCTCTAATCTGATCTAAGTTTTAAATGGAGGAGTCAATTACATCATCAGTAACCCGTAGAGTACAGTAAAGTGGACCGACAGTTGAGGTTTGAGGATAACATCAGCTGTTTCAATTTGTTGCTCAACATTAATTGTATTGTTATTTTTCAAGAATACACTTAGCTATGTAGGTAACAAGTCGAATTGATACACCAAATCGTAACTAACGCTAGCAATGTCCACTATCTAAAAGGAATTAGGAAGTAGATGTTTCATTGTTCGAATATTGTTTTAATGCAATAAAATAAATGAGAACCCATAAAATACCTTATGGGTCATTCTTATTTTCAGTGACAAGCAAAAATGAAGTGAACTGTTATTATGATTCCGGTTTCATCCCTTCTAGGTGTATAATCGTGATTCCCATATTTGTGACTATTGTGAATATGCTGGTGTTGGTTAATTTACGCGATTGATCAGAAATATTGCCCAACTAATACATGCTACAATTAAAATTAAATATAGACAATTACTTTAAGTATTGTAACCAAGGATGTGACATGGTATGTCTGACCAAATCCAGGAAGTACACAAACAAACCGTGTTCACAAATAAAAACCATACCCACTTTGTTGATAAGTTGTTTGTCATAAGATAGACTTATTAGATCTAAACCAAAAGCTAGTGTTGCCAATTGTCAGATAATAAAATCTACTGATTTTCTAATTAGAAAATGATCAATGGTCATGATAGAAAAAACGATCTCAACTCTTACAGCATGTATTAATCAACAAAATACCGCACAGAATTTTGAAAATAAAAAAGGACGTCTTTAGTAACATCCAAAAAATGAAATATATACTTATAATTGAGGTATTTTTAGCAATGAATATAATTTATTTCACAAAGATACAATCTTCATAGGCTAAATTTATATTAATTTATATATCAACAAGGTGTTGATACTTTTTGTAAAGGAGAGAGATACCTCTTATATTGCATAACTACTTCCAGAAGTAAATTTGAAAATAGGATATATTTCCACCTAACATATTTTTTTTTCTCTGAAATAAGAATAACCCTTATATCATTAGACTGATTTTATGCTATAAGCTTTCCTTACATGTTTCGGAGCTCAACAGCGGTACTGAAATATTTTCGTTGGTCCTAATTCGTGAGACAATCGTATCTCAATCGACAGTCTCAACTAGGCACCTAATTTAAACGCTATGAGTGAACATATGGACACTCATTTATTGCTAAGTTTAGTTCATGGGAGCACGGCATATATTCTGTTCAAAAAGTACATACCGAAAAACACTAACAATATAATTGAAAAATTCAACGAACTAACAGTGCGTCAAAAGGTCGGATGTCTTCAGAGCGCGTCGAGATCGTACACTGCACTACTAAATCTAAGGAAGGATCCATTTTACAAAAGTATAACCTTTTTTGCTTCAAATATACAGTTTCTATTATGTATACATGTAAAAGTGCATCAAAATTGCATACAATTTTCACTATCCAAATTAGTACAAAGTCTAGAAGTTCAGTATGCAAAGCAGACCAAATAATAGTCATATCCTCTTTCAAAACGTATATTTTAGAGCAGAGACATTTTTGACATGTCTGCTTTGTTTTCAAGATTAAACTTTTCAGTTGAAAATCCGTTTTCCAAACATATTGCCAGAAATTCAAGTAAAATCACTAATGAAAAACCATATAGATCGTCGTATTCAAATCCATAAAACTCTCTCTTTGGACGGCTGAGGTTTTATTGACGCGTTTTTTTTTCATTCAATCTAATTTAAATTTCCTGGGTTGCATATGTGCACGCAATTTCAAAAAACTTCGCGAAGTTTCAAAAAAGTGTAAAACTTGTTGGAAAAGAAACAATATCGGTCCTATGTTTATACTATAAAAGCGTCTGGTCACATAATCACTTATTTATTTGATAAGTATCAATTGGCAAACAGAAATTCAATGAAAAGAGAAACTAGCAATTTTTGCATTGCATATCCGTTAATGTATTGTGGTACTAATATTTTGCATACTCATCTTCATCTAATTCTGGGGTTGATGAATCTCTCTAGCACATTCCTACAAAAGTTGAAATGCATATTCGTGATAAAAGGTGATATTTTCAAAATAATCATTCCTCAAATTTAGTTCAGCACTATATAACTGCGATCTAATTATGTACAATATGAAACAGCACCATTGGTTTCCTCTAATGTCTACCTTCTACCATCGACACTCCGCTAACACCAAAACATCAAGCCAAGAACAACAGTTTGATTTTATTTGATTTAGTTTATACATTTTGGTTTTTATATTTCGGACGATTTTTGGTTCAGTAGAATTAGATTTTATCATAGTACATATTCTAGGAATTAACACAGACAAAAACAACTTTACCTGAAGCCCGTCCAGAAGTTAATAAAGAACATTCTAGCAATTAATTTGATATCGAGATATTATATATAAAAAATGTTATAAGATTATTCCTATCAGTATATCGAGATGGGTCAAAGGAAAATCTGGATGTAAAAATAATTATTACGATTTATTTCACAACTGAAAACTTTCGAGTACAGTACCTAAATAAAATTTTATATTTGATACTGAGAAAATATGAAAATGCAAAAACTAATGCAGGACTATGTGCTGTCTCATAATTACTTGGAAATATTTGGCAAAAGCGTGACAAATGTTCATATTCAGTATCCAGCGTATGGTTTCTATAAACGTTGCTCCATAATGAATTAAACTCGTAAATATGCCTTCGTAAAATGTCGAGAGAGAGTCGAAGTTTTATTTCATAATGAGACAGCAGAAAAGAAAGAATGAATTCCTGCCAAATCTATAGCGATAAAGTGCCCATGGGACAGGTTCAGAAAGTAAGGGTTGAAGTTAAAAATGAAAACGTTTAATACAGCTGTATAAAAAGAGAACACAAAACAGTATCTTCGATTAAATTAAAAATCAGTATAAGAACGTCGTTCAAACTTTTCGCGGAGTGATAATTTTAGAGCAAAAAATTATGGAACATTTTGAAAACTAGAAATTTGTTTTAATCATATTCCTTACCCTCAGAAACTCCAGATTCCTAATTTCCTAATATCGAACCTCAAAAATAGGTTCAACTGTAGAAAATTAGACTACGACACCCTATTGATTTACGAGGTACATTTTAATTGAGCATAATTTTCACGACTTTAATCCAAAATTGATTTTTGGCGTATTCATTATGGACCACCCTGTATAACCCAGGACATGGAATAAAATATTCATTGCTGATTAGCAAACATGTGCGTATGTTCATATGTCGATCACAATACCTTATGACAACCTAACTGCTCCTAAGTTATATATAAGATATTATTACATATTTCAAACAGCAGGTATATGAACAGTGTTAAACATGTTTAAATTGGTATATGTACAGTAAATTGCCAAATAATATAGTTTTTGTCCTGTTGGAGCAAAATACCTATCGTACCACTTCACAAACATTCTATAAATCATTTCAAACTGCATTTGAAAATTAGTAGTCGGAACTGTCTTTCGATATTAGAATTTGAGATCAGAATTAGAGAAATCAAACTTTATATACTACAAGACATCGAATTTTTATTTCTTTCATACATATCTGGACGTCTTCAACGTAAAGTTATCTGTTAGCATTCGATTCTAGAATCAAAGCTAATTCTTTGTCCTTGTGCTAGTTCTACTGAACCCCAAACTTAGTTTGAATGTTCCTTAGGATGTGACAAACAGAGAAGGCGGAAACAGTGGAAAGTTAGGTTCTCTAGGTTCAGTATTGCACAGTGTTGGGGCACGACGAAGTGGAATCCTGTCTGTTACCTGTTTACTAACGACCGTGACGGTAATATGGTAGTAACGATAGGATGAAAGCAGACAGAGCTAGGAGTTAGAGTTGGAAGGGAGCTAGACAGCTGTCTCCGTGTGACTGTGGGAGGATAACCGCTCCACGTCAATGTCTGGTATCGTCAATTCATCTGGGATGTTGTCGGCGTACTCGATAGAAGAAGTTTGTGATAGCCTTTTAGATAGGGATGTCTGCTTCCGAAGTACCTCGGCTAAGGAAGGATTGCTGTGTTCACCATACCTAGCATCTAGGCCCTGTCGGAAAGCATTTACTACTCGAATCTGAAATTAACAAGAAACACCAAAACGAGGAGAATTAAAATGAGAACATTCCCGTACAGGTTGTTGCGAGCTTAGCACATCCAACACACTGCTATTTAGAACATTTATTTCATATATATATATATATACATACACAGAGTGTCCCAATATAGCAAAAATATGAAACGCTACAGATACTGAAAAATAATTCACACTCCAAAATCAATTCATCATGCATATACGAAATAGTTTTTTAATATTGGTGTTCTTTAGAGGTACAATACTTAAAAATAAAATAAAACGAAGAAATCGTTGTAAAGGTTGTAACTGCAGAGTGATTAAGAGTCACTGCGAGGGATGTCTTTTAAGTTTTGCATATAGAAACATAGTTTTAGTAAACTTAAATTCAAAGTTTCACAACGATACGTGCAGTGTACTCACTACAGTGAATTTTTAAGTGTCACCAAGTCATTAGAAAAATGGAACTCAACCGAGCATTTTCGCGCCATAATTTATTACAACTTTCAGAGACAATTATCGCAACAAGAATGCCTTGCTGAGTTACTGTCTGTTTTCGGCAACGAAGCGCCACATCAGTCGACGATTTCTCGTTGGTATGGAGAATTCAAACGTGGACGGGTGAGTCTTAGCGACGATCCCAGGGTGGGTGCACCAAAAACGGCAGTCACCCTCGAAAACGTCGATGCTGTGCGCAAGCTCACCATTGAAGATAGACATGTGACATATCGCGAGATTGAGGCGTCCTTGAAGATCTCAAAGACCTCAATTCAAAAAATTTTACATGAAGAATTAGGAGTAAGAAAATTAGTTTCTCGTTGGATACCCCACCTGTTGACTGATGAGCAGAAAGCAGCCAGGGTTAATTGGTGTCAAAAAACGCTTGACCGTTTCAATTCCGGAAACTGAAAAAATGTGTACAGCATTGTTATTGGTGATGAATCGTGGATTTACTGTTATGAACCAGAAAATAAACGACAGTCGGCTGTTTGGGTGTTCCAAGGTGAAGAAAAGCCAACAAAAATCATCCGTTCTCGATAAAGATGGTCGCGACATTTGTGTCAAAAGCGGGTCATATTGCAAAAATTCCTCTTAATGAGCAAAGAACTGTTACTGCGGATTGGAATACCACCATTTGTTTATGAAAAGTCATCACCGAGCTTTGAAAAATCAACCCCGAAAGAAGAATCATCCTCCACCAAGACAATGCAAGCTCGCACACAGCCCAAAAAACAAGGCAGTATTTAACGGAAGAAAACGTGGAATTATTGGACCATCCTCCATATAGTCCCGATTTAAGACCTAACGATTTCTTTACTTTCCCGAAAATTAAAAAAAGACTGCGTGGTCAAAGGTTCCAGTCACCAGAAGAAGCAGTTAAGGCATTCAAAATTGCCGTTTTGGCTCTGCCAGCAAACGAGTGGAATAAGTGCTTCGAAAATTGGTTCGAGCGCATGCAGATGTGTATTAATCTTCGCGGAGAATACTTCGAAAAACAATAAAGTCATTTAAAACTACCTACCGTGTTGTTTTATTTCCATATGCAAAACTTAAAAGACATCCCTCGTACTCAACCGAGGCATTTGAAGACGTATGTTTGCAATAACGTAACAAATAAACAAACGTTGATTAAAGCTTCCACTGTCAATGGCTTATCGACATAGACCAGTGACTGATATATCCTTACAGAATATAATCCATGGGTGTTAGATTACACGATCTTTGTCCAATTGATTAGACCTTGTTTCCATAGCCGCTTTCCTTCACAAGAGAGCGCAAGAAGGTATGTTCATACCGGCTTCATCTATAACTAGTCTTAACAGTACTACAATGGTACCCCTCATAGAGATATCTTTGCTATATTTATTAAAGTTGTACCTCTAAAATGCACCATAGCACAACCGTACGTAATACCCCGTATACATGTAAGTGATCTCAAAATACTCGTTTGTATTACGCTTGCAGTGAAAGCTATTTCTCAGTATGGTATGTAGTTATTTTTCTGCTTCTTTAGGACACTCTGTATGTATATTTCGAAGACTGAAGACAGGAGGTACACTTAAATAGGTGCGATAAAAAAACGTCCACCATTTATGCGCTACGTATCCTGGAAACAGATTTAGCTTCGAGGATATCGAATGTTACAAAATTATGACAAACATACATCGGATATATTTTTTGAGACCTGAATATTTGGAAATTTTGTACCCAGCCGCATTTCATAACAAATGTATAAATATGATTTATTTTTTATGAACAAAAATTTCTTGATTCGTGAATCTATATTTAACTTTGAATGGTCGATGATTTCAAAATGGTATGAAATTTGGTCAACTTCATTTTTTATAGAATCCTTATTGTTCCTTCAAAAGAAATGTATGAATCGGACCATTATCAGCAAAAAATCTCTAACAATTTTTAAAAGTCTACCTGATTCGTTTCTCATTTTCCAAAATTACCTTATTGGAAAACAATTATATAGGGTGTTTCAAATTCGACATCGCCATTAGGATTTCGGAACGGTAAGTTTCGCAATTCCTTCTTCCTTCTCAAAAACTGTTTCAAATTTCAGTTAGCGATGTAATCGAACATATGATAGTAATTTTCAAGGCCAAAATATGTATTTTTTTGAAATAACGAAAGTTTGGCAATGGCATGCATTTTTGGAATCTGAATAAATTGTTAATGTGTAATTTATTTTGAAATTCCATCTCAAATAAAGGCACGAACAAAAACTATTTGGAAAAATTAGGTTTTTATCTCAAAAATACTCTGAATTGCGAAACATTGTCATTTTTTTAGTTGTCTGATGAGCAACGTCGCCTCATTTTAGCTGACTCCAAATATCTTACTATTTCCGACATTGCAATTGTGAGGGTCGAATTTGGAAGATCCAGTATATGATATTATGATGTTTGATCTAAAGTAAATCACCTACTGGGGTTTTTAGATTTGCCATTTTCAGACATTCAAGTTTCACGATATATAACTGGTGAAGTCATTTTTGTCACAAGCACACGATTGAAGCTGACCATGAGGAGAAAAAGGATGCAGACGCTTTTTCTATCATCAGATTTGCCTAATCGGTCAACGTTATACCCATTGTCTACAGTTTTCTTGATGCGTGTATACCTCACCACCGGTTCTCGTGCCCATAGAACAGCTTACAACCAGCATGCTTTCGGCTTACAATGAATACCATCTCTTTTCTACTAAACCAAGTGAGTATATAAGGTGTTAGAAATTTGAAGATATTTCAAATTAGTTGAGTACAGCTCATCGATATAGGATCGCTAACCTCGCAAAGTGGAATTTTCTGTTACACGTGTAAAACTGCTGCGGACTATGAATAAACAATCACACTTCTAAACTAACACATCTGTTTCATCTGTTATTCATGAAGATAAAATATAAAAAACAATTTTATGCATCACATAATTGGATTTACAAAAATGTGGATACGACATTCTGAAATAACACCTAAAGTTGACAAAACACAAAAATTTTAAATGTGAAAGTACGTTTAATGTGTTAAAATGGTTAAAAGTATCACATGATATTAATATAGAAATAGAAAATTAATCACAATTACTTATTGATAGTCACTTGGTTTAGTATAGCAAAGTCATTTTTAGCAGGTATAGGTGGTGTACAGTATTTTTCAATATTTTTTTTGTACAAATAGAAAGCAATGCGATTTTTGAATGCAGTTAAAATAGCTTATAGAAGTGCCTTGTGCTTGCTCTGGGAAGGTTCGTGAAATCGTGTATTATATAAGAGAAGGATAATTACAGTAAGAAATTGAAGAAGTGAACTACATATTTGTCAGTGAAAACAATTCATTTTAGTAAGACGAAAAAAGTGTATCATTTATTTGGGAATATGTATAAGCACTGTCAAAAAAGTAATTGTACTACTTCCGCAAAGTACTGCACTGAGGTGAAGATATCCAAAATCACTGTACATTAGAAAAGGTAGTAACATCCTATTTCTGACTACTTACATTTCTTAACAGCTGTCGGAGATACGTTTTTTTAAAGGTAAAATTTAGGGAATCTACAAATAATTGACATCGTGCATACACAAAATTTTATACCAAGGGATATTCACATGGGTGTTCTATAAGGGTAAGAAAAAATATTTGATAAAGTGGTTTTGGCGAATCCATAGCATTGCACCTCAAAAGCATGAAGGATCTAGAAACATCAGAATATGTCCTTAAACACCAAATATAACTATTTAAATGGGCATGTTTGCTTTGCGTCTTTGCAACCACGACCAACTGCAGACAGCGCTGTTTCGTGCTCATTAGCAACTCATCATTGCAGTATAGGTCGAGTAGTCCTGGAGACAAATAAACGGAAAGCAAACAAACGGGTATGGTCGTTTGAAAAACTCAAAACATTGTACGGAGGTAGGCATAAAATCTGATGATCTCACCTACCGATGGTTTACCAAGTTGATCGTCATCCTCGTCCCATACGATGTGAGATGACGGAAGACACCTTCGATGCGACATCTATGCATGGGATGAGGATGAAGACCAACTTGGCAAACCAGTGGAAGGCGGAGCTAGTTAGATTTTTCGCCTACCTCAGTACAATTTACAGTGGATACCGAGGTACCTCTTGTACTCAAATCTTCACTGTTTTTGAAATGCAAATCTAGCAAATATTTCAACCCCATGGTTTTTGGTAGCATTCTCAAAGTTGAAGATACAAATACAACTGAAAGGTTCGCATGTTTTTTTAAACAATCATTATTTAATTTCAGGTTTTATGGGCAAAATATACTGTGCAACGAACAACATAAGTTAGCCAAGCACCGAAGTCCTTTAATACTAGGCTTGCAAAGGTAAATTACGGGTTAGAAAAATGTATGTAAAGCACGATTTCATCAAAAGTATTTAATATAATCTAATGTAATTTGTAAGAGTACATGCAACTAAGAACCAATATACCAGTGTCAATGAGCCTTGGTTGAGAACTGGCGTCTATATAGCAATGCGTGTAGAGGTCAAAAGGTATACACCTAAAGAATAATTGTAAATGCAAAATAGGCACGTGGGTGTGAGAACCGGTACATAGAGGCAACTGTGAGGTACTACACATGGAGAAACCCTTACAGAAACCTGTGAATATCAGATATTTGACTACTACATTAAATACAGACACGAACAATAGTCAGGTAGCAAAATGGAAGAGAGAAAGAGAACATAACAGTGGCGTAGTCTACTCTCTTCCACTATGTTACTTGACATCAGGTTTAAATAGGCACTCTTGACCTACTTCTGCTTCTGCTAGAGAGCATTTCCAATATGTAGTACCAGTACCTTAAAGTACAACCATGCAATATCCATATATACATGCCACACAACTAGCGGTGGGCAACTGGATAAAGGCTTCTTCAAAAATACTGCGTATAACGTATTTGTGTAGAGTCAACATGCCGTGAACTATTTTTGGTGGCGGAGAAGCTTCAAACACAAATGGGCGGGTTGTACTTCTGGAATTCAAAAGACTTCACACCATACGATGCTTCACCATAATGCTTTTTGAAGTAGAATGAAGCACTCGTGAAATTTGTTCGACGCATTTTACCATGCTGAGGTATAGCCGGTTCAATTTTGCCAAAGTATTTTTTCCGATCAGCGATGTTCGGAGTATTAACGTATAGTTTGCTCTTGAAGAACCCCCAGTGGAAAACATACATCAACTTTTGTGGAAACGGCTCAGAACATTAGCCCTAGCGTGGCAGGTGGCTCAATCTTGCTTGAACCACGTCCATGAACTGTGCGCAGATTGTTTTCTAAGCTGGGGTATAAAATGATTCGTCAAAATACATCATTTATCGTTATGCATCTCGCATTTTCAAAGAAAATGGCATGGCCACCGCTACCACCAGGTTTGACACCCATTGACTCTTTTTTTGGCGTATCACAAGAACAAAGTTAATACTCCGTCGCGAAATAAGTGAAATTGAACCTGCTATGTTTCAGTTTGTTATGAGTATATGTATTGAAATAGGAGACATCTAAATGACATAATCTTCAATAAATAAAAGCCGCACATTATGATCTAACCACTAAAAGTTTTCATGGGCACAAAACGTGCTATAGGGGGTCAAGGTTCAAGCATATAAATGTCTGTTGTGATACTTGAGAGTACCATATGACAAAAGTAAAGCAAAAGCTGGAACTGATTTTGTCATATATAGATAAAGCTTTTTAGCAGACACCCGTATACACATACAACTTTGGCCTATGTATCTCTTAACTTTCTTGTGCCCAAACAGCGAAATTTTTATGTTCACTTTCATGCTCAAACCAAATAAGTTCGTCTTCGGCAATGTATGGTGTGAAGTTTTGAGAAACAAGGCTTACCTATAGAGTACCATCGCCCACATTTGTATATTTTGTGTTCATTCGCAACGAGAAAGCTGTCTGCTTTCAATAATGTATATTCTGTAACCTTGGTATGTACAAGAATGCTCATGCAGATTTTTCCTTCCAACCATCGCTACAAATACCGTGCAATGCAAATCTATTCCAATTTACAAAATCTGAAAAATCTATAGCAAAGAACTTCCAAAATTTGTGATCCCTGATGGCTACTGCTGCTTTTAGACATAAAAGTTATCATCGTAAATTGTTTTAACAACATTCTGTACACTTATACAGGATCTTTAAAAAGTTGAGTCATTCATTTTAAGTGCTTCTAGGACTTGCCAAAAGAAGTTGATATACCAAAAATCACCTATATAAAAGTTGCAAAATAAAGGAAATATTAAAAAATACGAATGGTATTGCACAGATTTTTTGATATTCTCGACCTCGTTTTTTGTTTACTACTCTTATCGTTTATCTGAATTTGGTAAACTTTCTGTGTTATTGTTATGGTTTTCAGTACGAGTCTTTGGTTCGATCAGTTGTATCAGTCTTTTAATAGTGCGTATACTTTCATTTGTCTGACTATTTTGAGCGAAAAAATGGCCCACGTTTACGAAAACAATGAACTCGTGGACATAATACTAACATACGGAGAGTGCCAACAAAATGCAGCTGCAGCATGCAGGTTGTATGCGGAAAGGTTTCCCAGAAATCATCCGGCCCACGGATGTTTGTACATTTAGTTATTACACTTCGTGACACAGGATTTTTAAAACAACAACGAGGAGGTCAGCTGAAATGTTATGTGATTCCTACATGATGGGGCTCCACCACATTTCAGACGAGAAGTTCATGAACATCTAAATAATGAGTTTCCGAATATATGGATAGGGTGCAATGACCTGCTCGCTCCCCGGATTTAACGCCTTGTGATTTTTTCTGTGGGGCTATTTGAAAGCTCTGGAAGAACTTCAACAGCGCACTGAAAATCCTTTAATTCGTGGTCACCAGGATTTAATTTTCGAAGCTTGTAAAAAGTCATGCATTCGCCGAGCAAGATTTTGCGTTAATCGAACAAATGGGGACAATTTTGAACAGTTTTTTTGAATAATTTTTAATAATGTAAACTATCTCTCTTATTATGCAAGTTTTATATAGGTGATTTTTGGTATATCAACTTCTTTTGACGAGTTCTACAAATCACTCAACTTTGAAAACACCCTGTACTTTAATGAACCGAAACATCAGAATGGCGTCATCAACAGGTGAACTATTTCTGTGCTTCCCAAGCAACGCTGATATCAATACCTAGATTTATTAAACCAGTCAAATATGCCAATATATATTTAGTCACCACCCATTTGACAACATTGTGATGAGTGTAGTTTGTCAGTGGTCAGCTTGCGGCAGGTTTAATATCTATTTTTTTGTCGCGATCTACGAGGCTGTTGAAAATATTTCATTCCAAGCCTAAGGGCAAATAAATGGAAAAGTTTGTGAGAAATCGACTGATGTGTGTAGGATTACCGGGGTTGAAGTTAAAAAATTGAGATACACGCAGCCACTGGATCAATATTCGCAAAGTTTTCTGTCCTCCATATGCTAGTACCCTTCCGTCAAAATCTCATCAAAATCCCGTATAACCCCCTACACCCTATTTTTTCCCATCATAAAACCGAGAAAGAAGTTGCAGCGGTTTTATTTTTTCGTTTTTTTTGTCCGTAACTCCACTGGATCAATATTCAAAACCCACAAGGTTTTTTGACATGCCAGCAACACTGTGTCAAAGTCTCATCAAAATCCGAGCGGTAATTCCTAGTGATGGAGGGGCCAAGGATTAGCGGATAGACAAACAAACCGAGGGAAACAAGTGACATCGTTTTCCGTGATGTAAATGTCATGCAAGATAGGAAAAACATATATAATTACATAATATACTTTTTTTGCGGTTACCGTAATTCCTCGCCAGTTGTCGTGGAAAGTAAAATTCCTTCATGATTTTTATGGAAACGTATTACTGAAAATATTTACTGGTATCGCTTTCTTTCAAAATGTAACATACTTCAGTGTATACGCATCCTTAAGTTTTTCAATGCTATACATTTCAAGGTCATGAAGCATCTGGCACTGTATTATTTGACGATTTATTTACACGAAGAAAAAATCGCTTTAGAACTTTCTGTACATACCTCATAAGATGTCTTTTTTACGAATGCCAATTCAAAATAGGCTTTTGCAATTTCATAACAACGTATATAAACACATAAGGCTAACATGAAAAAGCAACTGTACTTTATTGTACTGTACGTATGTTCAAGTTGAAGTATTTTGAAATGACCTTTGTAATAGACACTGTATAGCTTCTGTACAGAGATTGTACGGTAATATCCACACATAAAAGAGAACATACAGAAAGCAGTATTTCCATTTATTGCGTGGAGATTTGTACGAAAATCAGGATTAAAGGAAATTTTGTAACTCAGCTTTGGCGTTGAAGAGCACGCTGAATTTTCTTTTAGCAGTTAGGCAATCGAGCTTAAAGAAGCTGGAGTGATCGAAATGGCTTGGTTGAGGAACCAGTCGTTTCCAGAGAATGTTTTCTAGCGCTAGGCACACGTACTACAGTCACCGTTGATACAAATTTTACAAGATCAATACAGCTGTAGAAATATGCTTGAACAAGCTTGCTTCCTCCAGGAATATGCTAGGCTCGAACAAGCTTATTTTAACGATTCTGGCCTTCTTATATAATGCTAAGGGTCCGACCAACATTCGGCCAAAAATACACAATCGGCCAGAGAAGGCCAAAGGGTTCAAAAAATCAGTGCTCACGAGAAGTTTTTTGGAAATCCTGTAAACTGGAAGAGTGGAAATACACTTAGTCAGTCATTAAATTTATGAATAGTTGAAACACCTTCAAAAGGTGATAAGGAATGTTGAGATATGTATTTGACTGGTGGTTCCTAGTCCATACTTCAATTATGAATTTGGAATTACCTGTTAGGGCAGATAGTACCATTTTGTCAAATATTTAATGCTGTATAATAAACCTACGATAACAGGAAAGTCACTTTACTATGTGGTGTTGATTTGCAACAATTGTTCGGCTCTGATCTTCAATTATTGATAGTATTGACAACCATTTCATAAGTGTTTTGCCCACCTACTGGTTTTTATTTTGTCAAACAAAATTATACCGACAAATAGGGTGTTTCTGATATAGCTCTACCAATGTGAAGCACATTTTAATATCTAATAAGTAATTTGGCATTTCTTACCAGTATACTACAGAGTGCGCCATCTTTCATGTCGGTATGTAAACATGAGATAACTGTGAAAACGAAAAACTGATTTCTATATAACGGATATTTTTATTAAATATGGTCCTTTACAATTTATTGGGACTAGTTTTTGAATACAACATCTATCAAGTGACCACCTTTATTGGCCAAAACAAAATGTGCCCGTTTTACTGCGTTTTCCACTATTTTTTCGAGCATCTCTGGTGGTATAGCGGCGTTTGCGGTACGAATGTTTGCCTTGAGTTCTTCAGTGGTCTAGGGCTTGCTGGCGTACACTTGAATTTTAAAATAACCCCACAAGAAGAAGTCCGGTGGGGTGAAATCTGGAGACCTGGGTGGCCAGTCAATATCACCTCTTTTTGGCATCAGACGTCCAGGGAATTTTCGTTGCAGAAACTGGATTGTTTCATTTGCAGTGTGGCATGACGCACCGTCTTGTTGAAACCAGTAACCATCAAGACCTTTTTCACGCATTTGTGGGCAGACATAATGAGCCAACATCCACCGATATCGATTTGCATCGACTGTTTAGTTTTCGTTGAAGAAAAATGGCCCAATGATGGTTTTGGGGCAAACGCCGGCCCAAACAGTCACTTTCCGGTCATGCAACGGCATTTAGTGGATCTCATGTGGATTTTCCGTCCTCCAAATGCGGCAGTTTTGTTTATTAACGCCACTAGAGAGCGTGAAATGGGTCTCGTCGGTCATCACAATTTGCTTCCAAAAATCAGGTTCAGCATCAACCATGCGAGCGCCTGTTTGGGCGCATTCCAAGCGACGTGGACGGTCAGTTGGCAATATTTTTGTGTTAACTGCACCTTATAAGGAAACAAAAGCAAATCATCCTTCAAAATGCGCCGCAATGTGGTTCCACTGATGCCAAAATGCTGAGCGCGGTGACGATACGACACTTTTGGGTTCTGGGCAACGCTGTCTCTGACCGCTTCAACCAATTCAATGGAACGTCTTCGTCGTTGATGAACGGTATGTTGACGATCTCCCACTATCTCGTATTTAAGAAAATTCGAAACCAAACGACTTATAGTGATGTCAGATGTTTGCCACGATATTTTCGACGATATGCACATTGCGTTAACACAACTGAACGACAATTTTCAATGTACCTTGGTGACTATTTCGGCGCGTTGCTTCGGTGTAAAACGATTCATGACTAAAATTGTAGTAACTTGACGTTTCAGAAACACGTATAACCAAATCACTCGGTTGCTAAAATATCCAAGTCATTAGATGTTTCAATACCGACATAAAAGATGGCGCACCCGGTAAATATCTAGAGTACTATGACATTTTAATCTGAATGTAACACAATTTTTAGTATTCATACTCATCAAATTATTTTCACGTTTTATCTGATTTTAAAAGTTTCGATTATACATTACAAGTTAAAACAGACATTTCTGCTTATAAGAAGCGGATCCGGGTATCTTAAAAAATGATAGAAGGTGTTAACTTAGCACAAGCTGTTGTGCACTTGTTGTTTTGTAGCTGTACGTGTGGCTTAAACTTCAGAGAACAGCAATCATAGCAAACAAACGTGAAATGAACAACTAATACAGTATTATCTTCCCTTGTCAATACTGTCAGTGACCTTTAGATTGTTTTTTCAGTCGTACCAAAAAACATGCAGTCAAGTCCTCCTAACTTGAGAACAACTTGCGCTTACAGTAAAAATTGAAGCAAGTTTGGCTAAACAGTACCTTAAATGAACATCGCTCTTCATGGTTGCCAATTTTTCCTAGCATGGGACGTCGAGGAAATAGGTATCGCTCCCGTTGTGGCTATTTGTGTAGCAAGCGTTTAAGGTTTGCTATAGCATGTGTGTCATTTTTGCACAACCTTGCACATTGAAGCACATAAGTATATACTGCATATGCGCCTCATGTTGAAGCATTTTTTATTGAAGTTCAACCAATTACCAAGCTGTTGACAATGCTTGCGCCAAATTGTCGGACACTCAGTCATGCTTGCACAAAAGAATTGACCATGCAAGCTTGTTAAGTTGTATATTCACCGCAAAATGGCAATGCCATGCGGGCAATTCCAAAAGGAACGACTCCTATTTTTTAAAAGTTAATGAAGCATTTATTTCCAATAATTTATACACAATTATAAAGCTTGAGAATTGGGGTCTATTTTTGTGCACCATCGCCACTGCAGTCGATGCATTTTTGCATGCGATGTCATATCAGCTCGCCCCTAGGTCTTTGAGGAAAAATTAAACCTCATATTGCACTTTATCGTCGCTTTTCGGCTGACTGTACTTTTTCAACTCCGAGAACAGCTGAAAGGAGGTATCGTGATATCTGGAAAAACTCAAGAGCCGAAAAAGAGGCATGTTAAGTAAGGCATAAGAATTCCCCCAACGACAACGCACGCAAACTGTTGCTCTTTTGGAACAGATTTGATGGGAGCTCATCTAAATTCCACCACCCAGTGAGTATCACCTGCTCCCTAAGCTGAAAAGTATTTGACAAGTCAATTCAGTTTTGACGAAGAGGTGAAAGATGAGGTTAAGGACTTGGCAGAGAACTGGTATGACCACGGCTACAAAAACTCATTACCCGGAATGATGCAGAAAAACAGACTAATGTTCAAGCTTGATAATGATGTTGGAAATATATGTTTTATGTATTTTTCAAAAAAGTGGATACCTTTTGGCATCACCCATGTATAAAATTTTCATAGATAAAAGCAAAATATTGCTTTTCGTTGTAAATATATTCATATCTGCCCTACTTGTAATTCAGTGTTTACCAACAAAAGAATGACTGTAGTAGGCTAGAGAAGCAGCGCTAAGAGACGATTGGTCGTACGAACCACAGCAATTCCTCCAACTCTCATAGCTTTCACAATTAGGCTTGTTCGCAGGCAAAATTTTGAAACTCGCTTCTTTTCAAACAATGAACTAGTTTTTGATAGGAATTATATGCTGACTATTTTCTGACTAGCATCCCACATTTTTCTAGAAGATTTGATACCAGAACTGGTACCATAAATCAGTTTCTCTGAATAATAGGCTATTTGACTCATATCTAATTTCATAGAATAAAGTGCCATTTCTAACAGTATTTCTCTTAGGAAACGAAATATATCGATTTCAATTTTTAAAAACTCAAGATGTATATATAAGTCCAATTGAAAAAATATTTTTCATTTTTAATACGGAACACACTAACGGCCATGATGTGACGTCATACAATTGTAAACAAAGAAACGGCATCCGTGTGTCACTCGTAGACTTTCCGTGTGTCACTCGTAGACTTTCTAATAAACGTAAAAAGCTTTTGTTTTCTCGTTTTATTGAAAAAAACACACTTTGGATTCGTTAAAGCAGAAAACACACAGTTGCCGAAAATTGACACATTGATGGTTGGTAATGTTTTTGACTTTAACCCAGATTTCTGCCCTACTGAGTTGAGGAACATCAAGACTTCTATCTAGGTGCAGTGCATCTGATATAATGATAGACATTTATATGTTTAAAAGTTGGAGAAGTTTGCTGATGTTTACAAACGGTATGACGACATTCATATGGGTCAAACATGGCGAACAGGCTCTCGCCTGTCTAAGAAAAATATATTTTTAAATTGAAGTTATACGGTCTTTCATGTCTGAGAATATAGTTTAATCTTTTTCTCTAATACAGCAAATACTAACTATTCAAGACCTGCTTAAACAGATCGTATCAACTAGTCTATTATTTAATTTTCTCTTTTCATTTGTTAATTTGATAAAAATATGTCAATCTACTACAGACCTTACATTATCAGAGATCAATGAGATTATAGTCTGATCCTAGATCTTTCCTTTGATGCTTTTCTAATTCTAAGAGGATCCAAATATTAGATTTAAGCTCTGTCAAGAACAGTCTGACGTCATATTAGTTATTAAAAAAATCACTGGATGAATTTCATAAATTCGCCGTGCTGTGATGTGCGAAAAAGCCTTGGTATTGGTTAATAATGTTAATTTGGCTTAACTGAGTTACAAAATGTTTGTTACTTTTCGTAAGTCATTTCGTACCCCAGTACAATAGGCTGAAAATATTTTTAGGAAACCATCTTATACATGCAAATACTATTACTAAGCCGATAATTTTGACACAAACAAAAATAAAATTGGAATCATTTTAGTCATAATAAGCGTGGCTGGGAACCAATACTCTCAGATCAGTATAAGGGGCAGTTCTTGAATGGTTTCCAACTAAAACCAATTTTCTCATAATAAAAAAAATTGAAGGACACGATGGACTGAACTGCAGGAAAATATAGAATCATTTATCGTAACTTCCGCAGTGGATGCCTGGGTGCACCCAGTGTTTAGCATCGCACTTTTGGGTGTACTTCTTTTAACAACACTAAATTATCTAAATAGAGTCGTTGAGAGCACCTAAGTTCAGTTTTAACGTTCCTATAAAATATTCCTTTTTAGAATGGAAAAAACTTTCAAATTAAACAAAAATCACTAATTATTTTTAGAATCTTCGATAAGCTTGTATAAAATGTTTCCTGAGACTGGGGTATCGGCAAGCAGTCATATTTTTGTCATAACGGTGACCAGATTTAAAACATCGAACTAGCAAAAAATGTCTCACAAATCAACACAGTTTAATGAACTGAGCACCACTTAAACACACACGAAGAACAATATTCAAATACATACAGTTTTACCAGATATTCGTTACTTTGCTTACGTGATTTTGCCCCACCTGTATGTATGTATATGTGGGTATTAGTAAACACACAACTGACTAAATCTTAAAAATATACACACAAAATCAAAACAAAAATCACTTCAAAAACCACACGAAGTATCAGAATATCGAGGGCGGCCAATATTACATAATGATTCATTTGAATTGCGACTGACCCCAAGACACAGCAATAGGGATGCTTAAGCTACCCATTGGAGTCGAGATAGTGAATAAAAATATAATTATGAGCAAATCGATAAACAACTTTTCTCACTATTCGCGTTATTTCTGGGGGTTAACTATGCAATCATGTCATTTGTAGAAACATTTATGCTGCACAAACATTGCAATAGTGCAAAGTATAGAAGATTTAATTTTTACCCTTTTCGACTGCTCGAATCCTAAAAAATTAATGATATGATGATGAATGTGCGCTGAACTGACGTGGTCCACTGTATATGACTTTACAGGACCATCAGCAATTCATTGTTGGGAAGAACCGATCGTTTCAAAAGCAAAGGATGCATTCTCAAGATGTTGCAAGTACTAACCCAAGAATTGTAATAAATAATTGTAATTGTATGAAATATTGCTATACAGAATGTCCCAGAATACGATGCCAATCTCTCGGATACATATAGAACACAGAAAGCCATGGGGTCTACCCTAAATGAAGCTATTGAAAATGGGATTTTCTTAACATACGAACAACACGAATGAACGAAATTTTGACAGCTTAGTAACCAGTTGAGGTTTCAGTGTGTCCATGAGAAACAATTGACACACCCTGTATAATAATGGCTCAAGAATAATATTTTTGGAAAGCCTAATCTAAATCAAGTGACCTGAAAATTCGTACACTTTTGTTTTTTTGGGTCGCTCATTACGAATTTATCAGAATTTTAAATTATTAGACCTGTACTGAAAGTGAAGAGGTTTTCTCAAAAAACGGTTCATTTTATCGATGTCAAACAAAAGTAAGTTTTTTAATCTTGAAGATAAGGCTTCCCAAATATGTTATCGTTGGGTCATTATGATGCAGGCTGTAATTTTTTTAGTAATACCGAGTCAACTAATTAGTAGGCTTTCAAAATTTTTATAGTGTCGTTCAAAAGTTATTTGAGCAAAACCTATTTTCAGCGTCGCCATTCTGGGGCCTATATCTCCGTTGGACTTCTCTTATAGGAACTTATAGCATATTTTTTTGATTTATATGCTTGCTTACAAGAGATCGACATGTTATTTCCAGAAACGTGTATATTTGTATTGCACAAAAATTTACTCTCTGTAACTCTAATACACCTAGGTACAAATGACATTAAGTACAAAGAAAAGATTTGCAAAAATCGATTTTTGTGACGTTGAACCTGGAATAACTCAAGACGCAGACACGATATTAGATAAAACTATCGAGACAGGTTATAGGACGTCAAAACAAAATGTATATGCTTTTGAGATTAACATCTTTCAGTCCGAGGTTTGCCCATTTTATTCTCTTATTTCCCTGCAAGCGATTCAGCCTACATGAAGGATCTTTACAGATACATTCGAAAATGTTGGTTTCACTTATGAACTTCGTCGTTATATTTCAGGATTCGCGAAAGTACGAGTATGCATCCACTCCAACTGTTCCTGGTGTCATCGCAATACATATAAATATGTAAAATATATAATTCTGGCTCACCCTACATACCGAATGTAAAATAAAATCAGTTATTTTTTCATCGAATTTATTATAAAGAAAACTGGAAAACAGCAAGTGTGTTAAGAATAAACAACTCTAAGTACACTTTGGCAATAACGTATATCTATATGTATACAGACGCACATATTCATACATATAGTTGAATACAAAAACCAATTTTTCCACCTACATATACAAAAATATGTGGTTGTAGGTACATATAAATATATACAGGTTGTTCCAGGAGGTTTAAACCATCGTGACCCTTCAATCAAATAAGATACCGACGTGGAAAAGCGACAGAAAAATCATATTTTCTTGTTCGAGTCAAATCTATTGGATTAAAAAAATATTCAGGGTTAACCAAAACCTTTTTTTGGACCAATCGGTTTGTATATCATACTTTGAATATTTGGTTACTGGTAGAACTATTTCGCCTCCATACTTCCGACCATAACATATTTTCCTCATATGTTTGTGTAAGTCAGAACTCAACTATAAAATTCATCTGCCAGGTGGTGTTTCCATTTTATATGTGCAGAGTAACCACTTCATTGTATGGCGCAAATGCTCAAAATTCTTACAGAGATCTAGATATTCCACGCTGATATATAATTTGTTCGAAGAGCTAAAGTGGGTTCAATCCTACTGGAACATCTGTATGCCTCTATATAACAATTTTACAAACAATACTATTGCTATGTGCGTAAGGCCAACATTATTAGCCTATTTTAAAAAAGCAACCGAAATATGGCTCTAAGTTATGCAAAAAATAAACAAAGGCATTAAAATTGCGTTACTTTCAATTTCTAATATTTACAAATAAAATTCAAATGTATGGAGACTAAAAATACTCTCGATTAAATATTTCAGGCCAAAGATATCCGTTAAGTAACAACAATATAGAAAAATCAAAACAATCAACAACCAACAAACATTTTTCTTTGGACCTGAAGATAGTCAACACCTGCTTCAAAAAATTGTTTCATAAAAAACAAATCGACAAAAATTCGGCAGAGCAGTCGTTTTGAGCGATCTTATGCATCTTTGGAAAATAAAATAACTAAAAAAAAAAACACCATGCACCATGCACAATGAAAATAGGAAAATCGAGGCTTCCAATCGTAGTCTAGGAGCTACAAGCAAAACATGTTAAAGCGTAACTGGATGAGAAAGATAAAGGGCATCGAAATATTTCCGTTAGTGACAAATATGACTTCGTAAGAAGTTATAGGAAGTTAATGGTTGATCACAATAAGTTTTGATATTCGGATATCAATGTCAATCTGACGAAACAACTGGAACAAATGTTTGATATTTAACGTACTAAAACCTTTAAATAAAAATGCTTATAAGCACAGCGGCGACTTTACGTTCATTTTCAAGTTTAAGGATAGAAATAATGAAATTATGAGCATAAGAAATTTATTCATTCAGAAATCGAACATCGATTATTGCTTTACACGACAGGTTGTAAATGTAACATAACTTATTTTTTATACATTTTGGGTTGTACCTCCTGGACTAAAATCAAAACCAGACCCTCAAAGCAACAAAAATCCTTCGGAAAATTGCTTTCAGACAACACACTTGCGATTTTTCTCCAATACTGCAACCGTTTATTTCGAAACGTAGGTTAGTTTGATTATTACAGAAAACACGGAAGAGAGTTAATAAAACAAAAAAAAACTCTGAAATCACTCTGGTCATCAAATCAAAAGAAAACACATTAGCCTCCTACGGATGTATTAAAGCTACCAAAAGAATAAAACGAAAAAACTTTCGAGAGAGTCTACCAAATAATAACGAAAAGACAAATTGTCACTGCTTCTTTACCATAGACATAAAAAAGGAGCTATGAAGGGTTGAATCCTAGGTTAAAGTCCTCCGGGACCGGAATGTTCAATTCATGATTATAAATCGGACGTATCTATTTCGTTCAAGATATTCCCATTTCTATTATAAATGAAATAAAATTTTCAAATCACTAATTGGAATGGGAATATTCCAAACGACAAAAAAATTCTCATTTACTTGAATCAAAGTCATTCTACTGCAAGAAAAAAGCTACTCCTTAGCATCTGACTTCGTCTGTCAAAGTCCTCGCTACCTGTCAAATTAGCAGATGAGTCACTTCAAGCAACACAAAAATTGCGTGTATGGTCACACGAGGTATGTATTACAGCCAAATCAAATTATGATTAACCTCATCAAAAATCATTTTCCGCTATCGAAATTACTTTGAAATAAAATGTAGGCAATGTGTAATTATTGGGATTATAGTGAGGGCATTCGACATTTTCAGAGTTAGTTGCTATCACTGGTATGGCTTAAATAGTTTGATACGGTTCAACGTCAATCTAACTATTTCTTCGGCAGGTGCTTATTGACTGGAAAAAAACTAATGTTAGGATTACTGAACTGCCAAGCCTTTAACGTCGTCCAATATTGAAAAAATAAATTTCCATCATCTTCATTTCAAGGGTAGTTCACCACTTTTTTTAATACAGGGAAATTTTCGGCTTGCTCTATTACATTAATCATCTCAAAATTATATGACTTATATAAAAAATGTACATTCTGTTGTTTCTGTAATTAGGAATGGCTAAACATCTGCATGCATTGCCAACATATACATGACAATCAGCTGATTCTTTGTTGACACATTGGTCAGTCTCAATAAAATACGCTTTATTATTATTTCCATTAAGGAAGCTACGTAGTTTTTTTACTTGGAACAATATCCTTCAAACACTAACCAATATCCAAGAAAGAGTCTTTTGATTTGGTACAGTACGATCACAAAATACACAGTACTGCAACTGTTCCTCTATAGTTTAGCACATATTTTGTGAAAAACTGTATTTTTATTTTATATTAAATTGTGCATTTCGATCAAGCAAGCAGCATATACAGAGAGATATCATAATGCAAATTTCTAACAGTAAAGCAAAGAAGTGATATGACACTGAAAAGATGATGTGCGAATGCCATTTACTAGTGGTTACGAGTAGCTGTACACTCAAAGTTCTCTGACTTCACAGTTCACTAATCCCTATACTTGAACTGTATTTCAAATTCTGCTCATAATTTCTGTTGTCGGATGTTTTTAAGGCTTGCTAGACAATCAGCAAATCTCGTACGTCGCCATCATCTGCTACTACACTCATTGCTAGAGGATTGATGATAAGAGTAAACGGGTTGCTGAGCACGTGATTACTTTTTTAAAATTCTGGAGATTTTTATCACCTTCCAATTCAACAAAGTCATACATCAGACATTTCAACTTAAAAGCTAAACTTTCGAGATCTTAGCTGAGTTTTATGTTTGACTAAAGTATCTGATCATAGTTTATCCTATAAGGAACTAATCTCGATTTCGGAAAATCATTGTTTTGTTGAGGTATAAAATATTTTGGCTGTTTACCCCACTGCACATAGTTTTTAAACCGGAAACATCATACAAGCGGTACGCTTTTTGATATATCAGCCGTAATTTACAACAATAAAGAACTGATAAGCATTTATTTAAAAATATAAATTTATTTAAAACTTATAAACCTTGGATTCATATATGTTTAAAGCTATTTGATGCAAATCACCTCCAAGTATTAAGATGCTATTAATCCAATCCAACAGATAAGTTGTGAAAAAATTGAAATATACTTATTTTTTATAATTTAAAATAATTGATTATTATATGATATGTGATGAAGCAGCTTTAAAGTAATTTACGAAAACAAAAATCCCTATGTATTTACAAAGTAGAATATCAAAATTATACTCGCGACAATTATATTTCCATCACCTCCGAACCATTAGCTTTTGATGAAGTAAAAGTGGTGCTTGTACAATGTTTCCAGTTTGAAATCGACTTGCTCTGAAGCACAATGAGAGAAACAAGGTGAGAGAAGCAGTGACCAATTCTGGCAGAAAACACTAAACAGAGCGGTCAGCGTAATATAAAAATACACAGCGGACAGATAGATGGTAGAAAAGCAGCTTACAGCTTGGTCAGTCGAGCTCTTGCTGTATGGGACTGGAATCAAACGTTCTTGTAATTCACCACCTATCACCTTCAAGAGTAATAAAGGGCAACGTTAAAGAGTGGCTCCATAGAGAGTGATAGACACATACAATAGAAATAGTGCATAGAGTAGGATAGAGACTACTTAAAAATTGGAAAAAAACGGGATCCGCCACAAAGGAAATATCAATATGCATAAGTTTTGTGACACACCGATCTAGTTATGTACATTTTCGTCTGAGAATTTCTAATAACTGTTACATTTTTTCTTATTACACGACAGAGCTTGTGAGTCGTTGTTAAAATCTGATTTTTTGATTTATGCTCATTTCAGTTGCAGTGCAAGAGATTATTTAAAAATGTTGTAACTCATTTACGTGCACCAAAACGCATATCTCAATATAGTTTTCGAGAAATACTGCATTTATGACATTTCTATGCCCCTGAATAATTAGGATATGTCAATTTATAACAAAATTCACTTTGAACTCGTCGTTTTGCTGTGACACATTAATTTCCTTTGTAGTGGATGGGTGTAATGTGAAAGTGACCGCATGAGTGACTTTCACACATAAAATCAAGACAGGCACGATTGCTCGAAACGTGTTTCTAAAGGGGCTCAGTGCCGAATATTTAAAATAAATATAGAGCGTAAAATGATTCAAAAGTTATAAAATAGCTCTTCACATAAGCCAGAGTAACGTGGTTATGCATGGATTAAATATATGTATGTTAGTATGTTGATAATCTATTAAAAACTTAAAAATCTCTGATTCATGTGAATCACTGAAATTTTTAATATAGAATGAAAAATGTGATTGTACGCTTAAATGAGGTGATAATAAGTAAATATATAACCAGTAACATATGAACAAAATATATGTATATGATAAATGTAAGTAGGAGAAACCTGAAATAACAAAATTCGAGCAAAAATTAAGTATTGTGGCCTGCTAGCCCGCCTTAGCGTAGCAGCACTTTACTTTCACGATTTGTTCATATTCTTTTATTTATACTGATCATCAAATGAATAGGGCATAGAAAAAAACAACCTAGTCAAAATCTTTGTACATCTCTGATTTTCGATACGAATTCTGCTCCTATGCTAATGTGTATATTCTTTATTACAGTGCAATACATTTTATAGCTTACTGTACAATAACTTCAACTAGAAAACCTGAATGTGAGATATTTTTTTCAATGACCATTTCATTTGGAGTATACTATTTATATATTTGAATATGTTCACGAAAAAGAACTTTTCAATCGAAATTTCAAAATTCTGCTGCCAACAAATATGGAACTGGCCGATGCATATCACTTGTATTTCAACTAAAAAATAAATATGCATATTTAGGTGTAATATATTCTCGATGAAAATAGCTTTAAGGGCATTTTCAAATAGTATGTTTAATAGTGGAAATTTAGTTTGGACAGTTAGCAGTCATCAGCCGCGTCCCATAACAACGGTTCAGAAAATGAAAGATCCGAAAGAAAAGTAATTTTTACGTTCTCAAAAGTTCTCTGTACGTATTTATATGCTAATAACCAATGCAATATTTTCATCTGGTTCGACACAATACAAATGACCCACATGCGCTAAACAAATTGAATATTTGCTTTATCCCTACTAACCTGAAACTTCTAAACGCTAAGTAAAATGCTATAACATACAGCTAATCTACAATAAATGTTGATCCATTATTTACAAAATAATACAAAATAGTTTTCTCATTTTTTGGTCAAAGTTAACACTACTTAGTGCTAAACTACTGGTAGAGGATATGATCGATGAATTGAGGGGAAAAGACCACGCCTATATCATAGAAAGTTTTGAGCCCTCACACCAATATTGATACGATATCTATAACGTCTGATCCAGGTTACGTGTAAACAGTAAAAATGGACCATTGTTTCTTGAATCTACCATATTCAGGGTGGTCCGTAATGATGCATCAAAACATTGCACCTCGAGAAAATGAGGAGACCAAATTTAACATGACTAATTTTCAAACTAATGTTTTTTTGTGATATTGATTTGAAAATTGAGGTTTTATGGGTATAAAGAACATATTTTATTCTTCAACATAATATGTAGATGATGCTAGTAGCTCCATATAAATTAGATATTTCATAATTTTCTTGCCAGTAGCGTTTTATTTTTTTACTGAACATTATGATAGTGTAATGGAAAAATAAGAAAGTTACGACATGAAATAGCGAGATTATATGTTGTAACTAGCTTTCTCTACGTACTATGTTGAAAAATGGAATATGATTGAAGAAACCCATAATTCCAAATGTTTATATCGATTAAACAAAACCAGCTTGAAGCATAGAGAAATAGCGCTTTCGCGAGCTAATCTTCGGCACCCTGTATCTCATTAGCAACCAACATTTTACTGAGGAAGATTTTCAATAAGCCTTCTAATATAGTCATCCGTCAACTGAATAAAAATGCTTGTAAGAGTTTTCATTTGACAAATGTTACTACTACGTCATTAACGTTATTATCCTTCTTGACTAATAAACATCACAGGATTGTTTTTCGGCGTGTTTATCACGGACTGCCATGTACAGGGTCCGTCAGAAAGAACGCATGTTTTTCGAATGGGTACTACGTCGAGTGGGCTGGTCCCGTGTCGGTGGGGAAGGGCGTGTTAGATAGTACGAGAAGTGCCGTTTCAGTTGGCAATATGGTTTGGAACGTTGAGCATCGTGTGTTCACTGTACGTCGGTACTTTCAAAATGGCGAGTCTGTCGTTCGAACGCAACGTGATTTTCGCGTTCACTTTCCTGTTCCACGTCGTGGGACAGTACCAGACCGTAACACCAGTTCGGGATGGGTGGAAACATTCAACACAATAGGAAAACGTAGACAGAGTGAGAGTTGACACGCTGCAAAACCCGAATCGTTCCGTCTGTTTAAGTGCCAGTTCCCTAGGGATCCATGCGTCCTCTGTACGTCGCATCTTTAAGAATGAGTCAGTGTTCCATCTTTACAAAATGCATGTTTGTCAACAACGGTTTCCAGGGGATTATGCACAACGCGTTAATTTTGGCCCTTATTTTTTGAGGATGATGGAGAAACAACTACTGTGAATTCAGAGCGTTAGATCCACATGCTGAACAACTTTTTTTCCGGAACTCCGACGTCGACGTGTCCGTCTCATAACAGCACTTCGATGGAACTTCTTCGGCAAAAATTCCCAGGACGTCTCATTTCACGGACCTGTCAACGTGTGATTTTTTTATGGTGCTACCTGAAATCAAAAGTTTACCGAAGCAAGCCTCGGACCCTCGTCGATTTGAAGGAGGAAATAAGAAGAGAAGTAACCCAAATGCCTGCACGGATGCTGGCCGACGCAATGGGCTCATTTCGGGAGAGTCTTGATTCCTGCATTTCGGCTCAAGGGCGCCATATGGCCGACATAGTTTTTAGAACGTAAATTTTGTTTTACCCCAAAAAACGGCATGTACTTCTGAGTATTTTGATATAATAAAATATTTTTCCCATACTTATTTTGACTGTAATACTCATTTAAAAACATGCGATCTTTCTGACGGACCATGTATTTGTCCTATTTATTGCGGCATCTATGTTTATGCAAACTATCTACAGTAGTTTTCTATAGAGGGGATAAGTATAAGTAGAACACTAAATTCGCAAGCTTATACCATTTAACTAGTTACGTAACTTGTAGCCTAAATAGCCATTAGAAGCAATTTGAGAATTGACGATGTTTCTGAAATACAAATAAAATCGTGTACCTTTGATTATAGGAATTGGTATGAAGGCTCAAAGTTTCGATAATCAGACGATTCGGTCTTTGGTCAGTTAGGTAATCGAGAAAACTGAATACATCTGGTGCCTGAAATATCTACGTTTAGCACAGACAGACATCCAGGCTGCAGAGTACGATATGCGCTGCGCAATCTTGTGGTTGCTCTACCACATGTCACTAACAACACTTAATATAGATTAGGAAATTGATCAAGGCACCAACTCAAATTTAGGTACTTGTTTCAGGATGATTAGATATAGTTCAGAAATTTCTGGGGGTGTAATGTCTTTCTCTCGCAAAAGTTGATATATTTTGGTTAAACCTAAAGACGACTGCGGTGAATGAACCGTCAAAAAGATCAACCTAGAGTTGTTATGTTCATGTATCTACTGTCAAAACTAACATTTACGCTATCTAAGAATCTAATACGATTTATATAGGATCCTCTGGATCCACATTGACCAATTTGTAGGTTTAAATTCAAGAAAAATAGTTTCTATTACAAAAGATTTATTAAGAACGATTATTCTATAATGAAAAAAATCATTAGTAGTCTAGTGTAACAATTTAAAACAGTGCAACTATAAAAATACAAGGCGTCTTATAACTCAACCAATTTTCGACTGTATAGGCTGAAATAAGGATCGAGCTCTTTTTAGCAACTGCGGAAAAATAGAAATCTAAAAAATTCCTCATACCTTGGGCAAGGTAAGATTTGTGACCCCAAAGGAGCGTTCCACCATATAAATAAGTTAATATAATAAAAGTAAAGGTAATGTTCAAACCTACTCCAAAAGAAACCTAGTATATACACCTCATCAAAAAGCCATGAGTTTTAAAATATCCAACCACATTTAAAATTAGTTTGGATATTATAGAAAAAAATCAATTATCACAGTGAAACTAAGTTATACATAATATAGTGAAAACAATACATTTTGATTAAAAATTTCGAGCCAAACTTATTTTCTAGCATGAACCATCAAATTACGCACACATCACGCAGAACTTATTTTGGACTGCATAGTTTAAGTACCAGATTCATCAAAATATAAACAACAACCAATAATTTGCCGAATTCCATAATCCGTTTATCGCCACAAAAGGCTCATTTTTATCAAATACTTTAATCCCCTGCACTACAGCCTAATTTAACAAAAAAAAAAAAACGCGAAAAGATAAAAATCGAAGTAATACTATATATACCCAATAACAATGAATGGGTTTTGTTCAATTATTAGCTCTAAATAAATTTCAATTCTTGTTCTAGAACCGTCCTGAGATTTTTTTTTCTTCTTGTAAAATTAGATATGAGACAGTGATCATAAGTTGCATATTCGACGAGCTAATTCTCCTTATTTCAGGTAACCTTACTACACGTCGACCATTTTGCAGTTCAGCTTTGACATACCTTGTATAGTATGGGAAGAATGTTCAATTAGATAATGCCATTTCTCCATTACATTCAATAAATCTACGATTCCTTTCAGGTGAATTGTAAGGGGACATCAAATTCTACATTACACAAACTGCCTGCTCAAAGATACCAGTACTTTCATATCTTACATACATGCACCTGATTAGCAAAAATTTACCTATTCTTGAAGTAGGGGGCCGCCACATGAAAACATGGCAGATAACCACAAGCACTAATATATGGAAAATGAGTCACAGTGAACGTTGAAAAATCTTCCATACAGAAACTGCTAAATATCATGAAGCATAATTACCATCTATTTATATTTTATCTTGCTTCAGAGTGTATTAAAATCATATGTGGGATGATTCCGAGTTATATCTATATAATAAATAATTTGTGCCAACTGTCTAACGTAATACAAAACAAAACCTTAGAAAATTTCAAATGACTCTGACATAGAAGTTAATCAAAAAATCACGGTTTCATAATCCATATAAAAGCTTCTTTGGCAGTCTTGAAAATTTCACATATCCGATTAGAAAAATATGCTTTCAATACAGGGCAACAACATGAACATTTAAAAAAATCAACTACAATAATGTCAAACAAGTATTCACCTGAGGAGTATATTCGAAACACTTAAACAAATCCCTGACTTTTGTTTTCAAAGATTTATACGCACATTCTCAAAATTCGAATGAATCTTTATGGTATCGTATTCACTAAATCGGAAGAGAAGAAGATTTAATACTATCGTTATTAACAATTAAGTAAATACAGTAGTCTTAAAAGTAGCTAGAATTTACTTCAAACCACGATGCATTGTATTACTAATACTGACTATTTTGTTTCCTCATAATTGAGTTTCAACAACTATAATATTAAATTAGTGCTTGCCTGAAGTTTTCAATTTATTTTAAGGCTGAAAAAATATTAGATAATATAAAGATACTGCTTTGTAACAAATCAGTTTAAGAAAATACATACTCTTATGTATTAGCATGTGTTCAAGAATCTAAGATGTAAAATTTTGCCTTATAATAGAAGTAAATTCCAGGAACCTATGCACTGTATTCAACCACCTTCGGGATAATGGTGCTTTTATTAGATTCATTTCTATAGGAAATCATAGCAGATATAAAAGGGGAGAAAGGGCATTCGTAGGTGAAAAGATGGAGGTTGACTGTATAGCGTAGAGTCGCGAGGTAATAATAACAGGTTTATAAAAAGTAACATTTTATGCATCAAAATAGATTTTCGCAAATGTTGAATTCCTCGTCTCCAAATTAGTTATTTTCTATTGAGTTAAAATACGTTTCAACTACAAAGATTGATTGAAAAATCGTATATTTTAGAGACAGTATTTGTTATAAGTTAACAGCAGATATCGAGTATTACTAAAATTAATGTTTAGGCAATTATAAAGCACATACAATTGAAACTAAACATTAAAAAAGGGTCTTTTATGTAGCATGCATGAGAATTTCACAAAACAAGATTTGTGGTGATTATATCATTAAAAAGATACGTTATTCAGAACAAATGTGCCTATATGGTGTTCATTCATTTTAAGAAAACTTCTTCCTTAACTGGATCACCCTATTTTAAAAGTTATATTGCACCTAAAATGAGTCATTTAGTGTTGACTTTGAGTGACGTTGATTTTGATATTATAAGCCAATTGAAGATTAACTAAAATCAGATGAACGGGTTCAATTGATTCGGTGAAGTTGACCTTGAAACGATCAATAATATCAAAATTAAAATACTTGCAATGACACTTCACGTACCTAGGTCTTTTTGAGACCCTTCAACAAGTTTGTTTCAAGTAACAGGAACTTCTGTTATACCGAGAAATACGTGTGTAGGTTAGTTACTGACGAGAAATTCAACATTTCCGTGTTGTATTTTGATGTATGCAGCAGCATAGATTCCAACACGTTTGATATAGAAGAGAAAGATTTATAACAACTACAAAGTGGATGAGTTGGATATAAAGTTGCGCTTGGTGCGTGACCTCTGCGGCCAAGATAGGCAACACTAGATACGCGTTTCATGCACAGGCTTGGGCAGGTCAGAATTATTGGCAGAATTGGCAGCATTGGCAGCGGCATTGGGAGAGTGATGGGTGAAATGCTGGTGATGGGAAGGCAAACGAAGGATATTGGGGGATAATAATCGGTCATCGCGGTGTTCGCTCGTCTTGCTGGCCTGTTGAGGAGATAATTTTGCTGTGGCTGGGTCCTCGTCAATGTAAGTGATGTCTGATAGAGGGCGCGGCGGCCAAGGACCTGTGTGGCTCCTTGAGCTGCGCAAACTGTGTAAGCTGTGTAAACTATGTATGGACCGTCGCTCTTCTAGATCCTCCAAGGTAGACTTGAAAGCTCTTATTACTCTCAGCTGCAAACACAGGGAAGCAGGGTACTTGTCAGCAAGGGACGTCGCATGCATACACACGCACCATGCAAACACTCAACTACACAACCTCCACACTTTTCAAACATTAGTGTTGCATATTACGCGTGAAAATCATACTAATCACGTAGAGCTTTTATCGCGTAAGGATACCGTAGAAAAACATGAGGTACAATAGGAATTCTTGACTCAAAATGCCCAAAATTTGGTACTGGATAGTTGATACAGGATCTCAATAAAGTAACTGGTCAAACTTCAAGGGACGAATCCTTTAGAACTTAGGAAAAACGTGAACTTCAGTTACTGTCTTTTTTAAATTTTGACGCCAATATGTTTCTTTTGTGATTACAATTACAAAATGTATCATCGATCACGTTATTTCACAAAAATAGTTATTTTTTCACTTTGTCAGATATTTCATATTAATTACATTTCCTAAGCATAAAAGCAGTAAATCAATTAATCAAAGTAAAAATGCAGTACTTTTTAAACTATTCTGCTTTTATTCTCCATATGCCGACGTAGAGGCAATCCAAAAGGCGTTGACGACCATTTTGAAGGGCATCCCGATCAATGAGCTAAAATCATCATTCGAAAATCTTTTGGTCCGTGCAAATTGCTGTATCAACTCTAGGAAAATAAATTCGATTTTCCGATGTCTGTTCATTTTTTTTTCTTTGTCCTGTTTACTTTCTGACAGAATTTGTATGATTGTCTAACTATTAAATTGAATGAAGAACGATTTAGTTTTGTACTATTTATGTGAATTTCAATATGAATAAGTTATATTAAAATAAAATAAAGTTCTACATTACTGCGTTTGTCCTTTGAAAGAATTATACAGGGTGTTCCTTAATGATATGCGAAAATTTAAGGGTGTGAATCTACGTGAAAAATTAATTTTTGTTTGCTTGTTTAGAAACTATGGTCTAAAAATGTTTCCTTACAAAAACTCGAGGTGTTGAAGTTTTAGGAAAAAAAATGGAAATTAATTAATATTTTAGAACCACTTCACATATGTTATATGAAAGTTAATAAAGCTGCATATTTTTCAATGCAGAAATAATTTTAAGCTTTAACAGTGGCGTGCGTACGGGTATTTTTTAAGAAAAAAATGGTACACCAATGGTTTTTTGCCAAATAAAAATTATTTTTGAATTCCCCGATTAATTCAAAACAAATGATATCTCTTGAGTTGCTTTCCTTCAATGCGCCATTTTTGAGTAAAAAATAAATCCGTTCGATTGTCTAACTTGCAAAATTATTATTAATTTAATTGGAAAAATTAAACACATTAGGGGTCATGAACAACAACAACTGACAACATAAACATAACATTGAAACCAACGAACTGATTTCAAAAATTGTTGAAAATGGCCCAGTAAGCATGCTTCCGCCCTCCTTCTCATGGAATTGCGCACTCGTTCAAATATCCCAGGATTGATTTTTATTCTATCACAAGCTGCAACTATTGTTTCTCTTAATTCCTCTACAGTGTTAATGGGACTTGTGTACACTAGTGTCTATAAAAATAAATCTAAACTGTTGAGGTCTGGGGACCTTGGTGGCCATTCTTGGGGCCCACCGCGGCCAATCCAACGATTTGGATAAATAGTTTGTAAATAATTACGAACCGCTAAACTGAAATGTGCTGGTGTCCCAACATGCATGTATCACATATTGTTTCTTATTACTAACGGAACATCATCAAGCAGCAAAGGCAACTGTTGTTGAAGAAAATTGAGGTAAGTCTGTCCGTTAAGTCGTCCCGGCAAGAAGAATGGGCCAATAAAGTGGTTGCCAATAATTCCTGTCCATACGTTAACCGAAAATTGATGTTGGAAATGGGTTTCGGTTACGGCATAGGGATTTTCTTCTACCCACAAATGTTGTTGTGGAAATTCTGAATGGCATTACGAGAAAAATTAGCTTCGTGAACAGAATCATTGATTCAAATTGCGGATTTTGTGTAATTTTTTGAAGATACCACTGACAAAAGGTCACACGCCTTGGAAAATCAATCGAAAGTAATGCCTGTACTCTTAAAATAAGTAAGGATATAACAAAAAATCCACTAAAATTCTCCAAACAATTTGATGGTAAATATTTGAGTGTCTAGCGATCTTCCTCGTACTCGTTTCAGGATGTTCTTCGACTTCGTGCAGCACTGCTTCCTCAATTTCAGGTGTTCTCACACTTAGAGGTCTACCTTCAGATGTTTCTTTTCGGACAGACCCAGATTCAACAAGACGACGATGAATATTAGAAAAAGTTTGACTATCTGGCAAAGCACGATCGGGATATCTTTGGTGATAAATCCGTCTGGCTTGCTCACCATTACCGTCGGCAAGGCCATATACGAGTACGTAATGCATTTCCGCCATTTCTGAATTTGAATAATTCACCATTATTAACAAGATTGTAAAAACTAAATAATGAAAAAGATGTCACAGCGAAGAGATTTGAATAACAGAGACTTGTCAGATGTCAAAAGCCAGTGACATACTCCAGAGCAACTAGATATTTATCGCTAAATTGCATTATTCAATTATTACATTAATTTTCTCGGACAATAGAACTGTTTTTATTTTTTTACTCAAAAATGGCGCATCGAAGGAAAACAATTCAAGAGAGATTATGTGTTTTAAATTGAACGGGGAACTCGAAGATGATTTTTATTTAGCAAAAAACCATTGGCGTACCATTTTTTCTTAAAAAATATCGAAGTCAATATCCGTACGCACGCCACTGTTAAATATAAAAACAATTTTTGCATTGAAAAATATGCAGCTTTATTAACTTTCACTAGGTACTAAATATCAGTGAAATATCTGAAGCGGTTCTAAAAATAATAATTAATTTCCATTTTTTCGTAATACTTCAACACCCCGAGTATTTGTAAGGAAACATTTTTGGACCATAGTTTATAAAGCAAACTAATATTAATTTTCCAAGTAGATTCACACCCTTGAATATTCGCGTACCATTAAGAAACACCCTGTATTGATTATGAATACAACGGAAAAAGACGGTACATTTGTTTTGGCAGAGTATAAAGGCAGTAAGTCACATGTTACTGCTTTTTGAATCACGACAGTTAAAGACGGAACAAAATTTATTTTAGGCCTCGACAACAATTTTGATCCGAAATCACATTTAAATGACTCTCTATAAAGTCATGCAACTTAGCAATATTCATTCACTTTGGTTGTGTCGCAATAATGCTATTTATTTAGTTAGACAAAATCCAGAATTTTTTACTCGATTATCTCGGACGTCGATTATAGCTAAGCTTACAAGAAACAGGATGAACTTAAAATGCTTTCCGGTATAATTGTATGGTTTCGCTCAGTTGATCCTAGATGCTACGAGCTAACGTTGCGTGAGGTACGAATTGGCCTAGAAGGCTAGATGTAATGTATACCGTTTTTGAAACTTTGAAAAACTTCACATTAGTTGTCAGAAGTGACGTATGTAAAACAGCTTATGCTGTGTTGTGCTAGTTGTCAGCAGATTTGATCGAATCATCGATTCGATATTCAGCAACTGAGCTAAGCCATACTTCTCGAACCCCCAAAAGGAGAATTATTGGATTCAAAACTGACGATCTACATGACCATAATAATTTGTGGTTACAATAAAGCATTCTGGTCAATTTTCCGGCGATACGTCTGTACCGTTCCACAATTAAAATCACCTAAAAGATTATTACGATTCTTACAAAGAAACGACTTTTCAAATAATCTTTGATACCCTCTGTCTATATGGAATCATCCCTTATAGTTTGACAAGATACATGATGAACACCCTGTATTTTCAAGGATGTTGAATCTAAATATCTCAAAAAGTCTATACAATCAAATTTTGCGAACTTTCAATCGGCAGAACATAATGTACCATTTCCTATATGGTTTGACTTCAACTAAAACCGCAAATACCATCTACTTTGAAAAAGACTGCTCGTGAAGTCACTTGATAGTAGCGTTCGATTGTTAGAAGTACAGGATCGGCAGATAATCGTTGAGGTGAATTGCTTCATGTGGATGAGTGAGATAGAAGAAGAGGTATGTTAGAGCGAGAGTGCAAACCAAGGACGAGTCTGTGGACACTTCTCTCTCTATCTCGCTCGTACACATTAAATACAGAATATCAATGATTATCTGCCGATGATGTAGATCTTTCATGTTTTATATCATAGTAAATGGCTCAACAACTCGTGTGAACGTTAAGCTGCACGTATGACATTATAAAATGTCAAAGTAAACCACTAACAATTACAAAAATAAGATGAATCACAGAAAACTATCAGTTTCCTGAAAGTGTGATTAACAATATTTTCACGTGTATTATGCTTATTTTTGCTCCTTCATAGCAATCATTCGTTCTCTTCTCCAAAATCTGTGTGCATTCGCTTTCTATCTAAATATGAGTTTTTAATATCGCCAGTCAATGGAAATCAATTTCCTGGAAATTCCAGAATCTCCCAAAATCATTACAGAATACAAGCTTGGAAGGTAAGCAATCCGCATTTCATTTACTCGTTTATAGTCCCTAGTTTGAGCTAAGCACTGGAGTAATCCACTGCCTCTACATGATTATTTTTTTACTGTATGGTTGTCGTGCTATGGAGGATCTACAGGATGTCCCAGAAATCGACGTTAAGCCGGAAAATTGGGATAGGCCACGTCCTTAATGGTTATCAGAAAGATATAAAAAACCAAGTCGTGTACTTTTCAAATTATAGGCTTAAAAAACTCTCTACACCCTGTGAAGGAATCACCGGACCCCTTCTCTTCGAAAACGATCAAGGTCAGACTGTAACAGTAAATTCTAATCGCTACAGAGCAATGCTACGTAGATTTTTATTTCCACAACTGCATGATTTTGAAGCCTACCATAGCAGGACCTGGTTTCAACAAGATGGAGCGACATCCCATACCGCCAACGAGTCTTTAGCAGTTGTAAACGAAATGTTTAGTGGAAAACTGATATCGCGATGAAGGGACATTCCGTGGCCTCCTCGAAGCCCAGATCTCACGCCAATGGATTTTTTTCTCTGGGGATACCTCAAGTTCCGCGTTTATGCCAATAAACCGACGATGTGTCAGCGAGTTTTCACGAATTTGAAGTCGCGATTCGAGGAGTGCGTACGTATCGATGGCTCACATCTTAATGATGTTATTTAAATAAATAAAATTCCCATGGGTCGCCTATATTAAAAATATAATTTTTTTCGCTACGCTTTGTAGTTTTTTTTTTCTATAAGTACTTCAGTACGACAAATATGTGGGTATTTCTCAGCAAATTTCGAAATTCATGTCCTGAGCCATTGATGCTAAGTTGCATGGATTTATCATCAATTTAACATTTTTATTATATCAATAGGTATTTACACTAATATTTTAAAAGCAAAAATTTGGATAATATATTTGACACAAAAAAATACGATTAATTTATTAGTCTAAAAGTCATTCCCTCATCTCGTCCCTGGGTCTGAAGTTACTAATAAAAAAATATATACAATAAAATCTGTTCATATTCTTATAAATTGAATATCACGAGAATATTTGGTAATAAGTATGGATTGTATAGTCAGGCTTTCATTGCTCAAAATAAATATGTATATAAAAAAATCTATATAAACTGTGTCCTTGAAATGAAATCATTCCCTCACCCATTATAAATATTCGATTTATGGTCACACCATTTGATATTGTTGAACGCAGCTGTTATGTTCTTACAACTTGGCAATACTGCCAATAATGTCATCATGGCGGAATTTCTTAATAGTGAAAAGAGTTGCTGCAAAAAAGTATTGGAGTTCAATAACTAGAACATTACATTTCTCTATGTCATTACCTCACTGTTTATTTTAAAAGGTAAGCCTTTATACTGTTCGAGTGCTTTAATGATTTTTTTCTTGTTTTGGAGAGTAAAATGCATTCACAAAATGCTAAATCAATTTGAGGTGATGTCCTGTTGGTTACGGTGTCGTTCACGCAAATCCGTCATTCCCTCACTATATTAGAAAATGAGGCAATAAAAATTATATGAGGGAATGAATGTTGCATATATAAAATTGTGGTTTGGGTATTATTGTTCAATTCCAGGTTGTGCATGTGTTTTCAATTTTAACAGATATCCGTATATCAAGAATGGAAAAAATGAAGAATTGAAGAAGAAAAGAAATTAAAAAAGAAACAGTACGACAGAAAGAGGCGAGAACAAATGAAAATTAATGCTGAGTCTTTAGAAGATTTGCGTGAAAAAGAAAGATTAAAGTATTTAAAGAAGAAGTTAAGTCAATAAGTCCTATGAGTGCAAGAGAAACTAGCCAGAAACGAAAACAATGGAAAAAGAATAGTGAAGTTTATAGTGACAAGTGCGTTACATTACAAACAAATTTACAGAGACTAGTTGAAGATACACCCCCACCAAGTCCTGCACCATCTTTACAGCACAGACCAGAGAATTTGTCTGCTCTCAATAGACGTAGAATGTGCAAGCGGCGAACTATTCTGTACGCGAATATTAAGATTTTGCAAAATAAAGTAAGGAACGCAGTTAAGCTTAGCGAAAAATATAAGAAGAGGTGTTTGGGATTGAAAACTAAAAATACTGACCCAAACTCTCCAGCAACTAAAGTGTCTTCGCTTTTATAGAATATACAAGTTCCTGACGTAAGAAAAAGACTCATTTTCAGAGAAGCACTGCCAACGGACCTCAAGAATCTATGAAGATCGTGGAAGTAAACATGGATAAAAGAAAAAATATTACATGTTGAAGCTGCAATAAGTACAAAAGATACAAATTGCTATATAGATCGAAACATTTTCTGAAAAACGATACGTACAAAAAGAACTGTACTCGTAAAGTTAGCTCCAAAATGCTGAAAGTTAGGGGTGATCTTCATTTCTTAGAGAATGATGAAAATACGAGGATGTGCTCTTTCAAGTATCAAACAAATCTCAATACATCTACTAATAAATTAACTTATGTTTTTTATTGAAATTCAGCATCAAATTGTTGTGAAAATCATTCCCCCATCCTACCAGTCATTCCCTCATTTCATAGTTTTTTGAAAGTCATTTTTCTACATGTTATACACAAAAATATGGGAGACCTTAATTTTTTATATTTCATTATTTTTTCTTTTAAGAAACGCAAAATGAAATTTATAAATTTGTTGAGAAATACCCATGTACCAGTGGGAAAGTTCACATTTCAAATTTGTATTACACGGCAACCGTATACGGGAGGAAGTGGCGAGAGGTCTCAATCGACGCGTTCGGCGTGCGGGTTAAATATTCACAATGGAACGTTGAACCGGAGCGCAACGTGCTTTTGCTATCGAAGTTTACTTTAAGTATGGTGATTCATACGGAAATTTTGTGTTCTGTACGGAAGCGCTGCTTTGGGAATCCCTAGGTCAACACTGCATGGCATAATGGAGAAAAAAATGGGTTTTCATCCTTATAAAATCCAGTCAGTCCATGCTTTAAAGGAAAGTGATTGCATATTACGGAAATCTTGTGTTGAACGGATGTTGAATCTTTTTCCTATGCAGAGCAGACTCGAGAACGCTGTTTTCAGTGACGAGGTTCATTTTCACTTAGACGGTTATGTGGACAAGTAAATTTGCAGATATTGGGCACCAACGAACCCAAAAGAGAAACAACAACAGCTACATAGTCCAAAGGTGCGCCACATCCTCTAGCGGTATTATTGGACCGTATTTCTTTGAAGATGAAAACGGCCATGCATTGACAGTCAATTCCGAGCGATACAAAGACACTTTTTTGCTCCTCTTGTAAAAACAGAACGTCGATTTAACATAAACACATGATTTCAACAGCCCATACTTCCAGAGAATCGATGGACACTGTGAAAGCAATTGTTCCTCAAAAAGTAATATCGAACTTTGGAGACATTCACTGACCTCCTAGATCACCCGACCTCACGCCATGCGATTATTTTTTGTCGGGTTATCTAAAGTCAAAAGTGTATTCCAACAATCAACGAGCACTGGAAAAGGTTAAAGACAATATTCGACGAGAAATAAACAACATCACTCCGGAACTCTGCAAGAGAGTGTTTCAGAATTTGCGCGCGCGATTAGAAGAGCGTTCGAAGGGATGGAAAACATTTAGATGGAATGATATTTAAGAAATAAGACCCGCCGAATTTACGAATATGTTGATAGTAATAAATATTTTCTTTTCATTAGGTTTCTATTTTTTTCTTAATTCAAAAAGTGAACTTTCCCACTGGACGCGCTGTAGAAGCAAGCACGGGAGTGTCCAAAAGTACAGCCCATCGAATTCTGCAGAAGAACGAGTTCCACCCGTATCACGTACATCGAGTAGAATCTCTACAACCCCGAGTTATCCTTCCAAGAGTTGATTTAGTTTTGACAAAAAATGCTACAGAAAATATATGCAATTTTTGGAGTGATCATTTTCAAGAAGACATCAACCTTGCATTGCTACTGAAGGAAGGAAGTTTGAACATTTATTGTGAATTTAATAAATTTAATAAAAGTCTACTATCTGTCTTGCTGTCGTTACGTAGAATGACACTGTCTGTCTCTGCGTTTAACAAAAAAAACTGAAATTTGTAGTGATGGGTAATAAAAGATAATCACATGGTGTAGATTTTTCCGATTTTTAAAAGCCTATAATTTGAAAAGTACACATTTAGATTTTTTTTCTGATAACTATTATGACCTGGCCTATCCTCCGTTTCTAGCTTGACGTGGACTTCTGGGACATCCTGTATATCCTAGGAAGCAGACTATCAAAATAGAATTCAATCAAATACGACTTTTGTCTGGCTCCAGTAAAGCAAGCATTGTGTAAATCAATTCTTTTTTAAGAAAACATACTGCCGTACTTAAGTAAAATGCAGTAAAGTTCACTTATGATACAAGGACTGCCTTTTTGCCCTTTTATAACCTATTATGACGTTTACTTATTTAGTTTTTTTATGGAATAATTCTATTATTTGTGAATAAATATTTATCGTTATAAATAATTCTGTACCCTAGAGCCAGACTAGGTTCAGCCCATTTATGTCAAAAATGAGTTTAATATGTTAAGCTTATGATAATATTGTGAATTTTCATTTGCTACATGCAGCATCCATCTATCTGTAATAATAAGAAAGTTACGACTTTTTAAATCATATCAAGTCGTATTCAATGCAAGAAAAATATTTCAAATACAATTATCTCAAAATTACTTATTTGGACTTAATCTAGTCTGGCTCTGGGGTACAGAATTACTTTTGCTCCGGAAGAACAATTTTGAACAACATTCTCCGTTTAACTCAACATATAAGGAAACATGATGTTTTTAGTTTAGTTATATAATTATTCTTGTTGAATGTAATCAAGTTAAATTGAATTAGTCGTTGAAAAGGTTTACTTTTGAGAATGTCAATACGAATAAATTATTTCAAAATAAAATAAAATTCTGCATTACTGCGTTTTCCTTTGAAAAAGATCATGTAAATAAATTATGAAATGATTATGAAAATTACGAAAAAATGCAGTAAATTTATTTTTTGCAGAGTATAAAAGCAGTAAATCACATGTTACTGCTTGATATACAACAATTAAAGACGGACTGTCATTTATTCATTTATTTTAAGCCTAAACAACAATTATGATCCGCTCAGATCACTTTTAAATGACTCTCTATAAAGTCATGTACAGTAATAGACAAAAGTATATAGACAAATTAATATTGTGCTGTATTTCTTTTTTAAATTGTTTCATTAATACACCAACCTGTATACATAATTTGTTATAGCATAATACTCACTTATACATAAATAAATTCATTAGACTCCCTTCAATAAAAAATTAATTGAAAACAACTGGCACTATGAAGGACAAAAATATATAGACAATGCAAAACAATTATATAAAAAAGAAGCAAAGTGCATTGAATTATAGAATACCAACCATGTTTGTGTTAATATTTTGTAGCATAACCATTATTATCAATCACCGCCTGGCATCGTCTCCGCATAGATTGTAGAAGTTTCTTGATATAAGATTCATCAATCTGTCTCCACTTTTGCTCTAAAGCGGCAAGAAGTTCATCCTTGTTTGAATAATTTTTATCTCGTATTTGCTTATCTAAGTATTCCCCTAGATTTTCAATTGGGTTTATATCGGGAGACTGTTTCATCCAGAAAGAATTTCTTTGCGAGATTTGAAGTGTGCTTCGGGTCATTATCTTGCTGGAAGATTGATCTTAAGGGCATATTGTCTTCCATATAGGGTAACATGACATGGTTTAGTATGTCTGTGTATACAAACTTATCCATAATGCCATCTATTCTATGTAAATGTCCCAACCCCGAAAAGCACCCCCAAACCATAACAGACCCGCCTCCATGTTTGACAGTGGGCAAAGTGTACTTGAGGTTCAATCTTTATCCACTAGGACGTCTAACGTAATGAACACCATCTGATCCAAACATATTGAACCTGGATTCGTCACTGAAACATACCCTCTTCCAGTCACAGATGCTCCAATCAACATGCAACCGTGCAAATTGTAATCGGTCCTTACGGTTCTTCCTAGAGATTAGCGGCTTCTTACTCGGGCGACGCGCAAATAACTTCAAATCATTTAATCTTCTACTTATAGTTTTCGTAGAAACACTGACAATTCCTTTTGTCTCGATGTCGGCTTTTATTTGTCTTGGGGTTTTAAACGGATCTTTGGACGAAATTACTTTTATTAATCTAACTGATCTAGCATTTAGTTTTCTAGGCCGACCACCTCTGTTAGAGGCTTCCAAGATACCTTTTTGTTTATATTTGTTCAATATTGCCCAAACTGCTTTACGCTTCAGCTTCAAATTTTTGGCAATGTCGACTTGACGTTGACCATCTTTGTATAACTCAGTGATCTCAGTTTTCACATCGAAAGAAATTTCTGGACTACGCGGCATGGTTTTAAAATGACTCAACTTATTCCACAATACTTGAACACAAACTAATCCTCTTCTGACACGAAACTGTACTAAACTAATGTTGAAAAGAATTTGTCTACATATTTTTGTCCCTCATAAAAAAGTGCTTATATTCAGACTTGTATTGTGTTCATTGCAGAGAATGTAAAAACAAGGAATTTAGTTTTTCTACTAATAACGCATTTTTTTATGGAGCAATGAAGTATGAATTCGTTTTCTAAAGGTATTTAGGTAAATATTCATATTTGTCTATATACTTTTGTCCACTAACTGTAGCTTTGCAATATTCATTCAGTTTCATTCTGTCGTATTAATACTATTTATTTAGTTCGAAAAAATCCATAATTCTAAACTCAATTTTCATACTTTACTGCCTTTTAGCTAAGTAAGGCGTCGCTTACAAGGAACAGAATGTCGAACTTTTTTTAAAAAAAACTTGCTTTCAGGCAGTGTATACCTATTTGCCAGAGTTTTTGGACTTCCATGGGACATCGATATTAAGGTTTCAAGGCTTCTGTCTTGGAAGATAGTAGTCCGTGTAGGAATTTGTGAGATTCCGTCTTATGTCTTCAGAAAAAAAAGGGTCATGTCAAGCAGCAAACATGGCACTAAGTGACTGTAAGATATTAATTTTGCTGTGTAAGAAGACTTTCGATAATAAAGTATCACCACACTAGTGGACATACGCGGAAATAAAATTGAGGATACTCGCGACAAGACGAAAGTTCTAATTCGCTACAAAATGAAAGTTCAGTAGAAAAACAATGAGCAAGGCACACAGATTTTTTGAAACCAAATATATTGATTAAGTAATAATATACTTGATTCCACAATAGATTTAAAATTACTGACATTGGACCAAAAATATTAAGTAACGAATTTCCCATATGGATTTCATTATGACAATGCCTCATATACGATGAGTACAAAATATAAACCCCATGAATCAGAAAAAAACAATAAAAATAAACATTTCCATGATAGCTAACCTTTACATATGGCATGCTTAGACCTTATTTATTAATTAATGTAGGAGAATTTCTCAATCTTGTATGACATCTTATTTGACATTAAAATATTAAATGTAAAAGGACAAATTGCAATTGGAAGTGCCAAATGTGATATTAGTGAAATATGTGAAATAGATAATTTAGAGAACAGGCCTAAATCGAGATAACAATATTTTACTTCAATGAGTGCCAAACTTTTGACGTATTAAAGCACTTGAGGTTATAGGGTATAAAATTCATAACTATAGTCAAATGCCAGAATTGATGACAGTAGCAGAATTCATCGTGCGCCACTGCTTTGACGCGGTACCTTTTGATTACAGGGACGGTTGCCGACATTTCACAAAGCGCCGCATCTTCGAAGGCCTCCGCGTAATAGCAGTGACGTACGATGAGTTTCGCTACTGTCATCAATTTTGGTATTCTACTATACTTAGATATAAAATTTGCTTCAAATAAGCGGACCTAACTGAGTAAGTTATGTTGTGTTTGTAACTGTAAGGCTTTGAAAAAAAATGCGAGGAGTGGCCCAAAAGTATCAAGGAATAATTCACTGACCAGACATTCTTGCTACCTACAATTCGATCCCATAGGCTTGTAGTCGACAAGACGCTGATATATACAGAGTGGCCCATTTATTGAGGCCCAAAAATTATTTCTATATAAGAGCTAGATTGTTTTGCATTTCTTCGAATTTTCGTTATTCCAATCACAAAAATTTTATTTATTTGAAAACTATACCACCGAATCGCATGAAATTTGCTAAGGATGTTAAGCAGTGATGTAATAACCACACAATATACGAACTTTATTATGGTTTATTTATGTATATTTCCCTAAAAGAAGACACATCTTCCAAAAATAGCAGCCGTGAAACTTTCAGGAGCAAATATACTCTAAAATGATGATTAGATAAGTTCAGAATACGTCGTATATTCCGTGGTTGCTTCATCATTACTTGATACCCCTGCTAAATCACATTCGACTTGCTGGTATATTTTTCAAAAAATTGTTTGTGATCGGAATCACGAACATTCGAAGAAATGCAAAAATCTAGCCCTAGACTATTACTATTTGCGCTCAACAGAGTGAGTTTTCCAAAAGACCATACCCACTTGTTTGCTTTCTCTGGTCTGTCTACAAGACTAGACCTACGCCGTACTAAATAGCGCGAAATACCATTGCCTGTGGTTGATCATGGTTACATATACCGAAAGCAAACATCCGTTCATCATTTGACTTCTTTTATAAAAAAATGATGTCTATAAATGGGTCACCCTATACAGGCTGGCCCATCCATGTGTGGATGGAATATTACTCATAAACAAAATCATTTTGGGAAAATCTAGTTATGGGATGTTATACATGACATTTCTAAAATATCGGCCATTATACAGAGTGTCCCAATTTTGACCTACATATCAAAAATGTGATTTTTCTAATGGAATGCCTCAACTTTTATTGCATATTTAGATAAACCAATTTAAAAGAAGAAAATTGATGCCACATTCCATGGGGTTTTGGTAATTAGCTACTGAGATATAAGGTGTTTTGTCTGGAAAAAACCCCACTTCGGCAAACCCTCAGTCCGCCATTTTGAAATTTGGAGTGCTGACTTTTGTATCAAAAAAAGCTTGCACACCTCAGCTTTTATCTTATTTGTTACTTTTTCGAATTTTAATTTTTGCTCATACAGGGAGGTCAAAAACGCAAATTGTAGTTTTTCTCAAAAATTTCAAATGTATCACCCTGTATATTTGTGCAAGTTTGGATTCAATTTTTTATAAGCTTTTTTTTGATACTAGACACATAAGTGTTTTGACGGTTATTTTTTCGTTTATTACCACGTCTTTTATGGAAAGGCTTAATTCCCTAAAATATCACATCATCCTTGGAAACAAATAAATTGTTGATTAGTTACAAACTGTCAAAATTAGCTTTGTAAGCATTATAATAAAAACGTGTTTGATAATGAATTTTTCTAAAGAAGAAATGTGAATATGGTGTTCGTTTTGGGCGAAGCCCAAAGAAATAGTTTCCTAGATCTCGCATTTATAAGCAACGTTTTGAATCAAGTGGAGTAGTGGAATATAGTTAAAAATGTATAAATAATCCAAGTGTCACCAATGAGGCGAATCAGTTGGAGGTTCTACTCGTATTAAAGTTGCAGGAAAATCCCCATTTAAGTGCGCGGAAAATTGGAGCAGAAACTGATATATGCAGAACTTCTGTCCAAAGGATTATTCACAAGCATAGGTACCATCCATATCACCTATGCTTTCATCAAGGCCTTCGTCCTCAGGATTTCGCAACTCGAATGGAGTTTAGTAGAATAATGCTAAATAAAGTGAGTGAAGACACTACTTTCCTGGATAAGGTTCTTTTTAGCGATGAGGCAACTTTTAACAGCATAGGTGTTGTCAACAGGCATAAAATGCACGATTATGCGACGGAAAACCCTTACTGGGTTAGGCAAATAGATTTCCAAAGTAAATGGTGGTTGAATGTTTGGGGAGGAGTTATTGGCAGACACGTTATCGGGCCTTTCTTTTTCGACAACAGGTACATAATACTAAATTTTTTGATCGAGCATTTGCCTTTGCTTTTGGAGGATGTCAACCTGCAAACTCGGATGCATATGTACTTCCAACATGACGGCGCACCTGCGCATTATCATAATAGTGTGCGTAACTATTTGGACACCTGGAGTAACAATCGTTGGATCGGTTGTGATGGGCCTATATCTTGGCCTCCTAGATCACCAGATATGACACCGATAGACTTCTTTCTATGGGGCTACGTTAAGCAAGAGATTTATAGATATCCACCATCTACCCCGGAAAATATGAAGGAAAGGATTAAGAATGCTTTTCTGAACATAAGGGAACATATGCTGAGGGATGTGCAACGGTCATTTATTCAAAGATATGTGTATTCAACATGGTGGAGATATTTTCGAGCTGTTTTTGTAGATTAGGTCTTGAGCAGTGGTAGATGTTTGTTTATGTTGTTGTTATAGTTGTTTTTCTCTATTACGTTTGAAGCGGATTTACACTGTTCTGATTGTTATTAGTTTTTACGTCAAATCTGTACTCTTAGTGGCAATATGGAACTAGCCCACTGTTTGTCTTTGGATGATATGACTCTTTTTCCTTAATTTTGGTGTGATGTTCTATTAAAAGCTTAATAACTCAAAATCTGGTGATTTTATCTGAATCCAACCTTATACCAAAAAAAGGCTTAATAAAAATTGAATCCAAACTTGCACAAATATAATATAATGCACCGGGTGATGAATTTGAAATTTTTGAGAAAATGTTCAATTCGCGTTTTTGATCACCGTGTAAAAGCAAAAATGAAAATTCGAAAAAGTAACAAATAAGATAAAAGCTGAGGTGTGTAAATTTTTTTGATACAAAATTCAGCACTCTAAATTTCAAAATGGCAGATTGACGGGTTGCCGAAGTGGACGGTTTTTCTGGACAAAACGCATCTCAGTAGCTAATTACCAAAACCCCATAGTATGTTATATCAATCTTCTTCTTTTTAATTGGTTTATCCAGATATGCGATAAAATTTGAGGCATTCCATTTAAAAAATCACAACTTTGATATGTAAGTCAAAATTGGGACACCCTGTATAATTGCCAATATTTTAGAAATGTGACCTCAAAAAATGTCATGTATAACATGCCATAAATAGATTTTTCCAAAATGTATTTGTTTATGAGTAATATTCTCTCCACACATGGATGGGCCACCCTGTACATTGTATTCTTCTAAAATTCTTTTGGGTCACTTGTAGCATACCATAACTGAATTAAACAAGAATTACTACGAAATTAACGCCTGTTTCGGCTCTGAAAGGAATCGAGAACAATTCCTGATTAGCTGTTCTTCTAGTAAGGATTTCTCAAAAATTTGTCATAATGTCAGTAATCTTTCAGTATTCGCTGAACTGTTAAGTTCCACAAAAAAATATTTCGCGCATACTTAAATCTAAAAACACACTCATATTGACATTTCTTTCTCAATCTGAACAGAAAAATTGGCTTACAGCAAACACACACCCTTCCTAACCATCACAAATGTCTGTTCCATTTTATGTAATGCTGGTGATAATTTATCTGATATATTAGAGATAATGTTAGTAAGTACCTGTCAGAAAAGATCTGGATATGCTATTTAGTAGAGAATAGAGAAGAGAAGAAGGATAAGCATTTAAGGTTTATTCATATCGTACAGGTATGTAATGTAGAAGGCAAATGCAATAGGTTTGTCAAGCAGGTCGACTCATAAATCGGTCACTGCGAACAGTGAGTTTAAATTTATTTTAAGATCAACACTATTCTTTTTTCAGATCCGAATATTTTGTAACAGTATTTATTAAATACTATACCTAAAAAATGTTAGCATTAAGTTCCAGGTTAAAGGAAGTGTGGCTATAGTATGGTAGTGTTTCTCATAAAATATCTAATATCACAGGAGGCAAAACTGTAACCTAAAAGTTGGACAAAATGAAACTATTTCACTTAATATCTCAATATAATAAGACTAGCAGAAGTTGATGTGAATTCGACAACTTCTATGATACTCATAATTTTATAAAGTCAATATAGTTGTCCTAAACGGACAGCGAGGTACCACGGAATTTACCTACTTGACTTCATTATTTTATTTTGCAAAGGACAATGGGTAATTATCAATAGATTTTGGCGTTCTTTCATTCTCTCACGGCCAGTGATGATACGCGTTTCGTTTATCAGTATCACCAAAAGCTTAAATGATCTGCCAAAAAAGTTGCGTTCATTGATAACATTTCCGAGAATTGGTGCTCCGAAGTTGAATGAGATGTAAGATCGTATGGAAAAATTTTTACTTGATTTTAACAGCAAAACTGAATTTGAGCCTGAAGTTCCAAAAAGTTCAAGCCTCCAGGTTAATTTGACAGCTAGTCCCGAAATTCCCGGTTCTCTATAAGACCCCTGCTTCTTCATTTCCTAGTCGTCGTCATACATTCCAAAAATAAGGACGGCAAACAGGACAATCGAATTCTGCTTTTGCATTTGATTCAACAGACTCTCCCTAGTGCTACTGCCTTTTTGAAAGTATGCACGCTATGGTATTTTTGTTGAATTTCACGGCCCAACATTTTTTGCATACTTAATGTTCGTAGACCAGGTTAACTAGACAAAAACGGACCATGTTCTAAAAAACGTTGAGTTTGGATTTTACAATGGATTTACAAGGTCTGTCGCAAAGTAAAGAGGACAAAGAAAAAAATGAACAAACATTTTCGGAAAATCGAATTTATTTTATTCAAAATAGTCTCCTTCAGAGTTAATACAGCGATTTGCACGGACCAAAAGATTTTGGAATTATGATTTCAGCCCATTGACCGGGATGTCCTTCAGAATGGTCGTCGACGCCTTTTGGATCGTCCTTTCATGGCCAAATGTAGTTTACCGAGCAGAAAGTAGTCACACGGAGAATATGGGTAGTGGTTGATGGTCAAAATGCCATTTTTTTTCAAAAAATCGTCGATCGATAAGATGGTGCGTTATCGTGCAACAAGCTTCCTTCTTCGCGATAATAGATGGCGCTACTTATATTGGATATCTTCCAAAAGTTCTTTTTACATTGCGACTGACCTTGTAAACATAGCTTTTTGAATACATGGTCAAAATTCATTTTTCTTGATAAAAAAGTTAGCTAACAAAACTATTTGTATCTCTAGAAGAATATTTTCTTTTACCCTAAAAAATACATTCCTGGTGTAAAATCCGTCCATACATTTTTCTATGAATTCTAGACATATCGGGCTATCTATGCTTTTGGCAACTCAGTCAAGAAAGCACAATTAATTGCTGTCCGCAAGATAAAAAAAACGCCAACATTATCCAACGTCCTCTGAGTTAAATACAGAGTACTTTACCTGTAACGATATGACAGTCTATCAGTTGCAGTGATTTCAGAAAATTTTTGTGTAAGTGCCCATTATATTAGTATTCGAATTCGACCTTGAAGGGGCAGCTTTCATTAAGAGATATGCTTTTGAAAAGCATATGATGCGTCAGAATTTGTGACTATAAACCCCACGCAGGTGTTCCATCACTGGTCTGCATTTCTAATTTAATCGAAAACAGTTATTAGATATGTGCGACTGTGAAAGTTGGTTCTACATATAACATGTAAGCTTGATTACGATGTTTGCTAATTCTATGTCATATTATGAAATTGTATGTGAACTGTTTTGTTTTTGTGACCTTACGTGAAAAATGATAATAGCACATATTAAACTATTTGATCAAAAAATAATGTTATCCAGTTAAAAATAAAATGCTTCAGGAGTAAGGAAATAAAATCTGGTTATTGAGCTCAATGCACTTTGATATGCACAAAAAATAAAGAGTTGTATAGAAATAATCGTACAGATTTTTATACGTTTATTTAAAATGAATCTAGAAAACGAAGCTGAAAGTTAACAAAAGTAAAAAGCAACCTGCCCACAAATTTGGAGTGGAATATATGACCAAAAATGTCACAAAAGTTATCTTCTTCTGACTGATAAGGTAATGAGACACCACGAAAAGTATCACTGCAACATTCCGACTGGTCAGTTTTAAGTTTAAAGTATTCACGGAACACCAAAGATACCTTGTACTCCAAGCGAATAAGCTAGGTAGAAAAGGTTCAGGATTCTATCAGAGAATATTATTTTGGAAGCAACATTTACTCCACCTTTACAACTCACACACAATAGCTGAAAGTTATATATAATACCCCGCAACTATGGCTGTGTTGTCATTTAGAGAAAGACTTGTGTAGAGTACAGTATAAATTAATCACAGGATAAATTTGTATGCGTAATCTAACATTTTCTATATGAAATATGTGTTTGGCGGTCACTATCCCACCATGCCTTTTTTTATTTGCTACGTACAGATACATACAGATTGTTCATTTTCATATAATCGGCAACACTGCTCACCCTGAATTTGTAAGGAATAGGGGAAAGACGCAATTTCATTACAAAAAGGTTAGTTTTTTTGTGTATAGTGTTTCTCAAACATAGGGCAGAAATTCAAAGCATTTCAAAAATCTATTCTCGCTCCAATTTTTTGCGCTTTGTACCTTTGAAAACAAAGGACAATACTCCAGGAAACGATTCCTTGAAGCTTTGCTCTAATTTAAACAAAAATTTGATGTAACATGTGAATGTTCTGTGCAGGTTCCGTATTCCGTAGTTAGAACTTCTACATAGAATTTAGGGGTTCAAGAAAACAAAAAGAAATTCATTACAATATACGAGAACAGTCGAATCTACAAAATTTGTGTGCCAAAACATCGTTTAATGAAAAGATTTTATGTATAAAAAATAACCTCGCCTCAAAAAACAGGAAACGCAAGGTTACACAAGTAACCCTTTTGGCAAGCTTTTTCGCCTAAATAGCACTTCAACGTTCAAAATACTCCGCGTTTTAGGAACGTCTATGGGATGTTTCACTCTTATTATTCAACTCACACACACTTTACTGTAAATTACGCGTACTATTTTATACATTCACAATTGGTAAAATCGGCATGGTGTGTACAGTAAGAATAGCTTTCTAGTGTATTAACCAACGACAATTTTTTCATTAAAACTTATGTGTTCGCATTCTCAGTTTAAAAAAACTGTCTACAAAAAACTTTGTATATTTCAAAAACTCTTGTACAAAGTGCTTTTCAAAAAGGTCGCTATACTTATTTTAGGAACAGGTCAAGTTAGCAAGCTGAAATCCCGGATGATTAAATTCATATATGAATACTATATTTCAAAGTAAAAATAATAGTTGAAAATTGCAACATGGCGGCTGTGCGCCATCTCTGAATATTTTTCAAACAGAATAGGGGTCGTGTGATACCTCATTTTAAAGCTCCTTATCAGTACTTCATAACCTTAAAATATAAATTTACTTTCGTCCAAACTGGTGGGCTGTCAAAGTTGAGCGTTTTTGTACAATTACAATTTACACTTATCAAAATAAGTTATAAAAATATTTTTCTTTTAGAAGGCTCTACCTAAATGTCCAATAAACATGAAGAAACATGACACATCCAGTTAAAATAAAAATGACAGATTTTGTCATGTTTTCTCAATGGACTGTTCCAAATTTTATTACACATTCGGATAGATCCTTCCAAGAGAAGAGCATTAATCGAACATACGTTTTGATGGTTTGAGTTATAGGCGGTTCAATGGAAACAAATGCTCAACTTTGACAGCCTGCTAATTCACCATTTTAAAATATGGTTATTCAACTTTATTTTAAAAAATGCATCAATGCATCAATCATCACCCCAAGTTTCAACGTGCTTACTAAATCCGTTCAAAAAATAAGTTAATTTCTTGTATATACATAAAAATGTTCAAACAATAATGGTATATTTATTTTTGGGGCATGAACATCTAATAATGACTTGGGAAAGTTAGGGACAACGAACATTTTCAGCTGTTTTAGGTCGTTATTTGCAAAGACAACTGTTTTTAGATAGTGGTCTTATCATTCTCTACAATTAAATGCTGTTTACTCATTCCACCACTAACACTACATTTAGATGAACTTTAAAGGGCGCAAGCAAAAAAATCAGTGACATAATTCTTAAATGTGAACCAGGCCAGTGAAATATGCAATTTTCAGACATATGAATGGCTATTATCATATAGCTTTTCTCATGTACGTGGGCAATTCATAGTGAAATACTAGAATATATGAAAAAAAAAGAGAAGAAAACTATATAGAATTCCAAATGAACATGACATATCAAAAAGCATAAAATAATATATACAAAAAATAATATTTAAGACATATTATCGCGAATACGTATATTTGATACCTTTGAGCATTTATAAAATACCAGAAACAAGTTTATTTAAGTTTAGAAATGACTATATGTTTCGTAATTGGGATACGAGTAAAAGAATTTTTATACCATTGAAAGGACGCTGTTCATTCTATCATTAAACTGTACAAAGGACTGGGCATTTTATCATGAGGAAAAAATCGCGTTGCTACAATTCGATTTGATTTACATACACGATGATTCAAAAACACTGACGATATTTTAGGTCACACAGTACAACCAAAAGCAACATATAAATCCTCAGATATGTCACCCCCCAGATACAGGGTATTGAAATTTTTACGCCACTGATGGCAATGATTTTCTAGTGTTCTTGACACCATCGTATTTTCAAAGTTGAACAATGTCACAGTTATATATCTAATATTCTAGCCCTAAGCGGTTTTTTCGGTCCCGAAAATCTCAAATTGATCCCATGTATGAAATTCTTTTCATTGAAATATTTCAGAACAGATGTATCTTAAATGTTCATTTTACTTTTATTTTAGTACGCATTTTTGGAATTTTTATCCAAAATTCAGCCCTTTCCCAATGCTCAATTCAATTTGTTACATGATCACATGGTGCAGCATAAAGTAGACTTTAAATTAATACTTATGCATATAGAACATATATGAAAATGAAAGTGTTGCGCCATTACGTTAAAGATAAAAACAAGAATTCTCATTATAATTATATGCAAATGCATTCATTTGTTTCAATTTTTGTTTTTATCGTGAGCGTCATGACTATGCACTTTCTTTTTTATACAGGGTGTTCCTTAATGATATGCGAATATTTAAGGGTGTGAATCTACATGAAAAATTTATGTTTGTTTGCTTTATAAACTATGGTCCAAAAATGTTTCCTTACAAAAACTCGGGGTGTTGAAGTTTTAGAAAAAAAATGGAAATTAATTAATATTTTCAGAACCACTTAATAAAGTTTCATATTTTTCAATGCAAAAATATTTTTTAGCTTTAACAGTGGCGTGCGTACGGGTATTGACTTCGATATTTTTTAAGAGAAAAACATGGTACGAGAATGGTTTTTTGCCAAATAAAAATTATTTTTTTCTTGAATTGTTTTCCTTCGATGCGCCATTTTTGAGTAAAAAAATAAAAACCGTTCTATTGTCTAACTTGCAAAATTATTATTAATTGAATTGGAAAAATTAAACACATTAGGGGTAATGAACAACAACAACTGACAACATAAACATAACATTACAACCAACGAAATGATTGCAAAAATTGTTGAAAATGGCCCACTTCACTTAGTATGCATGCTTCCGCCCTCCTTCTCATGGAATTGCACACTCGTTGAAATATACCTGGAGTGTTTTTTATTCTATCACAAGCTGCAACTATTCTTTCTCTTAACTCCTCTACAGTGTTAATGGGACTTGTGTACACTAGTGTCTTAAGATAGTCCTACAAAAATAAATCTAAACAGTGGAGGTCTGGGGACCTTTGTGGCCATTCTGGGGGCCCACCGCGGCCAATCCAACGATTTGGATAAACAGTTTGTAAATAATTACGAACCGCTACACTGAAATGCGCTGGTGCACCATCATGCATGTACCACATATTGTTTCTTATTACTAACGGAACATCATAAAGCAGCAAAGGCAACTGTTGTTGGAGAAAATTGAGGTAAGTCTGTCCGTCAAGTAGTCCCGGCAAGAAGAATGGGCCAATAAGGTGGTTGTCAATAATTCCTGCCCATACGTTAACCGAAAATTGGTGCTGGAAATGGGTTTCGGTTACGGCATACGGATTTTCTTCTGCCCACAAATGATTATTGTGGAAATTCTGTATGGCATTTCGAGAAAAATTAGCTTCGTCCTTGAACAGAATCACTGATTCAAATTGCGGATTTTGTGTAATTTTTTGAAGATACCACTGGCAAAAGGTCACACGCTTTGGAAAATCAATGGGAAGTAATGCCTGTACTCTTAAAATATGGTAAGGATATAGCAAAAAATCCACTAAAATTCTCCAAACAATTTGATGGCAAATATTTAAGTGTCTAGCGATCTTCAGGATGTTCTTCGACTTCGTGCAGCACTGCTTCCTCAATTTCAGGTGTTCTCACACTTAGAGGTCCACCTTCAGATGTTCCTTTTCGGACAGAACCAGTTTCAACAAGACGACGATGAATATTAGAAAAGGTTCGACTATCGGGCAAAGCACGGTCGGGATATCTCTGGCTTGCTGACCATTACCGTCGGCAAGGCCATATACGTAATGCATTTCCGCCATGCATTTGAATAATTCACCATTATTAACAAGATTGTAACTAAATAATGAAACAGATGTCACAGCGAATAAATTTGAATAACAGAGACTTGTCAGATGTCAAAAGCTAGTGAAATATTCCAAAGCAACTAGATATTTATTGCTAAATTGCATTATTCAATTATTACATTAATTTTCTCTGACAATAGAACGGTTTTTATTTTTTTACTCAAAAATGGCGCATCGAACGAAAACAATTCAAGAGAGATAATTTGTTTTAAATTGAATGGGGAATTCAAAAATAATTTTTATATGGCAAAAAAACATTGGCGTACCATTTTTTTCTCAAAAAATATCAAAGTCAATACTCGTACGCACGCCACTGTTAAAGCTAAAAATATTAATTAATTTCCATTTTTTTTTCTAAAACTAATTTTGGACCGTAGTTTATAAAGCAAACTAACATTAATTTTTTATGTAGATTCACACCCTTAAATATTCGCATATCGCTAAGGAACACCCTGTATATGTGTTGTGTCTCAGTTTATACAAACACAGAAAGTTAAATATCCAAAATGCCAAAATTTTAATTGTTCTGATGGCTGAAAAACCCCCATTTGGACCTTCACCCTTTTCTCCAGGGCTGACCAACCATTTTTTCTCTGATTAAGAAATTACGACAAAATGTTTAGTAAAAGTAACTTCAGTACTCTGTATCTCGGTAAGGGGCATTTTAAAAAACCCACCTTTACAAACTTCTGTTAGTTTTGGACGTATCTTCTGTCACTGTTTTATGAATCGCCCTGTAGAATTTCAGCTGTATCACTTGGCCGGGCAGTAATGTACAATGACGTGATCGGTACCAAAATATACACATTGTGAACAGTGCGTGATTTTTGAGAATGTCGAGTGGCTGAAGTTTAGAGAAAAAAGCTTGTCGTGGTTGTATTGACAGGTAAGTAAGAGTATCAACTGTTGGTATAGAGTGAAACAAACATTTCTAAGTTGGCTTAACTAAACACGGAGGTACGGGGAAGGGGCAGCATGACATCAAAAAAAAGGGTTGCTCTAAAGACATCTACACCACAGTGCATACATAGCAAGTTTTTCGCATCTCATCTAGTGCTTACTAACTACATACTTGTTTATTGTAGCTTGATGCACCCATTGGTTCCCTATACCTCAGTTTCTTTCAACGGTTCCGCTGGCTAGATACGACAAAATGTTTCATTAACTTTTAACTGCGCTGCACATACAGGGTGTTTCAGAAAGAAGTGCCAATATTTCTGAGGATGCAATGAGAAACTGTTCCTCAAAATCCATTTTTAGTTTTATCGGATAAATACTCCAAAAATGAAAAAATAGGTGCTACTTAAGAGGAACTGTCATAAAATTGTACAGTTAAAGTAAGGTTAGGTGCAAAAATGCTATCACAGTGGTCAATCACTACCGTTCCCGGGTAATTGTGCAGCGGCCTTTATAGCTCCTCTTCGCAATCGGCGATTACAAACAAATACGCGCGAACACGATCGTGTGGAGGGCATACTCGGCTGTACTCGCCGATCATCGTCTATGTTCGCCTTCGACCCGTGAATTGTCGGTTTTTCGGACACGCCAGCTGCTTGTGTTCAGGTGACCACAATATCGCCGATCACTCATTTTCCGTCGTAAACAAATGGTTGCAGCAGTAATACACTCCACGTCCATACTGATGCTTGCAGTTTGACAGTTAAAGTAAGGTTAGGTGCAAAAATGCTGTCACAGTGGTCAATCACACCATTCCCGGGTAATTGTGCAGCGGCCTTTATAGCTCCTCTTCACAATCGGCGATTACAAACGAATACCCGCGAGCAAGATCGTGTAGAGGGCATACTCGGCTGTACTCGCCGATCATCGTCTATGATCGCCTTCGACCCGTGAATTGTCGGTTTTTCGGACACGCCAGCTGCTTGTGTTCAGGTGACCACAATATCGCCGATCACTCACTTTCCGTCGTAAACAAATGGTTGCAGCAGTAATACACTCCACGTCCATACTGATGCTTGCAGTTTGACAGTTAAAGTAAGGTTAGGTGCAAAAATGCTGTCACAGTGGTCAATCACACCGTTCCCGGGTAATTGTGCAGCGGCCTTTATAGCTCCTCTTCACAATCGGCGATTACAAACGAATACCCGCGAGCAAGATCGTGTAGAGGGCATACTCGGCTGTACTCGCCGATCATCGTCTATGATCGCCTTCAACCCGTGAATTGTCGGTTTTTCGGACACGCCAGCTGCTTGTGTTGAGGTGACCACACGATCGCCGATGACTCATTTTCATACTGATGCTTGCAGTTAGGTGCAAAAATGCTGTCACAGTGGTCAATCACTAGCGTTCCCGGGTAATTGTGCAGCGGCCTTTATAGCTCCTCTTCACAATCGGCGATTACAAACGAATATGCGCGAGCACGATCGTGTAGATGGGATAATCGGCTGTGCTCGCCGATCATCGTCTATGATCGCCTTCGACCCGTGAGTTGTGGGTTTTTCGGACACGCCAGGTGGTTGACCGCACGATCGCCGATCACTCACTACGGACGCTCGTGTGGATGATTGCACGATGATCGTGCGTATTATGAACGATCAACGACGATAGTGAAGCGCAGGTATTACACTTTACTGCCTTTTACCTAAGTACGTCAGTACAGGACTTTGACTTCCGAGTCCTCGAGAGTTCTTTAAAATTGACGTCGGATTAGGAATCTACAGACCCGGCTTACTCGAAGGGCGAGTTTTCATTCAGATTACAGATTTTTGGAAACACTCAAACACAGGGTGGCGCAGAATGAACGTTATGGTTTAAATTCATTGTAACATATTCATTTATCATTTAAATGAAATTGAATTAAAAATACGATATACTATTAGAAAAGTAGGATAAAATCTCTTGAATATCGGTCACATTATGCTTGTTCTACACGTTTCCATCCCAAAGCAACTTCTATAACATCCTGCAAGATTACGGGCATTACGATTGCAATTTCGTTTAGAATATTGTTTTTCAATATTTCTTGTCGGATTCATAAACACATATTTATTCAAATAGAACTGATAGAAAAACCTGGGAGCTGTTAAATCCAGTTAATGCGGAGGCTAATCTAAATTAAATGATGTGGTCCTAAAAAACCTGATAACTGAACCAATGACTACCTCCTTGAAGTGTCTTTTGTAACGTCACAGCTTCCGTTAAAAAAAATGTTGCAGCATTATTCGATTTCGAGCGCTAGAATTGAAAACTGGATTTTCTAGTTCAATACTGTTTTATGCTATTAAGTTTGGAATGACATCCCTTATTCTTGGCAATGAGTGTCTCCAGACCATAAATTTATGTAGCGACTATAGAAGTCGCCTCGACACCCTGTATCCATGTTGCGGTAGAACAACAGACCCCGGACTTTTGATTCGTCGCTCCACATAAGATTTCTCTAACAATCCCCAAAGAAAAAGCGGATCCGTTTTGAATAATCCAAACCATAAAGTTCATATGCGCCATTTTTATAGGACTTCTGTGGGTAACAAAATTTTCGTTTTCCGTTACCTTTGTTCCTAGCGAATGGGAAGACGACCATAAAAAATTGTGCAATGTGAGGGGGTCGGCACTGGGTTTAGTTTTCATACTTTTAAAGAAATTTTTTGAAATCATAAGTAAAACTTGTAATCCGAATATGGGAAAAATGAAAGCCTTTGCTGAAATGTTTTCTTATTAGATGATTCACACGTGGTGCGTAAATAAATCAATGTTGGAGGAACACACCATGACATAAATCACAGAAATATCAAATATCCTTTCTTGAGTTTGCGTCATTAATTCCGATTTGACACACCGCAAAGCAAACAAAAAGAACAACATAACAAATTTTGTTGAAACATTTAAAATTTTATAACATGCCCAAACAGGTGAAAATTTGATCTTTTTTCACGACATATTCCAATGTACAAACCTTCATACAATTAGGCTAACGATCACCAAGGGCTTAGCTATGGGGGGAATGAAACCTGGGACCTACTGCATACCCTTTTCAAGACACAAAACTAATTATTGTACGTTTAAAACGCACAAATTCCACCTGGAATATCCAGACGTCTTCACTCCCATTTTCAAAATATTTCTAACGCTATACACCTGGTGAATACAGTGATCTACATTGGAGTTTGGAGACTTAAAACATATACAAAAAATAATTGATAGAATACACTAAGTCTATGTGATCCAAAAAGTGTAGTGTGCAACCATTGAAGTATGTGGGTTTTTCATTTGATCGCCCAAGTGTCTTTTTCTAAGAAAATTATCTCTCAATGGTCATATCTGACAATCTCGGTTTATACTCCAGTTTAATTAAGTCTTATTATAGCAATAAGGAAAATGTTTTCTGTTAAAGAGCGAAATAAATACAAGTCTTTAATAACCAACAGCGTTACAACTATATCGTTATCTTGGATCAAGGAAACACCTTGTATCAGTGTACCGTTTAAAGCCCGTGGCAAGTTCATCGGTTAGGGTCCTCTCCCGATATTAAGAAGTTCTAAGCTTATAGTACGAGGGATGTCTTTTAAGTTTTGCAAATAGAAACATAGTAGGCCGCGCGGATGGAACGTCAGTACTGAATCTTAACCTCACTCCTTAGTAAACTTAAATTCAAAGTTTCACAACAATACGTGCAGTGTTCTCACTACACTGAATTTTTAAGTGTCACCAAGTCATTAGAAAAATGGAACTCAACCGAAAACATTTTCGCGCCATAATTTATTACAACTTTCAGAGACAATCATCGCAATAAGAATGCCTTGCTGAGTTACTGTATGTTTTTGGCAACGAAGCGCCACATCAGTCGACAATTTCCCGTTGGTATGGAGAATTCAAACGTGAACGGGTGAGTCTTAGCGATGATTCCAGGGTGGGTGCACCAAAAACGGCAGTCACCCAGGAAAACATCGATGCTGTCAGCAAACTTATCATTGAAGATAGACATGTGACATATCGCGATATTGAGGCGTCCTTGAAAATCTCAAAAAATTTTACATGAAGAATTAGGAGTAAGAAAATTAGTTCTTCGTTGGATACCCCACCTGCTGACTGAAGAGCAGAAAGCAGACACAGGGTTAATTGGTGTCAAAAAACGCTTGACCGTTTCAATTCCGGAAACTCAAAAAATGTGTACAGCATTGCTAGTGGTGATAAATCGTGGATTTACTGTTATGAACCAGAAAATAAACGACAGTGGGCTGTTTGGGTGTTCCAAGGTGAAGAAAGGCCAACAAAAGTCATCCGTTCTTGAAGTGTTTCGAAAAAGATTTGTGTCAAAAGCGGTTCATATTGCAAAAATTCCTCTTAATGAGCGATGAACTGTTACTGCGGATTGGTATACCACCATTTGTTGGACAAAAGTCATCACCGAGCTTCGAAAAATCAACCCCGAAAGAAGCATCATCCTCCACCAAGACAATGCAAGCTCGCACACAGCCCAAAAAACAAGGCAGTATTTAACGGAAGAAAACGTGGAATTATTGGACCATCCTCCATATAGACCCGATCTAAGTCCTAACGATTTCTTTACTATCCCGAAAATTAAAAACAGACTGCGTGGTCAAAGGTTCCAGTCACCAGAAGAAGCAGTTGACGCATTCAAAAATGCCGTTTTGGATCTGCCAGCAAACGAGTGGAATAAGTGCTTCGAAAATTGGTTCAAGCGCATGCAGATGTGTATTAATCTTCGTGGAGAAAACTTCGAAAAACAATAAAGTCATTTAAAACTACCTACCGTGTTGTTTTATTTCCATATGCAAAACTTAAAAGACATCCCTCGTATAGTAGTATCCCTCATACTGGAGGGGGCAGGGCCTAGGAGAACAATAACAATCTTCTCCGACAGCCAGGCTGCAATGAAGGCACTAAGTGCCTGAAAGATCACTTCGACTCTTGTATTACAAGGGAGAGAGGCTCTGGATTGTCTAGCAGCGAGGCATCTAGTATCGTTAGTGTGGTCCTGAGCCAGCTTTAGGGGTACCCGCGCAAAGAGTTAGCAGGAAAATGGAGAAGCATCTCCCGAAATCTCTGTCAGGCACGAGAACTCATTGTAGAGCCAAGCGCTAAGGATGGACGTTTCTGCTTAACCTAAGGTTGCTGGTTTGACTGTCGTCTGGCCATTACACGTTAAGGTGCCACCTCAACTTGATGGAGGTGGCAGAGGATCCCTTGTGTGAAGCTCTGAGCTACTACATTCAGACTATACTGGGGTCCATCAATTTGGACCCCCAGGACGTTACGGAGTTTGGACTCAAGACCATACTCAACTTTGCTAGAATGGCGAGGCTTGAGGTCTAAGGAATGTAGAGGTGCACAAGGGCCCGTTCAAGTGGCCTATGCGCCGGCTCCTTATGGTGGCCGGTATGCCTCTAATTTCATGATTCATTCATTCAAGGTTATAGTTTTTATCTTAATTATTATTAGCGTACACGACGCGAATTAGTTGATATTCTAATATGTTGTATTAAACTGAAATCAATTTTTTGGGCTTTTCGTTCAGCAAAATTGTTAATTACTTTCTCAAGCCATGGAATGTTCGATGGAAATGGATTCAAGTTTTAATACATTTTCAAGCAGGTAACTAACAGTAATTAAATTAAACTAATGTTTTTTATTAAATGCCGTAATAATGAAGGTGCTCACGCCCGTCTCAGGCCAAGTGCTCGTTTTAGATGGGGTTCGTCGCATTTTTTCCCATCCCACCACTCCATTGTTACGCCAATGCTTTGTATCCTTGACGGATTGACAATAATTTTAAAAAGTGAGGATGGAAAATGTTTTTTCCGTTTGAACATTTTGTTCACTATAGTGCTATAACATCTTCCACTAAAATTTTATGGTAGCACTTTCAAATAGCTAAATATTAATATCCACAATTTTTCCTGTTACTACCAACTTCCAATCAAAGTCATTACAGATCAAAGGACCGTTCGCGAAGTAAAAGTCTTTGCGCACTATATCTAATTGTACCAAGATCGTGCCATCAATTACCAACATCCACAACAGCGAAAGTAAACAGCAGCTGACTATTGGAACTCGCGTCGACATCACTATGACCGCATGATGCCGCCTATTCTGGTTACATAGTACATATACTCACCGGTCTGGCCGAGCAACAGAGGACCAACCGTGCATAGTGCTGTTTCATGCTTATTGGCAATCATTAGAACGGTCTATGAATTTCATCACAAATACGATAACGATAGCAACAAACAGAACGCCTACATTGCGACGTATCGTGTTGGATATGATCCTGGTATGATACGGTATAGGTAACCAGACCCAGCACTTCTCGCCGATACAAATAAGGTTAAGTAAAATGCACGGATAAGTAGCAAACTTAAAAGAGGCCCAGTAATCTAGCGAAGTTATACCCCTATGGGTAGAGTTTTTGGCAGACCCACGTACAGAATTTGCCTCTATGGAGTGTTTTGCCATTTTTCTTTCAAAAGCACTTTACAAAGCCATATATAAATGAATGTACTAAATAAAATTATACTCAACAGAGCTCAATACTCAGTATAATACTCTTAGTATTCCACGAAAAATATACTAATGACCATATGCACCGACATCAATGTAGAGGTTATGTGACATATTGAATATTTCCTATGCACCAACGTAAAAAGACACCTAAAAATTAACGAAACCAAATCGATGACTTAAATGCTGAGGCATTCCTTGTTAACGTTGCTGACTGTAAAGCATGTCAAAACTAAAATCGGGAGTGGATGTCTCTCTGAATTCTGAATGTTTTCGAACTAAATAAATAGTATTACTACGACAGAACAAAAGCGAAATTTATAGAGAGTCATTTAAATGTAAGTTCGGATCATAATTGCTATCGAGGCCTAAAATAAATGACATTCCGTATTTAACTGTCGTGAATCAAAAAGCAGTAACATGTGATTAACTCCTTTTATACTCTGGAAAACAAACTAACTGCATTATTTCTTAGTTTTCATAATCTATTTATATTATTTTTTAAACGAAGTAATATGGAATTTAATTTTACTATAATTTATTTTATGAACAAAAGCTAACCTTTTTAACATCTAATAATTGAATTTAACACTTATACAGGGTGTTTTCAAAGTTGAGTCTTTCATTTTAACTGCTATATAAGTTGCATAATAAAATAAAAGTGTGTACACACGAGGCCACATTTACACGAAATGGAGTGCACAATCATGTATGGGCAGTATAAAATCCACATGCTGTGAAACGAATTCATTTTACCAACACATATTTTCATTAAATGTTTGGGCTGGCGTGGTAAATGGCTTGCTTATTAGACCCTACTTTTTTCCACCTCGACTGATCGGTGCAATTTATTCAGATTTCCACAATTATAAGAAGTCGTTCCTCTAAATGTGAGACAGAATATGTGGTTCCTACATGATAGGGTTCCACCATATTTTAGACGAGAAGGTCATGAACATCTAAATAATGAATTTCCGAAAAGATGGATAGGGCGCCATTGACCCATTTCTTGGCCTGCTCGCTCCCCCGGATTTAACGCCTTGCGATTTTTTTCTGTGAGGCTATTTGAAAGAGTTGGTGTATCATGATGGAGCAGTAAAAACTTATGAAGAACTTCAACCGCCGAGCAAGATTTTGCGTTAATCGAACAAATGGGGACAATTTTGAAGTTTTTGTAAAAGCGGTATCCATTTAACTTTATAATGATATTTTTAAACAAATTTTAATAATGTAAACTAACTATCTTATTATGCAATTTTTATATAAATATGTGATTTTTGGTATATCAACTTTTAACGAGTTCCTCAAGCTGCATTTAACAATTCCATGCAACAAAATAATTATATAAATCAACTGAAAACAGTAAGTTTTCTTATATGTCAAGTTAAACTAAGAATATTTTTCAAAATCATTCTTTCGGAGGAAAAATAATCATTTACTTGTTCACAAATAGTTATTACATAACAAACTAAAGAAATAAACATCATAATAGGTTATGAAGGGTAAAAAGGCAGTATTTGCATCATAAAGAGAATAAAAGTAGTATAGTTTGAAAACTACTACTTAATTTTGATAAATTGATTTACTGCTTTTATGCTTATTAATGCTTATTAAATGTAAATAACATGAAATACCTCACAAAGTGAAAAAATAACTATTTTTGTTAAATAACGTCAATGATATTTTTTGTAACTGCAATCATAAACGAAATGTATTGAATGAGATGACAGGCAGTAAATGAACTGTACTGCAGTACGACAGTATAGTGTTCTAGTTCCTAGAATGACTTGTAAATATTTACTATGCATATTAAAATCTCTCAATTATTCTATTTTATAAAATTCAATGAACTGTATCAGGTAGGTCACTTCTTTATGTTGGAAAACAGTGAAGAATTGTGGGTGTATCGAACCTGATTTTCTAAGTTCTCCATACATGTCCCGCAATATGTTCTATTAATAAAGCCTCCAAACATAATTGAATCTCCAATTTAGGTGCGCCTGAGACGGGAGAATTTTCCTCAATAATTATTCTGGGTGAATGCTGTCGTCTGTCCAGTTTTAATAGAACACACAACGACGATTTGTCTGGTTTATACCGCGATTTTCTAAGAAAGCTTGTTTGATTTTTTTTATTTCAAATGAATCTGCCAGAGAATCAAATCCCAGTCAAAATACATAACTAAAATTCAAATTTCCTGTAATATATGCAGCGTTGCCGGATCGAAAATGATCTTAGTTGGGAAGATAAGAAACATAGTCGGTGCATAGGAATGCTGTTCTTAACTTGACAAACTTAAGCAGAAAACGGTGCATATAGGCATGAGAATAATAAATTCATCTTTTGATGCATCAGAGCATCTTCCTGGTGGAGTTCTGTCCAAAAAACATCTTCTGTACGCAGAAGCCTGGTACTGTTCATGCAGGTCATCCTAACATTTGTTATTTATTCAGTCCGTATTTAGTTTACACAACTTTTGCTTAGTACGCAACAGCTGGTGGAACAATTAATGTTCCCCTATTCACGAAGCGCCTATGATGTTGGGCGATACTTTAACGTTCATCGCGCTGTCATTTCAGAGATGCAGAGAAGCGTTCCTGCTTCACAGACAGATTTAGCGAACTGCTAATAGGTGACAGTGTCACCTACTCGCGAGTGTTTCAACAGACTACCTCCGCTTGCTTATTTGCTTTCCGTTATCTGTCTCCAATGACTATACCGTACTGATGATTGCTGAGAAATATGAAACAACGTGGTCTACGCTTGTTTATGGCCACAGAAACGGAAAGCAAACTGATCCTAATCAGCCAACGTCGACTATATTTTTAGTCTTTGTTTAGATCTAAAAAGCCTTGAAATTCAAACTGTTCAGCCGGGGACACTTTGCACTATCTTATGGCTGATCGAATGAACAACGCGAACATTTCTTTTTCTCAGACAACACAGCCAACATCAGTTGGACGGATTTAAAGACATAAGTACAATTTGACATGCACATTCTAACCTATTTTTCTACAGCTAAGCGGTACCACGTTGTTGAGTATTTGAAGAAATTGTATCCACTATGTTAATGCATCGTATTATAAAATTGTGTGGAGGATCTAAGCATGCGAGAAATAAGAAAAAGGATAGAGAGGAAAAATAGCGATGTTTCTTCTGACAAACATCGAAGAACCATGTTTCATTTTTGCTCGCAAATATGAAACTACTCAAAATTGTGTAAAAAGCGTCGTAAATGTCATTAAAAAATATGAACAAACACATACTCGTCACTATGTAAACTTCAAGGTTCAATGAGTAATTGTCAACAGAAAGTGGCATTTTTTTCTTGCAGCTAGTGATGTTTCTTTTATTAAGGACATCACAAACATATAATTTGCAAAAAACATTTCATTAAGAAACAACGTTTCCAAGATACGGAACACTAAGTCTGAACGAAAAAGCCTGATAATTAGTTATTTTAATACTAGGTATGATGCAGCTTAAGTCAATTTATTTCCAACATGCTGTTGAAACTATTTTTCAGGTTTTATCATTATTATTACTGATAAGCTGTGAAGGTTATTCAATATTTCAAAACTCAGATACAGAGTCCGGCACAAAGGACGGATGTTTTTGGAATTGCTAGTACTCTCCGCCTATTCGGGCGACAGTGGTGGGGAGAGTGCCGTTCGACTCGGGCGTTCCTAGCATTTTTACCAACAGAGATTATGGAGCACCGCGTTTTCGCGTACGACAGTTCTTTTATACTCCAACTACCATGAAGGCCTAAGGCCTAAACACCAATGGGGTACCGTGGGGCTATAGGGGTATACAGGGGAAAGGGGGAACGCCACACGGACTCTGGCAACGGAACACGTGTGCATGCAACATGCACACATTCTGGCTCCGCCTACGACATCCGCCGGGTGGTACCTGCGCGTTCGACAGTCAGAGACCATCTACCACCTACGGACAATCACAACATCCATGGCCAAGAGAAAATCTTCTCTTGGGACAGGATTCGAACCCGCGCAGCGCACGGCGACTGATGAGGAGACCGAAGAGTCTACCATTGCGGCCACCGCTGCTGCCTACTGCTGCTTGTCCGACATAATGACTCCACTTCAATATTCATCGGAATCGTGCTATTCCTTCTCTAAACACCAACCTTCGTTGGGTTCAATCACTTCGCACACGTGGTGTACTGATCAACAAAAGACCACCAGGAGGTCCACGGACGATTCGAGCTCCTGAAAAAGTAGAACGCGTTCGACAGGCCCTCCTTCTTCGAAGACGGTAATGGCAATGCTGTTACCGTGAACTCGATGTGTTCCATTCCGACGTGTGTGGTTCCAACAGGATGGGGCGACCGCCGTGGTCGCCTTATTTCCAGGTTTGGTGATGTTCATTGGCCTCCTCGGTACCCAGATTTACCCATCGACATTTTTTTCCTATAGGTCTCGAGTATACGAGCACTAGCCCCTTGAAAGAGGCAATTCGCGTGGGAGTCGCCCAAGTTGAGAGGGCGATGTTGGAGAGAGTCTACGCCAACTTTCAAGAACGCCTCCAGCAATGCATCGTCAAAAACGGTCACCACATGACTGATGTGATTTTCCACACTTAACTGTGACAAACGCTATTTCATTGTGAACCCGAATCCGTCAATAAATTTGATTTTGAGTAAAAATTACCGATTTTGTGATTTTTTAAAAACCGTCCTACCTTTGTGCCGGACCCTCTACATATATCAACCTCAAAAATACCCTTGAAATTCGCTTTTTTTTGGAATAACATTGTGTCAACTACTGAGGTTTTGAACTGAATGATTCAATTACTACAGTTCCATGTTCGATATCACGAATATCATGTCATGTATTGCCGAATCGAAGCTTACATATTGCGTCAGTTTTTTGTCAATGTTACACTACATATATGTACTATACAGGGTGTTTCAAATTCGACCCTCATCATTGGGATCTCGAAAAGAGATACAAAGTCACTTAAATGAGAGCAAAGTTGCGTATTTAGATAATCAACAAAATGACGCTTAGAAAGTTTCAAAATTCAAAGTACTTGCGGTGAGCGACAGAAAAAAATGAATTTTCCAAAAGTCGTTTCAATTTTTCCCTGACCTCTAGTGGCATTGCAAAATAAATTGCACATTAACCTTGCTACTTTTTATCCTCTACAAGATGGTATAATTAGAATTTCAATATAACGTTTCGTCTCTTGTTCTCCAGCATCAACTCATTTTTTTCTTATAGACACCACAGTGGATTTTAGATGAATAGAGTTTTTAATTCTATTCATCTGTTCAAAAATCCAATATTGCATCCATAAGAAAAAATAAAGTTGACACTGGAGGAGAAGAGCCGAAACGTCATATTGAAGTTCTAATGATGCCTTCTTGTACAAGAAAAAAAAGTGGCAATTTTCATGTCCAATTTATTCTGAAATCCTATTACAAATGAAGTCAGGAAAAAATTAAAACGATCTTAGAAAAATTCGTTTTTTCCGTCTCTCTCCGGAAGTCTTTGAATTTCACCCATTTAAGAGACTTCGTATCTCTTACAGAGATCCCAATGCTGTGGGTCGAATTTGAAACACCCTGTATAGTTTGACAGAACCTTATTTTAGAAAATAGTACTAACCTCATTTTCGTCAAACTCTACAGCCCAATTATCCCGGAAACGTTGCTACATACTACGATATTTTTTGCACAATATTCTGTCTTTGACAAACCTACCAATCGTAAAAGAATAAAAATTCATCGATAACCGCCAGATAAAAAACAACCATATACATCTCCGTTTTAGTATAGGCCAATATGAAGTGTCTGGACACACGTTTTTCGATGTTTGTTGGAAATATAGTGAGATCATTCGCTTTCAAAAGTATCACCAACGTTTTCTATAAAAATAAAAAGGATAGGTGTATATCCGCTGCTGGCCAACCATTTATATGAAACATATTCAAGTAAACATAAAAACACGCAAAAAAGTGTATTGCTTTTTTTTATTGCATTGAATTCAAACACTGCGGCATTGCGTATCTGATCTAATTGAAAAACTCTGTAAGTATGCAACAAAAGAACACTGACAACTAAAAATTAGGCTTGGGTGACCACACTCCAGCTTTCAAAAACTGAAGCTTGAGCGTGAAGGCTTTATGACAGACCGAGAAGCAGTAGCTATTATATGGCGGAAGTTACGTCAAGACAGGTTGTCCAACATATAAAAATCACTTGAGGTGCGGAATAAAAAACCAACGTCACAACATCAAGATCACACAGAAGTGTCAATGTGGGATGATAAGTCAAATAATACCTACTGCTTCGAAAAATTCTGTTTGGAAATCTTCAGGTGACAACATGGTTTGTTTCATGGGCATTATAAGCAGTTATTAGCTGATAATCCAGGAAAACAAATGCAAACATTTGTCGACGTCTAAAATTTCACGTTTTTAATTTTTTCAGTTACTAAGAATATGGGATGTAACTTTAAATGTTTGCAGCATTGCAGGCGGAGGCTTCATAACACGGTTGTGTTTAAATGCTGGATATGTTTTTAGAGACGAACCATTGGGTAATGGCAACCTGGTAGGTCATAGCCAATTTTATGAAATCAAATTGACGGATTTTTCACGCAAATTTCAACTTTGATGTTTGAAACGCCTTAAAATATTTTGACATTTAAGGCGTTCTGGGCGGAACTGCTCAGTGTCCCGTCCGATCAAAATGGATACGCTTCTTCATTCTTGCGAACTTGCCTTGCACGTGTGTTTCTAGTGGTAAAAGTGTTTGAAATGCATGTAAAACTTTAGCCGTCGATAAATGTTTTCCCCTGGATTATAAAGCTTGGCAAGGAGAATAAGCTGTTAGTAACTGACTTGTTAATTCAAAAAACAATTAAAATCAGCACAGGGTGTACAACAATATTGAGTCTTACTTAACATTTGTTCAGAGGTATCTCAACGAAGCAAATTACCACGTCTTATGACAATATGAATCGAAATGATTCTGGTTAAAATCACTATTGTGCTGCATCTCTCAGCAAGTTCTATTTACCAAACTGAACATGGAATTTTTAAATTTTATGTAGGTTCCGAGTGATTATCAAGAACCAAAAACATCCAGCACTTGGAAACAAGCAACGCTTAATGAGTACTTGAATGAATTTTACCTAATATTATCATGTTTTACTAACATTATTTAGATTCACTATACGTAGTACCCTTAATATTTGAAACGTTTTCTAATTGGGCTACAATTTTGGAAATATATTCATTGAATCAGTAGTTTTTATGACTTTAGACTTCACTGGGATACACCCTGTACTTTCTTTTATGGCGACTAGCAGCGACTACACTAATTTTACATACAAGGCATTTCAATAGTTCCCAGTACTTTTCCTAAACAATATTTTGAAAAAAATATGGATTGAAATTCATCGTATCTCATGCTGACTCATCACAAATAATATTAAAACCTTTATTTTGGGGATTTTCCGGTAGTTTTTTCTACATGATTTCAATCTGAACATTTCAGGGGTCAAGCAAATAATTATGACTACGTACTATCGTTGAATTGACGATCTTCCTTGATGAGTCAAAATATCTCACTTTCCCCTTTTTTATTATACAGGATAAAAAAAATGTATCAATATTGCATTATGACTAGTTCGTCACTAGCGAACTAAATGAGTTATTTTATTTCCATGAACACCGTTAGGTGAGGCCTTAACTAGTAAATAGGCTGTCACGATTTTGTTGGATAATGAGGTGTTGACCATTGTTTTGGAATCACCACTCCTTTTGGAAAATATACTTAGGGAATCAATCATTAGGATCTCAGGTACGCAGTGGCGACGCGTGACTTTTACTAAACTGTTACCAAAACCAGATGTGAAAAATCTTATTAAAAAAAGTTTATTTTGAACCTCCCAAATATAAGTTTTTGCTTATTTTAGGTATTTTATTTAAATTATTTTTGAATTAACATAAACATTCCTGGACTGAGCGTCTGGGGCACTTGACATACCTCATTGTCTTACGCTATGACTAATCCAAGCCGTCCGAAAAAACAGTCGACGTTTCTAGATGTTCGGAAAATTTTTGATCTTGTTTGGCAATGAATGTTAACAATTCCCTGCAATTTCCTCTATTGTCAGAGTCATCCCCTTCAAAATGAACGGTAATTCCTGTTTTGCCAAAAAACATACGGAATCTAGAAGTGTGCTGCCTAAAAGCTTCGTTAAGACAACTTTCGATTCTTGTTTTGCCAAACTGAATTAAATTGGCTACACATATCACATGTAACGGAGAAATTTCATGTCTCCTCTTTAGAGCCCTAAAACTAATTAAATCGTTGTCTCCGCTGCTGGTCCACCCATTTTTTTCTGAATAAAACAGAAGACATCGCCAAAAAAACAATCTATTTTTTTGCAACCACATAAACAAGAGTTTCCATATACCAACTTAATTTAAAATATTAAACTTTGTTTTTTATTCCTTTTTAAAATTATCTAAAATAGGTGTTGGTCTTCCATTTTCAATGATCTCCTTTTTTTCTTAAAAATTATACAAGGAGAATAACTTTTCAAGTAGTTGATCGATTACGCAGCGACACTCATCCATGTTTAATTGCACGCACACTACAGCCGGTAACCAAAACCACTACTAACGACTTAACGAGTGAGAAGTGAGCAAACAAATCAAAAAACGGTAACAAGCCCACATAATGTCGCAGGGCCCCACGCACTCGGGCGACCGCGATCAGACACGAGCCGGTACCGACGGTCCCCGACGGACTACCAAATGTATCCATAAATGAAAATGGCAACAACCGACAACCAAGTCGAGGCGAGTCAGCTTCATCGTGTTCGCAAAACCTAGACACTATAGGGCGCATTATTTTCGTGGGGCTAATTTGCTATTTACTGAATTACTATTACATATCGCTGTTGGTAAACAAATAAATCAAATTATTTCACAGTACTTAGTCATAAAATATTTATTTTCAAGATTTTTAACTGTTACCAATGGTAACAACGGTTACATGGACGCTTCGCCACTGCAGGTACGATGAGGAACAATTCAGAAATATCTTTTGGAAATTTTGTTTAGGCACGGAACAATTGATATACCCTGCACATATCCAACGATTAAACAAAAATTGGACGCCATAAGCCTTGATCTTCACCCATAAGTAATTCAAGATTAATTATGCATACACATTGTCATAAAAATATCAAAAGCAGCATCATGCTGGTAAAAATAATACTGTAAGTTTGGTAAGGAGGAAGGACTAGAGACAGGATGTCCTCAACTGATGAGATTATTAAACATTTGTTTTTAATGCCTATCATTTGATTGTAGAAGTCATACTGGACTCATTCTAATCACATAACTACAAGTACTATTTTAATACACCTGATGTTGTTGGGTCAATTCATCCGAGAAGTGCATTTTTGGCCTAATATCGACCATTTTGTGAAAAAAAATTGTGTATAATATCACATTGAGTGATGCAGTGTGTCTACCACTATGAAACTAACTGTGCCTACTCTTAGTGACGATAACTGGAAATTTTTATAATGAATCTGCATGTACGTCTTGGGCAAAAATCTATCCCTTGTAACTACAAGGATTTAGATCATTTAAAAAATTGAGCAAGTGAATTTTAAAAATAAATCAAGTTTCTGCAGTCAATGATTGCAAATTAATTTTTTATTTTTTTATTCAGGTTCAGAAATCTTAAAATTCCGACGTTTCAGACAGGATCTCGTTTCGATGCGATTGTTGACTTCAACAGATTTTTAAACGACCTATAATGTACACATTTTTTCTCAAAATGCTCGAATCACTGAATCATAACTATGAATTGACCCTATCTAAAATTAAATCTAGCAACCAGAATAAGTCGATAACTCCGAAAACTATGTTAAAAACGAACGAGAACTATGAAAATGAAATCCCTAAATATGATCGAGCTCTGTTTCGATAATACCATATCAGTCACCCATTTTTACAATCGTGTTACTCGCACTTGACGTAGGATTGAGGTAATTTAAGCACTAGCTTTGCCTAGGTGCTTTGCAATCGTGTTGCCACAAAAATAAACAAATAACGGTATACCATACAAACTAATATCTTTCGCCAAAACACTACTCTGGTTAGTTTCTTGGCTATGAAAGTCTACCAAAGATAGCATCAGAGCCCATTAGCAATATCAGACATCTAGGCGATTTAACAGTTGCACAGATATTCTGACATCTTAATTTACAGGTAATTATTTTCTATCAAATCACACTGACGATTTATAATCGCTTATCACTTCAAAATGAAATGTAGCGTTTCTGCATGTGCTGGTAGGTCCTGATAACATTTTAGCAGACCTGACATCCAGTAAAACTAACCAATTTCTATTCCTAATTGCTTGATACATTTAAGCGACTTTAATCTACTCTCAGTAGTGTTTCCAGTGAAATTTGTGCATACGTGCTGAAAGCGATTTTATTTTAATATCACAAAAATATGAAATGACGCTTTCAATATTCCAACATATAGATACCTATTATTCCCAATAAGTTTTGTCCATTTTTCTGGCATAGCACTGACCTCTTGGATTTATTCACCATTGCAAATGTGACTTTGACAGCATCAATCTTCTATTTCAGAGTCAAGACCAGGCAGTGTGGAATTGAGAATTCCAAAATGACGGCTGGACGTCATATTGCATACAAATCAAATGGAACGGAGTTCATGGTATAAATTCCCTATTTTCCAAAATGTACGACTGATGGTCTCTCAAATTTGATAACTCGCTTACAGCTCAATAACTAATCAACAAAACCCTGTATATTAATCAATTTTCTTCTTTTGGAGGGAAACATCCAAATATGCAATGAAATACGAAAATACATCTTTTCAAGAGAAAAACATTGATATAACACAGAATATACTTTTGATGACCAGTTGTCGAGTTACAAGTCAGTGCCTAAATATGATCAAATTTGAGACCCCAACAGTTCGCTTTTTCGAAAGGTAGACTATATTTATATTCTACTGTTCACGTGACCCCATTTAATTTTAACTGTAACTTTTACACTTGTCTAAAATGTTCATCATTCCAAAATTTAATCTTCTTAAGGGAAGAAATGGGAGACACTAAAGGAAAGCGCTGTACAAATCGCATCTTTAGAGCATAAGGACACAGGTTTTAGACTTTCTGTGGTTATCTCCAAAACGAACTAATGGCTTCACGCCAGGTTAGGTACTCGAAATATCAGTTGACGCTGCCAAGAGTTAAAATCGCAACGGGAATAAATCATACCTACTAGTGCACCAAACGTGATATCACAACGCAATTTTACACAATGTACTTTGATGCATGTGAAATAACTTACCTGCGTTTGTAATCTAGTTAAACCCCTGATCCATAAAATTTGACCAGCTCTCGGTTTTTTGTCAGAGTCAAGATCGTATTTTTCTTCGCCAATAGCGATGGCTTCTGTGTATTCCTCGGGATGGCCACGGCCCCATCTAAATCATTCTTTATTCAGTAATAGCGTAGGAGCTATGCTTATGATTTTGATAACATGGCATTCTTTCCAGGAAGAATACCGCGCAAGCAATTTAAGAATGTAATAACTTGCTACTGCTACGAATACCGTGATATCAAAACGAATGGCAGTGACTCGTCATAAAACTATTTAGACTGTCACACAAAACATACAAAAAAGTACAGTGGAAGCATTTTGTGCGTGTTGTATCTTTTACTCATTTTAAAACAGTACTTAGCTCATTTGTGAAAATTGCTCTAGTCAACGGCAATGTACTAAATACAGGTTGTTACAGAATGTTACCTTGAAAATTCAACAGTATGCGACAAACTGTATTTTTTGAAAAAATATGGTTTTCTTAAAGCCATACTGATTCTGCTCGAAAAGTGTCTCTTGGAATTTTTCATTATGATAGTTAGAAACGAAGTGCCAGCACAAACAGGATTCTTTAAAAATGAATGACACACTGATACAATATTTTTTCACTACTAATCTGAGAAAGCACCAGTATTTACTGCATTCCTATATGGAGAAGTTACATTTCTCACCCAAGGTAAATAGTGCTAATGAAAAATACTACGAGTAAATCCAAAATCAATTTTATAACGGAAATTATTGTTGTCCATAGTATCAATTTTTCTCATTATATTGACAGCTTGAGTGCTTGGCCAATAATACCAATAACACCTATAATAATTTTTTCAGGAAAACCAGTCTGGCTTCTGTACCGATCTAAATTTTAATATTATTTTTTGCTACCTACGTATCTACTCCTTAAATTTAAAAAAGCTGGTACAGCAGCTATCAAGCCAAAATCAGAAACATAGAGACTGAAGGGAGTTAGAGAAATTAGAAATAATTTGCTTTTTAAAAAAATCTTCCTGCAAAAATGCCCATTTTTATAGCTCCTAAACTATAACCTTCAGACTGAATAACTCTTCACTGTCTTGTAATAGCTAAAACCATTATCTGAAATCGCCTAAGAACTACTTGCAAGAGGGTACTTAAATAACTTACTACTTAGCATGACATAGACGTCTGATCGAAGGATGGTCTCATTTAGTCACCAAAGACCAAACTACAGTACAGAATTGTAAAATATAGAAAACTGCATGACATACACAAAAAAATTAAAAAAGCTATATTTTCACTATTCTTAAAACTTGAAATGCCAGAGTTTATTTTATATGAATTTTGATTCCATCATAAAATGAACCATATATGATTTGAATGAAGAAATTTCAACCTCTAAAATAGAACTATTTTCTAAAGCACTGCAGTTTTCCCATTTCCCCATTCTATCCTGCATTTGGTTAAATACTAGGCTACAGCTAATAGATACAGAAAGGATTAGTTGAAGTATTTTTTTATAATATTTCCACTGGCATCTTACCCCCTATAGTGATGATTTTGTTATTATGATGCTTGATAGTAATATTCTTAAACACATTTGATTCCCATTCTTTGATTTAGTAGTGGAAAGTACTGGTTTGAGACCCTTCACCATGCAATATGCTCTTTGGTATTACATTACACATATAAGCACCCTGACATTGATGATAGCATTGTTTCCATTGAAAACAGGTCTAAAATTCATGTATACTGGATAAAATAAACACTATAGACATAATATATAAGTCAATATAAAAATATGTAACATTGCTATTGATAATCCCATATTTTCACGTCATGTAGATTGTAGCTGCTCTTGCGAGGTAAAACTTCACAAAGATATTCTTAGTGAAGAAGAAATGCCTTTGCGATGGACATTCCAGCAAGATAATGACCCCAAACATACCTCAAAATTCGTAAAGGACTGGTTAAGACTAAAAATCGTTAATGTTCTTACATGGCCTTCACAATCCCCGGACCTAAACCCTATAGAACATCTCTGGGAGCATGTTAAAAGACAACTGATAAGAAAAACTTTTAAAAATAGGAACGATTTATTTGATCATGTAGAAAATATTTGGCAAAATATCTCAACAGACGTCTGTAAAAAATCGCTGTCTTCTAGGAGCAGCAGATGTCACGCAGTGTTGAATGCTAAAGGCTATGCTACCAAACAGTATTTTTTGAATCTTTTTGTAGAGTTATTATATTTAATTTTGTACTAAAAAATACGTTTCCATACTTTTGTCGCCGCATTTTTGGTCATAAAATAATATGAAGGTATTTTAATGCAGTCTGTAGTACCACAGCAAACACAAATTGTCATTTGTATCCTCAAGATTGTAAGCAAACTACATGAGAAAAAAATAGTCCTTAATAATAAAGAATAAAAAATTAGCGCACTTTTTAAAAATTACTACGAATGTTTCCAAACTTTTGTCCGCTACTGTATAATACTGTTTGAATTCGAGTGCTCCTATTGGCTAGCGGACCATAAAAGCATGAGCAGGCAGCAACAAGCGAATGTATCGAGTACTCATGCTTGTTTAGACGAATAAATAAGGTCTTATAAAGAATAAAGAACCATAATTTTGAGTACACCTGAAATCATCAAATAGGAAGAAAATCAGGTAGATAATCGTTAATCCAGGAAACCCAATCATCAGCTAAGCATCTCAATTCAGTTGATAATTATTTTTTAATTATACGCCTTTTTGGATACACTGCTAAATGCAACCATTTTCGTTTTACAATTCACTAAATCAAAAAATGTTGGATACGTTTTTATATTTTTATTAAAAACAAATAAACAAATTACAAAAAACATAGTTTCAATGTTACCACAAAAATGAACAGTTACAAGGTCAAACATGACCAATTTTGAATATAGGGTCATGTATGTGGATAGACTGTGAAGGTATGAATTATGTGGTATGCATCTAAGTGGTTGTTTGCGTGTTAGAAAGTGTAGAGACTCGTCCTTTTTCACGCTCTATCGCTTTGTAACAAATCTTGATGTTATCTTTCAACTATTCACTCTTGTAATAACATGTAACTGCTTTAACAATATGAACAGAAAGAACGTATACTCAAACCGTCAAGCTACCGTTCACGAAGAACTCTTATAGACGAAAATGTTGACTAGGATGGCATTGACCAGAATCATAGGCGCTCTTCGTCAAATCTGATTTAAAAGTCTCAAATTTCAAATTTCATTTTTTTTTCGAATCGCTGTGCGTATACAAAATTTCTTTTTTCGAATCTAAGTTCAAAATATCGGTAATTTTCGTGTATCAACAATATCTGGCGAGTAACAACATAACTAAAACAAATAATTGCAAAACATTTGAGCCCCAAACTCATTAAACGAGATATGCTAAGAACAAGGAGATCAAAAGCAGACGTCTAAAGAGTGATTATGTCGACTTTGGTCAACACCAAAAATAAATTCTTGAAACAAGATTCCAGCTGATTTTTTGATGTTTAAGTCAATTATTTGTTGTTGTTAAGTTCTAGCCTATCCCCGTAGATATACTGAGAAACCTGAAAAATGTGGGTGTCAGTTTCCGGCAATTGTGCATATGAAACATCTATCATGATCGTAGCGCTGATTCAAGTCAAAACATCGGAGAAAAAGGCGAGCAACAACAATAATAAAACTCAAGCCTATTCGAGTCGACATATCGTCAGAACTGAGAAAGTGTCAATCGAATTCTAGAGCCAATATGCCGGCATAAAAAGGCGAGCAAAACACGAAAAAAAAGCAGCCAATTCAAGTCGACATATCGAAAGTGAAAATTAAGAATTCATGAGTCGATATATCGGCATAAAAGGGCGAATGAAAACAGGAACAAAGCTCTATCCGATTTAGTTGTAGTAGCGAAAAGATCCAAATTAGTGAGTAGGAACTCAAATAACTCTCCAACTGATTCACTCCACTCCAATCACTTCAATGAGGTCATACAGGAAGACAAATTCAAGTTATTTAAGTCAAGTCTCAGTTGAATTTGCCAGGTTGACAAAAACATCTAAGAATGTCATTCGAGATCGACTGTGATCGGAGAGCAAAAAAATAAATAAAACAGAAGCATAAGCTCTAGCCTATCCCCGTAGACATACTGAGAAACCTGAAAAATGTGGATGTCATTTTCAGGCAATTGTGCATATGAAACATCTTTCATGATCGTGGCGCTGATTTAAGTCAATGCATCGGAGGAAAAGGCGAGCAAAAACAATAATAAAACTCAAACCTATTCGAGTCGACATATCGTCAGAACTGAGAAAGTGTCAATCGAATTCTAGAGCCAATATGCCGGCATAAAAAGGCGAGCAAAACACGAAAAAAAAGCAGCCAATTCAATTCGACATATCGACTAATCTCGAAAGTGAAAATACAGAATTCATGAGTCGATATATCGGCATAAACAGGCGAATGAAAACAGGAACAAAACTCTATCGCAACTAATGTGTTGAAGTGGAAGCATCGATGCGAACCCTTCTCCTACACCTGGAAAAAATAAATGGCGCTTCATATACAACTTCAAATTATCAACAATTGTCCACGGTATCTAAAAACTCAAAAGAGTATCATCAATGTCAAGGTGGGATCAGGCAATCTTACACATTAAGGTAACATAGAGTCACATCGAACTTACGATAGAATCTTTGGAAGCTTGCGGGTGGGAATGGTGGTGACCAGCTGTCCCCATAGGAGGGTTCCCAGCCCAAAGAAGAGACACCAAAGCCACTGCTCCAAGGTCAGGCCTTTTGTGGAGAACGCCATCTTGCCGTATTGGACAATTACCACCTACAACAAAAAAAAAGAAACAATACAGGAACAGGCAGAATAGTTGCAGGTGCTAAATGGTAACTGCTTGCTTTCCATCTCTGCGACCAAAATTAAATATATACATATATACGTTGTTTTATGCTTTTCGACAATCATCAGTATGGTCTAGATCTAGTCATATGGAAATAGATGACGGAACGCAAACGAGAGAAGGCTTTAAGCTCCTAGGAGTTGTCGCTCAGCTAAGACTTATTTTATTATTCACTCCCAGTCATAGGTAAACGGTATCTAAAACTCAATATTTACGTAATTTACTTTGGATTGATATGTTTTGATCAATTTTGAAGTACAAAGGAGAGATTTATGTATAGATTATAACGCCAAGCAAATGACTGGTTTTGCAGGCCAGACGACCCTTCTAACGACATTCTCCATGACCATTTTGCATAAATATGGATGAATTTCGTTTAGCGCCGATATTCGTCTTTCAATGAGCGTCTGTGGGCTTATACTGAGTTCGAATGACATCCGAAGGTGTTAAATCGCACGACCTAGGGAAGGGAGCAAATATGAGCATCTAAACGAGAGACGTCACGACCAGAAAATGTATTATGTTGCAATTGAATTGTTTCATCGGCTGTATAACATGTTGCGCTATCTTGATGTATACTACACAGGGTGATACACAAGTCGTCACCAAAAATGAAACCTCATACACAGGACCGCATTTTAAGGGGGGCCTTCTATGTAACATGTTTTCCTCGAGGGCTTCATCAAAAAGATACAGGGTGCTGAAGTTAAAAAAATAAAAAACAATTTTTCTTCAAAATCGTCAACCGGAATGAACTAAAATTTGGTATGTGGATTTAACTAAGTATTGTCCACATTCAAAAGTCTTTACTAAAAATCAACGTCCACCAGTGGTGGAGATACAGGGGATTAGCTGCATTATTTTTCCAAATAAAAGTGGCGCGCCGCTGTTTTTTTTTCGGAACGCGCTATTTTTCGAATTTTACCTTCAATTTGCTACAAATAATTACGCTTGTGTTTTTTCCTAGAGTGCACTGTTTTCGTAAAAATAAAACAAATTAGACAATTAAAACATATTTCCGCGATTTTTTGTTTTTTTATTTCGAAAAATAATGCCACTAATCCCCTGTATCTCCGCCACTGGTGCACGTTAATTTTAAGTAAAGACTTTTGAATGTGGTCAATCGTTAGGTAAATCCACATACCAAATTTTAGTTTATTCCATTTGACGGTTTTGAAGATATTAAAACAATGTTTTTTAATTTTAAACTTCAACTTTTTAATGAAGCCCTCGAGGAAAAAATGTTACATAGAAGACGGTCCTGTGAATGATGTTCCATTTTTGGTCACGACTTGTGAATCTAATATCTACATCACGAAAAACTATATCACTCATTTCCGTCTGTCTGTCTGCTAATCCTTTGCCCGTCTGTGAATTCCCCCACAAAGTTACTACTATGCCAAAGCTTTCTAGTTTCAGTCCAGTTTCGACGGCGCTATAATCAAAAAACGAAAAAAAAAAAAATAACAATCGCTGAAACTCCGTTTTTGACGTTTCAGGGGTTCCTAATGATTTTCATAAAAAATTTTAGTGCTTAAAAAGTGGGGGTTAAGGGAAGGTGATATCAAATGTTGCATTTTTGATACACGTTCTAGTATTAAGAAGCTTCTGATCCCAGGAATTGCAGGAAATTTAAGTTACGAAAATCCGACGAATAATGTGCTCACGATTTGAAAAAATCGGTAACTGCGTTATAGGTTTGACACCGAGCAGCTGCCGATAGCAGGGAAGGATAAATTCGGATATTTATAATAGGGATTATTAGGGCTAGATCGCCAATCGAAATATGACTCTGTTATTATGGAAATTTACCCCGGTACGCGCCGCAGTCTAAGACCCCACTGACGTTCCTTTTTTATTCCTCCGTTACATCAGGAGATTGTCCTCATGCTCGTGGGAGCCGCGTTAAAGAGCTCAATCCAAGAAGAGATTGCATTTCAAAGTAAGTGGGTAGCTTTACCTGTGCTAAGCAAGTTCCAAACCAGATAGTGTAGAAAATAGGGTTGGTGAAAATTCCCTCGAAGACGTTCCTTTGACCATGGATCTTTCTGGCGTTGAATTCATTGAACAAGGTCATCATGACGAAGGAGTTGAAGATGATCGTGAAATGCTGGGTTGGACCATGGGTTGCATTGGCGCCTCGTCCCGGTTCGATATCCAATATCCTGTCACCTGCAAAAATAAATCAATTGGAAATTAACTGTTAACTACAAGGTCCCGCCTCTCGAACGAGACCGCTACGACATTAACCGACGGAATAACGCGTATTTAGCAAAGGAAGTTATGCTCCTGCACCCTGTATTTGAATATCCTCAAAACGAATGAGGGGGGGCGTCACCTGTATTTTTCTTACACTGAAAATATGTACTTTCTGTTTCCACTCTTTAGTTTTTTATTTTACCAAGTAATTGATCTTGCAACATAGTCGAATGAAGCATGTTCTCATTCGACGATAAAGTGCCAAAAAGCTTTGTTTTGAAATATGTAGACATAATGCTAAAGGTGTACAAATCTTACAGGGTTGTCCACAACTATAATTGAAAGTGAAATCCTCGATATTTACTTAAGATACTTTGCTACGTGAAAAAGCAAAATGTGGAATCAGTCTTCTAGGGGAACAATGACCTCATCTACCGTCCTTGTATATGCCCGTGTTTCTACTTACCCACAAAGAGTAATCCAAAAATGACAGTCAGTTGGTAGACCGCCTGGCCTAGAATGTTCTTCATCATTGTCCTTGAAATCAAGGGCTTTGTCCTACCGTAGGGTTTTCTTAGTAGCAGATCTGGAGTTGGCATTTCTGTGGCCAAAGCTAGTGATGCCAGGGTGTCCATAATCAAGTTGACCCATAACATTTGCACAGCCTGTAGAAAAAACAACAAAGCCGTTTAGTTATAGAAAAAAGAAATACAAAAATCTACATATCTGCAATCTGGATGAAATCTCATTTCAAGCCTTTGGTGCAAAACGGTGTTAACTCATTTTATAGTTTGGAGATAATTGGCCTCAAGTTTAAATCCTGAACATTTTATTGAATAGTGTTAGGGCTGCTTTTATTACTGAAGGTTATTTCGGAGCCCACATGTATGAAAAATACTCACCTTTAGGGGACTGTCTTGTACGGCACAAGCACCAATGAAAGCGACAATAACGGCAACAACGTTGACAGTAAGTTGGAACTGCAAAAACTTGGCTATGCTGTCGTAAACGTTTCGGCCCCACATGACTGCTTTCACTATACTGCTGAAGTTATCATCCGTCAGGATTATGTCAGAAGCCTCCTTAGCTACATCAGTACCAGCGATTCCCTACAAGTGAACCAAAATATTGAAAATTGGTACTATTGCAAAAACACTGCTCTACAAGGGTAATTCCTAAAGTAAGTTTTTTTACAAAAAGCCATTCATTTCCAATAACTGATGCATCATCATGATGAAGCTCAAATATTTGGTCTATTACTTCTCACGCTTACTGGCAGGGGAAAGTATTGTCATCGCCAAAATTTTCGAAAAAGAAATATGTTTTTTGAATGTTATATGCTACAAGTGCAAAAGAAAATCATGCCACACATTTCCGTCAGTTTGTATGTCTATCTGCTGGTGTGTCTATCCGCTAATCCAATACCCGCTTATAACTTGAGAAGTACTGCTCGGATATTGATGATATTTTCACACAATGTTATTATTATAGCAAAGTTTTTGAAAAGCGGTGCAGTGTCGGCAGAGAAAAAGACCAAGAACGAAAAAAAATCGCTCATACTACATTTTTTGACGATTCGGAGGATCCTGATCGTTTTAAAAAGAACTATAGGTTAAAAATTTGGGGGTGGAGGTTATAGAAAGGAAATAGACAAATTTGAATATTCTCGTTGTACCAGGTATTTATATTTTTTAGTAACTCTTGTTTTTGTTCAGAAAAAGAGAACAATTTAGCGCCTGACCTGAAGGTAGCTACAGTGGCCTGAGTTACCCTCGACACAGACTTACCTCAACAGTAATTTCATTAAGATCTGGTTCAATTGTAAGTTTGTATTTTCCATTACTTAAGCTGTAAGTATATCTAGTACATTTTTGTATGTTAATCTACGATTATTATTATACAAGGTCTGTCGCAAAGTAAACACGACTTTTGAAAGACATCCTTTACAAGTGGCGCCATCTATTATTGGAGACTAGCGTTGGATAGGTACATCTTTCATTGAAGCCCTGTCAAAATTTCATGGCAATCGAACCGCTTCACGCGGAGTTATCGCGCTCAAAGTTATCGTACCTTTTTAGCATTGAACAAAGAGCCAATATTAAGTTCTGTGTTAAACTTGGTAAAAAATTTACCGAAACGCATCAGATGTTGATGCAAGTTTATGGTGATGATTATTTATCTCGTAGCCGAGTCCACGAGTGGTTTATACAGTTTCAAGAGGGTCGTGAGTCGCTGGAAGATGACGAACATGTTGGCCAGCCAAAATTTGTGGCAAATTCGAAACAAAAAATGTTTGTTCACTTTTTCTTTGTCCTGTTTATAGTTATATAGTGCCTGGTTACACGTTTTGTGTATTGTCGTCTAATTATTCAATTCCTGCAATGGATTACAATTTCATTATTTAAGGAATTTTGAGTAGAATTTGAATACAGAAGATCGAGATAATCAAAAATATCATAGCGACTCGAGTATATCATCACAAGGCACCATCGAAATGAATTTCAATGGTCAAAACTCATTTAGAATCAGGCCCATGGTCATTCAGTAACTGCTTCAGTGTTTACACAAATGCAATGGTTGAAATGGTCATTATGTAGAAAAATAGACCAATGTTCAAATGTAACAATTACTAGGAATGGAGGCTTTTTGCAAAAATGTTACTTACCATAGCAAAACCGACATCAGCCTTCTTAAGAGCTGGACCATCATTAGTACCATCACCAGTTACAGCAACTACTTCCCTGTTTTCACTCACGTTACTGTCGATAATACCTTTGACCAAGGTGTATTTATCAGTAGGAGAAGATCTGGCGAGTACTCGCAATTTAGGCCACACCTTGTCAAGCAAGTGTTGTTGAACCTGGAATAAAAGAAAAACAAAAACTAATTAATTCAATTTGTCTACTTTTATTGACTGAGTGAATGCAAGTTTCAACAATATTAGCAAAACAAAGGATTAATGCAAAACATTTAAATACAAATATTTTATAAAAGTTACGAATACAAATGATTCTGATAAGAATTTATATATGACCACATTTCTAATCAACCCTCCAAGGCTGAGTGCTAATTAAAGATTGATAAACCTTTTGAGTTTAAATGAACAATAATGCATGTTTAGGCGACCCTCAGGAGGCTGCAGCAGTTGCTATCACATATTCAGAATTTACTATAACTCTGAAATTCTGAAAGTTTCAAACTTCAGAAATATTAAAACTAATGTTTACGAATTATAAAACATTTTCATGATTCCTAAGGTTTCTCAAATTTTCGAAATTTTTAGGATCTTAACAGTTTCCGAGTTTTCAAAATTTACTCATTTTTCAAACATTTCTCATTTTTTGAAAAATTGAAAACAAAATATTTTGGAAATTTGGAAGTTCTGAATATTTTTAAAAATCGAAATTCGATAATTCCCAAAGATTTGTAAATTAGGTAAATTTTTGAAATTGTTAATATTTAGTGTATTTCTAACATTTTGGAAATTTAAAAATTTTGAAAACTCGTGTTCATTCAAAATGCAAGGGTCAATCAACACTCAATCATCACTCAACTCTCAAGGGTAGACTATAAATGTGAGCTCAAGCTACAAAAGGTCGCTCGGTGTCAGATCGCGTGAGATTTTCCTTGGAAGGTTAGACATAGGGTAATTTTGGTATAAATTTACGACACTATTCAACATCAGAAATACAAATTTTGAATTTAGTATACATTGGAGACACTAAAGTACCACGATTCTCGTTCAAAAAGAGGACTAAACAGAATTTTCGAACTGTCGAAAATGGGATACCGTTTTTGAAGTTTTTAAGACAATTTTTAATGAAGTTAAGGAAAACAGATTTTTGTATGTACCTCTCCTGAGCTGTCGCGGATCCTCCTGTTAAACTCCTTGCCCTCAAGAATGAGGAAGTCTTCGTTAGGTTTGACGATGCCGCACTTTGTTGCAATCGATCTAGCCGTATTCACGTTGTCGCCTGTTACCATTCTGACAGTGATACCTGCTCTCTGACATTTACGGATAGCGTCTGGCACTTCCGGTCTGACGGGGTCTTCGATGCCCACCACGCACAGACACGTCAAGTTGCTGACGATGTTGTCTTCGTCATCCCAGTGTGGCTCATTCTTTTCGATGTGTACCTGGAATGGAGGTAAATTTTAAAGTGGTACTAGCGCAAGGTCCAGGATAAAACTTCTCCCCAATCACAGGACAACCACGACACACAACGGGTTAGCAGCAAGGAAATCTGACGCTGGTTAAGTTTCATACGACAAATTTTTAACATCCCTGTAACTGAATTCCTTTATAAAATGAATTGATGTGAAAAACATCAATAAGACGAAAACCACCGATTTATCATGTTCCAAGCCAAATACACGAACCCTCAATTTTCTTCAAAATCTGTGGTAACGTTCTAATGCCTCTTGATATTATATACGCAATTTTTGCATTTGAATATTTGCGTACATATGTACTTTGATCTCCCAACATTTTTCTTTGTTTTTAAAAAGCCCAAGTTTCACGATTTTGGCATTTGTCAAAAATTCACCTAATTTCGAATATTCATTCAACTATTTTTAGATGCATGGTTGCCACACTTCCTGCTTCAAATCTATAATAAAGCTCACTGAGACACTTTGTGATCATGCTGTCATATAGTAAGTGAAATAAAATATTTAAAGATGGGTCAGTTGCGAACAAAAATACTTATGCGAACCCCGAGCTTTTCTAGAACAATTAAGTACTAAAATGAGAGAAAAAATGTTAGAAGTTTGAGATATTTAAATGCAAAAATCTAATCCAGGCGATCAACTCAAAATTTGAGTTATTTCCAAGACACACTTATCCTTGGTGTCTTAAGGAAACTGAATATTTGAAAATATCGAGTTTCTCATAAGATCCCATCTAAAGGTTATAGGGATTGTTCCAAATTTCAGATATGTCCATAAATTGGGACCAAACTCAACTACCACCTTACAGATTGTCGAGGTGATTACGTACTTTCATTGTAAAAAAAAACGCATACGTTATCTCAAATCGCTTATATGCTGTGAAACGAAATATAAATCATAATTATTCAATAAATAATGTTTACTGCAATGTTACATAGTTTAAGTGATTGTTTGCATATGGCTTCATATCAATCATGTCACCATAAAATCTATTTCAGGAATCTTTACATACATGATACACACTCTATTTTAAATCGGAAACTCGATATTTCATTATTCACGGTCAATAAAACTGGGGAAAATCGAAATAGACAGATGCTACCACAATTTCGATACTATACGAACAAAGGAGCGATCCTATCAGCGAGTATGTAATGTGCAGAGTTTGACCGTCAGGATGAGAAGTAGAAGCGGCGGCATCATGGGGACAGCTCAAAGGAAAAAAGTCCATTGGCATATTAGTAGAAATTTATCAAATGCAGACGTACCTGGTTGATTTCGGCTTTGCCAGGCACGAAGTCCTTGAAAGCAATACAAATGGTCCTCAATCCATCACAAGCCATTGGTTCGATAACCTGCTTCAACAAACGCTCTTGCATATCCCTGGTGAATTTTTCCAAACGACCATCATGGCCGTAGATGAAGGCACACCTGTAGAAAAAACCACACTGAAGTTTCGACTTGAAATTTGATACAGGTATCTCCATATTGCGCAATTGAAGATTTCATCATCATACTTTAGGTTACTGTCAGGAAGAAACACCCTGTACATTGATAATATCACTTACTTGTTAAGTATTATTTCTGAAGCTCCTTTCGTGTATAACCTGTAGCCTCCGCCTTGACGTGGTATGACAGTACTCATCGATTTTCTAACTGAGTTGAAGGTGTATACTCTGGTGAACGTCTCTTCTGGATAGTCATCCCTGATGGTCTGGTAGTTCTTGCCAAGACCCAGGACAAAGCCTAACAATGCACATTCAGTTTTGTTGCCTACTTGTTTTGGAAGGTCGCTTCCTTCATCCCCTGGCTGCAAAATAAAAGTTTTCACAGCCTCAGAAACCTCTCAGGGAAGCAGCGATGTGACGCAATTAACAAAAGGTTTTTTATACAGGTCCTAAATATTTCAGCATCCGCAAAACCAGATCATTAATACAGCATTTTACTTTACTAATGTCACTATGCTACACAGTTCAACCCTGTATTTCATTTGTCATATTATGGCGATTGTCATTCCAATTTCTCTGTAGATTGTGACCCACCCAATTTGGATGAATATTCTTTAAGGAAACATGATTAAAATTCTCCAAGCGATTGGTGAACAAAATATTTTTCCACGTTTTTCTGATGGTTTGTTATTAGATCCCAAATGCGCAGACTTCCATGATTTTGTCACAAGAGAAAGAACATGATGTCACTGAGGTGTCCGAACAGTAATTCCCATATTTCGCCTCCATGAAGAATGCAGATGCAGCACTAGTTGTCGAATATTGCATGAACGTTAATCGGTACGTTTTTATTTTAATGGCACTCCAATTAGCCATAAAAATTTAACGGGAATATTCCAACAGTTACTAGAGAACACTGTATACAGTAGCAGCAAAAGCAAATTAACCATCATTGGAAGACAGATTAAAATATACTGTCATATCATTTTGAGTTGTACTACTCTGAAAAAGATTTCCAAGGTTGCTGGAACATTAGTAAACTTTCACTTCAAAATCTGTGGTTTCATTTGGTAGGACATGGACATTAATTATTATTTTTGGAAATACAGTGAAGTGATCCAGAACATATAGGTACTCTATAAAGACATGCCAAACATTCTTTTGGTCCATGTGAGTCAAAAAGAGCAATTGACTTACCATAATCCTTGATGTGTAAGCACAGTTGACAGATATTCCCTGGATGATGAGATTGCCCACTTGAGATGGTATATCGGAGAATTTAGGCATAGTTTTACACAACTGCTCGCAGATATACGATTGTACAACCGTCATACGGTTCGTAGTCAGAGTACCAGTTTTGTCAGAGCAAATTGCTGTCGCATTGCCCATAGTCTCGCAAGCATCCAAGTGCCTTACTAAGTTGTTATCTTTCATCATTTTCTGGAAACAAGAACGTTCTAGTTAGAAATGGCATATCCATCTTATACAAAAATACATATAGCTACAAGCATTAGTTTGAAAATAGACACGGTCAGCAAAGTAAACATCTCTATATGAGCCAAGTAACACATTTGCACAGTTCCATCCACAATTCTATGTAGAAGCTACAACGCTAGAAAGTTTACCTTGGCTGAATGAGAAATGGTACCACTCTACAGAACATAAATACGAAATATAAAAGAACACTTACCTTAACACTATAAGCTAATGACAGAGTTACAGCCAACGGTAATCCTTCAGGAACAGCAACAACGAGTACAGTAACACCAATGATAACGTGGCGGACGAAACTGTTGACATATGCAACCTTCCATGGCATTTGTTCAATCACGAAAGTTTGGATACAAAACTGAGTCATCAGAATGACAACAGTCAGCACGGCTATCGTGGATCCAGCATATCCTATCTGTATGGCTAGCTTGGTCAGTTTCGCCTGAAGTACGGACTTCTCTTTCTTGTGGCTCTTAGAAGCTTCAGTGGTATTGACATTGTTCTCCTTAGCGCTTTCTTCTTGCTTACGAGCTGGTTCCTTCTTGTGAGGTACTGTTGCCGGTGATGGGGAGTTCATGTGGCTATTGCCAGTTACGTTGTCTTCTTCCCCTACACAGAACATACATGTAGCTACTTATGTAAGTACAGGCCACAAATGCTACAAAATGTGTCATTCAAGCTTTGTTCTAAACTCATCCTTTGGTTTTTCCCATACAATATAAAATGTCTTCTAACTTGGAGACTAAAAAACAACCCAAAAATAATAATGGCATTGGATCACCACTTTTTTAATATTATGCATATCATTATGATATCCTACTTGTTAGCAATATACAGGGTGTTCCTGAATATGAGACTTTACAAGGCGTATAGTATAGTATAGTATAGTAAAAATAAGCAAATACACCGAAAGTTTTAACCTAACAGAGATTTGAAGCTCCAAAAAATCTGCGCTGCTCTACCTTCAGCAGTCGCCACAATATTTTGATGAATTTCAGTAGGCGCCATACGCAGACATCTTGTTACTACTGTTTGCTCAAAAGGATACATTTACAGAAACGGACAAAAGTTTGGAAAAAAATATTAACAGATTAAAATTGTGGAAAAACAGATAATATAAATATTAAAGTCTACCTTTGGCTCCCGTAACCAATACAAGGTTTATCTTATCAATATTCAAATTCGCTGAAAATAAAAACACGTGTTTTTTTAAATACCATAGTTTTTGTAACGACAAAAGTATGGAAACATTTTAGTTTGGCCGTATTTATTCGTTCTGCGATACTTTGATATTGCGTGCGGTAAATATTAACATCGGTGAGAATGGCAGAATAAAAAGAATTTTAAAAAGATTTAAGAGACAAAGTGACTCAATTATTTAGAAGTGGTGCCAGAAATGTTGACATTTCTCAAAGATTAAAAATGAACAAAGGGACGATTTCGAAAATTATTAACAAATATCAAGAAATAGATCAACAGTAACTCGGCCCAGGTGCGGAAGACCGCAAAAAACCGACTACATTTTGGATCGCTACATTATACGTTTGTCCCATAAAGATCCTCGTAAGCCAGCCACACAGATTTTCAAAAGAATGGTAGAAGAGGACGCCGAGAATCTTTCTGTCGGAACAGTGCAGCGACGCTTGGTGGATTTTGGGCTTTTTGATAGGAGTGCAAAATCCTCTCATTTAAAAAAAATCTTATTGCTCGACTTAAATTTGCTAAAACTCATCGAACTTGGACAGAACAGCAATGGAATACAGTTTTATGGAGCAATGAAAGCAAATTTAACTTGTTTGGACCTGACGTTAGACGTCCAATACCAAAAAGATTCGATAAAAAGTATCAGTTGACAACAGTTGAGCACAGTGGGGGCAACATCATGGTTTGGGGCTGTTTTTCTAGTCTGGAACGGGTCCAATTGTTAAAATTGTTGAGAAAATGGATCAAAAACTTTACAAAGATATTATTAGTGAACACATGCTCCCTTTTGTTGAAGAAGAAATGCCTTCACGATGGACATTCCAGCTAGATAATGACCCCAAGCATACCTCAGAATTCGTAAAGGACTGATTAAGACTAAAAAATGTTCTTAAACGGCCTTCGCAATCCCCGCACCTAAACCCTATAGAACATATCTGAGAGCATGTTAAAAGACAACTGACAAGAAAAACTTAAAAATAAGAACGAGTTATTTGATTATGTATTTTAGGTATTTGAATGCTAGTCTGTAGTACCACAGCAAACACACATCGTCATTTGTATCAAGACTGTAAGCAAACTATATGAGAAAAAAAAAATAGTCCTTAAGGACTAATAATAAACTAATAAAGAATAAAAATTAGCGCAGTTTTTAAGAATTACTAAGAATGTTTCCAAACTTTTGTCCGCATCACTCAAATAGGCATCTACAAGGAAGCCAGGGCAGGACCACAGTGATCAATCCTCGTAGTGACAGGGCGGTACTTGAAATTTTCCTATCAATTAAACGATTAGTTTCTTTCTCCTTTTTTTTACTTACCTGCTGTTTCATCGCACATTAGCTTTAATATTTTAAACGTAGTTGTTTCTAAAAAGGAAAGTCCGAACTTTCAGAACACCCTGTGTATACTTGTATATTATCATTTATTATGTCTATTACAGCTACACCAATTTGTAACTGTGATAAGTGAAAAACCCTAAGTATCAAAATGGTGTGGACAATGGCATGTATAAAAGTGAGCAATTCAGATGGATGATGGCCGAAACAACTTGTTAGAATAGCCAGTTAACCCCTCCCCCATAAAAAACGAAACTGTCCTCAAGACCTTTTTTGAATTGCTACCTTGGATCTACTACAAGGATTTCTGTACTGAATGATATTCAAAGCAAAATTCAATGATGCCCACATTTTTTAACACACTTGACAGCAGCTGTGCTTCAGAATACATGTATTTTGGTTAGTTAAGTGCATGCTGAACGACACTGCAATCAGTCTGAAGGTTAAGGGACAGACAATACGACATTGAAGTCAGGGTGCAAGAGGTTTCATCAAATAGGAAGTAGAAGTTGCTATACTAAAAATCATTCTAGGATGTTTTGTGGAAAAAACCGTTGTACAAAATCTGAAAAAACATAGATGTCCAAGTACACAAAATTATTCCCTTCTATCACTGATCAACTCACAATCCATTGGATAATGATATGGTATTTAAATCCAGAATGGAATAAGCTCTCGTTTACAAAAAAAAAATGACAGCCGTCTAAAAACACGAAAAGCTCTAATAGTTCTATACTCGATAGTAAAACCACATTGCATATTTGTATATATGGGTGGAAGATATCACAAGATGAGCATATAACTAGTAGTCAAAACCAGGTTTGAAATAAAAATGTCAATACCTCACACTAACATAGCTAAGCCTATCTAGACAACTTCCCAACTCCATGACTAAAGTCAGGTGATGTCAGATTCTAAATGAGAAAAGTATGCAATAAGGGAAAGTTGCTAAATTGTAGATGTGGGTTTTTGTACAGTTTATAAGAATGTGCATGACAGGAAAATAGCACGATAACAGGTAAGATCTGTGCTTTGAAAAGTTGATAGTTGAGCTGCATCTAACTACAAATTTAATGATACAAAAATCAGTGCAATAAGTATATGTCAACTTGCAAAACATCACTGAAACAGGCTTATCTCTGGTTGAAACAAGTCAAATGGATTTTTATAAAAATGTAAAAGTTTAACGGAGGTGATTGACACTTTTACGTTCAATCATCCTTGAAATACAATTTTGAATTAATGGTTAAGTTTCAGCTTACAGACACATTTTGTAGACGATATAGGTAACAAGTATCATGAGCAACACATAAATGCATGCTTCAGTATCGTCAAAAATATATAAAGTTTATTTATATTTAATTTAAATTTGATTTATTTATATTACAAGTAGTTATTTATCAATTTTAAAAAGAATAAAAAATTATTCACCTGGTGAACCCTTCTTCTTCTTCATCTTTTTAGCTTCTGTACAAAAACACATGCAAAAGGAGAACATTAGCAATCTCAAAACACTCCCAAAGTCCTGACATGGGTAAAAGTGGATGAATATGTTCAATTCATGGCATAAAGGTTATAGTGGAACTAAAATCCCATGGGAACTAAATCATCTGATATAGTATTCCTATTCCTAATTGAAACCGCATAAAACCCCAAGTTGGCGTTACATGAAAAAGAGCTCTTGTAAATGGCATCACAACTCAATATTGATTATTTCAGTATTTCCTCATACTAATGTCAGAAAATGGCTCCAGATGTCCTTCAACTTCATCGAACTCAAATAGTCTCCAAAAACTCATTCTCCATGCTCTGTTTTCAATAACAGGCGAGACGATAAAATTTGCAATTCTCAACCAAGAGTGCAGATGGCTGGTACAAGTAGCGTGTAAACGTAGTAACTATCCAAATACTCTTATTCACCTATGATCCACTGTAAAGTTTTTCTACGTATACAGGGACCATTCAGCGGTTTTTGTTATTTTTATACAATGTTATTGACGGCCGTGGTTTTTTGTCGTGTTCAATTCAGATTAGAAATACCATAATATCTATTACCAAATATTCAATACCAAAATCAGTCCTGATCTGGAATTGCCTTTTTCAAGTCGTCAAATGGAATGTTAAAATTCGAACAAAGTTAACAATACAGTAGGCGTTCGTGTGTTTTCCTAAATGTGAACTAAATTTTCGTTTAAAAAGAACCAAAATATGCCATGGATTGGAACATTGCAATCGTAGACTGATTTTGGTTTCTAATTTGTAGAAACGATGATAAAAATCCAATTCAGACTCTAAAAGGAATTTATCTATGTCATAAATTGTTTTTTGAGTGACTGCGTGAAAAGTAAATACATTAAAACAAAACTTAAAACAAAAAATTAGATTTACAGGACATTAACTTCCAAAAAGGGTTAAAATATTATTAGGACTACAAAGGTTACTACTCTGATCTACATGTCATCAAACATCAAATGTGTTAAGTGTGTTAAAGTCCTGTAAAATAATATGATAAATGATGATAAATTGTAATAGTAAATGAAACTGATTTCGATCCATGAGAATCACGAGTGGCATTATCCAACTCCTAGACCATCAGCAAGTGTAAAAAAACTGGGACAACGTAATAAATCAGACAAAAGCAATGAATTTCAGCAACTTCAAAGACGATAATCGATTCGAAAATGGTCCACCATCCAAGCATATTGCTCTACATCTGCTGAACTTTTGGCGAATAGTGTAGAATTACGTAACACGTGGATGGTGCAGTTTTACGATTGTTCAATGGCCGGCAACGTCGCATTTCCCCGCATGATCCTTGGAAAGCTTCGAGCTCGATGTTGAGCGTTCGAAGGCGGCAACCGAACGTTGCCAGACTTCAACTCAATTCTACCACTCAAAGAAATCGCGACAATCGTACTATTAAAATAATGAACGATAGGTCGTTAACAGTTTTTAATGAAAATCACTCTGTAGCAGTGACGTAGCTACCTTGGGTGGCACCCGGTGCGGAAGGTGGTGGTGTCACTCCATGGAAAGTCAAAAGCAATAAATTTTATATGATTCATAAATGTCATGGATCATTTAATATTTATATTTAAGATATTGAACAAATAACAAAACACAATAAAAACTAAGACAGAAAAAATATATTTATCTTACAAGTAAAATCTCGTTTTTCTAGCTATGAAAGCTGCAAACTCGGAAATAACTTCATGAAAATTTATATTTTGTATTGCCTCGTGTTCGATGGCTAATATACCAAGATTGATGAGCCGCGATTAGGTCATTGTTGTTGTTTTTTATTAATTTTAGTTTACTGAAACTCCTTTCACATGAAGCTAAGGACATGCAAACCGTCATGAACAATTTTAGTGCAATCATAAGATTTGGAAGAGATTCTGTAAAACGCCATTCTACAATAAACTTTAAAAAAATCTAGAAATTCCCAGTCAGAAACTGTAACATTAGCAACTTGGTATCACCAAAAGTAATTCTGTTTCTGAGACCTCGTCATAAAAAGCAGTAAATTTCAGTTCTTCAGTATTCACATGCAAAGTATTTGTTTGTATGATCTCAAACAATGAAGCTAGGTCTTGAAGAGACTTCGATCTTATCTGGAGTTCAACTCTGAAAAAGTTGAGTCACCAGGTGGGTGTCACCAAAAAAGGTGACAGCAGGCGCGGACCGCCCCCGCCGCCCCCCCCCTTACTACGCCACTGCTCTGTAGGGCTAAGCTCAGTGAGTTGATTTTGTCGAATTATACAAGGTCTTTCTTAAGCATGAAGAAAAATGCAAAGGTTGACTGTTTGGCACATCCTGAGAAATGGTTTTCCGACAATCGTTAAAGGACCAAAACATTCTTAGGATAGACCAAAAAAGTATCCCCTGCATTATCGGCCCATGTTTTCAAAAAGCTTTGTATGAAGTGACTAAATATACTAAATTATTTTTTGGACTATATTTATGAGCATATATAAATTTATTTCCATAAATTAGTTGTGAAAATTGACCACTGATCCTTATGGATAGAATCTTAGTACTTTGTATCATTCTCTTGTGATGAAGACAAAAAATATCCCATACAAAAACATAGACATAGAGACCAACTGAAAAAAAGTAATGACACCCAGCTGAATATCGTGTCTTTTGTCTGTGATGAAATGTAAAAAATATAGTAATTCATCTATTGAGACAAGATATTATTACATACACTGAAGGAGAATGTGCAACTAACAATAAATACACTTAATAATTGAATGCAACTATAGGGAAATAGACATAACCGAAAAATTACATTAATACAGTCAAGCAAGTCATAACATAAAAAATGTGCAACAAAATATTGTTTATCATAACATATAATATGTACTTTAATAGCTCGTAAATTTTAATTGTGAAACATACTTTGAATAGAAATAATTCATAAAAATGACGTTTACGGATAACAGAAAATCGAAGCAAAGATCTAAATTTTTGGTTTTCCAGATGTATCCAGAATTTTCAGGTTATGTCATTGGATGCATATCCGATCAAGTACAAAATCTGCAATCGGTTGCGCATTTTATATAAGAGAAAATAGCGTCACGTAAGGTGACTCTGTACTTCCCACGCAATGCTGTCTTCAGTTCGTAAAGGATTATGTTTGATAAAAGTAAGCCCTTCCGAGAAAAAAGTTCTCCCCCTGACTGAAATTCCTGCATGCGCACATGATCGATGGGATGACCAATCCTGCGTGTATGGCGATATTGGCCTTGACCAAGCACAGTGCACGCAGGCCACAGTAGAGCGGAAGCGATTGCCGAGTGTGACGTATGACGCTTGTCCATCGGGGGACCACGTATCAACACGCAACTGTTGGAGATAGGCGTGGGGAGAAAAAACATAAAATTGCAAAATATCATTTCTCTAAAATCCATTATCACGATTTATATAACAGTAAAAAATGGCGTCAAGTAGGCTGACAACTGTATTTCTTACAGACTGGTGATGATTGACAGGACTTTAAGCACTCCCTTAATTTTATTCTCAAAATTGACTTCTTAAATCCGAACGATGTTCAATGCACCGATACAACTGCTTATGAAATACAAAGTCTATCTACTTGACAGATTATGATCCTTATTCAGTTGGAATGCAGCACTAGTAGTTTAATGCTCAATTACTAATAGCCATTCGTATACATCCGTTAATCCTATTGTGGTATAAAGACGATAAAATGATGAATAACATACGCAGACATATTTAGTAGATAGGACAACAAATAGACAATTAAAGTTGCAGAATCCATCCTGATTTGAAAGCGTACACTTTTTCAATTACCGCTACCTTAATATGATCAATTTATGCATCAGAATTTATTCAGTATTCCTTGAGTGACATCTCACCGATTGGCGAGTAACTATTGGAATCATGAGCAAAATTCGACATCGATATACGTTTTTGGATGTCACGTGATGTGTACATAACTAAAAACCGTGGATCATTTCCATGTTAGTTATCTGTATGGTGATCATTGGCTCGTCTATAAGGCTGAACATAGTACTAGAAATTTTATGAAATATACACACGCTAAGAGCGAACACGCTTTGTGAGATTTGCAAATCGGTTCAGTGGCGGTGGAGTTAGAAGGAAAACTAAGAATTTCAGAATAACCCCAAACTTCATTTTTCGATGTATTCGGATTTTCTCATCATTTAGGGAGACAAATAATTTTTGTACCGATCAAAAATCCCAAACTATATTTTCGGCAAATTTGAATTCACAGCATAGTAAAAAATGTATGGGGGCTAAAAGACGTTTAAATAAGACATGTCTCATAATTCACCTACCATGTATAATGACTCAAAGAATCAGTTCATGTACTTGATTGGACATTAGGCACCACATGAAAATGGAGACTGGGGGCAAAACGGGTATATCAATCATAAGATAGATATACATGCGCATATACATAAAAAAATATTACCTTTCTTCATCTTCTTAAGTTCGGCTTCTTGTTGATCGACGGCAGCTCCAAGAAGGGTGAATATGATGCCTGCTTGCGAGTTGACACCCACTGCAGTGACAAGCATCTTACCCGACCCTTCCATTACGTGTGTGCCGGATAAAACCATTGGATCAAACTTCTCGCCTTTTTTCACATGATCTGATTCACCTGTTAGGGAGGATTCGTCCACCTACAAGCACATCTCTCATATAAAAGATGCTTCAGAAGATATGCGCATACTAATACATTCGTTACCATTCCAGAATCATAGAAAGTGTAAATCGGAGTAAATGACAACACTGTCTCTCACGGTGGTTTTGTCTAGCATCCATGCTTTTACACATTTACACATTCTAAGATGCTTAGTTTTGTAATATTTACATTGATATACTGTATAAAACATAAAATGATTAGACAACATACAGATTACTAAATATATCACTCAACATTTTTTTTTTTTAAACTCTTCATAGAAACAATGGTGGAAACCTGTCGTATTTTCGCGCGCAGTACATTGAAATTAAAATATACTTACTTTCAAGTCATTCGATTGTATAAGGATGCCATCAGCCGGTAAAAGATCACCATATTTTATTTGGCATATATCACCTACAACTATATCACTGACAGGGATCTGTTTAACTTCACCTTGTCTTATTACGGAAAATTTGTGTTCGCCTTCTATCTTACTCTGTAACCCTCTAAATTGTCTCTCTTTTGAATAATCATTGAAGGCTGTTACAAGTACTACAACTATAACTGAAAGTAGAATAGCCATAGCTTCTATCCACCCACTAGATTCTTCACTTTCATCCACATTTGCGTCTAAAATATAAGTATTCCTCTTAGTTTCTCAGACACAAATATTTTTCTGTGATGTTTCAATTACCAAGAAGGACATTCTTTGGTTTCCAAACTCTATTGAACATGTAACGGTTTGGATGAATGACTGAGCTAAGGGCATTTGGGCCACCCACCTAGCACAGAATGTCCTTAAGCCCCATATTCTTATTATCCTGGAGGCCCAATATGTAAGGCACACTATGGTACTAAAGTAATCCAAACACATGCCATTATATAAATAATGCATAGAGGATGACTTCTCTTCTATTTAACAATCAAATAGGTGGCCAGATAACAGTCTCACAATCAACATTACATTGTTTCTGCCCAGAGACAAAAACGTCCAATGGAACTAGGCCGTGGAATGACCTATCTGCCAGAAATGACCAAGGATGGTGCAACATTTCTGTATATGTGTTGTTTCAAAATTCATTTCCCTCTTATCCACCTATTTTTGCTAGGGGGCACGTGACTCTTGTGAGTCTACCATATCAGTGCCATATGTATATCCCTTCATTGTAAAAAAAGGACTAAAATCATGTTGTAGGCACTTAGCTCTGTGACTACCACCTCATTGATGCTAAAGATTATTATCTTCCTAGTCCTGTTCCAATTCTGAGTATGCAACACACAAAACAGATCTATAAGGGCTTAAACACATTAATCTATGCACATAATACAAAACAAAGTTGCGTTTACAATATCAATTATTCCAAAATGTCCTCCTCACCACCATGGTCATATGGAGGAGGTGCAAATCCTGTTATTTGCCAAATGGAGCGCAGTACATTCATTAAAGCCATTACTAATAAAAAAGCAGAGGTTGGTTGACCTCAGTTCACTCATATTCAACCAAACCACAGATTTTCCAAGACACATATTAATAATCACATTATGTAAAATAATACTGTTTATATAAATATATGAAGATCTCATACTGTTACCTTATACTTTGTTTAATACACTCAGAATTTTTGAACATACTTTCTAATCTTTAAAATAAACTTGTTTGATAACAACTCAATAATAGGAATAAACTATCTAGCAGTAGCAATATGAGATCTGTATAAATGCAATGTTTTCTAAGATCAGAGCTGAAATCTAAGAATGTCCTTCCAGGAAAAAAATAAAATATGGAATAAAATTGAGAAATTGACACTCACCAGTCTCATCTTTTGGTTGATACAAGGCAAGAGCTAAAGACACTATGGCAGCTACTTCTAAGATTATGAGGGTTGCATCTTGTAGCGCTTCCCATACTAATATAAGAAAGGTCTTTGGTGGTTTAGGTGGGATTGAGTTCGATCCAAATGTTTCTCTCCTATGTGCAATGTCAACTTCTGATCCGCTAAGTCCTGAAACAAAAAATGGTGTCAACTACATGCTCAATAAAATAAAATATGCCTCTTTGGCATGCAATATCCTAGCATAGATTGTAAACAAGGCGCTGCATTGGATGCTTTTGCATATCTCATTATCACAGGTAGCAATATATTCTTTTCCTCAATCTGGATTGAATGATAATGAATTTGTATACAAATATTCCATTAAAGTGGCAAGGCATTTAGATCCATGTTAAAACATTATTGATAACCTATAAATACATCATTTCTTCATTTTAAATTTTAACTTGAACATTTGATTTTTAAACTTGATGGATGCTGCAGAAGCTGCTAAAATGTTAATACACCTTTCCTTTGACTGCATGTGGTGTTAATTATTGGCTAGATTGAGTGTAATGAACTATAGCAATAGATTTATGGAGTTACAACCCACAACCTAATGCCTGAGCGAGCCTGTCAAATGTAACCTTAATATAATGTTTCTAGGCCCCTTGCTATGTTCAAATTGGAGATAGTCATGCTTAATGATAGAAGCATTGAGGACTTACCTTCACTAGGCGATGTGTATAGTTTTTTACATATCTCTTGTACCCCTCCTAGTTCGTTAATTTTTGCTATTCCTTCGGGGCCCCTATGATCCATAAGGTCACGTAGCTGTTTCAAGGTAATTCCATATTGTGCGGGACGGCCTTCTATCGTAGCCATATTCTGATGCGATTTCTGTAAAAGAAAAATTAAGAATAAATATTCCACATTTGTGACATTAACCTCTACAACGTCAGACAGCTCTGACAACACCCGCGGATATTTGAGTGATTCATAGCGCTTACTAATATTAGGTTATGCCGGTAACTTGGAAAATATTTAATAAATACTCACAAGATTGTTGCATTACATGTTTAAGTAAGGATTTTCCCGACAAAAGTATCAAAAGTATTAAATTAATATTTCCAAACAAATCTACAATGTTGCCAAGCCATACGAGAAAAGTCCCTAGCCCGAGGAGCAAAAAAACATCATTTGACCTACTTTACAGTTCTTCGCGAATTTCTGGGCAAATTTGCGTTCAAGTTAGTGAGAATAATTTTATACAAAAGTAAAAACTAACATTTAGATGTGCATACCTTTCAGGCCAACATGACACCGAATTCAACTGACTTGTCAACAAGTTCAGTAACGCTAGGCAACTAAAAATGTCATAGCTAACTTGAAATTGGCAGATCTATCAAATTGTATCTCATGCATTAACATGGCCAAATAAGCTCAATAAACAAATTCTCTGATGAATATTCTTACCTATTACCGAAATTTTCGATACCTGATCATTAAAATTAACCAGTCTTTTTTTCCCGCAAGGGTGTTTCCTGTGAGTGATCTCGTTACAAAAATATGGAAATCAGGCAACAAACAACAGTTCACAAGATTCTATTTTTGAATTATGATGCATAGTTCACCAACGAAATTGTTCCTAGGTAATGACACTACAACATAACCTCGGTTCCGGATATTCTTGGGATGTATTAAAAGACGGATGTTCGTACGGACACGACAACTAATAAATAAACGCGAACGTAACAAACACGTGAAACATTGAAATGACAAGATTACAACAGTTAAAAATTGATCAAAAAAAGGTAAAACGTAACACGGGACGAAGTAGAAAGTGCTACTTCTACTCCCTACCTCCGTCCCTCTCCCTCGGTCGATAAGAGAGTGAGTGAAGTGAGTGAGGTAGTAAACAGTAAACAACTGTTAGCCCAGTAACATTAGGTACTGGTACGTGAATTGAGTGATTGAGTCAGTTTCAGTAGTAATTTATGTAGCGCGGTAGGGTAGTGGTTGAGACGCTGCGAGTCTAGTAATCAGCCGCTGTGAGCTGCGCAGGTTCGAATTCCGCCCCAAGATAATGTTTCTCTTGGCTATGGACGTGATTGTCAGTAGGTGGTAGACAGTCTTAGTAGATAGGACTTGTCTAACCCTATAGCCCCCCGGTACTCACGAGCCTTAGGTCTTCGTGGTCGTTCGGGTATAAAAAATGCTCGACACTATATCCACCAGCATCTATGACCTAAAATAGTGTCTAAAGAATAGTCTTAAACTTGTAGAGTTAGAGGACAACAGCAATACGACTTAAACGCAAAACTGATGAATGGTACCTCTAATAAACTGAATGTCATCAAGTTTGGGAATCTGTATAATACCCTAATCTTCGTATAATGTAGATACTAGCAATAATAGCGATAATAAAATTTTATCTTGTGGTATAAGCTATAAAGGTATCGTTCAAAAATATCTTTTTGAGCTTCCACTCAAACAAAATACTAATCTACATAGTTGCCAGCACACATTTTTGAGTGACTCAATTAAACATTTTACATATTACATCTCTAGTATATAGTATATGCGTATGGGCGTTTTTTACAACGTAGAGTAAACGTGGATATCCATGATATACTATATATGGATATAAATTGATTGTTAACAAAATGCAATGGATAATATGAATATTTCAGGCTTCGTGGCTATTACATGGATATTAGCCGAACATTTGAATATCTGGTCGATATCTATGGGATATCCATTGAGTGTGAAATTCTGTGGATTTTTAGGATTTTCTCTTGAAAAAATATGTTGCCTCCAGCTTTTGAAAAAGTGTTCGGGGGCAGGTACACTGTCACCAATAACCATCCCTTGCCGATGATCAGCCCCCTTGAGAATAGTTCCTGTGGGCGCCATGTTTATAATGCTAAAAAAGTCAGATTTTGAAGCAAAATGGAAAAACATAAAAATCCATGGCTCTTTATTTTCAATTGAAGACAGTTTTTAGATATATCTTAAATTCTTCGATTATACCTGTTTCAAATACTTCGATACATGCTATGAATAATTTTATTGCTTCGATAGATGTATCAACAGTGGAACGAATATTTATGCATGCACTTCGACACGGATCCGTTCATTAATCGGAACATACCACCTGATTTTGATTATCTAAATTTGGCACACTATTTGTGTTATTGTATGGTTTTCAGTACCAGTCTTTGGTTCGATCGGTTGTATCAGTTCTTTTAATAGTGCGTCTACTTTCATTTGTCTGACTATTTTGAGCGAAAGAATGTCGCATGTTTACGAAAACAATGAACTAGTGGACATATGCTAACATACGGAGAGTGCCAACAAAATGCAGCATGCAAGATGTATGCGAAAAGATTTCCTAGAAGAGTTGAATTTGCCGAGTGGCTTTCAAAACAGTTCGACAGAAATAAATATTTTACGAAATTAATTTTGGGCACAGTCGAGGCCACATTCACACGAAATGGAGTGCACAAATTCCACAACAATCATGTGTAGGTAGCATGCTGTAAAAAGAACTCATTTTCAATATAGATTTTCATTAAATGTTTGGGCTGATCTGGCATGCTTATTGTACCCTACCTTTTTCCACCTCGACTGACCGGTGAAATTTATTTAGATTCTCTTCGACACAATCTGTCACAATTATTAGAATATGTTCCTCTAAATGTGAACAGAATATATGTGGTTCCTACATGATGGGGATCACCTCACTTTAGACGAGAAGTTCATGAACATCTGAATAATGAGTTTCCAAATAGAATGGATAGGGCGTAATGGACCCATTTCTTGGCCTGCTCGCTACCCGGATTTAATGGCTTGCGATTTTTCTCAGTGGGGCTATTCGAAAGAGTTGGTGTATCATGATGGAGCAGTAAATACTCTGGAAGAACTCCAACAGCGCACTGAAAATGCTTGTGATTTAATTCGTGGACACTAGGATTTCGTTTTCGAAGCCTGTAAAGAGTCGTGGATTCGCCGATTTTGCGTTAGTCGAACAAATGGGGACAATTTTGCACAGTTTTTGTAAAAACGGTATCTATTCAACTTGATAATGATTTCTTTAAATAAGTTTCAATGTAAACTAACTCTTTTATTATGCGACATTTATATAGGTGATTTTTGGTATATCAACTTCTTGTGACGAGTTCTAGAAGCTGTTAAAATAAATGACTCAACTTTGAAAACAACCTGTACAATTCAGAAAGTACTACTCGGGTTTTGACGAATTTTGACATAAGGTTACTACCATATACCAAACACGAAAAGCTTTGTAGGTTTGGAAAATCAATACATTGGTGGTGGGAGTACTTTATGAATTTCCACAAAATTGTGTGATGTTATCCGAGATACTGATAATTTTTGGAGGGTTAAAATTTTTTTAAAAATTCCAAAGTTTTTTTCGTCATTTTTCAGCTCTCTGATCACGTCTGGGTATTCAACAATTTTTCTAAAAGGTCAAAATGTTTTAACAGTATCGTGACCAATGTTACCAGCCTAACAGTATACAGTATGACTACATCCTTATGGCATAGATTATATCAGGATTATGAGTAAACGAGATATTTATAATACATTTATCAGGACATGAAAATGACGCGGATTCCTCTCACGTAAGAGATTAATGGTTGTTTTAAGGATTTTTGAAAGCTCTACAATAAAGCATGGGGATACAACTATAGAATTACACCGGTGATAAAATGATAATTATACTATTGTGTAAATAGTAACATAATCTTTCCAACAGTCTAATTGTGTATTCAACTCCCATCAATAAAATGTGTTGACGCAAACTGCATCTCCAGAGTGGTATATTTTAAGAACACTTCAGAAAAGATTTTTATCTTTAAAAGCTTATTATCACTACGAACGTCACTCGTCTTCTATATATTATCTGCTTACCAAAAATAGTATCTCCCGCGTAATGGTAAAAATCTGTTCAAAATTTCGAAAAGTCATAAGCAATATGTAAACGTCTGATTCAAGGTGTTTTGAGCTCCGTAAAAACATAATATTTTAGTTTCGCAATTTTAGAATCTAAATTTGTGGAGTATCTAGAATGAAGAAATTGGTCGAAAAACGATGATTTGGGTTTTTATCATTCCTTCTCGTCCTAAAAAAATATACGAAGCAATAACGAAGCTGGGGACGTTACGGAATTTTTGAATTTATGTTTTCTACAGGGTCACGAGAGTAATTTTCTTTGGTTCCCGATTCTGGTTCCCATGTGTTTGTGCTGAGGAAGCTCCTATAAATATCAACTAAAATGATATATTTCTACAATTGAAAAAAAAGAATGGCGTCAGGTAGGTTTACTTTGCACTTCCCACGCAACGCCGAAATCAGTTCATAAAGGATTTTAATAAGCACGAACCAGACCTTATGACAAAAAAGTCAGTCAAACAGGTCTATACAATTAGTCCATAGACACTATTTCCCTGCTCTACCGGTAGTGCATCTGAAAAGGTCGCCTCTCCCCGATACTTAACTTGTTCACACGTGGCAGCACGGTCAGAGCATAGGAAACACTATGCTGTGAAACCATACCAGAACAACAGAACACTACACAGCCGCGGCCGGTAGGTACGCGAACGGTCTGTCAAGAATATTTTTATTATATAAGTTTTGAGGGCTAACGAAGTTTGAGCGATTTTTATTTTTCACTGGACCGGTTTTCAAAAACTAAGAAGCTTTTGCGTCCTTGGCATAGTAGCAACATTTTGTAAAAATTTCATAGAAATCCAAGCGGTACATGTCATTGTTATAGGCGGTTATGAGATTAGCGGACAGACCGACAGACAGACAGACGGATTTGAGTGATATGGATTTTCGTGATGTACATACTTTTTAACATCATCTCATTTTCGAAAAATTTCGCGATAACAATATTTCGCCACCAGTAGGCGTGGGAAGTAAGATACATCGGTGTTGACCAAATGTTTATCAGCGGAATATTTATCTAAATTTTAATGGCTACTGGACGAAGTAAGATGTGCTATCCGCTAAAGGTTATATTTATATAATGTTCAAATAATCCAAATGAATGAGTCATCTGATAGTAAAACTGAATGCAATAATATAATTAGATCATTTGTTTACACACACAACTGATGACAAATATCACTATTATTTACATGCCATTTGAAAGTAATCGCTGTTTGACTTAGTTTTAGAGACGTCAATAATGATTAGGCAGTCATGATTTTTAGTACCACTATACGCGCTAATTCCCAAATTTCTTTGCAAAACCCAAGATTAGCCTTAGATGCTGTATATATTATATATTATACCTTCCAAGACACTAGATAGCCTGCCACAGGGACCAAAAATGTGAGCGAAGGACGCCGAATCGCCACATAGCCCACAAAGCGAATTAATGACAACGCCCTTTATCAGGAGGTGACATTTAATGTGCTCAGTTAAGAGTTCAACCAACAATCGCAAATTATTCCTAACCAAAGATAGATAAAAATATCCTTCTCTGGGTATAGGGTCCATGATGTCTGTAGGAGAACGTCGGGAGACATTTCTGCACATTAGAGGGTGTTGATTTCCAATTTGATTGCGATTCAAGGCCGAACCATTCACTATACCTTGTTCTTGTTAAATTAGCTGCCATCTTATTACAACTTTAACGATTTTTGTGTTTTCGTCTGACGAAAAGACCGTTAACTATGGACAACTGTGGCTGTCTTTTGGTCGGGCCGACGAAAACTCACGTTTAGTTTATTCAATGGCAGGTAGTTTACAGAATCATCAGCCATCTAGCGGTCACAAGGTGACAGGACTATTAAACGTGAACTGAGATCCCTAATAGTTCCAACTAATAGCAGCTATGCGCTTTCCGCAGTGGTCGATTCTGGTGTGATAGATGGCGCTGTCTTATTTCGATAGACCCTACCTCTTGAATTGAGGACAGTTACGATGCTTTCGTTCATCGTCTAGAGACGAGCGACTAAGTCTAGACCATGCTGATGAGTAGCCAAGAAGCACAAAACAGCTGTCCATGGTTGGCTGTTTTTTGGTCAGACGGACATCATGTTTCGTTTATATTATGCTTTCTATTTCCCACTCCAAGTGGCAACAACTTATTGCGATCGGGAAAAATGTCGAAAATGAGATTATATTTTTTTGACGTTATGGGAGCTGTACATCCCAAAAAACAATGTCAATTATACTCAGAGAAACTAATGTCTTCAACATGATTTTTTGGCAATGAGGTAGTCTTCTAAGAACGAAACTATAACATTCTTACGAAATTTTATTGACAAGTAATAAAAAAAAACAATGTGTTTGGAGACCCCGCAGCTGAATACACTCCTGTATACGTCTTGGCATCGACAAAATGAGATGATCGATGTCTGGTTGTGGCACCTCATTCCAAGCAATTCGAACTTCATGGATTAGCAGTGGCAGAGTCTGTGGCGGATGTGCAAAGTGGATAGTCTCCTCCCCATTATATCCCACACATATTCAATGGGATTCAAATCCGGTGAACGGGATGCCCACGGCAAAGCATTAACGCCGTAGTACGACGAGCAATATGGGGACGTGCGTTGTCTTGCTGAAAACGGACGTGTGGACGGCCCTCTAGATACGGCAGTAAAGTGGTTTGTAGGACATAATCAACATAACGCACAGCAGTTATATTGCCTTGAACAAAGAGAAGGAGGGGTAATCGCCTACCACAGGCAATAGCCCCTCAAACCATCGGTCCAACAGTCATGCCTCTCAACTGCAAATCCAATATCACGCCGTTCTCCACGGCGGCACGGCGGCGTCTTACCCTTCTACGACCATCGTGTGTACTCAGACAGAATCGCGATTCGTTGCAGAAGATGACATAATGCCCTTCTGCCTCCCAATGTTGCCGTTCTCTGCTCCAGTTCAAACGTTAACGACAGTGGTCCGCAGTCAGAGGAAGCACTAACCGTGGACGGTATGAAAAAAAGTCCAAAGGCTCGAATGTGGCGATAGAGTGTAGGCATAGTAGCAGGCCTACCTTCTTCTCCAAACCATTGGTCATTGTAGCAAAACGGCGCCTATCTTGACGCCTCGGTGGACCAGTTGGCCTTCTTCGTGTTCCTCTACCTTCTTCTATCCAGACATGACACACACGCATTACCGTCATTGCACTACAATTAACACGGTGGCCAATTTCGCGATAAGACAAACCAACATCCCGATAGGCAATAATTTGGACGTCTTCAAACTCGAGGCATTTTGTTATGCTTAACACTAGTAAATGAAAGGGCATTACCTAAAAATACCTGTACTACTCAGCTTTCAGAAACTGCTGTCTTCACAAAAATTGAGAGATAACATTTTAACAAAGGTGAACAAAAACAAGGATAAAACGTTGACATTGTTGCCACAGAATGCTTTGAATTAATATAGTCATTATGTTGAGAAAAAAACAGTTGAAAAAAATATTTTTTGAGTGTTTAACACTTCTAATGTCACTAAGTATATTTCCGTTGGTCTGTTTGTCTGGTTAATCATTACAATCTATAATTCAGAAAGCACTAGTCGGATTTTGATGAGATTCTGATGCAGTCACACCTATGTCAAAGATGGAAAATCCTTGAACATTTCGAAAATTAGTCTAGTGGCGGTGTAGTTACGTGCAAAGAAATAGTAAAAATCACTTACGCTTCGTATTTTGCTGTTTCGTTGAGTTCCTTATCTTTGGATTTTTTTAAGGGTTAACATTTGTCGGGGTGTTTCATCTCAATTTTTCGGTGTTAGTACATTTATATGCTTTCACGCACCTAGCAAACATATTTTCCGGTACATTTGCCCTTATTTTCAATACCGGAGCTGACCGCATTGATTATAGAAGATAAATCTCTCAGAAGCCGGCCGCTGCCGGCTGGTCGGTAGGGCAGTGGAGAAATGCCTAGATTGCAATAAGGTCAAATGGGTGGGGTTTGTGAATTTTATATGAGCGTAACTGACAGACTTCATTCATTTAATTCGTTTGTTACTTATGTTCGTAGTTCACTAGCGTATTCAGGGGGGTCTCGAGGCTCAGTCCCCCTCTAGAATCCCATGGCCTAATAGGTTCTTCCGTATATAATGCAGCACGGTGCACCTCGCTAAAAGGCCGGATCCGTCCTTAAGTCCCCCCAGATACGAAAATGTCGTAGTTTGTTTTAGGAACTGATGACAGCCTTGCGTGAGAAGTGTTCTCGAGTTAAGAATTAGACATATTGCATTTTCTCTTACATACTTGTTACAATATCTACAATTACCTCTGTGAAAACATTACAAAGCTCAAGTTAAGAGAAGCTTGATACCATTGACTTCGCTCATGGATTCTTAATATCCCTTAAAAATGCAACAAAGAAAATAACAACCCTGCGCTAAAACCGTTGAAATAAAAATATAAAGGTTCCTTTTTACCGAGTTTTGTTCATGGTTAGCTGAGCATAAGAAATTTTTACTGTATTCATGTTGAATTTTATTATTGATTTTGTTAAATAGGAGGCTTGGATGTATCTCTGCAATTACAGAATTTTAAAAAGAAAAGTATGCTTTCAGAGTTATTTTTATTTTAATAACAGAATTAAGGCAGCAGCGGTGGCCGCAGTAGTAGACTCTTCGGTCTCCTGATCAGTCGCCGTGCGCTGTGCGGGTTCGAGTCCCGTCCCATTAGAAATTTTTCTCTTGGCTATGGATGTTGTGATTGTCCGCAGGTGGTAGATGGTCTCTGACTGTCGAACGCGGAGGTACCACCCGGCGGTTCTCGTAGGCGGATCCAGAATGTGTGCATGTTGCATGCACACGTGTTCCCTCGCCAGAGTCCGTGTCGCGTCCCCCCCTTTCCCATGTATCCCCCTATAGCCCCACGGTACTCAATGGGTGCTTAGGCCTTAGACCTTCGTGGTAGTTGGAGTATATAAAAAAAAGAAGGTTATAGCGGTGTCTATACAAGTACCTTAAAAAGTACAAAGCATTTTGCTGTCAGAACTTAATGTCATGTCCCCTCATCAACTAACGGTTTGTTGTTGTCGTTGCTTTAGATATTAGGAAAATTTTCACTCTGAAGTCTTCTTTATTTATCTATTGGCTTTGTACCGTGGGTTTTGGAAATATTAACCAGTTTCAAGTATTTGAGGATATGATACGTAATCCTCATACTTTCAGATTCCTAATTTAATGCTTGAAAACAATATGGCAAAGGTTAGTGACACAAACTGGTATTTGCAAGAACCAAGCTTTATGGAAGTTTTGTAGAAAATAGAGGATGCTATCAAGGACAGTCATAACATTGATTTTGGTCAGCTTATTTCGAAAAAGAGGATAAGCAAAAATAAAATAAGAAGAAGATGTGCATTGCTCGGAGCATTGTCAACACTAAAGTGGTTGCACTTATTTCTACATTATTCCGTAACATTCTCATTATTGTGTATAATACAGTCTGTCTAGGTAATAGCACGACAGGTAGATTGGCTTCAGATCAATCAGATAAAATCATGGTGACCTTGAACAAGTTTTCTAGTTTTCAAAATATTGCCACTTTTAAGTTTTTTGAAAAAAGCCCAACATTTTGCTCATTTTTTGTCTGTTAAGGGTATAAAAAAGTTTTAACTTCTTTCAGGGCTGGTTGGTTGAGACATCCAAGTATTAATTTCATAGAAAAGTAGCACGGTATGCTAAAAAACTGAATTATTATATTTTGTTTCAATGCGAAAACCATTACTAAAGTTTGACTAATTACTGTGAAAAAAATTTGCCAGACTGAATCAGCAAATGACCCTAAAAATTAGCTATTTCATGCTCTTTCAAAAATAGTACAACATTTGTAAGTTCTTTTTACTAAAAACTGAATAATTCCATCTTTTGTCATTGAAGTCGTAATACTTACGAAATACTACAAATGAAAAATAATGAGTGCAGCTGTCTTTTGTGTGCAAATTATAACTTTGTAGTTGCTGTAATCGCTTTTTATTTTAGCAAATGTCTAAAACAGCTATCCATTATCCTTTTTTATTCATTGTTCTATGCAGGCATCAAAATAATGAACAGAACATCAGGGTGTATTTTTTTATTTCCATTTTTCCATTTTTTATTTTAGTATTATGACTTCAATGACAAAACTTGGAATTATTCAGTTTTTAGTAAAAATAACCTACAAATTTTACACTATTTTAGAAAGAGCATTGAGATAGCTAATTTTTGAGGTTACTTGCTAATCCGGAAAAAACCATAAACTAGAAGTTCTTTATAGCGCTAACAGGCAAAAAAGGAGCAAAACAAGTGATTTTTTGAAAAAACTTAAAAGTGGCAATATCTCGAAAATTAGAAAGCTTTTACTAAGGTCATGTTGAGTTTATCTGATTGATCTGAAGCCAATATACCTCCCGTGTCACTCTGGCGAGCTATTTCTGGGACACCTTGTATAATCGGATTCAAGTTGTTTTATCCAGATGGGGCACGTGACTGAACTTTCATCGATTGGGTTTTGTTGTTTCATCAACTGACACAAAACATAATTTTTACGTTTGCTGTGGCTTTTGCCTTCAAAACGACAACCTCTTATAGTTTAGAAAAGTTGTGTTGTTTTTATTTTTTGTAAAAAAATTAATCTAGATACGCAAAAAGTGTAAAACGCACAAAAAGTGTATTTCAAATTGTCCGATTAAACGTGTCTCAGCTTCATGAAAAACCAGAGGCGACCTTGAAAACTTTCAAAATACCCTAGAAGTAATTCAAAAATCAATAACGCTCTCTGGAATGTTTTTTGTTAAAATCAGCATAGCAGGGTTTATGATCAAAATCAATTACTGTGGGAACATTTTGGATACTGTACATTTACTACGTGAGGTGTTCAGGGGGGATGGGGGGAAGAGGGTCGAACCGAATCACACACTATCTCAGTACCCGAAGAGGGAGTCTCGACTAAGATCACCTAATTTTTCCCGCAAGAAACAGTGTGCAACTGCAAGAAAATTGGATAAAATCTATGTAATGCTTTTTGACTAAAATATGTCAAAGTGAGACCCTCACCAATTGCCACAAGACGTTACTGAGCTTCTGTACGCAAGCGACAACGGTTTAGAGTAGCTGAATCAGAGCAAGTTGATGGACTTGACGATTTTATTGAACAAAAACACATGAATATGTCGGTTCCAATAGTCACTCTTGAGACGGTACATGATGAGTCTCCATGCACTGAGTTAGAATAAGTACTCATTTATCCATTTGAGTAGTTTCCATTTTAAAATTTTATTGTTAAATGTTAACATTCTGATCTTAGTCTACGATATATGCATGTCTTCAATAGTCTAGAATAAAAATGCAAGTTGTGTTGTTTAAATAAATCCAAGACTGTCGCACTAAAACTACAAATTTTGAAGTCTAACATGAGATAAGGGGTTGGCGAGAGGATCGAACCATATCTCACCAGGGGGGAGGGGGTCACAGACAGACCGACAGACACAACCACAGACAGACCTACAGAAATAAGTAAGATGGTTTTTCGTGATGTACATGTCATATGATGGGAAAACTCAAAATATCCCATTTTAGAAATTTTTCAGGATTACAATACTTCCTCGACAAGTGGCTTCAGCAGTAAAAACGGGATTTTTAATACTCCGTATGTTCTCATGTAATATTTGTTGACAAAATAAAATATTTGTGTTCTGTATATTAAGCTTCTCCAAACACCTGGTCTGATACATACCCGGTATCGGTCTACAAATCAATATCTAGTACAGCATATAATTCCAAAATGGACAACGCGCTTCTTACCGTCAGAAAACCCTTTTCATTTGAAGATATCCATATTCAAAAGTATATCACTTATTGCTATTACAGGTCACGATACCAAAGTGTCCATACTCATTTCCATATGGGCTTTAGCCTACTTGCCTTAGCACACTGAATCGATTTATCTAGTATTCTCTATGCAGTCACAAATTCTACGAAAACTTTCAGATTATAAGGGAAATATAGCTTTTCGTTTAATCTTCCAATCTTAAAATCCAACGTAACAACGCGAGAGGTTGGCAAGTAACCAAGGGCGTGTCTTTGGAGTTCCAAGATCCAATAGACTTCCTACATGGAAGCAGAGGGAGGGAACACCATGGGCAAAGTGGATATCCAGGATTACATACCAATCATGAGATGGGCATCGTAACCAAGTACATGCACGCATTCTTCCATCTTTCTTTATATAATCATTTGTAGGAAAACAGACTGTTTATTTGGCCACTCGGCAGTCAATTGAGATTTTCTAAGAAATTATTAAGTCTGCAAAATAAATGCCTTTACAATCCCAGTTGTATATCATTCTCAGGATCAAGTGGATGGAATCCATAATTTTGATACAAAACATTTCCTAAATCAGCGGCTTCGGGGGAAGCGGATAAACGATATCCGTACCTTTTTTTATTGTTGTTTAGAATACAATGCTGCAGATGATATATAAATATAAATATTAGTTTAAATAACTAAAAAAAAAACACGCTTGTATAGCTAACCGAATTAAAAAGTAGAAAACAATTTTTAATTACAAAAAGTTTATATTACAGTAGTAGATGATCGAACAATCGTAATGAATGACCTCAAAATGAAATTATAATAACATTTAAGTTATTAACAGAATAATTCACTTCAGAGTAAAAAGCATGGGGTGCATTTTACTATATTTTCTCTCATGGATAGTTGCCGATAGAATAATTGTAACATTTAATATATCAAGCACCTCACGCTTTTTACTCTGAATTGAATTATTCTGTTAATAACATAAATTTTATTATAATTTTATTTTAAGTTCATTAATTATGATTGATTGTTACACCATGTACTATTGTATTTAATATTAACTCGTTGTAATTAAAACATATTTTCTACTCGGTTAGCTATACAAGCGTTTTTTTAGTTTTGTAAAACTATTTATTTATTTTTCATTTTTTGGTTCGATTTATCAATTATTTTTTTGTGGACATGTGGTATTGAAATGTCATTTCGTAATCTAATCATTTCATATAAAGCTTCACTGTTGCTTGAGGTTTTTCCTGATAACTTAGAGCAATCAACTTATTCAACCCGAATACCGTCTAAAGATCTTACACGACTAAGTGCTACATAACTTGTCCAGCAGCAAACAGTCGCAAATCTAGATGACTGCATGATCGACTGTACAACCTTGCAGGATTAATGGCAACATTCGCAATGAACAAGGTGAGAATACACGACCTTGAAAAAGTATCTGCCTCCGTTGTGCTGTGTCGAGTACCCGAACCAACAAAGAGTAAGTCCGAAACTGCACGCATGAGCAGTTCGCGCGCCAGGTCTATCTCTCTTACTTTCCTACAGAGGGTCTATGGAAGAATTTATCAATCCTGGCAGTCCTAATAGGGATAACCAAACTTCTGGAAATTGGTACAAATTATGCTCAAAGATTCCGATACATAGATAGATATATTTATTGTCTTGTAGATCATAAAATGACATAAGACTCGTCCTAAGGGGGAGGTACATAGTACACATAATTAAAAGTAAAAACAAAACAAACATGAGATTTACAAAGTACAAGCAGGTACAACTTAAGGCGTACAGACATTCGCATATAAAAAAAGTTTTACCTACATACACACATACATACATACATACAGGCCAAGCTAATAAAAGCGTGTTTAAAAAAAACGATTTAGGGTGCTCCTCAACTAATTTACGCAAAACTGCGATTCTCTAAACGCAACTGCAGCAATCAATATATGCCATCGGTGATGTCATGAATGTTCAGAATTTGAGAGCACTGTTGTCTATTCTGTTTTTGTATAAAATTAACCTTTTAACCGTTTGTGACATATATTCGCTTCGCTGGATGTCTGTATCTTCTCTACACGTGGGTCCGGGCGAACTGCATTGTTGGCAGTTTTGTTTTTTGTTATGTATGTACTAAATAGCTACAACCTACAAAGAGTTATTGCTTATTTTTTGAAGATAGAATCAATTATTCAGATATTTTTCTCAAATCTATATTCATTAGCATTTCTGTAATAATAGCTGAATGGTAAATGTGTTACTCTGCTCGGGTCTGACCTACAAAGAGTTATTGCTTATTTTTTGAAGATAGAATCAATTCAGATATTTTCCTCAAATCTATATTCATTAGCATTTCTGTAATAATAGCTGAATGCTAAATGTGTTACTCTGCTCGGGTCTGACCTACGTTAGATAGACAAAGAGGACATGGAATGGACGTCATATCCTGTCTGAGTATAGTGCCAACAGTTCAACAAGTAAATTGTATATCTATGCACTCAATCTTAGGTATGTATTAAAATCATCTATAGTGACGTCATTTCATCTAATCTATGCAGGAATCAGTATTAATTGGCTATTGTATTGCGTCAGTTGACGTAAGTATTTATCATAATATTGAGTAATAAAATATAAAGTAGACATACTTGGAGAGTTTAATGAACTTTCTATACACGGCAAGTAGCCTACAGTATATGATCATTGGCGTGGACTCTATCTATTTCGCCTTGTGATATTGTAACTTTCAGGTAACAAGAATGAAGACTTGACTCTTCTGGTTAATACTTATGTATTTGGTATTGACTATTGTACTCGAAATTGGAAATTCAGGTGTGATGTTGTTTTTGGAATCAAACTTGAAATTAGATGTTAGTAATACGGTCATTGAAATTACAGGTAAGGCAAAGAATCTGCGCTTACTCATTGATCAGCATCTAAGGTTCAGGGATCACATAACGAAATGCATACAGAGAGCATACGCATCGCTAAAACTATATCCCCATATATCATATTTATCAACAGACACTAAGAAAATATTGTGCGATACGCTAGTACTTTCACAATTTATATACTGTGCACCTGTATTTGGTCTATGTTTAGATCAAAACAGTGTTAATTGTATTCAACGTGTATAGAACTCGAGCATTCGATTCATATACGGGATTAAAAAGTATGAGCGCGTTTCCCACAAATTCAGGGAATTGAATTGGCTAAACATGGAGAAAAGATTGCGCTTATATGCTCTCTGCTTATTTCACAAGATACTGTATTATAAGAACCCCCCCTATCTCTACCAAACGGTGCCATTTCGCGCAGATGTCCATAATCTTGACACGAGACTTAAGCACCTAATTAATATACCATCTCACAGGACAGTTCTTTTTGAAAGAAGCTTCAAATTTACAATTGCTAAATATTATAATTCTCTTCCTTATTATCTTAAATCGTGCAATCCACATAAATTTAAGGAACTAGTTTCCGATTACTTTATGACCAATTAAATTATTACAACTTCCAAGTTTAATTCAGGTGACCCTATATGTGTTTTTTGGTTAGTGTTGGGTTAGAATATTTTCCTTACATGTATTCTCCTACTGGCAAGGGTTGAGTGGAAGAACACCTCTAGGTGAACTCCCCCTTGAGGTTTTCCCAATACCATGATTTTGTTTCTCATGTGTGTGTATATGATGGGAAAATAGAACATTATTATTATTATTACTATGTTTATTAAAAAAAAAACGTATGTATTACCAGTGGGCGGGAGGCCGACCCTGGACCGTGGAGATACGCACAAGTGGTGCCGACTGGCCTGATAATCCAGTCAGACTGAACATGAACATTCATCATCGAGCGGTCGCTACTCTAGACGTGTTAATAAGTAGCATGATTCAGGCTTACCAGTGCAGGCAATGTAACATATATACAGATTACAGAAGTGAGGGGTTGGCTTGCCAGCCCTAACGTCACTACGACCCAAGTGGATCTATTGTGACCCCCCCATATAATTATTAAAGCACTGTGTCGAGCCTTGATTCTTTGATCAGACACCAAAGCCTCAACACAGGGCCTTGCATGTAGCTTTCCGCTGTTGGACTTGTGGTTCCTATTTTCTGAAACCGTAGTCTTGCCAGGCCTTCACAGTCACACAGGAGATGTACTGGGGTTTCCTTATGCTCTCATCAGAAACGGCATGTGGCCTCTTTCTCAAGATCCAAGAGTCTCATATGTCGATTAGTACGATAGTGTGAATACCCAAATGGCTCCTATGGCCTTCCTACTGAGTCCGAGTAGGTCGTCTGTAAAAGCGAGCTTTAGTTCTTTGATGAACTATTTTGCCTGCCTTTGCCCTAATTGGCTGATCCACCATGCTTGGTCCAATTTCTTATGGACTGTTTGGTGCGTGTTTTCGTCACGCCACAGAAAGGTTCTGGACCTATAAGGTGATTGGCCGCACCCCGTCGGGCTAGCCCATCCGCCTTTTCGTTTCCTTTATGCCCTTTATGTCCTGTACCCAGAGGAATGTCACCTTGTGTCGGTTTCCCAGCTCTTTGAGAGTGCTCACGCAATCCCGTACTAGTTTAGAAGATATTTGCGATGCGAATGCCTTTATGGCTGTCTGGCTGACCGAGTAGATGGCGATCGACTCATTTGCAGTCTCATTTCTTATTAGCTCTTTTGCACAGACTTCTATGGCAGTTACTTCAGCCTGAAATATTGTTGCAATATTGCCTAGACTTATCGAGATCTCAGTGTTTGGCCTTGTCCCATAAATTCCAGCACGCGCTCCGTTTTTTACCAGTAGCTTTTGGCATGAGTAAGAGGTGCCTTCTCTCACGCCTTTGTTTCTGGTACTGTTTGATAGTTTTTATCGAAATTGTAATATATATGTATGATACAAAGAAAGACAACCAGTCTTTCAAAAACTTATATAAAAAACAAAGGACAATCGTGAGCATATCGGCAATGAAGGAACAGGAGCAGAAATACTATGATTGGTAACCCGAGCGACGTACGTTTCTGCTTGTCGGCTTCATCAAGCCCAAACAGTGAATCGAAAACACCGAAATGAAAACGTATGCCCATCAAACCTGGTTTCGGGTGTAACCAGAAGGAAAAAAATGATAAATAGGGCAATACAACCAGAAGCCAGGTCAGTCAGCGTCTCGTAGATGGTGCTATAGCTCAGATATAGTGGGGTACATCGCCAGCTACGAGACACTAACCTTTTTAAAGTAGATTTATAATTATTGCAGAGGAGACAAACTATGTCAAATACTCACAGATGACGCTATGGTATTTCATTTTATCTCCGATAATTTTTCGGACACGCCAGTATAGTGCTAGTTTGGCTATCTTACGTTAATCAATGGTGAAACCGAGCGGTTTGTTTATAAATTACATGTGGCAAAGCAAAAAAAAAATATGTTAGTTTAGGGTGAGTGCCTTCAAAGTGCTGATGTCTCAGATTGTTGTTCTGAGCGTTTCATCTTGTACAAAGGCCGTTTGAAGGAGCGACGAGGTGGACACATTAGAAGATCTCGAGAGCACCCCAAATACTATATATCCAATTGAGGAATAACCTAACAAACTTGTGTATTTGATTTGGACAGCGACACCTTATAGAACAGAATTGAACGGATATTTTAATTTTTCTATATCTTCGCTTTTTGCAGCACATCATATCACGCAGTTGTTTTTGAAAAGGCACCCTGGAAAAGCTGCACGTCTATGTTTCTGGATTATTCGACAGCAGTAGCCCTTGCAAACGAAGTCCAGTTTTCAGGGCGGCGAAGAATACAAAACGATCTATAAAAGAGTACGAAGTTAAAAATCGATTCTGTTAAATTAACGTGGACACGTAAGTCCCGAAGTGGAGAAACTCCTACACTGGATAGTCAACAAACGGATTCGTGACGTAGGCAGGTAGACGGTCCCTAAAATTAACGATTGGCACATCCGAAAGCAGTGGCGTAGGGAAGAAAATTTGTTATAGCTTCAACAATCGGAAACTTCTGCGTGAGGAGACTATTTCCGGTTCTGCTAACCTGAGGCAGTTCATAAATCTGATAACATGGTGTAATTAAGCTCCTTGATCTGAAAAAATGCAGGCAATTCCCTGAAACCTACGCTAGAGTAAATCCCTAGTGCGTCGTCCTTGGTGTTGATGAGTCAAGGCAATAATGTATGTCTTAAAAGTTTGGGTATAAAATATTTATAGGATTTTTTTAAATGAAGAAATTTATTTAAACACTAACAGCAACAGTTAAAAGTAGTGAAACGTTACTGGCAAATAATAGCGAGGTGTTGACCGTCCTCTACCTATTACGAGGTCTGTAAATTGAGTGATGAGACGGCCAACGTAGCGTACGATCAGGCAACACTGGAGGCGCCGAACTTGGAGGAGAGACACGGGAACATGTGATCCGCCTTCGGTACAAGTTTGAACACGCTCGAGTAATTTGGTTGTCCGTAGCGATTTTTTTTTGTGAAAGTTGTTTCTATTGAGTTCTAAAATTGATAGACATCAATTTTGAGCAACGGTGTGTTATCAGGTTTTGCTTCAGACTTGGGCACAGAGCGACGGAAACTCTTGCTAAACTTCAACAGGCCTACGGAGATAGTGTTTTGTTAAGGGTCCAGGCTTTTCGGAGGTTTAAGGCATTTTTAGAAGATGAGCCACGAACTAGAGGCCTAAGTCTTCAAGAATGATGAAAATATCGACAGAATCCGGGATCTTGTGCGTTCAGCTCGTCGGTTGACAGTCAGAAGAAAATTTGACTTACTCCGCCGTTCGTCAGACCAAGAACAACTGGGTGTTGCATCACAACAATGCTTCTTCTTGCACAGCAATGTCAATAAACGAGTTTTCGGCCAGTAAGAACATTCCTGTAGCTCCTAAGCCTCCTTATTCACCTGACTTGAGTCCTCGTGACTTTTTTCTCCCATTTTCCCATTCAGACGGCTGTAACCGACCAGGTGAAGACTATTCCAGGAGTGGAAGAACTGTCTCCAGCGCTGGTTGGCTTTAGAAGGAAGTTATTTTGAGGGTGACAATATAAAATTGTAATTTTAGTTGAGTAAAAAAATAGCAAGAAACAGTCTCAAAATAGAATATAATCGTATATCTTATCCTCAGACACCCCAGATCCCCAATTTTCAAGTGGATATTATAAAAAAGACAGGGATACATAGATATGTTTTCAATGTTATGAAAATGATACTCCGACAAACGGTGTCTGGAATATATATACTGAGTAAGAAAAAAGGTAAATGCCTACGTATGTTTATAAGATTTCAATAATTTTTGGCATATATGTTCAGTGTTCAATAATGTGTTGAGGATCCACGATTTCTTATAAACTCATTGACACGCCTGGGCATCGTGCTGATAAGGTGGTCGATATCCTGTTGGGGTATCTCATTCCAGGCTACTGCCACTTCGTGAGTAAGATCTGCTAAAGTATGTGGAGAGTGTTGCAAATTCAAGAGCCTGCGACCTATCATGTACCAGACATGTTCAATTGGAGATAGATCAGGCGATCGGGGTGGCCAAGGTAAATGGTTGATGATATGTTGATTCATGAAGGCTAACGACGCTCCGGCAACATGCGGTCTTGCATTTTCTTGCTGGATTGTGTTTAATAATGGAATGAGATGAGGCTCCACGACTTCCTGAATATAGTGTCGGGCTGCTACCATAAGCGATAGCACCCCATGCCATAACTCCCATGGTATGGTGAACGTGACGCTTTCTGTCAAATTGTGAGACACGTCTTACACAACGTCGTCTTCTCACTATAAAGACCACCTGATTCTATTCCCGCTCCCATAGAATTCTTTCTCTACACCAGAGCAAACGGTTACGCCGATGTTCAGCTGTGAGAGGTAACACCCAATGTGGGCGAAAAGAAAAAAGGCCAAACTGTCGTATTCGGCGATATACCGTACGCATACCAACCATCCTTCCATGCTCCTCAAACCACTGATTAGCGATGGCTCGAGTACTACTGAATCTGTCTCTTTGAGCCAGAATTCTTAACCAGCGGTCTTGTCGCTCTGTGGTCCCTCTGGGACGTCCAGAAGCTACGCGAAATTTAACATTTAACTGACACCGTAAATGTACGAAAACTGAATGCTTCTTTATCACCAGACAATAGCCACCAACAAAGCTTAACAGAAAAACCTGACCATTTTATCACTTGTTGCTCATGTCAAGATAAATGGATATGTAAAAAAATTTTGAATTCTAATAAACATACGTTGGTGTTTACCTTCTTCTGTCACTCAGTATAGAATGTTCCCGAACAAGATGCCATCGATACATTTAGAACACAAAAATAATGGCTCCTATAAACAAAAGTCTTATAGAGATGCAGACCCCTGAAGGACGCTACTGGAACTTTTTTTTTAATAAATCTTGAACGATACTGGTAAAATTCAACACATTTTGACAGCTTGGTAATCAGTTTGCGCCTTACTTAATAGCGTTCATGGAAAACAATTAATTAATTAAGATCGCTAGAGACGGAATAGATCAAGCGCTATATTGCTGACATTCCTATATAATAATGGTAAATAATAATATTTTTGTGTAGCCTAATTATTTAGCTAATGAAAAAATATTCTTGTTTGATTTCGATAGAATGGGTAGTTTTTAAAACTTGTGACAGTGACCTGAAGATTGATATCCTGGGGTATTTCAGGCCTACTATATTACAAAGATGGCGTCCATTTTATCGATGACAAACCAAATACATTTTTTCGGCTTAAAGATCGTGCTTTCCAAAAATCGTTGGGCCACTATTATAGAAAAAATTTATCAATACTGCGTTGGGGTTAGTCCGGCCCTGGCGATCTAAATGAGTTAATTATCTTACATGGACTCCATCACGTGAGATGAATTAGTTACTAAGCTCAGTATTTTGTCCAACTCTTTAGTTATATACGTCAATTGATTTTTTACACAATATTTGTTAAGCATTCTGTAATTTTATTTATGTCCTCAAAGGATTTATCAAGCAGAATTTTGCCCAGCAACAGTGAGGCACTGTTATTTTCTCACTTTGGACACCGAGGACGTTAAGGAACAAGGCTGTACTCAACTTTGCTAGAATGGCAAGGCTTGACATCTAAGAAATGTAGAGGTGCACAAGTGCCCGTTTAAATGGCCTATTCATAGGCTCCTTCTGGTGGCCAGTGTGACTCTAATTTCATGATTCATTCATTCGATCCAATTTGTGCAAAGGCTCAAATTTTGATATCCGCCGGTCAACAGTATCTCCGCAGGGGAGCCCCGTAAAACATTTTATACATACGCTTATGGTATTATTTTTGTAGTCTATATGCATACAGAAGATTGACACGTTATTCTAGGACATCCTGCAATTTATTTTATTTGATTTATGTATTCATTTAGTAGTATATACACTATCCGAACGGTTTATTACACCATTTAACGGATATTGACACAGGAATCAATTTTAAGAAAAACTTGTCCTAAAATAACTTAAAATTGCCAAATGACTTAACCTACTGTTATGTAAATTACAAAAGAACAAATCATACATATATCGGAGAGGAAAGCAACACATTGGTTCTAGCTACGTTTAAGTAAAAGTATACTAAGTGACATATAAATCCGAACACCCAGTTTAAATGGTTTTATTTTAACAAAATTTTGTATAAGTACTTAATGAAGCGTAATAAGTAAATGATAAAAATTTCAAAATGATTGCACTGCTTTAAAGCCCTTTGACCTTTAATAATGTGTGGATGCACCCTGATGTGCTACGCATTCTTCAACGCGCCTAGGCATGCTTCTGATCAGGTGGTCAATGTCCTCCTGTGGTATCTCATTCCAGGCAACCACCAACTCCTCTCGAAGTGCTTCTAGAGTCTGAGGAGGACGTTGCAAATTGAGCAATCTCCTACCCATCATATCCCACACGTGCTCAATTGGGGATAAGTCGGGAGATCTTGGTGGCCATGGTAACAATGTGACATCATTATGTTGAAAGAAGTCTATTGTGACTCTTGCAACATGTGGTCGGGCATTATCTTGTTGGGAAGTTGGATCTGCCAGGGTGTCAAGATAGGGTAAAAGATGGGGTTCTAGAACTTCGTGGATATAACGCTGCGCGTTCATGTTACCTCTGATGAAGATCAAAGGTGACCTGGAACCATAAGCTATAGCACCCCAAACCTTAACTCCAACGGTGTGATGAACATGTCTTTCAACAAAAACCTGTGGATTCCTCCTTTCACCACGTCGCCTTCTAACCCTGGCACGACCATCGTGTATGCCTAAACAAAATCTAGACTCGTCACTAAAGACAATACTGTTCCATTCCTGATCCCAGAGTGACCGTTGTCTGCACCACTCAAGGCGATTACGTCGGCGTAAGGGTTAGAGGGCCTCGTGGTGAAAGGAGGAATCCACAGTTTTTTGTTGAAAGACATGTTCATCACACTGTTGGAGTTATGGTTTGGGGTGCTATAGCTTATGGTTCCAGGTCACCTTTAATCTTCATCAGAGGTAACATGAACGCGCAGCGTTATATCCACGAAGTTCTAGAACCCCTTTTTTTACCCTATCTTGACACCCTGGCAGATCCAACTTTCAAACAAGATAATGCCCGACCACATGTTGCAAGAGTCACAATAGACTTCTTTCAACATAATGATGTCACATTGTTACCATGGCCACCAAGATCTCCCGACTTATCCCCAATTGAGCACGTGTGGGATATGATGCGTAGGAGATTGCTCAATTTGCAATGTCCTCCTCAGACTCTAGAAGCACTTCGAGAGGAGTTGGTGGTTGCCTGGAATGAGATACCACAGGAGGACATTGACCGCCTGATCAGAAGCATGCCTATGCGCGTTGGAGAATGCGTAGCACATCAGGGTGCATCCACACATTATTAAAGGTCAAAGGGCTTTAAAGCAGTGCAATCATTTTGAAATTTTTATCATTTACTTATTATGCTTCATTAAGTACTTATACAAAATTTTATTAAAATAAAACCATTTAAACTGGGTGTTCGGATTTATATGTCACTTAGTATATTTTGAATTGGATCGCGTCTTAGCATTAGGTACACGAATAAGAATCTTACCGAGTAAATATTCACAATCTATGGCATTGTTAAGCATTTGATATAAAAATACACAAGCAGCGTAGTTTTTGCGCTTCTCCAAGTTACAGAGGTTATATCTGCTAAGTAATACATCATGCCTGAAGCCAACTTCTGGATACGTACCATCTTCCTTGTGCCACAAATATTTCACAAACCGCCTCAGGATACCATATTATAGAGCAGTATTCAATTTTGGCGCGAACAAATGAATTATATAACGAGAGCATGCTATACACATTATTGAAATCCCTACAATTCCTGATAATGAAGCCCAAACTTTTATAGGCCTTGCTAACAACATCATCAATATGCGAAACAAATGAGTTTGGTATCAAAGAATATACCTAAGTCATAAAACTCTTCACCCATGTTAAGTTGCGAATTATCAGTGTTATATATGAATCTGATTGGAACGCGTTGCGGGTAATAGACATAGTGTAGCATTTATCAGCATTAAGGTTGTTACGGTGACACCACTTATTTAGGTTGCTCAAGTCGTTTTGCAATACATTACAGTCGTCCATGGTTTCAATTTTACAAAGAACGACGTCATCAATGAAAATTTGGAAAAGCAGAGGGCCAAGAGCAGACCCTTGAGGTACGCCGGAAGGAGGTATAATCTGAGTGGATGTGAAGCCCCTGTATTCGACTTTCAGCATCTGTTTGTAAGATAAGATTTGAAAAAATTCAAGAATTGATGGGTCAACCCTCACGTAGCTAATTTCTTTAACAAAATACCATGATCTAGCTTATCAAAAGCCTTTGAAAAGTCAACGTAAGCAACATCTACTTGCCCCCTTCATCAACAACTTCAGAGCAAAACACGCTAGATTAGTTGAAGTAGAACCGCCTTGGAAAAAACCATGTTGATTTGGAGAAATTTCGTGCTTAACATGGAAGAAAATTATATCATGCAATATACATTCGAAAACCTTATCAACGTTGCTTATAATCACAACAGCTCTATAACATAATTCTCAATGACACAACCTTCACCTTTTTTAAATATGGGAGCAATCCTAGATGTTTTCCAAGCCATGGGAAATGTTGTAGTATTAAGAGATGTGTTATATAGATAAGCTAAATGCTCAGCTAAAAGAAAAGCACAGTCTATCAGTAAAAATTCAGGGATTAGATCTGGAGTGGAAGATACCTTGGGTTTAATCTTTTTCAAACCAGCAACAACCTGTTTCTCAGTAGCCATTGGTATATCCAAGGGTAATGAGGCGCAGTCAGATGAGTCTGCTGGTGTAAAGTTTGTGGAAGGTGGGTATGTGGACTGGAAAAAATCTGTAAAAGGGTTGACAATATCTTGTGGTTTGTTAAGTTGAGTTTTATCAAACATCATGGTATCAGGGATATGAGAAGTATTTTTCAAAGAATCAATAAAAGACCAAAATCTTTCATGGTTAGTAGCTAGGCCCTGTTCAATTTTAGTGGTATGCCTTTGAAATGCAATATCAATGCTAATTTTTACGTTTCTTCGAAGATCTCGATTTTGAGGAGCTGAATCCATGATTGCTTTTTGGTGTATTCATCACGAACTATACATTCTTCGATGTGCTATTATACAAGGTTTTTTATAAGTAGCATATAAAAGAGAAATTTATTTTGCTTGGAAAAGTGTTGCGAGTTTGAACCTTTAAGCTAATACTCCAAAAACAAGCGCCATAAGGTACGGAAGACCAACATTGTTATCCCTTTTGGTTTATACAATATTTTGTATTTATTTCCAAGGGAACTTCAATTCTGATGATTTTATCGAGCTTATTTCGTATAAGAAAAATATATTCCTTCTCACCTGTTAGTCGTTGCGAGTGCCTTCGCTTAACCGTGTAGTGAGATGAGGTTTGAGAGGGTGACACCATCAGGGGGAAAATATAATACTTTTCGATCAACTGAGTTGTCAACTTGGAATGGCTCAATTATTGGTCGAGACTGTTTGCCAGAGTCATAAGACTCCGGATTCAGATCCCTGTCCATGTAAACATTTTCTCGGGATTTTTGCCATTCTTATCGTATGGTTTTAATGGCATTTACTGCTGTCCAATAACGTAGAAAGAAAAAAGATTTGGAGGGGGCTCAGCATGCCTTTTTCGACTACCAAATTTTTATCGGGAATCCTCATTTTACTTTGTGGTCGGAAGCCTCCGAACTACACTCATTCTCCCTTCCTTCGACCCTGAGGCTCAAATACCACAAAAGTTATCATGACATTATAAAAAAGTTCTATAAGTTTGATAGTTTCCCCCAACGCCCCAGTGCCGTCAATTCAAAGGGTTCCCTACACTATGCGGGAGGTAACATTCAGGCATAAGACCGCAAGACGAGTGCTCTTGTGTCTCGACATCAACGAAGCTTCTGGTCCGGACTTTATTCCTGCCATTCTACTGAAGAGGTGTGCAGCGGAGCTTGCTCCAGTTCTTTCGCGTCTCTTCCAGATATCTTATGAATCCGGCACCTTCCCAGAAAACTGGAAATTTGCTCATGTCCAACCCATCCCAAAAAAAGGATCTAAGACCGACCCTTACAACTACAGGCCTAGAGCTCTGCTTTCTGTTATAAGTAAGGTGATGAAGAGGTGCATAAATCGCGAGCTTCTGGACTACCTCGAACGTCACAGGTTGATTAGCGACAGGCAGTATGGTTTCCGGCACCAACGATCCACAGGAGACCTCCTAGCTTACGTCACGCAATTGTGGATTAAACTCATCCAGTCTTATGTTGTTGCTATTGACATCACTCCATCCTATCGCCTCCCAGAAAAGCGTTGCCGAGTTCTGCCAAAGAGCCATTCATTTCGGCTGGTCGGAGTCCAGATCGCCGAGGACCTGATCTGGCACGAACACATCTCGTCAATAGCTGCAGCTGCTGGCAAAAAGCTAGGCTATTTGTTTAGGGCTAAGAAGTTCTTTTCTCCGCATGACCTTCTCACTCTATACAAGGCCCAGATAAGGCCTAGACTCGAGTATTGCTCACCCGTTTGGGGTGCTGCCGCCCCGACTGCATTATCCATGCTCGATGCTGTCCAGAGGAGGGCGGTTCGACTGATCGATGACTCTTCTCTAACAGACAGTCTCGGAACACTTTCGCACGGGCGGGCCGTCGGCGATCTACTTCTTTTCTATCGCTACACCAACGGGCTTTGCTCCTCAGAGCTCTCTTCCATCATGCCTCCCGCGATGTGCCTGCCAGACAGACCCGCCTGACTTTGGTGCCCCATCCTAACCGTGTTGAACTTCGTACATCCAGAACTGGCCGATACGACCGCTCCTTTGTCCCGAGGGTGTCGAGACTGTGGAACAATCTACAAGAGGAAGCTTTTCCCAGTTCTACTAACCTTAGGCAGTTCAAAAATCGTATTAACAAAATTTCTTTGGGATCATCATACCAGCCGCGGTGTTCCGGCACTTAGGCTTCTGCCTGGGTAGCTGCATCGATATAAAAAAAAAATTGCATGTAATGGCAGCCAAAACACAAAAACTTTTCTAGAAGGTTAAAAAAATGCTTTCCACAATCTGATTTGTAAATAAATAACCCGATTAAGCGCTAGTCAGGACAAATTTTTCTCTTAGCCATGGGTGTTGTGATTGTCCGTAGGTGGTAGACGGTCTCTGACTGTCGAACGCGGAGGTACCACCCGGCGGATCTCGTAGGCGCGGCCAGAAAGAGTACATGTTGCATGCACACGTTTTCCCTCGCCAGAGTCCGTGTGGCGTTCCCCCTTTCCGCTGTATCCCCCTTTAGCCCCATGGTACTCCATGGGTGTATAGGCCTCAGGCCTTCTAAGTGGTTGGAGTATAAAAAAAAGATACTTAAATTCCGTAGATGATTACTGGACTTGACTCTAAACGGTCCACTTACCAACTACCGGCTTATCCAAGAGATGCCCAGTGGTGTACTTTGAGTGGTTGACACGGGGAACACTGAACCGTATTAGAACAGACATAGCGCCAGTAAAAGTTAAAAAAATAATAAGAATAAACAATTTATTGAAAATGGGGTGTAACGGAAGGGGGAGGGGGGGGGGGAGGTTGCTAGACACGTGTAATCTGAACGAAAATATAAGTTCATTCATAGGAGGCGGATTCAGTGGGACATTTTGAGGAGGGGGGACTTGTAGGAGCGAATGTTCTTGTGATCGTGTGACGACGGAAAAACGGGGAAGAGGGGTTACCGACTACTGAAAATTAAAGAACCGGAGTACAAGAATTTTCTGTGTATGTACCTTTCCTCACTAACCGTACATCTAGCAGCATAATGTCAAAAGTGTTAGGATGGGATATCGTTGATATAAACGCTTAAAGCACAGAACTTCTGCTGGTCCTCGTTTCCGTTCCGATAGTAGTTGCAAAATTTCTCAGGATGTTTTCTTAAATATTGATACTTTTTATGAAAGACACCTTGCTTAAATCTTCGGATAGTCAGTGGAAACCGTAGTGCGGCCTAAGCCTTAGCGTGTATGAAAGAGATACAGAAAAAAACACGTATATAACCACCCGGGGTTCCCATATTTGGGGATTATTATGTCCCTCGGAGAATTTTTGAAAATGTGTCATGGAGGGCGAAACATTTTCAATTAGTGTGAGAGGGCGCGCATATTTCATCCTTAGCCTCAGGGCGCACAAAACTCTGCTCTGTTTACTGCCATAATAATCAAAACAATCAATTGTGAAAGATGGGCGTCATACTAATGATTCATTGCTAATGAAGACGAACACGGTGCCAACATTCATCATGAGGCACAGTTCCCGTAAATTTACTCTTCCTTTCTAAGTTGAGGCGTTGTTGACTAAAACCAAGTGCCTGAAATTGTTTTGAAAACTGGCATCAAGTAGGTTGATTCTATATATCCCACGAAATTCTTTGAGTGTGAGTTAACTTTTGTACGCTTTGTACCTTACATAAGGCCGTAGGTTAGAATGAGATATTATTGATTTGGAAGAAATTGAAATTATGGACTTTGAATACGCACGATAGTATTTGAGTCTACTTTCTAACGTTATGGTATCTTTATAATATGGAAGCCCTCACAGCTAGGAATGATGAATATAATTGAGGGAAAATTATCGCCAGTTTGATCATACATTTTTTTGAAAAATTGAGGACAATCTTTTACGCGGTATTATTATTGTTAGAGGCATATAGAGCCACCTATACGTCTGTATTGCAAAAAACAAACTATGTATTTTTCATTCTTCGTAATATTCGCAGAAGACTGGTAAACGTCTATTCATTATTTCACACCGGAATAATTACAGCCCTAATGTTGTTACCGTAACTGATTATTTATATTCAATAAATTATATTGCCCTAGTAGTAGTAAATGTTTACATCCTCGCTGGTCTCAGCTGTTAAGATAAAATATTCATCGCCTGTACTTTCGCCCGAAATAAAGGGGCAGCGGCTAGCGTACAACTTTCTATAAAAAACATTTTTCAAATACGGGGAAATGTTTACCTAAAATATACCTAACAGGCGCGTAACATTACTGTTAAATACAGAGCTTTTCTTTAATGTCCCCTCCCCTTTGATTTTTTGAGCGGATTAATTTAAAAAATTAAAACTTGAGGTAATGAAATTGATGCGTGGATACCATATTTTAGAGTAAAATTGACAGATAAAAATGGCAAGATTTTCACTGGGCGCCATCTTGGAAAAAATATATGAAAACGGGGGTTTTGTGGCACATCATTTTGAAGCTCCTGGCGAGTACTTTATCACCCTAGAATATAAAGTCAATACCTTTACCTACTACAAAATGGTGGTATATTTAATAATTACCTGAATACATTGATATTTAACTTGATAATTCGAATAAATACGTTGAGATCAGTTTAGAAGATGCTGGAAATGGTTGTAGTAGGTAAAGGTATTAACTTTATATTCTAGGGTTATAAAGTACTCGTCAGCAGCTTTTTTTTCCAAGATGGCGCCTAGCGGCCATCTTGACATTTTCATCTGTCAATTTTACTCTAAAATATGGTATCCACGCATCAATTTCATTACCTCAAGTTTTAAAGGGGAGAGGGACATTAAAGAAAAGCACTGTATAGTACCGCCAAAAAAGTGACATGCAATCCCCGACACCCTACGTTTTTACCCCTCAAAGAAATTTAAAAAGTGATCAGCAGCTTCTGGGACGCCAAAAACTCAAGTTTGAGCAATTTTTTTTCTGTTTTTTTTGTCTTTACAAAGTTTTTTTCGTCCTTGAGGTAGAAGTAAGCTTGTGTGAAAATTTCATCAAAATACGAACGGCACTTTCCAAGTTAGGATTAGTGGACTGAATGACGCAAATGACATATTTTTTATATAGTATTTATCATAAAGCACTTAGACAATTTAATAGCTGATCTATATGATTCCACTTTGCGTGGTTCATATCATGGCTTCCTGATAATTTATGGTGCCAAGTGAACGACATAATGATAGTGTATGTTTACCGTTATTACAAATAAATTAGTATTGGTAATTAAATCGATCATAAAATCAAAATTACGTTTTTACGATGAAATTGAAAGCGTGGACGCTTTGGTATTAAAAGAAAATTTCCAACTGATAACTAAATAGTCCAGGCCGCATCTGAAGGTATGTAGCATATTGTTTCCATCTCAACGATTTTCTGGGACATATGCAGACATATTGTCATGGCACATGTTGGGGAGATTTGTTGCAATGAATTGTATCTTAGACTAGTGGTTGTTAAGAATAAGAATATCGATATCCCGCGAAAAAAAATGTTAGCTGGAGTATAGGCTTCGATCTGTCAGATCCATTTTTATCTCCCTTATACTCTCCATGCCAATTGGTGAAGAAGCGCAGTAGTTGCCAAAAAAATCGATAATGAGAAATCAAGCATTTTGGATGTTTCATCATGAGAAACCACGTCACTGTTTTGTCTGTCTGTCCTATAATCCTTGAACCTCCTATAACTTGGAAATCACTCCTCCCATTTTGTGGAATTTCTGATACAAAGTTATTATGCCAACGTAAAACGGCAATAAAAGAAAGAATAAAAATTTCCCAAATTTGTTGAATTTTTTACAAGTATAAAACTTGGGGCGGAGATTGTAGGAGGTTGGAGAAGGTATATCTGAATTTTTTGGCGTGAATATATTTATACGGTTCTAACCTGGCTTTATGGTATATTTCACACATAGATTTGCCCCTAAGACTTGACATGATATATATATATAAACATATACTGGTATATATATATAGAACATGATCATGCGGAGAAAGGTATATAACAAAAAAAAAAAATAGGAAAATAATGGGCAAAATCCGGAAAAAGAAGGAAAGTGGATTCAAGCAGAAAATAGGATAGGTAACCCGAGTGATACGTATTTCTGCTGGTTGGCTTCATCAGGCCCGAAATGGAAGCACATATGCAACTACGAAGGTAGCACACATGCCCATACATCCGGATACGGGTGCAACCTGAGGAAACGAAGATGTAGAGAGAAAAAAACACACGCGAAGTCCACAACAAGAGCCAACCTACACATTGTAGTATAAAATGGCTAGAAGACCTCGAATTTTCAAGGAGACATCCAACTACAACCACGCGGCCGGTTATAGTCACTTGCTGTGGCACTTCAGGCCCAAAGGATCTACAAAGAGAAAATGATCATGCGGAGAAAGGTATATAATAAAAAAAAGGAAAATAATGGGCAACATCCGCAAAAAGAAGGAAAGTGGATTCGAGCAGAAAATAGGATAGGTAACCCGAGCGATACGTATTTCTGCAGGTTGGCTTCATTAGGCCCGAAATGAATGCACATATGCAACTATGAAGGTAGATACACATGCCCATACATCCGGATACGGGTGCCACCTGAGGAAACGAAGATGTAGAGGGAAAAAAATCACACGCTAAGTCGCTCGAGTTACCTATCCTATTTTCTGCTCGAATCCACTTTCCTTCTATATATATAGCAACGCAACGAAGATAGCGGTAACCTGTCGCGAGCTGGCCACTGGTTTTTGGATGGTCGGTATGGCAGAAGGGAGGAACTTCTAGACCGTCACGTTGCCAAATGGGAAGGAACTGTAGACTAATAGTATGGGTCTATTTGAATGACCAGATCCATTTATATCCTTAGTTATACACGTTTGTACTTTGGAAGAATAACTTGTGCTAAACATAATCATTTATGACCTGACAACAGCGTTACGTAACCAGTGCAAGGTCAACCTACTTGACGCGATTTTTTTCAATTATTCGATAAGTGTCATATTTACCTTATAAGTTATATAAACAGCAAAATTTTCCACGCGTAATTAAGATTCTGGAAAGAAAATCATGCCGCACAAGTATGAAAGCCCAAGGAAAAATTGTAAAAATACACAGGAAGTTTGAGTTTCTGAAATAGTTATTTTTTCAGTCCGAATTGAATTGTAATGTTAATGACTTGAATTTTATTATAATTTTGTTTTGGGGTCATTTATTATGATTGATTGTTCGACCATCTACTACTGTAATATAAACTCTTTGTAATTAAAAATTATTTTCTACTTTTCAGTTCGGTTAGCTATGAAAGCCTGTTATTTTAGTTTTTTTAAACTATTATTTATTTTTCATTTTTTAGTTCGATTTATCAATTTGTGGTCATGTGGTATTTAAAAAACTTACGAATCATTTCGTAATCTAATCATTTCATTTAAAGCTTCACTTAGAGCAATCAAGTTCTTCAATCCGACTACCGTCTAAAGATCTTACACTACTAAATGCTACATAAGCTTGTCCAGCAGCAAACAGTCGCGAGCGTAGATGCATGATCGACTGTAAAACCTTGCATCTTGTGGCCGGTCGAAGCCCAACTCAGTATTAATGGCAACATTCGCAATGAACAAGCTGAGAATGCATTACCTTGAAAGAGTACCTGCCTTGGTTGTGCTGTGGCGGGTACCCGAACCAACAAAGAGTAAGTACGAAACTGCACGCATGCGCAGATCCGCGCTAGCTCTATCTCTCTTACTCCCTCACAGAGGATCTATAAAAGAATTTATCAATCCTGGCGGTCCGAGTAAGGATAATGGAAAAAAACTGTTATCAACTTATTTATGCTCAAAGATTCTGTTACATTCATACAGGCCAAGCTAATATAAGCAAGTTAAAAAAAAATATAAACTATCTTCCCTACGCTTTGTAGCTCTTTTTTATGATTTTTTAAAATTTGTTCAACTTAATGGCCCACTGTACTTCGTACCATGGTGGCTTATCATTTTCGTCATAATCTTATTTGTTTCCACGCCCTATTGCTATACAATTTGCAGAATAACAAAATAATAATATTTTTGTAATGAAAGCAAAACATTGTCTTGTGACCAACTGTTGAGTTCAAATACGTCTCTGTAAGCCAGGTATGTGTTCCGTGCAAGTTTGTCATGAAACTCCTCGTAAATATATTTCTTGCAACAGAAGCCGATAATTTTCGATATAAATTGTAACGGGAGTTTGTCTAAGTCATTGTCTCAGTGTCTACCAAGCGCCCACAGGACACTAATGATATTTTTGCATGCTATACGAACTTTCAATTTCAAGGAATAAGGCGCGATTTTCGTGATATTCCTGAAAGTTTTCTTGAAACGTATAATTATTTGAATTGTATAGCTGTTTGCGTTGAAGTAGAATTGAAAGAATGTCAACTCTTTTTAACACGCTTAATTAGCTGACCTGTATGTATTTAACGGAATATTTGAGCACAATTTTCACCAATTTGCAGAAGTTTGATTAATTTGAAACTTCGCACACGTATCAAGGACCGACGATAATGCAATAATTTGATAACAGTTTTCCATTCTCCTTATTAGGAGCGCCAGGATTGATAAATTCTTTTTTAGATCCTCTGTAGGAGAGTAAAAGAGATAGAGCTAGCGTGCGATCTGCACATGCGTGCAGTTTCGGACTTACTCTTTGTTGATTCGGGTATTTGGTACAGTACAACGGAGGCAGATACTTTTTCAAGGTAGTGCATTCTCACCTTGTTCATTGCGAATGTTGCCATTAATCCTGACTGTTTACCGCTGGACATGCTCATGTAGCATTTAGTCGCGTAAGATCTTTAGACGGTATTCGGATTGAACAACTTGATTGGTCTAAGTTAAAAGGAAAAACCCCAAGCAACAGTGAAGCTTTAAATGGAATGATTAGAATACGAAATGATTCATAAGACGTTTCAATAGCACATGTCCACAAAAAACTAATTGATAAATCAAAATTAAAAATGAAAAATAAATAATAGATTAAAAAAACTAAAAAACACGCTTTTATATATATATATATACAGGGTGACTTCGAAGTTGAGTCGTTTATTTTAACAGTGAGTAGATCTGATCAAAAGAAATGCTTTTTTCCTTTAACATTTTTCTGGTAAAATTAAAGTAACAAAGTTATAGCCCCTTAGAGGTTTGAGTACCGCCCTGTCTCAATAATAATATTATGTGCTCGTGTTTGGCAACAACGGATATAATCCGCCTTATCCGTTCATCGCATCGGAAACAAAAAAGCGAAAGAATTTGAAACGATGTTTTTACTACAATGTACAATTTTATTCAGTTGTTTTCCGTCAATGTATCAGTCGGTAACGCGTGAGTGAATAGTGGTGTTTATTGCGTGGCTTAAACGAAATAAAAATGCACATGTTTACGAAAATGCTGAACTTGTGGACATGATTCTTATTTACGGGGGGGGGAGTCTTTATGCTGATCGGTTTCCCAATCGAGTGCAACCAACCCCTCGTGCCTTTGTTAATGTAGTACAAAGGGCTCGTGAATCAGGTGACTTAAGACCTCACAGGGGAGGGCATGCCGGTGCTCCAAGACCGCACGATCAAATACAGGTCCGCACTGAAATACTTGTCAGGAGGATACTTTATAAAACAAGGTAATATTTTTTTTAATTTTTATTTTTATTTTTACACACATGTTTTGGTTTATCTTCCTTCTACAATCATTATCTGAAAATTAATGACTCAACTTCAAAGTCACCCTGTATATATACAGATAATGATTGTAGAAGGAAGATAAACCAAAATATGTGTGTAAAAATAAAAAAAAATTAAAAAAAAATGTTACCTTGTATCCTCCCGACAAGTATTTCAGTGCGGACCTGTATTTGTTCGTGCGGTCTTGGAGCACCGGCCTGCCCTCCACTGTGAGGACTTAAGTCACCTGATTCACGAGCCCTTTGTACTACATTAACAAAGGCACGAGGGGTTGGTTGCAATCGATTAAATAAGAATCTTATATCCACAAGTTCAGCATTTTCGTGAACATGTGCCATTTTTTATTTCGTTTGAGCCACGCAACAAACACCACTATTCACTCACGCGTTACCGACTGAAACATTGACTGACATCGTGATAAACGTTTCAAATTCTTTCGCTTTTTTGTTTCCGATGCGATGAACAGATAAGGCGGATTATATCCGTTGTTGCCAAACACGAGCACATAATATTATTATTGAGACAGGGCGGTACACAAACTTCTAAAGGGCTATAACTTTGTTAATTTAATTTTACCAGAAAAATGTTAAAGGAAAAAAACATTTCTTTTGATCAGATCTACTCACTGTTAAAATAAATGACTCAACTTCGAAGTCACCCTGTATAGTAGGAAGCAATTTTTAATTACAAATAGTTTATATTACAGTAGTAGATGGTCGAACAGTCAATCATAATTAATGACGTCAAAATAAAATTATAATAAAATTTAAGTTATTAACAGAATAGTTCTCCTCTCGTAGATAGTTGCCAATAGAATGATTGTAACATTTAAAATATCAAGCACCCTACGCTTTTTACTCTGAATTGAATTATTCTGTTAATAACTCAAATTTTATTATAATTTTATTTTGAGGTCATTAGTTATAATTGATTGTTCGACCACCTACTACTGTTCGGTTAGCTATAAAGCGTGTTTTTTTAAACTATTATTTATTCTAATATCTATATTTAAAAAAGCACGTTAGTCATGGGCAAGGGGATGTAGTGATTGAATTTTGAAGTGCTGTATTGTCCAGTTGTCATAGCATACTTTTAATGAGGTGATATATGAAGTCAGAGAAGGCCACGGCTTTTTTATACCGAAGCGGACGCGTAGGCAGAAACCTAAAAACCGGTGCATCGCGGCTGCTACGAGAAGTTTGAACAGGCTTTGTTAATCTGATTTTTGGACTGTCTAATGTTAGTAAAACTCCTTAGGCAGATTATTCCACAATCTCGATATCCTACGGACAAAGGAGCGGTTGTATCGGCGAGCTCTGGATGTACGATGTAAAGCTTTCAGTTGAACGTCACCAAGCCGAAAAACGCAGAATCAGTACTTTATGTCTATTTGCGCCAAGTTATATCCTAGAATGTGTACTCAGTGAAACAAGAAATTTACTGCAAATTCTATTTTTTGTTGCAGGTTTTAAGTTTGCCGGTAGCTTTACGACATATATTTGAGTATTTATCATTCGCTGTACATATGGCGTGGATGTTTGTTCAGTGTCCGAATAACCAAAAATTATTTGACTTTATGGATGTATGGATATCAAAAATCCGGAATTGTTTTGTGGGAATATCAAACGACGGTGCTATAATGGTACTGATGAACAAGTAAATGAATGAATGTTTGGAAACGAGCAATACCTATGAACTTTTTGGTAGAGCCTGTCATCATGTAGATGCTTAATGGCATATCATAAGGCAGCAGCGGTGGCCGCAGTAGCAGACTCTTCGATCCCTGATCAGTCGCCGTGCGCTGTGCGGGTTCGAGTCCCGTCCCGGGAGAAATTTTTCTCTTGGCTATGGATGCTGTGATTGTCCGTAGGTGGTAGACGGTCTCTGACTGTCGAACGCGGAGGTACCACCCGGCGGATCTCGTAGGCGCGGCCAGAAAGAGTACATGTTGCATGCACACGTTTTCCCTCGCCAGAGTACGTGTGGCGTTACCCCCTCTCCCATGTATCCCCATATAGCCCCATGGTACCCAATGGGTGCTTAGGCCTTAGGCCTTCGTGGTAGTTGGAGTATAAAAAAAAAGTTGAACGTATAGGCAACCAGACTTGAGCAAACCTTTTATTTCGACGCCATCATCGATGCGCTTACAAACTGATCAGGGTTGCCAGATATGGTGATTTTTCACCAAATCTGGTGATCTTTTAACCGTTTGTATCCATTACATATTTCCTAAAAATCTGTATTTTATTAAACTTATCAGTCATAAATATTGGTGGTCAAACTAGATTCGCCCAGGGGGAACATGACCCCCTGGATCCGCGCTACGCTGTGTAGTTAATGGTTTGAGGCGCCATAGCATATGGGGCTAAGTCACCTCTAGTTTCCATTAGCGACGGTATGACATATATAATGCCTAGACGGCAGACTACCTCAATCACGGTTCAAGTTAACCTCATTCATTGGCCTGAATGTGCGTGGGATATGATGGGAAGAAGGGCGACGTCTTTATCTCCACCAACGTCAACAGCTCTTGGGAATCAAATATAGTTGACTTGGGATGAATACCTCTAGAAGGGATAAATTACCTCGTCCGAGGCATGCCGCGATGACTGGGCGAATGTATACAGCATCAGGGCATCAGGGTAGCCTAACACATTATTAGCGAAATCTAGCCCTAAACGTTTCCACTTCAAAATTCAATCACGTTTCCTTCTTCTTTATAACCAACTGTATGCAATATTTGATTCTTCTTAACGTAACTAGGCTGATAGGCAGATATAAAATTTTTCTTCAACTGTCGGTCGTACAAACACATACATCACGCCTAGCAGTAATGAAATCGGACTGTACTTGGACGGTACTCAGCTTCCACACCGAGAGCTCGATTACAACAGGATTTGTGGAATTATCAATTGCTGCTATAATTTCTACAGTTGTTTTACGTGTGTTTTTCTTTATAAAGTGAGATAACATGGGGGAACATCAGTACCGTCAGAAATCATTAGATGTCAAGATTTGAGTCAAATAGTCCAAGCAAGACAGGGGCCCTGTAGCCTCCCAAAGAAGCCTTGCAGACCGTTGGCTTCTCTCCTCTGGCAGGATATCGGTCGTAATTGACGGGTTTTCATTTAACACATTCATCCCACAATGTCAACAGGGATCAGTCTTGGCTCAGACATTATTTCTTTTCGATATCAACGATCTCTTTCCTATACGATCAATCCGATCCACAGCTTTGCTGATGACAGCGCTCTACATGCAGGGATTCAGACTTACAAGTCGACCTCTGTCGGTGAGTTGGAGAAAAGACTTGCAGCGACTGACGAGAGACCTGGAGGTTATCAAGGTTATCACTGCTTGGAGACGTAACAATCTGGTACAGTGTAATGCTTTCAAAACATAGTACTGTACCTTGAAGAAGTGCCCTAGCTCTCATCCTGTTTCGATGGATGGGCGAGTCCTAGCAAAGAGGCGTTCATTTCGTTTGGTCGGAGTCCAGATCACCGACGACTTGATGCGGCCCAAAGACATCTCGTCAATAGCGACAGAAAAAAAGGCTATTTGTTTAGAGCTAACAGGTACTCTTCTACACATAACCTCTCCACTCTGTATAAGGCCCAGATAAGACCTACCCTCGAGTACTGCTCACATGTTTGGTATGCTGCCACCTCAACTACATCGTCCATGTTCGATCTTCTCCAGAGGAAGGATGACCGACTGATCGATGACTCTTCTCTAACGGACAGTCTCGAGACCTCCTGAGTTCGGCCTTCCTTCCTAACCCTATCGAGCTTCATACATCCAGAACTGGCCGATACGACTGCTCCTTTGTATCTAGGGTATCGAGATTGTGAAATGATCTACCTAAGGAGGCGTTTCTCAATTAAACTAACCTTAGACATTTCAAAAATCGGATTAACACAGTTTCATCAAACTCCTCATAGCAGCCGCGGTGCCATGGTATTTAGGCTAAAAAAATATGACCAAACACAAGTACTATCTTAAGCTTCCATCAGTCAAAAAGAGTATCGACCTATGAATACTTAAAGTAGCTAGACACATTGCTATCTAGAATCTGCACCCTCTAAATTGTTACATTGTTACGTGGTGACGGAAATGACAGGTTCTTGCTTATAGTGTGGGAAGTAAAAGTGCGGATTCATAATAAAAATATCCTAGTTGCTGTAACATTTAGAGCTGGCTGGCCAACGATGAAAAATGCTAAAATATTATCAGACGAGTTCGACAGCATGAGTATGAGATCATATTTTAATAGTCTCCCGAATATTTGGTGATTTGCCAAGTTCATAATTTTAAGGATCACAACTCGTTTTCCACGTTTCTTATAAAAACTCGCAGACACGACAATCGTGACGCCAATGTTACAATTTGACGTATTAGACTTAAATTCGGTCAAACAGTCTGCGTCATGAGTCATGATGCGCCTGAAACTGCATCAAACTGGTTTAGAAGTAACATTATTCGAGTGTTTGGATTCAGCTGACAACTATGTTTCGAAAAGACCGTTTTATTTTAGGCACTTATGCCTTCAGTTTTAAGTATGTGCCTCCGTATTTCCCACGTCAAGTCTAGAAATAAATATGGTTCAGCGTTTAGAATCATTCCAAATTTTCAAAAACTATTATATATTTTTTAATTCCTGCACTTAGTTTCAAAACATAAATGAGATATCCTTTTTAACGTTTTTCAGGACACTGGCCACTTTGAAGCAGGTCATTTTTTCGGAAATAATATTGGCATATTACCAAGCATCATGAGAATTCCCTGAGTGATTCTAATACAAGTTTATGTCTATGAAAATACGTTCGATAGTACTTCGTTTCCAAAATATCGAATAACAATCTTTTCGGTAAAAATTGCAACGATCCGATCGATGGGTTAAGTTGAAAAACGCTTTTTAGCGACACTTCGCCTTTTTATGTTTAAATAAAGCCGGATTATTATTATTATTATCCTTCAGCTATAATTTGTTGAAATTCAGCAGCATTTAACTGTAATAAATGAGAAAAATGCTCTATATTGAAAATACAAATGATCACGTCCATCTAGATTCATGGATTTAAGCCCATGGAATTTTTTCATTAAGAAGCTTGGAATTTGTTGATACTTTTTTCCAATTAAATTAAAATGTCCAGCGTTGAATTTATGCTCAGCAAAATTCAGTAATTTTCAACAAAACCAGTTGAAAAAGAAGCATTATCGGACTTTGGCTGGGTACTTTATTAACTCTCTAGGTATCTGAACCCTTTTAGGGTTGTCAGACTTTTTAAAACTGAGAATGGATGTATGCATAATAGAAGCAGATCAATTTCACGTATAGAAACTGTATTAAACATTAAAATTATGTAATTATAAGCTCTATTTTTATATTTACTATCGGGAAGAGCATTAAGTAAATACGAGCATAACCAAGTGAAAGCGTTTAAGTTCCGCAATAATAGCAAGATTCATAAATAAAATCAATTTTCCAGTCATACATTTTGGCCAGCAGTGTAAGCTGACCTTGTGATCGGCAGAGTTGGCGAAATTCCAAACAACTTGGCAACATCGGGCGTCGGTCATGCGAAGAAGTGGACAGGGACAGCGACGCCGCGGCAAGCGTTTCAGCGTTTCCTCGTACGAGATTAGAAATTAGAATTTCCCAGTGGTGTCACAACGAGTTTACGTGACTGGCATTCCACGTTCATGGGCGAAGAGGAAAGGACATCAAAAGGCATTGGAAATGCAAAAAAATCGTTAAATAACTTTTTTTCACTTACTAACCCAAGAAATTGCCATTTGCCACATTCCTTTACAGAAGTTACATTTCAACCCTAGGCAAATATCATCATGGAATAAAGTAGTTGAAAATGAGTAGGAAACAAATGACGCGTCGATGTACGTTGTCCCTTCTATGATACCCGACGTTAAGGAAATTATTAGATACGCTATATTTCAAGGTCAAATTGAAATAAATGTGAGAAAAAACAGAACACTCAGTAAAAATAATTTGGTTTGACTGAAATTTTATATACAGGTAGATATAAGTAAGAGGAAGATGTGTATACTGATACTGTATACACTCCTCCAGTCCTCTGAGCATATGCTTCTAAGGTGGAGGTTTATATCTTATTGAGGTATCTCATCCCACGCTAGCTTGTACTTGGTTCCGAAGAGCTGGTCAAGGATTATCTAAAGAGGACTTATCATATCCCACACATGTTCAGTGGAGGAATGACCTCTGTAGATCAAGGAGGCCAAGGAAGGAGTCAGACTTGCCCATTATTGATTTATTTCATTGTAGTTCTTTCAATACGAGTATGATTGAAAATATAGGTACCCAAATTGTACAGCACATCAAGGCCCAATGGCAGGTGCGAATCTCACTTTTTATACCAAAGAATTAAGTAATAAGAAATGGACAAATTCATCAGCTTTATGTTCAGTTTCGTTATTGGATTACAATAGTATCTTTCACATTTAGCTTGAGTTCATAAAATCAATAAAACTGATACGTGATAACCCGCCTTTATCCAGTCTAATCCAGTCAGCTATATAAAGAGCGGATTACACTCAGGCGGTGTTATAATTACGCTTTTTTTCACTGCAAATCAGAGAAATTGCCACTATACGCCGCAACGTTCTACTGAGAAGTAACTATTATCTCCCTAGGTAAATAATGATAATAAAAAAATACTCGTACATAACACAGGTCCACACAAAGTCGTGTGTGCATTTTTTAGCCATGGGATCGATGGATAAATTATACAGAAAACTCATAAAAACGGTAAAATCATACTCCAGTCATTTTTTTATATGATTTACAGTGTCCCAGATTCGCTTCTCTATACAGGGATCTCGACTACTGTTATACCTGCAGCAAAGGTTAAATGGGGGAAGTTTTAGAGGAGACTTAGTGCATTCGATATCCGGGTTGAGACTTACGATCGGAAATATCGGCGAAAAACCGAAAATGTCGAATTTTGTTTTTTTTTTGCCAGTAAATCCGAAACGGTTAATTTGACAGCTGTCAAAATTTGACATTATTCGAATATTTTTTCAAGGCAAATAAAATAGCGTGTATGACATGTCTCAATCGTCTTTTGTTTTCCCGCAACCTGCCTCAACTTTAGTTTTTCTTATGGCCACCATATTGGATTTTTGCGATTTTCAAAAGGAGCGTAAAGCCTAGTGATGTCTCACAAGCGCCTAAAAGGCTGGAGTATCAACGAAACATCATCACATGTAATGTTATGTATAAATTTTTTCCAAGGAGGTAATGATTTATTCGTCAGGAAATAAAATTGATAAGTAACACTTTTCTTTCATCTAAGGAGGCTCTGACGTTAAATAAATCAAAGTATTAAAATTGTGTTTTGATAAGTAGTAGGTACGTTTTCTCTCATTGAAATCATAAATCTGAGAAAAAAATTGTCAAAACCTGTTGGAAATGGCCGGTATTCCCTACTCAAATGAAGAAAAGTTAGCGCTGTACTTGCAGTTACATAGGAACGCCGACATTACCTCAGCAAGGTACTTGGAAATGTGTCCCGAACGACGGCAGCCTCGTAAAACCCAATTTAGAAAAATAGTAGTTAATTTGATAAATCTTGGGGCCTTCGAACAACCTAGGAGCAGATACAATATTGAAAATGAAAATAGCGGCAGGAACATTTTACAAGCTGTCAACGAAATCCCTAGTGCATCAGTAAGTACAACAGAACGAGAATTTGTTGTGTCAAAATCAACAGCACAGAGTGTTAAATAAGAATAAGTATCATCCGTAGCAACCTACAATAGTTCAAGGACTTAAGGAAACTGATTTTCCAAGGCAAATGCGCTTCTGTGGGTGGTATACTAGGAAGTCTAATGAAAATCCCAATTTTGATCCGTAGGTTTACGAATTATGGAGTTTTTAATAAGCACAACACTCATCATTGGGCTGTGGAAAGCCCTCACGAAGTGGCAGAGAGACGTCTACTGTCACATTTTGACATATGTCAAATTAGCTGTTTTGGATTCCCTGCAACAAACAAATTCAGTCATTTTAGGTTTTTCACTGATATTTTGATAACCAATTAATCGATCGTAAATCTGAAGCTGGCTATCGAAAGCACTAAGTTTGCTCTAAAACTACCTTTGCTGTAGGTACAACAGGAGCCAAGATCCCTGTATAGAGAAGCGAATCTGGGACACACTGGGTTCGGCGTTTTCGACTACGTTTGCCTTAGAACGATCGGTGTAATGGACTTCTGATTCGTTCATTTCCTTTTTTCTCTTTCCGAGCTAGCACAAACACGTCATAATGAGGTCAAAATTTGGTGATAACTCGTCAACTGACGTAATTGTTCCCAATATCGACGCCGTAATGACGTCTACTAAATGTCCAGTTGTGTGCAAGATGTTATTTGAATAACATATATTTTTATATACACGATTAATTTGTTAATTTGGGATAAATCTCCGATTCAAGATGGATCAAGTCAGCGGGCAGACAAACAATCCATCCCTCACCGACGTTCAATCAAAGCAACTCCAAGTTGTCTGAAATGACAATTATTAAGGTGTTAGCAAACGTTACCGTATAATGTTTGATTTCTCTTGTATATTTGTAGCATTCCTAAAGATAACATACAATGATTTTTAAGAATAAGTGCAAAATGAATAAAAAATCGGACACACATTTAGCCAGCAGAAAGAAAACACGGTCAATCAACGTTATCACATTACTCCCCTTGAAAATGGTAAATGGACTGAACCAAACCACCCAAATCTGGTTATTTCCGCCTGTCACTCTGACAGCAGGCAACTGGATATTTCGGAGTAACTACCCGCTGATGCACGTTTAGGCTAGAGTAAATATCGCGTTAGTAAATGACCGTATATAAAGCTAATATAATCATATTATTGACAATAATGACCTTTTTCTCAACCTACGCATGTAATTTGTCATTGGATGACAGCTAACAGAATAAAAATAATCTATAATACTATCTACTATATATTCACTGATGCAGTAAATTCATTACTTACTGTTATTTCCAAGCTTTCAATTTTAATATTTCATACAAAGTTAAATGAGTTATAGCCGCAGGTTCTTCAAGATTATATCGATTTCTGTATAAATATGTATCATCAAGACAGTAATTTTATTATTTATTAATCTGTTGTCTCCCCTAATGTTTCCTAATTGTGATTCTAATACAAAGAGTTTATTTGAAATATATATACGTTTGATGATGCTTAATTTTCGAGACATAGGGTGTACTGTTTTTGAAGATTCGTTTTTCTGTCGCCGTCTTTTAGCCTGTTTTGTTGAGTTTTTTTGAAACGTAGGTACAGACATATTGACGGAAACTCGAATACTTCACTTTCATTTTTACACATGATTAGTGTGTTTTAGTATAGATTTGAAGTAGTGTTGCGACCATGAACTTATATAAAAATTGTAAAGTGAGTATTAGAAAAAGGGTGGATTTTGGACAGATGCAAAAATGCAGGTATTCTAAGAAAAAAAGTACAGCAATTAAAAAATGGTCATGAAAGTCTAAAATACATATGTTTTGAAATATTTAAATGTAATAGATCCAAAGTTGCGGTCAAATTCAAAACGAAGTTATTTTCAGGGCCTAAAAACGTTTTCATGGTCACTGATCTTTTCCAGCATCTGTGCACGCTAAAATTCAACAGATATCGACTAATTCGGATAAAGAACTCGGCATTTCAAGAAAATGAAGCATTAGCGCAATTATACTTAATGCTAGTCTCGAAGTTTTTTTGAATAAAAGATATGGGCTGCCACTGGCTCAATCGATGCAATGTCTAGCCCTGTGAGAATTCTTGGCTTTTTCCTTCCGCCAAGACCATAATGCCTGCCTACTATATTATTTATGAACTAGTGATATAAATACTATTTTCTTCGATTATTACAGCACATCATAATACTGTCATATTACTGGCGATGGCATGTTTTCCATTCAAGGGGATAAGTCTAATTTTCATGACCCCACTTGAGAAGTAATATATACCTAATAGGGTAACCGTTTCTTAAGCAACAAGGCGTGTCTTTTTTTTGTTTTCAACATCCGCGAAAATTTCCTTGCTGGCGTCAAGTCAAAAGTGTCTGTTCGGTTGAAGGGACCAATTCAGTCTAACAGGCCCATATACAGTTAGTACAGACTCTATAATCTCCATCCATTTGATGTCGCTAACGCTATTTTCTTCCCCACCTCAAGTATGGAGCATGGATAACGCTGCTGGACCATACGTGTCAAACTTGTCAAATGTTATAAGCGACAGCCACAATAAGCAGACGCAAGGCAGGGTTTGGTGTACGAGGGATGTCTTTTAAAAAAGTTTTTCATATAGAAACATAGTAAGCCGCGCGGATCGAACGTCAGTACTGACTCTTAACCTCACTCTTTAGTAAACTTAAATTCAAAGTTTCACAAGAATACGTGCATTGTTCTCACTACAGTGAATTTTTAAGTGTCACCAAGTCATTAGAAAAATTGAACTCAACCGAGAACATTTTCGCGCCATAATTTATTACAACTTTCAGAGACAATTATCGCAACAAGAATGCCTTGCTGAGTTACTGTCTGTTTTCGACAACGAAGCGCCACATCAATCGACAATTTCCCGTTGGTATGGAGAATTCAAACGTGGACCGGTGAGTCGTAGCGACAATCCCAGGGTGGGTGCACCAAAAACGGCAGTCACCCAGGAAAACGTCGATACTGTGCGCAAACTCATCATTGAAGATAGACATGTGACATACCGCGAGATTGAGGCGTCCTTGAAGATCTCAAAGACCTCAATTCAAAAAATTTTACATGAAGAATTAGGAGTAAGAAAATTAGTTTCTCGTTGGATACCCCACCTGTTTACTGAAGAGCAGAAAGCAGCCTGGGTTAATTGGTGTCAAAAAACGCTTGACCGTTTCAATTCCGGAAACTCAAAAAATGTGTACAGCATTGTTAGTGTTGATGAATCGTGGATTTACTGTTATGAACCAGAAAATAAACGACAGTCGGCTGTTTGGGTGTTCCAAGGTGAAGAAAAGCCAACAAAAGTCATCCGTTCTCGAAGTGTTTCGAAAAAGATGGTGGCGACATTTGTGTCAAAAGCGGGTCATATTGCAACAATTCCTCTTAATGAGCAAAGAACTGTTACTGCGGATTGGTATACCACTATTTTTTTGCCAAAAGTCATCACCGAGCTTCGAAAAATCAACCCCGAAAGAAGAATCATCCTCCACCAAGACAATGCAAGCTCGCACACAGTCCAAAAAGCAAGGCAGTATTTAACGGAAGAAAACGTGGAATTATTGGACCATCCTCCATACAGTCCCGATCTAAGTTATAACGATTTCTTTACTTTCCCGAAAATTAAAAACAGACTGGGTGGTCAAAGGTTCCAGTCACCAGAAGAAACAGTTGACGCATACAAAAATGCCGTTTTGGATCTGCCAGCAAACGAGTGGAATAAGTGCTTCGAAAATTGGTTCGAGCGCATGCAGATGTGTATTAATCTTCGTGGAGAATACTTCGATAAACAATAAAGTCATTTAAAAGTACCTACCGTGTTGTTTTATTTCCATATGCAAAACTTAAAAGACATCCCTCGTATGAAAGTAGTTGTGGTATCGTATCGTTCCGCGTCTCCCGTCCCTGTTACAAGGACAAATGTACGTGAGAACTTTTGATGCGTCAAATATGTACTGATAGGTACATAAGATTACTGGAGCTGGAAGCGTATAAATACTGCCGTCAAAGAAATGAGATATACCCTGCCCACCCCTAGAACCCACAACCCCCGATTTTCCACCGTTATAAAATTTTTCTAAAAATGATAAAGAGCCTCTGGAACGTCAAAAAAAAAGTTTGCAAGATTTCTTTGTCGTTTGCTCCGGCGCTACTGGATCAATTTTCAAAAACTACAAAGCTTTTTAGCCTTTGGCACAGTGGCAACCGTCATATAACATCAAAAAAAAATATCGCAAATGTTAAAAACCATCACGCTTTTGAGCTGTAGCCTATGAAATATTAATATCAAAATTGCATTCAAAATCCTCTATATTTATTTTAGAAAATTTTAGTTTATCCCGTGTTACTCGCACTGTCAAGACAAATCTAGAGACACATCGTATGTCAAAGTCCATCAAGGCACCCTTGAATATGTGTGATGTGTCGGTGCCGCTAGTTTAGAGCATTTTTGAAATGGAATGGGAGGTCATGTGAAACCCTCGATTTGAAGCTCCTTATTCGTATTTTAAGATCCTTGAATATAAATTCACTATCTCAAAACATGCCGCAATTAATACAGTTAACAAATAACAAAAACATAATATCTCAAAAGTCAAAAACCATCAAGCTGTTTGAAAAAAAAATGGAAATAGAAATCTCAAAACTACGTTTGAAATCCGCCATATTTATTTTTTAAAATTTTAGTATACCCAGTGTTACTCGCACTGTCAAGACAAATCTAGACACACCTCATATGTGTTACTGAATATGAATTTTGGAACCACCAATATGCCCCTTGAATTTTGCTATATGGGCGCCCATGCCAATGTTCCTTCGGATTTCGAACACTCCATAGGCGTTTCATAAAATCATCATTCATTCAGATGGTAACCATATTAATGATAACGAATATGTCAAAATGAAGTATTAATTGACTTATCGAAGTAACTCCAATACGAGTTACAAACATCACGTCAGAGCATGGGAGTCCACAGAAATCTTTCCCAGGAGGGGTCAAGACATCGGCAAGAGGAAGCTTTTTTGTATATTATGTTTATGTATCAGCTCTCAAAAATTTTTAAAGCACGGAGGGGCAAATCTAAAAATCTTGAATATGGGGACCCCCCATGTGTCGGGGTCGTGTCAAAATTCTACCAAAATCCAAGTTGTACTTTCGCTTTACAGAGGAGTCAAGTTTTCTATTTTACAGTGTTTTTTGAAAGGTCCCCACCCACTTAATTTTTAAACGAGTTAAGTTTCCAAGCTGAAACTCGTGGTGATAAAGTGATGCACGAATACTATGTTTTGGCGTAGATATGATAGAAACTTCAAGATGGCGATTGAGCGTCAACTTAGAGCATTTTTTAAATGGAATGGGAAGTGCCTCATTCGTATTTTATGATCCTCAAACCTGGATTCAGTTAAATCAATCTCAAATTTGATAGTCTGCCAGATCACCACTTTAAAAGATATTGTGATTATATTCTAGGATAATAAATATGCATAACTAGCTTCAAGCATTCTTTCTAATCGTTATTTTTGCTCCAAAATATGCATACGCATCAGGCAATTTGTTCGTACAGTGGTCGGTGACTTGTCGGTGACTGTGTCTGGGATCCGACATTGTAAAGAGAGCAGAATCAACGGAATTTGTATGGCGGGATCTTGGACACAATCACTGACCGGTTGGCGAACCGGGTTAGTATCACCATAAATTTCAGCTCGTTAACTAGACTCGTTCAATAAATAAATAGGGGGGAAGCCGTTTTGTATAGCACTGTATATAAGGTGTTTCCTAAACATGTCACGAAATTTAAGCAGCCTACTCTGAGACTTTTCGTTTCCGTATAAGATACAATGCGAACAAGATTTTCGGAAATAATACTATTTATTGATCAAAACAGTCAATAAGTGTGTTACGACAACAGCTCTGGGTGGGTTTTCTGGTTCTCAAGGGTTAGCTTAGAGCGAGGACGATGTGTTTGATACATTCAAAATAAGAAATACAAGGGCGGTTCAATAAGTACCCGTGTTTGAAATGAAGACACAATTTTTTCCAAAAAAATTCATTTTAGTTTTCAACATAATCCCCTTTTAGGAAGATACACTTTTCCCAACGTTCCTGCCATTTTTTTAACTCTCTCAAAAAGTAGGATTTGTCGAACCCTGCAAAATACGCCTGTCTCGGCGATGACTTCCTCGTTTGAGCTGAATGTTTTCCCCACGAACCGTTTCTTCATGTCAGGGAACAAGAAAAAGTCGCAGGGGGCCAGATCGCGGCAGCATTTCATAACGCAGTTCATGCAGTTTGGCGGCGACAACTCCGGATGAATGTGCTGGTGCGTCATCGTGGTGAAACAGCACCTTCTTTTTCGTCTAATGTGGCCGTGTCTCCTTCAATTTTTGTCGAAGCGGTCCAATAACTCACTATAGTATTGTCCTGTGATCGTTCTTCCTTTTTCTAAAGAATACACGAGTATGACGCGGATCGCATCCCAAAAATTCGTCGCCATGACCTTTCCGGCCGATGGGACCGTCTTCGCCTTCTTTGGAGCAGATACAGCTGAAGAAATTCATTGTTTTGATTGCTGCTTAGTTTCTAGTGTGTAATGATGAATCCAGGTTTCATTGACGGTGAAAACTCGACGCAAAAACTCCTTCGGATTTCGCTTAAATTGCTCCAAACAGTGCTTCGAAGTTAACAGCCGCATCCGCTTGTTGTTCACCGTGAACAATCGCGGCACCCATCGGGCCGACAATTTTTTCATGGCCAACTTATCATGTAAAATATTGATTGCCGTTCCGGTCGGCACACCTACGGCCTCTGTTACTTCGCGCACTTTCGTTCGTCGATCAGCGAGAATCATGTCGTGGACTTTTTGAATGATTGCCTCGGTAATCACGTCTGCCGGGCGTCCTGGTCGATCCTCATCAAAAACGGAGGTTCGTCCACGTTTAAATTCGTTGAACCAATATTTAAATGTAGTCATAGATGGCGAAGTGTCCCCATAAACAGAATTCAACTTTGCTTTTACCTCCTCGCATTTTTCCATCTTAGCGATAATCACGAAACACGTGTTACTCGAATGGCTGCCAAATCCAAACTAACCTATCAATCAGTCTGAAATTTGTTGTGCCGTCCTATGATAGATGGCAGCACACGATGATAACATTAACTTCCATCAGGAACGCCCTCTGTTGCTAAACACGGGTACTTATTGAACCGCCCTCGTAGCCTCATGCTCACTTGTCGCTTTGGAGAGGCTGACAGATCAGGCTGCTGTTGGAACACGTTGTATAGTAGTGGCAACAGCAAATGAACTGTTGTGTGTCAGATGGACAGATGAATATAAAGAATATTGTCACTGTCACTTTTACTTCGAAAAAGGCCTAAACGTTAGTAAAACCTAACGCCTTCATATTAGATTTTATTTGAAGGGTAGAAAACATGGAGAATTATCAGCATGGGAACCACAGGTAGCGTTGCCATCTCCTAAAATACAAAAGCTGAACTAGGCACTGGTGGGGGTTGCTGCCACTGAAAACTGAAGAGTGGGGGAGAGGGGCTGGTAGCGACTTGACTGCATCAGTGCTTCTGAGAGCAAATGCCTCGGTGATAAATCAATAATAATTGAAGAACGGAGGGAAATGGGGAAACATACGAATACCACGTAGACCAAAAAGTCAAACAAAAACCGGACAGGCCGGTCACGTAACAATTTGTCTGGGCAGAAAACCAAAAAATCTGAACATGTCCAGCTAAATCCGCATGGTTATTACGTCAAAAACATATGAAACGTCAAAAAAAAAAAACAAAACTCGACTTGCTGGCTAGATAGTTCCTAGTGTGCAATAGTTCATTGCGCGATTACTCGCTATGAGCGTCACCAAAAGCGTCATCTATGGAGAAACGACTCAACGACACGAACAATGAGTCAGTTCCCCAATACGCTTTGTTGGTTGCAGAATGTCTAGATTGTAAAGTATATCTCTGAGAAGCTGTGACAGAAAGAAAATTGGTTAAGTAGCAAGTAGCAAGATCGCATCCGGATGATTGTGTGTATTGGACTGCATGTGTATAAAATCAGTGATATTTGCTAAGAGAACATTATTAATAAATATGCTGCTCATGAAGTATATCGATTAGCTGTACTAAACGGGTTATTTGTGTTGTCCTTTCTGAAGAGAGGGTATGTTGAAAATTATGAATTACGATTTTCCTCGGTTTTCTTGTGTTTTTAAAAACTTTTAGAAGCATTACGGGAAGTCACCACCGCGCCCACGATTTGTGTTAATTAAGCCACATTACAGAAAAAATAGGGATTTCGCATCACATACAACACATTTTCGCAGTGCCTCACATCTAGGCGCTGGTTTGTATTTTCTACTTGACATCTTAAAATAAATTTCTGTAAAATTTAAATGACTGTAAATACAGAATGTTAAATGTTAACCTTTCCACATTTAATCAAAATCCCTCTCTGTAGTCTATTTTCTTACCTGTTGTAATATTTTCTTTTCTCATCTCTCTCATTTTTGAAATTCAGCGTATTTTCATATGCAATTCCCAGAATCAATAGGAAAAAGTGGATGAGCAACTAATTACTGGCTTTGCGTACATTGCAAGTACGAGGGCGGTTCAATAAGTACCCGTGTTAGAAATGAAGACACCATTTTTTCCAAACAAAATTCTTTTTATTTTTCAACATAATCTCCTTTAAGAAAGATACACTTTTCTCAACGTTCCTGCCATTTTTTTAACCCCCCCAAAAAAATAGGATTTGTCGAACTCTCCAAAATACGCCTCTGTCTCGGCGATGACTTCCTCATTTGAGCTAAAATTTTCCCCCCGAGCAATTTCTTCATATCAGGGAACAAAAAAAAGTCTTAGGGGCCTGATCGGGGCAATACAGGGGGTGCGGCAGCATTTCATAACGTAATTCATGCAGTTTGGCGGAGACAACTCCGGATGAATGTGCTGGTGCATTATCGTGGTGAAACAGCACATTCTTTTTTCGAATGTGGCCGTGTCTCCTTCAATTTTTTGTCGAAGTGGTCCAATAACTCACTATAGAATTGTCTAGTGATCGTTCTTCCTTTTTCTAAAAAATCCACGAGGATGACGCCGTTCGCATCCCAAAAAATCGTCGTCATGACCATTTGCTTCAAGCACTGCTTTGAAGTTAACAGCCGCATCCGCTTGTTGTCCACCGTGAGCAATCGCGGCACTCATCGGGCAGACAATCTTTTCATAGCCAACTTATCATGCAAAATATTGATTGCCGTTCCGGTCGACACACCTACGGCCTCTGTTACTTCGCGCACTTTCGTTCGTCGATCAGCGAGAATCATGTCGTGGGCTTTTTGAACGATTTCCTCGGTAACCACGTCTGCCGGGCGTCCTGGTCGATCCTCATCAAAAACGGAGGTTCGTCCACGTTTAAATTCGTTGAACCAATATCTAACTGTGGTCATGGATGGCGAAGTGTCTCCATAAACAACATCCAACTGTGGTTTTATCTGCTCGCATTTTTTCCCATCCAAAAACAAAATTACCGAACGATACTGCTCTTTTTCCATCTTATCGAAAATCACGAAACACGTGTTACTCGAATGGCTGCCAAATCCAAGCTAACCTATCAATCAGACTGAAGTTTGTTGTGCCGTCGTTTGATAGATGACAGCACACGATGATAACATCAACTTCCCTCAGGAACGCCCTCTGTCATGAAACACGGGTACTTATTGAACCGCCCTCGTAAGTGCATTCGAGATAAGAAAAAATACGATTATCATCTACACAGATTATTAGCACAAATCCACACTATGTACCTATGCACTGCCGTTTCTTTCCGGCTATAGTATACAATTTACAGCTTAAACCTCCAATAATGCCATCTCTAAAGCAAATGTTACATCACATCAGAACCAAACATTGATAGCTGAAGCATCATCACGTTTAGGCAACACGTACAGCTACAGAACGAGTGTACATCAAGTGAACGACAACTAGTTCTAAGTTGACAGCCTACATAATGTCACGAAAAACTAATATAATGTCAAAAAGGAACGACATGATGTCAGTATTCAAGATACGTAATACCCCTGCCGGACGGATGGTAACCCTAACAACAGGCCAAGATTCAAATCACATTGACGAGATAAATCAATCAAAAAATCGTCCCTTTTTGACCTACATTTTGAAACAGCTTGTATAGTAATCTAAGCATTTCAACTGTTTAAAGAGTATGTAAGCAATCGAAAAGTTAAAAACTTTTTGAGACTTTTATGTATATGACAGGATGCGAGATTAACCAGACAGATGTCCGACGTTCATAAACTTCTAGCTACACAACTTAGTAGCCCATTCAGATTCAATCAAACTTTACGTGGATCTTGAATGAAACGCATCATTACGTCTCTCAAGGAAATTAATTATGGATCACTGGTCAAAATAACGAGCAGGCTAGACCGAGAGCTAGACATTTTACTTTTACTGTCACGGCGACTAGTTTAGAATTCGTCCAAGCTATCATCTTACGCAGCGCTTCAAAAGTTTTGCCGTATGAGAGAAATGGGTCAGCTGAAGTGTATTCTATCAGGTATTTAATAGCAGTGATCGATTCTTTACATCCACTTTCTAGCTGCCATTCAAATATTCCTTCTCTTTACCGCTCATACTCTATAAAAAACTTTTTGTATTCATCGGCGAGGCAACAAACGCGAGCCATAAGAGAAGCAAGTACTTTGATACTCAGTGACAGCAGAAGTGTTACACTTTCTTCAACTTGATTTTTTGGCAATGAGGTCATCTTACATCCAGAATAAAACGATAACGTTCTCACGAAATTTTATTAAGAAGTAATGAGAAGAAAAATTAATAACGTGTTGGGCGACCCCGCAGCTGAGTACACTCCTTTATACGTCTAGGCATCGATGTCTGGTTGTGGCACCTCATTCCAAGCAACTCGAACTTCGTGGACTAGCTGTGGCAGAGTCTGTGGCGGAAGGTGCAGAGTGGATAGTCTCCTTCTCATCATACCTATCCCTCACCTATCCCTACTGAGCGAGGCCGTGGCAAATGCTTGTTCCGGAAGTTGTTGTATCCAGTATACAACTTCTTCCCGTTCCAGTGATTGTACACGCCTCGAGGAATACCTCAGTACCGATTGCCGGGTGGCGGTACAAGTTCGCCAACGGGCCACTTCAGGTCTATTTAATAACACTAACACGAAAAAAGAAGGTGGTAGACAAGGACCGAGGCGGTACCACCCGCTAGCTTTTCCCAGGGTGTCTCATAAATGTCCGCATGTGTCCACACCTAAACTATGCAGTCGGTTATCTTCCAAAACAAAGAAATTAATGATGATGGATCCCTCGACTACTACGAACTCCGGACGTAAACTCACTCCACTCTCGGAATGTCCGGGTGGAGGGTGGGCTCGAGGGAACAACATCGAAGATAAAACTTGTTTTTCGAACATCTGCGGGACTAACAGCAACATTGATGCTGAACATCACCCCGCTTCAGAGGTTGTACTTCTCGGTGATTTCAATGCCCATAATGAGCTTTGGTTGTGCTCAAATAAGACCGATGCAGCAGGTCATGCAGTTAAAGCGTTCGCTCTTACTCAACGGCTGACCCAGCTGGTTACGAGCCCTACTTTTTCCCCCGCGTCTCATCACACGCCAGTCCAGTAGCCTGCTGGATCTCTTTCTGACCACGCATCCTGTCCCTTACAGTAGTGCTGTCCTGTCCCCCCTGGGTAACCCAGACCACTGTGTTGTGGAGGTTAGGTTTCGGTCAGAACCCTCTGTGGCAGCAGAAACTCGTTCAGGCCACAAAACTTGGCATTACGGACATGCCGACTGGGAGGGGCTCAGAGACTTCTTCTATAGCTTTCCTTGGAGAGATGTCTGTTTCACTGCCGCGGATGCGTCGGCTGCCTGTTCTTCGATAATCGAAATTATCCACGTCGGAATGGAGGAATACATCCCCCACACAGTGAAAGTGCCTAAACCAGGGTCCAACGTCTGGTTTAACAAATCGTGTGACACTGCTCGCCAGCAGAGGATCAAGGCGAGCCCCACTTTGCGGGAGGTAACATTCAGGCATAAGACCATAAGACGAGTGCTTTTGTCGCTCGACATCAACAAAGCTTCTGGTCCGGACTTGATTCCTGCCATTGTACTGAAGAGGTGTACAGCGGAGCTTGCTCCAGTTCTTTCGCGTATCTTCCAGATATCTTATGAATCCGGCACCATTCCAGAAAACTAGAAATTTGCTCATGTCCAACCCATCCCAAAAAAAGGATCTAAGACCGACCCTTACAACTACAGGCCTAGAGCTCTGCTTTCTAAGAAAGCTAATGGAGCTTCTGGACTACCTCGAACGTCACAGCTTGATTAACGACAGGCAGTATGGGTTCCGGCACCAACGATCCATAGGGGACCTCCTAGCTTACGTCACGCAATTGTGGAGTAAACTCATCCAGTCTTATGGTGAGGCTTATGTCGTTGCTCTTGACATCACGAAAGCGTTCGATCAGCTGTGGCACGCTGCCCTCTCAAGCAAACTTCCACCCTATGGCCTTCCAGAAAAGCTTTGCAGATGGGTGGCTGACTTTATCTCTGGCCGCAAGATGTCCGTCGTAATGGACGGGTTCTCCTCTTCATCCCAAAACGTCAACGCGGGTGTTCCCCAGGGATCGGTCTTGGCTCTGACACTGTTTCACTTACATATCAGGACCTCCTTTCCTGCACGATCAACCCAATCCACAGCTTCGCTGATGACAGCACTCTACATGCAGGAATTCAGGGCCTCTTCAACAAAGTTCGTAGTACAACGAGCAATATGGGTACGTGCGTTGTCTTGTTGAAAAAGGTCGTGTGGACGGCCCTCTAGATACGGCAGTAATGTGGTTTGTAGGACATCATCAACATAAGGCACATCTGTACCTCTCAGCGAATTATACGAGTATATCAGGAAAACTAGCCAAAAACCGACCCTACTCTAGAAAAAATTGTATAGACTGGTCAACAACGATATTCTTAAAGTTTTCTGTGTAGACATGTAAAAAATCTTGCTGGTCAATGCTTTAATTGAATTACAAAGTTGTGAAAATTGCGTATTTTAAAAAAAGTCTACAGAAAAGTAGAGGGTCAAGATACCTTTAAAATGAAATCTCGTACGTCCAATTCGCTGCAGCTTCTACGTCGCTAGACAGCTCATAAGAAATGACATATTCTTTTGACGTTAATTACAATAAAGGTATTGAGTCTTAACTATTATTTCATATTTTCTGTTAAGCACCCTTTGGTAAAAAATAAATTTGGATAATGGCAATTTTGTTAATAAAGAATGAACTGCTAAAGCATATTGAGCATCCAATCAAGTCGAAGGTATTCTCATGCTATTTTATTTTTTTATTACTTCATGGTTTTTTCAATACAAGGATAAGCTTATTTTTTAGCTTTGAGGGTTAATAAAAAAATAGCACCCACATTTTTTTCTTTAGATGAACTTATTCATTTACTCTCAAGAACATATTTTCGTTTGCTTATTATGTTTTGCTCATCAAGCCCTTTCGTTTGATAACCAAATCATAGGAGTAACTATGAAGATTATTAATCGTTATATTGTAGAATCTGCCGTATTGGATTCAAAATGGCGGCAGCTAATTCATTTGGTATTGTCACGCAAACAAAATATGTGTACAAAATTTCATCTTAATTGTTTAGGGTTAACTGATTCAAAATTCAGTTCCCAGGTTTGTCTCACTCACCCATACACATACATATTTGAACATATTTGTTTATACTAACATACTAACAAACAGGTCAAGTTAAATAAAAGCTTGAAATAAAAATAGGCAGCTGGTGGAAGCATGGTTAAGCAATACTTCAAGTTGGGATTGTGACAAGCCACTGTAAACTAAACTAAGCAGACACCTATCTTGAGAATAGGAAAAGACTTAATCTGCTCCAAGTACCGGAAGACAATGAAAGACCATCTCGGATCCTAGGCTAAGTTTGTCGTGTATCAAAGCTAAAAAGCTGGATTTTTTTATGTTTTCCCTAAGTTTTTGGGATGAATACGCTTTCTCAAGACTTAAACAGCCATGTATATTCACAAGAAGCCAAGGATGTGAGATATTCTACTAAAAAGGGATTTACTTCCTGGTTCTGTAAACGTTAATCCATTTAAAACAAACTTCCTCTAAATATTCCATAACAAATTAGCTTCGTTAATAGCTTCAGCTTTCTGGTTGCTGAAGTATTATTATTTCATAGCCCGTATTATGATTATATTCCCTTATTAATTATATTGTCTGTATATTTCATGGTGGCATATATCTAACTAAGGCTACTGCAGATGTATTGTACCAAAATGCATAGAATCAGGTTACGTATCAAAAAATTGCATAGATGAGTTTTGTAATGGAACCATATTCTTTAGAGTGTATAAAGAGGTAACCTATCTAGGTATTAAAAAAATTGCTGAGTAACTTTATTAAACAACAATTATTGCTGAAAGTGGCGCACAGAAGAGTTCTAGAGGAAACAACTACTTTCAAAATAAAATCTTGTATGTTCAATTTGCTGAATCCGTTGCGTTGTCAAAGGCAATTATTTTCGAAAAATTAAGTAACAAAAATTTGAAAAATCTGTTTTTAATAGATTTTTAATTCCCACGCCTACTGGCAAGGAGGTATTGTAATGGCAAAAAAATTCGAAAATGAGATAATGTTTTTTTATGTTTTATGACACGCACATCACGATATGTTTGTGTGATTTGTCTGTCTGACTATCTGTCTGACTGTCCGTCTGACTGTCTATCTGATTGTCTATTTGACTGACTGTCTGACTATCTGTCGGTCTATTTGGCTGTCGGTCAGCCTGTCTATCTGACTGTCTGTCTGTCTGACTGTCTGTCTGACTGTCTGTCTGACTGTCTGTCTGTCTGCCTGACTGCCTGTCTGACTGTCTGTCTGTCTGACTGTCTGTCTGACTGTCTGTCTGACTGTCTGTCTGACTGTCTGTCTGACTGTCTGTCTGACTGTCTGTCTGACTCTCTGTCTGACTGTCTATCTGACTGTCTGTCTGACTCTCTGTCTGACTGTCTATCTGACTGTCTGTCTGACTGTCTGACTGTCTGTCTGACTGTCTGACTGTCTGTCTGACTGTTGTCTGACTGTCTGTCTGACCGTCTGTCTGACGCTGTCTGACCGTCTGTCTGACGTCGGTCTGTCTGACCGTCTGTCTGACCGTCTGTCTGACCGTCTGTCTGACCGTCTGTCTGACCGTCTGTTCTGTCTGACCGTCTGTCTGACCGTCTGTCTGACCGTCTGTCTGACCGTCTGTCTGACCGTCTGTCTGACCGTCTGTCTGACCGTCTGTCTGACCGTCTGTCTGACCGTCTGTCTGACCGTCTGTCTGACCGTCTGTCTGACCGTCTGTCTGACCGTCTGTCTGACCGTCTGTCTGACCGTCTGTCTGTCTGACTGTCTGTCTGACTGTCTGTCTGACTGTCTGTCTGACTGTCTGTCTGACTGTCTGTCTGACTGTCTGTCCGACTGTCTGTCCGACTGTCTGTCCGACTGTCTGTCCGACTGTCTGTCCGACTGTCTGTCCGACTGTCTGTCCGACTGTCTGTCCGACTGTCTGTCCGACTGTCTGTCCGACTGTCTGTCCGACTGTCTGTCTGACTGTCGGTCTGTCTGTCGGTCTGTCGGCCTGTCTGTCGGTCTGTTGTGCAGTGGCGGCGGAGAAAAACGCCAAAATCGAAAAAAGTGACGTTTGGTCAAACTTTCTTTTTTGACGTTTGCAGGACCCTAATCATTTTTGAAAAAATAAATTTTTAGGGGTAAAACAATGGAGGGTATGGGATTGTAGGAGGCTTGGGATGGTGCATCGCAATTTATTGATGTTAATATATTAATACACTTCCAACCCCTATAATTCTACACACCTATTAGACATATCTCACACATCATAAGTTGTCCTTAAAGCTTAAAACGATAAAAAAATATTTTCGACAAGCATGCCTGCGTTTGCTGGCTTCAAAGGCCGCAGCCGGCGTGCCGGTGTTCGTATGTGTCTTGTATGACTTGAATAAAATTTTTTTGTAAAATCCGTATATACATTTATTGAAATTTTATAGACATATAATGGTCAATTGGGATAAGAAACGCTGATAGAATAATTTAAAGTAATGACTGCCTAAAAAATAAGGGGCCGGAAGATACTGAATTTACCTACACATCAAGATGCTTTCTGCACGGGTATTACGTATACTACATTTCGTCGGTCTTTTTGACATTTCGTAGGTTTTTCTACAAGATGTTGTGCACTTGTGAACTCGTTTTGTAGCGTTTTTTAGGTATTTTACATAATAGCCGTTCCGGTTTATACTTCATGTGATTAGCTGATAAGTTTTCAGATTTTGCAAAATATGTCACATTTATTAGTCTGATTCCTGGTATTCAAGCGCAGAGTAAATATACGGAAATATAACCAAGGAAATAATTTTCTAGAATGTATTTTTATCTCGGCATTCCCACGTTATACCTTAAACTAATCACATTTTAATGAGACTGTGAGTAGATGTTACATGTATACACAAATACCACACAAACAGATCTCGACTGCCGAGGTTAATTTATATTACATGCAGGTATGTATGAACATATTTCTCCTTTGCGATGCATCATAGAATATATCGAATAAATATAGTAGATACCACAACATTTTGGTCCCATTTGGGCCCCTTATACAGCCTGTGAAAATGGAAAATCCTCCCTAGCCTACCAAGCAAAGTTAAAAATTAATCAAACTCAAATACATTTCTGCGTGTTGTAGAGGGAAGTTTGAACTTTCACGAAATAAGACAGATCACAAAGTGCCATCTATTACCACGGCCAGAGTAAAAACAGCAAGCTGTCTGTTGGAACTGTATCTCAGTTCGCATTATCCGACGATTTGCCACTGTAGCTGCTAGATGTCGCCTATCTTGGTGCGGTGCATGTACAAAGGGTACTACAAAACTTTCGCAATATGACTTGACAAACGGACGCAGGAGGCTGCATGTTACTGCATGTTGATACATGTCCATGAGTGCATAGTAGCCGCCAGCAGCACGTCTGTAGTTTTAGTTATTCATTCGTATTGACAGGGATAGGGACCAGGGCATGGGTGTGCTCCATGTGCTGAATCAAGAACTTCTAGTGAACGATCTAAAGGCTTATGAGTCTAATTGGTTCCAAAGTCATCCTGATTTTATCCAACGCAGCTTATTTGGCGTTTCTGTTTTTATAGGCCTCCAATATCTTTTAAGCTTTCAATCTATAAGTAGAACAGCTTATTGGGGAGTTCCGCGAAACTGATGAAGACAAATGATAACATCAACTAATGAACCTGTTTGAGATCAGTCGTGTGTTTTTCAACCAATTATCATCTCATCTAATCATCACAAAACATCAAGGAGTTAACACAAAACATGTAATTGTCACGTAGTGCTTCTATCAGCGATTTTACAGCTCCAAATGCGCAGTAGTCGTCTGCGCACAATTAGTATGATATCATTTAGAACAGAAATTATGTACTAAATGCTGTATCACTATCCTTAATTTTGTACAAAATTTAGCGTACTAAATTTAGCACAAAATGCCGTATCGTGACAGACGACCTTAGTTTATGTAGAAAAAGTACATTTAAATCAATTAAAAATTTTAATGAAAACAGTTAAACTGTTTCCCTGAATCACGTACTCGGCAGGCCTCGACAATTCGTAGATGATCGGGAATATGCGACACATTTGTGATTTTCTTGAAGCTTCGTATTCGGATGTTGCCAAAACAACTACTACAGGGTTTGTCCGGAAAGTAATAGGACTGAGTCGATTTAAAAAAAAATTATTAAGCCAATCGTTACAATTCTTTAAAAACTTTCAAAATAGGCTCCTTCTGCATCGATGCAGCGCTGCCAGCGCGATTTCCAAGCATTGAAGGCGTCACGGAAGGCATTCTCTGGAATAGCCTTGAGAGCAGCGGTGCATGCTGCTTGGATCCCCTCTCTCGTCTCAAAATGCTTGCCTTTCATCGGCCTTCATCGGCTTTCATCGTAGGGCGGCAGCGGAAGCGTTGGGATGCCGGCCTTGATCAGGTAGCGGTTCACAAGAAAGGCGGTGTGAGCCGGGGCGTTGTCGTGGTGCAACTTCCAGTAGGCTGCGATGTCTTGTCGGACCCGACTGACCCTTCGTTTGAGTCTCCTGAGCACTTCTACGTAAAACTTGGCGTTGACGGTTTGTCCAGGAGGAACAAATTCATGGTGGACGATGCCTTTGATATCAAAAAAGTCAATGAGCATCGTTTTCACTTTGGATTTGACCATTCTTCCCTTTTTTGGGCGAGGAGACGCCGTCGTGTGCCACTCGGAAGATTGCATCTTTGTATCGGGATCATACTCAAAGATCAACGAATCGTCACCTGTGATTACGTTATTCAAAAATTGGGGGTCACTTTCACACATGTTCAAATTTTCTTGGCACACTTCCACTCGCCGCAATTTCTGGTCGTCAGTGAGCACTTTTGGGACCATCTTTGCGCACACCTTGCGCATGTTCAAATGCTGTGTCACAATGTCATGAACCACAGATTTTGGTAAATTTAACATCTGGGCAATTAAACGAATACTTAGTCGACGGTCTGAGTTCAAAACTTTGCGCACACGAGTCACATTATCGGTGTTTGTCGAAGTCGAAGGTCTTCCAACACGGTGTTCATCAGCGACCTCTTCCCGGCCCTCCAAAAATGCCTGGTGCCAACGAAACACACCACTTCTTGCTAAAGCAACACCTGGGTAAGCCTGCTTGATCATATCACACGTCTCTGTCGCAGATTTACTGAGTTTCACACAGAATTTAATCGCGTACCTCTGCTTTAACGTACGCTGCATTTGCTGCAATGAGTCCTATTACTTTCCGGACAATCCCTGTATTACCACTACTACTACTGCTACTACCACTAGGACTGCTACTACTGTTTGTTGGTAGAAGCATTCAAGTGTTAAATCGCCATATAGTTCTGCAGTTTGCAATACTTGAGAGCCAGCCATGTAGATTTTTCAATCCAATCATTTTTTAATATTTATTGCGAATTTCCATATATTCAGAGTAAATTGCAACTCAATACACGGATTGCAATGCTCCATGGAATTCTTAAATACGAGTAGTAACCTAGCGATATTACAAAATCGCAGCTTATTTTTTTCAGGAGGGGCCAGCAAGTGTCGAATATAATATTTATGAATTATTGACAAAGTTGTATGGGAAGTGCAGAGTCAACCTACCTGACGCCATTTGTTTGAAGTTAGCATATCTTCTAGATCCGACAAAACGACAGCATCTATTAGCAGACGACGGAAAGAGCTGTGATATGAAAGCAACAAAAGAACTACTTCCCAGTTGGTTTTTGCCACAAATAATTCAATTTCTGGCAAAATCGGATCCTTTTATCGACGTGTTTGAGGAAGAAATGCTCAAAACTTCAAAAGCTCTAAATTGGTGAAGATCCCAACAGAATGGCGATGCTATTCAAAAAGTGCTACCCACCATTAAGCAACTGTTATCTGCTAGAGCTTTAGGTACATTTGAAATCTCGAAATCGCCTGGGAACCGAGAAAACCGCTACACAATTCACTTCCTAAAAACGTATTTTGTGTTTCTGGTTTTTGTAGATTAGTCTGAATAACGTTTTTGTTCACTGTATACAGGGTGGCGCATCGAAAACGAAACAGACGCATTTACTGGCAGCTCAATTTTTTTTTGAAAAACTCTCAGACCCGTCGATTTTGTTTTCGAGGGGGACACAAGTATGGCAAAAAATCACGTTAGCCCCCCTAAGCAGGGGTGATACCACCCCCAAAATCTTAAATGGAAAGGGGGGTCGAGTGCTACCTTATTTTAAAGGTCTTTCAATTCCCTTTATAATGATATAAAATTAATGTACTTCAGTTCAGTAGTTTTGAAGATGTATTGATTTAAAGCTTAAATAAAACTAATTAGTGGAGATCAATACATTTGGCAGCGAGGTAATTTAGAAATGAAGAATGAACTGACCCGTTAGGCAAGTAAATGTTGAAAATGGCCACCATGACTCTCCATGCAATAATAAAGATTTTGCTCAAAACGTTGCCGCACATTTAGCAATAATTGAAGAGTAATTTGAAGGCACTCATTCACAATTCTTTGCCGCAGGTCTTCTAATGATGTTGGCTGAGTAGTAGCATAGATTTTGCTTTTTAAATGAACCTACATAAAAAATCCAAAGGTGATAAATCTGGCGATCTTGGGGGCCATTCAATGGCACCTCTTCTACCAATCCATCGATCTGGAAACGTCTGATCTAAATATTGTCGAACACGTAATGTGTAATGGGGTGGGGCACCATCCTGTTGGAACATCAACCTATTCGCAATGTACCGCCGATCATTCTGATTTTCAATTATGGCTGTTAATGCAGGATCTATGGCGTCTTCCAGTAATTCCAAATACATTTCACCGGTCAAATTTCCAGGTAAGAAAAAAGGACCAACTAAATGATCGCCAAAAATACCAGCCCAAACATTTAATTTTTGTGGCTGCTGTGTATGAACCTCATAATAAATTCAGGGATTAGAATCGGACCAATATTGGCAGTTATGACGATTTACTACGCCATTTAAGAAAAAGGAACATTCGTCGGAAAAGCAAGTGTATAGAAAATGTTCATCGTTTATAATTCGTTCACTCATATCTTCACAAAATTGTAATCGCCGATCAAAATCGTCTTCATTAAGTTTTTGTACCAGGTGAATTTTATACGGATGAAAACTATGGGCCTTTAGAATCCGTTGGACAGTACGTCGACTAACACCACACACAGTCTCCAATTTGCGAGTACTTAACGTAGGATCGACATAAACCCCCACTTCTATTGCTTCGTTCCTTATGGCATTTTCAATGTTGCGTTTTTTATTGGTGACTGCTCCAGTTTCCCGAAATTTAGCTAGAACATATTTTCGATGCACGTTACTGTTCTCATGTCGCTCATTAAATATTTCTGCTGTTCTATTAGCGCACTGATTATTTCCGAAAAATATTTCGATAATTTCAACTGTTTCTGCTGTGGAATATACCATGGTTAATTTATGTAATAAAGCGTTACAAGTTATTTTGGCAACAAAGTTTGGTCAAATCAATCCCAAACTATGTACTAAATTCCTATTTAAAATAAGTACGAGATATTTCCTTATCTTTCTTCAAGAAATAACTTTTTTGCCACAAAAAAAAACCCTCCAATAGTTATTTTCAACAACAAAATGATAAACAAACCATGGGCATAGTGAAGAAAAGCATTTACTTATCAAGTAAATTCTTTTAGTCAAATTTCTTCTGAAAGTATTACAAACTAATCTGATGTAGGTACCTAATGAAGTCTACTTTAAGCTTTAAATCAATAAATCTTCAAAACTACTGAACTGAAGCTCATGTATTTTCCATCATTATAAAGGGAATTGAAAGACCTTTAAAATAAGGTATCACTCGATCCCCCTTTCCATTTAAGATTTTATTGTTGGTGTCACCCCGGCCCAGGGGGCTGCACGTGTGAACGTGATTTTTTGCTAAACTTGTGTCCCCCTCGAAAACAAAATCGACGGGTCTGAGCGTTTTTCCAAAAAAAAAAATTGAGCTGCCAGTAAATGCGTCTGTTTCGTTTTCGATGCGCCACCCTTTATATTATAGTAATATCATTTATGTATACTTTAATAATTTTTATTTGTTATTATTTATTCATGTAGGTAATATTACAAACTATAAACTGTTTTTGTTGTTGTAAACCGTGTTTATTCAAGTTTAATTTGTGAATGTTTACGTTGGACTGATGAGGATTATTTATGTTTTTAAACGTACATGATATATGTGTGATATATGTAAACTCTTAGTTTTAAATTTAAATCTTCCTTTTTTTGAATCTCCTGATCCGTTATTTCAGTTTATTGCTTCGGCGACTTGTTTTTACAGCAATTTATAATTTGGAACATTATATTGAGACAGGTGTATGAAACAACGGTAGAGAACAACTTTAGAAAGCAAACCGCGTCAAATACGAATACAAAAAACATCGGAATAAAGTGAAGCAAAAGGTCAGAATTGCTAAAATTCGGAGAAACAATGAAGCATAACTTTAATCAGCACAAAAGCAGCAAACTTATTTGAGATATGATCAAATCGTCTCAGACCAAAGATAAGTCTGCAGTCTGTTCTTTGCTATGCCATAGAGGCAAGGATAAAATAAAATATTACAGTAAGTAAGAACTGATATTACAAGTGACTCGCAGATATTTTTCCTCAATTTGAAGCTTAGGATAAACTTATTAGCATACAAAGCACGGTGTCGGTAGGATTTCTTTAGGAGATTCTTTACGTGGTCTGTGAACCTAAGTCTCTGGTCGATAGTAACTCCTAAATGTTAACCAGTGTTCGTAGATGACCTATTACTGTTAGCAAACAAACAAAGAAAAGCCTACAAGATAACCTTGAGGTATGGAATGAGGAACGCAGAAAATGTAAACTGAAAATTTGAACAAAACAGAACGTATGAGTATCTGTAAACACCTACAAAACATAGAAATCCGATTAGAACAACAAATAATACAGTTTAAATAATTGTAACAGAGGATGGAAAAGTTGAGGCAGAAATAGAAGATGGAATACGTAAAAGCAATTTCATGATTATGGTTCTAACTAAATGGACATCTATTTAGCAAAACAGAAATATCTGCAAAAACAAAAGTATGGATCCTTAACTCACTGTTTCTCCCTACCCTTATATGGTTCAGAACTGTCGATATTAAGTAAAAGAAAGCTAAAGAAAATACAGGCAAGTTAAATGAACTGCTGAGAAGAATTGCGGGTCTGAAGATTATGGACAAAGTCAGAAATGTAGAAATAAGATTAGGTGTCATATCTGTATAAAAAATAATACAAGTGAGTGTGCTATGGTGGTTTGGACACATGATTATAATGTCAAATACGATTTTCGCGGGCTACGTATGTTCGATTTTCGATCTTTTAGTGGCGTTATGTTGGTACTCATGACACTCACTAATGTTGACAATATCGACCATTTTGAATGTTCGGTCAGTGTTTGACAGCTATTGTGCGTGGACGTGTTTTAGCTTGTCTCCGATTTTTGTCTATTCCAAAAAATGGATCAAAGAATTTGTATTAAACTTTGTGTAAAAGACAACTTGAAGTGCGCGGACATATTCCAAATGTTGACTGTTGCAGACGGCGAAGCTACTTTGGACAAAAGCAAAGTTTATCGGTGGTACAAAATGTTCTCAGAGGGCCGAGAAGATGTGAGCGACGAAAAGCGTTCCGGACGCCCGGGTACGTCAACAACAGACGAAAACATTGGTGAGTTCTTGCCGCAGGGTAGAACGGCCAATAAGGAATATTACCTTCAAGTAATGCGCAATTTGCGAGAAGCAATTCGCCTGAAACGCCCGGATTTGTGGAAGAACAAAAATTGGCTTTTGCACCATGATAACGCCCCTGCTCATGCATCGTTACTTGTGCGCGAATTTTTGGCCGAAAACAACACTCCAATAATGCCTCACCCACCGTATTCCCCAGACCTGGCCCCTGTTCCCGAAACTGAAGAGGCTCATGAAAGGACGACGCTACGCCACGATTGAGGAGAAAGACGGCATCGAAGGATGAGCTGAACAAGATCACAAAAAATGATTTTTCAAAATGCTTCGAGGATTGGAAAAAACGTTATTACAAGTGTATAATTTCTGATGGGGATTACTTTGAAGGGGGCAAAATAGATATTCATGAATAAATAAATAATTCATGAAAATAAATGAAACTCGCGATATTCAAGATTGGCGAAAAGGGCCTGGAGAATGGGACAATTTAAGAAAAAGACGAAAGTAAGACTAAGCAGGAAGCGGAAGGATGAAATACAAGGCTACTTAAGAAAAACGCATTTGGACTGGAAAGCAGCAGAAGAATAATTAGCTAAAGACAACAAAATGGAGAAAAAAAAATAATAGAAAACTGAAGAAGCGTAGGAAAATATGGTCGTCTACACTGGCTAGGTCCGGTAAGATAGAGATGTATTAAGTAAGTATAATTTGATTTATTGCAAAAATCACTTGATTTAAATCGCCCCAACCCTGGAGGTGCAGAATCGACCCAATTGACGCTATTTTCAACTCCCCACGTTTTCCTTTCCGTTGAATGCGCCCTCAATGTCATCAATCGATGGCCACTTGGGCGTCATATTAGGTATTTTCGAAACGATCAAATGTGTTCAATCAACCTCCATCCTGTCGGGGATGCGACCCTAATCTACGTCCACAGGGCTCCGAGAGAATTTTTCATTTGCAGTTGTGTCGGGCTTCTAAAATAATTTCCGATCTATAACGGCTATCCATCGTTGCCCTATTTATGAGTCACTATATAGGTCAGGCTTGAGGTCAGCACAGTATTGAGGTTTTTACAAAAAGCTTTTGAAATAATTCCAAGAAAAGAGTCTACACTTTGTATCTTGTATCTAATATCCACGATGTGCCGCCATAGTCGGTCGAAATTAAGGGTGTTGTCTCCTCATTCTACAGGGTGTTTCCCGACAAATTTCAACCACATATGCACTGTTACGAAAGAAGTTGATTTCCCAAAAAAGGAATGTAATAAAAGACCTACAGAAATTAAGTTGTAAACCTGTGTTTCAATAATCAATTGAAAAATAAATATCTGTATTTTGCATTCATCGTCGTGATATTAGAACACGCATTAGTAATCTATTGTAGCAAATGTTGTACCAAACAACTGACGAAAACAAAATACCAGGAATTTTTTGTTTTTTCATACTGATAAGAACGTGTAAATAAGGTTTAATCTGTATCGTGGGTGATCTGAATGAAGAACAGTCGAATTTTGCGAATAAGAAAGTATTTTGCGAGTTTATGTTTTTAGTTATTTATTAATAATGATTTGCCGGTCCTTCTTGAAGGCCCGAACACGGATGTGGTTTCTGCACGATGGGGCACGTCCGCATTTTCGTTTAGAAGTTCGTGATTTTTTGAATCAGGTATACCAGATACGCTGGATCGGACGGGATGGACCAATTGCATGGCCTCCACGGTCTCCCGATCTAAGTCCTCTGGACTTCTTTTTATGGAGATACTTGAAAAGCCAGGTATACGTACTCCAGTTCAGAATATTCAAGAATTGCGTGACCGAATCACAGTGACTGCCGATAATTTGGGCCTTCAGGCACAGAGCAGGAAGGAGGTGTATTTGAATTAGTACGCCGAAATTGGATTAGACGCGCCCAAGCTTAAATGGAAACAATTTTGAACAGCTTTTATAAGTAAGCGAACTGTTAAACTCTATTATTTTATTATCTTGATTTCTGTAGGATTTTTATTACATTTTTTTTTTGAAAAATCAACATTTTCGTAACAGTGCATAATGTGATTAAAATTTGTCGGATAAGATGTGAAACACCCTGTATAGACGAGGCGGAAACCTGACATTCGGTGGAGGAATTTTGCGGCTCGATTTTTATTTCGTGCGCGTGGAAGTGTTGTAATCTAAAAACCATGCGACTCATTTCCGTCAGTCTGTCTGTGTGTCCGCTAATCCTTGACCCCTCTATAACTTGGAAAGTACCGGTCGGATTTTGATGAAATTTTCATACACGGTTACTACTATGCCAATAACGAAAAGTCTTTACATTTTTGAAAATCTATCCAGTGGCTGCGGAGCTAGGGGCATAAAAGTAATAAAATAAAAATCGCTCAAGCTTTGTTTTTTGACATTTCAGAGGATAATGATTATTTAAAAAAAATTGAGAGGTTTTTGTTACATATGTGCCGAACATAGGAAGTGCAGAGGATGTCCCTTAATATGAATCAATAGCAAATTTGTTTAAATAGTCCTTTTAAGCAAATTACAAAAAATGTTTCGCTCCGGCCATGATTTTTTTTTCACTTTCACTATCTTTTTGGATCACTCTGAATAAAAACGTTCTTAGTAGCTGTTCGAGTTAATAAGATGCTTAAAGATTCTCATTTTCATTGTTTAAAAACTCGGTCAAAATTATTATTTTCCAGGTTACCAAGTGTCTTAAAGTGAAAACCTCTTATAAGACCTTTCGAATAGTATTTTGGGCTTGGTTTATTATAATGTACTATGGGCCATGCTCGCATTATTAACAATTAAGCGTAAAACCCTCTCCATTTTCAGAAGCTTTTATATAACTTGGCCTGTTAGTACAAATATGTTCGTTTGTTAGTGTGGGACTGCATTTTGAACCAGTTAACCTTAACCAATTGAGCTGAAATTTTTACACACGTTGGGTTGGCGAGATAATACAAAATTAGTTAACTGCCGCCATTTTGAATCCAATATAGCTGATGCTTCAGGGGGGCGATTCACCATTTGAATAGTGATGAGAGAAACACAATAAGCAAAGTGGCGTCATGCCAAATCCAATACGCTGATCGTCCTAAGATGGCGCTTATAATTACCATGGTGACCCCTATGATATATATATATCAAGTTAAAGGGCTTTATAAAATAAACATAACAAGCAACGTGACATCATTATAACTCCAAATATAGCGGTCACCACAATATGGCGATTTATAATTTTCATAGTCATCCATATGCTATGGGTATCACCTGAGAGAGATTGATGAGCGAAGCATAAGCAAAACGATGTCATTTTAATCCCGCTATGATATGGGTATCAAATTAAAGGGCTTAATGAATGAAGCGCAATAAGCAAATAACGTCATTCTGAATTTCATTTGATGACGATCGCCGCAAAGCATCGATTCATCGTTATATGATTTATATCTATCGGAATTTTATAATACAAACAAGTTTCATGGATTCCTATTCATGAAATATATGGGAATTAAATAGAAATTACCAAACTAGTTATTTGACATGATAAATACTAAAGTCGTCTCCATTCATTGCTTCTGACAGCGAATGCCCTTCTGACAATTGATGAACGGGAAGGGGGGGGGGGTCAAAAATTCTAATAGGCAATCTCGATTCACTCAAGACGCGTCATGACCCGTTGAATCCGCCCTTGACAATAGTGGTGAGAGTAGGAAAGATTTTTTCGCAAAAATCCTTGTTTAAGTGCGATTCATAGCCAGTTAAGTAATGAAGTATCGATTTGTTATTCAGGGTTTTGGTCGGCATGTTTTTTTAGATTACTAATGTTATGAGAGATGTTTGTAATATACTTGACTAATTGCATCATATCATTGTTCGCGGAATCGTTTGTCAGGATTTGAAGGTAACGATGAATTCAACAAGCACTTCAATAAGCAGCAATATAAAGAAAATATCAATCATAATTTGCTTATAAAAATACTAGTACCAATGAATATCTGAAGAAATTAATTTACGAGGTCAACCATTGAGGAAATACAAATACAGAAAGTACCGCCAAAAATAAAAACATTCCTATGAATGTGGGTCCTACGTACCATTGCTAAGATGATGGGTGTTATTTATACGCCCGTTTAGGACAAAACACGAGTATTTCTCAAATAACTAACACTAACTATCAGGGAACCAAATAAGTTCGTGCGGTTGCTGTATAGCGCACATTGCCATGGATGTTGTTGATCGATAGCGATTGTTTGTTACCTGTTGTCACTTTAGTATGAATCTTCTTTTCTCTGTTGAAACTTGTTACATACCTAGTTTTAATAACTGACAATGGCGACGAATAAAACAGTAATTCGAAATTGTTTACTGTATTAGTACAAACTTGGTACAAAAGCTGCAGCGGCGGCGCGAAAAATATGTACTGCATTCGGAGATGATGCCGTTAGTGATCGAACAGCACAGAAGTGGTTCAAAAAATTTTCTTCGGGAGATCTCCGTTTGAGCGATGTACTGCGCTCAGGGAGACCAAAAATCATGAACAACGACGATCTTCGACAGGTTGTGAACGCAAATTCCAGGACAACGTGCCAGAAATGTTCAGACTGAGTCCTGAAACTATTCGTTTGCATCTTCATCAGTTAGGAAAGACGTGGAAGTTAAGCAAATGGGTCCCACATGAACTGTCAAATGATAACAAATTAAGTCGTCTTACCATTTGTTCAGCAAACATTTCATGCAACGCTAATAAACCATTTCTTAATCGGTTATTAACCTGCAACGAAAAATGGATCTTGTATTCGAATTCTAAGCGTTCGTATCATTGGTTGTCGCTTACTGATTCGGTACCACACACGCCCCAGGCTTCCTTGCACCCAAACAAGGGTTTGTTGTGTGTTTGGTGGACAGCAACTGGAATTGTCCATTATGAGTTTTTGGAAAGGGGTCAAACCATCACTGTTCACTTGTATTGTGAGCAGCTTCAACGAGTACAAGCAGCACTCATCCAGAAACAGTCTCCTTTGATCAATCGGAAGAAAGTGATATTCTTGCAGGATAATGCCAAGCCTCATACCGCAAAAGTGACCCGAGAAAGAATTTCTGATCTCGGCTGGGAAACGTTTTATTGTCTCTTGACACCTGTATGAGGCACCGACAGTTCACAACTCGAGATGGTGTAATAAACGCAGTCCGCCATTTTTTTTACTCCAAATCCAGAAAGTTCTACAATACCGGCATACAAAAATTGGTTCCACGTTGGCGAAAGGTCATTGAATGTGAAAGTAATAACTTCGACGAGTAAATAGTGTCTTATTGTTTCTCAATAAAAGTTTATATTTTTTCTACTATAAACTGCACGGACTTATTTGGTTACCTGATATACATATACAATTTTTAATGTCGAACTTCCCTAACTTCAATATATTTTCAAAGTAGAACGGATTTAAGCATTTCATTATTACTAACTGTATTTTAAATATTCAAACCATTTTTTTTTCCAAAAGGATCGATTTGGCAAAATATTCTCAATATGCGCATTATGTAAAAATATAGAAGATGTTTCCTTGAGTGATAAAAAGTTCATAAGTTAGGCCAGGCAATATTTTGTTTTCTTTGTGGAGTTTGGGTTTCATTGACGCATTTTTGTCATCCAATGTGATTTAGATTCAAATAATTATACCAAAAAAAGGATCTAAAACCGACCCTTACAACTACAGGCCTATAGCTCTGTTTTCTGTCATAAGTAAAGTGATGGAGAGGTGCATAAATCGCGAGCTTCTGGACTACCTCGAACGTCACAGCTTGATTAGCGACAGGCAGTACAGTTTCCGGCACCAACGATCCACAGGGGACCTCCTAGCTTACGTCACGCAACTGTGGAGTAAACTTATCCAGTCTCATGGTGAGGCTCATGTCGTTGCTCTTGACATCACGAAAGCGTTCGATCAGCTGTGGCACGCTACCCTCTTAAGCAAACTTCCATCCTATGGCCTCCCAGAAAAGCTTTGCAGATGGGTAGCTGACTTTATCTCTGGCCGCAAGATATCCGTCGTAATTGACGGATTCTCCTCTTCATCCCAAAACGTCAACGCGGGTGTTTCCCAGGGATCGGTCTTGGCTCCAACACTGTTTCTCTTACATATCAACGACCTCCTTTCCTGCACGATCAACCCAATCCACAGCTTCGCTGATGACAGCACTCTACATGCAGGAATTCAGAGTGACAAGCCGATCTCTGCCGCTGAGCTGGAAAAAAGAAGACTAGCGACGACTTCTTCTCTGACAAGAGACCTGGAGGCTATCACTGCTTGGGGACGCAACAATCTTGTACAGTTCAATGCTTCCAAAACACAGTACTGTACTTTGACGAACAAAAAGCGTCCTAGCGCTCATACAGTTTCGATGGACGGTCGAGTTCTACCAAAGAGCCATTCATTTCGGCTGGTCGGAGTCCAGATCACCGAGGACCTGATCTGGCACGAACACATCTCTTCAATAGCTGCAGCTGCTGGGAAAAAGCTAGGCTATTTGTTTAGGGCTAAGAAGTACTTTTCTCCGCATGACATTCTCACTCTATACAAGGCCCAGATAAGGCCTAGCCTCGAGTATTGCTCACACATTTGGGGTGCTGCCGCCCCGACTACATTGTCCATGCTCGATGCTGTCCAGAGGAGGGCGGTCCGACTGATCGATGACTCTTCTCTAACAGACAGTCTCGGGACTCTTTCGCACCGGCGGGTCGTCGGTGATCTAGCTCTTTTCTATCGCTACACCAACGGGCTTTGCTCCTCAGAGCTCTCTTCCATGATGCCGCCGCGCGATGTGCCTGCCAGACAGACCCGCCTGACTTCGGCGTCCCATCCTAACCGTGTCAAACTTCGTACATCCAGAACTGGCCGATACGACCGCTCCTTTGTCCCGAGGGTGTCTAGATTGTGGAACAATCTACGGGAGGAAGCTTTTCCCAGTTCTACTAACCTTAGGCAGTTCAAAAATCGTATCAACAAAATTTCTTTGGGATCATCATAGCAGCCGCGGTGTTCCGGCATTTAGGCTTCTGCCTGCGCGGCTGTTTCGATATAAAAAAAAAAAACCTGAAAGTTGAACAAATTTCAACATAACCGACTAAAGAATTAAAGTTTGACACAATGTATCTTATACGAGTAGATAAGGCATTATTGAATCTACGTATGTCTATATAAAATTTTTAACAATCATTACTTAAAGTTTGGTCAGATAATTTATGTCATAGCATTCTGCAAAAGAGATTTTCACCACGATCAAAACGAAAAACTGTAATTAAACAAAATTCTCAGAAAATTTAGCAAATACGACATACGTCCAGTGGAAAAGTTCATATTTCAAATTTGAATTAAACGGCAACCGTATACGCGAGGAAGTGGCGAACGTTGGACCGGAGCGCAACGTGCTTTTGCTATCGAGGCTTACTTTAAGAGTGGTGATTCATACGCAGCTGCGTTTCGGAAATTTTGTACACGATACAACATTCGCCGACCAAGAGATGCCCCCAGTAAGAACCTATTGAAAAAGTGGATTAAGAGGTTCTAAAAACAGGCTCTATTCTCAGTCACCCCATTCCTGGCCCCACCCCTACTGTAAACCGAAGAAAATGTGAGTCGAGTACGTGATTCGGTCATTGCAAATCCTCGGCGTTCTGTACGGAAGCACTCCGCTGCTTTGGGAATCCTTAGGTCAACACTGCTTGGCATAATGAAGAAAAAAATGGGTTTTCATCCTTATAAGTGATTTCGTATAACGAAAATCTTGTGCTGAACGGATGTTCAATCTTCTTCCTACGCAGCGCAGACTAGAGAACGTTGTTTTCAGTCACGAGGCCCATTTTCACTTGGACGCTTATGTGGACAAGCAAAATTGCAGATATTAGGCATCAATGAAGCCAAAACAGAAACATCAACAACAGCTACAAAGTCCAAAGGTGACTGTTTGGTGCGCCATATCCTCTAGCCGTATTATTGGGCCGTATTTCTTTGAAGATGAAAACCGTCATACATTGACAGTCAATTCCCAGCGATACAAGGACATCATTGACACTTTTTTTGCTTCTATTGTAAGAACAGAACGTCGATTTAACAGAAACACATGGTTTCAACAGGATGGGGGCCACTGCTCATACTTCCAGAGAATCGATGGACACGGTGAAAGCACTTTTTCCTCAAAAAGGTATAGCGAAGTTTGGAGACATTCACTGGCCTCCTAGGTCACCCGACTTCAAGTCGTGAGATTATTTTTTGTCTGGAGGAACTTAAAGACAAAATTCGACGAGAGATAAACATCACTCCGGAACTCTGCAAGAGAGTGTGTGCACGCGATTAAAAGAGTATGTCCACATACATTTGGATGGAATGATATTTAAGAACTAAAACCCGCCGAATTTACGAATATGTTGATGGTAATAAATCTTTTCTTTTCATCAACTTTGTAGTTTTTTTCTTAAATCCAAAAGAGAACTTTCCTACTGGATACACTGTAGAACTCTAAATACAATTAATCAAGGATGATCAATGTTTATGTCAGGACTATTTTATTTTAAAATTATGTTCCAACTATTCCACAGTCACTATAGGAATTTTGGAAAACATAAAGACCTATTGGCACTCCAGAGCAAGCTGCTCGCGGTTATTTCAAATTTGTGCAGTACAAAAAATCTATAGAGCAGTGATTTTTCACAAATCTAAGTCGTCAATCACATTTCCAAAATCAGGAATTTGTTCTTCTGAACCTCCCTCAAAAATGCCTCTAATTTTTGTACCTGCTATATGTACTTATCTCATTTCAGCTCAGTGGCACATGAATACAAAATCGTATTAATCTGAATTCTGAAATCTACAAGGTCTGTCGCATTTATTTTATTCAAAATAGTCTCGTTCAGAGTTAATACAGCGATTTGCATAGACCAAAAGATTTTCAAATGATGATTTTAGCTCATTGACCGGGATGTCCTTAAAAATGGTCATCGACGCCTTTTGGATGGCCTTACGTCGGCATACCGCTGTCCCTTCATGGCCAAATGTAGTTTACCAGACAGAAAATAGTCACACGGTGCCATATCAGGAGAATATGGGGAGTGGTTGATCGTTAAAATGCCATTTTTTGTAAAAAAATCGGACACAAGCGTCGATATTCTGCCCGAATACCACGAATACGCGACAGCAAACGTCTCAGAACACCCAGATGAAACTCAGCATTAACCGTTTGGCCCGGTGGAACGAATTATTTGTGAATAATTCTCTTCGAATCGTAGAAACAAATCAACATCTTCACTTTGGACTTTTCCAAACGGATTTGGCTCACTTGGGTGGTTCCATTCGGTACTTTGACGCTTGCTTTCGGGATCGTATTGAAAACAGCACGTTTCGTCACCAGTTGTACAGTAAGTTTTTGCCTTTTTCGGCCTCTTTAATGATGTCTCTTGAATGTTGAATTCGAAGCAACTTTTAGTCATCCGTAAGCTTTTGCGGAACAAACCGTTAACACACCTTGGTCAAAATGCGATGAATTCAATCTTCAGAAATATTTAATTCCATTTCTATGTATCTAGGCAGCAGCGGTCGCCGCAGTAGTAGACTCTTCGGTCTCCTGATCAGTCGCTGTGCACTGTGCGGGTCCGAATCCCGTCCCAAGAGAAATTTTTCTCTTGGCTATGAAAGTTGTGATTTTCCGTAGGTGGTAGACGGTCTCCGACTGTCGCACGCAGAGGTACCACCCGGCGGATCTCGTAGGCGGGGCCAGAATGTGTGCATGTTGCAAGCACACGTGTTCCTTCGCCAGAGTCCGTGTGGCGTTCCCCGTTTCCCCTGTATCGCCCTATAGCCCCACGGTACCCCATGGGTGTTTAGGCCTTAGGCCCTCGTGGTGGTTGGAGTATAATAAAAATCTCAATGGAGATTTTGTGCCGTTTTTGATATATTCAAACACTTTTTCGACGGTTTCTGGGGTAATGACAAATTTTGCCAGGCTACATGTTCGTTGTCTTTCAGCGACTCACGACCCTCTCTAGACCGTGTAAACCACTTGTGGACTAGGCTACAAGACGAACAAACGTCACCACACGCTTGCATAAACATTGATGCGTTTTGGTAAATGTTTTACCGTGTTTAACACAGAACTTAATGAACTCTGTGTTCGATGCTCATTTTGCAACCGATGCTGAAAAGGTACTGTCTCTTTGAGCGAAATAACTCCGCGTGTAGTGGTTCGATTGTTCTGAAATTTTAACAGGGCATCAATGATAGAGTACATATCCAACGCTAGTCTCCGATAATAATAATAATAATAATAATAATAAAGGGTCTTTATTGCACTAAACATTTAGTACATTACGAAGATGTCGCTACTTGTACCGGATATCTTTCAAAAGTCCTGTATACTTTGCGACAGACCTTGTATGTTATCACGGTGATTCTTTTGATTATGGAAAAGTTAACACGGATTCAAAATTTCAAATGCTTCGACAGATCATCTAGGCATCTAATTGTAAAAGCAGAATCGATTCAATCCTTCAAGCTAGACTTGATAAATACGTGTTGACAAGCGAAATATTTCATCAGCGAATCATGCAAAATACATGTTCGATAGGTAGTTTATTCCAATAGATGCATTATTCAGATATTACTATCTCATGTGTTTACATTATTCAGATACTCATTTCGCATTCATATTCATGTACACATCACAGACCTTTGGCAAAAGTTCGAATGACTATACCGAATGTGTCAAGCTCCACTCTTATTTTTGGGATCTCTGAAACTGTAACAGGTATTAGTAATATTTAGTATTCAGTAATTGACAGAATGTAGCTTGTAAATTCAAGGTGCCTCCGGAAAATCGTTTTAGTTTTTTCTGATTTTATTTGTAGTAGGAATGCAACATAAATTGCACATCAACATTGCCACGTTTTCTGCTCTTCAAGTTGGCATAATTAGAATTTCAATATGACGTTTCGTCTCTTGTCCTCCAACATTTATACTTTATATTCCATTATGGATGCCATAATGTATTTTTGCACAGATTAATAGTTTCTAATTCTAATTCCAAAAATGTATATGTCATTCAATGACATCGACAAACCTTAGTTATGTCAAAAAAGCAAAACTTCCTGGGTAGGCCTTGAAATTATTAGATAGTCATTTGTTTCGCATATCAGATTTATCCCAAAATCATTTTAATTTTTTCTTGAATTTATTTGTGGGGATCTTGAAATAAATCGCATTATTACTTATTTTCCCCTACAAGATGGTGATCAAATTTTCAATTCGACGTTTCTTCTCTTTCGAGTTCCATCACCAACTTGTTTTGATTGTACATTTAAATGATCTGTTTAGTCTTAAATACAGTCATGTATTTATTTAGTTGGCTATGAATTTGTTGTTATGAACATTATAAGGAAATAAAAACTTTTGGTCAATTTAGGCACTATTTAGGTCTGGTCTGGTAAACAAGCAAATGACTCTTATAATTTCAAAGCCTACTTAGGAACTTCTGTTTCTTGGAATATCTGAGGCTTACAAAGCTTCACATATTATACATTTTTGAAATCAAAATTAAAAAGTCTAATCAGCTGCGTTGCTAAGAAAGGGGATCTCTGACACTGTATGAGATATGAAGTTGGTTTGCATATTTAGGTAACTAACAGAAAAAAAAACGAATTTACCCAAAGCCGTTTTAATTTCTTCCTGTTTATTTCTCATCTACAAGACGGCATAATTAGAATTTCAATATGACGATTCGACTCGTCCTCCAGCATCAACTTTATTTTTTCTTGACCTTATTTGTGGGGATCTTAAAACAAATCGCATGATGTCATTGTTACTTATTTTCCCCTACAAGATGGTGATCAAATTTTCAATTCGACGTTTCTTCTCTTTCAACTTCCATCACCAATTTTGTTTTGATTGTACATTTAAATGATCTGTTTAGTCTTAAATTCAGTCATGTATTTGTTGTTACAACGAAAATTATAAGGAAATAAAAAGTTATAGTCAATTTATGCACAGTGAGCATATGACAACTGTGAAGACCTTAAACTGAATATAGTAACAGAGTTTGGATGACGACGACGAAAGAGAGAGAAACCTGAACTCAAAATAAAACTTTTATTGATGGTACTAAAATAATCATAAATAAGCAGAGGTAAATGACAGCGTCATTTCATAGAACTGAAAAGATGGCGGATGACGTACATGTACATATGTGAGCGTTGCTCCGATAATTTTATCGTGAATAGTAAGTTAGTGTGCTGCAAAAAATGCAAAAAGGGTTACCATAGTCAGTGCGTGTCAGTGAAGGACGATGCCCTGAAAATTTTGTCTAAATCTAATAATTTTGCTTGGTTTTGTGATATGTGTAAAAACGCAGAATATGGAGCGATTTGTGTTGAAGACAATGGTGAACAAGCTGAGAAAAACAAGCTAAAAAGTGAATGTCTAAAACAAAAGGAAATTGAATGTCTACAACGCGAAAAATGCATACTTGAAAAATTGGTAACGGAATTAGAGAATGCATCACAATTGCAGAAATTTAAAATTGATGTGTACGAAAAGGAGCTGAATGAGACAAAAACGTCATCGAGTAATAGTGGAATGTTGCAAAAAACTGCTTCAGCAGAATCGTACAGCCAAGTGTTAAAAAAGCCATTGTATACCAACAATGACTCATCTGTGTTGCTGGTAAAATCTTCTGAAAGAAATTCTGAGGATATTTTCAAAAGAATGGCTCAAGTAGTAAACCCTGCCAATTTGGAAGTCTATATAAATAGTACAAGGAAGATAAAGAATGGAGTTGCCGTCATTTGCAAAAAAAAATCAAATTTGGACAAATTCAAAAACGTTCTACAAACCCAGTTAGGAGACGAATACGTTGTCGATGAGGCAAAAAAACATAAACCACGCATTCGTGTGAAGAATGTTGAAATAACAGAGGATCTAAACAGTAACGATCAAATAATAGGTAGACTATTTTGTCAAAACAACTTGGATACCTTCAATTCTTCGGATATAAAAGTGATCACCAAATTAAAAATGCGGAATGGCTGTGACCTCATCTTAGAGGTTTCTCCGGAGGTCCGGAAAAAGTAATGGTGCAAGAATACGTCTATATCGGTTGGAAGAGATGTGCAGTTACCGATCACCTTCAAATTGTGCAATGCTATAAGTGCTCAGTGTTTGGTCATACTGATAAGCAGTGCAGATCTGCATCTGCTAGGTGCCCTTCTTGCTCCGGAAATCATTGCTTAAAAGAATGTAAATTTACAAATAAATCATGTAGTAGCTGTATTAATTATAATCATTGGAAAAAGGAAAACATTGCAGTGGACCATTCAGCAAGGGATATGACTTGCCCTGTGTACTTAAGGTACATCTCTAAATTAAAAAGTAGGATTGATTATGGTTAAGGTAAGCTCAGTGAAATTTGGACATGTCAATATCGTTCCCTTGTACCTTCATTCACTGACTTGTCAGCGTCATTATTCGTTATTTTATAGGCAAAGCCTTACTCTTCTCACATTGTTCACTGCTCGAGTCATTTCCCTCTTCTCAGTCTTCCAAACAGTGTTACTAGGTTTGGCAAACTAGCAAATGACTCTTATAATTTCAAAGCCTACCTAGGAACTTCTGTTTTCTGGAATATCTGAGGCTTACAAAGTTTGACATATTATACATTTTTGAAATCAAAATTAAAAAGTCTAATCAGCTGCGCTGCTAAGAAAGGAGGATCTCTGACACTGTAAGAGATATGAAGTTGGTTTGCATATTTAGGTAACTAACAGAAAAAAACGAATTTACCCAAAGCCGTTTCAATTTTTCCCTGCTTATTTCTCATCTACAAGATGGCATAATTAGAATTTCAATATGACGTTTCGACTAGTCCTCCAGCATCAACTTTATTTTTTCTTGACCTTATTTGTGGAGATCTTAAAACAAATCGCATTATGCCATTGAACTTTTATTGATGGTACTAAAATAATCATAAATGCGCAGAGGTAAATGACAGCGTCGTTATCCGTTATTTTGTAGGAAAAGCCTTACTGTTTTCACATTGTTCACTGCTCGATTCATTTTCCCTCTTCTCAGTCTTCCCAATAGTGTTACCATGTTCAATTTTAGATCTGGTCTGGTAAACGAGCAAATGACTTTCATAATTTCAAAGCCTACCTAGGAACTTCTATTTTCTCGAAAATCTAAGGCTTCCACATTATACATTTTTTAAATCAAAATTAAAAAGTCTAATCATCTGCGCAAAAATACAATATACCGTCCCTAAGAAAAAATAAAGTTGATGCTGGAGGACGAGTCGAAACGTCATATATTGAACTTCTAATTACGTCATCTTGTAGATGAGAAATAAACAGGAAAAAATTAAAACGGCTTTGGGAAAATTCGTTTTTTTTTCTGTTAGTTACCTAAATATGCAAACCAACTTCGTATCTCTTACATGGTCAGAGATCCCCCTTTCTTAAAAAGGAGTCCAATATTTTACAGATTGATCGCTAAGGTGTTTTCATGGCTTTCGTTTTCGATATATAAGATGTTGTATCTTGTCGCATATTAATTCTAGTTCATTTTCGCTGACTAGATGACTAGACAAGAAGTCTTAAAGTGGTCTTGTGATTTTCACATGGTTTCACGAGCTTTCGATCATTTTTGGGCATGGTTATACGCTTTAACGAAGTTACAAAGACCTATACGTTTGTGACTTCCTGTTTATTTCAGGGCGTGGCGAAAAATAAAACGATTTGTCAAAGATTTTTCAATAATCATCAAATTACAGAACTCTTGAATGGCATTTAAATAATTTTCCTATATTTGGCGTTTTGTGAAAACACAATTTTAGGAATCGTTATAAAACACAAAATATTCCAAACGTATGTTCATTGCTATGTGAGGAATACAGAGCCAGTCTACTTATCTCAGTTTATATTTAAAAATCCTTAGTTTCGAGTCATTTTATATCTACGTATTATTATACTGGATGAATAAAGACTGAATCATTATAGTTGTTAGATGTGGTAGGCCAATTAAAATGCATAATTTGTATCAATGACGTTAAGTGCAAGTTACCTAACTTACGAATTAATTGAGAACTCGCTACATATTTTTACAAGGCAGTTCATCTTCTAGAGCATACAGATTACCACCTTTCTGTAAAATATAGAACATGTGTGGGTTTGGGATTGGCAAGCAGATTGACATTGATAATGACGGTATTAAGACAACACGTGAGTGTATGGGTGGTTGCCCACAATCAATACTCAGGAAGCAGGGAGGTTGCTATAGCATTTTCTGGAAATTCAAGTTAGCGGTTTTAATATAATTTATTCTTTAGGAATTTAACGGGGGCGAGGAACAAGAATGAATAATAATACTGTACCTTGTAGAGATAGTTAAGTGATACGGATGCTGCTATAGCATTTCTCGAAAATCCAAGATAGCAGTTTTAATAATGTATCTCGACGGGTTTTAACGTCGTACGGAAACAAGAGTAAACTTTTTATATTGTAGTTTGTTATAATTGAATTAAGTGGCACAAATATTCCTACAGCATTTCCCGAAAATCCAGGTAACAGTTTTAATAATGTAGACTGGTTAAAAGGCAGCTGTGTATCCATTTAGATTGGATATTTAGGGTTTTAACGTCGGAGGAAAACAAGAGTAAATTTTTCATATTGTAGTTTGTTATAATTCGATTAAATGGCATAAATATTCCTACAGCATTTCCCGAAAATCCAGGCTAGCAGTTTTAATAATGTAGCCTGGTTAAAAGGCAGCTATGTTTCGATTTAGATTATGTATTTAGGGTTTTAACGTCGAAGGGGAATACGAGTATTTTTTTTATATTGTTGTTGTTGTAACTTCAGTTAAGTGATATGAACGCTGCTATAGCAATTTCCGAAAATCCAAGATAGCAGTTTTAATAATGTAGTCCGATTGAAAGACAAGAAAGTATGGATTTAGATTATTTTAGCGTTTTAACGTCGTAGGGAACAACAGTAAATTTCTTATATCGTAGCAGTTTGTTATAATTGTAATTGAGAGATATAAATGATACTATAGCATTTTCCGAAATTTCATGTTAGCAGTTTCAATAATGTAGTCCAATTGAAACCCAAACAAGTATCGGTTTAGATAGGGTTTTAACGTTTGAAGGAAAACAGAGTTTTTTTATATACTGTTTTTGTATATATGATATATGTAAATGCGGCTATAGCATTTCCGGAAAATCCAAATTAGAAATTTCTATAGCGTACCAGGTTTGAAAGGCAGCAAAGTATCGATTTCGATTGGGTATTTCAAGGTTTTAACGTCGGAGAGGAACAAGAGTATTTTTTCATATAGAAGTAATTATATATGAATGCTGCTATAGCATTTCTCGAACATCCAAATTAGCAGTTTCAATAATGTAACCCTATTGAAAGGCAGTAACGTATCGATTCAGGTTGGGGATTCCAGGGTTTTAACGTCTGATGGGGAACAAGAATATTTTTTTTATATAATAATTTGTAATAAATGAATTGATTGATATAACTGTCGCAATAGGATTTTCTAAAAATCCAAGTTTGCAGTTTTAATAATGTATCCAGATTTGAAAGCAGCAAAGTATCGATTTAGATAGGGTATTTAAGGGTTTAAGCGATGGAGGGGAACACGAGTAAATGCTTTATATTGTAGTTTGTACAGTTAATGGAGTGATACGGTTGAGTCATAGCGATAAGGAAATGAAGAATTTATCCGGCGCTGGGTAGTAAACAAGCAGTAGGTGCGAGTGTAAGCGAGCGGCTAAAAACGGATAGGTTGTTGGTAGGAAAAGCATGCTCGTAAAGTTACCTGAAAATATCTCTAGCACATACATGTAATACCGCCTTGTCTACACTTCACTTATTACACGTACATATACATCACATATGGTGGATCATGACGTAAGCAGACTGGATAGAGCTTTGGTTAATTTTGTATATATCTGGGACTTGTGTAAAAAGTGTGCGCGGCATACAGCATCGAGACGCCACCGACGCGTCGTCGTCGTCCTACTGCCGAACTGCCAAACTGCCAGAGCCAGAAGCCGAATCGGGTCCAACGATTGCTGTGGCAGGGGCACGGGGAAACAGGCTACACGCGCACTAGACACCCGACTACATTGGCCAGACGCTACAACGGCTGAACGGCACGCCAGCACGGCACCAACGAGCACGAGCACTCGGCAGTTCTGGGAACGGGAACGTCCGAACGGGCGTCGAGCGAACGGGAACCAGCGCCTCTGGAACCGACGCCCGACGTCGATGCCCAAGGCCCAAGCCGACGTTGCCAGACAGCGCCGCCGCCACACCGATCGCGATGCGCCGATACCTCTACCGAGCCACACTACTTCTGTACCTCTATAGCAGGACAACCCTTAGAGACATAGGAAGAGAGATTCTTCCATGGCAAATATTTACAGAAAGCCATTTCACATGACAATCTTTCACATATAGATAGAACACGAGACAAAAATAGTACCACAAGTTCCTATAAGAAATATCCTAAATTTCAAGTCGATAAGGAATCGGGCCTTAAAAATGATAAAGTGGATTACTGCGTACTTCTTACCAAATTAGGCTTGCTTAGCTTCACTGATAACACAATATTAGATTAGCTTAGAGAAGTAAGGGGTTGACTTGCCAGCCTTAGCATGGATCTTTTGGGACTCCCCTATACCGGGTGTTCCTTAATGATATGCGAAGATTTAAGGGTGTGAATCTACATGAAAAATTAATGTTAGTTTGCTTTATAAACTATGGTCCAAAAATGTTTCCTTACAAAAACTCGGGGTGCTGAAGTTTTAGGAAAAAATGGAAATTAATTAATATTCTCAGAACCGGTTCAGATATTTCACTGATATTTAGTACTTAGTGAAAGTTAATAAAGTTGAATATTTTTCAAAGCAAAAATAATTTTTAGCTTAAACAGTGGCGTGCGTACGGGTACGAGGGATGTCTTTTAAGTTTTGCATATAGAAATAAAATAACACGGTAGGTAGTTTTAAACGACTTTATTGTTTTTCGAAGTATTCTCCACGAAGATTAATACACACCTGCATGTGCTCGAACCAATTTTCGAAGCACTTATTCCACTCGTTTGCTGGCAGATCCAAAACGGCATTTTTGAATGCGTCAATTGCTTCTTCTGGTGACTGGAACCTTTTTAATTTTCGGGAGAGTAAAGAAATCGTTAGGACTTAGATCGGGACTATATGGAGGATGGTCCAATAATTCCACGTTTTCTTCCATTAAATTCTGCCTTGTTTTTTGGGCTGTGTGCGAGCTTGCATTGTCTTGGTAGAGGATGATTCTTCTTTCGGGGTTAATTTTTCGAAGCTCGGTGATGACTTTTGGAAAACAAATGGTGGTATACCAATCCGTAGTAACAGTTCTTTGCTCAGTAAGAGGAATTGTTGCAATATGACCCGCTTTTGACACGATTCATCACCACCAGCAATGCTGTACATATTTTTTGAGTTTCCGGAATTGAAACGGTCAAGCGTTTTTTGACACCAATTAACCCTGGCTGAGTTCTGCTATTCAGTCAACAGGTGGGGTATCCAACAAGAAACTAATTTTCTTACTCCTAATTCTTCATATAAATTTTTTTGAATTGAGGTCTTTGAGATCTACAAGGACGCCTCAGTCTCGCGATATGTCACATGTCTATCTTCACTTATGAGTTTGCGCACAGCATCGACGTTTTCCTGGGTGACTGCCGTTTTTGGTGCACCCACCCTGGAATCGTCGCTAAGACTTACCCGTCCACATTTGAATTCTCCATACCAACGGGAAATTGTCGACTGATGTGGCGCTTCGTGGCCGAAAACCGACAGTAACTCAGCAAGGCATTCTTGTTGCGATAATTGTCTCTGAAGGTTGTAATAAATTATGGCTCGAAAATGTTCTCGGTTGAGTTCCATTTTTCTAATGACTTGGTGACACTTAAAAATTCACTGTAGTGAGAACACTGCACGTATTGTTGTGAAACTTTGAATTTAAGTTTACTAAAGAGTGAGGTTAAGATTCAGTAGGTACTGACGTTCGATGCGCGCTGCCTACTATGTTTCTATAGGCAAAACTTCGTCCCTCGTATTGACTTCGATATTTTTTAGGAAAAGAGTGGTACTTCAATAGTTTTTTGCCAAATAATAATTTCTGCTTACTGTGACAGTAAAATCTTTCAGAGAACTGCAACATCTTTCTCAACAGTTTTATTGTATAGAAGATTTGTTTGGAAAAATACATAGCGTTTGTATCCAACCCTTATTATTAATATGCCTATTTGTTTGTTGGGTCTTAAAAAATAAATGAGTTACTATGGAGCTACGGATGTTTGTTTACATATGAATGAAATCCATAACCTCTTTAATCTTTTTTACTACTGAAGATGACGTCAGTTTGTCAGAATACCTACCACTTGATCACTTGATTAGTTTCCTCTTAAATAACACCATCAAGACGATATTAAAAAAGCTTCTGCTGTAATACACTCTCGAGATATTTTTTCATTTCCTTCTCGTGAAAGAGCGGCTATAATTTTTTGCTTTATAGTCTAAAAGATTTTGGATCAACATATAGTTTTTAAATAATAAAATCATGATTTTGATTAGGAAGTTGAAAAGGTTCAAAAAAAACATATTCTTCAGACAAAATGCCCTTTATGTACTATAAAATATTGTCTGACCACTTAAAAAAATGATCGGGAAACACAGAAAAAAACCACGTCCTCTCTGCCGAAAGACCTGCAGGTTATCATTACCTTGAGCCGCAGGAACTAGCCAGAGAAGCTCTACATGAATGCACACATCCATTATTCTCCTAGCGTTTTTATTTTCTATTCCACTGGCGAGAAAGTGTAATGGCGAAACATTTCGCAAATGAGATATTATATTACTCATCTCTGTCGGTCTGTCTGTCGGTCTGTTTGGCGGTGTGTCTATCGGCCTGTCTGTCCTTTTTTCTGTCGATATGTCTGTCGGTCTGTGGGTTCTTTGGATGTTAGACGTTAAAAAAACATGTCACTCATTTTCGTCGGTCTGTCTGTCCGCCAATCCTTGGCCCATCTATAATTTGGAAAGTAACCTTCGGATTTTGATCAAATTATATTAGTACAATACCAAGCACTAGAAAACTTTGCAGGTTTTGGAAATCGGTCCAGCGGTGGCGGAGCTGGTGGCAAAAAACGAAAAAAAAACTCACTTAAACTTCGTTTTTTTGACGTTGGGGGTCGGGGAGAGTATATTTCAATTTTCTACCATCAATATATGTATATGCTTCCAATCCCGGTAAATATAAAATAATTAGACATATCTTACACATCATAGATTTTCCTGTACATTTACCCTCAAAACTTGATTGAATGATAAGATAAATACGCGTCTCTGGTCTCTGGATACCTCTGCGTTGCACTGTAGTGTCTCTGGTGAGCTGGGCTGCAGCTGCCGCGACTCGCTTACTGACTGCGGCGAATGGCAAGGTAAGTCATAGCTAGTTGCCAGATAGTCGGAAGAACGGGTGAACATTTCTATAGATTAATTGTATATGCATGTTTGACTGGCTGATCCAATAATTTTTTTTTTCTTATACGTGTTCGTAGCTCAGATGGACTAACTTGTGCCATACTTAACCCGTTATGAACTGATAACAGCGTTGCGTAGGATGTGTAGAGTCAACCCTTCCATAGCAGTTGCGGTATTCCGGTGTTTAGGCTTCGTGGTCACTCCAGCATAAAAAAACATGACATGAAGAAATCTAATTCTGCAGCATCTATTAGGAAATACCTCTGATGCAACTACAACTGCAGCGGAACGTTGTGAATATATACATACATGGATGTATTTATATACTTACATATGGGTCTGTATATAAGCTCACGGTTCAGGAACAATATTACTGTGGCTTCTATAAATAGCCTTTTTGTATCAGACAGACTGTGGGAAGGCTAGTCCTGCCGCTGTGGAATTCAGGATTACTTATAAAATGAAAATTGTGTCAAGCAGGTTGACTCTGCACCTCTAATGTCACAGAAAATTATGTTCGACCCCTCTTACAAAAAAGGGCGTCAAGTAAGTTGGCACTGCACTTGGTATGTTTTTATTGCATCATTACCATCACAACATAACATTAAAAAGTATGATGCAAATAGCGGAGTCTAGCCATTGGCCAATCTACTCAACCAATATATGGAAATATAAAAATTAAGTACATACAAATACAGGGTGCGGCAGAGAGGATGGACGGTTTTAAAAAAATCATAAAATAGTTAATTTTTACTCGAAAACAAATTTATTGATGGAATCAGGTTCACAAGGAAATAGCACTAACCCCTACTGAGCGAGGGCCGTGGCAAATGCTTGTTCCGGAAGTTGTTGTATCCAGTATACAACTTCTTCCCGTCCAAGTGATTGTACACGCGTTAAGGAATACCTCAGTACCGATTGCCGGGTGGCGGTACAAGTCCGCCAACGGGCCACTTCAGGTCTATTTAACATCACTAACACGTAAAAAGAAGGTGGTAGACAAAGACCAGTCGACCGAGGCAGTACCACCCGCTAGCTTTTCCCAGGGTGTCTTATAAATGTCCGCATGTTTCCACACCTAAGCTATGCAGTCGGTTAACTACCAAAACAAAGAAATTAATGATGATGGATCCCTCGAGCACTAAAAACTCCGGACGTAAACTCACTCCACTCTCGGAATGTCCGGGTGGAGGGTGGGCTCGAGGGAACAACATCGAAGATAAAATTTGTTTTTCGAACATCTGCGGGATCAACAGCAACATTGATGCTGTTCATCACTACCTGCAATCCAATCGTCCCGCCGTGCTTTTCTTGGCGGAGACAAAAATCTCAGAGACTGCACCGATTAACCATCTCAACTTCCCAAACTACGAGGTGCACTCCAATCTGAGAAAGAACGGGGGAGTTGTGGCTTTTGTCCGCAGCAGTCTTTCCTGCTCCAGGGATCTTTCTTTGGAATCAGACCGGAAGGACATTCTGTGGCTTCGCCTCAACTCCAAAACATCACCCAAATTTATTTGCTGCCTTTATCGCTCTCCCTCGAACCATAACTGGGATGACCTACTCGAATACCTCGCCGTCCAGATCGACTTCCTGAACATCAATCACCCCGCTTCAGAGGTAGTTCTTCTCGGTGATTTCAATGCCCATAATGAGCTTTGGTTGGGCTCAAATAAGACCGATGCAGCAGGTCGTGCAGTCGAAGCGTTCGCTCTTACTCACACTATGCGGGAGGTAACATTCAGGCATAAGACCGTAAGACGAGTGCTCTTGTCGCTCGACATCAACAAAGCTTCTGGTCCGGACTTGATTCTTGCCATTGTACTGAAGAGATGTGCAGCGGAGCTTGCTCCAGTTCTTTCGCGTCTCTTCCAGATATCTTATGAATCCGGCACCTTCCCAGAAAACTGGAAATTTGCTCATGTACAGCCCATCCCAAAAAAAGGATCTAAAACCGACCCTTACAACTACAGGCCTATAGCTCTGCTTTCTGTTATAAGTAAAGTGATGGAGAGGTGCATAAATCGCGAGCTTCTAGACTACCTCGAACGTCACAGCTTGATTAGCGACAGGCAGTACGGTTTCCGGCACCAACGATCCACAGGGGACCTCCTAGCTTACGTCACGCAACTGTGGAGTAAACTCATCCAGTCTCATGGTGAGGCTCATGTCGTTGCTCTTGACATCACGAAAGCGTTCGATCAGCTGTGGCACGCTGCCCTATTAAGCAAACTTCCATCCTACGGCCTGCCAGAAAAGCTTTGCAGATGGGTGGCTGACTTTATCTCTGGCCGCAAGATATCCGTCGTAATTGACGGATTCTCCTCTTCATCCCACAACGTCAACGCGGGTGTTCCCCAGGGATCGGTCTTGGCTCCAACACTGTTTCTCTTACATATCAACGACCTCCTTTCCTGCACGATCAACCCAATCCACAGCTTCGCTGATGACAGCACTCTACATGCAGGAATTCAGAGTGACAAGCCGATATCTGCCGCTGAGCTGGAAAAAAGAAGACTAGCGACGACTTCTTCTCTGACAAGAGACCTGGAGGCTATCACTGCTTGGGGACGCAACAATCTTGTACAGTTCAATGCTTCCAAAACACAGTACTGTACTTTGACGAACAAAAAGCGTCCTAGCGCTCATACAGTTTCGATGGACGGTCGAGTTCTACCAAAGAGCCATTCATTTCGGCTGGTCGGAGTCCAGATCACCGAGGACCTGATCTGGCACGAACACATCTCTTCAATAGCTGCAGCTGCTGGGAAAAAGCTAGGCTATTTGTTTAGGGCTAAGAAGTACTTTTCTCCGCATGACCTTCTCACGCTATACAAGGCCCAGATAAGGCCTAGCCTCGAGTATTGCTCACACATTTGGGGTGCTGCCGCCTCGACTACATTGTCCATGCTCGATGCTGTCCAGAGGAGGGCGGTCCGACTGATCGATGACTCTTCTCTAACAGACAGTCTCGGGACTCTTTCGCACCGGCGGGCCGTCGGCGATCTAGCTCTTTTCTATCGCTACACCAACGGGCTTTGCTCCTCAGAGCTCTCTTCCATGATGCCGCCGCGCGATGTTCCTGCCAGACAGACCCGCCTGACTTCGGCGTCCCATCCTAACCGTGTCAAACTTCGTACATCCAGAACTGGCCGATACGACCGCTCCTTTGTCCCGAGGGTGTCTAGATTGTGGAACAATCTACGGGAGGAAGCATTTCCCAGTTCTACTAACCTTAGGCAGTTCAAAGGTCGTATTAACAAAATTTCTTTGGGATCATCATAGCAGCCGCGGTGTTCCGGCATTTAGGCTTCTGCCTGCGCGGCTGTTTCGATATAAAAAAAAAAAATGCATTTGAGACAGTCAAGTGTGGAAAATTACATCAGGCATGTGGTGGCCGAAATCGTTGATGCAGTGCTGGAGGCGTTATTGTAGACTCTCTCCAACATCGCTCTCTCAACAATGGCCAATTTGTAGGAGTGAAAGCGGAGATCCATATGCAAAATTCGCTTTACCGAACGATCACTAAGGCGAAATGCAGCAGCATGTTTCCGGGCAGATCGAGTCGGACTGCGAAGAAAGACCTGTCGAACGTGTTCAACATTTTCAGGAGTTCGAACTGTACGCGGCGCTCCTCATGGTCTTCTGTTGATCAGTTCACCACGCCTGCGAAGTGAGTCAACCCAACGAAGGATGGTGTTTCGAGAGGGAACAGCATCTATTCTCTCTCATACTCATTTTTTCGGACGAAACAATCATAGGCGAAAACGCGGTGCTCCACCGTCCAAGGCTCCATAAAGACAACTGGTAAAATAATGCTAGGATCTCACGAGTCAAACGGCACCCTCCCCACCTCTCTCGTAGACGGTGACGGTGAGTACTACCCATCCCAAAAACGTCCGTCCTCTCTGCCGCATCCTGTATAATATACTATAAGCTATAAAAAAGTATGTTACTGTATATGTGATAGAGTATTAAATGCTTCTAAAATTTCCATGTTGCATGCACGTGTACTTGAAAGATACTAAATGAAAATGCAACACCGACTAGGAGTCCTGTAATTTTGCATACTTATAAGCATAAACCTTAATGATTCGCGAATATTTAAGGATGTGAATCTACATGAAAAAATAATGTTAGTTTGCTTTATAAACTATGGTCCAGAAATGTTTCCTTGAAGTTTTAGGAAAAAAATGGAAATTAATTAATATTTTCAGAACCGCTTCAGATATTTCACTGATGTTTAGTACGTAGTGAAAGTTAATAAAGTTGCATATTTTTCAATGCAAAAATAATTTTTAGCTTTAACAGTGGCGTGCGTACGGGTATTGACTTCGATATGTTTTACGAAAAAAATGGTACGGCAATGGTTTTTTTGCCAAATAAAAATTATTTTTGAATTCCCCGTTCAATTTAAAACAAATGATCTCTCTAGAGTTGCTTTCCTTCGATTAAAACCGTTCTATTGTCCGAGAAAATTGATGTAATAATTGAAGAATGCAATTTAGCAATAAATCTAGTTGGTCTGGAATATTTCACTGGCTTTTGACTTCTGACAAGTCTCTGTTATTCAAATATTTTTCATTATTTAGTTTTTACAATCTTGTTAATAATGGTGAATTATTCAAATGCAGAAATGTCGGAAATGCATTACGTATATGGCCTTGCCGACGGTAATGGTGAGCAAGCCAGACGGATTTATCACCAGAGATATCCCGATCGTGCTTTGCCAGATAGTCGAACCTTTTCTAATATTCATCGTCGTCTTGTTGAAACTGGTTCTGTCCGAAAAGGAACCTCTGAAGGTAGACCTCTAAGTTCCATCAAATTGTTTGGAGAATTTTAGTGGATTTTTTGTTATACCCTTACCATATTTTAAGAGTACAGGCATTACTTCCCGTTGATTTTCCAAGGCGCGTGACCTTTTATCAGTGGTATCTTCAAAAAATTACACAAAATCCGCAATTTGAATCAATGATTCTGTACACGGACGAAGCTAATTTTTCTTGAAATGCCATTCAGAATTTCTACAATAATCATTTGTGGGCAGAATAAAATCCCTATGCCGTAACCGAAACCCATTTCCAACACCAATTTTCGGTTAACGTATGGGCAGGAATTATTGGCAACCACTTTATTGGCCCATTCTTCTTGCCGGGGCGACTTGACGGACAGACTTACCTCAATTTTCTTCAACAACATTTGCCTTTGCTGCTTGATGATGTTCCGTTAGTAATAAGAAACAATATGTGGTACATGCATAATGGTGCACTAGCACATTTAAGTGTAGCGGTTCGTAATTATTTACAAACTGTTTATTCAAATCGTTGGATTGGCCGCGGTGGGCCCCAAGAATGGCCACCAAGGTCCCCAGACCTCAACAGTTTAGATTTCTTTTTGTGGGGCTATCTTAAGACACTAGTGTACACAAGTCCCATTAACACTGTAGGGGAATTAAGAGAAAGAATAGTTGCAGCTTGTGTTAGAATAAAAAAGACTCCAGGGATATTTCAACGAGTGCGCAATTCCATGAGGAGTGCGGAAGCATGCATACTAAGTGAAGGGAGCCATTTTCAACAAATTTTGAAATCATGTCGTTGGTTTTAATGTTATGTTTATGTTGTGAGTTGTTGTTGTTAATTACCCTTAATGTGTTTTACAAATAAATTAATAATAGTTTTGCAAGTTAGACAATAGAATGGTTTTTATTTTTTTTTACTCTAAAATGGCGCATCGAAGGAAAACAATTCAACAGAGGTCATTTGTTTTAAATGGAACGTGGAATTCAAAAATAATTTCTACGTGGCAAAAAATCATTGGCGTACCATTTTTTTCTTAAAAAATATCGAAGTCAATACCCGTACGCAAGCCACTGTTAAAGCTAACAATTATTTTTGCATTGAAAAATATGCAACTTTATTAACTTTCACTGCGTACTAAATATCAGTGAAATATCTGAAGCGGTTCTGAAAATATTAATTCATTTCCATTTTTTTCCAAAAACTTCAACACTCCGAGTTTTTGTGGGGAAACATTTCTGCACCATAGTTTATAAAGCAAATCAACATTAGTTTTTCATGTAGATTCACACCTTTAAATATTCCCATATCATTAAGGTACACCCTGTATAAATTTGTAAGTAGACGAATCTTATTAGAAACTCGACAAGTTATTGCAAAGTGTACTCTTGTAACTTAATTTTTAAGCTTTCGATAGTCTATGTCTATCACCATGAGGGGATAAGAAACAAATTTGAAAATAGCAACCACATCGATTAATTGAACTTATGTTACTTACATAGCTAATGAGATTGGTGATATTTGTATCCCATGCACAGACTCGCACAAATAAATCACTAAAAAATTAGAAAGATTGTGAATACTTAATTGGTAAAATTCATATGCATGAATGTCCTTATGCTAAAATGCGATCCAAATCAGGTACTTTTACTTAAGCTTTGCGTTCTTCTCCGATACATGCAGTATTTAACAAATATTCGCATGAAAGAAATGCTGTAGATTTGTCCTTTTGTAACTTGGGCAATTTAAACAGATTTTTTATAACAGTAGGTTAAGTCATTTGTTAATTTCAGGATCTTTATAAGCATTTTTGTGTCTTAAGGTGGATTCCTGTGTCCTTATCCGTTATATGGTGTAGTAAACCATTCGGATAGTGTATAGAAATAAATCAACAAATAAATAAATACGTAATAATAATATTTATTCACTCAATGTACAAAGCAAACAACATGAATAAATAAATATAAAATAAATGAATAAGCAAATAAAATCCCTCTATGGTCTGTGTCTAGCTCTAATGCGCGTAGCCCGCATATCGACGAGAGTTATGTTGCTATGTAATTATGACAATATAATATTAATTAATCGATTAAAATAACTCCTAACAGGAGCTTATCACCAGCAATTTATTAAGAGAGTCTGATTACACAGGTATTTATTAGGGAAGGATAAATTCTAATCTGCTAAGTCTATTTTTTACAATGAAATACATCTAGAGAAAGTTGATATGATACGCAAATATGGCTTTATTGGGGCTGTATATTCTAAACACGTCAATATATGCGTAGTATCATCATCATATGGCAAGTACATTATTGCCATAAAGGTAGCATTTCAAATAAACATTTCCTTCGACCAAAATACGTGGATTATAAATGGATGATAAACTGATTATTGTTCTTGTATCTGACATCAAATACTTCAACTTTATCCAATTTAATCAAAATTTAGGTTAAATTACCTTTGGAGGTATGCTTTATAGCTCTGAAAAAGTGTAAATTCCGTCGGTGCTTTGCAAATTTGGATGCCAAAGGAAGAAAGTTTCAAACATGATAAACATTTCTTCGCTCCGCCGCAGAATATCAAACAATCAGAATTCTCTCTCTTGGATAGCGCCTTTGATCTTTTTTAAACAGGGGTTAGCCTGTTTTTGTTGAAAACAGGATCGTATTCGGAAGTAAGGGGAGTTATTATTTTTTTTATTATTATATTAGATTTCAAAGATATTTCGGATTCTCAGTTTTGTTGCCAATTATTTATAAAGCCTAAAAAAGAAAGGTATGGCAACCGTCACCTCGACCTCTTCACTAGACAGAGTACTTCTGTAAAGAGAAATAGCTTCCAGTTGCTACCTAGTTTACTCAATATTTGAAACTTGTTCATTGATAGACTTCTCAAAAACACAATTGTCCCTTCAAAGGTCCAACAGGTCACGCTATGTATTTTCAGATTTTCGTATCCCAACATTCCTTAGGGTTGTTTTTAAATACCTAATAGTGTGGCGGAAAAATACTATATTGTGGCAGATTTTATACTTCAAATTAACCGAGATTAAAACATATTTATAAATATTCATCCAACATTCATTCAAACAACCATAAGTTTAAATTCCACAGTTTATAGTTTTCTAACGCCAATGCATTTTGAATGTTAATTTCGCTATTATTGCTGTAGCATTCTCCACAACGTTAGCTAGTATTGAGTTTTTATAGAGGTTGGACCATCCGCTGGTTTCTTTTTTAAATTGGTATTAAAACTACACTCTAACACTCGATACTTTATTCAAAAGAATACATCTTCCGATTATTTATGAAGAACAATTTCGGCCAAATGGCTGCCGCGGCAGGCCTGTCAGTAGTCCATCCTCTTAACTCAATTTTGAAGCACATTTTCTATAGTTTGTGAGTCTATTTAATCAATAGCTCGACGAATATTTTCCTTAAGAACATCAATTGTTTGAGGATCGTTAGTGTAACAGCGGTCCTTAACAGCTCCTCATAGGAAGTAATCCATGGGCGTCAAATCACACCTGCGGGCTGGCCAATGAACGTCTGCAATACGGCTGATAACGCGATGACCGAACTTAGTGTTAAAAGATCGATTGTTTCACGGCTGATGTGGCATGTTACGCCATCCTGCTGGAACCAGAGATTTTGCAAGTTCATGTCGTCTAATAGTGACCACAAAAAACTCCTCAACAATATTTCCCACCTTTGTTCAAGATTAAAACGATCCATTGCTCACAGCGGAAGTTTGGCACAATATATCTGTCAATATGTTGAGCATGGAAGTGTTACCAACGGTGAGAATAATACCAACTGGAAGAAAACACCCTTTATTTAGCACAGCTTTGCATGAGACTGGTTCTTTCAAAATTATGTTTGCTGAAAACAGCGCTTGCTCGATAACTTTTTTGATAACGATAAACATTTTATTTCGAAAACGGTGCTTCTGAAAAAATCAGGATAATTTTGCATTCGTTCGTTGTCCAACAAGTCAAGCCATGATGGTGAGTAGCCAAAAAGCGCAAACAGCTGTCCATGGTTGGCTCTCTTTGGTCTTATTTCCGTTTATATGAGTTTTTTTCATACTTGAATACTGATGACAACATTCTTTTACACCCTGTAGAAATATCAACAGCATCCTTTTAAAAATCGTTATCTGGTTACCCTTTTAGACTTATTTTTGATGAAACTCTTGAAGGAACATTCCATTTTTTAAATATTTAATTCTATAAAAATAGATTCATCCGCACAGAGTATCTCCAAGCAAAAAATTAATTTCTGTTACGTATATAACTGAAAGTGTGCGTGGATTATATTCTATTAATAAAACTGTCTTACAAGCATTGTTGCTATAAAAATAAATTTAGGGATTGACAGGTTTCGTTGAAATAGGATCACGGGTATTATTGGTTATACAGTGAATTCCATCTACCACTGACGTCGTAATGTGTACGAAACAGAAGCGCGAGAAGCATGCAATACGTTTGTTAGAAAGAGATAGAAGTACCTCGTTGTCTAGCAACCCGAGCGATTTGAACCTCACCGTATTTTTAAATAGCTTGACTTTACATTGGCATTGTGTCAAGCGATTTTTGAATGGGTTCAGTGACAGGTGACAAAAAGTAATAATTTTGTAAGATTCACATACAGCTCATATATACGGTGGCCCATCCATGTGTGGACGGAATATTACTCATAAACAAATACATTTGGGGAAAATGTATTTACGGCATGTTATACATGACATTGTTTGAGGGCACATCTCTAAAATATTGACAATTATGCAGGGTGTCTCAATTTTGACCTACATATCAAAGTTGTGATTTTTTTAAATGAAATGCCTGTAATTTTATTGCATATTTGGACAAACCAATTCAAAAGAAGAGGATTGATATAACATACTATGCATACTATGGGGTTTTGGTGATTAGCTACTGAGATGTAAGGTGTTTTGTCCAGAAAAACCGTCCTCTTCGGCAACCCCTCAACCGCCAGCGTTTATATCATTTGTTACTGTTTCGAATTTTCATTTTTGCTCATACAGGGTTTTCAAAAACGCGAATTGTACTTTTACTCACAAAAATTTCAAATACAGCACCCTGTATATTTGTGCAAGTTGAGAATCAGCTTTTTATATGCTTTTTTGGGATACAGATAAAATCACTAGATTCTGAGTTATTAAGCTTTTAATAGAACAACACACCAAAATTAATGAAAAAAATCACGTCATCCATGGAAAAAAAAGACAAACAGTGGGCTAGTTCCATATTGCCATTAAGAGTACAGAATTGAGGTAGAAACAATCAGAACAGTATAAATCAGCTTCAAGCGTAATAGAGAAAAACAACTATAACAACATCATAAACAAACAACTATCACTACTCAAGACCTAATCTACGAAAACTGCTCGAAAATATCTCCACCATGTTGAATACTGTACCTGTTAATCTGTTGTCGAAAAAGAAAGGCCCGATAACTTGTCTGCCAATAACTCCTCCCCAAACATTCAAGCTCCATTTATTTTGGAAATCTATTTGCCTATGCCCAGTAAGGGTTTTCCGTTGCATAATAGTGCATGTTAAGCCTGTTGACAACACCGATACTGTGAAAAGTTGCCTCATCGCTAAAAAGAACGTTATCCAGGAAGCATTATTCTACTAAACTCAATTCGAGCTGCGAAATCCTGAGGCATATATCAGTTTCTGTTCCAGTTTGCCGTTCACTTAAATGGGGATTTTCCTGCAACTTTAATAGAACCTCCAACTGATTCGCCTCATTGGTGACAGTTGAATTATTTATACATGTTTTACTATATTCCACTGCTCCACTTGATTCAAAACGTTCTCGTAGTGTGGAAAATGTTTCCGGCCTTGGATGTCGCATATTAGGGTACCGTTGCTAATAAACGCGAGATGGTAGGAAACTATTTCTTTGGGCTTCGCCCAAAACGAACACCTTATTCACCATTTCTTCTTTAGAAGAATTCATTTTCAAACAAGTTTTTATTATAATGCTCACAAAGCTAATTTTGACAGTTCGTAACTAATCAACAATTTATTTGTTTCCAAGGATGATGCGATATTTTAGGGAATTAAGCCGTTCCATAAAAGAGGTGCTAACCGAAAAAAATAGCCGTAAAAACCCTTAGCATTAAAAAAAGCTTATAATAAATTGAATCCAAACTTGCACGAATATACAGGGTGATGCATTTGACATTTTGAGAAAAACTACAATCTGCGTTTTTGACCTCCCTGTATAAGCAAAAATTAAAATTCTAAAAAGTAACAAATAGGATAAAAGCTGAGGTGTGTAAATTTTTTTGATACAAAATTCAGCACTCCAAATAGCAAAATGGCGGACTGAGGGGTTGCCGAAGTAGGGGGTTTTTCTAGACAAAACACCTTGTATCTCAGTAGCTAATTACCAAAACCACATAGTATGTTATATCAATTTTCTTCTTTTGAATTGATTTATCCAAATATGCGATAAAATTTGAGGCAATCCATTTGAAAAATCACAACTTTGATATGTAGGTCAAAATTGGGACACCCTGTATAACGGCCAATATTTTAGAAATGTGCCCTCAAATGTCATGTCCCATAAATGGATTTTCCCAAAATGTATTTGTTTATGAGAAATATTCCGTCCACACATGGATGGGCCACCCTGTATGTGCTTGTTTCGATTTTACTGAAATTAAGGTCAAGGGAACTGTCGCAACGTTGCCAAAACTGGCGAGGAAGTATGTGATCGCGAAAAATTTTGAAATCGAGATGTTATATGACATGTACATCACGAAAAACGATGTCACTCGTTTCAGTCGGTTTAACTGTCTGTCTAGTTTTATAACCGCCTATATCTTGAGAGGTACCTCGGATTTTGATAAAATTTTCACACAAGGTTTCTACTGTGCCAGGGATGGAAAAGCTAGAGAAACACGAAACAAATTAAAATCGCTCAAACTTGTTTTTTTGACGTTTCATAGGCTCCTGATCATTGTCGGATTTTTTTTTGTAGGGTAGTGGCTAGGGGGCTGTAAATGTAAAGTCTTCAGTATTAGTCAAAGACGTTCTATCATTAAGAAGCTTCCGATCCCGGTAACAATTTGAAGATTAAATGCTAAGACTTGGAGGCCACTGTCAACTGTACAATGGGCAACAAACTCCAACTGGTCCGCGGTGGTGTCATCATTGACACACCGCTACGGGAGACACATTTATATATACTAAGTGACATATTGTGGTAATGTTTCCCATTTTCTTATTTGGAAAATATACTAAGTGACATATAAATCCGAACACCCAGTTTAAATGGTTTTATTTTAATAAAAGTTGGTGAATGTATTTATCTTACTGTAAATAACAAGTGAAAAAATTTTCAGCCTTATCAGTTGGACATTCCGGTTTTTATACTGCTTTTTTTTAATTCACTATCGCTCTAAAAATGAATATTTCAGCCGCAGTAAAGAATCAACGTTGGCGGATTTTCGTTCTTGACATCCTTTACGATCGGTTACGATGCCTAGAGTACGGAGACCTGTACGATTTCGTCAACTTAGTGAGTTTGATAGGGGCCGTATAGTGGGACTTCGGGAAGCTGGACTTTCTTTTCGGGCAATTGCAGTTAGAGTGCAAAGAAGTGTAGACACTGTGGTTAGGTGTTGTCAGGCATGGCTTCGAGAAGGCCGTACGCAAAGAGCAAGGGGCACTGGACGCCGCCGTAGAACAACAAACCGTGAAGATCGCCGCCAAAGATTATTGGCCTTAAGGGACCGTTTCTCCACTACCAGGTCCATTGCAAATGAATGGTTTGCAGAACACGGAAGACCTATTGGTATGCGAAGTGTTTACCGACGAATGAGAAGTTTTGGCTTGTTTTCATACCGGCCACACTGGGTCTTCCCTTTAACTCGAGAACACCGACGTAATCGCCTTGAGTGGTGCAGACAACGGTCACTCTGGGATCAGGAATGGAACAGTATTGTCTTTAGTGTTTAGTGACGAGTCTCGATTTTGTTTAGGCATGCACGATGGTCGTGCCAGGGTTAGAAGGCGACGTGGTGAAAGGAGGAATCCACAGTTTTTTGTTGAAAGACATGTTCATCACACTGTTGGAGTTATGGTTTGGGGTGCTATAGCTTATGGTTCCAGGTCACCTTTAATCTTCATCAGAGGTAACAAGGTATCCACGAAGTTCTAGAACCCCATCTTTTACCCTATCTTGACACCCTGGCAGATCCAACTTTCCAACAAGATAATGCCCGACCACATGTTGCAAGAGTCACAATAGACTTCTTTCAACATAATGATGTCACATTGTTACCATGGCCACCAAGATCTCCCGACTTATCCCCAATTGAGCACGTGTGGGATATGATGGGTAGGAGATTGCTCAATTTGCAACGTCCTCCTCAGACTCTAGAAGCACTTCGAGAGGAGTTGGTGGTTGCCTGGAATGAGATACCACAGGAGGACATTGACCATCTGATCAGAAGCATGCTTAGGCGCGTTGGAGAATGCGTAGCACATCAGGGTGCATCCACACATTATTAAAGGTCACACGGCTTTAAAGCAGTGCAATCATTTTGAAATTTTTATCATTTACTTATTATGCTTCATTAAGTACTTATACAAAATTTTATTAAAATAAAACCATTTAAGCTGGGTGTTCGGATTTATATGTCACTTAGTATATTTTAGCAATATTTGGTTATTAGAAGTACATACCATTTCAGCGTTCCGCGATGCTTTTGTAAATGATGACTTAACTGTTTTTCATATCTACTCATACATTTTTCGGAATTTTATGATCCTTAAATGTACCACCCATTTCGCCTAATCTTTAATTTGTGTTACTTCGTCTAGAATGATGACATAAATGAGAAACACGGTCTAGTGTGATTCAGATATCGTTGTGCAACATAAAACGAGTTTAATACTTATAGGCCCCATACACCTGCGAACAAATTGCGCAAACGGATGTTGCACAAAAAGTGGTTGTACAAACAAGGTGATCCACACACTATGCAATTTACTATGCAATTTTATGCAAACTTCAGTTGTGAGTTGTACTCATGCACCTCAACATGCCGTCTAATGACGCAGCCTGTCTAGCTATAATAATTGCTGCAGCCTGTGATGTTGGCGTTAATAAAAGAAAACGGAAGCAGAGAGTTTGGATGAAAGAGTGGTTAAAGAAAAGATCTCTTTTTAGTCACGCAAATCTCCTTAAAGAACTTCAAGTGAGTTCACCTTTAGATTATAAAAATTATTTACGAATGAATTCCACTACTTTCGGCGAATTATTGGCTCTGGTAACACCATATATACAAAAAAAAGACACAATATTGAGAGAGGCGATATCTCCCAAGCAGAGATTGTTTGCTACTCTAAGATATCTTGCATCTGGACTAACATTTGAGGGTTTAAAATTTGAAACTGCGATTGCTGCTCAAACCCTTGGACATATTATCATCGAGACCTGTGAAGCAATCATAAAGGTTTTGAAGAAATATTTAAAGGTAATAAATGTATTACTTTATTATTCTTTTTAACATAAACCAGAAACTAAGATTAACATACTATATACTACTACTATATCCTTAGTTATATTGTGGGTCAGTGAGTAGTTCTCCTATTACCGTATATTGTAGTTGTGTAGTATCATCAGTTACCTGTACTGGGTTTGGAGACGGGAATGATGGGACAGAATTTGAATGTGACGAGAATGATTGGCAGGATGAAATTTCAAGGGGGGTACGTACAGGGGGTTCATTTATAACAACTGAATGTCTATGTAAAGTTCCCAAGCGCCCTTCATATAAAACATCATTTATGGCTTTTTTAGCATAAATTTGCTGATCTGATGAGAGCTTCATGAACTCTAATGCCCAACTTTTTGCCAAAATCTCCACTTCCTTGTTAGAAGTGCGAAGATGTTCGCAAGCCATCTTCAATAGTTCATTCCGTGTTTGTGATTCCTCAAATTCAGTTGATCCTTTTCGTTTGTTAGCTCTACGTTGTATAGGAGTAACCGGTACATCCATTTCTGAAAGTGTATATGTATCTGCGGCTGTATCTGTTTCTGGTGGTGTGGGCGATTCTGGAGCTGCATGCCTTCCTGGAGGTGTATTGGGTCCTTGACTACTTCTGTCTTGGGAAGAATCCTGCAACAAATAAAAGAGATATAGCATGCAGACATTTAAAATTACAAAAATAATTATAAAAATAATACCAACAAATAACACCATGCAAACTTCTAAAAATACAATTATAAAAATAAAACCATGTTTTCTTTTCAGCTACCACAAAGTGAAAATGAATGGAGAAATGAGGCTGAAGCTTTTGCGAGGAAGTGGAATTTTCCTCATTGTCTTGGGGCGATAGACGGCAAACATGTGAAAATATTTAAGCCACCTGGAACTGGTTCATATTACTTTAATTACAAACATTCGTTTAGCATTGTTCTAATGGGAATCGTAAATGCAAATTATGAATTTTTGATGGTTGATGTGGGAGCAAATGGACGAGTCTCTGATGGAGGGGTTTTTTCCAATACAGCATTCTGTAAAAAACTTGTAGAAAAAGATCTGTGCATTCCTGAACCAGAAAATTTAACATCGACTAATATCAAATTGCCCTATGTTTTTGTAGGGGATGATGCTTTTCCACTTATGGAAAATTTGATGAAACCATTTAGCAAGAAAACCCTCAGCAACGAAGAAATGATTTATAACTACAGGGTGTCACGTAGCCGCCGAATCATTGAAAATGCGTTCGGGATACTAGCTTCTCGCTTCAGAATTCTGTTAAATGAAATTAACCTATGTCCAGAAAAAGCTGTCATCATAGTACTGACATGCTGCCACTTGCACAACTTCTTGCGACATTACAAAGTAGAGTCGTATTATCAAGGTGGCATAGATGTTGAAAACATAAATAGTGGAGAGGTTGCAAATGCTGATTGGAGAGCAGACCCTACATTATTACAACTACAGGCACTCCGAGGAAGAAACACTACCACTGTAGCAAAACAAATAAGAGCACAGTTTTGTAATTATTTTAATACTGTTGGAGCTGTTCCATGGCAGAACAAGATATTTCAGCAATAATTGTAAATTAATAATGTTAACTAGTTTTTTACCGATACTCCTATGAATACAGAATTAAAATATAAATTGTTTACTTACTGCGTCTTCATTATCAATCTCATAAAATGGGTCATTCATGGTAGAGGTTCCAGGTACTTGGGTTTCTTGATCCCTCAAGAAATCTAATTCCTTGAAGTACCATAAGCTTGGTTCGTAAATACTTTCAGTTCCTGTCCCTGATTTATAACTTGCAATTACTTTTTTTAATTCTCTCCGATAGGCACTGCGTAAAACATTAATTTTCTTCCGCACCATCTCTCTGTCGGCATTAGGTTCGACTTCTTTAAGTTTTTCAACTAGTTTTTCATAAGCCAAATTCTTCATATTTCTATTCTTGTAGAGATCGCTCTTCACCTTCCATACTGCCGGTAACTGACGATATAAATCAATAAAATCGCTTAAAAATTCTTTGTTATTTCCAAAACAACCGCTCATTTTCAAAACTAAGCACGTGGAACTCGGACAAACAATCAGTTATTGCACAACGTGTCTGCAGAATAGCCCATATACTCTGCAACTAGTTGCGCAACGCCGCTGGTTGTGCAATAAAAATCAAACTATTTTGAATTTCTGCAACCCGTTGCGCAGCACGTCAAACAACCCCATACACTACACAATTGTTGGTACAACAGGCTCCGTTGCGCAATTTGTTCGCAGGTGTATGGGGCCTATTAAATCGCTTAAGTAATCGTAGATTTTGAAGTAGTAGTAGTATTACAACGTTTCAGAGATTGCTGCTCATTTTCGGACATTGTTTGGGGGAAAATTGTAGGCTAATTAAATTATTGCATATTTGGTGTCAGTGAAAGACCTTTTATTATTAAGAAGCTGCTGATACCAGTGATTACTAGGCACCCTTTAGATATAATAAGTATCACATATTTCACTACATCTGTCATTCAAACAGAAATATGATTTATCGTACCTAAGTGAACCTACCTAATCACGATTCACCTTTTAAAACGATTTGTAGTATAGAGTCAATCTTCTTGATGCCATTTGTGTATTTATTCATTGAAAATTTCATTCATGCATCTATTTATATCATTTCTTATTATAGCTGGAGTCTGGCGTACAAAATTTGCTAAGCATACAATTTGCTTATTTTATGAGTTTTTGTAGATCCTATCTGTTTGGTGACATATTTGGATCATATTTTTGGGATTTAATGCTTGAAAGCGTGATCTAGGTTGAGATACCTATTTAATAAAATTGTTGATAAAAGATGGCAGCTGTTGTTCAATTAATTGCTGAATACAGTATTGTTTCGCCAGAGATTATTATAAAATATCCTCCGGAATTTTTTAAGGACATGGAGGCTCCTAGAGAACTACTGGAAATCGCTTCTTGATAACCTTCGACACTTATTCTACTACTCAATCTGAAAAAATGTACTCTCATTTGACATCGATATAATGAGCCGTTTTTGAGAAAAACAGTTTTGAGCTTTCTTATTTGGATAAATTCTGATGAAGCATCTGAAACTTATCCTGTGGTTTTCATGTCGGTAATCCCCGTGCTTGTTTGGCCAACGAAACCGCATATTTTTTGAATTCTTCTTTAATGTAGTATACGTTTCGGTCACAACCGTCACCTTCGTACATGACACTTTTGACAGTATTTTATCTACCTGTCTTCCAGGTGACATATCTGTTCATTTTCAGGTTACTACAATAGTCTGAGAGGTCCGTAACACAGTAGTATTGACACAAAACTGTCTGAAAAACGGCTCATTCCGAAATTTCATAATAATATACATATATGTGATGTTAGGCTTCCCAGACATTGTCTTTGAGTTATTATTATTCAGGGTGAAAAGGATGCATGCACACGTGTTCCTCCGCTAGAGTCCGTGTGGTGTCCCTCCCTTTCCTCTGTATCCACCACTAGCCCCACGGTACCCATTGCCTTAGGCGTTCGTGGTGGTTCAACTATAGAAAAAAAATAATATTTTCAAAATTCCAAGTTCCAATACCATTCTTTAGGAGACTGCATCTCCGTAGATGAGGCGCGTAGTGCATTTTTCTATAGAAATGATTTTTTTGTGTTCTATACGAATCCGTGAAATTGTTATCCTATTGTAGGTCCCCTGTGAGGCGTGTTTAAATCGCCTTCTCAATAAGCAAAATACAATTTATCCATTCTATAACTGGTATTATTATAGGCGCTTTGCAATCGTGAAATGTAATTACCTTATACTCGTATTATCGAATTATTTCGGATATCCGCACATTTTGAAATCTATTTGGCAAAATACTGTTAACCGTTATACCATCCGAATGATCAACTTGAAATCAGATTAGTACTACACAAACCCTGATGTGTACAATAATTACTTTTACATATCCATACCTAATTTATCAATAACTAACGCTAAATTCCACCTTTTAATAGGAATTCGATTTGATTAATTGTGGAAACGAATGATACGAGGGTGAATCAAATATGACTTTCCTGTTTAACGCGCCATAGGTGCATGGAGTGGGGTGACGTCTTGGTATACAGGGTTTGTCCGGAAAGTAATAGGACTCATTTTCTTCCGCCATGACTGTACTTCGGAGCGGCTGGTCAGTTGTCTCCGAGCACTTGGAGAGTCAGAACAGGCATTTTCGCGAGACGTGTTTCTGTGAGTGGTGCAAGCCAAAAATACAGCGTTCGTTAGAGCAGAGGTACGCGATTAAATTCTGTGCGAAACTCGGTAAATCTGCGACAGAGACGTTTGATTTGATCAAGCAGGCTTACCAAGGTGTTGTTTTAGCAAGAAGTGGTGTGTTTCGGTGGTACCAGGCCTTTTTGGAGGGCCGGAAAGAGGTCGCTGATGAAGACCGTGCTGGAAGACCTTCGACTTCGACAAACACCGATAATGTGACTCGTGTGCGCAAAGTTTCGAACTCAGACCGTCGACTAAGTATTCGTTTAATTGCCCAGATGTTAAATTTACCAAAATCTGTAGTTCATGACATTGTGACACAGCATTTGAACATGCGCAAGGTGTGCGCGAAGATGGTCCCAAAAGTGCTCACTGACGACCAGAAATGGCGGCGAGTGGAACTGTGCCAAGAAAATTTGAACATGTGTGAAAGTAACCCCCAATTTTTGAATAACGTAATCACAGGTGACGAGTCGTGGATCTTTGAGTATGATCCCGAGACAAAGAGGCAATCTTCCGAGTGACACACGACGGCGTCTCCTCGCCCAAAAAAGGGAAGAATGAGCAAATCCAAAGTGAAAACGATGCTCATTGTCTTTTTTGACATCAAAGGCATCATCCACCATGAATTTGTTCCTCCTGGACAAACCGTCAACGCCAAGTTGCTGCATCGACGCAGAAGGAGCTTATTTTGAAAATTTTTAAAGAATTGTAACGATTGGCTCAATATTTTTTTTTAAATCGTCTCAGTCCTATTACTTTCCGGACAAACCCTGTATGTTGGACGGGGATGTCAGGAAGAGGGGAGTCGGTTTGGCGCGTCGAAACTGATGAGCTGTTAGTAGCATCATGTATGAGCAAGAGTTGCACCTGCCTGTTGCGCAACGCATCATCATAATTTTTTTGTCGCGGGAGGGCCTAAAACCTTGCAAATTTTTGTTTCGATTTACAGCACAGTTCGACGATAAGACAGTTTCAAGGACACAACTATACGACTGGCAAAATTTTTTCCATGGAGTGGCGAAAGCCTGTAGAGGCAGCACCGCGAAAAGCCAAGACCAGTCTTCCTACGGGAAAAGTTCTTGCAAGGGTCGAAACGTTCGTGTACAATTGGCTACTGACACGACCAGCTTCATTCTTTGATGGGAGAATTAAAAAACTTCTAATCCGATGGGAAAAATACATCAATGAGAGAGGAGATTGTGTATAATAAAATTACCGAAACAAAATGTCCGGTTCATGTTTGATCCACCCTCGTATAAAAGTGGTGATTGGATAATGGTCGTTCGCTTCGATATTTGAAATCGTATCTGAATAAGTTATTTAAATATATTGCTGGCGACTATTCGCCCTTTACTTGTTAAAGATGGTGATTCATAATACCCTGTATATTTTAGTATATTTTGAAGAGACTTTTTAAAGGGAGAGGTTTGATACTTGCGTACTATAGGATTTGGATTGCTCCCTCTGAAGCTGTGGAACATCTTGTCCGAAAAAACACTCAACTTTGGTAGCTTGTTAGTCAGTAACTTTTGCAGATAGAGTAGCAAACTTATTGTCAAAATTAGCTTCATTTTCCATAGTTTCTCGTCCCACTGGTGGGAAAGTATTTTAATCGAGAAAACTCTCGAAAATGAGATAATATGTTTTTTGGATGTTATGACATGTACATCACGAAAAACCACGTCACTCATTTTCATTGGTAAAAGAATAAAAATCGGTCAAACATTAGTTTTTGACGTTTCAGAGGATCCTGGTCATTTTTTGAACAAATTTAAGGGATAAAAAAACTTGCAGTGCCAGGGGTTTATTACAATTTTTAAATGTTAGTACATTTATACGCTCCCAGCCTTGGTAATTAAATCCTAGAAAAATTATCTCAGCAGACGGATCGCGTACCTATCGGCCGCGGCTGCTGCTCCTGGCGGCATGACGCCGGCCGCATTGGTAAGTATTCTGCTGTTCTGATATGGTATTACACGTATTTCTGCCGCGTCACAGCATAGTGTTAGTGCAGAAGATCAAGGCCCACAGAACCTACTTACAAAACCCCACTGTAGAGAACAGACAAGCCGACGTCGAGCCCAGAAACAAATATAACGAAACGGTTCGCAATGCCAAAAACCAGCATGATATAAAAGTTAGGCACAGGGTAATGTCGCAGCGCAATGGCAGTCGGTCTTTCTGGACGCTGGCCAAGCAGATTGAAAAGAACTTCTCACACAGTAGCCTTCCACCACTTACGTGTCAGGATGGAACTATTGTATTCGACTCAAAGGCCAAGGCGGAAGTGCTAGCCAAGATCTTTGCTGCCAATTCCACCATGGACGTCCCCACCAACGCCCAAGTACCGTCAATTCAAAGGGTTCCCCACACTATGCGGGAGGTAACATTCAGGCATACCGTAAGACGAGTACTCTTGTCGCTCGACATCAACAAAGCTTCTGGTCCGGACTTGATTCCTGCCATTGTACTGAAGAGATGTGCAGCGGAGCTTGCTCCAGTTCTTTCGCGTCTCTTCCAGATATCTTATGAATCCGGCACCTTCCCAGAAAACTGGAAATTTGCTCATGTACAGCCCATCCCAAAAAAAGGATCTAAGACCGACCCTTACAACTACAGGCCTATAGCTCTGCTTTCTGTTATAAGTAAAGTGATGGAGAGGTGCATAAATCGCGAGCTTCTGGACTACCTCGAACGTCACAGCTTGATTAGCGACAGGCAGTACGGTTTCCGGCACCAACGATCCACAGGGGACCTCCTAGCTTACGTCACGCAACTGTGGAGTAAACTCATCCAGTCTCATGGTGAGGTTCATGTCATTGCTCTTGACATCACGAAAGCGTGGCACGCTGCCCTCTTAAGCAAACTTCCATCCTACGGCCTCCCAGAAAAGCTTTGCAGATGGGTGGCTGACTTTATCTCTGGCCGCAAGATATCCGTCGTAATTGACGGATTCTCCTCTTCATCCCACAACGTCAACGCGGGTGTTCCCCAGGGATCGGTCTTGGCTCCAACACTGTTTCTCTTACATATCAACGACCTCCTTTCCTGCACGATCAACCCAATCCACAGCTTCGCTGATGACAGCACTCTACATGCAGGAATTCAGAGTGACAAGCCGATCTCTGCCGCTGAGCTGGAAAAAAGAAGACTAGCGACGACTTCTTCTCTGACAAGAGACCTGGAGGCTATCACTGCTTGGGGACGCAACAATCTTGTACAGTTCAATGCTTCCAAAACACAGTACTGTACTTTGACGAACAAAAAGCGTCCTAGCGCTCATACAGTTTCGATGGACGGTCGAGTTCTACCAAAGAGCCATTCATTTCGGCTGGTCGGAGTCCAGATCACCGAGGACCTGATCTGGCACGAACACATCTCTTCTGCAGCTGCTGGGAAAAAGCTAGGCTATTTGTTTAGGGCTAAGAAGTACTTTTCTCCGCATGACCTTCTTACTCTATACAAGGCCCAGATAAGGCCTAGCCTTGAGTATTGCTCACACATTTGGGGTGCTGCCGCCCCGACTACATTGTCCATGCTCGATGCTGTCCAGAGGAGGGCGGTCCGACTGATCGATGACTCTTCTCTAACAGACAGTCTCGGGACTCTTTCGCGCCGGCAGGTCGTCGGCGATCTAGCTGTTTTCTATCGCTACACCAACGGGCTTTGCTCTTCAGAGCTCTCTTCCATGATGCCGCCGCGCGATGTGCCTGCCAGACAGACCCGCCTGACTTCGGCGTCCCATCCTAACCGTGTCAAGCTTCGTACATCCAGAACGGGCCGATACGACCGCTCCTTTGTCCCGAGGGTGTCTAGATTGTGGAACAATCTACGGGAGGAAGCTTTTCCCAGTTCTACTAACCTTAGGCAGTTCAAAAATCGTATTAACAAAATTTCTTTGGGATCATCATAGCAGCCGCGGTGTTCCGGCATTTAGGCTTCTGCCTGCGCGGCTGTTTCGATATAAAAAAAAAGATATATTTCACACATCATAGATTTCTCCTTACATTAGCCCTTAAAACCTAGAAAAATTATCTCAGCAGACGGATCGCGTACCTATCGGTCGCGGCTGCTGCTCCTGGCGGCGTGACGCCGGCATTGGTAAGTATTCTGCTGTTCTGATATGGTATTACACGTATTTCTGCCGCGTCACAGCATAGTGTTTCCTATGATCTGACCGCGCTGCCTCGTTTTATGGGGCTAAGTATTGGAGAGAGACGACATTTCCAGATGCACTACCGGTAGGCCAGGAGGAAAAGAATCTTTGATGGCTAATTGTACGGACCTGTAAACTGACTGACTTGTTTCTCAGAGGGCCTAGATTGTGCTCAACATAATCCTTTGAACTCATAACGGCGCTGCGTGGGAAGTGCACAGTCAACCTTCTTGATTTCATTTTTGATTACACTGAAAATATACTTTTTCTCAAAAAACTACCCTGTATAATTTTACGGTTTTGAATTATCCTTTTTACAAGCTTTATTTTCATAGAACCTCTTTGTGGTCTAAACAACTAAATTTTGGACTTATGTATTTGCGTTTCCCAGAAATTACAATTTGAAATAAATGAATACGTTGTTCGTGGTATGGAATGATTTGTACCTGATAAGTGTGATTTCGCTGGAGGCGTCTAAGACTATTATACCTAAATAAAGCTGATAAAAAGGCTAACCCAAATTGCAAAATATGCTTCGTGTTCGAGTTTTAGGGAAAAGTGCATTTTATAAACATATATGGAAATGCCTAATCAAGCTGTCAAAAGCCTAAATTAAAAGTAAAGTCTTTCCCTACAAGGCCATGGTCCGTCAGAAAGAACGCATGTTGTTCGAATGGGTACTACAGGGAGTGGGCTGGTCCCGTGTCGGTGAGGAAGGGCGTGTTGGATAGTGGGAGAAGTGCCGTTCCAGTTGGCAAGATGTTTTGGAACGTTGAGCATCGTGCGTTCACTGTACGTGGGTACTTTCAAAATGGCGAGTCTGTCGTTCGAAAGCAACGTGAGTTTCGCGTTCACTTTCATGTTCCACGACGTGGGACAGTACCAGACCGTAACGTCATTTTGAGATGGGTGGAAGCACTTAACACAACAGGTAATGTGATGAAAAAACCGCCAGGGCGAAACCGTACTGTTAGAACCCCCGAAAACGTAGAAAGAATGAGAGCTGACACGCTGCAAAGCCCGAATCGTTATGTCCGTTTGCGTGCCAGTTCCCTAGGAAACGCGTCCTCTGTACGTCGCATCTTGAAGAAGGATTTAGTGTTCCATCCTTGCAAAATCCAAGTTTGTCAACAACTGTTGCCAGGGGATTATGCATAACGTGTTACTTCTGCACAGCTCATGATTGAACAGTTGGATAACAATGACATGACGTTGTTTATGAGTGATGAAGCACATGTTCATTTACATGGATACGTCAATAAACAAATTGTCCATATTGGTCTCCAGTGGTCTCAACTGTTCAAACAGAAGATATAGATCTGGTACAAATTCGGGGTAAATCATTAGACTCTGTCGGTATTTCATTTCAGACATTTGTCAAATTGTTGTATAACACCTGCAGGCAACACCAAAATATTCTAATAACCTAAAGACAACATGGACAATGCCATGATTGTACACAACCACCCGCCATATTGGGCGAACATTTATTCTTATATTTAATATTAAATAATTATGTTTCAGTTCGAAATTACAGATATAAAGTGATAAACATTAGTGTAATTGTGTCTAAATATAGGATTTGGATTTAACGCAGATAAGTTCAGTTTTCCATCTTAACAATCTAGACATACTTTTGATCATTGTCAAAATATGAATCAAATACGAAGCCCGTAGAAATTGGGTAACTAATTTGCACGATAATCACAATAAAATTTGCTGCGCAAGTAATTCAATAGCCCTATATCAAAGTGTAGAAGTTTATCATACACCTGTGTATGAAATTCACAATGGCCGATATGTAAGTAAACAAGATGACTGTAATGTGTTAGTTATATATTCTTCACTTCCCCTATACAATAAATACATAAGAAATAGTCTGGTTTCAATAAAGTAGAATCACGTAACAGAATAGTTGTATAGTTGACAAAAACTGAATCTTGCACTGACGCAAATGTCCTATAGCGGCTGAAAGAGGCTTTTGTTTTATAACTGTTACCTGCAGCCCTGCAGCCTCCTAAATGACTGAAGTGTCCTATTAGGTGTGCCCATTCCGCTTGTATAGCTGTTCTAAGAGGGTTTTGCCAATGTTCTTACAGTATACAGTGCTGTTTAAGGAATACTGTATAATCATTCTTGCAACTCTAATAGGACTGATAAATGTTAGTTGGGCTTGGACCCTCGTCGATTGGAAGGAGGAAATAAGAAGAGAAGTAACCCAAATTCTTGCGCAGATGCTGGCTGACGCAATCATTTCGAGAGAGGCTTGATTCCTGCATTTCGGCTACTTATTTTGATTGTACTGCTCATTTAAAAAACATGCGTTCTTTCTGACGGACCCTGTATTTTAGGCTTAGTTTATTTTAAAGCAATTTTGAACCTTCCTTAGCAGCCTAACAAATAGCGAACTTTTGATTTTCGCAGACTGTACTCTTTCTCGTCTAAACCTATAATTCGCTTTTTCGTGATAAAATGCCAGGTATTCGCGTAGTTATAAATAACCTAACACGCTTTGTGAAACTTGTTACTTAGAAATCTAAACGATATATACGTATACATTCGGAATGAAAGAAAATTTTTGTGTATAAGTTTGAAATACCAATTTTTAGACAGGTATGTTTTTTGAATCGAGAGGAAAACTAAACCACGCATACGTTTACATTATATTCTGGTATTGATTATAAACTGTGATAGTTTTATTTGAAATAACGCACGTTTAATATGATTAGATTTAACGATGTGATTTTTCAATCAACATTACTTTCTAAAAATAGGCAAGCCACATCGTACCTGTGAGATATCCGAAAGAAGAATACAGGTTCTGGAAGATGCTGTTTGGGACCTGATAACTTGAAGCTCGTTGTCATTCAACTCGACCCAAAAAAGGGATCGAAGACTTACCCTAACAGCTACAGGCCTATAGTTCTGCTTTACGTGATCAGCAATGCAATGTACTAAAACGAGGGTTCATTCATATGCTTCGGCCCCAACCCACTTGCAATAAAGTTTACATTTAGTTTATATTTTTATTTTTTTGTGTAACATTTCAGTAACCACCGCGTTAAAAGAATCAACTGTCTACTGAAAACCAGCCCTTTACAGATATCACCTTTTTGATTACTTGAAATTTTACTTCCTACGTCACTGGCGTGGAAGTATTGTAATCACAATGAATTTCGGAAATGAGATATTACATTGTCGTCGGTCTGTTTGTCTGTCCGCAAATCTTTGGCCAGTCTGTAACTTGGGAAGTACCGCTCGAATCTTTATGAAATTCTCAAACCAGGTTTCTATCATCTCAAGGACGAAGAAGCTTTGTAGGTTTTGATAATTAGTCCAGTAGCGGCGGAGAAAAAGACCAATAACTAAAAGGTTTTTGCAAGCGCTTCCGCCGTAGCCTTTAAATCGGTTACATACTGACACGTAAGTGGTGTAAGGCTACTCTGTGAGAATTTCCTTTCAGTCTCATTGGCCAGCGTCCAGAAAGACCGACTGCCATTGTGCTGCGACATTACCCTGTCTCTTACTTTTATAACGTGCTGGTTTTTGGCATTGCGAACCACTTCGCTATATTTGTTTCTGGACTCGACGTCGGCTTGTCTGTTCTCTACAGTGGAGTTTTGTAAGAAGGTTCTGTGAGCCTTGATCTTCTGCTGGCGAGCAGTGTTATACGATTTGTTGAACCAGCCGCTGGACCCTGGTTTAGGCACTTTCACTGTATGAGGGATGTATTTCTTCATCCTATCGTGGATAATTTCGGTTACCGATGAGCACACAGCTGACGCGTCCGCGTCAGCGAAACAAATACCTCTCCAAGAAAAGGTGGAGAAGTTCCTAAGCCCCTCCCATGCCAAATTTTGCGGCCTGGTCGAGTTTGTGCTGTCACAGCGGTTCGAACCGAAACCCAACCTCCACCACACCACGGTCTGTGTGGAAAGGCAGGACGGCAGTGCTGTAAAGGACAAGGTGCGTGGTCAGAAAGCGATCCAGCAGGATACTGGCGTGTGACCAAACGCGGGGAAAAAAGTAGGGCTCGTCACCAGCTGGGTCAGTCCTTGGGTAATAGCGTACACTTCAACTGCATGACCTGCTGCATCGGTCTAGAGCTCATTATGGGCATTGAAATCACTAAGGAGAACTACCTCTGAAGCGATTGATGTTCAGGAAGTTCCGAGGGAGAGCGATAATGGCAGCAAATAAATTTGGGGGATGTTTTGGAGTTGGGGCGGAGATACAGAATGTCCTTCCGGTCTGATTCCAAAAAAAAGTCTCTGGAGCAGGACAGACTGCTGCGAACAAAAGCCTCACCCCCCCCCTCCGTTCTTTCACTCAGATTGGAGTGCACCTCGTAATTGGGGAAGATAAGATCATAAGATGGTTAATCGGTGCAGAATCTGAGATTTTTGTCTCTGCCAAGAAAAGCATGATGGAGCCATTAGATTGCAGGTAGTGATAAAAAGCGCCAATGTTGCTGTCAATCGTGAAAGCAAATTTTATCATCGATGTTATTCCCTCGAGCCGACCCTCCACTCGGACATTCCGAGAATGGAGTAAGTTTACCTCCAGTATTCTTGGTATAAGGAAGCATGCGAACATTCATAAGACACTATGGAAAAAACTAGCGGGTGGTACCGCCTCGGTCGACTGGTCCTTGTCTACCACCTTCTTTTTACGTGTTAGTGATATTAAATAGATCTAAGTGGCCCGTTGGCGGACTTGTACCGCCACACGGCAATCGGTACTGAGGTATTCCTTAACGCGTGTACAATCGCTTGAACGGGAAGAAGTTGTATACTGAATACAGGGTGTAAACGTTATGATAGTCAAGTCAAAAAGTTCATTTGACCCATGGTCCAAAAGTCAATAGATTTTTGTCTTAATGGCTTTATAGTTTACAACTTTAAGTGCTTTATATCGACCATAATCACCACAATCTCACTAATTTTTATAATCTAATCTAAAACGTTTTTAAATTGGGTAATTAACAAATAAATGGCATTAAGTTTTTCTAAGTTAAGCCAAAATTTGTATTCAGTAAGTAAGTTTCACTAAATTGAATATTTAAAACACACATGACAACAGCGCGTCGGTCTTTCATCACTCTTATCGAACCGGCAATCGATCGAAAACGGTAACAGTGGTTAGTTATCGTTTCGCATATATAAATTACTTTATCGTTTTGTCGAGCAGACTAACATTCTGTCAGTGGTTTTTGTACAAAAACATTGAAAATCTGGATTTTTTTAAAAACATTCTAGCGACGGACGAATGTACTTTTACGCGAGACGGGATATTAAATTTCCATAGCACTCACACGTGGGCCCACGAAAATCCTCATACCATTCGTGAAGGTCATTTCCAAGAACGTTTTAAAATAAATATTTGAGCGGGTATTCTTGACGATCAGGTAATTGGCACTTTCGAGTTACCCCCAAAGTTGTCAGGAGGAGGATACCTTAGCTTTCTAGCCAATAACCTACCAGAACTTTTGGAACAGACCTTAGACAACATGCCATTACAGCGGAGACAGAATTTGTGGTTTCTTCATGACGTGGCACCACCACACATTTTTAGAGGCGTCATTCAGTATTTGAATGAACATTATCCAAATCGCTGGATCGGTCGAAATGCTCCTGATCCTCGAAAATGGCCAGCAAGATCTCCTGACCTCAATCCGATGGATTTCTGGTATTGGGGAGAGCTTAAAGGGATGGTTTATGGGGCTGGTCCAATAACAACTGACGCACAACTTCGCGAAAAAGTGTTTAATGCGGCTGAAATAATAGATGGACAACTTTGAGGACCTAGAGTAAGAAGAAACTGGGTTCGTCGTAATGAAGCTTGTGTGGAAAGTGGAGGACGACATTTTGAACACCTTTAAATACAAAAAAGTGCAGTGTGGGTTTTAAAAAGAAAAACAACGTATGTATCAAAATTGTGTTCCCTATTTATAAGTGGATTTTTTTAATACGTTCAATAAACTTTCACACGCCAGGTGAAGCGCTGAGACAGTTAGTGGTAAGTCCGTTTTTTTTTAATTGTTTGCATTTCACGAGTACATTATCAAATAATGAAATAATACCTAAGAGCCAAAAATAACAAACTTCATCTTTATTTACACTGCGTTCCGTCGTAATTTGCGTCTGGCATTGCGGCGTTGTCAGATTTTATTTTGCTTTAACGTCGCTTTTCTCTAAAAAAATGCCGTTTTGACCCCTATGTTATATGAAACTTTTTGCTTCTTTTAACCTCCTCTAACACCCATTTAAATAATGACTATCATAACGTTTACACCCTTCCGGAACAAGCATTGTTTTATTTTATACCGTTCTGCAGTTAATGAGTTGCGGTAAATAAATGGACCTGACATGTCCTTAGAATTCCACACCTACACCCAAAACTGGATACTTATTTAAGCCCGCAGATTTTCTTGTACAGGTATGATTCAGTAATGAGTGTTGCGGCGATTAAAGATATCATCGTACTCTCGTCAAACCATATCATTTTTTAAGGGAAATTAAAATCTTCACACGTTTGTGTGTTCTATTCACAAAAATGCTGGCGCCGTTCGCTATCCCCCGGTTTAATTCCTAGGCAAATCCAGAATTTATAGGGGTGATATCTATTTTTACGTAAAATAAATTGTTGATTGATAGTTGATATCTCAGAGTTTTCAGAAATTGCTTGTAAGACACTATTTCTGAGTTTCCTCTAAGGATTAAATAAATTTCAAGATACCTCTAAGAAAATGGGTTACTCAGCTGCCTTGTTTCGGGAAATTTATCAAGATACATTTCTACAGTATTTCCATTATTTTTGTAGCACACAATGTAGCACGAACCTTTCTTCATTGCTAAAATGACCATTTGGCATCTTTGACGATAATAAAGCAATATTAACAATACACAAAATAACAATACTCGGTGACAGGTATTTAAAAGTCAAACGCGTTTTCCTTATAACCAAGAAAATAAATATAACATGTGATACATCGTTGAATTCATATAAAAGGATCCTATTAGATACAGGGTGTAAAGAAAATATTGATGATGGCGACCGGACGGGCACAACATTTTAAAAACAACGTGGTGACTAAAAAGGGTCAATGGAAAAGTTTCATTAGCTTTTTGATATCCCTTAAGAAAGCGTAAACAGTATTTTAGTTTTTCCCAAGTATCTCAGTAAGTCATGAAATTTTTACAAGCTTCCCAACGGCATAATAATAATAATAATAATAATAATAATAATAATAATAATAATAATAATAATAATAATAATAATAATAATAATAACAATAATAATAATCCGGCTTTATTTATACAAAGTATAAAAAGGCGATGTGTTGCTAAAAAAGCGTTTTTCAACTTGACCCATATTTTTTCTCCCCAAAAAACGCAACGTTTTCCTTATTTAACCTAAGCGGTGTCTTACACAGGTATTGAGATCCATATGCATCACATGGCTCCTTATCTTGGACCCTGTATATCAATCTCTACCAAGACTCAATTTAATCGACGAATAGTCATTTTTTTAGAATTCCCATTTGCAAAGAATACGTACAGTACTAATTATTTGGCATCTGGTCGATGTTTTCTATATTTAGTTACATAATTCGAAAAGTGGCCGCCGTTATACTCATCACTTAATTGAGAGAACAATGTAAAATGGTATAAGCTAAAAAATAATTCATTAACGCATTAACAGTGTGCTTGGTAATTACAACCTCAAATGACGCTATGGTTATAACGGAGATCCGTCATTTGCGACTATTGCAAACAATGCCATAGGTAGGTCAGTATGAACTGGATTTTTTGAAGGGTTGACGTAACTCATTTATTTTTAAACCGCGTTTAATATGTATTTATGCATGAGTGTGCATGAGCTCCAATTTTATACTTTATCGTTCTCCATATTTAATTTCAGTTTTATGCAATCATCGATTTTATCCAGTGTAGCCCAAAAAAAGACCTATTTTGAATAATGCCAATAACAGATGGACCTAATAGATTATTCTGAAAATGGCCTCAAGAGGTTTGACTCTATAAATTTCATGCAATTTTGGACAAATGGTCTTCAAAGATGCAGACTCCGTTTCTTGCTTTTGTATCGAACATGTCTTCTCCAAGGCCACTCATTGAACCTTACTTTATACAGTTAGGTGTTTCGTGTCAGTCACTTTCCTCCTGCGAATGTGGAGTGAGCGCCATTTGTTCAAGCTCCAGATTCTGAGATATTACTCGTAGATGCCGAACACCAGTCTGTGGAGCAGTATCCCTTCATATAGTACCTTACGTTTAGTTGTTTTGGTTTGGGTGCTACCCCGTCCATTGTCTTATGAGATTCTGATCTTCAGTGGTAAGGTTTTTTCTTATATAAATGATCTTTTAACCTACACACACACGGTAAAATTATCGGGTTCGCAGATTATACGGCTGTTTTTTATAGCAAAAAAGAGGATTTCAGAGTCATTATAAGCTTCTTCAATAATAAAATATTAACAATCAATTATGAAAAAACTTTATATCTGACTTTTTCATGTGATGATAGGAACAGTCCCACATTCATTAACATACACATCAAATTACCACCCATAGATGAAGTAGTAGTCCTAAAGCCAGCAAATCATATAAAATACCTAGTAATCATAATAGACAGCCAAATAAAATGGGACAAACAAATAGAAAGCTTAACGAAGAGATTAAGATGTCTTATACCAAAATTTAAATTTTTTAGGGAAATTCTTTCTGATAAAGACTTATGCACCATATACAAAACGTTAGTACAACCGTTGTTAACTTATGGAATTTTAGCATGGGGACCGGTGTTGAATAAATACTACAGGAAACTAGAAATAACTCAGAAATGGATTCTTAAAATCATGTTCCACAAAACTAACACCTATCCAACCGATATGATATATAAGGTATCCAAGATATGTGATTGTAGGCAACTCTATTTTGAGAGTGTGTTCACATATATTACAAAACATAAGCATTTATTAAATTTCCTCCCACATGACCATCACACCAGATCCAAAGATCATTCAGTACGCATACCAAAGTCTAAGAAGACCATAGGTCAGAGGAGTTTCACTTTCCTAGGACCAAAAATATATAACTTAATCCCCCCTCAAATAAAAGATATTAAAAATAGAAGGTTATGAAAAAGCATCTAAGACTGTGGATTTTGGACCAGCATAGGCTCAAGATTCATCAAGCGATTGATATCAAAAATATCTACTACTGCTGAAAGCGGAAATCTCTCTCAAGATTATTGAAATTTCAAAATGAAAAAAAAAATGTATAAATCAAACAGATTTGAATTCTTACCTCCTGAATTATTGCATTTTATGACTTATTTTTACCAATTTTTGTTCTTGTCTAATCACCTAATATTGTCTTTTGTTTCAATATTGTCTCTATCCCGATTACGTCTACGTCCCGATTTTGCGTCTCCGTCCCGATTGTGTCTTTTTAAAAATTTTACCAGGACTTGTCTAATAAATTTTATATATATATATTTTTTTTTTGTTTTTTTTTTGGTCTTAAGTTATTTATACATGAGCTCATGCCCAAGCACAAGTTTCTGCGAAACTTTTTTGGGTCCATTCGTTTATTGTATAATATTGTCTTTCATCTACTACTGCTATACTTTTTCTTTTGCAATAAACTTATTATTATCTACCATCAGTCCACGTGCATTAATGCATATCATGAAGAAGTTTGTTCAATATCTGCTTCCTTTTAGTGGGAAGGCATTGCGGAGAAACACCACACACTCCTCCAGCTTTGCTTGTAGCTGTTTTACAACTGGTATCGCCGGAAGCCACCCCTCTGCATTAGCAAAAAACCCCTGATGTGAACAGGTAAAATATCATTTTAATTATTTATATATTGATTATTGCTGACTAAAATTCTTAGTGTACTCGTTTTTGTTTGGCATTTAGCGTGTTTAAATATGAGGCAGTGCCTACATGGCACCATCTATTGGGCATTAGATAACGTTGATCATGATTTTGATTTTGAGCTGCCATAACTTTATTTTAGAACAAGGGATACATTTCTAAAGGTATATCACTTTAGTATATTTATTTCTTTATTCCCAACAGGTAACACCCAATTACAGAAAAAATACAATTAAGTTACATAATTAGCAATAGCTGTAACGCCAAACACAAAAAAAAAATTAAAAAAAGAAAAAACAAACTCTCACTGACAAAGGTACCAGTCTCTGTAGCACTTCACAACAAAGTTCTTTCTCACTATCAAAAAATAAGTCACAGGAACTGCAACTGAATTGAAACATGTACAAATCATATTTACCGGAGATCTAGACAATAAATTAGTATTATTATATAGAAAGTAATTTGAGCACGATTTCCCAACCTAGGCACACGAAAATTAAGCTTACTTAATATGACTGAACAATCAACTTGATTGTTTATGATTTTGTACAAAAGTTGTAGCGCTGATATGTCGCGTCTAAGATACAATGACTCTATATCTCTTTCAGGATAATTACCATAACATTTGTAATACAAATACTTTAAAGCCTTACGCTGCACATATTCAATACTAACCCAACATTAATCGTAAGAGAGTTTCTGTCATCAGCATAAAGTAAATGCATACCAGGCAATTCCAGCGGCAGATCCTTGATGAACAACACAAAAAACAAAGGACCCAAATTGGATCCTTGGTGCACTCCAGATGTTGCTGTATAAGAATTAGATTTAAAACCACCAAACTCAATGTACATACAGATTTCTATCAAAAAAATATGATCTGATCAACTTCAATAAAGATTTAGACAACCCAATCATTTCAAGCTTAGAAAGAAGCAAGTAATGATCTATCTGATCAAAGGCCTTTTGAATGTCGGTATAAATGACATCCAACTGACCCTGGTCATCTAATACCTCAGAGATAGTTTGAGTCAGACATGTCACATTTGTGACTGTTGATCTGCCAGCAACAAAACCATGCTGGTTAGGAGATAAAGTACATTTGACAGAGTTGAAAATGGTATTATAAATAATAACCTCAAAAATCTTACCAAAATTGCAAAGTATCGCAATCTGCCTATAGTTACAAATATTAGTTCTATCGCCACTTTTAAAGACAGGACATACCTTGGTCATTTTCCAGATAAGAGCATGTTAATAATATCATATTGTAGATCATGCAAAGCGGTTTTGCCAATACATGAATACAATCCTTTATTAAAAAACTTGGCACACCATCATAGCCTGAAGTCATTTTATTCTTTAACTTTCAGGAAGCATGAATTATATCCGCTTCACTTACAGTGTTCAGAGATATGTTCATACTAGTTAGATTTGAAGTCATGAACTCAGAATTAGAAGAATCAGAATTTGTAAACCCAGTTGAAAATTTTTTTGCAAAAGCATCGACTATGTCCTGTGACGAGGTACAAGTGTTTTCATTGAACGTCATGTTCCCTGAAATTCTAGAGTTTTTCCTTTTGTATTTACAAATGACCAAAGTTAGTGGGATCCTTATTGATCCTATCCTCAGCATTTTTAATGCAAGCTGAATATGAGACTATAATTTGATTTTTAATCATAGCTTGAAGTTCTTTGAATTTTAAATAACAGTGGCTTGAATGGGTTGCTTTGTACTTATTCCTGAACCTATCCTTTTCTCTTATATTTGAAATAATTTCCTTTGTAAACCAAGGAGGATATGAACGAGGATTCATTTTATATTTAGGAATGTTGTTCTTGAAAATTGCTCTTATGATTGAATAAAAATAATCACATGCTTCATTTACATCATTCATTTCACGAATTGGAGCCCAATCCGCAATTAAAAATGCGCTGTACATATCAATATAATTTGCCCGCCGAAAATTGAATTTTTGATTATCACCAAACTCAAATCCTTGCATAGTGTCACCAACACAGAATTCGATTATTATAGCAGGATGATGAAAATCCTCCCTAACTAGTGGTAACTCATTCCTGACAACTGCAACATTGAAATTAGCTAAAACTAAGTCTAAAAGTCGGCCGCTATGATTTCTAACATCGTTGTAATTTATAAGGTTTGAAAAAGAGCAAAACTGGTTTAAACTTTGACATTTACGATCATTTTTGTCTAAATTAAAAGCAGGGGTGTTAAAGTCACCGAGAATTAAAATTTGGCAAGAATCAAAAATACCATTGAATGTTTCCAAGGCATCCAGGTAATACTCAAACACCTCCGTCGTTACAGAAGGTGGGACAGGGTAGATAACAAGAAGCTTATGCTGAAAAAGAATTTTAATTGCTACTGTGTCAATGAGAGGAAATGCTGCATTAAGAACATCAACATTGATAGCCATGACATGAAAAGTGTTCTTTACAGCTATCAAAAAACCACCACCTGTAGACGGATGTGTGGAGTTTAGATTTCCCTTTGCTATACTTTTCTTACAAAAAAATGTACATGGTTTTTCTTCAAGTTTGAGTGTTTTCAATGTGTAATTTTGTCTCAGACAGACTAGAGAGTATATTTTTAAGCAGTCTTTCTCTCTAATGGTTTTTTATGGTCATACAAAAATTTTGGAGACCGATTGAAGGTTCAATGAGTGGCCTTGAAGAAGATATGTTTGACGGAAAACCAACTAAGGGAGAAAAACCACAAGAGTTTTTTTCCGGCACAATACTGAATCACTAAGAAAGAAAGATAATAGGTTTGAAATTATACAAACAATAAGCTATGAGGTTTACCAAAAGAAAATCATTGAAAAGGATTTGGCCTAGAAACTAGCACTCTACCATTAATAAAGAGACATTCAAATTACTAGTAAGCGATCAAAATATTAAAAAAAAGGTTACGAGATTTTGGCACGTGACAATAGCTGGTGATGTCATATAATGAAATTAATTGACCTAAGTTCCAGGGCACCGTGGCTACGATGAGAGCTTAAAGAATGTTTGTTAATGTCTTTGAGCTGCCCAAGGCTAGCAGAACAGGAAGCAGTCTCCTCAGCTATATTGTTCCACAGTCTAGAGTGAGGAGGACATGTGGAGAAAAGTACTTCTTAGTCATAGAATTAATTTGGGGCCGCGTTGGCAGAAGCTCAAGTACCAGGACAACACGGCTACTATGAGGAGCTTAAAGAAACATTGTTATTCCGATTTTTGAACTACTCAATGTTAGTGGAGCTGAGATAAGCTTCATCAGGTAGATTGTTCCGCAGTATCGATACCCTAGGTGCAAAGGACCGGTCGTATCGGCGAGTTCTTGATGTACGAGAGCAGCACTGAGGAGCAAACCCCGTTGACATAGCGAAATGATCCCAAGACTGTCCATTAGAGAAGAGTAATCGGTCAGTCGGACAGCATCGAGAATGATTATTGTAGTCGGGGCGGCAGTACCCCATACATGTGAGCTGTACTCCAGACTGGATCTTATATGGGCTTTTTACAAAGTGATGAGGTTATGTGCTCGAAGATAGCAGCAATGTTTGGATTAATTTAATAGAGATATGACCGATTTTATACAGCAGTTCGTTAAAATGGATGAGAAATGGATCCACCACTAAACGTTAGTAACAGAACATCAGTCGCAGCAGTAGGTGGAAGCCGGTCGTTCAGCGCTAAAGGTACGGTTTCGTTGGAGCGGCTCGCGACTGCGATTGAGTCGCAGCAACGACTGCGACTACAGTCGCGGCACTGGTTTTATACAATTTATGCATATACGGTTTGGTTGACGCCGTTCAGTCGCAGACCGCTACGTTCGAGCCGCAGCCGTTGCGACTCGACTGCTCCTGGACCAGTCAAATCGCAGTCGTTCAGTAAAAATGGAGAAATTCAATGCAAATGAGGATGATATATTGATTGACGAGGTTCAAAAATATCCCGCTATTTTTGATTACGAGCATGAAAACTACAAAAATTTTATATGCAAAGAGAATGCCTGGAAAAAAATAGCATGTTCGGTAGGAAAAAGCAGTAAGTAACATTAATTTACTTTATTTTCTAATTATGAACGTTTGTTTTTCCTTTTTTGGCTCAGTTTCATAGCCATCAAATAATTTATATATAGTCTATTCAAATTCAATAAAAGTTCGATGTAAACAAAATAATGTACGTTCGAGTCACGGGAACTGCAATACCGGCGACTGGTGATCGATTAAAGACTGGCGCTGTCCAAGGGGTTGAGTTACCTTTATCACTCGTATTGAATATGGGAGAGGAAAGACAAATGGTTGCTTGGATTTTGGCCTGAAAAATTTCGATCCTCCTGCATAGAGGGCATTTATTGCTTGCCAATCAATAATACATGGCCATGCCGTCACGGCATGCTGCAATCATCCGATATCGCTTGTTTACATCCTACTTTGATTGAAATTGAATACACTCTAGTTGGGAACACCATGTACCGCGTATTTATTTGTTCTATTTTGAAACTCATTTTATTCTAGGAATTTTTATAAAAAAACAAATTTTCATGTAAACATTTTTTATTAGGTTTTTCTTGTGATCCCTGTTTATAATAACAATATACATTGAAATCAGTATAAGGTTGTAATATCATAATAATGGATTACTAACATGTACAGATTGTCTTATACTTTCGAAACCTGCTGATTTTGCCATTCGACAATCCCTTCCTGTGAGAAAAACCTCATAAACTCATCTCTCACATGGAACCCTTCAACGTTTTGATATCCCCCCGCTCCTGTAAGATTCCGAAAAACATTCGAGTTTTCTTCTTTTGAATCATATTCATAGTAGGGAACCCCTTTTCTTTCCAAATATGCTTCTCGCAATAAATTATGTAAACAACAGGCGGCTAATATCAAGTCATCACATACCTCTGGTTTTACAGCTATAGGAGTATAAAACACTCTGAACACCTGAGATAGCAAACCAAAAGCATTTTCACTCACTCTTCTTGCCCTACTCAAACGGTAATTAAAAATGGCTTTTGATTTATCAGCAGTGGCTGCCAATTTAGTGAACGGTTTCATTAAGTGTTTATCCAAACGAAACGCCTCATCTCCGATAATTACATGCGGCAATACTTTATTTGATTTAGGCAATTTTTGATCTGCCGGAAAAAAATTCTGAAAGTGCATTACTTTTTTTCCAAAAGCCGATTTATTAAATATTGAGCTGTCACCTTCTTTTCCGTACGACCCTACATCTAAAGCAATAAACTTACAATTTGCATCAACTAAAGCAAGCATAATAATGGAAAAGTATTCTTTATAATTAAAGTATAAAGATCCAGATTTTGCTGGAGCAAATATTCTAACATGCTTGCCATCCAAGGCTCCAATACAGTTCGGAAAATCCCATCGTTCCCAAAATTCTTCAGCTTTTTTGGTCAATGCTTCCTTTGTTGGCGTTGGAATAAAAATGGGCACCAATTGTTTACATATTGCTGATAAAGTTTCTCGGATGATTACACTTATGTAACTGTGGGAGATTCTAAAAGCAAATCTAAGAGATCTGAAAGACTCCCCAGTTGCCATATACCTAAAACAACATAGAGACTTAGGACACACGTCATGTTTCCAAAAAATATCATAACGCCTGTCTGGAGATTGCCTGCCCAAAAATAATATTGAAGAACGTATTGTACCCTCCTTAAAACTAATAATGCATTTTTGAATTCTTTTAGATAACCAATCTCCAGAGATGCACATCTGTTGAAAAACAATATAATAAAAATTCTTTAATTGGACTTAAATCTAATTCAAAGGGTGTAAGTTGAAAAGTATGTTTTGTTTTTTTTTTTTCGTAGGTGACGATTGCAAAAGGCGATGGAGAAACATCAAGGATACCTATTTTAGAAACAGAAAAAAACGTAAATTGGGGACCGGTTCAGCAGCATCTGAACGAGTAATAAAGTGGACCCTTTACGATCGGCTTTCCTTTCTGGATGTTATTAAGCATGAACGAGAATCAAAAAATACCTTGACGGAAGAAGAGGAAACTCCAGCTTACAGCGAGACGGACTACGAAACCCAACCAACCGATGAATCAACATTAGACGATTCTGATTTACTAGACGAATATTCAACCCCATCCACATCTCGTCGAACTTCAGACGCAATGAAATTGAATAAAGGGCTGAATAAGAATCCTTTTCAACAAAACTGTGGGAAAAGATCGCAGCCCCGAGTGTCAAAACTAAATACCATGGCTCAATTTGAAGAGAGAGCTCAGAAGCGAAGGAGCTCCTTGAATCTATCCACAAAAAAAACATTTCAAATTCAGAAGATGACGTAGATTTGTTCATGAAAAGCATTAGCTTCACCGTTAAAAAATTTCCACCTGCTGAACTGAATGAAGCAAAACTTGGTATCCTAAAACTCGTAAGCGATCTTCAGCTCAAATTAGCAACACAAAATTCATCTCAACAAACTCCAGCACATAGTTCACAACCAACCTCACCTGCCGATAGATCAAATTCACATTCTTTGGGTACAAATCAATATCAACTAAATGGACCTTTCAATCTGACTGAGACTACGTCACATACTACTGCTAGTACTAGTCAATATAAACTACAGAATGGATCTTTTCATCTGGCTGCGACTGAGTCGGATAATACTGCTGGTTCATATTTTAAAAGCTATAACCCAGAACAACAGAATTCATCAATTTCAAATGTTTCTGGATTCATGGCCTCGGAGCAAAACTCGGAATACGAACTACGATACCAGCAATTAAATTAGTTACATTAGTTAGTTTTGGTTAGATATGTTGTATTCTAAGCTCATAATATATTTTGTGTTCTAACTGTATCTTTGTTTTTGCTCAATTTTTTTCTTTCCTACCTTAAAGTTAGCGCCAGCTTTTCCTCTGCTGTTATTGGACACTTTACACAATTCGTTCCAGGCTTTTCTATATCCTCTTGTATGAGTGACAGAACAAAATCAAATTGCTCGGGATTTAACCGGAAAAATTCTCTAAATTTTTTTTCGTCCTCTTTTAAATGTCCGTTTATGAGTAGACTAAAAAATCCTTCTTCTGTACGTTTTTGGAATATATCGTGTTTTTCACATCTTTGTTTTTCTAATAACTTCAGTTGTAGCCATTCATCTTCTTCCTCTTCTTCTAAGAGAATCACACTTAACAGATCACTATTATTCATTTTCTACGACTTAGACCTTCCACATCATACAGCAAGATCTTTTAAACCAATCTAAATCGCAATCGCTTTCATTTAGAGACGCACTAAAATAAAACACTACATTGCGGCTGCGACTGCAGCCAATCGTAGTCGCGAGCCGCAGCCGCTCGAGCCGCACCAACGAAACCGTACTTTAAAGAAGAGAAATCGATTGGATATGTCGGAAAGCTCATGGTCAGTGTTCTGGGATGCGAAAGGTATTACTGTTACTTTGGAAAGCATATAATAATTACAGATGGATACTCTCAATTGCAAATAAAACTGTTTGCTACGCGGAGGACACAAATATTGTGGTCAGCTAAAAATATTTGTGACACGACAAACTCATCTCACATATAGAAGGTATTCACTTCTTAGAAAAAAATTATACAGTGTATGGGCGGAGTGTAACATCAAACGCACTATTTTTCAAGCGTTCCATACTAACACTTCCTTGGCTGTATACAGAGTGTTCCTTAGTAATATGCGAATATTTAAGGGTGTGAATCTACGTGAAAAATTAATGTTAGTTTGCTTTATAAACTATGGTCCAAAAATGTTTCCTTACAAAAACTCGGGGTGATGAAGTTTTGGGAAAGAAATGAAAATTAATTAATATTTTCAGAACCGCTTCAGATATTTCACTGATACTTAGTACGTAGTGAAAGTTAATAAAGTTGCATATTTTACGTTGCAAAAATAATTTTTAGCCTTAACAGTGGCGTGCGTACGGGTATTGACTTCAATATTTTTTAAGAAAAGAATGGTACGCCAAATAAAAATTATTTTTGAGTTCCTCGTTCAATTTAAAACAAATGATCTTTCGTGAATTGTTTTCCTTCGATGCGCCATTTTTGAGTAAAAAAATAAAAATCGTTCTATTGTCCGAAAAAATGAATGTAATAATTGAGGAATGCCATTTAGCAATAAATATCTAGTTGCTCTGGAATATGTCACTAGCTTTTGACATCTGACAAGTCTCTGTTATTCAAATCTGTTCGCTGTGATATCTTTTTCATTATTTAGTTTTTACAAACTTGTTAATAATGGTGAATTATTCAAATGCAGAAATGGCGGATTTATCCCCAGAGATATCCCGATCGTGCTTTGCCAGATAGTCGAACCTTTTCTAATATTCATCGCCGTCTTGTTGAAACTGGTTCTCTCCGAAAAGGAATATCTGAAGGTAGATCTCTAAGTGTGGGAACACCTGAAATTGAGGAAGCAGTGCTGCACAAAGTCGAAGAACATATTGAAACGAGTACGAGGAGATCGCTAGACACTTAAATATTTGCCATCAAATTGCTAGGAGAATTTTAGAGGATTTTTTGATATATCCTTACCATATTTTTAGAGCACAGGCATTACATCCCATTGATTTTCCGAGGTGTGTGACCTTTTGTCAGTGGTATCTTCAAAAAATTACACAACCTCCGCAATTTGAATCAATAATTCTGTTCACGGACGAAGCAAATTTTTCTCGCCATTCAGAATTTCCAAAATAATCATTTGTGGGCAGAAGAAAATCCCTATGCCGTAACCGAAAGCCATTTCCAACACCAATTTTCGGTTAACGTATGGGCAGGAATTATTGGCAACCACTTTATTGGCTCGTTCTTCTTGCCGGGACGACTTGACTGACAGACTTACCTCAATTTTCTTCAACAACAGTTGTCTTTGCTGCTTGATGATGTTCCGTTAGTAATAAAAAACAATATGTGGTACATGCATGATGGTGCACCAGCGCATTTCAGTGTAGCGGCTCGTAATTATTTACCAACTGTTTATCCAAATCATTGGATTGGCCGCGGTGGGCCCCAAGAATGGCCACCAAGGTCCCCAGACCTCAACAGCTTAGATTTCTTTTTGTGGGGCTATCTTGAGACACTAGTGTACACAAGTCCCATTAACACTGTAAAGGAATTAAGAGAAAGAATAGTTGCTGCTTGTGAAAGAATAAAAAACACTCCAGCGATATTTCAACGAGTGCGCAATTCCATGAGAAGGAGGACGGAAGCATGCATACTAAGTGAATGTAATTTTTCCAATTAAATTAATAATAATTTTGCAAGTTAGACAATAGATCGGTTTTTATTTTTTTACACAAAAATGGCGTATCGACATAAAACAATTCAAGAGAGATCATTTGTTTTAAATTGAACGGGGAATTCAAAAATCATTTTTATTTGGCAAAAAACTATTAACGTACCATTTTTTTCTTAAAAAATATCAATATCAAAGTCAATACACGTACTCACGCCACTGTTAAAGCTAAAAATTATTTTTGCATTGAAAAATATGCAACTTAATTATCTTTCACTACGTATTAAATATCAGTGAAATACCTGAAGCGGTTCTGAAAATATTAATTAATTTCCATTTTTTTCCTAAAACTTCAACACCCCGAGTTTTTGTAAGGAAACATTTTTGGACCATAGTTTATAAAGCAAACTAGCATTAATTTTTCATATAGATTCACACCTTTAAATATTCGCATATCATTAAGGAAAACCCTATATATTTATTCTTATTGTGTGTAAAGAAAAATGAACACCTCTTCCCAAGAAATCAATCGTTTCATGATTTCAGCACAAGAGAAAAATGCAATCTACGTCAGTCGTTTTCAAGGTTGACCGTTGTCCTCTTTATATGGGGGGATCTGTTTGAATAAATATATAAAGGCTCATGGAAACAGTGATGATCTCACTGCATTTAGAAGCAAATTCTACTGAAGATTTTTACTCTCTAGCTGAATTTTCATTAGGTTTTAGAATTGTATAGTAATATTCATAAGCTCAACGATATTTTCTCATATACCAGTATTTTAATGTGTTTTTAACCAAGCAATTTTGTGTTTTATATATATATATTTTACTTCCTTACGTTCAAAAGCCATATTTCATTATATACAGGGTGTAAAGTTAGTAGTGGATCAACGGAAGTCAGGTGATAGAGGGTCTCAAAACCTATCGAATGAACCCCTATATGAGTGTATCATGTCACATTACAATCAATACCTTCTACATTTTATCAGCGTACTCGTATATCAACTGAATATTTTTTAAGTGCTACCCTAAATATTCGTATTGGTAACTTTCTAACTTCCATAGGGTGCATTGCAATGAAAAACTGATTGATAGGTAAAGCTTTTATAGAAAAGACTTGGTGGGTGGAAAAGCATCCAGAGATAAGTAATCTCTCATATCTAGATTATCGAGATGTGAAGTATGTACACAACTTGTTGTATAACATGCGCCCGGCATAATGTGGTTGCAACTGGTTATATTGGAAACAAACCTTAATCAGTCGGTTAGAATCCGACACTAAAGTTATTCTAATTCCATTTCATTCTCGATTTAATCAGCAAATGATATATTCGCCAACGCTGGCCAGAATAAAAAGCTTGTACCGACTCATAGACACGGTTGCACAATTCCAATAATGATTTGTATGCTAATTGCGAGTCTGGCTTAGAAACTATTTTAGTTTTGTTGAGGTACCTAGATATTGGCGTGACACGTATGATGTCACATTTAACCTAGACAAAATTATCGGAGGTTTGCACAACTGACACGGAACATGGGCGGGCAGAGGAAAAATTTCAACAGAGAAAAACACCCAAAAAAAATCACTTTCACGGTCAATGAGATTGGTTAAATTTTATAAAGTTTTGTGCATTTAATTCAGGGCTGAGCCCAAAGTTTTGTGGATTATCTACCCCTATAAACACATGCTTCAAATGTATACTAAGTGACATATAAACCCGAACACCCAGTTTAAATGGTTTTATTTTAATAAAATTTTGTATAAGTACTTAACGAAGCATAATAATATAGGCATCCACGATGGTCGTGCCAGGGTTAGAAGGCGACGTGGTGAAAGGAGGAATCCACAGTTTTTTGTTGAAAGACATGTTCATCACACTGTTGGAGTTATGGTTCGGGGTGTTATAGCTTATGGTTCCAGGTCACCTTTAATCTTCATCAGAGGTAACATGAACGCGCAGCGTTATATCCACGAAGTTCTAGAATCTCATCTTTTACCCTATCTTGACACCCTGGCAGATCCAACTTTCCAACAAGATAATGCCCGACCACATGTTGCAAGAGTCACAATAGACTTCTTTCAACATAATGATGTCACATTGTTACCATGGCCACCAAGATCTCCCGACTTATCCCCAATTGAGCACGTGTGGGATATGATGGGTAGGAGATTGCTCAATTTGCAACGTCCTCCTCAGACTCTAGAAGCACTTCGAGAGGAGTTGGTGGTTGCCTGGAATGAGATACCACAGGAGGACATTGACCACCTGATCAGAAGCATGCCTAGGCGCGTTGGAGAATGCGTAGCACATCAGGGTGCATCCACACATTATTAAAGGTCAAAGGGCTTTCAAGCAGTGCAATCATTTTGAAATTTTTATCATTTACTTATTATGCTTCATTAAGTACTTATACAAAATTTTATTAAAATAAAACCATTTAAACTGGGTGTTCGGATTTATATGTCACTTAGTATAGTTTATATCAAAGCTCGATTATAGACTATTCCGCCTTTAACCTACGAGCACACGGGGCTCGTGCCGGGGCCCGGCTTGATGGGGGTCACCGGCTTACGAGGAAGCAGCTGCTAATGGATTAGATATCGATTTTTTCGAAACCAATATGGTAGATCCAATATGGAAGACATGTTTGTAAAACATTCGATTTCTCTCAAATTTGAGTTTTATATGTCTTACGGATCGCTGATCACGAATGAAGTATTGATTCTCCAAAAATCAAAATGGCGGATCCAATATGGTCCAATATATGAAAAAAATGTTTTAATTGTCCCTAATTTTGGGTCTTATTAATGGTTTCCAGGTATTTTCCTATTATTGAACAATGTAATTGTCAAAGTTGCAGTCAACTGTAGCCAAAGTTGACATATTTCTTAACTGGTGGTCATTTGCCTAAGCTCTTTTTGAATTCACCGATTCACTATGACATATAGAAAAGTTACAATGCAATAATGCATACCACACTGCAATCCGTTTTACCAGATCTCAATATACCTGGTTGTTTCAAATGTGGCACTATTAGATTATACTCTATTTTGACACGAGCTTTTTGCCACTAACGTTTCATGCGTCAGACATCCTATAGCCCTGTCTGGAGTACCTCGAGCGTCACGGCTTCATTGACATGCAGTATGGTTTCCGGCACCATCGATTCACACGGGACCCCCTACCTTACGTCACGCAACTGTGGAGTAAACTCATCCAGTCTTATGGTGAGGCTCATCTCGTTGCTCTTGATATCACGAAAGCGTTCGATCAGCTGTGGCATGCTGCCCTCTTAAGCAAACCTCAACCTTACGACCTCCCAGAGAAGCTTTGCAGATGCGTAGCTAAGAGCACGCGCACACTACGTCGTATCGTATCGTAATACGTGCGTAGGACGATAGCAGAACGGGCTCGAGATGTTCAGTCGTATTACGATAGTCGTAGCGGTTTGACGTAAGGCAGCTGTAGAAGCAAGCGTAAAATTCTAAAGTTTTGTTTAATTGTTCTAGATATGGCTGAGATGTCTCCTTCCTCATTCAATAAAAGCTTCGGAATTTATTATAATCTTCTAAAAGTCCACGTGCAGCAACAAACAATCTTTTCTTCTTATTACTTGCGATGTATGGATGGATCTAATGAGCATGTCGCTTTCTACTTCTAACATAGCCAAAGATTAAAAAATCCTCTTCATCTGAAGAAAATGTAAGATCCTCAATGGATACACCAGAAACATCTGGTACCGTTGATGCCATGATTTCAACTGAGATCTTACAAAAGGATACGAGTACGTGACGATGCGTGTATGGAACACTGCAGGTCTCGTAAGCGTGGCGTCGTAACGACACGCTTACGAAACGACTACGCTTAAGATGCGTGAGCGAAGGCCCTAACTTCCTCTCTGGCTACAAGTTGTAATCGTAATTGACAGGTTCTCCTCTTCATCCCAAGACGTCAACGCGGGTATTCCCTAGGGATCGGTCTTGGCTCCGACACAGTCCCTCTTACATATTAAAGACTTCCTGTCATGTACAATCAATCCAATCCACAGCTTTGCTGATGACAGCACTCTACATGCAGGAATTCAGGGTGACAAGCCGATCTCTACCGATGAGCTGGAGAAAAAAGACTAGCAGCGACTTTCCTCTCTCAAGAAAGGCATAGAGGTTATCACTGCTTGGAAGTGCAACAATCTTGTATAGCTTAATGCTTCCAAGACACAATATCGTAACTTGAGGAACAATCGGCGTCCTAGCGCTCATCTGGTTTCGATGGATGGCCTAGTTCTGCCAAAGAGCCGTTCATTTCGGCTGGTCGGAGTCCAGATCAAGGAGGACTTGATCTGACACGAACAAATCTCGTCAATAGCGGCAGCTGCTGGAAAAAGTTATGGTATTTGTTTAGGGCTAGGAGGTACTTTCCTACACATGACCTCCTCACTCTCTACAAGGCTCGGAGGAGGGCTGACCCGCGGGCCGCCGATGATCTAGTTCTCTTTTACCGTTATGCCAATGGGCTTTGCTTCTTAGAGCTTTCCTCCATGACTTCCAACCCTAATAGTGTCGACCTTCTTACATCCAGAACTGGTCGATACGACTACTCCTTTGTCCCTAAGGTGTCGATATTGTGGAATAATCTAGAAGGAAGGCTCTTCTCAGTTCTACACCAACCTTAGGCAGTTAAAAAATTGGATTAGCGAAGTTTCTTTGGGATCCTCATAGCACTCGCGGTGCCCTGGCATTTAGGCTTCTGCCTGCGCGCCTGCTTAGGTGTAAAAAAATCACTTCGTTGCTTGCAAACCTATCTAACTGGAACTACCGTTATCAAAAGATGAATTATGCGGTCCTATGACTGAACAAATCTGAAGTCAAACGCGGACGTTCTTTTTTAACTCTGGGTCATTTTTTTTATGTCTTGAACTACTGTGCAACGGCAGAGTAGGGGTCCAGATTTCGTTCTGCTCTGGGGCCTCTTCAGCCGTAGGTTCTGAGCTTCTTGTGTGCCCAGGGGTCCCCACATAGTTTAAGACGGCCCTGATAAAAGTGAAAGAACGAGGGCTTGTTATAGGTAGCCTGCTGCAAAATACGTTTAACTTTAGTTAATACATGTGAACGCTGGTACGTTGCTAGCATGACTTTAAGCTTTAGGGTGTGCCTATGGAGCGGTCAATAAAATCGTACGCGTAGACTAGAAGAGGAAAATATTTCTCTGTATTCCTTATAGTTAACATCTATATACATGTAACAAATTTTGTCTCGATACCGAAATCTTATAGAGACAACATAGTGAATATAGAGTGATTCAGTAAATAATGGAAGTATTTTTTAAGCACAAAATATCTACAGAAATAACAAGTTCCTGTGAGCGTAGTATCTCATTATCAAATTAGTCTGATATGGAAATTCGCAAATAAGGTTGTGATGATACGGCCTTGTTTTCCTAATATACTAAATACAATTTTCATGCACATTTTCAAATACTCGTACTGAAACCAATTTTTCTACAAGAATTTTTCGCGAGGGAAAATTTATGTAAAATACCTTTGTCAGACATCCGTTTCAAAAAAGTCAGAGGCGCAAATAATATTTTTCTTCCTTCTTTTGTAGTATTCAAAATAGTCTAGTTTCTTCGCCACTGGTTAAGTTTAGTTACTTACTTATTTGTTTATATAGTTATTCGAATTGATACCTTGTTATATGATATATGCAGCACGAAAAACCGTGTCAGAGGATCCTGGTCGTTTTTGAAAAAAATGTTAGAGATTAAAAACTTGGGAGAGTCGTTGTAGGGGGGTGGGGAGGGTTTATCTCAATTTTTTTATTTTATATATATATCAGTATAAAAACAAAAGGACGGGGACATTATCAATAAACCCGAACAAGCTAAAAATACTGCACGTGGGGAGACATTTTGTTCAAACAATCGGAATGCAGTCCCTAACCTTCTACTACACGTGGAGAGGGGGAAAGGCACGGAACGGTAAAGCGTCGACAGAAGACAAGTGATTGACGCGACGGAACGTGGAAATGTGCACCTCCCTGTCCAACTTTGGGTATGAAGTATACGAGGGACGCTTGTTTTTATACTGAAGACAAGTTCGATCTTCTCTACGTTCTTTCTGAAACACCTTGTGGCTGCAACCTCACCGACGAGTAAGTTGTCTGACATTTTAAATCTGTCTTCTTTGCTAGCATCACAATTGTGTTTTCAGAATCCTGATGATGGCTCCATAGAGAATGCCGAAAGCTTGATTTTATCGTCAAAAGAGTCAACTTTAGCCTAAAAGTTTTGCCAATTTTCCCAATTAACAAGTAATTGTATTTTGTACCCAACTGGTCGTTGGCAAATGGCAATGACTACTTCTCGCATATATATATTATATTTTTATTTTGAATCTGTCTCCTTTGCTAGCATCACAATTGTGTTTTCAGAATCCTGATGATGGCTCCATAGAGAATGCCGAAAGCTTGATTTTATCGTCAAAAGAGTCAACTTTAGCCTAAAAATTTTGCCAATTTTCCCAATTAACAAGTAATTGTATTTTGTACCCAACTGGTCGTTGGCAAATGGCAATGACTACTTCTCGCATATATATGTATATATATATATATATATTGCCATTGCCAACGACCAGTTGGGCAAGAAATACAATCAATTGTGAATTGGGAAATTGGCAAAAATTTTTTTAGGCTTTAGTAAACTCTTTTAACGGTAATCTCGAGCTTTCGGCTTCTCTGTGGAGCCATCTTCAGGAGCTGAAAACACAAATATGAAGCTAGCAACCAATACGGGAAGGGTTTAAATTATCAGATACCTTACTCCTCGCTGAGGTTGCAGCCAAACGGTGTTTCAAAACGAAAGCGTGGATGAGAGCACTTGTTACAAATATAAAACCAAAAGGACGGACACATTGGGCTTATTGATAACGACGGAAACCATCGTTAGGTGTTAACACTATATATCAATACACCCGAACACATTAAAAATTATCGAAAGGCAATTTTGGGGGAAAAACCGGCAAAGTCCTACATCTGTTTCACGTGGAGAAAAGGAGCGAACCGGAAGAGTGATGCGTCGACAGATGACAGGTGATTGTCGCGAAGGAATGTGGAAATGTAAACATCATTGCCAAACTTCAGGTATAGTGTATATGAGCGACCCTCGGTAAAAACTCATCCTATTTCCCAAAATGCTGGATTAAATTTGTTCTGGAAAAAATGTAATTCATATGAGTGTACGAGTGTAAGATGGTGATACACGCTTGAAAAGATGGGTTGTATAAAAATATATTAAACTTTATTATTACCGTGAAGGCAATGTTTCAAATAACAGGATGAATAATTGGAATTGTTTTAATTTTGGGAGGACATTAGATCAAGTGGAATATGTAGACGTTCTAACTTTTCGCAATTCAACAAGTATATATATATATATATACGCTCCCAGCATTGGTAATTCTACGTATTTATCAGACATCATGAATTTCTCTGTACATGAACCCTTAATAAATATTCTCTGCAAGGTATCACACGCATTTCTGCCGCGCCACAGCATAGTGTGTCCTATGCTCCGACTGCGCTGCCACGGTGCCACGTCTGACCGAGTTGAGAGGGGACGTTTCCACACGCAATACCGATAGGGCAGAGAGAATATGTCTATGGACTAATTGTGTGAACCTTTTCGACTGACTCTTTCTCAGATGGTCTAGTTTGAGCTGAACATGACGCTATTTATTTCTCGATTTCGAATTTATAACTTCAATACCCTGTATTTTGGTAAGGGGGCATTTCAGGATATATATTTATATGAACTGACTTCAGGCTTTCGGGTCCTGGAGAGGTGACATTTTGGGAACTATGTATGTATATTTATAAAAGCTTTGACTGTATGCAAGGAAATGTATGTTCCTTTTTGAATAAAATACTTGTATGATTTTCTAAGCTTAGCCTACTTTCCTCTACACTTAAATCACTCCTTTAAGGCGCCCATGACATACGAAGTTATTTATAAAAAAGTTTGCGGACGCATGTGACGTCATGGTCATTCTTGAATCTCGTCAGAACCGGGCGGCTTAGACAGACTGGACGAAAATAGACACATAAACAAGTAAATACACCAGAGCAAATTCAGTGTATGGATAGTACACAGAGAATTTAGTAGATAACGATTTTTTGAATCATTTTGCTTGAAACCGCTGAAGTTTTTTTAACACGCTTTTATTAGCTTGTCTGTATGTACATATGTAACGGAATCTTTGAGCATAATTTGCACCAATTTACAGAAGTTTGATTAATTTGAAACTTCGCACACGTATCAAGGACCGAGGACAATGCAATATCATGACATGTCCACATAGAACTAATTGATAAATCGAACTAAAAAATGAATTATAAATAATAGTTTAAAAAATAGAAAAACACGCTTTTATAGCTAATCGAACTAAAAATTAGAAAATAATTTTTAACTACAAAGAGCTTATATTACAGTAGTAGATGGTCGAACAATCAATCATAATTAATGACCTCAAAATAAAATTATAATAAAATTTAAGTTATTAACAGAATAATTCAATTCAGAGTAAAAAGCGTGGGGTGCATTTTACTACATAGATAATTGCCAATAGAATGATTGTAATATTTGATATATCAAGCACCCAACACTTTTTACTCTGAATTGAATTATTCTGTTAATAACCTAAATTTTATTATAATTTTATTTTGAGGTCATTATTTATGATTGATTGTTCGACCATCTACTACTGTAATATAAACTCTTTGAAATTAAAAATTATTTTCTAATTTTTAGTTTGGTTAGTTATAAAAGCGTGTTTTTTTAAGTTTGTAAACTATTATTTATTATGATTTTCTTACTTTGCTTTCAGGCAGCAGACAGTCAAAGTTTCAGACGATATAGATCAACAGCAGCATTAATTACGCTTATCACGTTAGGTGTAAATACTGCTCTGATGTGCAAAAGTACGCCCTAAGGCTTCCCAAAGAGATCTTGCAAATAGGCGGTTGTCTTGCTTTCCGGTAGTAAGATATCCGTCGTAAGTGGCCAGCTTTTCTCTTTATCCCAGTTTCAAAGCGTTGCCTCTGTTACACATTATTGATCATTCTTGCACAATAAATCCCAAACGCAACTAGCGGATGATAGTACTTTGCATGCAGGCATTCAGAGTGCCAGACCGATCTCTGTGGATGAGCTGGAGGGACTGGTAGTCTTTGACAAAAGACCTGGAGGTCATCACAGCCTAAGTGCCTGGGGACACTAAAATTAATGTTATTATAATACACCTGGATATTTGTTTAATACGTTTTACTATCTAAGGGTCGTGCATTATTCACTTCATAATTTGTAGCAATTTTTTTACCTCCTCCCCTACCTGGTGATTCGTCGTGAGGTTACAGATTACCCCTTACCCAAACTTACTTGAATCTTTTCAGTATAAAGTATCTTAAACATTTTCCGAATATTATCTCTAAATAATCTGATTGAACTTGATAAAACTGAGGTTCCAGGTTGTTTCTGGCTGGCATAAAAATAATAAAGGAAGGGTGAAAACGTGGTCTGCCAATGGTGAACCAGTCAAGCGCTGCTTTTCGGTTCAACAAAAAAATAAATACACCCCCGTCGTCCTTGAGATATTTAGTGATCTCCTCTCCTGCTCACGTGGATGGTGGACGAACCCCTAACATAATCGCTCTGTACAAAGCGCAGATAAGACCTACTGGCGGAAAAGTGTTGTAATGGTGGGCTTGTTCAATTCACAAAAAAACTTAATCGGCTGTGGATTAAATATAGATACAGTATATAACAGTCACTCGGGTATTCCAGTATGAAACAGTTCAGCTCATACATTTAAAAACAATTCGACAAAAATCGGTTCACAGCATTTGTCATAAAATTGGTATGAAATCCATAATCGGTAATTTGAAAATGTATGACAAAAGTTGAACATGATTTGGTTACAAATCCGAATCATTTTTTGTCTTTCATCCAGTCTAAGAAAGGCTCATCTAGAATACCAGGTAGGATGACCCTTGCTAATGAAGTCTCAGATAAGCCTAATCGGACTATTAGTTCATTCGCAGAGTATTTCCAAATTGTTTATGTTATAGATAATGATTTATACCAACATCCCGTTTGTTTTCATCTGGGTAACTTCACAGATGAGGGGATATTTTAAAGGCGCTGTGTAAATTACCAAACAAGTTAACAGCAGGAGAAGATATGGTACCGAGCTTTGTAGTCCGTGATGCGGCGCACATATTTGTCACGCCTTTAAAGAAAATTTTTTATTATTCCCTCAGTACAGCAACTTTTCCTACAAAATGGAAACTGGCTAGAGTGTGACCTATTTTTAAGGCTGGGGACCCTAGTAAAATCGAAAACTACCGAGCTCTATCTATATTGGATAATTTTGGTAAAGCATTTGAGATATCTGTATACAACTACATCTATCCTTTGACCCCGCATCTGGTATCTCAGATCACCCAGGAAATTGCAGAGGTCTTAGATAATAGGGGTCAGATGGATGTGGTCTATACGGATTTCTCAAAGGCCTTTGATAAGATTAGTCACTAAAGAATCATAGGTAAACTTCAGCATTTTGGTTTTAGCAATTTATTAGACTTCATTTCTTCTTAGTTGCATGATATAAATCAGTACGTCTCTTACAATGGTTTCAAATCTGCACCTTACTTGGCCTCAGCCGGTGTACCGCAGGGATCAAATTTAGGTCCTCCTCTCTTTCTTTATTTTATCAATGACCTCCCTAGCTGCTTAACCTGTCCTTCTCTGTTGTTTGCCGATGATTTAAAAATATATGCTCAGATTGATGACTGTCTAATCTTGCAAGCTGACCTGAATCATATATTTGAACGGTGTTCAACTAATAAATTATTTTTGAATGTTAGCAAATGCAAAACCTCTTCTTTTACCAAGAAAACGAATCCAATAGTTTTTGATTACACACTGGAGGGTGTCAGTTTGATGCGTTGTTCAGAAGTAAGAGATCTAGGTGTGTTGTTTGATGTTAAGTTAGAATTTACAGATCATATTAGTACAATAGTATCATACGCTATAAAAAGACTCGGTTTTTTTGATAAGAAACTGTAAATCGTTTGGTAGTGAAACGGCACTGAAGGCTTTATACTGCACCTTGGTGCGTTCTAAGCTGGAATATGCATCTAGTGAATGGCATCCATATTACCAAATCTATACTAATAAAATTGAGAGTGCACAGAGGAGATTTCTTAAATACTTGACTTGCTCAGATTTGAAATGCATCCTCTTCAGCTGAGAAGAGTTTGTAATAGTTTAAAATTCCTTTACAAACTCGTACACAGTGATGTTGATTCTTTTTGAGGTATGGCACGCTTCACCATCTTGCTAAAACACAAAATCTTGGCCGGATATCAAACATTCTTCCATCACTGGTAAAAGCGATTCTTCTAAAATTGCCAAATATTTGTTTGTATCCACATTTCCATCAATAAAATGAAGTTTTCCTACTCCTTTTGATGACATACTGCCCCAGACCATAATGGATGCTGGAAATTTCACTTTTCTCTTCAGACAGTCAACATGGAATGCTTCATTTTTTTTGCGAATAACTCTACTGAGACTGTCACCAACACAAACTTCGAATCGGGCCTCATCACTCCATTGCATTGCACACCATTGTTGATGTGTCTATTGTCTATGTTCTTTAGCCCATCTATGCCGATTTTTCTTTTGCAGTGGAGTTAATAGTGGCTTTTCTTTGGCCTATAAACAAGTTGTGCAACTTTAGGGTTTTTACTTCACTTTTTTTTTTATAAGAAAACTTACCTTGCACGTACTAAATCCCAGTTTGTGGGCCTCTCTATGAGATGTGGACCTCGAAATTCTCCATCCAACAGCGTCACTCCACAGAGCACTTAATTGTAAATAATTGGCACGTCTGTTTTTCACGATTATTCTTCTTAATGCTCTTCGGTCGGCATTTGTGATATGACTTATTTTCACATATTGTGGCTTAATATTAACTGAACCAGTTACGTTATATCTTCTAACAATATTTCTCACACTGTACCGCGATAAGTCTAACAAAGTTGCAATTTCTGAGTTTGATTTCCCAGAATTAAAAAAATTAATTATTTATTAGCTAAAATTGATTTTCATGAACCGTCCCGCATTTCCCGAAGATTTCTCGCTTTTTACTTAAAAACACCAAATTGTGCAGTGTCATCTGCGTATGGCGACATTTGGGCACGCTGTGATGACATCATTGATGTATGATGCAGTAGTCCGTCTAGCAGGCTTAGAACGTGGATAAATCATGAAGTTAGTGGTGTAGGTCAAAACACGTGTAAAAGATCTAATACAATACGATTTTTGTATTTAACATCGGAATTAAAATGTTCAAAATTTAAACTAAATCCGTCTCTGTTGTGAACCAATCCAACAACGGTAGTAAGCTAAATCGTTCTCTCTGCAACTCCAAAGCTGAACCGAAACACTGTGACTGTTGCAAGTTTCGGTGCGATCGATCAGACCTGCAACTTCTAACGTTCCAACTAAAATCCGCGGTATTAGGTATGCGGCGGGAGTCGGCGTTGCCATACCCATCCAAAACAGGGGATTTTCATAGACTTGGAGGTGTTTTTTAGTTACAGGCAGGGTCGTAACTACGTGAGGTATTTGTAATTAGCAGTTCGAGACATGTTTTTAGCAGTGTTAAAAAATTCAATTAAACCGATAAACATTTTGATTGAGTCCGCCAACAAATTTAATTGGTTTAATTAAACTATTTACCTATTTCTAAAACAGTTTACTTGAATCTATTAACCTAGCTTAATTAAGCCAATACACAATCGCTTAATTGAGTTCATTAAACCGTTTACTTAAATCAAGTACACTAATTTACTTGAAATAAATAATGAACTATGTTATCAAAATGAGTTTACCTGCTCCAAGTAAAACATTTTAATCGTATTTATTATTATTAAATTTGTTTAATGAGTAAAAGTATACTGAGCGACAAAGAAAGGTAAACACCTACGTATGTTTATTCCATTTTAATAATTTTTGGCATATATTTTCAGTGTCCCTTACTAGTAAAATGTTTAAATTTTCTGCTTGATACGTCAACTGACTGCTGAAGCTGGATCAATAATGTGTTGAGGATCCACGATTTCTTATACACTCATTAACACATCTGGGCATCGTGCTGATAAGGTGGTCGATATCCTGTTAAGGCTACTGCAACTTCGCTGCTATAGTCTGTGGAGGGTGTTGCAAATTCAAGAACCTGCGACCTATCATGTCCCAGACATGTTCAATTGGAAATAGATCAGGCGATCGTGGTGGCCAAGGTAAACGGTGGATGCCATGTCGATCCATGAAGGCTAACGATGCTCTGGCAACATGCGATCTGGCATTGTCTTGCTGAAAAATCGGGTTTTGGATGGTGTTTAGGTTTGGAATGAGATGAGGCTCCACTACTTCCTGAATATAGCGTCGGGCTGTCATATTGCCTCTGATGAAAATTGGTGATCTGCTACCATAAGCAATAGCACCCCATACCATAACTTCCACGGTGTGGTGAACGTGACGCCCTCTGTCAAATTGTGGGTCACGTCTTCCACCACGTCGTCTTCTCACTCTTACCCGACCATCGTGCATCCCCAGACAGAAGCGGGATTCGTCAGTAAAGACCACCTGATTCCATTCCCGGTCCCATTCTGTCTCTACACCAGAGCAAACGGTAGCACCCAATGTATGCGATAAGACAAAAGGCCAAACTGGCGTATTCGGCGATATACCGTACGCATGCCAGACATCCTTCCATGCTCTTCAAACCAATGATTAGCGATGGGTTGAGTACTGCTCGAAAGTTAGTCAAAGGATCAAGTTGTGCCCATGGCATGGACATTTTTCGTGAATATATCTAAAACAACATCATAAAAATTAACCAAATCTCGAACTCTCATAGGAAGAAAATGTGGGGTCCTTTTAGGTGCATTATAGAGCTGCTTTTCAGTGGCCCAGTTGAGCTACTCGGAGTGCTCAGCACCAATATTGTTCCATTGTTCTCATAAACACACTTTCTAGAGTAGTTTGGGATAATATCTCTCTCAAACAAAAGTCTACTGGAAAGCAGCTTACGTATTCAATAATACTTCATAATTAGTAAAGGACTGGATTTGCAAGATGCTTAGAATGTTTTTTATGATATTTTTCTAGCAAATTAAAAGATTATATCTAGAATGAATTTTCTTTATAAAACCAATTTTATGAAAGCATTCCTACAGATTTTGCTAAAATAACCAATGAAGAATTTCCTATATATACTGAAAATACATATCAGATTAATGTTTGAAAATCCATACATATTTACGAAAAATATTAGATATTTTCAAAATATCAAACTGGTATTTAAAAATCTTTTCTTATATATTTTCTAAATATTTGGAAAAAATATCGCAAAAATATATCAATTATATATACTACAAATATCTATATTTTCTGAATATATAAACAATATATTTATTAAATATTAAAAAATCTGTCGCGACAAATATTTAACAAACATTTTTTAAAAATATTAATAAATATTTAATGCTATCAGGGTTATTGCCGATAAGAAATACATGGGAGTACTGAGTCAGTCTACTACACCATTTATATGTTGTATATGTAGAAAAGGATGAGTAGGCTGCTCCATAAACAAACTGAAGTTACTGTAGCAGGAGTCTGTATTCCTGAACTCTGATCCTCCACATATCAAAACCTGCTCATTATCAAGCTTTGCGTCAGTGAGCACTCGTAATTAGGGTATAATGTAGAACAAATAAACAAACAAACAAATTCAGTCAAGTGTATTACCCTTTTTGCGTATGTTTTGTGCGGTATCCTTCGAGTTACGCTGGGTTAAGCAATACAAAGTCACCCCTTCATTTTAACGAAATACCATATATAACCTCTCTCAACCGCAGGCAAAGCCTCAGGCCTGCGGATGCGATACCCACTTAACAGCGCCTACAAGTTGTTTATTCCAAAATCAGACCACTAACTATATAAACAAAGGGAACATACTGGTTACTACATAAATGTAGAGATTTATAGGTGTGGATACAGAAATTAATGTTTAATTATTTATTTATTTATTTCCTCTCGACAAAAAACATTGTATAGGAATTGTCATACATTATCCAAATACACACCAAGGAATTTTATATATTCCACATTATTGATATTTATATTATTCAATTTGAAACTGAGTTGGTGGCAATTTTGTTGCCTCGTATGAAATCTAATACATTGTGTCTTGTTTAGATTTAAACATAAATTATTATTTGAAAACCAGTTATGCAACATAGACAATGAATCATCTATACTAAGTGACATATAAATCCGAACACCCAGTTTAAATGGTTTTATTTTAATAAAAGTTAGTGAATGTATTTGTCTTACTGTAAATAACAAGTGAAAAAATGTTCAGCCTTATCAGTTGGACATTCCGGTTTTTATACTGCTTTTTTTTAATTCACTAACGCTCTAAAAATGAATATTTCACCCTCTGTAAAGAATCAACGTTGGCGGATTTTGGTTATTGACATCCTTTACGATCGGTTACGATGCCTAGAGTACGGAGACCTGTACGATTTCGTCAACTTAGTGAGTTTGATAGGGGCCGTATAGTGGGACTTCGGGAAGCTGGACCTTCTTTTCGGGCAATTGCAGTTAGAGTGCAAAGAACTGTAGACACTGTGGTTAGGTGTTGTCAGGCATGGCTTCGAGAAGGCCGTACGCAAAGAGCAAGGGGCACTGGACGCCGCCGTAGAACAACAGACCGTGAAGATCGCCGCCTAAGAGTATTGGCCTTAAGGGACCGTTTCTCCATTACCAGGTCCATTGCAAATGAATGGTTTGCAGAACACGGAAGACCTATTGGCATGCGAAGTGTTTACCGACGAATGAGAAGTTTTGGCTTGTTTTCATACCGGCCACACTGGGTCCTCCCTTTAACTCGAGAACACCGACGTAATCGCCTTGAGTGGTGCAGACAACGGTCACTCTGGGATCAGGAATGGAACAGTATTGTCTTTAGTGACGAGTCTCGATTTTGTTTAGGCATGCACGATGGTCGTGCCAGGGTTAGAAGGCGACGTGGTGAAAGGAGGAATCCACAGTTTTTTGTTGAAAGACATGTTCATCACACTGTTGGAGTTATGGTTTGGGGTGCTATAGCTTATGGTTCCAGGTCACCTTTAATCTTCATCAGAGGTAACATGAACGCGCAGCGTTATATCCACGAAGTTCTAGAACCCCATCTTTTACCCTATCTTGACACCCTGGCAGATCCAACTTTCCAACAAGATAATGCCCGACCACATGTTGCAAGAGTCACAATAGACTTCTTTCAACATAATGATGTCACATTGTTACCATGGCCACCAAGATCTCCCGGCTTATCCCCAATTGAGCATGTGTGGGATATGATGGGTAGGAGATTGCTCAATTTGCAACGTCCTCCTCAGACTCTAGAAGCACTTCGAGAGGAGTTGGTGGTTGCCTGGAATGAGATACCACAGGAGGACATTGACCACCTGATCAGAAGCATGCCTAGGCGCGTTGGAGAATGCGTAGCACATCAGGGTGCTTAAAGGTGAAAGGGCTTTAAAGCAGTGCAATCATTTTGAAATTTTTATCATTTACTTATTATGCTTCATTAAGTACTTATACAAAATTTTATTAAAATAAAGCCATTTAAACTGGGTGTTCGGATTTATATGTCACTTAGTATATGTTATCTCTTAGTTTTTGTGAAGAAAGCAGTTTCTGAGAGCTGAGCAGTACAGGTATTTTTAGTTATTGCCCTTTCATCTACTAGTGTTTTAAGTAAAAAAACGCCTCGAGTTCGAAGACGTCCAAATTATCACCATGTTAGCGACTTTGACAGGTGTAGAATAATTGCCATTTCTGCATTTGAATAATTTACCACTATTAACAAGATTGTAAAAACTAAATGATGAAAAAGATGTCACAGCGAACATATTTAAATAACAGAGACTTGTCAGATGTCAAAAGCCAGTGACATACCCCAGAGCAACTAGATATTTATTGCTAAATTGCATTCTTCAATTGTTACATTAATTTTGTCGGACAATAGAACGGCTTTTATTTTTTTTTACTCAAAAATGGCGCATCAAAGGAAAACAATTCAAGAGAGATCATTTGTTTTAAATTGAACGGGGACTTGAAAAATAATTTTTATTTGGCAAAAACACCATTGCCGTGTATTTTTTTTAAAGCTAAAAGTTATTTTTGCATTGAAAAAAATGCAACTTTATTAACTTTCACTACGTACTAAATATCAGTGAAATATCTGAAGCAGTACTGAAAATATTAATTAATTTCCATATTTTCCTAAAACTTCAACACCCCGAGTTTTTGCAAGGAAACATTTTTGGAACATAGTTTATAAAGCAAACTAACATTAATTTTTCACGTAGATTCACACCCTTTAATATTCGCATATCGTTAAGGAACACCCTGTATACTTAATAGATGACTGGGAGAAATAATTGTGATAATTAAAAATGGACCGTGTTTTAGAATGGATTGTATAAATAAATTTCACGTCATTAAGTAACACCCTATATACTTAATAGATGAATAGGGGGAATAATTACAAGTTTGTGGTTCTGATAGATATATTGGCGACATCTACCCGCAAAATGTCGACTAATAGAAGAAAATTTTATCGGTAATAACGAGGTATGTGCGAGTTAAATTAGCAATTTATTTTTAAAATCACAGCAGATGCAGGAGTCTGGCTCGGAATCTTGACATCATATAGAGAGATACGATAGAACGAAACTGTTCGGCAATCTTTGAAATATTGCAGTGTTACCAACAATTTGACATATTTTCACAAAATTACAAACTTTTGAGTCTACAATTCATTGTTGATATACTTAGTTAAGAATATAGACAAAAACTGTCGTCAAGTAGGTCGACTTCCTACGTAACGCTGTCATTATTTCATAAAGGAATACGAGTATGTTCCCTTGATGTGAACAGGTTTTTTTGCTAACGGGAAAGGGTGGCTTCCGGCAATACTAGCTGCAAAACAGCTACAAGCAAAGCTGGAGGAGTGTATGGTGGTTCTCCGCAATGCCGCCCACGCTGAAGATTAAAATCCCATAAGAAAATGGATGGGGTAGCACCCAAACCAAAACAACTAAACCTAAGGTACTATATGAAGGGGTACTACTCCACAAAATGGTGTTCGTCACCTAATATCTCAGAATCTGGAAGTGCGCTCACACCACAATCTCACGAAGAAAGTGACTGACACAAAACAACTAACTTCTTGAAGGAAGGTTTAATGAGTGGCCTTGAAGAAGATATGTTCGACAGAAAACCAAGTAACGGAGAAAAACCACAGAGTTTTTTCCAACACAATACTGAATCACTGAGACAGAAAGATATAATACGTGTGAAATTATACAATCAATAAACTATGAAATTTACCAAAAGAAAATCATTGAAAAGGGTTTCGCCAAGGAATGTGCACTCTACCATTAATAAAGAGTAATTCAAATTACTAGTAAGAGATAAGAATAGTAAGAAAAGGTTACGTGATTTTGCTACGTGACAACACCAGCTAGACCCTATCCTGACAGACAAATTAAATGGAACTAATCCGTCAAACAGGTCTGTTAAATTGGTTCATAACATAACTTGTTTAAAATGTTTCGAAAGATGGCTGCAAATCAAATTATCGAATTTTTAACTTTCCGCAATAAATGTCTTTCGGATCGACCTCGCATTTTTTGGATTACCCTCACCATGTAAATAGGACGCTTCTCCGGTTTCATCCTAAATACCCACACGTCAAACATCCAATTGCTAAGGAGCATTAATATTGACTGTGGAATTGACAGTATAATTATAATTTCTCATGTTTTTTTAGCAAAGTTTGGGGCTATGTCAGATTCTCATTTTTGATCTTGGAAATTTTTTTGCATCTTTTTAATCTTTGGAGTATCCTAAACAAAGTAATTTCTCAAATGTTTCGATGGCTATAAATCAAATAATCGAATTTTTAACTTTCCGCAATGAATGTCTTTCGGATCGACCTCGCATTTTTTCTGGATTACCGTCACCATGTAAATAGGACGTTTCTAAGGTTTCATCCTAACTACCTACACGTCAAACATGCAATTGCTAAGGATCATTAATATTGACTGTGGAATTGACAGTATAATTGTATTTTGTCACGTTTTTTTAGCAAAGTTTGGGGCTATGTCAGATTCTCGTTTTTGATATTGGAAACCTTTCTATGCATGTTCTTGATCTTTGGACTATCCTAAAAAAAGTAATTTCTCAAATGTTTCGAAAGATGGCTATAAATTAAATTATGGAATTTTTAACTTCCCGCAATAAATGTCTTCCGGATCGACCTCGCAATTTTTTGGATTACCCTCACCATGTAAATAGGATGTTTCTCCAATTTCATCCTAAATACCTGCACGTCAAAGATGCAATTGCTAAGGAGCATTAATATTGACTGTGGAATTGACCGTATAATTTTATTTTGTCATGTTTTATTAGCAAAGTTTGAGGCTACGTCAGATTCTCATTTTTGATCTTGAAAATTTTTCTTTACATCTTTCTGACTTTTGGACTATCCTAAAAAAAGTGATTTCTCAAATGTTTCGAAAGATGGCTATAAATCAAATTATCGAGTTTTTAACTTCCCGCAATAAATGTCTTTCGGATCGACCTCGTAATTTTTTTGGATTATCCTTTCCATACAAATAGGACGTTTCTCCGGTTTCAACCTATCTACTACAGCTCAAACATGCAATTGCTAAGTAACAATAATATTGACTGTGGAATTGACAGTATAATTTTATTTTGTCATGTTTTTTTAGCAAAGTTTGGGGCTATCTCAGATTCTCATTTTTGATCTTGGAGATTTTTCTTAGCATCTTTTTGATTTTTGGACTATCCTAAAAAAGTGATTTCTCAAATTTTTCGAAAGATGGCCATAAATCATGGTATCGAATTTTTAACTTTCCGCAATAAATGTCTTTCGGATCGAGCTCGCAATTTTTTTGGATTATCCTCACCATGTAAATAGGACGTTTCTCCGATTTCGTCCTAAATACCTATACGTCAAATATGCAACTGCTAAGGAACATTAATATTGACTGTGGAATTGACAGTATACATTTATTTTGTCATGTTTTTTTAACAAACTTTGGGGCTACGTCAGATTCGCATTTTTGATCTTGGAAATTTTTCTTTCTGATTTTTGGAGTATCCTAATAAAAGCAATTTCTCAAATTTTTCGAAAGATGGATATAAATCAAATCATCGAATTTTTTACTTCCCGCAATAAATGTCTTTCGGATAGGACGATATGAGGTCGGGCCGAAAGACATTTATTGCGGGAAGTAAGGCGAAGGAGGACCCTTTCATCCAGAACCTGGACTGAGAACTTTCTGCAGCACAGTGGAATAATAGCATCCAATCGTACTGTAAAAGAAGTTTAAATTCTAATTTGTTAAGGTATGTAAATGTTAGAAAAAATTTGCAAATCAGCGAATTGCTAGGTACTTTTCTAAAGTAGCATTTCTTACAGAGCAAGGTGTCGCGCCAAGTGTGCCGGACTCTTGAACAATTAGAGTCGCCACGTACCAATAGACAGGGGAGCGGGTAAATTGGCATCAGCAGAAGCAAAATTGCATGTTTTCCGATGAAACAATCTTCAACCCATACCACCCTGATGATAAGGTCCTTGTTTGGAGGCAAGCTGAAGAAAATATGACTCCATAAGAGGCGTTTGGCAAAGTGGCATTATTGTTTGGGCTGAGGTTATGCGCAATGGTAAAACCGAAGTCTTTATTTCAAACAGGAACTGTCCTGGAATGCTGCAGTTTACAGGGATGACATTTTAAATAATATTGTTGTACCTTTTGCGCAAGATTTTGGCGAACTGTAATTCGCATCTGGACACAGTCCTTAAGAAGGCAAGGATCTCGCTATGGAACTGTCGAGGAATCTGTGGAAAGAACTGGGGAATGAAGCCTAAGCCAATGTTTTCGATTTATATCATGGTTATTAGACCTATGATAACCTATGGATCAGAGGCTTGGTGTGGCACGGCAGCACAAAGAACTGTCCAAGCCAAACTGAGCGCAATACAGAGAGAAGCTTGTATATTGATCACTGGTGCCTTTCGTACCACACCAACTACAGCTATGGAAGTACTACTTAATTTACCCCCCTTGCACAAATACCTGGAAGGCGAGGCAAGAAGGACATCTTATTGACTACATAATGTGGTAAATGGTATAATCGACAATCCCATTATTTTATTTTTATTTTTTACTTTTATTTATTTACTAGTATATACGAATACACTATGCGAACGGTTTATTACACCATTTAACGGACAGGGACACAAGAATCAATTTTAAGACAAAATTGTACTAAAATAACTTAAAATTGCCTAATGACTTAACCTACTGTTATGTAAAATCTTCTTAAGCTACGCAAATTAGAGAGCCAGACTAGGGTAAGTCCAAATAAGTAGTTTTAAGATAATTGTATTTGAAATATTTTTCTTGCATTGTATTGTATGCGACTTGACATGAGTTAAAAAGTTGTAACTTCCTTATTATTGCAGATATATGGATGCTGCATGTAGCAAATGAAAATTAACAATATTATCATAAGCTTAACATATTGAACTCATTTTTGACAGAAATGGACTTAACCTAATCTGGCTCTGGGGTACAGATATATTGGAGAGGAAAGCAACGCATTGGTTCTAGCTACGTTTGAGTAAAAGTATTTTGAATTGGATAGCGTCTTAGCATTAGGCACATGAATAAGAATCTTACCGAGTAAATATATACAATTTATGGCATTATTAAGCTTTTATATAAAAATACACAAGCAGCATAGTTTCTGCGCTTCTCCAAGTTACAGAGGTTACATCTGCTAAGTAATACATCATGCCTGAAGCCAACTTCTGGATACATACCATCTTCCTTGTGCCACAAATATTTCACAAACCGCCTCTGAATACGTTCAATTTTATTCGATATACACATTATTGAAATTCCTACAACTCCTGATAATGAAGCCCAAACTTTTATAGGCCTTGCTAACAACAGCTTCACTATGCGAAACAAATGTAAGTTTGGTATCAAAGAATATACCTGAGTCATGACACTCTGCACACATGTTGCACACAAATTTAAAAAAATCAAGAATTGATGGGTCAACTCTCGCGTAGCTAATTTCTTTAACAAAATACCGTGATCTAGCTTATCAAAAGCCTTTGAAAAGTCAACGTAAGCAACATCTACTTGCTGCACTTCATCAACAACTTCAGAGCAAAACTGTTTAAAACACGTTAGATTAGTTAAAACCTTACCAATGCTGCTTATAATCACAACAGTTCTATAATTCTCAATGACACAACGTTCGCCTTTTTTAAATATGGGAGCAATCCTACATGTTTTCCAAGCCATGGGAAATGTTGTAGTATTAAGAGATGTGTTATACAGATAAGCTAAAGGCTCAGCTAAAACAAAAGCACAGTCTTGCAGTAAAAATACAGGGATTAGATCTGGAGTGGAAGATACCTTGGGTTTAATCTTTTTCAAAGCGCCAACAACCTGTTTCTCAGTAATTATTTGTATATTCAAGGGTAATGAGGCGCAGTCAGATGAGTCTGTGGGGGTTTGTGGATGGTGAGTATTTTGGACTGGAAAAAATCTGCAAAAGCGTTGAAAATATCTTGTGGTTTGTTAAGTTGAGTTTTATCAAACATCATGGTATCAGGGATATGAGAAGTATTCTTCAAAGAATCAATAAAAGACCAAAATCTTTGAGGGATAGTAGCAATGCCCTGTTCAATTTCAGTGGTATATCTTTGAAATGCAATATCAATGCTAGTTCTTTCACACTGTTTCCATAATCTTGGCTTTTTCTTGATCTTAGAAATAATAGTATTGTTGAACCGAGCAGGGTAAGAAGTGTTCCTTGGCAGTGTTCGGGGTACATTCCGACTGATTGCCGAGAATAGTATTTCATAGAACTGGGAATATAGAGGAGTGAAGTCTAGAGCAGCGATATCGTTATACAATGTGTGCATGTTAGCTCTTCTATAATTGTACTCAGGACTTGCATTAACGTCAAAATTGCCGAATTCATCTTCCATAGAAAAAAAATATGAAGGAGACGGGCATGCTGATGGTCTTACAAAACCACCACAGTCTGAGAATGCCTTCTGATATAATGCCAAAGATAACAAGATATGCTAAACTCTACTCAGTGACAATTCCACACAGGAATGAGTGGGAACAGCAAGTTAAGATAAAGAAAGATATCTGTGCATACAAAGATGGCTCCAAGACCGAGGTAGGTGTTGGAGCTCGTGTCTTCGTGCCGAATCTAAAGATTAAAAAATCTGTTAGCCTAGGAACCTGGGCATTGATCTTCCAGGCAGAGCTATATGCTATACAACTGGGTGCCAGAATGATCGCAGAACGACAACTGAGGCACAGAACTATAATTATTTTTTCAGATAATCAAGCCGCACTTAAAGCAGTTGACTTCACCTACTCGGCATCGAAATTAGTGTGGAATTGCAAAGAAGCTATCGGTGGCATCGGGGAGGGAAATGAATTCCGTCTTATATGGATACCAGGACACACAGGTCTAGAGGAAAACGAGACAGCTGTCACTCTGACAAAGAGAGGGCTAGCACACCCTTCATAGGGCCTCAACCAGTGATTGGGATCGCATACAATACGGCTGAATAAATAATCTCTGTAGAGGTGAACGGAAAGATCCATTAATAGTGGGAGGGATTAGCAAGGTTAACCCATGCTAAGGCAACTATATCAATCTTGACAAAGAAGGTAATAGACTCTCTGCTACGGCTGAACAGGAATAGGCTCAAAGCTCTAGTAGGACTGTACACTGGTCATTGCAAATTGCATCACCACATGAGCAGGCTGGGCATAGCGGAAGACTGTGCATGGAGGGAGATGAAACAGTCAGGCATGGGTTGTGCATATCTCCTCCAATTGCCATAAGCAGAAGACCTGAAGGTTATTTCTCCAAACAAGTTGATCGACTTCCTCAGGAGTTTGGAGCTACTGGGGGAAATATAAATAGGAGCCACAATAGACCAAAGAGTCGCAGTGGAGAATCGTTATTGATGCACCCACAAGAAACCTAACCTAACCTTTTGCGCAAGTTTTTGGGGAGGATTTTGTCTTCATCGGTGATAACGTAGACCGTACAGAGCTTGTAGTTATAAACCTTTCAGCAGAAAATAATATTACATTATTGAATCTGCCATCAAAGTCTCCAGACCTAAACATAATTGAGCATGTGTGCTATCGGCTAAAATTTGTATCGCGGTCAAGACAAAAAGCTCGTCAAACAATGGAGGAGTATCCCTAGAATTTATTAATAACCTTCTGGAAAGTATGCCACGAAGACGCCAGGCTGTGATCGATGTGCAGGGTGGCCTTACAAGGTACTAGCAATATTGTTTAAAATAACTGTTGCTGTTTTGTAAAAATTTCGTTTTTGTCATAAATAAATAATTTCGGTATTTAGCTAGTCTGGAAATTTTTATTTTCTGAAATGTTACATATTGTTAGTGTTAATCAATAAATTCTTTGATGTTGTTCAAACATTTAATAGAGTCTAAAACATCTCCAATCAAGACGCGTACGAGGGATGTCTTTTAAGTTTTGCATATGGAAATAAACCAACACGGTAAGTAGTTTTAAATGACTTTATTGTTTTTCGAAGTATTCTCCACGAAGATTAATACACATCTACATGTGCTCGAACCAATTTTCGAAGCACTTATTCCACTAGTTTGCTGGCAGATTCAAAACGGCATTTTTGAATGCGTCAACTGCTTCTTCTGGTGACTTGAACCTTTGACCACGCAGTCTGCTTATAATTTTCGGGAAATTAAAGAAATCTTTAGGACTTAGATCGGGACTATATGGAGGATGGTCCAATAATTCCACGTTTTCTTCCGTAAAATACTGCCTTGGTTTTTGGGCTGTGTGCGAGCTTGCATTGTCTTGGTGGAGGATGATTCTTCTTTCGGGGTTGATTTTTCGAAGCTCGGTGATGGCTTTTGGCAAACAAATGGTGGTATACCAATCCGCAGTAACAGTTATTTCCTCATTAAGAGGAATTGTTGCAATATGACCCGTTTTTGGCACAAATTTCGCGACCATCTTTTTCGAAACACGAACGGATGACTTTTGTTGGCTTTTCTTCACCTTGGAACACTCAAACAGCCGACTGTCGCTTATTTTCTGGTTCATAACAGTAAATCCACGATTCATCACCACTAAAAATGTTGTACAAATTTTTTGAGTTTCCGGAATTGAAACGGTCAAGCGTTTTTTGACACCAATTAACGCTGGCTGCTTTCTGCTCTTCAGTCAACAGGTGGGGTATACAACGAGAAACTAATTTTCTTACTACTAATTCTTCATGTAAAATTTTTTGAATTGAGGTCTTTGAGATCTTCAAGGACGCCTCAATCTCGCGATATGTCACATGCCTATCTTCAATTATGAGTTTGCGCACAGCATCGACGTTTTCCTGGGTGACTGCCGTTTTTGCTGCACCCACCCTGGGATCGTCGCAAAGACTCACCTGTCCAGGTTTGAATTCTCCATACCAATGGGAAATTGTCTACTGATATGGCGCTTCGTTGCCGAAAACAGACCGTAACTCAGCAAGGCATTCCTGTTGCGATAATTGTCTCTGAAAGCTGTAATAAATTATGGCGCGAAAATGTTCTCGGTTGAGTTCCATTTTTCTAATGACTTGGTGACACTTAAAAATTCACTGTAGTGAGAACACTGCACGTGTTGTTGCGAAACTTTGAATTTAAGTCTACTAAAGAGTGAGGTTAAGATTCAGTACTGACGTACGATCCGCGCGGCCTACTATGTTTCTATATGCAAAACTTAAAAGATATCCCTCGTATATCAATGCTGAATGAGAAAGATAAAGAATTCCAGATAAAAGATGAATAGAAGTGTTGGCCAGCATCATAGGATTTTGAAAAATAAAAATTTTAAAGTTCTCTTTACCGAAAAAAAAATGCTTTTGGCGTTACGTCACTGGAGTAGTAACTTGGATTTGTTCATTAAGCTGTTTAATTGCATAGTAAAATTTATAAATTCTGTTTAAATTACAAAATGTCAAAGTAGCAAATTCTTACTGTACGCCACTGGAGGCAATAACGTTCAATTAGTGCTTCAATCTTTTCTCGGGAGCAAGAAACGGTATGAGAAAAAATACCCATTCTCAAGAGAAACCCCAAAAAAGTCTTCTTTTTCCGTTCGCAAAATATAGAGATTTGAATTTGGCTGAAATTTTCCATGTTGTAAAGCAACTGTCCACCAGTTAAGATGCGTAGAACTATCGGCTTTTGTACGCCAAATTTTTTTTTAAAATGATTTGGATCCTCTGAAACGTCAAAAAAACGGAGTTTGAACAATTATTATTTTTTCGTTTTTTACCTTCTCTGCCCCCACTGGACCGATTTTCAAAAACTACAAAGCTTTTTCGTCCTTAGAAGTAACCTTGTGTGAAAATCAATCCGACTGGTACTTCCCAAGTTATAGACGGGCAGGATTAGCGGACAGACAGACAGACAGACCAACGGAAATGAGTGATATCGAAATGTTCCGCGATTACAATACTTCCTCGTCCAGTGGCGTAGGAAGTAAAACTGACAGAATATCCCACCTACGAAACCGTAATAATTTAGAGTGATGTATTTCTTTGCTGCACTTACCTGCAGTACTAATTTCCTAAGCGATCAAATCTTTCAGCTTCGGAGGTCCAATATCTCGAAAACGTTGTTCCCAACGGGATTTTTTACAAATGTTTTGGGTTTTTGATAACCCTTATAAGGAATACATACAAGGTCTGTCGAAAAGTAAACAGGACAAAGAAAAAAATGAACAAACACTTTTTGTTTCGGAAAATCGAATTTATTTTATTCATAATAGTCTCCTTCGGAGTTAATACAGCGATTTGCATGGATCGAAAGATTTTCGAATGATGATTTTAGCTCGTTGACCGGGATGTCCTTCAAAATGGTCGTCGATGCCTTTTGGATGACCTCTGCGTCGGCATACCGCTGTCTCTTCATGGCCAAATGTACAAACCATGAACACACCTTTCTCATGCCCAAATTCTTGGTCAAAATGCGATGGATTGATCTTTAGAGATATTTAATTCCATTTCTATGTATCTCAATGGAGATTTTGGATCATTTCCGATAAGTTCACCTTTTTGAACGGTTTCTGGCTTGGCTGGTCAACATGTTCGTCATCTTCCAGTGACTCACGACTCTCTTTGAAGCGTGTAAACTACTCGTGGACTCGGCTACGAGATAAACAATAATCACCATACACTTGCATCAACATCTGATGCGTTTCAGTAAATGTTTTATCAAGTGTAACACAGAACAATTTTGACAGGGCATCAATGAAAGATTCACCTATCCGATAATAGATGGCGCTACATGTATCGGATATCTTTCAAAAGTCCTGTTTGCTTTGCGACAGACCTTGTATATTATCATTGGACGTACGTGTGTGAAAAACAACATCAATATCCACTGAAGAGTACCCCTAGATATATCAATAAACAAACGCAGTCGAAAAGATTTTTCTTAGAAAGACTGCAGTGTTTTTCTAGAATTCTGTAATAAAACAATTAAGCTCGATAAATATATTTAATTAAAACTACACAATATCATTATTTGAGATATAGTAAAGTCTAGTATGAATTTTACATACAACAGACAAACAACAAGTTGACAAATAAATATGAAGATTTTATGATTAGTTAACTGTACTACATATTTTGCTTAAGTTGACTGCGTTAACTTACGATTATTATTTGTTTTAAATGGAAGACTTGGTTTTAGTATAGCGTAGTGTATACGAAATAATTATAGTATTTGGTATAGTACTCGTAGTCTTCTAAATGAAAACTTTTTATTATCTAAACAATTACAATGCTAATATTTTTTTATCTTCTTTGTACCAATCTAAACTCTTGGTATAGAGTGAACCAAAAGTCAAGCACCGATATGATTATCAATAATGCATTTTGGCCATTTTATTCCCAATAACAACAAACATCTGTTTTAGATAGTCACAATGGTCACAAAATCTCAAATTGTAACTTTATTTTATCCATATGTTCTTGGATTATCGGTTCGCTCAGACTTTGATCCATTCTATACCTAAATAGAATACAAAATTAGTGCATTTCTTTTGAAAAATAACAAACAATTTACATCATTTTATACATGTACATATTTTTGAAGCAAACTAGAATGCAGAGTTTCTAAAAAACTATTGACGCATACAACAAACATATAAAAGCTTAAAAAACGTTTTCGTTCCTTACGTGAAAAACATTCACATATAAAACCATGATTTTGCAACACACTTTTCCTTATAGCATTGCATAAGCGTAGACAAAAAAAGACACGTATAGAGCGAGCTCAGACTCTCAAACGCATATTTGAGTGAGTTTATCGAGACAAATCCAGGACATAAAGGGGGGACTTTTCACAACCACCAATCACGTTTATGATTAATGTTTTGATTTAGGTAAAGGTCTGAACACTCCTTGCTCTTTCCCGCCACCTTGGAATGCACCCATAAATGCCCCAATAGCTTTGGACGAATATTTTGGGTACCGCCACTTTGCGATTTTTGTCTACGCTCATTGATATCACAACTGAAACTTAAATATTGTGGTAAAGTAACGCGTCTATATAGGGGCCGTTCAAGTATTACGCAATCAGATTTTTAACAATTATCAGCAAAAGTAAGCAAACCTCTCCCCCCACCGCCCATGCTTACGTAAATGTTTTGATACATTGTAGTATGTTCTACATACCATTTAACGTCTAGCCAATCTTGCTCGCCCTACCCAGCATATTTTGAAGTAACATGATTTTTCATTGAGCCCCATACCCCCGCTAATCCATTTTTGGCGAACTCGAAAGTAGATCCTTCTAAATGTTCATTAATTGCATCTGCGTTCTACTTGGTTATACGCATTTCTACCAGCACAGACTAGCAGGGTTGTATATGAAGGGTAGAGGGGAAAAAGATGAATGTCACAAATTTAGTGTTTTGTAGTTAGAACCGGCAACATATGTATAGTTTAACGCAGTAGAATCGCATGAGGTACTGAAAACATGCAAAAACAAAGATAGTGCGTAGTTATATCCAACTGAAAACTTGCCGTGCAGGAAAAAATTGATAAATGTCCAGTGGTGGATTGAGAGGATGGCGCGAGGGGCGCCCCCCCCTCTCCTAGATGTCTGACACTTGCTTTTGTAATCTGATACCATTGTGTTACTTTCTGACACATCATGGCGACACAAGCATACTAACTATAAGTTATAGCTATAGGATCTGAGCATTGCGATTTTTTGGTATCCTTTGGTATTCCAAATGCTGACCCTCTTTGACATCACTTGTTTACAGCACAATTCTTACGATTTATATGTACTCGTATATACGAGTCTTGTAACTTGTGACAAATGTAAGTCTGGGTACCTAATATATTAGCTATACAGATTGCACTTAAAAGGTGATTTATGTTCTGTTTGAAGTTTTTTATGTTTGAATCTTTAATATTATTATACTAGTTAATTATACATGCCACGTACTTATTCTGCTCTCATATAATAAAATATTGCTCTCTTGAGTATTTCTGAGCATTTTCCATGTTTTTTTTTTCAAGCTGGCCTTGACCAGATAGAACACAATGGATTTAAGGAGCAATAATAGGATAAATTCAAGAAGTTCCACTGAGGTTAAAAAATGACCAGCCTCAAATATCGTTTACCCCTCCCCCCTCCCCCCCCCCCTAGACGAAATACTGAATCCGCCCTAGTAAATGTCACAGCCGTTGTATGAAAAAATGATGAACGTTCGCTGATCTTCACCGAAACTAGTAGCTACTACAACAATTTACCATACATCAATTCATTTTTAAGCAGTTAGAATTAATTTTGTTTCGTTTGTTCTATATTCTTTTGAGTAAAGCTTTTTTTGGTTCATTGTTTTTTCCTGTCCCAATAAAAAAAATTATATTCAGAAATAATTCTGTTTGAGCTATTGAGGTTAGAAAATCACATTTTTTTCCTGTTCTAGAATCTAGACCCCTAAAAAGGTTTTTTTTATTTATAATTTAACTATTTTTCAATTTCTTATGATAAGGAATCTATGGTACTCCGTCAGATCTACGACCCACCCTGTACAATGAGTCTAGAAGTCGTCAAATTTTTAGATTCACTTTTCTCGACATTCATCTTTTTTCTCCTGTACCTGTTTTCAAATCAAAATCAAGCAAAGCAAATGCCCCTCCAGCCCCCTTTAGTGCTTTCGTAATGCTTGAATGGTCCCCTATTTATTTGCCGAAATTTTAATGGGCAAGTTTACAGAGTTGATAAACCTTACATCTAGTTGAACTAATATTAAGTATCAGTCGTTTTTAAATTAAATTACATTCCAGGAGAGGAAAAACAAAGAACTTTGCAATCTTCAAATAGAAAGAAATACTCGAAAATGCCTTCGCAATGTGTTCCAAGCAGCTTTTGTAGGATTCGCGCTTTCTTTTTTCTCCATTTTTGAACCCTCAAGAAAACAAGATACATACGTCACTGCTATTGCTACTGTTACTGTTTTCTCAAAATGATCAATAACGAGAATAGCACGTATTTATCTCATATTTTCTGGAACAACTTATGATCTCAAACGTACTTCGCTTTGACCTACTAAATCCCTATGGAAAATTGCATAGTCCTTCATACCTCAATTTTGAAATATTTACAATAGCAGAAACAGTGGATCTATATTAACTTATTAATCTGTCGAATAACATTCACAGTATCATCATTTTATGTATTGTCATTATTACAATTTGATATACATTGTAATGTAAATCGATGATATATATAGACACATTCAAAAACCATATTATGGTTGGCAATATTTTGATATATAGACAGTTGTCACATATCCTACAATGGAAAAAATCCATATAACTTTTCATGAAAGGGTTCACTACTACTGCAGTTACTTCAACTTCCTCGTTTAATACACCAGGTATATGGCGTTTGAAATTTGACTCTCCCCACTGCGATCTCAGAAACGGCAAGAGTCACAAAGCCCAAAGTTGCACATATAAATTTAAAGAACTGAGAAAATGGCACGACATCCTACGCTGGAAGCGAAAAAAAAATTCTGACAACATCGTTTTCGTTTTTATTGACGTTATCTGTAGTGGGATTTCAAAATAGACACTTTTGCTCCTCTACAAGATTGCAACGTACCGTTGTCTTCATTCATGAACTTTATTTCTTATTATTTGCGCCATATTGGATTTTTGCACATAATTATTGGAAAAAATAAGATTTTCTTGAGTAGGCCAAGCATTCCTTCAGTCTTTATGAACTGAGCACAAGTAAATAGTACCTTTTTCAGATGATAATGAATTGTCAAGTGTCCAAAATGGTAATCTTCGTAAAGTGAGTCTCAACTCATTGAATTGGATCAAAATAATGCTAACACTTTCATATTATTTAAGGGTAGTAATGGAATCATTGAAAACGGTATAGTTTTAAGCAGCTAACAATTTTAAAAGTAAAAGCGTCGACGACGTTACAGGTGGCTACGAGTCCTGTCTCAGGAAGTAGGCTCAACGCCCCAGAATATGATAGCTGTGAATTTATTTGAGGGCTAATTAAATCTTTTTTCAAATATTAAATATATTTTTGGTTTCTTCAAATGTTTATGGAAAAATAGCAAAACTATTTTTTAAGCGTTTTTATTTCGAAATTGTCTTTTTTGCAAAATGATTTGTGTATAGCAAAATAGATGAGACAATTTAAGTTGAATGGTCTGTTTATTCGCTTCGACAAAATAAAGGTAGGATTTGTATAACAAATGATAACATTTTACGTTGCTAAGAAGCTGATTTTTGACGTTTAAATCAACGTTCAATGCATTGCTGTTGTTGTTAACAATTAAAAATGGCTCGAGGTAAAGCTGTTTTTGACGAATCAAGAAAAGTGATCATTCACTTGCATTTTAAATGCCAAGATGCTTCCCAAATCGCGTTAATAAATCGAGTTACACAGTTTGAAATATTGTTAAATTGTACAAAACAACGGCATGTGGCTCAAAAACCCAGAACTGGAAGTCTCAACTTAAGAGCCTTAAAACGGATTATCAAACGAATTGAAAATTTTATTTTGTCACTGAGCTGCAAAAAAACTGGGATTTAAAACTTACAAGGTAGGCTTAAATTATTTTTTTATTATCCGTTTTTAATTCAGTATTTCTAGGCAAAATAGAAGCCCTTATTGACAAAGATTCAGTAGAAAATCAGACGCCTGGGCCAAAGAACACAAATTGTGGTCTCCGAACCAAAGGAATTTCATTATTTGGAGTGCCAGAGTCCGTGTGGCGCCCCCCCCCCCCCCTTTTCTCCTATAGAGCCTATAGCCCCACGGTACCCCAGGGGTGTTTAGGCCTAAGGCCATCGCAAGAACCTTTCCGGAATTGCGAAGCCGTCTCCAGTTTTACAGCAGATGATTGCCAAACATTAGTTGAGAAGGCGATGTAACGCAGCGGTGATTTGCTGCTATTTGGTTTCGTTGATTTTTAATAGTAGGTAACTTTTTTGAATTTGATATTCTTTCTTTCTTACAAAAAATTTAGTATTTTAGGCTAATATTACATTTGGTATCAGAAATACATTTTAGTTTTTATACGTTTCCGCTAATCTGACAACATTCATAAAAAATGTTGTTTTGATAGTTAGGCCAACTTCACAGAGACAAGGCTCTTAAACACATTTTATATCCGTCATATCTAAGCCGATGCGAGCATCTTGCTTTTGAATAATACTCGCCTACGGCTGACGTGCCATGTCCGAAAATAACGCTTGATATATGTTTTCCATAAATGGGCAGATTAACACAATATTCTTTGAAGAGACTCTTTAAGAATTGAAGCTATGTGTTATTGGTGTTGTGATCGAATGAGCATGTGATAAATTGTCATTTTCAGGACCAACCATCAAAAAATTACATTTAAAGAGTGCAAAAATGCAATATGTCGTCCCTAAGAAAAATAAAGTTCATGATTGAGGATAAGAGACGAAACGTTGTATTCAAATTCTAATCATGCTAACTTAGAAAACTGTGTTATTATATCTCCGGAAATACTCTGAATTGCAAAACTGTCAGAGTGTTTTTTTTCTTAGTTCCCTAAATACACAACCTTACTCCCATTCAATCGGTTTCGTATCTCTTACCGCTTCGGAGATCCCAATTGTGAGAGTATTTGAAACAACCGATACAGTGAGTGCGGGTTGGAATCCCGGCCCAGTAGAAATTTTTCTCTTGGCTATGGATGTTGCGATTGTCCGTAGGTGGTAGCCGGTCTGTGACTGTCGAACGTGGAGGTACCACCCGGCGGAGCTCGTAGGCGGAGCCAGAATGGGTGCATGTTTCATGCACACGTGTTCCCTCGCCAGAGCCCGTGTGGCATTCCCCCTTTCCCTTGTACCCCCCTATAGCCCCACGGTACCCAATGGGTGTTTAGGCCTTAGGCCGTCGTGGTAGTTGGAGTATAAATAAAACAAAAAAAAATGATTTGTTGTGATTAGAATTCTTTTGTGGATAGTAAGCACTGAATCGGTAATTTTTCTTTTTGATCTTAGTCATTGGCAGCTGTAGAGAACTATTTCATATAGGTCCTTTAATATTTTTCGAGTATCTCAACGATTTCAACTTTGTGACTGATTATATATCTTCCAATATACAAAACCACTTAAGGCATACTTCACAAAATTTGAGCATACTGACTACAACGTTATAGATATGATATTTATATGTATGTAACAAACTAAAGTTCTATATATTTTTTTTTTATTTTAAGCTGGCCACCAAAACTTTTAGGCCGGTATAAGACGTTTGGGGTAAAGTATATAATATGAATTTTAATTTGATTTTAAAACTTCTGAAATTCCTTCTTTCAGAAGAACTTATAGTATAGACAAGGGGAAAAACATTATGTCATTGAATGTTAGCTAAGAATAGACCAAAAAGTCCTCTTTTAGTCTATACCCCCATATAGACTAATATCTAGGCCATGTGAAGATTCAAGGGAGTGGATCCTTAGATGACAAATGACCTTATGGACATGTCTACATTCCAAGATGTGTGGCAAAGAACTTAAAAAAAACAAAAACTAAAATATCTCCGAAAGTACATGGCCGATTTTTAAGTCTGTATGGTTTGTTGTTTTGCAAAAAATCCATGTTACAATTTGCAAACGTCTCAACGCGGTACTTAAAACGATATGTTAAAGATGTAAAAATAAAGTCTCACATTTACGGAGATTATCAAACCTCGATAGGATCTTTCAGTTTATTGCCTTAAGGTAGGTAGATATATGTCGGATTATCTGTATTGCTTTGAATGAGGTTTGAGAGATTTGGTATTTGTTGGATATTTTCTGTGATTTATGTATAGGGTTTGCTAATCTTTTGATATGCTTAATGGTACGAAAATCAATGTATCTGACCTTCTAATCAAAATTCACTGCCAAAATCGAATCGCAGGGTTTATTCTTTGGAACGATCACAACAAAAATACTATATCTAAATATTTATGGTATCATTTTCATTGAATTAATCCATAATTTTCAAGGATGCTAGTTCCTACTTTTCTAAAGTTTTACTGCTTAAAAATAGCAATCATTGTTCCTTGAGACTTACAAGCTCATGGCTTAGTTGCCTGATCTAAAGTAGTACATATACTAGAGATACTAGAGATAGTCTCGTTACGCTGACATTTGATTAACCTTTCACAGTGATACATTTATATATACATGTACTTTTTACTACGATTGCAGAACTTTTTCGATATAGGTCAGATACATAGAATCGTTCTTATAGATCTAGAAAATGAAGTTTTTTAATCGTCCTTATCTACACATTTTTCTTTTCTGCGGTTTCATTAATTTTTTACGCTTACAAATGATACGTGAAAAAATATTTTAAAGACCCTGTATGTAGTTGTATAGAAAACTTCATTTTCTTGAAGCTACTAACATTCAAACAAACAATATTGAATAACGCAGTCGTCAAAATTGAGGATGAACGTATTGAAGAAACAACTAGTCAACTCGAAATCTGATAGACAAGTCGAATTAGGGTTTGATTTGCGCAATAGAGAATTGAATCAGTCTGGAATTTTCCACAAGAAGTCCTACTAGTGAAAGCTAAGATAAACAAAGTAGGAGGAAAAATAAAAATGTCCCTGGTAATGGGTAACGTATTTTTCAATATATACATATACATATTATTTATCCCAGTCAATTCTAGTTGTTAAGAGCAATATTTTATGCATTTTTTTATTTTTTATTAACACATTCTACAGCTTCCGTTCCAGGTTTCAGACACCTATTTACTATTCCATAATATTTCCTAAACACATTACATACATTTTTGGAAGGTCACTTTCAACATTAAATAAAAGGCAGCTCGTAGGCACAACTACATAGTCGAACACTTGCCTACAAGTTTCGCTAGGTTTCGCTTACGGATTATTTTAGAATTAATTGTCTAAACGCCTGCCATATATAAACAAGCCGCCACTTTTTAATGTATGAATACATTTTACAATAACAAATACAACCGATTTAATGATCATATAACAATTTTACCAAATTAAAAGTATGTAAAAAAGACGGTAATCTTCCTACAGTTTTACAACGTCCGTGTTGTCAATATGCTGTAATTCCATTTGTCAATTAATTTCTCGAAAATTGTTTTTGACCAAACAAAATAGCAAGCTAGTTTGACTCTGTTGTAGAAAATAGATAGACGGACTTAACAACGGAATTAAACTCTTGAAAGTGAATGAAAAGGACTTTCGTCTAGAGATGCAAAACATTTTGCTGGGTAGCTTTTATTATTAAGCGTGAACATTAGAAAAATCCCTTTTTCGCATATATTAAAAAAAGTATGAAGTGGACTACAGAAGAGTTGCAATGGCACCTCATATGTCCAGTTAACTGTAGTGACTATGTCGCTGGACACAGTTTGTAAAAATGGCCATAACCTCAAAAAATTTAGAGACGATTATAAATGTCTAGAAAATGTTGATCTTTTTGTCGAGCTCTTTCCTGGATGTTTTCCACTATGAAGGGTTTAAGTTTTATCTTATTATCTGTTGCGCTTTATTGGTAGAAAGTTTCAAAATTGGGGATTTTTCAAAATAAAACATTAACTGCTAACGGAGAACCGTTTCATTTTTAAGGCATTCCCATTGTCATTCTTCTAAAATAGTTCTACCGATACTTCATAGTTTTTTGAATATATAGCAGAAATCTTTTTTAGCTTGGCGATAAATAAAAAAGTTACCCGCGTTGATTTTTTATATCTCTAGATGAAGAACCTATTTATTTACCCACAATTTTTGGTGTCTACACAATTCTTGTTCTGTTAGTGTTAGTGTTAGTATTTTGTAGTTTATCATAAATATACGATCTCGAATTTCCGGGGTTCCAAAGTGGTGATCATAACTTATTGAATTAAACTAGAATCTGAAAAAGTTCTCTCAATTTTAACGACATCCTTTCACATGGGGTATGTAATAGAGAACAACATTTATCTAAACTGCATTTCCAAAATCTGTACACATGCGCACATTCACTACATGCCGTTAAACTGCAATTATTATTGTCTTTATATTTTTTCATATATAGATATTTAAAAATTTGTCGCTTTTTCAAAATATATATTTTGAAAAAATCACCGTTTCCCTTCTACAACATTTGGTATTGAAAATACACCCAAAATTACATCTACTTTTTCTTTTTATAAATTATATAAAAAAATTTAACTATTAGCTTATCTGACTTTTCATCATATAAAAACGGTATCTACTATGTCAAAGAAAATGATATACATGCATACAGAATATGTCCTGACATGAGCTAATTAATACGTTAGGGAACTCGGATAACTTTATAAGCCCTACATCACGAGTACCTGGCAACAATGAATCGTGTGTAATACTTGCGTGTAGCGTTTTTTTTTTGTATGCAAATGAACTTTTCTAAATAAAAGGGTTGTTAGCAAGTGCCAAAACAATCTATTGCGTACAAAAACGAAACAAAATACGGCTCTGTCTACCTGGCGTTGACGGATCCGACAAAATTATATGACAAAATTGTCTATATAGGGAATTATGAAATATTACTAGATCGTCAGCTGTTGCTCTACCGTAATGGATATTCGTGGAAAAGACAATAACTACCACAGTTTTTTTATATTTATGCCTGAAGGTCTTTGCTCACTATACTATATCATATTGACCGTCATCTATATTTGTCAAAATGCTCAATTTTGCATACTTTTGTTGCAATTAGTTAAAACAGCAATAATTTCAATGGAAGTCAACAAAGGAAACCAGTCTTCCATGCTTCATATTCGTGTCCATTGGCCTTGTCTCTTTAAATTTGCTTGATCTGCATTACCGGTTACCTCAGCACATTTTACCACCAAAACAGCGATCTGTGAGCCTTTGGTTTGGTGGCCATTTAAGAAGAATCCGTGGTTAAGCGCCATTTTGTTGGTAAGATCAGTCTATCTCTCTCTAATTTGATCGCCTTGTCTAACTGTCTTCTCTTGGATAACTGCTTTGGTCTGCCTGTGCCACGTAGCGTGGCATCAGCAGCAAAGTTACTCTATGTCCATGACATGATCCTAGTATGATATGGTATAGTGGAAGAAAACCTTCATCCAAGATTTAGCTCTTGAATGATGGGTATACTTTTTACACTACAGTGTTTTTGTTTAAATCGTCTTATGCATCATGTCATAGCGACATATTCTGTACAACTTTACAATTCTCTTAATGTCTAACTGATATAAATGTACTACCGTCGATCATCTTATAGTTTTGAAATTTATTAACGACCTAATTACATGTACGCATCCAATCACGACAGGAAAGCAATGATGCAACTGGCGAGGCTCAGTAACAATACAAGTGTATCCGTAGACAAGAACGCTGCACCGCCGCATATACGGATCTCCACTTCCTGGAAATTCATTCAAAATTAATTGAATCGGTCATGTAAAAAATCATTCATATCGTATGCTTATTTTGATGAAAACGTTTTCTTACGAGGGTGGTCCCAGAAGTACCAGGCCTGACCTAGAGATGGCGATAGTTGTTTTTAAAACTATCATTGTATTAGAAAGTATGCAAAATATAAAGCATATGTGTCAAGTTTGAAGACGCCACCTTATTTAGAATTTGTTTGGCAGCCATCAATGCTGAACGTTTTCAGTGAATTTGTGAAAATGGAGAAAATTGGTCATCGTTATGTGGTACAATACTTTTATTTCAAAGGCCTCAGCCCAACCAACATAAAATCTGAACTGGATTCTACTCTGGGTGAGTCTGCTCCTTCGTTTACAACAGTAAAATATTGGGTAGCAGAGTTTAAACGAGGCCGTATGAGCTGCCAAGACGAGCACCGCAGTGGTCGACCAAATGAGGTAACGACTCCAGAAATGGTGAAGAAAATTCACAAAGCGGTACTGAATGATCGTCGACTGAAAGGGCGCGAGCTAGCAGACATAGTAGGCATTTCAAAAAGTGCGGTCATCGCATATTATCTTTAAATTTGGTCATGAGAAAGCTGTGTGCAAGATGGGTGCCGCGATAGCCCCAATCGAGCAAAAACAGTGTCGTGAAGATGTTTCAATTGAGTGTTTAGCGAAGTTTCACACCAACAAAGCAGAACTTTTGCGTCGTTTCATAACCATGGACAACCGGCTCCAAAGAAGGCCAAGACCGTTTCATCTGCAGGCAAGGTTACGACGTCGGTTTTTTGGGATGCGCGTGGGATAATTTTCATTGACTATCTTGAAAAAGGTAAAACTAGCGAGTATTATGCCAACTTATTGCAACGTTTGAGCGATGAAATCAAGCAAAAACGGTTGCATTTGATTATCTCCACAGGCAGCAGCGGTGGCCGCAGTAGTAGACTCTTCGGTCTCCTGAGCAGTCGCCGTGCGCTGTGCGGGTTCGAGTCCCGTCCCAGGAGAAATTTTTCTCTTGGCTATGGATGTTGTGATGGTCTCTGACTGTCGAACGCGGAGATACCACCCGGCGGTTCTCGTAGGCGGAGCCAGAATGTGTGCATGTTGCATGCACACGTGTTCCCTCGCCAGAGTCCGTGTCGCGTCCCCCCTTTCCCATGTATCCCCCTATAGCCCCACGGTACCCAATGGGTGCTTAGGCCTTAGGCCTTCGTGGTAGTTGGAGTATAAAAAAAAAGAAGAAAGTGTTGTTTCATCAAGACAATGCACCAGTTCACAAATCCGTTATTGCAATGGCCAAAATTAACGAATTAAAGTTTGAATTGCTACCTCATGCACCCTATTCACCAGAACTTATTGAACATCGCTGGAAAAAGTGTATAGAGCTAAAAGGAGATTATGTTGAAAAATAAATACATTTTTTACAAAAATTTTGTTTTCTTCGTTGGGTCGGGTACTTCTGGGACCACCCTCGTAAATATAGATGCGTAGTTAAGTATAATCACGAAAAACATTTCCGTCAGTCTGTCTGTCTGTTTTTCGGTCTGTCGGTCTGTCCGCTAATCTTATAACCCTATTAACACTAGAAACACTGAAACTTAGTATATACCTGTATTGTCCCAAAACAGTCTTAATGACTGGATTGTGCAAAAAAATAATGCGTAAAGAAATTTGTTTAAAATTAGTTTTTAATAGTTTATATTACCTATTCACAGTCATACAACAAGTTACTAGTAACTATTAGCAATAAAAAAAAATACTTCACTTGAAAAAAAAAAATTTATGTATTATTTGTATATTTTAAGAAAATGAACTGGAAATCTTTTTATGTGCCGATTTTCCGCAAATATCATTTTGACATTTTTCACATATATTATTTGTTTTGTTATTGCGGTAAAGTCCTACTTGACAAATTTTTCTTTTGATAGAATATGTTGTATTTGATGATGTTGCAGTTGATCTTTGGGTTAAAATTTTCCAAGTCTAATCCAATTTCGGCGCACTAATTCAAATACATCTCCTTCCTACTGTGAGAGAAGCCGCTCGCGAATTTTGCCCTGCTTCTCCGTACGCTAAAACAATGTCCACTAACTCCTCATTAGTGTACACATATGCCATTTTTATTAATAAGCACATAAACTCGCAAAATACTTTCTTATTTAACTTCACAAAAATAGACCGTTCTTCATTCAGATCACCCACGATACAGCTTAAACCTTATTTACACGTTCTTATCAGTATGAAAAAAATTTCTGGTACTTTGTTTTCGTCAGTTGTTTGGTAAAACATTTGATACAATAAATTATTAATGCATGTTCTAATATCAAGACCATGAACGCAAAATACAGATCTTTATTTTTTAAATTATATTGAAAGTTAATTTCTGTAGGATTCTTATTACATTTTTTTTTTGATAAATTAACTTCTTTCGTAATGGTGCATATGTGGTTAAAATTTGTCGGATAAGTTGTGAAACACCCTGTATATATATGTATATACATGTATATGGTTTATCATACTTATTTTCATTAGTGTGGCCAAACATTTAAAGTTTGTGTGTCATTTACTCATGTGTTTCCGAGTTCGAGCCTACTTCAAGTTTTTGACTAAAGTAATAAAAACAAGTTTAACAAACCATTTAAAAAAAATGCAACTTTATTTGATAGCATAGTTCTGAGACACCTTGAATTAAAGAAAGGATTAGATGGAAAACTCCAAATTAGACTCTATAACTTTTATATACAACTTTTTTTTTCTAGAGGGTCATATAAAAATGTTGGATTACATTTCCTAGGCATTTGGCGTGGAAAGTAATTGTACGAACCTCTGGATGATAGTTTATACACTTTGGTGGCCTCCTTCTGTACAGACTATCCTTTGGCTTATGCAGACAACCACCATTCTTTGACTCATAACTGACTTCTTGTGGCACGATACTCAGCTGCTTGCTACCACATGGACATGCGGTATCCACCACCAGAAGAATAAGGTTGCTATGTGGTATCTTCTGGACGCTGAATGGTCTGAAAAATTGGTGATATAAGATTTTGCAGTAAAACATTTACTATCTAATAAAAACAGTCATATCCGCCCTACGGAGCGGGGCCGTGGCAAATGCTTGTTCCGGAAGTTGTTGTATCCAGTATACAATTTCTTCCCGTTCAAGTGATTGTACATGCGTTAAGGAATACCTCAGTACCGATTGCCGGGTGGCGGTACAAGTCCGCCAACGGGCCACTTTAGGTCTATTTAATATCATTAACACGTAAAACGTAGGTGGTAGACAAGGAGCCGTCGACCGAGGCGGTACCACCTGCTAGCTTTTCTCAGGGTATCCCATTTGACATATTTTACATAAAGTTCGATATCACAGAAATAGTTAGATTGAGGTATAGACTGTACATGAAATACAGTGTTCCAATTAAAATAATCAAGTTGATATCTACGATACAACCGGAAGAGCCACCACTCTGGAAATATTTTAATCGAAATGCTACCATAATATATACTATAACCACATATTCTCATAACGGTCTTCTTTTTGAGAAACCGATAGCTCCAGTTCTACGTGGGATACTTTGTGCTCCCTACCTTTCACAGCCGCTGTTGTGACAGTTGGTTAACTTCCCTTTCAGCGGATTACTTTGCCCACTTGTATTCAACTTCTCTGGTTGTAACACATATAGATCCACCTTTCTGTCACACGGTTTTACCCCAAATGGCCCGAATGTTACATCCTCCAAAGGATCCGATTCATACGTCGGGATGAATGGTTGCGAGAAAGTGTTTGTAGGAGATGACAACTGGGGTGTTTCACCAAGATCATCTCCATTAGCGTAGTTGTCTATTTCATAGTCCGAGTAAACTAGGTCATCTGAAAAAACAGTTATTAATACAGGGTTAATCAAGACGTTAGCGATCCTTAGAGCAGTAAAATCTCAAAAAGTTCATATAAACTAAGTGGTCCCCTGCAAAAATAAGGGTGCTGTGTATCCCATGCTAGTGATGGCACTGGCAAATGGTGTCTACTTATCGGTCTCCCGTCCCAAAAGAATCTTTTCTATTGACCAGAGACGTTTTGATTGTCCGCAGGTGGTGGACTGTCAAACGTGGAGGTACCACCCGGCGGTTCTCTAAGACAGGGCCAAAATGTGTGCATGTCACATGTATACGCCTTCCCTCGCTAGACGTCCCCCATTTCTCCTGTTATACTTCTCCCACTACGTAAATAATGGGAATGCGCATGTACTTGACAAATTGAAGTATTTGAAAATAAATGGAAAACGATGATGATGTTTCAACGTGTCTTCAATTTTTATCGGATACTATCATGTAGCGGTAGGGTACATACTCTACGCACCGTTCTGTGATGCAGACATTACGCCAGCTTTATCCGACAGTATTGCCCGATGTTAAGGAAATTATCAGATATGAGATATTTCAAAGTCTAATCAAATCAAATGTGGTAATATATTTAAGTTTATAGTGAAAAACATTCTACACATAACTCGGTGGAGAAAGCCGTTGTGTTCTTGCAAATTATATTTATGCTATGCGCTCCAGGATATAAAAGTGCTCGGCCATTAATGGCATGCATACTTTTCGACCAAGTAACGTAATGTACTATTTTTGACCAATACATGGATCTGTTGATCATTATTACAACGTATATTGAGGTGACATCTTTTTAACGAACATAAGTAAAAACGTAATGCCCAAAACCTTTTAAGCGAAATCATTATGCTAAACATGAAATGTCTTGGGTACAAGGCATTTTCGCACTCATATTTACATGAACTTTTTTCTATTTTAACCTGCTTTATCTGTCCATTTCCGCAACAACACATTGTAAAACCCTGTATAGTTTGCAAAATCTAAACTTAAAGCGCGTTCCTACTGAATCAGCTCTTCAGATCGCTTCAGTCTCTATCAAAAACTTCTGATAATTACCGTCATCATCATTTTGGGTGTACATCAAGGCAGTACCATAAGCATTGTTGAGTTGCGAGAAGAAAAATAGTAGACTCTTCATAATTATTCCCAGAAGCAACTTTGCTGGGGCGAAGAGCTGAAAATTTTTATAGATTACTATAACAGCTGTATTACAGTTAATACCAAAACAAGTAAAATAAGTATTTCTCAAGCAAGATTCAAATCTATAATTTATAAAAGTGTTCTGAGTCAATAACCTTCCGCCGCTATGCTGCAGGGATTCCGTACGGATCTTGGCAACCGCTAACCCATTATTGAGTGATGGGGTATATATACAATGGCTGAACCCTTGGTTCCACTCCTGTACCTTTGCAATAAAGCAACATTTGATTTAAATGTTTTATTTTTCTATTTAATCCTTTCTAACATCAATGACATTGCTTAACCAGTTCCCCAGTATTTCAAGAGACTCCTGGTATAATAGGAAGAGCATTGATCTACGAGTATTTACCTCATCCTTCAATGGCAGGAATCAAGTCCGGCCCAGAAACTTTTTTGATGTCGAGCGACAAGAGCACCCATCTTACGGTCTTATGTTTACTTCTCGCATTGTGTAGGGCAGGCCTCTCCAACTCAGGTACCACCAGCGCAGCGCCGAGCACCGCTCGCAGCACAGTGCTGCTGGGTGACTCCGTGAAGGTGGGGGAGGGATTAGGCAGCGGCATACGCATCGCGAATAGAAATGACCCGGGAGCTGGTGGCATTGAGTATACCCTCATCGCGGATTCGACTAAATTTAGTAATAATATGTAGTTTTTAAATAAATGGACAAGAAGAGCTCATCCTGCCAGAAGTACCTGTCATATTGACTTAAAGATACAGCGTGACAAGAGAATTTCACCGAATCCAATGAAGCCTACAAGGTTTGATGGAAATTTTAGGCTCATTTGGAAAAACATGGTATGAAAAACTGATTTCCGACAGAAGTTTCTGTCGTACCGACTGAGAGCTATAGCAGGCAATGCAAATAGACAAAAATAATACATCCTGTTTGTATGCTTCATGCTTGCATTTAAAAGCTCATTTGAGTCAGTCAGTTTGACACCAGGCTTCTAGATGTTTGAAAGTATATGTAAAATGAATATGAAACCTCATGACCGTTGATATACGTATAGGTTATGGTGAAATCCTACCGTCACGTTGTATCTTCAAGTTGATATGACAGGTACTTTCATCGGCATACCAAGCCCTATTTGTTCATTTACTTAAAAACTACATATTATTACTAAGTTTAGTCGAATCTGCGATAAGATTTAATTTCGCCGGCTCCCAGCCCCAACGAAAAATTAGTGGAGTGACATTCGTATTGACATTTGAATTGGTCTGATCGAGTCAACGCGCGGGTGATAAAATAATGTTAATAATTTCGACGTAAACACATTTATTCTTAAGATGATCGTTGACAGCGTTTCGATTCAACAAGTCTTCTAATATTTGGTACAGTGGCTTGAGCAGTGGAAATTCCGAGTACCGCCTCTAAGGACACATCAGACAAAGATCTGTTTTTAGTTTTGTTCAAATTCATTAAAGAAAACATCTGCTCGCACAAGTACGTTGTACCGAACATGGAGCAAGGCCAGTGCAAGAATTTTGGGAAAATCTTGCTGCTTAACACCTTGATAAAACGAGATTAAGTCACTATTGTAGTGGTAGTATCTATCCTTAAGGATCGTATCGCGTTGAAGCTTAATCAGCTCCATTTGGAACTGCGGCGGTTCTGTTTCAAAAAGCACTGAAGATGGCGTCGTAAAAATCTCATTTGCATAAACATCTCAACGTCGTCAATGATTTCAAAAAAAATCTTAAACACTTTTTCGCAGCTTAACCAGCGCGTAACACAATAAAAGGGTAAGTTGCTTCCAGGTCTTTTAAAAATACTTCAAACTGCCGTGGTTGAGACCTTGCTTTCTGCAGAAATTGACAGATGTTATTACTACATCCATAATAGATTTGAAATTACGGAAGGTTTTTGCACATAGTTGTTCCTAACATTGCGGGCGCTCCATCAGTAAAAACACTACGCAAACTATTGAGTAGTATACCCATGTCATTCATTGTGTATTCTACAGCATATATAATAATATAACTCAAAAGCAAGCACAATTTGATGCAAATAGATGTTTGTGACATAACCTCAAAATAGGGTTCTGACACGGAGAAGTAGAAAACTATGACAATCAAGGAGGTGATAAAGGCGCCCTACAATTGTAGGGACGACTCACGATACGGGCCTAAGTGCTCGAGTTGGAGAGGCGTGGTGTAGGGAATGCATTAAATCGATGGCACTCGGGCGTTGGGGGGACTAATTAAGGAAATATAGCAATATAACGAGTGTTTTATCAAAATTAAACCCTTTTACTCATGTCTAGCTGTACATAAAATTTTATTCAAATCAAATGTGTTAGTGAGTGTTCTATTTACATTATCACTGGGGGCCTCGAGGCCTAGTGGTAAGCGCGTCGAGCTAATAATAGGTCGATCCAAGGCCCGCAGGTTCGAATCTCTGCCTCGAAAGTTAATTCCGAGCCATGCGTGTTCTGTTGTGTGTTGCCTATATCACGCATCAGATCGATGCGAGACAACAGAGCTCGTTAAGTGTAGGAAGAGATATGAGGATTTGCTGGGATTGCGCACACGAGAGACGGAGAACGCATTCGGAGCAAAAAAGATGGCACGTACAATACGTGCCATTCGATCTCGAGTGGTACAGTTTGCGTCCTAAATTAATCGAATAACTTCAATAACGGAATACGTATTATGCGAAGCCTGCCTTGTATAATCGAAATTGTTAATAATTTCAATCAATAAACAATCAAATGAAAAGTAAGGTCAGAAAATTAACATTGTAGTAGATACAGTTGGCAATATTTTAAAGATTTATGAAGTTTCATAGAGGATCAAGTCCTGAAAGTTCGGAATCGGAATCTGAGCTACTACTCTTAAATCTTCGGATTCGTTATCGCTATCTTCGTCTAGGTTTATTATTATTTGATCCACAACTAAGTCGAGTGCTGGTTCCATTTCCATATACTGCTTCTCAAAACCTTTGGCATGCTCACATCGCTTTTTCCATTCTTCTGTGAGATAAGACGAGAAAAAGTCGTCGCAAAGTTTGTAGACAGTCTTGAGATTAAGATCTACATTTCTCTCAGTCACATATTGTTTCAAAGATGCCCATACCAACTCAATTGGGTTCAAGTCAGGGTGATATGGTGGCAATCTCAATACAGAATGACCTTACCCGACTTACTATTGGATTTAAATTTCAGATATGCATTTTCCACGAAACCATTTTCACTACCAACATGCACAATAATAAATCCTTATCCTTTTAAAACTGGTCGGTGAAGGCCCTCATTGGCTCCAACTCTTTTCATGCGTATGTGATGTATGGATGTATGTTTCGTCCATATAAATTATACGACGATTTTTTTCTCTATATTCCTTCATCCCTCTCAGAAAATTTCTCCTGAAATGCTGAATCTCTGGTTTCTCCATAAGAAGTCTTCTATTAGTTCTATCCTTCCTCCAACGAAATCCCTTTGTCCTCATCACTTTCATGTGATCCAGTGTATTGTGTTCTTGAACAAATTTCCTGTGTATGCGCAGCAAAGCTGGGACCTTCTTTTCCGTTATGTAAAAATTCATTATAGATCGACGAAGAAATCCTCTAGCAAAGTCGTCAAAATCAGATTTTGGAGTGCCTCTTCGTCTTTTTTTGTTTGGTGTCGAAAAAGATATCGAAGCACCCTCTTTAACAGATTTCATTTTCGCGAGAGATCCTCCTAATAGTCGATAGACTAACTCCCGTGGCCATGGCTGCACGCTCCTAAACTTTCTTCAAATCTTTAAGAGGTTTATTTCATTCTGCTTCTCGTTGCATAAAGAATATAACATTTGCTACAACCTCCCTAGTTGATCCTTATAAAACTTAACTTTGTAATTTGGATTTAAAATCCATTAGTAAATCTCTTAGCACACCAAGGAATAAATGGCGAAAATTAATAGCGTAATTGTAAATATTCAACTCAGGAATTCGTAACAATACATACAATTTACAGATAATAAGTAATAAAGTTGTTTCACTGCCTAACAATTTTGCTTCTGACTGTACGCTAACTACTCTAGACACGACAAGAGACTACTGCTTCGAATTGAGCCGCTAGCTACTGCGCACCGAGAAGGGGTGACACTATTCAAAAGTTAGCATCTCTGCCTACACTTGACCAGCTGTATATCGCATCATTGGAGCTGGTTTATTCAACAATCAGTTACACAGTCTTGGTACTCCGAGGTCGGCAAGAAGGATCAAATATGGCCTAGTTGCTAGGTTTCGCCTCTCCACCATTACTACTACAGGGTGGGTCATTTAAAGTTGAAGAATTTGTTTATAAAAAAGTACATTAAAAAATATTTTTTTGTTGTTCATTGGAAAAGCCTTTTATTTTGATCTAAGGAGATTTGTTGTAATTACTTTTAAAAAATGATATCGCGCAAATGGCCACCTCTGGTCTTGATAACCAAATGTGCCCTTTTTTCGGCGTTTTCCATCACGTTGGCCAATGTTTCGGCGGATATGGTGGCAATTTCTTTACGCTTATTGTTCTTGAGGGTAGCTAAAGTCCGTGGATTGTTAGTGTATACCTTGGATTTCAAATAGCCCCACAAATAAAAGTCTGGTGGCGTCAAATCAGGTGATCTCGCCATTTTTCGATATGAGTCGTCCAGGGAACAATGGTGGTAAATTGATTGTTGCAGTAACCGTCCATGTCATTTTCACAAACAATTAGCCTCAAAAAATTTGTTGCCTCAATGTAACGAAAACTGTGCCTCGTCGGACATGATTTTTTGCCAAAAGTCATCTTCATTTTCGGCCATTTAAATGCTCCATTTAGCAAAACCAAAGCGACACGGATAATCAGCTGGATTCAATTGATGAGCGATTTGAATTTTGTATGGAAACATCTTCAAATCCTTACGAATTATGCGTCGGAGAGTGGTACGACCGATGTCTAACGCTTGAGAACGATGACGACCAGATGTTCATGGAGTCTCTTCAACACTGGCTCGTACTCGTACGTATTTTCATCGGAACGTCTTGTTCGTTGTCTGGACAGGTGACTGGCATTACTAAGACTACCGGTGCTCACAAATTTTGCGTATAAACGTCTGATAGTGTTATCAGCTGGAGCACTTTCAACTTTATTTTTTTACGAAACGTACGTTTAGTTTTCACGATTGAGAAGTTATTTTGAAGGTACAACTGAATAATTTCAGCGCGTTGTTCTGGTGTGTACTGTTCCATGGTTAAAATTGTACTGAAATGACGCTTCCAACACGGTATGACATTAAACGATCTGACAACTAATGTCAAAGATATAGGGTTGCTTGATGCTTCTACTTTAAATGGCCCACCTTGTATTTCTTTGTCACTGAGCATATTTTATACCAATGGGACAGCTTGGCTGTCCCTTGACGTCCGTCAGGTGATGGGTCAGAACACTTTTATAAATATATACAGAGTTCTATATTTAGCATGACTCACTCCAATTTTACTAGTTCCCCCGCTGAAGTGAAACCTGCTGTTAGAACAAGCTCCTTGATAATCGTAGACGGGTATTTTGACGTAAATTCTATCCTGAACCAAAGAGTCCATGATCGTGCCATCGATTTGCCCGAAAAACCTCCCAGTATGGTCGTTATTTTCGGAGATGATCACAAATCCATTATTGTCTAATACGTAACAATCTAACTTGTCACTTGCGCAGGTTTTCTTACAGCTATTAGGACCAGTACACTGAAACAAAATACAATGGTGCTTAAGCTTAAACCCTACTCTTTATATACGTAAATCATTACAGAAAGAAGTCTGATAATCTTGAAGCCAAAAAGTAAGGTCTGATGACTCGAACTTACTGACTGACAATCACAAATTATTTACATCTTTTGATATACTCGTATACAGTGTTTTTCAAAAAGCTCTTCTACCCCCAGTTCTTTTTTTTGAACATGTCAAGTCAGAAAGCTGAAATTTGGGATAACGAAATAAATGCATGAATTCTATACATCGTGTCCCGAAAAAAGTGTGCAATATTCTACCAGCGGTTTCTAGAGCTTAAAATAGGAAGAAAAGTTTATATAAATATAGGTCGACAAACGTCCCCTAAGGCCGCTACGGTCTTTTAAAGGGGCTCCCCTGAAGATGGTTTTTCCTTAATATTTCCGAAACGTGTTAAGATAAATACATAAAATTTGGTATTCTAGCCTAGTTTTTTATGAAGGATTTAGAAGTATTAACAATTTTAGACAGTTTTGTTTGGAAGCGTATGTAAAAGGAACGGACTCAGGTTATTTTAGCCCCAACATTTCTGGGTGATTCTATTTTTGAAATTCAATTTTAGAATTTGAAAATTTAGGGTATTCTACATAAAAAAGGTACTCTTATTGAATATCGATAAATTGTGCCATTTTTGGATAAAATCAAACTAAAAAATTTGTCACATGATAGGAAATATACTGCGAATTTAAATGAATTGTTGAATAATTAGCCATGGCAACGAAAAAACTAATTTAATAATTGGTAAATATTACATAAATACATATTACTATTGCAACATACCTAAAATTTAGGCAAAAACAAAAGAAATAAATTTTTTCTACGAACGAAATTGAAATTTGTTTAAAAAAGAAGACATACAGTTGGATATACTCAAAACTAGCTTTAAAATAAGTGTGCAAATAAATTCCTATTTTGTTGCCTGATGGATTCTTTGAAGTAAATCTTCTTGAGTATTTACTTCAGTCGAGTAAACTAGGTCTTTTAATGACCCCCAAAAATAGAAATCCAATGGATTTAGGTCAGGTGAATGTGGCGGCCACTCTATAGGACCTCCTCGGCCTAACCACCTGTCTGGGAAATTGACATTCAACCAATTTCGAACATTGCGTCCAAAATGTGCAGGGGTGCCATCATGTTGAAAAAACATATTTTCTTGAAACTGCTGGCGCACATCCAATGGTATTATATCCATGAGCTCATTCTGAAGAAAGTTCAGATACACCTCTGAATTCAGACGGTTGGGAAGTACAATAGGCCCAATTACTAGATCCCCAATTACTCCTGCCCATAAGTTCAATGAAAATCCATGTTGGAAATTTGTATGGCGAACAACTTTTGGATTTTCATCTGACCAGTGATGCATGTTATGGAAATTAAAAGTACCATTCCTACCAAATATTGACTTATCCGACCATAATATTCTAGGAATAGTGTTTTCATTTGCTAATATCCACTGGCAAAACTCGATTCGTGGTAAAAAATCTGCCTCCGTTAAATGCTGCACCCGTTTAAAATGATAAGGATGTAATCCTTGCATTCTTGTCATTCTTCCTATCTAAAATTATTATTTTTAGGATTACTATCAAATAGGTATTCACAAATTTTTCTTACTATTGATCGAGGTATATCCATAATTTCTGAAACATTTCGTATGCTTATTTGCGGATTATTTTCAAACATATTTAAAGCAATATCCATACGATGATTTCCCAGTGGCCTTCCTGAGCCCTGCATGCGCTGAAAACTTCCATGGTTTGACAAATTCCGGTGAATATCAGTAAACATTCGACGTCCAGGTAATATGCGATTGGGAAATCTTTGATATTCTCTTACGGCTGCCAATGAACTGCCATTGCAAAACCCGTACACAAAATGCATGTCAGTCAGTTCTCTGTCTGTAAATCTTGGCATTTTAAATCGATTTAATAAAAATTTTGATTTTAATCTAGTAGTTTTACACTGCTAACAATGTCAGCTTAACGTCAAAATAAGTCATAACAAATCAAAACAACTTTTGTTTGCAGTCATGGCTAACTATCTATAATCAACAATTCATTTAAATTCGCAGTACATCTCCTATCATGTGACAAATTTTTTAGTTTGATTTTATTCAAAAATTTCACAATTTATCGATATTTAATAAGAGTACCCTTTTATGTAGAAAACTCTAAATTTTCAAATTCTAAAATTGAATTTCAAAAATAGAATCACACAAAAATTTTGGGGCTAAAATAACCTGAGTCCGTCCCTGTTACATACGCTTCCAAACAAAACTGTCTAAAATTGTTAATATTTTTAAATCCAGCATAAAAAACTGGGCTAGCCAACCAAATTTTATGTCTTTATCTCAACACGTTTCGGAAATATTAAGGAAAAACCATCTTCAGGGGAGCCCCTTTAAAAGACCGTAGCGCCCTTAGGGGACGTTTGTCGACCTATGTTTATATAAACTTTTCTCCCTATTTTAAGCTCTAGAAACCGCTGGTAGAATATTGCACACTTTTTTCGGGACACCCTGTATTTGTGTACACGTAGCAGTTGAAAATACCAAAATAACTAAGGGGCGCCATCTTGAAAATTTTTTGAATGAAATGGTGGATCGTGTGTTACCCCATTTTGAGCTACCTATGTGTGTTTTATAACGTAAATAAATTTACCTTGGAAGTAATATTGTGAAAATGCGAGGCCAATGTGGCATGTTGATATTGCAATCCTACGACAGCTGCTGGTGCTCTGTGCCCCTTATGTTCGACGAAGACAGCATGAGTAGCGGTCACTAAGGGCTTTCCATATGACCCCACGTCAAATGGAACTGAATAAACGAAGCTTTCTGGTTCAATAGAATGTTGATCTACAGCTCGTTTGTACCAAGTTTCGTCCATCGCTCTGACATTATTCTCGCTGAAATGACTGTTAAAAGTCGGATCAGCACCCGTGAAAAGAAATATTTATATTCTTAAGATTAACATAGATATTATTTCGCGTTTTAGAGCTAGGCATGGATCCCATTCTGTGCTATACAGGGTGTCCCAGAAGTCGACGTCAAGCCGAAACCGGGTGATAGGCAAAGTCATAACAGCAATCAGAAAAATATTTAAAAAATTTGCATGTATGTGTTTTGAAAATTATAGGTCTTTGAAAAAGATATAGAAATTTCACACCCTACGGCAGTCTGTCAACTCCTGTTACTACAAATATTAACTTTTTTTGGACATTATTTTTACAATGTAATGATGAATAATGGATCTTCAAACTGGTGTCTCAACCTTACTGCCAAGTTTTCTCGTTTAGGAAAAATTGCCACTTATTTCCCAACCAAGTATTCCAAAGTAAAACTTTGCTCAACTTTAACTGGCTGTACTGGAAAAAAATGTACTACGAGAGTTTGGCAAGTAACCTTAAAAGTTGGCGCATTTAATAACGATTCCAAAATGGTATAACACTTAGAAGATTACTCGTTAACTTATGCACAACTTTTATTTGAAACAAAACCGATGAAAATTTTTCAAAATTTCCTAATTAAACAGCGATTATGAAAACGCACAAGGACCCTTAAGGATAACTGTTTGCACAACAGTGGGCGTCAAAATGCTGCTGATGATGATTTACCTTTACAGCAAATGCTCAAACTTGTTTCCTTCAGTCGCAATACACGCTCGACATCTTCTTAAAAAAGATCGGGTTATTAAACGAGCGAATCCACGGTTATTAACAAACTCAGCTGCCGTAGCTCAGCTACATTTTGAATCGGCTTGAAATACACTTTTTCTTTTACAGTTCCACAGTAAAAAAATCTAAAGGATTTAAATCAGGTGATCGGGCTGGCCACGGTATTGTACCAGACCGCCTTATCCATCTGCCTGGAAAGTTTTGATCGAGATACTCTCTCACTGTGAGTGCATAGTGCGCTGGGCAGCCATCATGCTGAAACCACATGTCCCTGTAAATACTCAGTGGCACGTCCACCAATAAATTTTGTACATGATTTTTCAAAAAATCCAAATAAACTTCAGCAGTCAAAGTCTCTGGGAACTCAAACGGACCGACTATTTTACCATTTAAAATTCCTGTCCAATGGTTTATCTTGAAGCGACATTTAGATTTATCTTCTCTCATCAAATGTGGGTTTGCTACGTGCCACTCGTGTAAGTTATGCAGGTTCATGTACCCATCTTTCTTAAATGTGGTCTCATCCGACCATAACATTTTTTCAAAGAACTGTGGCTCTTTCCTGTGTCTTTCTAACATTGTGCGACAAAAAGCAACTCGGGGCTCATAATCCCGGGGCAGGAGAGGTTGAACACGCTGTATGTGGTATGGATGAAGCACATCACTTACTTGCTATTGCACACTTTGATACCGATCAGTACTCCTTCGTCTACTGCGCATCTTTACATGTTCGTGCTTGTTGATTTCGCACTGTTACTAATTTTGGATTCGTGAACTGGACTGTTGATCGCTTGTGATTTGGATTTGGACTGTTTAATTGCTCTTCAAAACAACATTTGCTTTCCTTAGACTATCTTTGATAGTGTGATTGTGCAGTGCCGCTATGTCCGTGTACATCGTACAAGAATATGCTAACATGCACCTCATTTATGGGGAATGCAGATGCAACGCTAGTGCTGCAGCGAGACTTTACTGTGAGAGGTACCCGAATGCAGCTCGTCATCCAGATCATCGAGTGTTCACAAATGTGCACCGCTTACTGTTCTCAGAGGGCTAACTACTAAACCAATCACACGGTGAGGGAAGATCTTTCCTTCCTTACGAAGACGTGGTGCCAGGAGCTGTCGAAGAAGACCCGAGTACTTCAGTGCGTGCAATAGAACTAAAAACAGGTGTGCCCAAAAGTACAGCCCATAGAATCTTGCAAAAAAAACGTGCTCCATCCATACCACGTACAGCGTGTTCAAGCTCTTCTGCCCCGGGATTATGAGCCCCGAGTTGCTTTTTGTCGCACAATGTTAGGAATACACAGGGAACATCCACGGTTCTTTGAAAAAAATTTATGGTCAGATGAGACCACATTTAAGAAAGATGGGTACATGAACCTGCATAACTTACACGAGTGGCACGTAGCAAACCCACATTTGATGAGAGAAGATAAATCTCAATATCGCTTCAAGATAAACCATTGGACAGGAATTTTAAATGGTAAAATAATCGGTCCGTTTGAATTCCCAGAGACTTTGACTGCTGAGGTTTATTTAGGTTTTTTGCAAAATCATTTAGAAAATTTATTGGAGGACGTGCCACTGAGTATTTACAGGGACATGTGGTTTCAGCATGATGGTTGCCCAGCGCACTATGCACTCTCAGTGAGAGAGTATCTGGATCAAAACTTTCCAGGCAGATGGATAGGGCGGTCTGGTACAATACCGTGGCCAGCCCGCTCACCAGATTTGAATCCGTTATATTTTTTTTACTGGGGAACTGTAAAAGAAAAAGTGTATTTCAAGCCGATTCAAAATGTAGCTGAGCGACGGCAAAGACTATTGGAAGCAGCTGAGTTTGTTAATAACCGTGGATTCGCTCGTTTAATAACCCGATCTTTTTTAAGAAGATGTCGAGCCTGTATTGCGGCTGAAGGAAAACAGTTTGAGCATTTGCTGTAAAGCTAAATCATCATCAGCAGCATTTTGACGCCCACTGTTGTGCAAACAGTTATCCTTAAGGGTCCTTGTGCGTTTTCATAATCGCTGTTTAATTAGGAAATTTTGAAAAATTTTCATCAGTTTTTCTTCAAATAAAAATTGTGCATAAGTTAACGAGTAATCTTCTAAGTGTTATACCATTTTGGAATCCTTATTAAATGCGCCAACTTTTAAGGTTACTTGCCAAACTCTCGTAGTACATTTTTTTCCAGTACAGCCAGTTAAAGTTGAGCAAAGTTTTACTTTGGAATACTTGGTTGGGAAATAAGTGGCAATTTTTCCTGAACGAGAAAAGTTGGCAGTAAGGTTGAGACACCAGTTTGAAGATGCATTATTCATCATTACATTGTAAAAATAAAATCCAAAAAAAGTTAATATTTGTAGTAACAGGAGTTGACAGACTGTCGTAGGGTGTGAAATTTCTATATTTTTTTCAAAGACCTATAATTTCCAAAACACATACATAAATTTTTTTTTAAATATTTTTCTGATAGCTGTTATGACTTTGCCTATCACCCGGTTTCGGCTTGACGTCGACTTCTGGGACACCCTGTATATCGTAATGGCCATCCGCAGTATTTTATCTGTCCACAAAAAATTCGTTAGATTAAAGATGTTGGGGTGGGCCGGTGTGGAAAGGCAAGGGACGGTTCCTGCGAGAAAAATTATTCTGGAGGATTTTCTTCAAAATCTAAGAAGTTGGTTATTTATGCCTTACAGTGAACCCAAAAAAACAGTACCTTTTTAGGGTAAACGCATAATTCATGATTTGGATGAGATAATTACATCATAAATAGCGGGTACCAGAACTCCAGGATCTTGTATACAATTCGCTATGAAAAAGCCATAAAATATCTATATGGATATGTGGATAACAAGCCACTGCCTGGCAATTTCAATTGCTCTGAGCATTCTAGTGTCCTGGTGAAACAAGTTATATTTTACTAAGATCATGCTGTATCTTCTAGATCTTTATTATATCTTGCCTAAATTGTCTGAATACCACTAAGGCCCGTATCGTCTGTCGTCCCTACAATTGTAGGGCGCGTTTATGGCCTCCTTGATTGTCATACTCCTTTCTCTCCTTAAAAAATTTCTAGATTACATTTGTCCCGTGTCAGCGTCAGCGCTCTCCTATTGTAAAGATATGTTTTCTTTTTAAATTGTAGGAAATTTCAGGCTGATAAAACATGATATAACTCAAAAGCAAGCACAATTTGATGCAAATAGATGTTTGTGAGATAACCTCAAAATAGAGCGCTGACAGGGAGAAGTAGAAAACTATGACAATCAAGGAGGCCATAAAGGCGCGCTACAATTGTAGGGACAACTGACGATACGGGCCTAAGAGCTTGCCTAGGTTGGATACGACCAAGATATTGCCGCAACTGGTACGATCAAAGGATTTATCGGTCTTGTTTTCGTTAAAAATGTATCCCATCCACCTTGGTTTTTGATTCTTCCTCATAAGGGGTTGTTTATTTACTTCAAAGGGGAGACACAGTAATCAAGCCCAACTTAGTAGGTATCATTCTACACTGAGAAAACGTGGTCAATTAAACAGTCTTTCTGGAAAATTTTCGTTACCCGTATTATTTTTTTTTAATTACTCTAAGAAACTAAATTATTCGGTTTAATGAAATTTTCTGGAACCAGTTTAATTGAAACTAATATACTACGAGGGATGTCTTTTAAGTATTGCATATGGAAATAAAACAACACGGTAGGTACCATGACTTTATTGTTTTTCAAAGTATTCTCCACGAAGATTAATACACATCTGCATGCGCTCGAACCAATTTTCGAAGCACTTATTCCACTCGTTTGCTGGCAGATCCAAAAAAGCATTTTTGAATGCGTCAACTGCTTCTTCTGGAGACTGGAACCTTTGACCACGCAGTCTGTTTTTAATTTTCGGGAAAGTAAAGAAATCATTAGGACTTAGATCGGGACTATATGGATGATGGTCCAATAATTCCACGTTTTCTTCCGTTAAATACTGCCTTGTTTTTTGGGCTGTGTGCGAGCTTGCATTGTCTTGGTGGAGAATGATTCTTCTTTCGGGGTTGATTTTTCGAAGCTCGTTGATGGCTTTTGGCAAACAAATGGTGGTATACCAATCCGCAGTAACATTTCTTTGCTAATTAAGAGGAATTGTTGCAATATGACCCTCTTTTGACACAAATGTCGCGACCATCTTTTTCGAAACACTTCGAGAGCGGACTTTTGTTGGCTTTTCTTCACCTGGGAACACAAAACCAGCCGACTGTCGTTTATTTTCTGGTTCATAACAGTAAATCCACGATTCATCACCACTAACAATGCTTTACACATTTTTTGAGTTTCCGGAATTGAAACGGTCAAGCGTTTTTTGACACCAATTAACCCTGGCTGCTTTCTGCTCTTCAGTCAACAGGTGGGGTATGCAACGAGAAACTAATTTTCTTACTCCTAATTCTTCATGTAAAATTTTTTGAATTGAGGTCTTTGAGATCTTCAAGGACGCCTCAATCTCGCGATATGTCACATGTCTATCTTCAATGATGAGTTTGCGCACAGTATCGACGTTTTCCTGGGTGACTGCCGTTTTTGGTGCACCCACCCTGGGATCGTCGCTAAGACTCACCCGTCCAGGTTTGAATTCTCCATACCAACGGGAAATTGTCGACTGATGTTGCGCTTCGTTGCCGAAAACAGACAGTAACTCAGCAAGGCATTCTTGTTGCAATAATTGTCTCTGAAAGTTGTAATAAATTATGGCGCGAAAATGTTCTCGGTTGAGTTCCATTTTTCTAATGACTTGGTGACACTTAAAAATTCACTGTAGTGAGAACACTGCACGTATTGTTGTGAAACTTTGAATTTAAGTTTACTAAAAGGTGAGGTTAAGATTCGGTACTGACGTTCGATCCGCGCGGCCTACAATGTTTCTATATGCAAAACTTAAAAGACATCCGTCGTACTGTGGCAGTTCTTAAAATCACTTCAAATGCTTTATAATGTTATTGTCCCAGGAACATACAATAAAATGCTTTTTGTTTTTATCTCCCAAACGAAGCAAGATAGGAAAGAAACTCAAGCGACAAGTCAGTGGCACACACATCTTTTTGACAAAGGTATTTGTAGGGTGTTTTCCGGGACGCCACTGAACTTAATTTCAATCTAATTGGGGTTAAATTAGCCCCTTGCTAATACCACTGCTAAATTTGAACAAAATCGATTGAAAGTTTATCAAGATATTTAGGAAAAACCGATTTTTAAAAGAAAGTTTGACATCTTGAAAATGGAGCATTTCTGGACATATGTTTATATAAACTTTTCAACTTAAAATTACCCAAAGAATCACCTCCTGAAATGTGGTCACGTACTTGAATAACACCCTGTATGATTCTGAAGTTTTAAGGGCTAAGCAAACGCAAGGGTAAATTTTAGTGTCTAATAGGTGGAATGAATTGCCAGGGCTGGAAGAATGAAAATTGCCCCAAAAGGTATCCAAATCTGTATCGATCCAAACTAGGGTATTTTCTGTCAAATCACCTTGGCCAAATTTTCAGTACGTACATTTAAAACAAATAAACATATTAATAAAAACAGTTAAACAGTTTATTCTAATCGCTGACTGCAGGACTCGGCACTTTGTTCGTGAATGATCGGGAGTACGCGACAGACGTAGCGCCGATGAGGCACTTCGAACTCCTCAGCTTCATTTGTGATTTTCGCGAGGAGTTTCATACACGAATGTTGCCGTTGTGGGTGTATTAGGTGTTAAGTAGATCAATCGTGGTGATCAAGTGAAATAGTCAAGCATAACACTTTGAGTGACCTGTAAACATGGTTAGAATATTTCTTGCTACAAATGAAACACTGTGTATGGGGGAATCACTGCTGACGTGACGAGATTGGAAGAACTTTGAAATGTTATTTATGCAACCATATTTAGGTCGATGAAGGGCATTTATACCAAACTTGTATTTAAGACAGACTTGATGTGCTTTTCTTTTGTATTGTATAATGTATTATACAGGAAGTGTAGCCTCCTGCTAGTGTAGACTTTGTAATATTTCAAAAAAAACTGTCATATGTATTTACATATGTAAATGTTTTGAATGAGGGTGAGTGCAATCATGTTATATGATAAGAAACAAAAACACAATTTTTGTCCACAATAAAAGACTTGCTTCTGGTGAATTGTGAATTATTTTAACTTATTTCTGGGCAAATAGACAAAAAGTTGGTAAGACTTGATCCCATGTATAACGTTTTTGTTAGGGTTATAAAATTTGGAAGTTTTTATTTTGATTTGAAAACAACTATTAGGTTCTCCATTTTTTTGATCAGTGAAATGCAGTTTTGAATTACATATAAGTATTACATAAAAGATCCTTTCAAGTCTAAAAGAAACAATTCATTAAAGCTAGGCAAACACTTATACCTAAACTAATTATACAAATTTAATAAATATAATTAAATTGTTTTTATTTGGAGCAGGTTAGCTCATTTTGATAGTTCATTGAGTGTGAATGAATTGGTGCAATCAATCTAAGTAAGCGATTTAATTAAACCATTGCGTTTTTGTTTAATTAAACTAGTTTCATAGATTCAAGTAAACTGTTTTAGAATTCGCAGTTTAATTGAACTAATTAAACTAGTTAGCTATCACATAGTTAATTAAATTATTCAATTGGCCTAACTGAAATTTTAGTTGATTTGGTCATTTTTTTCCAGTGTAGAGGAAATAAAATATTAAAAATAATTTGTTGTGCTAGTGGTCCTAATATGTTACCCAGCCTTTCTATAGGGGCTGGTTCAGTTAGATACTTACCTGTGAAGAAATAAGTAACTGAGTTGAAGGATAGTAATGGCAAAGTGACAGTAAAGATATACGACTTGCAATAACAATTCTTTTTAGCCCTTTTTAATGTAATTAATTCATCCAAATCATAAGCTATGCTATTGTTTAAAAAGGGGACGATATGTCGGTCTCGCTGCTTAAGGCATAAATAGGCAACTTCTAAGCTTTCTGGACGCTTGCAATAAGATCATTTAATCAGCATTACTTTTTCCATTAGATTGCTATCCGGTCCATCTTGCGATGCATTTTTAGATTCATCGTTTCTGAAACATTTCTGAAACATCAAAACTGGTGGGTGTGCTACATGATACGAGGCGGTCAACTTTCAAGTGTTGACGTCTAAAGTTAAAAAACCAGTCATTCAAGTGGAGAAATATAAGGCTTAAGTCAATTAGGAATTCTGAAGGGCAGTTTGATGAATTTATAAATTGATTATGTAATTTCTTACATTTCCTAGATACGTTTCTTAGAGGTGACGTCTGGCAACTATGCATGCGCCGTCTGGAGTTACCGGATGGGCGTTATCGATTTTTAGGCCGAGTCTTGCATACGGGAATAGGCAAAAGTATCAGGGAATTTGTTGTAAAAAAATTGGTCGGATCCGATTGTCATAAGTTGGAATAATAGAAAGTGTACAAAACGGAAGCCCATTTTGCATTTGATTTTTTAATAATACGAAAAATAAGTAAAATCATGATGTAACACCTGAAACTTATCCTGTAGCTTTCATGCTGATAGAACACCATTATTTTCCGACTAAATGAAACCACATACATAATGTATAAATTAGTTTTTACTGACGTTTCAGCTATAGCACTCTGGAAAAGGCCGTCGTGGTGATAAATTTATAACATATTATGTACGTTTCATTTGGCCAGAAAGTTATAAGTTAAAATACGAGGGCGTGTCAATAAGTCCGTGACTGTTTGAATTAAATACGGCTTTATTGTCAAAAAAATAATTCTCAACATAGTCTCATTTGAGCTATACATGTGGTCCAATGTTTTTCCAATTTTTTTATCCCTTCTAAAAATAAGAGTTGTCGATGTATTGGTATTTGCATTTTAACATATTAGAGAGTCTTGACGATCACAAATACCGTTAATGATTACCTCTAATCATTTGAATCATTACGACATAATAATATGGCTCCATCTGTGTGTCCCAAAACTCTTTAATATATGGCATAAAGGATTATTTGCAAACTTCTGGTAGTAATAATGAAAATTTCAGCAATGCGCAAAAACTTTTTCCACATAATGCGCTTACGCTCCACTACGGCGTGGTAGATAAATAAGCTGCTATTCACACTTGGCACTAATTGAGTTCCAGGGAACGCAGAATCAATGAGACCAGGGAAAGAGGTCATTTTGTGTTGTGTTAAAGAAAAACTTCTATTGTACTGGGCGATTTTAGAAACAGTGGCATCACTTTCCTTATACCCTGGAAATACTGCCGCTGTTTTTGATTTAACCGACTGCACAAGAAACTAATTTGGTGAACTTACGGTTCGTTGCTCTTAAAATTGGTATGGTTTGTCCATCGTAGCAAACCGCTTCTTGTAGCTACGAATGTCAGCACAAGTCCAAATATTTCGTAGCCTTGCCTGTAAATAGGTTTCATATTAACATTTGCAAGCGATTTTTCCGAAAGCTTATATGGTAAAGTCAACCACTTAATTCATATTTGTTGGTATTAATAAAGTTTTTATAAATAATCAGTCTACATTTCTTCCATCAAACGAATTACTAAGAATAGCAAACCGTTTATTTAATAACTGAAATTCGTCATAATCTGTGTACATGACGGTCGGTCGGTAGGTCTGTCAGTCCGCTAATCTTTGCCCCGTCTATATTTGGGATTTTGATGAAATTTTCAGGCAATGGTAATGCTAAGCTTTGCAGTGTTTAAAGATCGTTTAGTGGCGGAGAACTGCAGGCGATAAAATGAAAATAAAAGTCCCCAAAATTCGTTTTTTGGCGACGTTACGGAGACTTCTGGTCATTTTTGACAATCCATTGCCCAATGCGAGGTAAGAAAGTGGGGAGTAGGGGGTTCTAGGTCCTAGGGGGGGGGGGCGGTGGAGTATCAAAATTTCAGGCTTAGGAATTAAACATTTTGTACGTATAAAGTGCCGCTATCCGCTGCCGGACGATGTTTTAGAGTCTCCTGATCCTTTCCAGAAAAAAGTGGGGGTTGAAAACTGAAGGTTCTGATCTCGGTAATACTATACAAATTCAAACGCTGATAAATAAGTTCCAATCACGCCAATTCATGGTCACACTTCTCAAGTTTCGCTCCCCTTCCCCCGTGTTATGACCGCTCAACCCCGCGGATGAAAATTGACCGGCCTTGACTGCAATAGTACGGGCAGGCCATGGGCGTGCGGCGTATATTTTACTACGCGTTAGCAGGAATTTCAGTAGCGGTCTCAGATATATTTGACCGTTGCTTTTGCTGTTTTGTATCACAAGTAAATTTAACGCAGCAGTGTTAAAAGCTCTGTTGAAACCTATAATTCAGGTTGTCAAGTGTCTACAAGATCCTTAATAGTATTCAAGGTTTAGTTTATTTTGGAGCAATTTTTAACCTTGCTTGTTAGGCTAACAATTGGTGTACATTCAAATTTGACTTGACATTGAATTGATGCGTAAGGCATTCTGTACGGGGGGTTTCCAACCCTTAACCCTAGCTCAAAATGATTCATGTTCTCCGTTTGTATGGAATTTGTTGATCAAATACTATTTATTATTAGTATATGTTCAGAACATAATGGGTAGGAATATTTTTGGAAACTCTTCTTGGGTACCAATGGGACTTTCTGGGAATAAAATGATACAATGCAAAAATGTTGTTTTACTTCTTTCTACTTTGGAGTCTTCTTACAACGACTAACATTTTGCTTTCCACTCTTGTGCAATCGCGAAACTCTGGAATTTTGTGAAAATACATTTATGATGTTTAAAATACTCTATCATTCGTTTCTGTCTATCAAACATCCCATCATTCTGTTTGTCTGTCGCCATTTTCTGTGACTGCGTAATGTCAGCAATAGCTGAACAGATTTTGATAAAACTTGGCGAGTAGATAAGGATAAGTCATTATTTTTTAAATCCATAGCTAATATTAGCATGGGGGTCAAATCATGTTTCATGGTGTAAGTTAGTAGACCTGTTCAGTTTAATATGAATTCTGAAATATTCGAAGCAACATAAATGTGAAATCAGTCAGGAACAGCGATACCTACCCCTCCTTGTGGCAGCATATTATGATTAGTACAGAATATGTTGCTGTGTGTGCGCTCGCAGGGGCTGTTGGCCGTCATCTTCTGCATAATTTAACATGATTTTGTATAAGATATTGGGGATTTTCAGGATCCCCCAGACATTTGGTATGCACCGTTCAGAAGAATTGAATCTTGTCGATGATCGGTCCTTGAAAAAAACTCCTGCGAGCGCTCATATACCGCTGGATAATTCTTTCGTTTGAGTATATGCAGTTGTTAAATGTGATGTTATCATAGACCGTGCATCTACAAGGTCAATTTTTAGTGTGAGTCGGTCAATAGCCCCGTTATTATAAAAGGTATCTAAAAAGATAGTTATAAAAGTAGTAGGCAACTATATGCTTCTTACAAGTACTTGGAAAATATGCCATTCTTTGCAGGGTGATTCATAAGTTCATTTTTTTTTTTGGAATACCCTTTATACAGGGTGGAACAGAAAGACGTAGGAATTTCAGAACTGCATTGCTCGTGACAGGTATGCAGGAGCGGGACAGTGGTCAGGGGTAGTGAGGATAGGTAGCATTGGTGCTCGGAAATTTAGTCACCATGGAGCGTTTCACTGCTGAGCGGCTTGCGTTCTGTGTTAAATCTTATTACAAAAATGTAGATTCGTGCTCTATCGCGCGGCGCCTGTTTCGCTCTTTAGTTTACATGATCTAAATCAATGTCATAGTGAAAGTGTGATCAGGTCATAAAGTTCGAGTCTACCGGTTCAACACTGAATCAGAAACCTGCGGGGCGACCAAGGTCAATACGAACAGAGGAAACTGTAGGCGAAGTTGCGACGTCCATATGGCGCGATCCACAGTTATCGTCGAAGAGATCGGCTCAGCTCACCATAACAAGAACATCTGTAAGGCGTATTTTGGTAAAGACCTTAAATTTTACCCGCATAAACTTCAACTGGTGCGTTTGTCGAAACAATGAGAGCGCTTGCCAAGTTTGAGCAACATTCTCTTTTCTGATGAAGCTCATTTTCATTTGAGTGGATTTGTCAGCAAGCAAACTTACCGATATTGGGCCGCAGAAAATCCCAAATTAAAACACCAACGATCCTTGCATTCGCGTTATGTTAGTTTGGATGGCCATGTCGGCTAAAGAAATCATCGGATTTGTCTACTTTTTAAAAAATATATATTATCTTCGCTACGCTTTTTAGTTTTTTTCTATGACTTCTTATAATCCGCCTAACTTAATGGCCCACCCTGTATTTTAGTAAATTCTAAAAGGTCTTTTAAGAGAAAGAAGTTTGTTATAGGGTTTAGGGTCTGGTTTGTTACTTCTAGAGTTACGAGATATTTTGTCCGAACACAACACTCAACTTTAAAGCTTGTAGATCCAAAAGCAAAATGTTTGTCAAAGTTTCATTTCACGTTATTTAAACGTTATTTGCATTTTGCATGTCGTCTATACAGGGTTTTTCTGAGCGCAAAATGTAAATCTAAATACCGTATATTTTTACAGTCTTACGATTTATGAGCTTTATTTTCGTATGCTTGGGAGGTTGATTTACTTAATTTTTGAATGACTTGCACTTTGTTGGAAACCACAATTCAAAATAAATAAATACCACATGATTTCTGAAAAAGGGTAATTTTTTAGTAGGCCGGAAATAATTTCAATATAGGCTTGAGAAGATCAAACGGAAGATTTAAGCAACGTTAACTGTTGAATCAAATTAAAACAGACCCACATACTGAGGAATTCAAATACCAATGGCATTATTGACAGAGCATAAAGTACACCGAAAAATAACACAACATGATAGACGGTTTATGTAAAATTTGATATATTAATTCAGAACGCAATAGATGTTTCAGGAAAGTCAGTGACGTTTGTTTTATCTTCTGTAGGGGTCCAAGTATTCCAATTTTTACGCCACTGACGTAGTGAGAGCTGCAAACGTTTTTGTATATTTTGCCTATGCGGTATGTTCTGCAAATATTAAATTAACTTGCCGTATTATGTTTGGAATTACAGTCTGCCCTGAAAATATTGCCATCACCCTACTTAAACTAGTTTTTTAGATCATACCACCACAGCTTCTAGGAGCTGAATAATCAATGTAGGTCTTGATATTTGATTCAACCAATATAGAAATATCAAATAGTGTAACTACATACATATACTTAGTCATTACACTAAGAAACAGTTTGTCATACTCATAACTACTGATTGACATATTCTTGGAGAATTCGTTAAGAAATTATATAACCTAGTAAATATGTAGAAAAACATTGCTTTTGCATAATACTGGTTCTTAGTGTAATCACTTCCGATACAAGAACTAGAAAACTATAAAACGAAACGATTCTTTCGAAGAAAAATCTTTACCTTTGCAACTGTATCAAAAGCGTGCCAATAGGGCTAATGTGCAAAAAATAGTTGATTAAATTGGTGATCATCATATACATATATTGTGAAAACACATACATAGTGCAGTGAACTTATTGTCATGAAGCGTGCATACTATTGAAAGTAACACTTACTGCTTGTCTTCCAATCTAGGTCTGAATGGGTGCTTTTCTAAGCTTTCTGTTACCATAGAGTCCAGAACTAGAGATTGTATTAGTGTTTTATCACCTGCAAAAGAACGTAGTGAAAATAATGGGTGTTCGTGAAGATGGGACTCTACGCAGTGAATAAATCTTGTAAAAAAGGATTATTTTATAGCAATTATGCATTTAGGGTAAATTTCGGTGAATTGTAACATTGGGCATATTTTATAAAGGTAAGGTTGTTTTACATGCTTCTATTAAAACGTACAACAAAAAATATATGTAAATACTGACAGCTTAGGATAAAAAGTTTTTAAAAGTGTTACAAACAGCACACTTCTTCGAACGGGTTCGTTAAGTTGTACCACGCGGTTTCTAAGTTGTACCTTACCAAATTATATTTTAATTGTTAGTGGAACAGATATGTAAAGCAAAATATTGTAACGAAAACACCGTGTTTACTTCAAAAGTCTGATTTATTACTCTTACTCTGATTTATAACAAATAATTTATGAAAAATTTATAACCATGTCGACTGGACTATATAATGAAGACTTATCGGTTGCTGTCAGTTGACTGGTGAAGGCACCTGGGTACTTATTCGAAATTGGATAATTCCGGAGCATTCCCGCGCTTTATTGCAGCTCTAGACATCCAGACGACGTCGATTAATAGGTACTTCTCGAATGCTCCCGATGTCGGTCGATAATTCGATGATGGCGCAAGCTATACCGCTCTTGATGCATGGCGGCGTAGCTCCGGCTTTCTTCCTTCTTTTTCTTCCTACTTTATTAATTCAATGCCTGTTTTACTTCGGTTTTTAGCCTCAATTGATGTTGTCTGACCATCTTTTCCTCGGTCGTTCCATTGATCTTCTTCCATTTGGCGATTTGTCTCTTGCTATTCGTACTGTTCTATTTTCTGTTTTTCTTTCTAAGTGTTGATTTCATTCTATTTTTCTTCTCTGGGTCCACAGGTTTATTTCCTCTATACCACATCTCGCTCGTATTTCCTCACTTCTTACTCTGTCTCTTAGAGTTCAGTTTGTTATTTTTCGTAAGACTTTCATTTCTGCTGTTTCCAATAATCTTTGTGTTTTCGCCGTATCTGCTATTGTTTCCGCTGTGTACGTGATTATTGGTCCTATTGTTGATTTATATATCCTAGTTTTCGTTTCCGTTGTGAGGTACTTGTTTCTCCAGATTGTATTGTTGAGACATCCTGCTGCTCTGTCCTCCATGTTCATGTTCACTTGTTTTTGTACTTCTTCTTCCACTTTTCCATAGCTTGACTGTTTGATTCCTACGTATTCCGTTTCCATCACTTGTTCTATTATTTTGTTATTCACGACCAGTTTACATCGTCTCGGTTCCGCTGATATTACTATCGATTTAGTTTTCTCGGTTGAAATCACCATGTTGTATATGAGCGCCGTATCTTCGAATTCTTTAATTAATCTTTGTAGGTCATCTTCATTTTCGGCTATTATTATGGCGTCGTCGGCGTAGCATATTATCTGCATTTCCTTTTCTCCCATTCTATATCCTCTTCTTTTTTTAACTTTCTTTATGATTCCATCCATTATCAGATTAAATATTAGTGGGCTCAGCGAATCTCCTTGTCTAATGCCAGTTTCATACTTGATAGGTTGCGAGACTTTTCCTTTACATCTTACCAGAGCTATGTTATCTTTATATATATTCTCAATAGTTTTTACTAAATCCAGTGGTATTCCCCTGTCATATAATTAATGTATCGCGTCCCGAATTCTCACTCCATCAAACGCTTTCTTCAAATCTGTCCAGCGACTTTACATTTATTTGTCTTATTACAAAAACTGCATCCATGCATGATCGTCCTGTCCCGAATCCTTGCTGTTCCTCTTGCAGAGTTATTCGTTCGTTTATTTTTGTCGCTATTATTCTTGTTGTCAATTTGAGTGTTGTATTTAACAGATTTATTGCTAGATAATTATTGAGGTCTTTCTTATCTCCGTTCTTGAAGAACATCAGCATGATCGCTCTCTCCCATTCATATGGTATTTTGTTCGTGGTGATTATTTTTGGAATAAGGAGATGCAGTTGCTGTAGAAGGTAATCACCTCCATATTTTAAGAGTTCATTTGGTATTTGATCTTCTCCTGGTGACTTTCTATTTTTTAATTTATTTATTCCTTGTTTCACATCTTCTTGGGAGATTTCGGTCTTTTCATCAGATATTATATTTGGCGTTTCTGGTAAAGATTCTTCATTTTCTTTTCTAAACATTTCTGTCAGGAAGGCCACCCATGTATCCGCTTTTATGTGTTCTATTTCAACTAGTTCTGTCATTTCGCTTCTTTGTTGTCTTATGATGCGCCATACTTATTTCTGTTGTCCGTAGAAATCCATCTCTAGTCCTTTTGTGAATCTTTCCCAGTAATCTGTTTTTGTTTCTCTTACCAATTGATGAGTTTCAGTTCTTATTCTTTTATATCCTTCGTATGATTCATTGGTTTTATCTGACTTATATTTTAGGAAAGCTTTCTTTTTTTGGTGGTGGTTCTAAGCGTTAATATTAGTGTTGTTGATTCTCGTAACTTTTGAGTATTCGTTACTAATCGTTACCCTTCTACAAAGTAATCATTTATTGTATCCGTTACTTTGATTACTATGAGAAGTATGAGTATAACTATTTGACAACGAACGAAATTTGTACTTTGATCAGTCCTAGACTGTTTGCTGGTCCATGTTGCAGTAAGTGTAATTTGTTGTTTCCTATTTTGTAACTTATGCAATTTTTTTAACTGCAAATAAACGCTATTATTATTATTATTATCATTAATTAATGTCGAATTTTAACAATTTCAATGGAACCGACTATATTATCTTGTAAGAAAATAGACAACCTTAAAATTTGCAAAATTTTATCAAGCATAGTTTATTCAAATCTGCCGTGTGCAAACATCGTATCTTTGAACTTTATGCAAAACGAGATGGCTTCATGTCATAGGACACATATGAGCCTAAAAACTGAAAATACTTTGTATTTACTAGACAAGTTAGTAGTACAAATTGATGAAAATAAAAAAAAATCACGATTAAATCGAAGAAAATTGGATTTTGGGATTTTTTTAAAACACCGCTGCAACACCGTTTTGGTCAGATATGTTTTGGTCAGATATGTTTTGGCGCCAGGCATGGAACAGGCTAACTACATTGCTTTATAAATCTACAATGCAGTAAATAGCGAGGTGTTACTATTTAAAAACCGTTACAATATACCCGCCTTTCCCCTACATCGATCTTAGGAACATCTGCGATGTCAAACCGTCCGTATCGTTAGCAAAGGATTGAGATAAAATACATGCATCAGTACCCGAGCTATTTGTTTATACATTGGGCTTAAAATCATAAATAGCATATTCCTATACCAATAACAAACTAGTAGTCTTCAAATTGAGGAAAAAAATTAACAAAAGTCTTGTTCCTATAAAGACGTGACTTTGTCTCTAAAGTACGCCACTGGGAATATTATTCTGTTGTTCTATATGAATTCAAGATATCGCCCGTATATTCTAGGTTACAAAGAAAACTGAAAGAAATGTTCTCTTTTGGTAGGAATAAAGATATAGACTTACAGTAATAGGCATCCTTATCTTGCTTCGAAGATAAGTGATGGTGTTCTCTGAGCAAGGTTAACCTTGGCCGCAGAGACATCCATTTCCATCCAGGTCTTCTACTTCTAGACAAAAAATGCAACACTCTTTCTTCAGCGGTTTTGAACCACTGTTCTCCAGAGGTACCACTGGTGTATTCACAATAAACCCTAAGAAAAATCAAATCTTAGACGAAGTTTCCTAAGATTTCATAAATTACTCACCAGTCAGGGTGAACCCTCCAGTTGTTACCCTTGAAGTAGTCAGTCACTGAAAAGAATATTAAATGAAAATAATGTGCAAGAAGAAACTAATCCAGGGTATCTTATTGAACAATGCTGTAGTCAAGTGCCGAAACGACCATAACGCATTGTGCGCCACTGGTCATTGTTAACGCGGAGTACAGGATATCTCGCACATGTACACAAAGACACACTGCGTCAGCAGTGGCGTACCACGTGTCCCGCATTTTGGTACTTGACGATATCCGTCGTGATAGACAGAGATAACAGTTACATAATATCTCCTTATACTTCTTGAATTTGAATGTATAGTGAAGTTACATAGTATTATACTACAAATTACCATTTTTCTGACTGTGCTTGATTTCTTGTTCAGCGGAAAGCTCATACATTCCGTATCCTTCTGGTATGGCAAGACCTAGAGAAAAAGGTGTTCCTTCTATGGGGTTATAGAAATACTTATTTCTTCTTGTAGTTACACGTCTCTGAAATATAAAATCATAAATGCAATGTAATAATCTCAGATTGGTGTTGACTTACCATATGGTCATAGTGAACTTTTACACTCAGCTCTGTTTCGCCCTCTTTTTGGTCGATCATGTCATGTCTCAGCTGAAATAAAATCATAATAAACGACTCCCCCAAAAATATTTACTTTGTGCATAGGCGTTTAACCAAATCATATGGATAAAGAAAATGGCACCACTGTCACATGTACTTTACAGCTGCTCTGCCACTGCTCAGATCAAACGACTTGACATGGAAACCTAAATTTTGCTATAAAGGCTAATTTTCGGTTGTAAAAGCGACATAACGTAATCGGATAAAAAGGCGTTAGACGTACAGTGTTGCCATTATTTGACGATTAGTTCAATGTTGTAGTAAGTAATCTTCTGATGACAGAGAATATTACTTACATCGAGTAGGACTGTGTGATTTTCCCTAGGACCATTTTCATGTTCTACCAGTTCAACTTCTGTTAAATCAACAGTTACGTATTTGGATTTCAGCTCGTTATCATAATAGTCACCGGTTTCCTGAAAGAGACCAAATATAATTTGAAAATACATAAACACCATTGAAGGTACGAATAAAATTGAATATAGCTCTGGATATAATATAGGGTGTCCTGAAATTTGGGACTTTCCTTGTAAGAAACAACTACGCTTGGAATATCGAAGCTCATGTATGGCACTGACCATAAGTTCTGTTCGCAGTTGTCGTAAAATGTTTCGTAGAAAAACCAGGCATTGTAAACCGTCCAGCCGACTCGGGAAAATAAAAGATCCCATAACCATACCATTTACCAATGCAGGCCAAATATTCTAATATGAACTTCAACTTCAACTCATTATTATTTTCATGTTGTCGCAACAACTACTCACAAAAACGTACTCGCAGGAAAATCCTCAGATTGTACAAAATGGTACAATCCATCATCACGGAGCGCTTGCCATACTTTAGTCTTGGAGACTTGTCAAGCTACTTCCCTAGGGCTTGTTGAAGTATTTTCTTCTACAAGATTCAATACTCCTTCCTCAGGTTGCACCATTCGGGATTATCTATGTCTCCCACACCAATCATAACCTCTGGGAAAGCGATCTGCATGCGCTCGCGAACCCTCGGTAGCATATTGAAAACACTCACCTTAAATAAATGCTTTGAGTACTGACCTGCCTTCTCACTTTTGACCTGATCGAGATACATGGGCGGATTCGGTTTTGTTTAGGATTTAGATTTTGTGTATCTCGGTTATCTTGGGACTTTGGTGTATATGCTACTAGAAAAAACGCACATTTTTCAAGATCTATATGCCGTGTAAAGGAAAGTCCCAACTTTGCGGACACCTTGTATTCATAAATTGACTTACCAGAGGTCTTAAGTCCGGATGACACAGAACATGGCCATTATTGTTCACTATGAAAGAGTATCCATTTACACCAAGCTAAAACATCAAATACGTTTTATTTATATTGAGAGTTCCAGTAAAGTTTTTTTGAAACTTACAATTCATCAATATAAGTTATATTATTATTAGGCTTGGACATACCTTATATGGTGGAATAAGTTTTTTGATCTGGTCAATGGACACATCTGTACCTACGACTCCCAAAAGATTGGCAGCACGTACCTAAAAAACAGTGATTATCAAATTAAACCTTCCATATTTTTTTATGAACTTCGTTTCTTCTGATATTTATATTTCTCTTTGCAGATAAACAAAGGTCCAGACAAGATGACTAGACAGAGGAAAAACACTCGAAATAATATTACTTTTATCGAAATTTAAGATTTTTTAAAATGATCCATTCTAATGTTTAAGGTAACCTTGATGTGACCTTGGAGTTTGCTTACCGAATAATTTTGCCTGTCAAATACAGGAGTAGTTACTGTAGTCATCAGTTGTCCATGCTTGTCATCTGAGAAACTGTCAGCCTGAAATGATGATACTTAGTGAAAGCTATCAAATATAGTCTATTTTGCAATTTTCAAATTTTTTGATTACTTACCCTGCCTCCAACATATGCTGGCGACCAAAATATGGGATGATCATTTTGATACATCACCATAGGTCTAGCCATAACTTCTATGTAATGTAGGACTTTTTCCTTTATTGTATCGTAGTTGTCAATACGAGTATAGTATCCTGAAATTAAGAACCATGTCACTAATTAAATTAATTATTTCAAAATCCTCGTAAGTCATAAAATTCGAATTATTCAAGAATTTAAAAGACTTTTGTGGGTTTAATACTGAATTCGGGATTTGAAATTGACATGCCGAATAACATTCACAGCTTATCAATAATAATAACTAAAAAGACCTGACAGGCAGTTTCAACAGCACGTGGAAAAAATATGGCTCATGTCGTTTTTGAAGTGACCGATTGAATTAAAAGCTGTTATACAATGAGAATAATGTTGTATCTGCCTCCTGAACTAATTCTATACAGGGTGGCACATCGAAAACGAAACAGACGCATTTACTGGCAGCTCAGTTTTTTTTTGAAAAACGCTCAGACACGTCGATTTTGTTTTCGAGGGGGACACAAGTTTGGCAAAAAATCACGTTAGCACGTGCAGCCCCATAAGCGGGGGTGACACTACCCCCAAAATCTTAAATGGAAAGAGGGGTCGAGTGATACCTTATTTTAAAGGTCTTTCAATTCCCTTTATAATGATATAAAATTGATGTATTTTTGAAGATTTATTGATTTATAGCTTAAATGAAACTGATACATCATCATTAGTGGAGATCAATACATTTGGCAACAAAGTAATTTAAAAATGAAGAATGAACTGACGCGTTAGGCAAGTAAATGCTGAAAATGGCTACCATGACTCTCCATGCAATAATAAAGATTTTGCTCAAAACGTTGCCGCAAATTTTGCAATATTTGAGGAGTAATTTGAAGGCACTCATTCACAATTCTTTGTCGCAGGTCTTCTAATGATGTTGGCTGAGTAGCATAGATTTTGCTTTTTAAATGACCAAACATAAAGAAATCCAAAGGTGATAAATCTGGCGATCTTGGGGGCCATTCAATGGCACCTCTTCTACCAATCCATCGATCTGGAAACGTCTGATCTAAATATTGTCGAACACGTAATGCGTAATGTGGTGGGGCACCATCCTGTTGGAACATCAACCTATTCGCAATGTACCGCCGATCATTCTGATTTGCAATTATGGCTGTTAATGCAGGATCTTTGGCGTCTTCCAGTAATTCCAAATACATTTCAGCGGTCAAATTTCCAGGTAAGAAAAAAGGACCAACTAAATGATGGCCAAAAATACCAGCCCAAACATTTAATTTTTGTGGCTGCTGTGTATGAATCTCATGATAAATTCTGGGATTAGAATTGGACCAATATCGGCAGTTATGACGATTTACTACGCCATTTAAGAAAAAGGAACATTCGTCGGAAAAGCAAGTGTCGAATAGAAAATGTTCATCGTTTATAATTCGTTCACTCATATCTTCACAAAATTGTAATCGCCGATCAAAATCGTCTTCATTAATTTCTTGTACCAGGTGAATTTTATACGGATGAAAACTATGGGCCTTTAGAATCCGTTGGACAGTACGTCGACTAACACCACACACAGGCTCCAATTTGCGGGTACTTAACGTAGGATCTACATAAACTTGCCCTAAAACCCCCACTTCTATTGCTTCGTTCCTTATGGGATTTTCAATGTTGCGTTTTTTATTGGCGACTGACCCAGTTTCCCGAAATTTAGCTACAAGTTCTAGAACATATTTTCGATGCACGTTACTGTTATCATGCCGCTCATTAAATATTTCTGCTGTTCGATTAGCGCACTGATTATTTCCGAAAAATATTTCGATAATTTCAACTCTTGCTGCTATGGAATATACCATGGTTAATTTATGTAATAAAGCGTTACAAGTTATTTTAGCAACAAAGTTTGGTCAAATCAATCCCAAACTATGTAATAAATTCATATTTAAAATAAGTACGAGATATTTCCTTATCTTTCTTCAAGAAATAACTTTTTTGCCACCAAAAAACGCTCCAATAGCTATTTCCAACAACAAAATGATAAACAAACCATGGGCGTAGTGAAGAAAAGCATTTACTTATTAAGTAAATTCTTTTAGTCAAATTTCTTCTGAAAGTAGTACAAACTATATACAAACTAATCTGATGTACCTTAAAGTCTACTTTAAGCTTTAAATCAATAAATCTTCAAAACTACTGAACTGAAGTACATTAATTTTATATCGTTATAAAGAGAATTGAAAGACCTTTAAAATAAGGTATCACTCGACCCCCCTTTCCATTTAAGATTTTAGGGTTGGTGTCACCCCCGCCCAGGGAGCTGCACGTGTTAACGTGATTTTTTGCCAAACTTGTGTCCTCCTCTTAAATAAAATCGACGGGTTTGAGCGTTTTTCAAAGAAAAACTAAGCTGCCAGTAAATGCGTCTGTTTCGTTTTCGATGCGCCACCCTGTATATCAGCATAAATCGGAGCACTGGTTCGATGCAGAATATTCAGGGGCGTGTTTTGATACAGAGGTACAGGGGTCGATGCATACATCGAATCTGATGGCCAGTGTTGCCGTCTACAACCCTGTGATGGTTCAGCTGTGTAAAATTAATGACAACATAATATAATAGTTTAGTTATTACAGTATAAGTTACTTATGTGATATGATTTTACCTTTGTGCGCACATGCCATCCAATGCATTTCTGCAGCCCCACTTGAATCCTTACCGATGAGGTAAGTGAATAGTCTGACTGGACTATGAGGAAAATTGTATTGCTTGAAGATTTCTTTGTATGTAGAAGGTGGGCCGTCTGTGATAAGCATTATCGCCTGGTTACATTGACAACCTTGTCCCGATCTATTATACTGCAACGGAGAGCTCATTAGTGAAATAGTTATATAAATTGTAGAGATGCCACGAATACTCGGTTACCACTTTTTTAATATTCGGCAGTAATGCATGATATTAAATTCCTTTTAGCATTTATTCGTAGTCACCGATTCCGATTTTCCTCATGACGAACATTCGCTTTCTGACAGGGGAAAGCTTTTATAGCCACTCTCAGACAGAGAAGCTCGACAGTATTGCGCTGTCGGTCTTTTCTGCCTGAGGTATGAGATTTTCCAGAACACACTACCCACCGGGATTTTGTCGTAGTGGGCAGCGTCGCGTAATAATTTTATTACCAGGTATTTAGTTATCTCTTTCAGCGCCGTGCGTATACATATAGTGTTCATTTGAAAACTTCCCACTGCGGATTCAAAGAAAACCACTGATTCACAGAAAAAACGCCAAGACAAGTCAGAAGATTTGTCAAGGGGGACAACTTTTTAACCAAGAACTACTTCACTCCATTTCACCCTCTGCCTTTCAGGGTGATCCCCTTAAAAAAATGACAAGGGGTATCGAGTAATAGCTTCTTTGAAATGTCTTTCGAAAACCTTTAAGAAAATCATTATTTATCTTAATTTGTTTAGATAGTAAACAAAAACACACGAAAATATCACTTTTTATATCAATAAGTACTCAAAATGTTGTCCGTTATTGGCCAAATAATGATATAGGCTATGTTTAAATTCCTGACGGACATTTTCAAAAACATGTTGTGGGATATCATGGCAGCTTTCGATGATGCGTAGACAAAGTTCAACTTTCAGGTTGAGGAGTAAACACAATGGATTTCAAATGGCCCCATAGAAAAAGGTCTAACGGCGTCAAATCAGGAGATAATAATAATAATAATAATATTTATTACCCTCATTAAACAATATATACAAAGTTTACAAACAAAAAAAAGCCTTAAGAGGATAAAGGGCTACATCAGCTTGCCCCTTAAAGAAGCAGCTGCTAGAGCCAAAAAAAACAAACAAATTTAAACAATTCTATAGTAAGACAAATGGCTATCAAGACATTAATAATTAATAATGTTTTAAACTTAAGAAATATAGCGAAGTATAGTAAGTAGAGAAATGGAAAATTAAAGAGTGAGAAGAGAAAGCGAGGGGAAAGAGAAGAAGATAATAGGGGGAGCAGGAGATGTGTTTTCTATGATATTCAAATTCAAATTCAAATTCAAAATATTTATTTCGTCATGAATAAACATCATAAACAGAAGAAATTCTATATATAGAGTAATGACGAAAAAGGACAGTCTCTCGATTATAAAACCGATACATTGGACCCTTTAATACAAAGAGTCCATGCGAGAAAGCCCTGAATACCCTAAAAGTTCTTAAACAAAATAAAAAATACAATAAAGAGGCAAATGAAGAGGCGGTGAAACACAAAAAAGGCAAAAACGAAGAGAGAACCCCCGGGAGCTGGCAACGGACGCGAAAAACAAAACTATACAACCTGTCTGAGACAGTAAATCACTTTTAAGGTTCCTCTTAAATGAAGCTACCGAGAGAGAAAAATCTTTAATTTTGAATTTATTTACCAAAAAGGCAATTTGATATGAGAATGATTTCTTAAATGATTCTTTATTGTGTGATGGTATTGTAATCAAATTCAATCTTCTAATGTTTAGATTATGTACATCAGTGGCCCAAAGGATTTTCGACCGATTACTCTTTCATCTTTTGTGCTTAAGACACTGGAAAGGATAGTTGATAGATACTTAAGGGATGGCCCGCTGGAAAGGTGTGTCATTCTTGCAAATCAGTTTGCATACCAAGCTGGAAAATCGACTGATCTGGCCTTACACAATCTGGTCGGTAGGCTGGAGAAGACTCTAGATCAGCGAGAAGTGGCACTCGTGGCCTTCTTGGACATTGAAGGTGCATTTAATTGCACCACAACCGACTCTATCAGACAGGCCTTGGTTAGACATGGGGTTGGATCAATCCTAATAGATTGGGTCCTCTCTACTCTGGAGGGTCGGGTAACAACAGCTATGCTGAATAACGTAAGCTGCAGCGTGAATGTAGCTAGAGGCTGCCCTCAGGGCGGAGTTCTGTCACCCCTACTGTGGTGTATCGTGCTGAACGAACTCCTCGTTAGGCTCTGCAGTATGGGTGTCTATGCGCAAGCCTATGCTGATGACGTAAGCATAGTAGTTAGGGGGCGTTTCTGTAGAACAGTCTCGGAAATTATGCTGGGCGTTCTGCGCTCCGTGGAATCGTGGTGTAGGGAAGTCGATCTTTCTGTTAATGCTGGAAAGACCGAGCTGATCCTATTCACTAGGAGAAGAAGGCTTGATGGACTGGTCATGCCGACCTTCTTTGGGACTAGATTAGTTTTGTCCCAGTCAGTGAAATATCTGGGAATTATCCTGGATTGCAAACTGAACTGGAGAGAGCATGTGGAATACAAGGTTAGCAAGGCTCGCAATTCGATGTGGGCTTGTAGACGTGTTGTCGGGGTAAGGTGGGGGCTTAAACCCAAAGTGGTATATTGGCTCTACACGACGATAGTACGTCCATCTCTCTTGTACGGCTGCCTGGTCTGGTGGCCTTGCATTAGAACTGAGTCAACTAAGGCCAAACTCAATAAAATTCAGCGTTTGGCCTGTATTAGCATTACAAGCGCAGTGCGAACAACGCCATTGAGTGCAATGGAAGCTCTGTTGGATCTCCCACCGTTGGATCTGGTGATCCGCGGTGAAGAGAGAGTTGTCGCTCATCGACTGTGGAGTCAGGGCAGCTGGGCTTTCTTGAATCCTGTCCCCGTCCTTCTAAGCAGGGGTGATCGTATTACCCCTAAATATCGCTTCAACCGCAAGTTTATTGTGGAGTATCCAACGAGGGAGGAGTGGGACGCCGGTAGCCGGGGACTCTCCGAAGTGAGCGGGCAGGTCTGGTACACGGTCGGCTCGGTCACCGAAGGCTATCTCTGCCTCTCGGTGGATACACCACCAGTTCCCAGGCGGAAATCTTCATGATTCTGTATCTCACATTCTGGAGGAGGGTGGGCCTAGGAGAAGAATAACAATCTTATCCGACAGCTAGGCTGCAATGAAAGCACTAAGTGCCTGTAAGATTACTTCGAGTCTTGTATTGCAATGCAGGGAGGCTCTGGATTGCCTCGCAGCGAGGCATCCGGTATCGTTAATATGGGTACCGGGGCACGCTGGGATCAGGGGCAATGAGACGGCGGACACTCTGGCGAAAACAGGATCAGCCAGCAAGCTCGTTGGTCCTGAGCCAGCTCTAGGAGTAACCGCGCATAAAGCTAGGAGGAAAATGGAGACGTGGGTTGCAAGACAACACTCTCAGAAATGGAGAAGTATCTCTAGACACCTCCGCCAGGCACGAGAGCTCATTGAAGGGCCCAGTGCTAAGGATGGACGCTTCTGCCTATCTCTGGGTAGAGCCAACCTAAGGTTGCCGGTGGGACTGTTGTCTGGCCATAACACGTTAAGGCGTCACCTGAACGTGATGGGGGTGGCTGAGGATCCCTTGTGCGAACGCTGCGGAGTAGAGGAAGAGACCTCGGCGCACGTTTTGTGTCGCTGTGAAGCTCTGAGCTACTACTATAGGCAGACTATACTGGGGTCCATTACTTTGGACCCTCAGGACGTCAAGGAACTTGGACTCAAGGCGATTCTCAACTTCGCTAAAAGGGCGAGGCTTGTGATTTAAGTATTGTAGAGGTGCATAAGGGCCCGCTTAAGCGGCCTATGCATTGGCTCCTTATGGTGGCCGGGATGCCTCTAATTTTAAGATTCATTCATTCATGTACATCAGTCCGGTAACTAATTTTTAAGTGAAGATAAGGCGAGCTTTTACATTTTATAATCTTGTAAAAAAAAGGAAGTAGAGTGCAAGGTACGCCTCTTAGCCATATTCAACCATCCCAGTTCAGGTAGTTTGTGGGATACTCTTTGTCTACCCCTTATGCCAAATATCAGTCTCAGACAAGAATTCTGAGCTTTTTGAACCCGTTTTAGTTCCACACTATCAAGAAATGGGCCATATACCATATCAGCAAAGTTGAAGTGGGACAACACTAAAGCTTCGCAGAGCGTGGCTTTAGTATTTTGTGATAGGTAATGTCTATGTTGGTAAACATTGAATATGCTTTTCTTAGGCACAGAGTAATGTGCTCTCTAAACTTAAGTTTAGAGTCAACCAATCCTTCACGGTTTTGAGAAGGCTAATCAAGTCGGTATTCAGTCGGTTTGTTATAAGTTCTTACAGATCAGGTTTAAAAGAGGCATAAATTTGAGTGTCGTCAGCGTAAAGATGATATTGACAATAACTCAGCGACTTCATGAAATTAAAAGCCAATAATGGACCCAAAATACTGCCCTGGGGCACCCCTGATAATTGTAACTGCATCTGATATGTTCCCATCCAAAGTCAGGCGCTGCATCCTTTCAGATAAAAAAGAATTTATTAATGCATAGGCCGGCTGCTCTAATCCAATATATTTCAAAATAGCCAATAGTATCTCATGATTAATCATATCAAATGCTTTCGTGTGGTCCAATAACACCAAGACAGTAGCATTTCCCGCATCCTGTTCTCTGATGACATCATCCACAAGATCTGTTAATCCTGTGGAACAACTGTACCCGGTTCTAAACCCTGACTGTCTAGGGGGATGATATTGTTGGGAAAAACGTAGTTAGCAACTTGTATAGCGATTGCCTTTTCCAAAAGTTTAGAAGGGTCGGTTTAGGCAGCAGCGGTGGCCGCAGTAGTAGACTCTTCGGTCTCCTGATCAGTCGCCGTACGCTGTGCGGGTTCGAGTTCCGACCCAGGAGAAATTTTTCTCTTGGCTCTGGATGTTGTGATTGTCCGTAGGTGGTAGACGGTCTCTGACTGTCGAACGTGGAGGTACCACCCGGCGAATCTCGTAGGCAGAGCCAGAATGTGTGCATGTTGCATGCACACGTGTTCCCTCGCCAGAGTCCGTGTGGCATTCCCCCTTTCCCCTGTATCCCCCTATAGCCCCACGGTACCCAATGGGTGTTTAGCCCTTAGGCCTTCGTGGTAGTTGGAGTAAAAAAAAAAGCGAGATTGAACATAGTTGACCAAATTCTGTCGGATTGTTAACCTTAGCTAATGGAAGAACATTGGCCAGCTTCCAGCTTTTAGGAAAATAAGACCTTTTAATACAACTACTTATAATATGGGTAATATGAGGAGCTATAAAAGGGCAACACAAGAAAATCAGGGTAACGTTCAGGCTATCAGCGCCAAAAGCCTTCGTCTTGATACTGAGGATACTATTTAAAACAAAATCTTCGTCGATTAGGTTAAATGAGAAGTTTCATTAAGCAAGGAGTTGTTGTTATAGAAATGCTTTTCTAGCAGGCGATTCTATAGGCCCTCTTTGCCCTATCGATTTATCTGGAAACTCGTCGTCTAACCATTGCCTAACTGGAAGAACATAGTGAGGAGGACCGTCTTGCTAGAAATATATTTCAGCCTTATCAAGTATAGGGTTTCCATCATCTTCGATTTGGTTTCCAATTTTTTCAGTGATAAGCGGATTGATAGTATTTTCCAACATATCCCAATAACTGTCTCTATTCAAATTTACATTAATAAACAATGGCCCAATCAGTTTGTTTCCTAAAATGCCTGCCCATATATTAATTTTTTGGGGGTACTGCAAATGCCCTTCTAGAAAGCATGGGGATTTTCATTGCTCCAATACCTCCAGTTATGCTTATTAACAAATCCATTTAGATAAAATGTGCATTCATCACTGTAGCAGATATTCTTTACATGAATGGTATTATCATTAATCGCTGCAGTCATTTGTTCACAAAACTCAACTCGCCTAACGAAATAATCATCGGTTAACTCTTGCAATGCATTCTGAATGGATGAAGTTTATGGAGTTTAGTAACTGTGTGTACAGAGCCTAATGAAATATCAGCCACAGCAACAATTTTGCGTAGTGAAGTATTAGGATTTATTCCAAAATGACCCAATATGATAATTTTTTATTAGGCAAAATCAGAAACTTGCTCGTCACTTGTTAAGCCAAAAGAGCAAAGATAAACCTTGTTTGGGTAAAAGGGCATGCTGGCATCAGAGGGAACGATATGGTTGATAAAGCTGCAATTAACTCTGGTACGATTACTGATGTGCCACTTTTTTCTGATTTATTCATAGAGATCAGGCGTAACATCAAGAAAAGATGGGATTTGGTCTGGTCCAACTTCGTAGCAAACTCCCGAAATCATTATGCCCTTATTTACCCGACCCTTCCCAATATAATTCCCCACATATGTAGATCTCTTCTATATGAATTGAAGATTCTTCGCAATTATGAGATTGCGATTGGGTCATGGTTGCTTTCCTACTCATCTTCATCGATTATGTGTAATATAATCTCCAAATTGTTCCTGTGATGAATCTTCTATAGCCGATCTAAATTACATATTGTTTGCTTGTAATCTTTACACCAATATCTCCAACCAATTCATCGCTTAGATGATTAAACTTGGCTTCCAACTACCTTTAAGTTTGGCTACCATTTTATCCTTTCCGGATATAAACATTTATTTAGCGCTAATTCAATTCCTTAAAAAGGCAAATATTACCATATAAAATAAACCTTGTCGGGAATTCGTAACTATTTAGTTATATCCCCCCTTTTTCTTTCTTTCTTACCGTAAAAATTTTGTGGCAAATGGACTTCAGTTTCCGATGCTATTTTTTGACACACCCAAAACTTCAACTTGAACGGCTTCATATAAAACTCTCACGTTTTTCACTTACAACAGATCCAGTTTGATAAAATTTAGTAACATGGTCCAAAAAATACCTATGCGAAGTTATTTTCCCCGGGTGTATGGCGTCAAAAGTGACGGCAGTTTGCCGAGCACATTGAGTTTGGGCACTATAAATTAGAATCATTTCCACTCTTTCGGCTAGTGTGTAAACCATTTTGGAAGTAAAATCTGTAAAACAATAAATGCAGTTCGCCCAGGATATCTGTGATGATGAAAAGAATGCGGTAAATTCGGGTTGTTATTTGGTTGTTGCCACGTCTAATCTTCCGTATTAGGTACTGTTTATGTTGGTAGTTTCCGTTTTATATTACGGGCAACATTTTGAACACTTATTGAAATAAAAAGTGATTTTTTCGTGTGTTTTTGTTTTCTATCTGAACAAATTAGGACAATTAAAGACTTTTCTAATTTTCTCAAAAACGAATCCACTTTAAAAAATCAAACGTTAAAAGAGAGGACTTCGAAAGACCTTTAAAACAAGCTATTACTCGATACCCCTCGTAATTAAAAAATTTTAAGAGAATGACCCTGGGGTGACGAGGGTGAAAGGGGGTGAAGTAGTTTTTTGTTAAAAAGTTGTCCCCCTTGAAATCTTTTGACGCGTCTCGGCGTTTTTTCTCTTTTAATCAGTGGTTTTCGATATATCCATGGTGGGAGGTTTTCAAATGAACACCCTGTATGTACTTATGTACAGGGTGGCCAACTAAGAATGCGAGGTACTGTACCTAGGAACCTATCCATCGCAGAGGCTTGAAGTAAAAACAGTTATCACTAAAACGGCCAAGAGAAAAACCTGGAAAACATTTTTAAGTTTCTGACATGGCCGCTAGGGGGCGTAACTGCAATTTTGGATCTAAAAAAGTGATGCCAAGAGGGTGGCCGGATATTCGGTATTCGGCAAAATCTCTATTCGAGGCATCTCTAATAAACTAATTTATCGATGTTACCTTTTGTAGTATTTCGAAGGCTGTAATCAGCGCGGAGGTAAAATTAGCGATATTTTCGGGATTCAGTGTTCCTAAGGCATCTTTCAAATACCTTATATTTTCGCCGTTAGCCTGAAATCAAATTATTATTATATGCGGTGTCATATTTTGTCAGCCTATGTTAGTGCTGTCTATTATCAATAGTATCACATTTTTCAGCTTGCATACAACCATGTTTTTACAGGCAGTTTTTTCACGGATTCCCCTTCTCTTCTTCGAAAAATTGACCTTGACAGCACGAAAAAAAAAACAAAGAAATGAAATGAAATTTTTCATTGACAAATGACAGCAAGAGACAGGTGCTTTATGTTCTTTTGGAGGCAAATTCAAGATAAACGCTATGAGTTAGATCAAGCAATTATCCAACTTTTTAATGGTCCTATAAATTAACCTTAGGTTATACTAGAAGGAATATCCTTGGAGTTCAAGTTTGGAGATCAAGCAGATCATGATTAAGCTCTCCTACACCCACCAACAATTTTGGTTTAAAACTCACTAGGAATCACACTGAAATTGCTGTTTGAAACTCATTAAGAAATGAAAATGACCTGCGATAAAATTCTGGTCTTGTAACCAGTGGCAAATCTGAGCTCTCCGAGGCGCGAGGAAATTTTTTTCAGGTGCCCCCTAAAAGCTGAGGATAATGCTGGAACCCAGCGAAACCTGCTGGTAAGGGAGGGGGGAGTGGAGGAGGTGTGGCATGCAAGGGCATCATGAGACCCCCGCAAGTTTATTGTGGAGTATCCAACGAGGGAGGAGGGAACGGGAAACTCATTGAAGGGCCCAGTGCTAAGGATGGACGTTTCTGCTTATCTCTGGATAGAGCCAACCTAAGGCTGCTGGTGGGACTGTTGTCTGGCCATAGCCCGTTAAGGCGCCACCTGCACGTGATAGGGGTGGCTAAGGATCCCTTGTGTCAGCGCTGCGGGGTAGAGGAAGAGACCTCGGCGCACGTTTTGTGTCGCTGTGTAGCTCTGAGCTACTATAGGCAGACTATACTGGGGTCCATTACTTTGGACCCTCAGGATGTCAAGGAGCTTGGCCTCAAGGCGATTCTCAACTTCGCTCACAGGGCGAGGTTTGTCATCTAAGAAATGTAGATGTGCATAAAGGCCCGTTTAAGCGGCCTATGCACTGGCTCCTTATGGTGGCCGGAATGCCTCTAATTTCACGATTCATTCATTCATTTATGAGACCCCTGAAATCACGTCGTGGGGCACCTCACCTCCCGGGATCTGACATACAGTGCGCTACTGCTTCCATCCTAATAGGTGGAGATACATTGTCTTGAAAAGTTATAGTAAAAATGCTTTATTTCATAAAATATATTGCTACTTCTTCCGAAAAATTTCAATCTCAAACTTACTTGAGCAAGTTGATCTCGGAAGCAAGGGACAATTTCTTCAGTGGTATCTGAGAACTTATAAATATTCACAAAATCATTGTCCGAAAGAGTGTCTAAGATAGCTTCGACAGTAGCTCTAGCTAAATTAGACCGGTGTCCTGAGGTAGATCCAGAATTGTCGATTAGGATGACAATATCTTTGGGAGACGTGGCTGCATTCACATACCAAGCACAGGAACGAAAGTCATAAATGTGGTCGTCGCCACCTGATCTATCCCATACTGTTGATATATCTTCTGGAGGCCATGCTATACCTACAAGTTCAAGAAAACGTTCTGGACATGATACAGGCAAACATGCTGCTTTCGTCAGTCCTTCCAAAGACAACCGATCATGGAGAGCCGTTTCGTGCGTTTGGCTCATCAGAATGGTCTAGGCTTGTTCTCGCGGAACTCCGACGAAAGCACACATTTTTCTAAAAAAGTATTTGTTTGACATCCATGTTATCCTAAAAGTTAGCAATATTCAATGCTCATGATTGGATCGTATGCGAGCTCGTATATCCCATTCCATTCATAAACCAATTGCAAAGGTAAAATATTGCTAGCTCTTAGAGTATATCGTAACGTCAATAAATAAATGAGAACGCCGTGTTTAACAAATTATTTATTGTAGCAGTTAGATGTATGTCGTACCTGGATATCGCCTCAAAAACCCCGCAGAACTGCCAAAAAACTGCCATGATAAAGTAGGGTCACCTTCGTAGTTGTTCACAAATAGAGGATCTAAATGTTCAGACCACTGGATTGCAGCCATTACTTCTGGATCTAGAATAAGAGAGAATCGACCGTTAAGAAGTGGAATTAATCAGGGACCAAAAGGAGATGTTCCGAATCCTAAAATAAAGTCCAGGTTCAAGTGTCATCCGAGGTGAAGTGGCATCCGTGCATCGGATGCCATTTGACCAAAGCTTGTTTAGTGGCATATTATGATTGTGTCAGTTCGAAAAACAAAAAACTAGGAGGAGGTTAAATGACACCGAAATTAGATTTTCAATGTGTATTCTAGAGCTACAGTGTCCAGCCTAGGTGGCGGTGAGCTAGGACGGAGTATATTCATGACTATACTACCGGAGGCTAATGTGGCATCCACAAACACTGGCAACACGTAATTGTTTGTTGTTTCATTCATAGGTCAATGTGGTATCTATATACTCTTCGCGTGCACCGTTCAGTTGAATTATTCCTAAGCAATATGAAAGATATCGTGTTAGAAAGGCGCCGCAATCTGAATTTATGTCACTCTAGCGAGTTGGAATAGGGTTTGAGGAAAAGGGGTGACACGTAAATTGACGCTAAACCACAACTCGTACGACTTTTGACCTCGTAAAACAAAATGCTCTAAAACAATCTATACTATATTCTGTTTCACGGACCGAAGCTGTGAGTATTTTTTTTTTATAAGGAGGGTTGGAGGCATGGACAGACTTAGAGGGGCCGCGGCGGGCGTCAAAGGTTGCCATTTTTTTCCATAAAATGGTACATATTGCCGTACTTTGGTGCGAAAATCTTGTTAGCCCTGAATCATGAATATATATATATATATATATATATATATATAACAAAAAATAGGAAAATAATGGGCAAAATCCGCAAAAAGAAGGAAAGTGGATTCGAGCAGATCAGGCCCGAAATGAATGCACGCATGCAACCACAAAAGTAGATACACATGCCCATACATCCGGATACGGGTGTAACCTGAGGAGACCAAGATGGAGAGGGGAAAATTTGCGGATTTTGCTCATTATTTTCCTAATTTTTGTTATATACCTTTCTCCGCATGATCATTTTCTCTTTGTAGATCGTTTGGGTTTGAAGTACCACAGCAAGTGGCTATAACCGGCCGCGTGGTTGTGGTTAGATGTCGCCTTGAAAATTCGAGGTCTTCTAGCCATTTTATACTACAATGTGTAGGTTGGCTCTTGTTGTGGACTTCGTGTGTGATTTTGTCCCTCTCCATCTTCGTCTCTTCAGGTTACACTCGTATGCGGATGTATGGGCATGTGCATCTACTTTTGTAGTTGCATAAGTGCATTCATTTCGGGCCAGATGAAGCCAACCAGCAGAAATACGTATCGCTCGGGTTACCTATCCTATTTTCTGCTCGAATCCACTTTCCTTCTTTTTGCGGATTTTGCCCATTATTTTCCTATCTTTTGTTATATACCTATTTCGGCATGATCGTTTCCCACTCCTTGCTCCTTAATTCTCAATCGCCGATACATCCCTGACATGAATCCTACGACCACCACTGTGCCTCCTCCTAGACAGATTTCTAAGTCCGCCTCTAGCTGTTATTTTTATAGTTTTAATTTAAAGAGTCCTGTGGATTGGTCACTGAGTCTATACTCTTAAATATTTTTTATAATACATCTGGATCAAATTTAAAAAAAAAATACTGGATATATTTACTTTTTGTCAAGCTTGACGGTCCAATATTTCGAAGTCGTCGCTAGTTAGGATGATCTTTCGTACATTACCTCTGACAAATCTAATAAGATAAACACAATCCATCGTCGGCCGAGGGATAAAACACAACTCCAAAATTACCCAACGTCCTTTGTTCCGAAATCGATATATGGTTTTTTTCATTACCGTAAAGTGTGTCCATCCGGTACTATTTTAAAATAGAGTATGAAGGATTTTTATTTGGGCGAGCCGGATCGGTTACTCGAAAAAGCTTACGGTCACTCTCACTCTAAAGCGCCGTATTTTCGTTCCGTTTATACGAATTTTGCTGACGTTTAAGTATAATTCCAGAAGTTTGAATGACACGGAAGAAAGTTTTTATGAATTTTACCTCTGCCTTCAACCTCCTGCACCAATCCAACAATAACAACATTTGTTTTAACTGCAATAGTAAAAGCTTAACTTTAAATCTACAGCAAAAGGTTGCATAAATTGGGAGATCTCACTGTTAAAAAATAAATGCCCCATTCACCTCTCTTAAATATAATCACATATTATGTTGAATAGACTAGTTAATGACGTTTCGGCTAAATGGGCAGCCTCTATCAAAGAGCATGCTGTTTTTAACGCGTTTATACTCTTGTCAATATAACAACTGTGGATGTGATATTTTTGTAAGCCGTCATAAGTTATTTGATAAATCTGGTACCTAATACCAGCACGTATAAGATTTCAAATAATCAAGTTTTTACCAATAATATAACATTTATCCGACTACTGGTAGTATCCGGGTTACTGGCACATTCGCCTTACAAGATTTCGTTAGACCAAGATTTTTGATATTCAGTAAGCCATCGTAGATATTTAAGAAAATATTATTTTTCACTAATCCTGCCCTTAAGGCTATCAAAAATTACTCATTAATCAATGTAATATTCCTAAAAGAGCTACATTTACAACTAAAAAAAATCTGATTTAAGCGCAGGGTCAACATTACGATCGATACAATTACCAATAATGACTGGAATGACAGAATTCGGCGAAAACTAACAAGCAACCAATTTCATTCAACTTTAAGTAAGATGCAGAGTCAGCCTACTTGACACCGTTTGCAAGACCGAATTTCAGTATTTGATTTTACAATAACCCTTATTTAATAAACTGATATGTAGTATATCTGTTATTTAGAAATTGAAACAATAGGTATTTTACAAATGGAGAATATCACAATATGATTTATCTATATTTTTTTCATCATATTTATGTAACTCCAGCAGGTACCTGAAATCTCACAGACATTCATAATTAAATTACACATTGGCCCTTGCTAATAAAAACAGGTCTGCAGGAATTCTCAGAACTGGGTACCCGCCACCGCCAACTTCAAATCCTAGAAAAACGTCTGTCGTCTGGTGTGCAATGTTGCAATTATTTTAAACAGTTTTCGCCGGCCTTTCACACGAGCTTTTCGGGATCGTCATTTTCAGTGTTTTCAAAGGGAAAATTCGGCCGCACCCGGAAAAGTGTGTTCGTGGCATGTAGATTAAGTGTTTGGTCAGTTTTTGTAGTGGCTTGCACCTTCGATTACGGGAAGACTGAAGGAAAACTTCAGAGATATCGCGGACTTCTTACACGGACTCTTCGGCAGCGCTAATTTCTGTGTTTTCGGACGGGAAACTCTGTCGTACTTAGGAAAATGTGCTGGTGGTACGTGGAATAAGTGTTTGTGAGTGTTTGTAGTTATTTGCGCCTTTGGATTACGGGAAGAATGGAGACCTTTGCAGATACCGAGATACAGAAATGGCGGAAAATGGTAAGTGCTAATTTATTTTATTTTTACCGATTTCTGCAGGGTGTGCTCTTTTTTTTAAAATTGGTCATAGTGTGTAGTGTGCACAGCATCAGTTTATTTCAAAACAGTAAAATGATGATACATTGGGGTGGGCGCTTATCAGCAAAATATAGGAGTGAAAATGATTCCTTGATACTTATCAGGTCTTCGGTACATGTTTTGGACTTTCACTACCAGGTGTTTCAAATTTGACCTTCACCATTAACCTTCCAGTACTCGCGCACGGTGTAGAAGACCAACCCGTAACGAATTAACACATATCTCTAGGAGCAGGGGGATAGGGTTTGCTCCGTCCATGTACCTTTCTAGTAAGAGGGTAGTTAGTAGTCCATATTTATAAAAAAAAGTTTTACCTTTTGCTTTCAAAAAATAAAGCAATTCCTTCAAAGTATATGCATAAAAATAACTGAAGGAAAAGGTCTCGCTTCTGTAATGTAAAAGATGTTAACGTTTTCTTATTTATAAAAAGAAGCATTTGCTTAAAAACTAAAGGATTTGCTTCTAAAAAAAGGAATCTAGGTTACAGCAACTTTTCTCATTTTATCATTAGTTCTCCTAGCATCTTAGAGCCTGCATCTTAAAATTTGTGCATTTTCGTTTAATAAAATCTATTTGTAAGGGCAAGCCCTTTAAGTGATCTTTGGTTGATTAGTCGCAGTATTGTGTTACTTATGGTTAATGTGGTGCATTTACGTACAAGAAAATACTACAAACCAAGACGTACACACACCTCGTGACTCAGATTTCAAGACGTTGTTTAGATTTGAGGAGGAAAATGTGGTATGGTTGGCAAATTACTTTCTTGGCATGGATTTCGAAACTCGTGGAGCAGCCCAGTCACCTGTGCAGAAAATGAAAATATTTCTGGATTTCAGAGCGGGATAGCTGAGGAATTGGGATGTTCGCAGCCCACAGTGTCCAGAATATTTCATGAGTGCTAAAGCGAATTGTACAACAAGCCGGAGAATTTATCAGGTTCCCAAATACAGAAAATCAAATTATGCAGGCCAAAGAGAAATGGTTGACCAGGTTCCGTTTTCCCACAGCTATTGAAGTTATCGACTGCACGCATATTCGTCTTGATGGAAAACCAGCCCAATTTGGAGACGAATATGTAAATCGAAAAAGCTTTGCCAGTATTAATGTACAGGTTACATGTGACCAAAATTCTGTTATAACTAGTATAGATGCAAGTTGGCCTGGATCAGTCCATGATGCTCGTATATGGAAAAATTCGGCAGTGTGTGAAGTCATGAAAAAGACAAGAAACACTATTCTTCTAGGGGACAGTGGGTATGGTATAATGTCATGTCTTATGACTCCTTACACCAACACCCACGAAGAATATCAGAGAGTCTTGAACAGGCTGCTTACATCAGAGCGAGTTGTGATTGAGCATACATTTGGGCAAGTAAAGCGGCGATTTCCTATCCTGAAGTATGGATGCAGAGTAAAACTGACCAGTATTCCAAAAGTTATAATTGCGTGTGCTGTGTTGCACAATATAGCTAAGCAATTAAGAGATGAAGATTTTCAAGAAAATGATGAAGATGAAGAACAGGAGTTGCCATTTATAGAGAATGAAAATGTAGATGCTATTCGCGCACAAGGACAAAGGCGGCGAGAGGAATTAGCTCGTCTTATTACCAATAACAATATAGGTGTATAATTAGGATTAAAACTTTCATGTAATGCTATGTATATGTCGTTTACTTCAAACGTACAAAGATGTATTTACTTAAACTAAAAATAAAATTACTCGTTTGAACTGGAAAAAACTTTTAATTATTTTTTTTGTTATAAATGATACATATTACATATACGTCTATTTACAAGTTTTGGTAAATATTATCTCCAAGAACAACATACTCTTGCGGGGCTTTTTCGTTTGATGCCTCGTTTAAATTTTTTAGCTTGGCTGAGTAATTTTGTTGTTGGAGACGAGCAACTTTCAGTTGTTCAACTAAAACCAATCGTTGAAGCTGGGTTGTCGTTAACTGCCTCGTCTCGTCAGACTCTTGTTTGCCCGAAGCAAAGGTAGGCATCGGAGGATTTTTTTTTGCTGCAACCTCTTCAACCGATGTGTAGGATCGTTTTTTGTTAGCTACTACATGAGGCATAATCATCTGATGAGCGTCGTTTTCCACCATAATGTCATCCTTTGAAGTAGGTAAAGAAGGTTGACTTGCCACGCCAATTGCAAGAGCCCCTAATAAAAATATACATGCATGATGAGTACCTACAAGGTAATAGTAAAGACCTGAATCGATTTCTCACCTGGTACCCGACTTAGTACAGGATTTATGTCCGCATCCATAGCCTTTAACATAACTTTCTCCCAGGACAAAAGACGAATGGGCTTGTTCCCTGTTTTTTTTTGTCTGTTTTATTTTTCACTCGCGTTTTCATATTGTTCACTTTTTTCATAAAAGCTTTAATATCCATCTCCTTGCCAAATAAAGTAAAGTATTCCTTAACGATATCAGTTAATGCAGCAGTTTTCTTCTTTTTCATCGCTGGAACTTAAGATTTCTCGAGAATCTCCGGAAATGCTTGGACTTTTTCAACGATAAGCATCATCTCGTTAGGGGCATCTTCGGTAACTTCCTGTTCATTATCGTGTTAGACATTTTAAATATTTTATTCACTTTAAAATAGCTGCACAAATAAGTTAGATGTATCTTCTTTACATTAATTGACGAGCGAACTACTTTTAATTATGAGACAAATAAGATCAACCCCATCAGTTACAGACCACATACGCGTTGATGGCACGCTGCAAGTCATATCTTGTCGAAATCGCTAATCTCCGTACCTTTTACTTTATTTTCCCGAAGCATTTGCTTGCAAGGAAGAGGTAATTGGGTGGTATGAATAAAAATGAAGAACCTTCTAATACTACAAGTATTAGCATTTTCTACAAAGTATGTACTTCAAGTCTGAGAAGAAGCTACATTTTCAAGTAGATACTTTTTGTTTTACCGGAACTTACTATATCAAGTAGTATTTACTGAAAGTACCTACTGCTTGTAGTAGATGCTACTAATTTGAAGAGGAATTTAGTATATGCTTGACTTTTGCGAAGTTGGTATAAGTGCAACTTCAGAGAGAATACTACGGTTAGTTTTGTTTAGTTTTCTTTGAAAATGGAAGGAATACGCAGCAGAAAAATATATAATGCAAGACGCCGCTATCATAATGATATTTTATATCATAAAATATTTCGGTAATTTAACAATTACATTATTATTGTTTTTAATTACTTTTAAAATTGTTTATTCTTTTAGGTTTAGTAGAGAAAACGTATCCTACCTAGCGAATATATTTCTCCCAGAAGTAAATGAAACTCGAGGCGGTGCTCTTACACACATCCAACAAATGGAAGTATTTTTAAGAAGCTTAGGTATGTTTCAATAAATGAAATAGGATAAATAATCTAATTTTTATATCTTTATTTCAGGAGACCCTGGATTTCAGCTAGGCGTTGGACTTGACGTTGGGATTCATCAAACAACCGTTTCAAAAATTATTGATAAGGTATCACGTGAAATCTGTAGCAAGAAAAATCAGTGGGTTAAATTCCCTGCTACGGGAGCTATGTTCAACAGAGCTAAAGATGAATGGGCAGCACATAATACAATACCTCATGTCATTGGCGCCATTGACTGCACTCACGTGAAAATTATAAAACCATATGTACATGGCGATGAATATATTAACAGAAAAGGAGTTTCTACAATAAATGTACAAGCAACATGTAATAGCAGAGAAATGTTTACCAGTGTTGATGCTTCCTGGCCTGGGTCTGTTCATGATTCTAGAATATGGTACAATAGTCCTATTTACCCTATTATGTATAATAATCAAAAAAGAGTTTGTCTTTTGGGTGATTCTGGATATGGTGTAACTCCTTGGATGCTTACACCTTCCAAAGATCCCATAACAAACATTCAAAAGTATTTTAACAGAATACATGCAAGAGAACGTGTGATTATAGAAAGATGCTTTGGCCAGTTAAAAACAAGATTTCCTATGTTGAATTATACAATCCGACTTAAAACAGATAGAACATGTCGATATATTATGTATGCATTTATTTTACATAATTGTGCAAAGTTTTTGAACGATCCAGATGAACATTTTGATGAAATGAACATAGAAGAAGAAGCAGTTATGCCTGAATTATATGCCGAACCAAACAACGGTGAAGTCCGACGCCGAGGTACCCAGTTTAGAAATGAAATTGCAACACTAATGTACAGACAGCGTTGAAAAAGTAAATAAATATTTGGATTGTTTGGATTTTATACATATTTATTTTATGAAGGTTCTGACAAAGTAATTAAACCTAATAAACATGTTATACAAATAATAAACATAAACCTTATTTCTCTTTTAACAAAAAAAAAACATATTAATCAGTAGGTATTTTTGAATCCAAATGAATTCAAAAGCTCGCCTGTTGTCGTGCAAAGTAATCTTCTACGAATTGCTCTACAGCTCCTGCGGCCCTTTCGACAGCTAGAGCGGCCTTTTCTTGAGCTATAGCAGCTTTTTCTTGAGCTGCGGCAGTGTTGATTTGTTGAAGTAGTAATTTCTTTCGTAATTTAGCCATTAATTCTTTATCATCACAAGAAGGTATTTGATTCTCTTCATCGGTCAATGATATATCAACGTCTTGACTGGTGCCCGCAGTTACACCTCCTAAAACATTATTAAATTAAAAATTTTGCACCACAATAGTATTATGATTTAATATGGAGGAAAAGTGATTTCATGACGAGCCTGAATTAGGCAGCCATGAAAATTAACTTTTCCTCCAAGTAAAATATGCTGTTTTGCTTCAAATGTCAAGAAATTAATCGCGGAAAAGTAAAAAGTGAAGCTCCGGCTGATGAAAAATAAAACTTCGTGGCCGCATACAAGTCAAGCAATAACTGATTTACTGACGTTTGAAGAAAAAATATATAATATCAAATAATACAGTACCTGGCACTTGTTGAATTACTGGATTCTCACTCCCATTCCACAGGTTGAAAAATTTTTTTTGCCACTCATTTAACTTAATTTTCCTATTTCCTGTTTTCTTCATATCGGTAATATTTTTAATTTTACTTTTCATATTATTAACTTTTTTTAATACCTGTTTTGCATCTAAATTTTGTTTTGTATTTCTGTTATACGTCTCTGTGAATTCTTTAAGTGCTTTGTCTTTGGCCGACTTAACGGGAGGTGTCATTTTTTTATCCAGAATAATTTTGTAGTCTTCTAACATCGTAACAAAGGCTAACTGCAAATCTTCATTTTGGGACTCTTCTTGATTTGGCATTTCCTCGTCGGAAGACATTTTAACGCGCGTGCCGTACAATACCAAGTATGTGAATATTTCAAATAAAATAAAACAACAAGTGAGACCTGTCGAAACTTGTGGAAATGAGAAGATGCTACTCAATTTAAAGCATTTACTTCGGAATAAAAGTAGATACTACAGGCACGATAGTAAGTACTTCGACGTAAAGCAAATACTACCGGAACTGATTGGATACTTCATGGCGAAGTATTTACTTTGAAGTAGATTCTTAAAATTGTAGTATAAGCATCTACTTCGTTTTTATTCTTACCTCTCATTATGAATACGAATTAGAGCAAAACCTTTTACTTCTACCTTTTGCTTGTACCTTTTACTTCAAAGTAAATGCTTCATTTTTATAAACACGGGCTAGTCAAACAGCGGGTGGTCTGTAGGTGATGTCTATAGAAAATTGTTGACGAACACGGTCGAGTAGACCCGGTGCGAGTATTCATGTTATTATTTTTTTTTTAGGTGTTGATAAGTTGTATTAGGTAAGTAAATTGGCCCGGAATTCTAGAAGGTTAATATCTGGGAAACGGCAAGAGTTATGTTTTTATCTAGAGTTTTTATGAATTTTACCTCTCGCTTTCAACCGCCTGTACTGCTCCAGCAGTAACTACATTTGCTTTAACTCCAATAGTTAAAGTTTAAATTTAAATCTACTGTATGAGGTTGCATACTTAGGGCGATCTTATTGTTAAAAATATATGCTCCATGCTCCTCTCTCACGTTGGTCATTAAATTGAATCACATATGTTGAATGGACTAGTTAGTGACGTTACCGCTGAATGGCAGCCTGAATCAAAGAGCATGCTGTTGTCAATATAACAATTCTGGATGTGAATTTTTTTTAAACCTTCACAAATTATTTGATAAATCTGGTACCAATTACCAGCAAGTATAGGATTTCAAATATTCCAGTTTTTACCAATAATATAACATTTATCCGACTACTGGTACTGTCCGGGTTACTGGCACATTCGCCTTTCAAGATTTCGTTAGCCCAAGATTTTTGATATTCAGTAAGCCATCGTAGATATTTAAGAAAATATAATTGTTCACTAAGCATGTTCTTAAGGCTGTCAAAAACTATTCATTAATTCATAATATGCCTCAAATAGCTATATTTAGCACTAAAAAAATCTGATTTGAGCGCAGGTTCAGCAATACGATCGATACCGTTACCAATAATGACTGGACTATGACAGAATTCGATGAAAACTAGCAAGCAATGAATGCATTCAACTTCGAGTAAGATGTATAGTCAGCCTACTTGACACCGTTTGCAAGACCGAATTTCAGTATTTGGTTTTAGAATAACCCTTATTTAATTGATATGTAGTTGATCTGTTATTTAGAAATTGAAACATTTTACAAATGGAGAATATGGCAATAAGATTTATCTACATTTTTGCCGTCATATTTAACTCCAGCAGGTATGTACCTCAAATCTCACAGACATTCATAATTAAAATACACATTGCCCTTGCTAATAAAAACAGGTCTGGAGAAATTCTCAGAACTCAGTACCCGCCACCGCCAACTTCAAATCCTAGAAAAACGTCTATCTATCGTCTCGTATGAAATGTTGCAATTGTGTTGATCAGTCTTCGCGAACCTTTCACACGGGCGTTTCGGGAGCGACATTTTTAGTGTTTTCAAAGGGAAAATTCGACCGTACCCGGAAAAGTGTGTTCGTGGCATGTAGATTAAGTGTTTGTCAGTTTTTGTAGTGGCTTGCACTTTGATTACGCGAAGACTGAAGAAAAACTTCAGAGATAGCGCCGACTTTTTACACGGACTCTTCGGCAGCCCTAATTTCTGTGTTTTCAGACGGAAAACTCTGGTACTTAGGAAAATGTGCTAGTGACATGTGGAATAATTGCTTGTAGTGATTTGCACCTTTCGATTACGGGAAGAATGAAGGACAACTTCGCAGATACTGCGATACAGAAATGGCGAAAAAACGGTAAGTGCTAATTTTATTTTCACTTGTTTTTACACGGTGTGCACTTTTTTTGAAATTTGCTCATAGTGTGCAGTGTGCACAGAATCAGTTAATCTCAAAACAGTAAAATGATTATAAATTGGGGTGGGGACTTAGCAGCAAAGTACAGGAGTGAAAATGACCCCTTGATACTTATCAGGCCTTCAGTACATGTTTTGGACTTTCACTACCAGGTGTATCATTAATATCTGGGAAACGACAAGAGTTACGTTTTTATTTAGAGTTTTTGTGAATTTTACCCCTGCCTTCAACCGCCGGTACTGCTCCAGCAGTAACTACATTTGTTTTAACTTCAATAGTTAAAGTTTAAATTTAAATCTACTGTAAAAGGTTGTATACTTGGGGCGATTTTATTGTTAAAAAATATATACTCCAGTCGCCCCTCTTACGTTGGTCATTAAATAGAATTACATATGTTGAGTAGACTAGTTAGTGATGTTTCGTCTGCTTCGGCCGACTCTATCATAGATCGAATCAAAATAATGAGAAATGAATATACAGGGTGGCGCATCGAGAACGAAACATACGCATTTACTGGCAGCTCAGTTTTTTTTAAAAACGCTCAGACCCCTCGATTTTGTTTTTGTGGGGGACACAAGTTTGGCAAAAAATCACGTTAGCACGTGCAGCCTCGTAAGCGGGGGTGACATCACCCCCAAAATCTTAAATGGGAAGGGGGTCGAGTGATACCTTATTTTAAAGGGCTTTCAATTCCCTTTATAATGATATAAAATTAATGAACTTCAGTTTAGGAGTTTTGAGGATTTATTGATTTAAAGCTTAAATAAAATTAATACATCATCATTAGTGGGGATCAATACATTTGGCAGAAAAGTAATTTAAAAATGAAGAATGAACTGACCCGTTAGGCAAGTAAATGTTGAAAATGGCCACCATGACTCTCCATGCAATAATAAAGATTTTGCTCAAAATGTTGCCGCACATTTTGCAATATTTGAGAAGTAATTTGAAGGCACTCATTCACAATTGTTTGTCGCAGGTCTTCTAATGATGTTGGCAGAGTAGCATAGATTTTGCTTTTTAAATGACCCCACATAAAGATATCTAAAGGTGATAAATCTGGCGATCTTGGGGGCCATTCAATGGCACCTCTTCTACCAATCCATCGACCTAGAAACGTCTGATATAAATATTGTCGAACACGTAATGCGTAATGTGGTGGGGCACCATCCTGTTGGAACATCAACCTATTCGCAATGTACCGCCGATCATTCTGATTTTCAATTATGGATGTTAACGCAGGATCTATGGTGTCTTCCAGTAATTCCAAATACATTTCACCGGTCAAATTACCAGGTAAGAAAAAAGGACCAACTAAATGATCGCCAAAAATACCAGCCCAAACATTTAATTTTTGTGGCTGCTGTGTATGAACCTAATGATAAATTTTGGGATTAGAATCGGACCAATATCGGCAGTTATGACGATTTACTACGCTATTTAAGAAAACGGAACATTCGTCGGAAAAGCAATTGTTGAATAGAAAATGTTTATCGTTTATAGTTCGTTCACTCATATCTTCACAAAATTGTAATCGCCGATCAAAATCGTATTCATTGAGTTCTTGCACCAGGTGACTTTTATACGGATGAAAACTATGGGCCTTTAGAATCCGTTGGACAGTACGTCGACTAACACCACACACAGTCTCCAATTTGGGGGTACTTAACGTAGGATCTACATAAACTTGCCCTAAAACCCCCACTGCTATTGCTTCGTTCCTTATGGGATTTTCAATGATGCGTTTTTTATTGGCGACTGGCCCAGTTTCCCGAAATTTAGCTACAAGTTCTAGAACATATTTTCGATGCACGTTACTGTTCTCATGTTGCTAATTAAATATTTCTGTTGTTCTATTAGCGCATTGATTATTTCCGAAAAATATTTCGATAATTTTCTGCTGTGGAATATATGTACCATGGTTAATTTATGTAATAAAGCGTTACAAGTTATTTTAGCAACAAAGTTTGGTCAAATCAATCGCAAACTATGTACTAAATTCCTATTTAAAATAAGTACGAGATATTTCCTTATCTTTCTTCAAGAAATAACTTTTTTGCCACAAAAAAAACGCTCCAATAGCTATTTTCAACAACAAAATGATAAACAAACCATGGGCGTAGTGAAGAAAAGCATTTACTTATTAAGTAAATCCTTTTAGTCAAATTGCTTTTGAAAGTAGTACAAACTAATATGATGTTCCTATTAAAGTCTACTTTAAGCTTCAAATCAATAAATCTTCAAAACTACTGAACTGAAGCTCATGTATTTCACATCGTTATAAAGGGAATTGAAAGACCTTTAAAATAAGGTATCACTCGACCCCCCTTTCCATTTAAGATTTTAGGGTTGGTGTCACCCCCGCCCAGGGGGCTGCACGTGTTAACGTGATTTTTTGCCAAACTTGTGTCCCCCTCGAAAACAAAATCGACGGGTCTGAGCGTTTTTCCAAAAAAAAACTGAGCAGCCAGTAAATGCGTCTGTTTCGTTTTCGATGCGCCACCCTGTATATTATAGTAATATCATTTATGTATACTTTAAGCTTCAAATCAATAAATCTTCAAAACTACTGAACTGAAGCTCATGTATTTCACATCGTTATAAAGGGAATTGAAAGACCTTTAAAATAAGGTATCACTCGACCCCCCTTTCCATTTAAGATTTTAGGGTTGTTGTCACCCCCGCCCAGGGGGCTGCACGTGTTAACGTGATTTTTTGCCACACTTGTGTCCCCCTCGAAAACAAAATCGACGGGTCTGAGCGTTTTTCCAAAAAAAAAAACTGAGCAGCCAGTAAATGCGTCTGTTTCGTTTTCGATGCGCCACCCTGTATATTATAGTAATATCATTTATGTATACTTTAAGCTTCAAATCAATAAATCTTCAAAACTACTGAACTGAAGCTCATGTATTTCACATCGTTATAAAGGGAATTGAAAGACCTTTAAAATAAGGTATCACTCGACCCCCCTTTCCATTTAAGATTTTAGGGTTGGTGTTATCAAATAGGAACTAACGATGTTGCACGGGTTATAGTTCACGGACTATCATTTACCGGTCTCAAGTAGATTAGAGGCAACAACAGCAAATTTTTGGATAAGATTTGGTTAAGTTATGGAAAATTTGCAATTCAGTCATTTTATTCAAATTTAAGTGGTGGCTCTCAAAAAATATGAAGTTCAAGTCCCAAAAAGGATGTGCTGTAATAACAAAATGCTCTTTCTACAAATTATTTGCTTGGGTAAAATCCACATCAGACAAAAGCATAACGATTCCGCTAAAGTAATAAAATTATTGATATCGATTGTTTGATAGGGGATCGCTGATCTATTCAAAATAAAAGAAATTGAGTATAAAACTATTTGTATGGAGTTCTACCGAGCTATATTTAGTGCAGTCAGTGTTTTGGTTCCGCAAAGTAAATAATAGATATAATTTTAGGAAAGTTATATCTTAGGTTTCTGGGATATCTTAATAGTGGGCAGATATTGATATGTACGCCATCTACGGAGAACTCACAATTCTCTTAGATCTTGAAGATGCTTTATGTTTACAACTTCCTTTAATATAGAAATGTATTATAATATATAAGAAAACGTAAGACCGAAGAATGGTGAATTATTTGTTGTGTGTTGGGATCACTCTGTATATCTAAATGTCTATATATGTTAGTGAAGGTGTATATTCTCATTAATTCAACTTATTGCACCCATTACACATTATATTTAATAACTGAGTGAGATTTGGTATGTAAAAATACAACCATTCTTACATCATTACGTTGTGTTGGGAATATTTTTGAGTACCTAAATACTTTACATTTTGGTGACGGCGTAAGTTTGGCACTGATAGTGCCATGTGGAGTGATTACTCGTGTGATTATAGCGTGACATTTTTATCTTTAACTTAGCATTAAAGTTAAAATATAGTAACCATGCGGCAATTCCATCATCTCGCATTTCAGGTCTCTAACATGACCCGAACAGTCAACCACAGCATATCCCTGCATTCAAAAACACACGAGATCAGACTGAGGACAAAATCTACTTGCTCATAATTATCACTACTTCAGCTTTGCTTCATCTAACTGACAACATCGTAGGTAACTTAGACAGACGTATTAATACCATATTAGTGATGACTTATTTCTCAAAAGCCTTTCATACAGTTAATCACAAAATCATGTTGAGCAAGCTGAAGTACATTGGACTATCTGAAATTCCGCTAAGATTTTTCCAAAGCTACTTGTCTGAAAGAAAACCGGTAGTTAAGACGGTTAGGGGCGTCTCTTCTACTGTACTGTGGTTTCGTCTGGCGTTCCGCAGGGGTCAGTTCTGGGACCTCTGCTATTTTTAATTTACACTATAGACTTAGACTCATGTGTGGAATTTTGTTCTATACAAACGTATGCGATGACACACAATTATCATTTTACTTTAAATATGCTCAGTTAAATGAAGTGTCGCTTAAAATTAATAATGACCTAATCAATATTACGGATTTTTGTAAAAAGCACTGTCTCAGGATCAATCCTTAAGGGAGTTCAAGTATGCTTTTTTCTCCGAAACACGTATAATAACATAAAGGGCGCAGTTGTACTCATTATAGATAACGAGCGCATCCCCATGGTAGAACATTCTAAAAACCTGGGTGTTATCTTGGACTCTAGCTTGAAGTTTGATAGACACATGGGGTACCTGTCTCAAAAACCGTATGCCAAATTAAAACTTTTATACTCCAATCGGTTCATTTTAAACTTTAAGACTAGAAAAAAATTATCTGTCATCTTTGCAACATTCTCTGATTTTATTCTATTCTTATTTGGATTCGTCGGATCGGTATAGGTTACAAAAAATTCAAAACAGCTGCTGCAGGTTTGTTTGGACTTCGTAAATATAGTCATGTCTCTTCGAAGATTAAAGATTTAAATTGGTTAAAGATGGAATCACAGTTTGTTTATGCTATGAAGGTGTTTGTCCATAAAGTAGTTCGCACAAAAAAGCCACCGTACATTTTAGAAAAGCTAGTACCAAGAGGTGACATTAATCAGAGAAATCTCAGACATAACCTAAATTTTGCGAAGCCAGTCCACTACACAATCCTTTTCCAGACAAGCTTCATATTTCATGCTGTCAAGTTATACAACTCTACAGATAAAATGTGTCGCAGTAAAATAGTAGTACCTTTCAGGAGAATCGTTAAGAAACAGCTGATGGGATATTAATAGTTCAAGTGTGCATTTGTTAATTTTTTTTCTTTTTCTGTTACATATCACTCTGTTCGCTCGTGTGTGCGTGTTATCAACATGTTATCTATTCAATTCATTTACTTACATTTGTTTTTCTTCTTATTATTACTATTGTTTGTTTGTGTATCGAGTTTAACTCTGTTACTCTTTCGCACACAGTGAGGTTAAGTCTAAGAGTAGCCATTTGGCTAAACTTCGCCACACTGATGTATGTGTATTAATAAAGACATTTATTATTATTATTATAAAATGTAGCTCCATTTTCTGTCATTTGGGGCGGTAAAGTCGTATCTCCGTTTCATTCTCAGGTCTAAATGACATCAAACATATAATATTTATACTCTTCCCAAACGATAGCCCTTTTTCCATTTATGTAGTATTTAAATATAAACTGGGGACCACGAAGCTTTTATTTCGAAAAAAATTGATACCACGCTTAGTGACAAAAAAGGTAAACACCGACGTATGTTTATTAGAATTCAAGAATTTTTTACATATCGATTTATCTTGCCATGAACAAGTACAAAATGGTCAGGTTTTTCTGTTGAGTTTTTTTGGTTCCTGCGTGTATTGTTTGGTGATAAAGAAGCATTTACTTTTCGTACATTTACGGTGTCAGTTAAATGTTAAATTTCGTGTAGCTTCTGGATGTCCCAGAGGGACCACAGAGCGACAAGACCGCCGGTTAAGACTTCTGGCTCTGAAAGACAGATTCAGTGGTACTCGAGCCATCGCTAATCAGTGGTTTGAAGATTATGGAAGGATGGTTGGTATGCGTACGGTATATAGAAGAATACGACAGTTTTGCCTTTTTTCTTATCGCCCACATTAGGTGGTCCCCCTCACAGATGAACATCAGCGTAACCGTTTGCTCTGGTGTAGCGAAAGACTTCTATGGGACCGGAAATGGAATCAGGTGGTCTTTAGTGACGAATCCCGCTTCTGTCTGGGGATGCACGATGGTCGGGAAAGAGTGAGTAGGCGACGTGATGAAACACGCGACCCACAATTTAACAGAGAGCGTCACGTTCACCACACCGTGGGATGTATGGTATGGGGTGCACTGCCTATGGTAGCAGATCACCACTAATTTTCATCAGAGGCAATATGACAGCCCTACGATATATTCAGTAAGTAGTGGAGCCTCATCCTATTCCATACCTAAACACAATCCAAAACCAGATTTTTCAGCAAGACAATGCCAGACCTCATGTTGCCAGAGCATCGTTAGCCTTCATGGATCAACATCGCATCAATCGTTTACCTTGGCCACCACGATCGCCTGACCCTTCTCCAATTAAACATGTCTGGGACATGATAGGTCTCAGGCTCTTGAATTTGCAATACCCACCACAGACAATCATTTTACTAGTAAGGGACACTGAACATATATGCCATAAATTATTAAAATCGGATGAACATACGTAGGTGTTTACCTTTTTTGTCACAGTATATTTCGCGATGTCTAGAAAAAGCAATGAGATTTATAATCTTGCAATTTCTCAAGTGTCCATTGCTAAGTACCTACACTATACATATCATACATAACTTGTTCAAATACGTTGGGTGGATTAGCTATGGGGCGGCGGCAGCGAGATCACGTTATGGTTATTGTGGTAGCTTCACCCGATGAAGTTCAAATTCTTATTCTGTAATGGTTCAGATATCACCTGTACTGATAAGACGGGTGTTGAAGACTTTGCCTTTTCCGAAACCCGTTTTATGCGTTTCAATCTAGTTATTTCGGTCAATATCGTACCTACCTAAACAGTGCTCAAAATATCAGGAGGATCCTGTTTCTTAACAAAAAAATAAAACCACTACATTAACTTCGACCCAGAAGCAAGAGTGTTCTACATAGACTGTACCATCAGCTTACCATTTTCATCAACGTTGGCAGGCAAGAGAATGGTACTAACGCTAGTATTGACAGGCAAATGATCAAAATGCGGATTAGGAGTTAGTACTAGTTCCCTAGTACCATCCGCTGGTTTACCATCAGGCCCAAATGCATTCAGTCTTTCAGCGTTATAGTACCGGAAAGGTTGACCATTGTCACCCCTTGGAGTCAATGCTGCCTGTTCTGCGGAATCCATTATTCTCTGAAAAAGTATTTTTGTTGTTTTTTTTATGAAGTAGGGCTCACACTAATTTTTATTTTAAATATGAACCATTGTACAAATATCGGGTTTTCCAAAAGGGACTTGACAACTTTGAGCTTTCACTGTGAACGCACCTTTAAATCAATTACCGAACTGTCAATGTCAAAACGTTCAGTAAAGAAACCATTTTCATCATGGTGAAGTACACGAACCAACAACGCTTACAAATAATTAAAATTTACTACCGAAATTCCGAGTCGATGACTGCAACTTTAAGAGCGTTAGCTCCAATTTTTGGTCATAATTCTCGTCCCAGTAGACAAGCAATTCATAGTCTGGTAAAAAAATTTGAGTCCACATATTCGCTGCTGGATGTTCCTGTGCCAGTGAGACAACGGGTTGGTCGAAGTGCCGAGAATATTGCTATTCGTCAGGTGAAAATTCTCATGTGCTTCAAGAAACACAACTTACACGTTACAATCAACGGAGATCGCTACAGAGACATGTTGAAACATTTTTTTTTAAGTCGATTGGATAGGCTAGACATTAATAATAAGTGTCTTCAACAAGGCGGTGCCACAAGCCACACAGCGCGTGAAGCAACCCACATATTGAAATCAAACTTATATCGAGAAATGGTCCTGTCGAATGGCCGCCTAGATCGTGTGATTTAACACCTCTAGACTTTTTTTGTGGGGCTACATTAAATCATTGGTCTATGCCAACAAGCCGGCGCTGTTAGAGGAGCTTAAAGCCATATTGAACGTGAGATAGCGGCCCTTTATGTCGAAATGTGTGGCCGAGTCATCGAAAATTGGGTTCAACGAATCCATCACTGCGAGCGTACCCGTGGTGGCATATGAACGAGGTCGAATTCCATACATAAATGTTTTGAGTATTTTTCAATCCAATAATAAAATTTTCGAGACATGTCAAATGGCTTGCGTTTTATTTAAAAAAAAGTTGTCAAGTCCTTAATGGAAAACCCTCCAGATATGTGCATAAGGATGTTCTCGGTGCTTACCTTGACGGCACTAATTTTGAAGTCCATCATATTTTTCACTTCGGTAGCCATTTCTCTTATGAGAATTAGGCCGTCTTTTCTCACGACATCCATGTCAGCGTCATGATATTTCTGAAATAAATCGATTTTTTTCTATTTAGATTTTTGGCTACTACCTCAACAAATGAGTCAGTACCATTGCATTGAATTTGTTGTGATGCGCTAAAATGCAGCAATCACTCCCCTGATAAAATACTACTAGACGATTCAAAATTGATGATTGATAGACGGACATTATTGCTAAGGCTTAGAGTTCATCAAAAAGTAACATGATGCAATAAAATTTGAGGCATTCGAGTTGAAAAGTCTCAACTTTGATATGTAGGCCGAAATTGGGACACCCAGTATAATGGCCAATATTTCAGAAATGTGCTCTCAAATTGTCATGTATAACATCCCATTAATAGATTTTCTCAAAATGTATTTGTTTATGAGTAATATTCCGTCCACACATGGATGGCCACTCTGTATATTAAGTTGTCCACTGAAAGCTTGGCAGTCATTTTTTGCACTTGCATGCTGAGCAAAAGTAAACATTATTTTGCATTACCAACTGTCCAGATCTGAAATTACCCTTGATGTATATTGTTTCTTTCGTAATAGGCATTATATAATTTACAATAAATAATTAGCATGTCTCCAATTACAGAAAGTACAACTTCAACACCCTGTATTTCAGTAAAGGAAAATTGTATGACCCTTGTTTATAGAAGCTTATCGTGTTATTCATTGGACGTGCATTTGCTATTGTTTATTGAGTCACCCGGTAGAAATTAGATGAACCACCTCAACATAATGCATATATTTTCAGATCATTCTTTTCATTGGACTTTCATGTGTCAGTCTAAATCAATGCCATATGTAAAGAATATTGTACATACATATAGAAAATATTATTCCGAAAATATTAATGATAACGTCGCTGAACGTTTTTTGTTTGCACTTACCCTTTGTAACTCATTCATTTTTGTCATCATTTTGCCGTATTCCCATAAGTCGACACCAAATTTTAACGCCCAATTTTTCACCCTGCAACATAAATAAGAACAAATGGATTTTAATACAAGCTTTAGTGGATGCTTTCATTCATCATGATCATCGTTGACATGGTGATGAACGGATGTAGAGGGGATGGTGTTGTCAAATCGCTGTTGCTGGGTTAATGTAACCTCATAGCCTGTTCTTTATTTTAAAAATCTTTGCCCACTATACCTGATCATATCGTATAAGGCACGACGCTTAGTAGTCTAATCATATTAGTAAATTTTCTTGAAATAATTGTAAAGTCTGGTTTTATTGCTGCAAGTTGTTCACGGGGGTATTCAAAACGTGGACGCATAAAATGGGTACACCAATTTTTGTGGGGAAACTTTTTATTCGACAACAAAGAATGAGAAAACGGGTTTTGTGGGATTCAATTGAAAGTGTTGGCAGAAACGAAAAAACTTTTGAAATAAGATTTTTAGACCTACAAAATGAGATTACACGTAAAAAGATCCGACTAATATCAAAAATGTTACGGCCGTAAAACGAGGCAAAATGCAGGTTTTGGAAGTTATTGGTAATGCGACGATAACTGCACGCTAATTCTTCAAATCCGCAGGATTCATACTGCTAAATAGCAATAACAAAATTGGAGTATATTGGTCGATTAGTTTTTGAGAATTCGTAATTGTTTATCCCAAAACACCTGTTTTCCGGCCACCACTACTAGTTTATTGAGCCATATACATAGTTCGTTCAAAGAGCATTTAAAAGCAAAATTCGCGAATTTACCTTGCCGACATGAATCACAAACCATTCCGAAAGATAAATGTTATTTTTATGCGAAAAACGAAGGGTTACGTTTTTTCCTCTAAACAAATTCAAACATTTCGTATTCGTGAGTAATTGAACAAATGGGCCACTATATTGAAAAACGTACGTTACTATACACATTTTAAAACAAAGCGGATGTATTTGTCTTCTTTTGTTACGAATTACTCACAAATACGGAATGTTCGAATTTGTTTAGAAGAAAAAACGTAACCCATCCTTTTTTGTATAAAAATAACATTTATCTTCCGGAATGGTTTGCGATTCATATTGGCAAAGTAAACTAGTGTATTTTGCTATAAAATACCATTTGAACTAACTCTGTATATTGTTCAATAAACTAGTAGTGGTCGCATTACCAACAAATGCCAAAACCTGCAGTTTGCCTCGGTTCTCGGCCATAACTTTTTTGCTATTTGTTTTGCGTGTCGTCTCATTTTGTAGGTCTCATAAATACCTAAAAATCTTATTTCGTCCCTGTCAACACTTCCAATTGAATCCAATAAAACACGTTTTCTCACTCTTTATTGTCGAATAAAAAGTTTTCCCACTAAAATTGGTATACTCATTTTATGCGTCCATGTTTTAAATACCCCCTTGAACAACTTGCAGCAATAAAACCAGACTTTACAATCATTCCGCAAACCAGGAGTATTGTCGTCTAATATGATTAGACTATAGCGTCATATTAAGTGCATACTATACTCATAACAAAGGGTGTCACTGGAGAACAAACGTTTGAATATCTGTTTTCTGATAGTTAAATGAAACCACATATATGGAATTAAGTTCTTAACAACTGTGAACTTTTTCAAGGTACAAACCAGAGATATACTTGTATTCCGAAAAAGGCCACCGAAGTGGTCGAACCGTCTGCAAAAAGTTGCTCCCGCATAAATGTATGTAGCTTCACTTAACGGCAAAAAAACATCGAGACTTCTCAAGCGTTTGCTGACATTTTCCAAAAATGAAGCGATTTTTGTAGGGGCTAGATCTCTGTAGAGTGATCGCTTCAGCCGAGGGGGAACCACCTTTTATTGCTTACTATAATATAGGGCAATAGTGCGTTGGCTCACAAAAACTAACATTTCAATTAATCAGCTGTTAAAAAATTAGTTTAATGACAATTGTATTTATTGCTTAGACAATAGACGATATCATTTTCTGAAATAGATTGCGACTTGAACAGCCTTTTGTTAGCGGTTCATCTTACTTCTCAACAACAGCTAAACCAATTTTGACAAAGCCTGGAATATACTGTGTTCTTACAGATTTGAAAATATGTTATGTGCAAATGCGCTGAAGATAGTGACCAAAAAATGGAAAATAATCACCAAACTAAAGAGCATGAAGAAATATGACAAAATGAAACGAGACTTCTATTCTCCATATGAAAGATTTAAAATTAATCTGTATTTCTAATTACCTAATAGTTAAAAGTAAAATATTTTCAGCTTTAAGTTTGAAAATACAGTGTGTACCAGATTCGCTTCTCTATACAGTGATCTTGGCCCCTGTTATACTTACAGCAAAGGTAAGGAGAAAGTTTTAGAGGAAACTTAGTGCTTTCGATAGCCGGCTTCAGATTTACGATCGGTCAATTGCTTTTAAAAATATCAGCGAAAAACAGAAAATGGCGGTATTTGTTTTTTGCCAGTAAATCCAAAATGGTTAATTTGACAACTGTCAAAAGGACATTTTTTAAGAAAAATAAGATGGCATGTATCGTCTTTTGTTTTCTAGTAACCCGCCTCAACTTTCATTTTTCTTATGTCCGTCATATTGGATTTTTTGATTTTTGAAAAGAGTGTAAAATTTCCAGTCTAATGATGTCTCACAAGTGGATAAAAGATTGGAGTATCACCGAAATATCACATGTAATGTTATGTGTTATTTTTTTCTAAGGAGGCCATGATTTATTTATCAGAAAACAACATTAATGAATATTAACGTTAATATCGTCTTCTACACAAATCAAATGTTTTGGGCGCATTCCCAACTATGAGTGTATTAAAAAAAGCCAGAAAGATCGTCCTAAATGTATTTTACACTTGAAGAAACAAACATTTTACAAAATTGTAATGTAATATAAAATCTAATTATGAAAGTGGGTACTGTCAAAATAACGTCCATTTGCACCAAGACATTTTTGACAATTGGTGACTGTTTTTCGTACAACCTTAGCTAGTGTATTTACGTTAATATTCATAGACCTCATTCTTTGTGTAGCCCCAGAGGTAGAGATCCAAGGGCGAAAGGTCAGGGGATCTAGGAGGCTAAGATATTGAGCCATTTAATCAAATTATTCTTTCATCAAACTGGTCTCTTAAGAAGTTCCTGACTTGAATGGTGTTGCAAGCCGGCCATCCATCCTGTTGAAACCAGGTTCTTCTGAACTCATCTTCGGTTAGACTAGTTCGTAAAGCCGGCACAACCTGATTTCGCAAAAGCTCTAGGTACCTCTGTCCGTTCAGATTGTAGTCAAACAAAAATGGTCCTATAAGTCGATTTCCTGGAATGATTAATACCTAATTTCAAATAGGTGCCAAATCAAAAAAGGTAAGCTAGATTAAATTACCAGTGACCCCACACCAAACCTCAGTTCCAAATCTGGTCTCTGGACGTCTGTCTGCCAATTCGTGAGGTATTTCCACAATCCAATGATGAGTGTTGTGCTTACTAAAAACTCCACAATTTGTTAACCTACTCTCATCGGACCACAAGACATGATTTATAATATCGGGATTTTCATTAGACTTCCTAGTATACCACACAGAAGCGCATTTGCCTTGGAAAATTAGTTTCCTTAAGTCCTAACTATTTATTGGAGGTTTGTATTCTTATTCAACACTATCTGTACTGTTACCAATTTCGTTGACAGCTGGTAGTGTTTCCGTCGCGATTTCCATTTTCGGCGAAGGCCCCATGGTTTATTAAATTTGTACTATTTTTCTAAATCGGGTTTTATGCGGCTGCCGTCGTTTGGGGTACATCTCCAAGTACCTTGCTGAGGTAATGTCGGCATTTCTGTGTGACTGCAAGTACAGCGCTAACATGTCAGACTTTTCTTCATTTGAGTAGGGAATACCGGCCATTTTCAACAGGTTTCGACATTTTTTTTTTGTCAGATTTATGATTTTAATGAGAGAAAACGAACCTACTACTTATTAAAACACAATTTTAATACTTTGAATTATTTAACGTCAAAGTCAGAGCCCCCTTAGAAGAAAAAAAAAAGCTCTATTTATTCATTTTATTTTGTGACAAATAAACCATGACCTCCTTAGAAAAAAAATAATGCATAACATTACGTGTGAAGATATTATTTACTGGCAAAAAACAAAATTCGACATTTCAATTTTTCGACGATATTTCCAAAACCAACTGACCGATCGTAAATCTGAAGCCGGCTTTCGAAGGCCCTAAGTTTGCTCTAAGACTTTTCTAATTTAACCTTTGCTATAGGTATAATAGGAGCCGAGATCCCTGTATAGAGAAACGAATCTGGGAAACACTGTATACAGTTCCTTAATGATATGCGAATATTTAAGGGTGTGAATCTACATGAAAAGTGTATGTTAGTTTGCTTTATAAACTATGGTCCAAAAATGTTTCCTTACAAAAACTCGGGGTGTTGAAGTTTTAGGAAAAAATGGAAATTAATGAATATTTTCAGAACCGCTTCAGATTTAGTACGTAGTGAAAGTTAATAAAGTTGGAGGCAAAAATAATTTTTAGCTTTAACAGTGGCGTGCTTACGGGTATTGAATTCGATATTTAAAACAAATTATCTCTCTTGAATTGTTTTCTCTCAATGCGCCATTTTTTAGTAAAAAAATAAAAACCGTTCTATTGTCCGAGAAAATTAATGTAATGCAATTTAGCAATAAATATCTAGTTGCACTGGAATATGTCACTGGCTTTTGACATCTGACAGGTCTCTGTTATTCAAATATGTTCGCTGTGACATCTTTTTCAATATTTATTTTTTTACAATCGTGTTAATAATGGTGAATTATTCAAATGCATAAATGGCGGAAATGCATTACGTATATGGCCTTGCCGACGATAATGGTGAGCAAGCCAGATGGATTTATCACCAGAGATATCCCGATCGTGCTTTGCCAGATAGTCGAACCTTTTCTAATATTCATCGTCGTCTTGTTGAAACTGGTTCTGCCCGAAAAGGAATATCTGAAGGTAGACCTCTAAGTGTGAGACCACCTGAAATTGAGGATTTTAATATGTTTAATTTTTCCAATTAAATTAATAATTTTGCAAGTTAGACAATAGAACGGTTTTTAGTTTTTTACTCAAAAATGGCGAATCGAAGGAAAACAGTTCAAGAGAGATCATTTGTTTTAAATTGAACGGGAAATTCAAGAATAATTTTTATTAGGCGAAAAACCATTGTTGTACCATTTTTTCTTAAAAAATATCGAAGTCAATACCCGTACGCACGCCACTGTTAAAGCTAAAAATTATTTTTGCATCGAAAAATATGCAACTTTATTAACATTCACTAGGTACTAAACATCAGTGAAACATCTGCAGCGGTTCTGAAAATATTGATTAATTTCCATTTTTTTCCCTATAACTTCAACACCCCGAGTTTTTATACGGAAAAATTTTTGGACCATAGTTTACAAGCAAACTAACATTAATTTTTCATGTAGATTCACACACTTAAATATTCGCATATTATTAAGAAACACCCTGTATAACCTCAAACCGATCACAGAAACTGCAATTATGCATCCGCATAGTCGCCATACAGACAACGCGGCTGTTCTTATGCTTCATGCGTTATTTTCAACTACTACTTTCAACTCCTTGTATCAAAATTTGGTTTAAACCACGCACGCCTTGTCAAAAACTGTCGTATGATTCGATTCCTGGAACTTAAAAAAGTTGCTGTGCTTTTACAGATACATGTTATCTAAGGTGGTATGTAAAAAAAACATTATTCCATGCGAGGTATATCGCTCAAGGGTAGCGAGCTGAAACCGACGATTGAAAGGAAAATCCTAGTAGCGGCTACAACGACCATGTGTTATCTCGGCACAAGCTCACTGCTCAGTTGGATTTAAACCGCTACCGGAGGTGACCATAGTTGTGGTGATGATTATAAGAATACAACACGTCATTCAATTGAAAATTTATCATATAGTTAATACCCTGTTAGGGATCTAGTAATGACTGCTAATATGTTTGTGGATATTAATGTGATTGATATTAGCATACATCTGTTGGGCCGACAGCTTGTTATTTGATTGTGTTTGCTGCTCTAATAACAAACATTGATGAAAAAAATGTTATATTTAGTGTTCAAAAGAAAAATATTAAAATGAACAGTTTCTAATTAACGTTTGTGTATTGTGAATTGGTAATTATTAAATTTATGAGTATAGGATTTGTAACTAGAAAGCAAATTTTTAAAACAATCTGAGTAGACATTATACCCTTCCTGTAATGAGATAGTTGGAAAAATATTAAAGGCGAATTTATTGTTTGCTTAGAGATACATGTTTGATATTTAGAATATTATAGGAGAACGCTTTGTCTATACCTGTATATCTTTAAAAGTTTTGTCTTTTTGTATACAGTAGACGGCAAATATTTTCATACATCGATAAAGAGGCATAGTATTTTTGAAAGGTCACAACTGCAGCATAGTAAGGTGCAAAATATGGTGTGCCACCGCGCATTCCTTGTCAAAAACGTGTGATTCGATTTCTGGAACTTGAAGAAGCTATGCAACTGTGCGTTCCAAAACACGAAGCGATTTTTCAGATACATGCTATCTAAGATGGTGGTTCGTAAAAGAAGTATCCTTACTCCATGTGAGGTATATCCTCATCTTGTTCAAGGATAGCGAGCTGTAGCACGTGAAAGCCGATGATCGCAAGGAAAATCCTAGCTGTAGCACTACGACACACCATGTTTTACCGCGACACCGACTCACTGCTCTATCGGATCTAAACGGCTACCGGAAGTGATCATAGTGTTCCGGCGAGGATATAGCTAACTTTTCAGTGTATCTCACATGTTAGACCAAGTAGTGTGATGATAGAACCGATGATAGTACACACCCAGGAGAGAACGGCCGAATCTATTTTGTAAAGGAGAGCAGTAGAGGTGGGCTTAGAGCGCATATTCCGACGTTGCCGCGTGACGCGACGCCCGGTGGAGCGCCGCGACGCGACGTCGCTGCGCCTCCACAACGAATCGATATTGAAAACTATAATCTTCCACCGGCTGTCTCATCTTTCAATAGCTACGCATACGCTGTGCAAGGAACTCCTACTTACTACGAGCGTACTCCTCATACTTCCCACGCGAACGAGAATTGTGTTTACTGCCCACGCAGCATTATAAAGACAAGTAGCCTTGCGGCAACTTGGATAAAACACAAAGTACGTGGGCACGTCGGCAATAAAGGAACAGGAGCAGAAATAGAAGTAGTGGTAACCCGAGGAACGTACGTTTCTGCGTATTGGGTTCATCGGGTCCAAATGGTTGTGCATCGAAGACACCGAAGTGTCCATCACATCTGGATACGAGTGTAGCCCGAAGGAAAACAAGGATGGAAAGGGAAATACAACTATCAGCCACCAACAAGAGCCAGCAGGCACGTTTGTGGCTTCGGTCAGAAGACCTCGTGTTTACGGGGTATGAACCAACGTCGCCATGGAGGCCAGTTACAGCTACCTACCGTGGTACTTCAATGAGCGAAGCGACAAATATGCCTGCTGCCTCTTGCTGGAGGCTTCCAGTTGTATTTCCTTGTTCATCCTGGTTTTCCTTCAGGTTACTCCCGTAAGCCAATAAGCAGAAAGGTACGTCGCTCGGGTTACCAATTCTTCTATTTCTGCTCCTGTTCCTTTATGGCGAAAATAACCACGATAGTCCTCTATTTTTCAGGCAGTATTATGCACACCAAAATTTGGAAAACCCTTTTTTATATTACACGGCATGCACCTCACGATAATTTATCTGTCTGTCCGTCTGCTAATCATTGGTCCTTCTTTAACTTGAAAACTACCGCTAGGTTTTCTATGAAATGTTAAGATAAGGTTACTATTAAGCCTATTATGGAAAAGCTATGTAGTTTTTGGAAATCAATCCAGCGTCGGCAGAGCTACGGGCGAAAAACTAAAAAAAATAAAGGAATTTCTTCCCTGCCCTCCCGAAACTACCGAGCATCTGGCGCCAAATACGACATACAACCCGCCTGCAATCAACCCCCGACACATACACATCTCTTTCCCTACGTTCATTGCATTCGATGCATATGTTGAAAATAGTTCTCTATACAGGGTGTTATTTAAGTACGCTGCCAAACTTCAGGAGGTGATTATTTGAGTAATTTTCGGATGAAAAGTTCATTTAACCGTCTAGAAATACTTCATTTCCAAGATACAGTTTGTCAAACTTTTTTTTAAACTTTTAGTCGATTTTGTTCAAATTTAGCAGTGATATTAAGGGCAGTAGCGGGCTGATTTAGTCCCGATTAGATTGAAATTATGGAGTCCAGTTCATTTTTTCGAATTAAGCACTTTTTTTGTCTCCTTAGTTTCATATCTCACTTCATTTGCAATATACAAATAAAACGCACTTTATCGCATGTTTTTAAACATGAAGTTAGGTGAATATCGTCTTTTGATTTTTTTGCTCAGATTATGAATGCTTTCGACAAAACAAATGAACAAAATATTTAGACAACTTTATTAATTTATTGTTGCCCTCCTTCAACCTCAATGCAAGCATTAGCTCGTCTTAGCATTGATTGCCGAACTCGTTGAAATATTCCCGGCGTATGTCTTATCTGATCACATGAACCTCGTATCCGTTGGGTTGATTCTTCTTCAGTGTTGACTGCAGTTTTGTGGTACTTTAAATGCCCCCAAAGAAAAAAATTAAATCCGGTGACCTGGGTGGTTGCAAGTTGCATCCAAAAATTGGCGAGCTACTATGCTGAAGTGAGGTGGAGCTCCATCGTGCATAAGCCATATTGCTCCTCTTACTTCCAGCGGGACATTTTCTAGTAGTTCAGGTAAAATAAATTCAAAAAAATCACGATAGTCTTGACCATTCAATCTCGGAGGTAAAAAATAAGGTCCAATGATATAATCATCTGTAATACCAATCCAAACCTTCACGGAAAACTGTTGTTGATAATAATTGACTTATATAACCGCTAGGGATTTTCTTAGGCCAGATATGATTATTGTGAAAGTTTAAAAAAAACGCCTCATCGGTAAATAATATACGGGATAGAAATCTTGGAAACGTTACCTATTGTTGCAAACACCATATACAATAAACGACTCGTTGGGGAAATCGGCAGGTAATAACGCTTGAACATGCTGTATGTGGTAAGGATATAATTGATGTTTCCTGAATCGATCATACAGTAAAGTGCGAAATGTTTAATTGTTCTGCAGTTTTTCGTGGACTTGTGCCGGGGCTACGCTCAACTTCATGTAAAACTGCTTCCCCCACCTCCACTGTTCTTACGAGGGATGTCTTTTAAGTTTTGCATATGGAAATAAAAGAACACGGTAGGTAGTTTTAAATGACTTTATTGTTTTTCGAAGTATTCTCCACGAAGATTGATACACATCTGCATGCGCTCGAACAAATTTTCGAAACACTTATTCCACTTCTTCTGGTGACTGGAACCTTTGACCACGCAGTCTGTTTTTAATTTTCGAGAAAGTAAATAAATCGTTAGGACTTAGATCGGGACTATATAGAGGATGGTCCAATAATTCCACGTTTTCTTCCGTTAAATACTGCCTTGTTTTTTGGGCTGTGTGCGAGCTTGCTTTGTCTTGGTGGAGGATGATTCTTCTTTCGGGGTTGATTTTTCGAAGCTCGGTGATAAATTTTGGCAAACAAATGGTGGTATACCAATCCGCAGTAACAGTTCTTTGCTCATTAAGCCGAATTGTAGCAATATGACCCGCTTTTGACACAAATGTCGCGACCATCTTTTTCGAAACACTTCGGGAACGGATGACTTTTGTTGGCTTTTTTCACCTTGGAACACCCAAACAGCCGACTGTCGTTGATTTTCTGGTTCATAACAGTAAATCCACGATTCATCACCTCTAACAATGCTGTACACATTTTTTGAATTGAAACGGTCAAGCGTTTTTTGACACCAGTTAACCCTGGCTGCTTTCTGCTCATCAGTCAACAGGTGGGGTATCCAACGAGAAACTAATTTTCTTACTCCTAATTCTTCATGTAAAATTTTTTGAATTGAGGTCTTTGATATCTTCAAGGACGCCTCAGTCTCGCGATATATCACATGACTATCTTCAATGATGAGTTTGCGCACAGCATCGACGTTTTACTGGGTGACTGTCGTTTTTGGTGCACCCACCCCGGGATCGTCCCAACCGGAAATTGTCGACTGATGTGGCGCTTCGTTGCCGAAAACAGACAGTGACAGTGAAAGTTGTAATAAATTATGGCGCGAAAATGTTCTCGGTTGAGTTCCATTTTTCTGATGACTTGGTGACACTTAAAAATTCACTGTAGTGAGAACACTGCACGTATTGTTGTGAAACTTTGAATTTAAGTTTACTAAAGAGTGAGGTTAAGATTCAGTACTGACGTTCCATCCGCACGGCCTACTATGTTTCTATATGCAAAACTTAAAAGATGGTATTGTCCCAGGAACATGCAATAAAATGCTTTTTATTTTTATCTCGCAAACGAAGCAAGATAGGAAAGAAACTCAAGCGACAAAACAGTTATATTTTTAGCTGCTGAATTCGAAAAAAAAAATTAAAAATTGAAAAAGTCAGTGGCACACACATTTTTTGACAAAGGTATTTGTAGGGTGTTTTCCGGGACGCCACTGAACTTAATAATTTCAATCTAATTGGGGTTAAATTAGCCACTTGCTAATACCACTGCTAAATTTGAACAAAATCGATTGAAAGTTTATCAAGATATTTAGGAAAAACCGATTTTTAAAAGAAAGTTTGACATCTTGAAAATGGACATATGTTTATATAAACTTTTCAACTTAAAATTACCCAAAGAATCACCTCCTGAAATGTGGTCACGTACTTGAATAACACCCTGTATAATTCTGAAGTTTTAAGGGCAAAGCAAACGCAAGGGTCAATTTTAGTGTCTAATAGGTGGAAAGAATTGCCAGGGCTGGAAGAATGAAAATTGCTCCAAAAGGTATCCAAATCTGGATCGATCCAAACTAGGGTATTTTCTGTCAAATCACCTTGGCCAAATTTTCAGATCGATAAGACGCCCCTAAATGCCCATATCCTCAAAGACGTGTCCTTCAGAAAATCATTCTTTAAGGGCGCTTTTGCTCAAGAAATTTGAAAAAAGTACCGATGCTACATTGTTATGTCGTACATACCCGTGATTTTTTATAGATCTGTGGGCCAAGAAAAAATCTATGAAATTTTTTTTCGAACTGTTGGTTAGGTAAGGAAAATTTTGCAAACTTATAAATCGACTTTACGTTAGTGCCTTCTAGTGTTGCCAAAAATTTGTTTGCGTTAAGTTTGGGACACCCTTGATGTGTGAAATATGGCTAATAGGCTAATAGAATGAGCGCGGCGGGAAGCGTGTTAAACTAATATCCAGAAATGAGCCGCGTCAAAAATTGAATCAAACCAGCGAAAATACGAACCTAAAATAATGGTCAAAAATACATCTATCCGTAAGATATTTAGTTTAGCTAGCTTTTCGTTCCGGTACAACTACGAATCATTTTTGTAAAGGAAATTTTATGGTACATTTTTTTATTGTTCTTTGGACTTTTTATGTGATACCACTGGTGTGAGTGAAATAAAAATAAGAAGAAACATTACAACATATTTATTTAAAAATACAAAATACACATCTTTAACAACATATTGTACATACATACAGATTAATATACAATATATAACAATTATAAAATAGCACTGCTTTTCATACTATATATTCTTGTATACATATACATACATATATATAAATATAAAGAATTCAAAACCTGAAACATAAAAAAATGATTAATATTAATAGACGCATCAAATGGGAACTGTGGGATTTTGAAAACATTCTGATCCATTCAAAAAATGCATATGACTACTTATAAAATACAGAGGCCCGCAAAATTAAAAAAAACGGTGTCTGCTTGGGATCCCAATACGGTTTCCCTATGTACTTTTTTATTCTGAATGCGAGTCTGTTTAGTTGTTATGTTCCCAAGAGAACAAGATTGATACGACTTACTATAAAGTTTTTTTGGTCATTTTTAAAGGTAGTGATTTTATATTCATAAAAAGCTTCGACATAAGGTACCACATGATCCCATTATCATTAATTAAATCATCTTGAATTTCAGGTTACTAACTGGACCCGCTCAAGCACAGTTTTGTGGAATATAGATCTCATTAATTTTTCAGCCGATTTTGTTGAAATTTGTTAAATCTCCGCATTTGCTGACATAAAGCTGGATATTTATCTGAAATCGGGTAAGAAAAACGCCAACGAAACCAAACTCCCCTAAAGGAAAAATCACCGGATCTTTTGATCACTTGGTCAAAAAAGCATTGTCGAACCTACGGTTAAATATCAACTTCTCTGGATCATCAAAGCAATCACCCCTCAAACTTAATATCCTGTTTAATGAGATACAAAAATCGGATTACCTGCATTTCTATGGATTTTTTTACGAAAGGCTGGAACATTGAAATGTGACTAAAGATGGACAATATTTGGTAGGTGGGCTCAAATGGATTCAAATTACTTATATTTCTAAGTCTTGGACAAAAAAATTTTTGTCATAAATTCTAAATTATTATGCGTATGAGTACCATGTCTCAAAAACTATTAATTACAGAATATTCCATTTGAAAATACACGAAAATATACAACCATCCCAAACTTCCTTTATGAAAAGGTCAAATATTAGAGTTTAATTCGGATGATTTTGTTTACCTTGTTATTGGACCATATTTCCCATAGTGATGGGAATCTTCTGAGTATGAACTGCTAACCGACATCGTACTGTCAACACCACACGCAACATCTTTCTTGCCAGTCGTCATTTTTCCATACTCTATAACAGAAACGTTTTTTATTCTATGACTAATTTTGAGGAACGTACACTGGCGTTTTTTTCTAATCACCCTGTATAATGGGCGTAGCTAAGGACCGTATCGTCAGTCGTTCCTACAATTGTAGGACGACTTTATAGCCTCCTTGATTGTCATAGTCTTTTCTCGTCTTCAGATTTCTAAAGCTTGTATTGCGAGGTTATCTTTTCCTTTTGAATCTTAAGAAGTTTCAGGTTTATATAACAGATGATAAAAATCAAGTTTTATCAGTCTAAAATTGTTTGGAATTCAAAAAGATAATATAAGTGCAAACTAGAGCACTGTCACGAATCAGTAGAAATCTAGAAATACCCCTGTGTTTCTGAAGGACAGGAAAAAGTATGAAAAACAAGAAGGCCATATAGCAGCATTATGACTGTTGATAAAATTATTATACAGGGTGATTCAGAGAATAATAACAGTATTTCTGAGATAGGCCCAAAAATCACACGAATAGTTCATATAAAATGGGTTCAAGATTGGTTTCTTATTCTTAATTTTTTTACATGTAGTAATAATACTTTGAACCATAAAAAAAATTCGTGATTCAGGCTACACCAGTGGCGCAGAAATTGGTGAATTTTAATCTTTGTAGAAGAATAAATGGCGTCAAGTAAGTTGACTCTGTACTTCCCACGCAACACTGTTGTCAGTTCGTAAAGGATTATGTATGTTCGGCATAAGTTGACTCTTCTGAGAAAAAACTTAGTTATAGTTGTATTCAGCGTTCTTGTCGGGTCAAAGTAAGACTACCAGTTTCCCTTTATATATCTCCATCTCCCTCATACATACACATGCAACCTACCCCTGTGTATGAACGTTTGTTCGGTAAGCTCGAAGACATACGTTGTTTAGTTGTGTCTCTCCGTCTCGAACAATTTGTCGCTACGTATGAGTAACATTCAATCGTATTTGTCAGAGTAACAACTTACTTCACATCGGCGTGCAATTCGTGTTGTCCTGTTATAAATCTTCAATATAAAATTGTAAAATGCCCGGAAACACGATCAATGGAGAAGGCCGACACCTCGTGCTAAATTTATTAAAGTATTTTCAGGAAGAAAATGAAAACAGCGGTCCCCTGTTACCCACATCATGCGTACTGTAGAGAGTAGCAGATGCGGTGAAGATTAGTCTGCGCAGTACTCCGCCCATGGCACGGAGACTCGATCTGTTTACTTATTTCATATGGCGTTGATGACGTAACCGCCAAGAACGGTGACTACAACTACGAACCTGTATAACAAAACATCAAATGACTCTAGCCTCCCACTGAGAAAAACGACTTATTCCGCGTGGCTGACAGTATTGACTTTTACAGCATACAGCCCACAACAGTAAGGCTGCGCACATATCGACACGCGACTGCATCTATGATGAGTGATACATGTCTAATAGCTGCGTAGAATTACTGAGGCTGGAGGCGTATAAATATACCGTCAAAAAATTGAGATATAACTCTCCCCCCACCCCTTGCAACCCCTAACTCTCAATATTGAAGCTCTACAACAATGTTTTCCGGAAATGGTCAAGAACCTCTAGAACGTCACAAAATGAAGTTTGAGCGATTTTTATTTTTTTTTGTTTTTGGCTATTTCTCCGCTGCCGATTTTCAAAAACTACTAAGCCTTTTCATCCTTACCACAGTAATAACCTTGTATATACATTTGGCTAATGGCTAATATACCAAGATTGCTAAGCCGCGATTGGGTCAATGTTACCCGCAAATAGTTTTTTATTAATTTTAGTTTACTGAAACTCCTTTCACATGAACAATTTTAGTCCACTCATAAGATTTGGAAGAGATTCTGTAAAATCCCATTCTACAATAAACTTCTAAAAATCTAGAGATCCCAAACAGAAACTGTCTCAGACGCGACTTTTAAGTGTCTTCGCAATCTTGGAATCTCCAAAAGTAATTCGGTTTCTGAGACCTGATCATAAAAATCAGTAAATTTGGATGTATCTAATTTTACTTCTTTAGTATTCGCCAAAAGCAAAGTATTTATTTGTACGATCTCAAACAATAAAGCTAGGTCTTGAAGAGACTTCGATATTTTCTGAAGTTCAACTCTGAAAAAGTTGAGTCACCGGGTGGGTGTCACTCCGCGTCCGCCTCCCTCCCCTTGCTACGCCACTGGGAATAGGAAATATAAGGAATGGCACAGAATCATTAAACATGTCTACCTTTCGCTTTCGGCATATGACAAGTAACTTGCGGGTGAACAGTCGTTTGCCTTATTGAATGTCCTTCATTGTAATACCTCTTCTTCAGTCTGTATTCTTTGTAAGAATATTCGGTCTGTTTGAATTCAGACAGCTCCTGTGTAGCTTTAACTTTATTGACATGTGACCTTGACTGCGCAACTTTAAACCCTCCAAAGTTATCTAGCAATTTTTCAAAAGATGCTTGTGGAGAAGGACTAGAAGAAATCGCTCCATCTGGTTCTGCCCTAACCTGGAAAAATACGAGAGCTGAGCAAATGCTTGCTTGTTTGATACAGGATGTAAAAATAAGGGAAAAAATTGAAGGGCTGATTGTTTGAGTCCTTCAAAGATTATTGCATCCTGTTACGATTTTACAAAAGCTATGTTTTGGCGATCTGATAAGAATCCTATGCATCTGATCTCAGTTACCAGATACAGCTTAGGTTGAATCAAGAAAAAGCTGCGCTCTTTGAGGCGTATTTACATGCCGTTGAAAAATTTGTAAACATTTTATGGCTATTTGGGCAAAACTAAAAATTGGTTAAACCGTTTTTATTTTTTTCTGGCCTTATTTTAAGAAATATCAAAAAACTAATGGAACTTTTTCGTTTGCACTATTTAGGCACGGTGTTCATAAATTTTGTGACGTTTCGTCTTTGAGAAATCATCAACTTAATTTTTTTATAGTCCAAAAAAGCACATCCACATATTTCACATGTTACATTTGTTTTCTTAGTTATAAAGAAAAATGTGTTTTTTATTTATTTTATTTAAGCAGGCGTTGAAAACAAACGGTTGACGTAAAATTATGTGATTACTGATAGATGCATATTACATAATGATATGATCTAGTGATATTCAGAAGAATTAATACATCTTTAACATTATTTTTATTTAATTCACAATAGGTGTTTAAATAGGTTGCCTTTATTTTCTAAACATACATAAGTAGGATCTTCTAAAACATCGCGTAACATTTCTAGTGTAATCATACTAAATGCTTCCATTACGTTACTCCTAACTGCCGCTCAGTTTACATTCGGACTGCCGTGAGTTAAACTGCTGCTAGAGATGAGCGGATGCATTCTGGCAGTGCGTAGCTGAGCGATTTTGAGTGCACTTGGTCGTTATACGGAGCTATTGAATACAGTTCTATTAGATTTAGTACTGAATTCGCCATTTTGAAAATATTGTAATTATGATAATACGTTCGTAATTAGTGACCCAAAAAACCCAGGATATGAAGTCTCAGACTACTTAATCAAAATTTGGATTTTCGGAAAGCAATTTCAGCGGAATAATCAAGAATACGTTTTTTCAGCTAAAATACTCGGCTTCTCAAAAATACAATCTTTGAGCCATTATTATACAGGGTCCATCAGAAAGAACGCATGTTTTTTAAACGAGTATACTGTCAAAATAGGTATGGAAAAATATTGTATTGTATCAAAATACCCAGAAATACATGCCATTTTTTGAGTAAAACAAAATTTACGTTCTATAAACCCATGTGGCGCCCTTGAGCCGACATGCAGGAATCAAGCCTCTTCCGAAATGAGCCCATTGCGTCGACCAGTATCTCTTCTTATTCCCTCCTTCAAATCGACGAGGGTCCAAGGCTTGCTTTGGTAAACTTTTGATTTCAGGTAGCCCCATAAAAAAATCACACGTTGACAGATCCGGGGAGCGAGGGGGCCATGGAATATCGAATGACGTGAAATGAGACGTCCTGGGAATTTTTGCCGAAGAAGTTCTATCGAAGTGCGAGCTGTGTGAGATGTTGCCCCGTCTAGTGGAACCACACTGTTCTGATACGGACACGTCGACGTCGAAGTTCCGGAAAAAAAAGTCACGTTGCGTTCGAACGACAGACTCGCCATTTTGAAAGTACCGACGTACAGTGAACACACGATGCTCCACGTTCCAAACCATCTTGCCAACTGAAACGGCACCTCTCCCACTATCCAACACGCCCTTCCCCACCGACACGAGACCAGCCCACTCGATGTAGTACCCATTCCAAAAGCGTACGTTCTTTCTGACGGACCCTGTATGTGGTGTAGAAATAATCTAAATATTGCGTTAGTGTTAGACTATCTCTGGTGGTTTAAATGAGTTAATTGTCTTCCATGGAGACCATCATACCCAAATAAATACTGTGCTGTAAGTTCTATTGAACTATATACTCGTATAGTCATATAATGAATATATTTAAGGGAAACTCATTCCTAGTAACGTCCTTTAGTGGCCTCTGTCTCCATAAAGGATATTTCTATGGGATCTTATGACATTCACGAAAATCGTCACTTATTTTGTAAACACCCTGGATAATGGTTAAAAAAGCAGTATATAGCTAAAAGTGGGTTCACATTCAGAAAGATGTTTTATTTATTGCATGACTTTATCCCGGAGCGGGAAAGGAAATCGTTTCGATTAATTTAAAACATACGCCCTCAAAGATGTTCGAAATTGGTTTTTCTTTGATAGCCTTCGAGCGGTGTTTTCGCTCTTAGTACCCTAGCATTTGACCTTGCTTAATCAATACTCTTATCTTTCATCCCCGGCGGTTTTTTTATCTGATAAAGGTAAACTTTTAATTTCACTTTGACCTACTCGTCACAGCTATCTCCAAAACATTATTCAATTTCATCGAATTATAGTATGATAGCCAGTCATAGTTTACGTTTCCGCCAGATTATTGGCATTATTTATATCTAAATCGTGTTAGTTTCAAAATGAAATGTCCTCTCTTTTTTATTTCTATATAGTTCCTGATGATTTTCGGGGTTTTTGAGAGGAAGGGAGGTGTCCGAATTTTATTACGTCTTTTAGATTCCTAATCACTATTATAGTACGAAGCTTGTTCAATTGAAACCTATCTTTGGTCCAGAAAAAAATTATTGGCAAATATATCTACAAATAATTACAACTACAATAAAGGCACATATCCCATTGTATACCCTGCTTAAAGAATTCTTATGGCTGCTACTTGAAGAATTCTTTGTATTTGGTGATAAGCCCAATTGCAAGCTTTTTTCCGACAAAAGGCGAGGAACCCATTGCACAAACTTTGCTGTACTATGGATAGATCCTACTCACACCAACATTTTCTGACATTGCTCTGATGGAAATTCGACGACTTTCTCTAAGCATGCCTTCCACACATGCCACATTCCTGTCTGTTGATGGAGTACTCAATGCATATGGTCACGGCTTATCATTCGTCTTGTTTCTTCCACTCTTAAATTTTCGACACCACTCCTTGACAGTTGGATACGAAAAACATGCGTTTCCATACACTGCTTGCATTCGCGTATGCATTTCTAATGGTTGCAAACCTTCAGCACACAAAGATTGAATGACTGCAAGCTGATTATATTTGATTTTATTGAACAAACCTCGTACATTCATACAGTTGTAGGTATCATTAATGTCCCTTAGTTTTTCAAAAATCCTAATTTTGACATTTATCCAATCCACATGCCATTTTGAGGCAATAATGCTTACTAAGCTAGTGTTCTTGACTTTTTTGAGCATAATCAATCAATGCGCTATAGCTCCGTAAATCAACAGAAATTTGCATCGAAGGTATGAAAAATATTTCCTGAATTCCTAAGAAATGCCACTTCGTGTTTGTGTAGGTCAGTAGGAGGATAATAGCTTCCACTTTGAGGTAGGTTTATTTCCCAACATATGAAATTACCCAGTCTACCAAGCACTTCTGCGCCATCTATCAGAAATCCTAACAATTGTATTTACGATCAATAAGTACATGGGCGTAGTACGGTGTTCCCACCCATGTTTTTTTGTTGGAATATCAATCGACCAGTGACGTAACTGACAAGGGAGGTATTAATTGAGGCATCATCATTGGAATGCAATCTGTTCATTTTGTCTATTTGACGTTCGTTTGGCAAGCTGGTCATCGCGATTTCAGTTTCAGCTGTTGTACATGTTTGATGAAAATAAAAAATTCGACAATTTTGGTATAACATACAAGGTTAAAAATTGCTTTAAAATAACCTAAAAATTGTAATTTCTAACCGAGCTTTTGAGTATTGAATATACCAATTTTTAGGGTTTTTCAGACATTAACATGCTTATAAATCGAAAATGCTCATTTTAGAGGAAATGTACTGCAGGCCTTTTTTGTTCAAAATAATCCAAAAAACATGGAAAAAATGCGCCCGCTAAAAAAAATTGTTTAAACACGTTTGATCTGGGTTACTGTGCAGTATATTCAATGCTTAAAAACTCGGTTGAACGCTATGATTTTTGAGGTCGCCAGGAATCATAAAAGTTTTTATTCAACAAGAGATTCGTTTATTTTTGACCGATTTTAACCTTGTTTTTAGGCCAAAATTGTCGAACTTTTCGTTTTCACAGACTATACATATTTTAACGATATCAGAAGAAATATACCTTAGAGGATCTAAATGTCGATGCAAGGAAGAATGGAAGAATTAATTAGAGATTCGTATAGATCATAACAAGTAATGCTTCCTGTCAAGGAAGTGCCCCGATATGGTGATATGGTGATCATTGGAAGCGTTTTCTTCAGTGGCATCCAACAATATCGCCATTGAAAATACTACAAAGGGAGATAAATAAAATATAACACTTAGTGAAAAATGATTTGATTCGAGTTGTATATACGAGGTTTGTTCAAAAAGTATCGAGAATTTCATGTTTTTCAAGAATTTTTTATTTATTCATGAATATCTATTTTGTCCCTTTCAAAGTAATCCCCATCAGACATTATACACTTGTGGTAACATTTTTTCCAATCCTCGAAGCATTTTGAAAAATCATTGTTTGTGATCTTGTTCAGATCCCACTTCGATGCCGTCTTTATAATAATAATAATGCCTTTATTAACTGCAGTGAGGCGAAGTTTAGCCAGACGGCTACTCTTACACTCAACCCCACAACAGGAAAAAGAATACTTACACACATAAACAAAATAATAACATACCAAAAAAAAAAATACAATTCATAAGAATGACAACATTGATTGCACGAAACAAATGCAGATAGCATTGCGAGAGTTTTAAATTTGAAACAAAAATAGTAGAAAATAGTCAAACAAAAAAAAAATCACATGAGCACAAGAAAAACTGAACTAAATGGACTCCAGCAGCTGACTTTTCATTAATTTCTTAAAAGAAACAGTTTGGATCGATAGCCACTGTTGACTGCATTGTAATGCTTGACAGCATTATAGGTGTAACTTCTTTCAAAGACCGAGGTATTGTGAGGAGGCATGTTAGAATTAGCATTAAATCTAAGAGCTCTGGTAACAAAACTACCTCGGTGAACTAATTTGCTAGCGAGGTAAGGTGGTCTGTTAGATAATAGAACTTTATGCGTGAAGACGGTCAAAAGATATAAAAATAACTTATCAATTCGCAACCAGTTGAGTTCTTTGATTTTATCTGAGACGCGACTAAACTTGCGCAATCTAAAAATAAACCTACAACAGCTGTTCTGAATTTTCTGGAGTTTCCTTTTGTGGACGTAGTCTGAACATGGGTAATACAGAACAAGAGAGTAAGAAATGACAGACAACACGAGACTTTCAGCAAGCTTTTTTCGGGTTTTAAAATTCAAGATCGATTAGAATAGAGGAGTTTCAAACGCAAATACGTTACTCTAGATAAGAAAGAGACATGTCGATCGAATCTCATATTTAAGTCAAGGGTAACACCGAGATTCTTGGCGTAATCCACAAAAGGGATGAGTGTCTCATCCAAAAAAACACAAATCCTCTGCTTCATTTCACGGTAGGAGTTCTTCGAACAGTACAACATTGCAGTACTTTTATTAGGATTGATCTTCAAGCAGTGTTTGTTACACTAATCACCGATGTTAGCCAAATCTAAATTAACTTTAAAAGAAACTTCATCAACCTTTGATGGATCGAAACCAAACACTAACTGAGTATCATCTGCATAAGTTTGCGTATCCCCTCAATCGTGGCGTAGCGTCGTCTTTTCATGAGCCCCTTCAGTTTCGAGAACAAGAAAAAGTCGCATGGGGTCAGGTCTGGTTTTGTCCAAAAATTCGCGCACAAGTAACGATGCATGAGCAGGGGCGTTATCATGGTGCAAAAGCCAATTTTTGTTCTTCCACAAATCCGGGCGTTTCTGGCGGATTGCTTCTCGCAAATTACGTATTACTTGAAGGTAATATTCCTTATTGACCGTCCTAACCTGCGGCAAGAACTCATCAATGTTTTCGTCTGTTGTTGACGTGCTCAGGCCTCCGGAACGCTGTTCGTCGCTCACATCTTCTAGGCCCTCTGAGAACATTTTGTACCACCGATAAACGTTGCTTTTGTCTAAAGTAGCTTCGCCGTATGCAACAATCAACATTTAGAATATGTCCGCGCATTTCAAGTTGTTTTTTTACACAAAATTTAATACAAATTCTTTGATCCATTTTTTGGAATAGACAAAAATCGGAGACAAGCTAAAACACGTCCACGCACAATAGCTGTCAAAAACTGACTGAACATTCAAAATGGCCGATATTATCAACATAACGCCACAAAAAGATCGAAAATCGAACATACGTAGCCCGCGAAAATTCAAAATTTGTGATACTTTTTGAACAAACCTCGTATAGTTAAACATAAGAGAAATTAGTGATTAAATTTTGAAGTTAAAGGTGTGTCGCTAAATTCCTCTAGTAATGTGTTGGACCACCTCCGTACCGTATGCATACATAATAATGTTCAGTCGTCAGAGCATGCTTCTGATAAGGTGATTTATTTTTTCTTGAGGTATAGCTATACTTGGTTCCTAAAAGGTGTCAAAGTTTTTACGCATATTGAATGGGCGAAAGGTTTCCAGATCTAGGAGATCAATGAAGGTGGCTGACTACATTGTAGTGTAGTTTTGGATCACCCTGTAGAAAGCAACATATTCTCCAAGTAAGAAACGTATAATTATTCAGTATTGTATTTATTTATTATTTTATAATAACGGAGCTGTCGAGGGATTATACACTAAAAACTCATATACAAAAATTCATATACCGCTGACGTCGTAATGTGTACGAGAGAGAAGTGTGCAATACATATGATGGAAAGAGATTGAAGCACCACGTTGCCTAGCAACTCGAGTGACGAGCCCACGGACGCAGCTGCGTATTGCATGCTTGTCGTGCTTCTCTCTCCTACACATTACCTTGTCAGTGATATTTGGATCTCTCTGTATGTTTCCCAAAATCCTGAGCGACCATAATGAAAAAGTTGCGATCTTATATCAACTAAATTACCTTGTTTTGCATTTCTAAATTGGATGGCAGGCTGGACCACGCAGTGTCTTCATCCGTCCGATACGACCTTAATTGTTGCTTTATGTTAGCTTTTTCTCTGTCTCGCTTCCTTTGGAACTCTTCTTCCACCTTTCTCATTGCTTCTAACTCCATCAGTCTTTTTTGTTCCCTTTTTTCAGCTTCCTTAGCTAGTTTCTCCGACAGATTCCGTTTTTCTAATTGTCTAATTGTACTTTGAAAAGTGAACTTTTTCGACTTTTTTTTTTCTTTCCAAACATTCTCTACGATCGGATCTTGTAAAGACTCTCTGGTCTCTACATGGATGTTTTCAACTGATTTTGAGTGGACTGGAGGTTTGTGGTGTTGTTTTGAAACATTGTAGATATTGTTGTTGATCTCTGGCAAATACATGATTCTCGAGGATTTACCGTAATCATCAGACCTCTTCATTTCCAAAGAGTGAAATCCGTTACTCAAAGAGTTTGCTGTAGACTTGCTTAGAAACCAGTTTACGCTATCTTCATCTGTTAGACTGGCCTGTAAGGAGAATTAACATGTTTACTGAGTGACAAAAAAGGTAAACACCTACGTATGTTCTATTCTAGGCATTTTGAGCACTCACAAAAAGGCTTCTCCATAAGCTACACGAAATTTAACATTTCACTGACACCGTAAATGTACGAAAACTCTTTATCACCAAACAATACACGCAGCCACCTCAAAAACTTATCAGAAAAACCTGACCATTTTATCACTTGTTGTTCATAGCAAGATGAATCGATATGTAAAAAATTCTTATATCCTAACAAACATACATAGGTGTATACCTTTTTTATGTCACTCAGTATACATTGCTTCAAATGAAATACAACATTGAGCTCTACAGTCACTGAGTGACAGAAAAAATTGAAAGGCAGATTCACTACCTTTTTTTACATCGAAGCAGCCGCGCAGACAGAAGCCTAAATGCCAGGGCACCGCGGCTGCTATGAGAAGCTTAAAGAAGCTTTGTTAATCCAATTTTTGAACGGCCTAAGGTTAGTAGAACTCATGTAGAATGTTTCACAGTCTCGACACCCTACGGACAAAGGAGCGGTCGTAACGGCCAGTTCTGGATGTACGAAATTCGACACGGTTAGGATAGGAGGCCGAAGTCAGGCGGCACATCGCGCGACGGCAACATGGTAGAGAGCTCTGAGGAGCAAAGCCCGTTGGCATAGGAGAAACCTAAATCGCCGAAGGCCCGCCGGTGCGGAAGGGTCCCGAGGTAGTCCGTTAGAGAAGAGTCATTGATCAGTCGGACAGCCCTACCATGAGCAGCATCAAGCATGTATACTGAAGTCGGAGCGGCAGCACCCCAATCATGTGAGCAGTACTTGAGGCTAGGTCTTGTCTAGGCCTTGCGCAGAGTGGGGAGGTCATTTGGGTATGAACCAAGTCAATACGTTCCTTCCTGCTCAAATAATATCGACTTTCATTGTATAAACAATAACATAAGTGGATTTTGCATGCAATGATTAATATGATTTTTTACTTAAATTATATACCACTAAACCTATCCCCCGCTAAAAAAACAAAATTCAAGAACAGTTTTTGGTTTTTTTCCCATTGCTATTATTGATAAACTGTGAAGGTCATTTGACTTCAATATTTCCAAACTCGAATGATAAGCCGAAAAAAGCCCTTTGAAACTACTATATCACATCTTTATTGATTCCTAAAAAATCAAATGGTGTGAGGCTTTAAAAGTGATTGATTCAGTTTCACATAAAAATTCTGTCAAAACAACCCAATGATACGTACTTGCAGAACATCCTTTTTGGGTGTGATATGGTTCAAAACACCTGTCAAGGACTTCTTGAATCTCTCTAATCCACTATAATTCGTTTGATGTGTCTTTTCTATCATGTAACTGGCCAAATGGTTGTCCCTCGGCAAGGACAAGCTGAATAAGTGTGGACCTGCTTTTGGTCTTTGATCGAGAACTTTACTATTTAGACATTCTTCTATACTGGAGTCGTCTTCCAGATCTTGCTGAGGTGTCCAAGATATTCTTTCTTGCTTTTTGTAAGGTACCTAGGAAATGATGATATGTGAGATAGGACTTCATGATTGTCTGCCCGCTAAATGAAACCACGTACATACGAGGTTTGTTCAAAAAGTATCGCGAATTTCAGGTTTTTTCAAGAATTATTTATTTACTCATGAATATCTATTTTGTCGCGTTTAAAGTAATCCCCATCAGACATTATACACTTGTGATAACGTTTCATCATTTCGATGCCGTCTTTATCTCCTCAATCGTGGCGTAACGTCGTCCTTTCATGGGCCTCTTCAGTTTCGGGAACAAGAAAAAGTCTCAGAGGGCCAGGTCTGGGGAATGTGGTGGGTGAGGCATTATTGTATTGTTGTTTTTGGCCAAAAATTCGCGCACAAGTAACGATGCATGAGTAGGGGCGTTATCATGGTGCAAAAGCTAATTTTTGTTCTTCCACAAATCCGGGTGTTTCTAGCGGATTGCTTCTCGCAAATTGCGCATTACTTGAAGGTAATATCCCTTATTGACCGTTCTAGTCTGCGGCAAGAACTCATCAATGTTTTCGTCTGTTGTTGACGTACCCGGGCGTCCGGAACGCTTTTCGTCGCTCAAATCTTCTCGGCCCTCTGAGAACATCTTGTACCACCGATAAACGTTGCTTTTATCCAAAGTAGCTTCGCCGTATGCAACAGTCAACATATGGAATATGTCTGCGCACTTCAAGTTGTTTTTTACACAAAATTTAATACAAATTCTTTGATCCATTTTTTGGAATAGACAAAAATCGGAGACAAGCTAAAACACGTCCGCCCACAATAGCTGTCAAAAACTGACTGAACATACAAAATTGCCGATATTGTCAACGTTAGGGAGGGTCATGAATACCAACATAACGTCATAAAAAGATCGAAAATCGAACATACGCAGCCCGCAAAAATTCAAGATTTGCGATACTTTTTGAACACACCTCGTATATTTGATTCTTCTTTGACTAACGTCACAAAAAACATAAAAAACACAAATTAATCAAGTAAGAGCATAGCGACAGTTCTAGATATAATTCAAATTCACATTTTTATTAAGAAGTATATTTACTTATAGTTTGTAGGTAGCTGTTGTCAGATTTCTCACTTGTTTGTGTACAACATTTTGAGTTTTTCAAAAAATGCTACCCGCTTGTTTGCTTTGCGTTTGTCTCCACGACTAGACCTATACTGCGCTGATTAGTGTTAAAGAGCACAAAACAGCGCTGCCTGCGGTTGGTCATGGTTACAGATACGCAAAGCAAACATATTCAGTTCATCCTGTGTTTGATTGATAAAATTCTAGTTATTTTGTGAATACTTTGTATTCTAGTTACTTGACGGGTCGACCATTTCAATGATGGTGGTGCGACATCTAACTGTACATAGTAGACGACGGCACTTATAAACCCGAAGACGTAGGGGTCTTTCTGTCATTTTATTTATTTATTTATTTATTTATTTGTTTATTTATTTATTTGTTTTATTTATTTATTTATTGATTCATTAATTCATTTATTCATTCATTCATTCATTCATTCATTTATTTATTTATTTACACCACCAACAGATAAACCAATTATTGGTGGGAGAACAGAAGTTTACATAGTACAAACCTGAAGTAATTAATATATACTAAGTGACATATAAATCCGAATACCCAGTTTAAATGGTTTTATTTTAATAAAAGTTGCTGAATGTATTTATCTTACTGTAAATAACAAGTGAAAAAAATTTCAGCCTTATCAGTTGGACATTCCGGTTTTTATACTGTTTTTTTTTTTAATTCACGAACGCTCTAAAAATGAATATTTCAGCCGCAGTAAAGAATCAACGTTGGCGGATTTTGGTTCTTGACATCCTTTACGATCGGTTACGATGCCTAGAGTACGGAGACCTGTACGATTTCGTCAACTTAGTGAGTTTGATAGGGGCCGTATAGTGGGACTTCGGGAAGCTGGACTTTCTTTTCGGGCAATTGCAGTTAGAGTGCAAAGAAGTGTAGACACTGTGGTAAGGTGTTGTCAGGCATGGCTTCGAGAAGGCCGTACGCAAAGAGCAAGGGGCACTGGACGCCGCCGTAGAACAACAGACCGTGAAGATCGCCGCCTAAGATTATTGGCCTTAAGGGACCGTTTCTCCACTACCCGGTCCATTGCAAATGAATGGTTTGCAGAACACGGAAGACCTATTGGCATGCGAAGTGTTTACCGACGAATGAGAAGTTTTGGCTTGTTTTCATACCGGCCACACTGGGTCCTCCCTTTAACTCGAGAACACCGACGTAATCGCCTTGAGTGGTGCAGACAACGGTCACTCTGGGATCAGGAATGGAACAGTATTGTCTCTAGTGACGAGTCTCGATTTTGTTTAGGCATGCACGATGGTCGCGCCAGGGTTAGAAGGCGACGTGGTGAAAGCAGGAATCCACAGTTTTTTGTTGAAAGACATGTTCATCACACTGCTGGAGTTATGGTTTGGGGTGCTATAGCTTGTGGTTCCAGGTCACCTTTAATCTTCATCAGAGGTAACATGAACGCGCAGCGTTATATCTATGAAGTTCTAGAACCCCATCTTTTACCCTATCTCGACACCCTGGCAGATCCAACTTTCCAACAAGATAATGCCCGACCACATGTTGCAAGAGTCACAATAGTCTTCTTTCAACATAATGACGTCACATTGTTACCACGGCCACCAAGATCTCCCGACTTATCCCCAATTGAGCACGTGTGGGATATGATGGGTAGGAGATTGCTCAATTTGCAACGTCCTCCTCAGACTCTAGAAGCACTTCGAGAGGAGTTGGTGGTTGCCTGGAATGAGATACCACAGGAGGACATTGACCACCTGATCAGAAGCATGCCTAGGCGCGTTGGAGAATGCGTAGCAATCAGGGTGCATCCACACATTATTAAAGGTCAAAGGGCTTTAAAGCCGTGCAATCATTTTGAAATTTTTATCATTTACTTATTATACTTCATTAAGTACTTATACAAAACCATTTAAACTGGGTGTTCGGATTTATATGTCACTTAGTATATAAGAAATATAAGTCACAAAACTACACAATTATATAACAGATTTGAAGAGGATCGTAATAGAGGTCACATTTGTATTGAATATCTATATCAATTCTGTTTTGTAGATTGTTTAAACAGTTCGATTCAAATCCTGGGGAAACGAATGACATTGTGACGTTACTTTTTTGAATTCTACATTATACCTGTATCTGTTTGATTACCCCATGATGTTCCATTGGATCATCGAACCCAGCCAATTGTATCGCATCGTCCCCAGATATTCCAGAGTCGCCCGATTTGTCGTGGCTTGATCGCGGTCCCATGTGCATCAGAGTAGGCGGTGGTCTCGAATACTTTTCGATGCTTTCCTCCACAAACAAAGAAGCATCGTCACTAGCAACTGTTATGTCAGTAGCTGCTTCGATTGTGGAGAGGAGCTTCCACGCATCTGCTGGTGAAAACCTGGGAATCTCCAGCTGTTTTTTTGGCAGTATAGGTCGTAGCTGTAGGTTGATTTTCACTTTGCCGTTGTTTTCATCGGAGTCTATATCTGTGGAATGTTTCACGTACTGAATCAGGAGGAAATAATTGTGAATATGTATATACAAGGTGTTTATTTGAAAACTTTCCACCACAGATTTATCAAAAACCACTGATTAAAAAAACGTCGAGACACGTAAAAAGAGGGACAACTTTTTATCCTAAAACGACTTCACCCCCTTTCAAACTCTGCCCCCCAGGGTTATCCCCTCAAGAATTTTAAATGACAAGGGGTGTCGAGTGTAGCTTGTTCGGAAGGCCTTCCGAAGTCCTTTATTTTGACGTTTGATTTTTTTAAATCGGTCGATTCGATTTCAAGAAAATTAGAAAAATCTTTATTTATCTTAATTTGTTCAGATAGAAAACAAAAACACTCGAAAATATCACTTTTTATTTCAATAAGACTTCAAAAATGTTGCCCGATAGTAGCCAAACGATGATATAGGCGATGATCACATTTCCCAAAACATGTTGTGGGATATCATGTAAGCTTTCGATGATGCGTTGACGAAGTTCATCGAAACTTTCAGGTTGGGGAGTAAGCGCGATAGATTTTAAATGACCCCATAGAAAAAAGTCTAATGGTGTCAAATCAGGTGATCTAGCAGGCCATTCTATAGGCCCTCTTTGCCCTATCCATTTATCTGGAAACTCGCCATCTAGCCATTGCCGAACCGGAAGAACATAGTGAGGAGGAGCGCCATCTTGCTGGACATATATTTCAGCCTCATCAAGTATAGGGTTTCCGTCCTCTTCGATTTGGTTTTCAATGGTTTCAGTGATAAACGGATTGATGGTATTTTCCAACATATCCAAATTTCCTAAAATGCCTGCCCATACATTAATTTTTTGGAAATACTGGGTATGCTCCTCCACAAAAGCATGAGGATATTCATTGCCCCAATACCTGCAGTTATGCTTATTGACAAATCAATTTAGATAAAATGTGTATTCATCACTGAAATAGATATTCTTTACATGGTATGATCATTAATCGCTGCAGTCATATGTTCACAAAGCCTCTCGTGTGTTTTTGTTTTCTATCAGAACAAGTTAAGATAAATAAAGATTTTTCTAATTTTCTCAAAAACGAATCCACTGATTTTGAGAAATCAAACGTTAAAATAAAGGACTTCAAAAGACCTTTCAAACAAACTATTACTCGGTACCACTTGACATTTAAAATTTTCAAGGGAATGACCCTGGGGGGCCGCGGGTGAAGTAGTTTTTGGTTAAAAAGTTGTCTCCCTCAACAAATCTTTTGACGTGTCCCAGTGGTTCTCGATAAATTTGTGGTGGGAAGTTTTCAAATCGTATACAAAATTATAGTGTCCGACCGAAACTAGTTTTTCAACCGAAACCGAAATTTCGGTCTTAGCTTTAGTTTCGGCCGAAGCCGTAACCGAAACCAAAACTTGTTAACGAGGAATTTGTATAAGTAATTAACAATTCAGATATTCTGAGAAACGTCTCTCATTTGATGCGGAAGGTTAGGTAGTAGTGTATCTTCAAGAAAAACGAACTTTATAGAAGCCTTTCTTTTATTTTTAGTATTCAATCTCTATTACAAATATAATTGAGAAGAAAATTAAACTTCGAGTACTGCTCATATTGTAACGTACCAAAATCACATAACTTTTTTTCTACTATTTTGATCATTTACAGTAATTTGAATTTCTCCGTATTAATGATAGAGTACTGATTCCTAGGCCAAACCCTTTTCAATGATTTTCTTTTCGCAAATTTCATAATTAATTGATCTCTTGAGCTCAAAACAACCTAATTCTGAATGTATGATTTCACACAGATTATATTTTTCTTCCTTAGCGGCTCAGTATTGTGTAGAAATCTTTTGGACACAACAATTTCATCACAAATATCGTTGGTCCCTCATAAAGTTGGTTTTCCATAGGCAATCAGTGATGTTGCTTATGTAGGTTCGGATGTGGAACTTTTCTTAAAATATCTCTGTTTAGATCAGGGTTATTTCTTAGGAGGTTGGTTTCTCATCGAAATCAGCTACAAAACAACAACAAATAATAATAATAATAATAATAATAATAATAATAATAATAATAATAATAATAATAATAATGCCTTAGCTGCAGTGAGGCGAAGTTTAGCTAGACGGCTACTCTTACACTCAACCCCACAACAGGAAAAAAGAATACTTAAACACATAAACAAAATAATAAAAAAAATACAATTCATAAGAATGACAACATTGATTGCACGAGACAAATGCAGATAGTATTGCGAGAGTTTTAAATTTGAAACAAAAATAGTAGAAAATAGTCAAACAAAAAAAAATCACATGAACACAAGAAAAACTGAACTAAAGGTGAAACAACCTGTTTGGATCGATAGCCACGGCTGTTCTGAATTTTCTGGAGTTTCCTTTTGTGGACCTAGTCTAAACATGGGTAATAAAGAACAAGAGAGTAAGAAATGACAGACAACACAAGACTTTCAGCGAGCTTTTTTCGGGTTTTAAAATTCAAGATGTATCGATTAGAATAGAGGAGTTTCAAACGCAAATACGTTACTACGATAAGAAAGAGACATGCCGATCGAATCTCATATTTAAGTCAATGAGGAGTGCAGATGGTGGATCCCATTAAAATTGAGAGAGTAGCACCCATACCGAAACAAACAACTAAACGTAAGTTAGGTACAATAAAAAAGTGCTACTCCATAAACTGGTGATTTGGGCCCAATATCCCAAGCTCTGAAAATCACTGCGGAGGCTTTTCTCAGTTCTACCAACCTTAGTCAGTTTCATTAAGCTCCCTATAGCAGCTGCGGTGCTCTGGTGTTTAGGCTTCTACCTACGCGATTGCTTCTTTATAAAAAAAGTATGGATACCCGTTTGATAATCAGTTTCAAAATTATATGACCATCTATTGGTTGAAAAAGCTCTAAAATCTATTCTTAAAGTAATATACAATAAACCCATATTATACCCATCTGAAGTTTTGTACACTGAATTCTTAACATACCAAAATTATACAGGGTGTAAACGTTATCATAGTCATTATTTAAATGGGAGATAAAGGGCGTTAAAATAAGCAAAAAGTTTCATATAACATGGGGGTCAAAACGGCATTTTTTAGAGAAAAGCGACTTTAAAGTAAAATAAAATCTGACAACGCCGCAATGCCAGACGCAAATTACGACGGAACGCAGTGTAAATAAAGATGGTGTTTGTTATTTTTGGCTCTTGGGTATTATTTCATTATTTGATAATGTACTCGTAAAATGCAAACAATTAAAGAAAAACGGTCTTACCACTAACTATCTCAGCGCTTCACCTGGTGTGCGAAAGTTTATTGAACGTATTAAAAAAATCCTCTTATAAATAGGCAACACAATTTTGATACATACATTGTTTTTCTTTTTAAAACCCACACTGCACTTTTTTTGTATTTGAAGAAGGCGTTCAAAATGTCGTCCTCCACTGTCCACACAAGCTTCATTACGACGAACCCGGTTTCTTCTTACTCTAGGACCTAAAAGTTGTCCATTTATTATTTCAGCCGCATTAAATTTTATTTCGCGAAGTTGTGCTTCAGTTGTTATTGGACTAGCCCCATAAACCATCTCTTTAAGTTCTCCCTAATACCAGAAATCCATCGGATTTAGGTCAGGAGATCTTGCTGGCCATTTTCGAGGATCAGGAGCATTTCGACCGATCCAGCGATTTGGATAATGTTCATTCAAATACTGAATGGCGCCTCTAAAAATGTGTGGTGGTGCCCCGTCATGAAGAAACCACAAATTATGTCTCCGTTGTAATGGCATGTTGTCTAAGGTCTGTTCCAAAAGTTCTGGTCGGTTATTGGCTAGAAAGCTGAGGTATCCTCCTCCTGACAACTTTGGGGGTAACTCGAAAGGGTCAATTACCTGATCGTCAAGAATACCCGCCCAAATATTTATTTTAAAACGTTGTTGGAAATGACGAATGGTATGAGGATTTTCTTGGGCCCACATGTGAGTATTATGGAAATTTAATATCCCATCTCGCGTAAAAGTACATTCGTCCGTCGCTAGAATGTTTTTAAAAAAATCCGGATTTTCAATGTTTTTCTGCAAAAACCACTGACAGAATGTTAGTCTGCGAGGATAGTCTTCTGGCAATAAGGCCTGCACTCGTTGTACATGATAGGGATAAAGCAAATTTTCCCGTAGGATTCTATGGACTATGGTATGCGATAGTCCTCCGCGGCGGCCTAATTCCCGAATGCTGATATCTGCATTGATTTCCACGATATTTAAAATTTGCTCCTCCTGCTCTACAGTAACCTGTCTTTCACGAGTGCGAATATTAGTGGGCTGAACACTTCCTGTATCTCGAAGTCTTTGGTACACTTGCACAAATGTCCTTCTGTCTGAGTGTACCCGTTGGCGAAATCTGTCGCGATAAATTTGAGCTGCAATAAACCCGACGACGTACGCGAACAAAAACAAAACAAGCCCGATGCCCCATAATTAACCACTGTTACCGTTTGCGATAGATTGCCGGTTCGATAAGAGTGATGACGAGGCGTTGTTGTCATGTGTGTTTTAAATATTTAATTCAATGAAATTTACTTACTGACGACAAATTTTGGCTTAACTTAATGCCATTTATTTGTCAATTACCCAATTTAAAAACGTTTTAGATTAGATTATAAAAATTAGTAAGATTGTGGTGATTGTGGTCGATATAAAGCACTCACAGTTGTAAACTATAAAGCCATTTACGGTAGACAAAAATCTATTGACTTTTGGACCATGGGTCATATAAACTTTTTGACTTATTTTGACCCCCCCTATTACCCATTTCAATAATGACTACCATAACGTTTACACCCTGTATATTATAAGAATTATTATAGATCAACCTAAAAATAAAAAGTATACTACAATTATGATCATAATACTAGGAACAGGTACTCACTTCATAATTAGTACCAAAAAATTAAATGGCGTACCTTATTACTTGTTTTTAAAGCTGACTTTTACTTGAAAGATATTATTTTACATGTTAAGTGTTATAAAATTTTACCAGCTAATTGAGTGTTTCCAATGTAGCTGTATAAATGTGTATCTAATTTTTATTTGTTCCAATTGAGTAAGCAATACTAATGAATATATCACTGATTTTGTTACCAGTACGCTTTAGTATACTATTTCATGCACTCTCGGTTTATCATAACAGAAACTTCTAACATTGGCTTTGGCCGAAAAACTATGTCAACCTTCGGTCGGACCCTATAGTTCACTCAACAATGGGCGAATTCGTCCGCAACTTGATAATTGATAGATAGATAGATGAGTGAAACTAGAAATTGCATTGTATAAGATTAAAGGAATATTATAGGTGGCCAAACTTTATTGTTCAACAAAGAAACGTAAAAACAAGTGCATCCAAACCTACCTGTGGAAATATCAGAATCAGACGATGCTCGTATTACTTGAGGTGTGCGATACGTGGTTATATCACCATTACCACGTTCCTCCATTCCAAAATAGAAAAACTTAGATTGTTCTGGCTTATTCGCCTTCTGTGGCAGCTTTGGAGAAGCCTCTTGACTGGAAGATTCTTTTCCAGAAGCCTCTCCTCTGATACAGTTGACATTTTTACTATCTGCCTTAGAAGATTCTTGGGCATTTGCTTTATTGCCTGCTTTGGTAAGATCAAATTTCATGATAGTCTGAGACTCCACACTGATATGCCGCAGTCTCTTGGTAGCTTCTCGAAGCTCATTCTGGAATTCCTCTGTATCAGCAAACTTCATTTCTGGTAAAGACAACCTGTTAGGTCTATGGTTAGGTGCAGTAGGTACAGTAGAAGGTAAACGATTCGATCCGTCTTGGGAACCTGGACTTGACTTAATTACATGACTAGATTTTTTTGTTTCTGCCCTAGTTTTGTACAATCTTGGTCGTCTTACTGAGTACTCGTTATCGCTCGAGTTGTCTTCCCACTCTGTTAAAGGCTTTTCTTTCTGGAATAACAGGTACTTAGTGAAAATACAGAAATATGGAGAACTACAAATAAAGTGATGGAAGTGTGATGCATTGATTTGAACGATATCACGTAGCTGCGGTTACTACCGACCTCTCATAAGCCTTTGACTGTATTACTCGTAGTACTCTTATTTATAAGTTACAACAAACGGATATCCCTAACAATGTTATCAATTTTTTTTCCTTAAAACAAGCAAGGCCAGACTATAACAGTAAATTCTAATCGCTAAACAGCAATACTGAGTAAATTTTTCTTTCCACAACTGCATAATTTTGAAGCCTATAGCACAGCCTGGTTTCAGCAAGATGGCGCTGCATCCCATACCGTCAACGCGTCTTTAGCCGTTGTAAACGAAATGTTTAGTAGAAAACTGATATCGCGACGAGGGGACATTCCGTGGTTTCCCCGGAGACCAGATCTCACGCTACTGGATTTTTTCTCTGGGGATACCTCAAGAGCCGCGTTTACGCCAATAAACCTACGACGATCGCCCAGCTCAAGCAAAATATTTCCGAGGAGATGACCGCTATGCCACAAGCGATGAGAGTAGTGCGTACGTTTCGATGGCTCACATCTCAAAGATGTTATTTTTATATAATAAAATGCCGATGTGTCTACTTCATTAAAAATACAAGTTATCTTCCCTACACTTTGTAGTTTTTTCTATGATTTTTTAAAATCCGCGCAACTTAATGGCCCACCCTGTATATCATGCAATCGAGCCAGCGATATTAAATCCAGCCTCCAAAATTTAAGCGTCCTGTGCACGGTATCTCATAATGATATACAGGGGTAAAGATAGTAGTGGATCAACGGAAGCCAAAACCTATCGAATGAAGCCCTATATGTGTGGTCCGAAATTGTATAGTTCAGGAGATATTTGCAATTTTGAGAAATTTCGAAAAAAAGGGCTTAGGGCTGTGTTTTATTTCTGGGATGAGCTAAATGGTAACTTTTAGCAATGGTTATGCCACTTTTCAACAGAGCTTATTAGAAATCAACGCAAAAAATTTTAAATTCATTTTTTTGTGAAAAATCTCTTCCCTCCCTCAACTTTGGAGGGCGGTAAAAAAAATGAGGTTGTATTTCATTATTGATTTTATTGTAAAGACTATTTCAATCCATGTAGAATAAACCCTGCAAATTTCAGCTTGCTACGATAAGTGTATCATGTTACATTCGTTGTTGTGATGCGATAAACGTAAGAAACGCAATAGAATCCTTACCACCTACAAGTACAGGCTCCGGAACAGATTCATATTTTTCACATTTCTTCATATTTTTTTTAAGTTTCATAGAGCTTCGTATTTTTAGAAAAATCTTCATATTTTTCATTTTTTTCCCAATGAAGATCAACTGAGGGAATTTTACGTTGCTCCGGTCGATTTTTTGGCAGTGTTAGCAACATTTTTTTCAGGAAGTGGTCATCATTCTAAACCTTGTTTATATAGGGTTTATAATGATGACTACACAGTTTAAAATTACATATTTTAGTGTTGTATTTTTACTCCCATGTAACAGAAAAATCAAGTTTAGTAACCAAAAATCGGAAAAATTTTAATTTAGGTATTATTTTTGGTTGCTATCAAATAGGTGCTTGGTTTAGCTATTACATGGGAAAATATGACTGATTTTAGTAGAATGGTGACAAAATGTTTAAATTTCAAGAAGAATGGTTGCAAAGAAAGGCAGCAATAACTATTTGATTTCACATTGGGCCATAAAGCACAGTGAAAATGAACTTTTTGCAATGTTTGTCTTAAAGTGGTTCACATTTTCAGAGGATTTTTTAGCATACAGCAACATATAGATGGCGAAAAACATAAAAAAATTGTTTTGCGAAGCTTTCTTCGCAAAACATACAAGTGTCTCAAGATTCGGAGAAAGCAGGTAGTTCTTTGCTTACACTAACAAATAGTAAAGATGCAGCAGTTAAAGCCGAGCTAATGTGGGCCCTTAAAGTTGTAGCATCAAACTTTTCGGCAGATTCAGTATCTGGGATAGCTAGTTTGTTTAAGAAAATGTTTCCAGCTGAAGGTGCTGTACCAGATCAATTTTCCTTAAGTCCGAAAAAATAAATTATCTTTTTACAGATGCGCTAGGTCCCCATTTCAGAAATGAAATGCTTGAAGAAGCCAGAAATTCTTATTATTCACTTCAATATGATGAGACGACCAATAATACTGGAAAGAAAGAGTTGCAAATAAGAATAAAGTTTTGGTCAAAAAAAAAGCATGCCAAATAGTATCATTTCACTTAGAAAGCTTTTATATGGGCCATGCAACGGCAGAAGATCTTAAAAGTGCAATTTTAAAAGCAATAGATAATTCCAACTTGCCATTAGCAAAACTTATCTCCATCACTATCGACGGTCCAAACGTTAATAAAAAGAGTATATTTTGAGTATTTGGGGTAAGGCGCTAATGGATATGGGGTTATGTACCATCCACACTGTTCATAATAGTTTTTTGAAGGGTCTCAAAGAGTTAGGAGAAGATTGCTGTAATTTAATTATAGCTATATATTATTTTTTTGATGGATAGCCTTCAAGGTGCGAGGACTATAATGCGATACAACGAAAAAAGGGTGTTCCAGAACACAAATTCTTAAAGCATGTTAGTAGCAGATGGCTAACTTTAGGTCCTGCTGTTGAAAGGATTTTGGAACAATGGGAGGCTATTAATGAGTACATTCTTAAGTTTATACCTCTCAAGGCAGACCATCAAATGAAAAGTTCTGGTTACAGTACCATTTGCGGTTTCCTTAAGCAAAACACTTGAAAATGTGAAATGCTCTTTTTGCTGTCGAGTATAAGTTTATTTACAAAACATGCTACTATGTTCCAGAAAGAGAAACCATTAATTCATTAAGTATATTCTGAATTGAATAGACCTTGTTATTTCGATATCTATCTAGATTTGCAAGCAAGACGTAATTAAAGCTTTTAAATCAATGCCTTCAAATATTAATCCTTTTGAAAAAAATAAATTAAAGCCATCACAGAATTTGATTTTTGAAAAAGATTTACAAAAAGAGTTATTGGCAATTCCAGAAAAGGATAAAATATTATTTTTTCATAATGTGCAGAAACATTATTTGGCCGCCGGATCCTACTTAATTACAGCTGATAACCTGTTAAATAAAAATCTTAAATATTTAAGATGTCTTAATCCTAGCAGTAGAAAATATGACTCAACGGTTAAAGATTTAACTAATCTTTTAAATAGCCTTCCGCTAGATTTAAAGTTGGATTGTGTAGTTGACGAATGGAAATTGCTACAGTTAGAGGAAGAGCCTGAAGAAGGAAATGTTAGAGTAGAAGCATATTGGAACTACTATTTTGAAAAAACGAATCATGCAGGCGAAATAAAATATCCTTCAGTTCAAACCTTATTTAAGGCAGCGTTAAGTATTAACCATGGAAGCGCCGAAGTTGAAAGAGGGTTCTCTTTGTCTAATCAAGTAATGTGTGAGCTAAGAACAAATATGAAAGAAAAAATGTTAAATTCACGGCTCATTATTTGCGACGCATTAAAAATTTATGACATTAAGCCAGGACATGTGCCCATTAGCAAAAATTTAATAGCAATGGCACGAGTTGCTTACAAATATTATAATATGAGTTTAGAAGAAGAAAGAAAAAGAAGAAAACAAAATGAAAATGATGAAAATGCTTTAAAGAAGTTATTGCAAGAAGAAAGATTAAAACGAGATGATGCAAATAACAGTAAAGATGAGCTGAAACAATTAGAAATCGAACTAAAAAAGAAAAAAAATGATGCTAAGCTACAAACCACGCTATCAGATAAACTTATAAATGAAGCCTCAGACAGACTTAAAGGCGCATTAAAAAAGGGTGACCTTGCAGAAGCCAAAATTTCTGAAGCATTGATTGATGGATTTTTAACATCAAAAAAAGAACTAGAGGATAAGGAAAAAGAGGTGACCCAAATTCAAAACCAAATAGGCAAGAGGCAAAAACGTTTAATAACACACTTTTTTGCTAAGAGACCGAGAAAAGAATACACTGTTTCGTTCAATGTTTTGTACCTGTTTCTGTTCCTAAACAAGTTTCTAATAAATTAATAGTTTAGTAGGCCATACCCCATCCAGGTCAAGTTCCACTTTTTTCTGTTTACTATAGTAGTATTTTCGTTAAAAATTTATTTTGAAAAAGCTGAGTTTGACTTAACCGGCCATTTGGTAGGGGATTATTACTAAAAAACTATTGCAATTTGCACTAATATTTGGTTAAAAAAAACTTCATATTTGTTTTTTAAAGTTCATATTTCTTCATATTTCCAAAAAGAAATCTTCATATTTTCATATTATTTTCGTCCTGACCTGTTCCGGTCCCTGAGTACTAAACCTATTGTGTTTAGCCGCTCTTTAAGGAGATTTACCGACAGATATGGTAAATAATTTAATTTAACTTTTAAAGAACATGATCGAAATGGCCTCCATTATTTTCTATACCCAAGCGACATCTTTTAACAAAATTGTCCTTTAGTCTTTGAAATGAATTTGAGTTTTCCATAATTTTTATTTTTGCTTCATCAATTTTCTCGCGCAGTTGGTTGACATTTGTATATTCAGATGTATAGATTATCCCCTTATAAAACCCCCATATAAAAAAATCTGGAAAATTTAAATCGGGTCACCTTGGAGGCCATCGTATGTATCCACCTGTATCTATCCAACGCCCAGGAAAGGCACTGTCAAAGTCCAAGTAATGCCGTACATCCCGTGCAAAGTGGCATGGGGCACCATCGCATTGGAAATACATGCAGCTTCGAAGGTCCAAAGGTACATCCTCTAGCAGCTCATGCAAACTGCTTTGTAGAAAAGCAAGATATGACTGACCACTCAACCTGGCGGGCAATTCATATGGTCCATTTAATTTTTTATTGAGTACTCCAGCCCATAAATTAACGCCAAACTGACGTTGAAAGCTGTGTCGGCGAATAGCGTGTGGATTTTCCACGCTCCATGAATGAAAATTGTGTATGTTGAATATACCATTTCGGTTAAAGTTGGATTCATCTGACTACGAGCCCCTTCCCACTTCAGTTGGGCCAACTATTGAAATCTTAGTTTTTTTCTTATCAAACACAAACAATAAAAATGTAGCAGGGTGTTATAGGTTTAAAATACTAACAATGCATATTTTGATAATATATAGTAGAAAACACCAACATTATCACTCCCTAATCAAATTTGCAGCATAAAAATAACACATGTTGCAATTACAGCATATCAACCTGTTTTCATTTCAATGCTGTCTGGGTGTGAAAAATAAAAGCCATGACAATTGTTTTTATTAATCACAATCACAATACGTTTAAAGTAGTTTTGGGTAGTTAAGGTTTTCAAAATGGGCAGAGGAAAGATTATTAGTGAGAAAATTCGGTTACTGATAATTAATTTTTTACTTCTGGGCAATCAAACTCAGAAATTGCAACTTTGTTAGATTTATCGCGGTACAGTGTGATAAATATTGTTAGAAGATATAACGTAACTGGTTCAGTTAATATTAAGTCACGATATGTGAAAAAAAGTAATATCACAAATGCCGACCGAAGAGCATTAAAAAAAATAATCGTGAAAAACAGGCGTGCCAATTATTTACAATTAAGTGCTCTGTGGAGTGACGCTGTTGGAAGGAGAATTTCGAGGTCCACAACTCATAGAGGCCCACAAACTGTAAAAACCCTAAAGTTGCACAACTTGTTTATAGGCCAAAGAAAAGCCACTACTAACTCCACTGCAAAAGAAAAATCGGCTTAGATGGGCTAAAGAACATAGACAATGGATAACTCAACAATGGTGTGCAATACAATGGAGTGATGAGGCCCGATTCGAAGTTTGTGTTGGTGACAGTCGCAGTAGAATTATTCGCAAAAAAATGAAGCATTCCATGAAGACTGTCTGAAGAGAAAAGTGACAATTCCAGCATCCATTATGGTCTGGGACAGTATGTCATCCAAGGAGCAGTAGGAAAACTTCATTTTATTGATGGAAATGTGCAAACAAATATTTAGCAATTTTAGAAGAATCGCTTTTACCAGTGATGGAAGAATGTTTGACATCCGGCCAAGATTTTGTGTTTCAGCAGGATGTTGCAGCGTACCATATCTCAAAAAAGGCTATAAAATGGATAGAAGAAAATAATGTACCACTTTTGAAATGGGTTTCTAGCAGTCCAGATCTGTCACCTATTGAAACTTTGTGGCACGAGATGAAAAAGGCACGACAACATCTTGCTCGTACAATCACCGAACTGAGATAAAAGCTTCAAGAAATATGGGATTGTTTTACAAAAAATTTCTGCCAAAACTTGGTTAACACTATGCCCTAAAGAATTTCAGCCGTAATAAAAAATAAAGGTGATGGTATATAAATTGTTTTAGAAGTAAATAGTTTCGTCATGTTTAGTTTATAAAGGCATATTTTGGTACAAATCTTAAGTGGGCCAACTGAAGTGGGCAGAGGCTCGTATAAGATGTTGTCGAAAAAAGTTTCATCGTCTTTGCACCGTCTCAACATATTCTCACAAAATTCAACCCGTTGTGCATAGTCGCTTGGAAGCAATTCTTGTACTTTTTGTACATGGTAAGGATGCATGTTCTCCGAGCTTAGTATTGTGTGCACTGAAATATGGGATATGTTTCTGCTTCGTGCAATGGCTCTGGTGCTTATAGAGGGATCGCTCTCGGCTGATTCTATTATATCTTCTATTTTCTCTGGGCGTATCCTCGGCGCTCCTAGCTGACGATGAGTACCAAGTATGCGGCCCTCCATATACGCATTATGGTCGCGTAGAAAAACGCGGTATTCGAGATATACCGCCGGTAGTGGCCCACCTCTTCTAACCACATACCCCCGATACATGCCAGCAGCTCTGCTCCAGCATTTCCTAGGGCAGCACCATAATAGTAATGCATTTCTGCATAATCTCGCGGAGAATATGACATGATTCTACTCAGATGCCAAACGTTAGATATAAATTCCGCGCTGGACCATTGCCTGACTTTTACAAAATGTTAATACACACAGTATTACTGGCACTACTAGGACAAATCTAACAGTACCTCGTATGTCAAAATCAAATCAAGTCATTTGGACTGTAGCTTGCAAAATAGAATTTCTTGTTCAGATACCCACCTGCGTCAAACATACAGATTTTTTAAGGTGAGCCACTTATCGTAGGAAGCTGAAATTTTCAGGGTTTATTCTACATGGATTGAAATAGCTTCTACAATAAAATTAATTATGAAATACCGCCTGAATTTTTTTACCGCCCTACAAAGTTGAGGGAGGGAAGAGATTTTTCACAAAAAAATGAATTTCAGATTTTGTGCGTTGATTTCTAATTAGCTCTGTTAAAAAGTGACATAATCATTGCTAAAACCAACCATTTAACTCATCTCAGGAAAAAAAATCACAGCTCTAAGCCTATTGGTTTAGTTGTAATGCGATTGAAAGTTAGTTCATTGTCCCGTTTTTTTAGAAATTTCACAAAATTGCAAATATCTCGATCGATAGGTCTATCACCTGACTTCCGTTAATCCACAACTAACATTACACCCTGTATATAATACTTTGTAAAAAGGTGTTATCTCACGTCCCCAATCTCCCCATTTTCTAAGAAATACATATTTTGAATGTATACAGAAGCAATATATTTTTGTTTTTCACTGTTCTTACCGAAGCGGTTCTGTTAGGTGGGGAAGGGGCCTTGTATTTTTTCTTGGATCTCCTCTCCTTCATCATCTGCTTGTTCAATGACGTCAGTCTCAAATCAGGTTCCGAAGCGAACGATTTCATCTAAAAACAAAAATACCATAAATAACAACACAGGCTTTATGAAATCGTAGACTACTGAATCAAGCTGAAGTTTCGATTTGAGCGTTCTATTAATCGATTATTTACCTGTTGACTAGCATTTTGGCTGAGTTTGTGTTGTACTCCATGTGACGTGGACTTCTGCAGAGGTTCTTTTTTCCTCTGAAAATTGGTGCTATCGGAATGATATTCATTCTGAAAAAAAAACTACCCTTAAGTCTCCGTTCATTTTGTTACATAGGAGTTTAGAAAGTTCATTGAAAACCTTGTAAGACCTTTCGCGTTATGGAGGGTGAACGTACAGATTTGCAGATTACAGATCGACAAACCGACTAACAAAATACAGTAACGTAATCTTTCTTGTTGTAGATAACATACAAAACCCAAAAACATGTCTGCTTGCCTCGCCTATTATGGCGGGTTTATACAAACTTTTAATAGCCACAAACATAAGCATAAGATGTGAAGTAGGTATTCCTTATGAACGTAACTTTTAACTCCTATGCTGATGACCAAAACGTCATTTTACGAATTCTATGTGCCAAAACTGTCGATGTGAGTTTCTCAGTCTGCCCATCATCGTCAATTAAAATTACAGCAAGGCTGTAACATTTTGTGTCATCATCACCATCATTACAATTTAAGCACGAAGGTATGCAAATTTAACCCATGTTTTTTGCAACTACACCTACCCGTTCGGCAACCCGTAGTACGTTTGCAGGAAATTTGATAGTAACGCCTGGTATTAAACTGTCCATAGTATAGATCGGTTCCAAACCATTGTCACTTCGTTTCCAAAATTTTTGTTTACCTTGGCTTCTATTGGTCGTAGAAGGTTTTTTAAATATTCGTTTTTAACCACCTATCAAGATCAACTTGTTAAAATAAATTATATTGAAAAAATAACGGGGTTATTGTAATTGTTTATAACTATAAAAATGAGTATTTTTAACAACAATTTTGAAATAAATCATTAATTTTTTGCATAAATTCTTGAAGTTGACACCTTCACCATTTCACAAAATGCTCTAGGCCCATATATTGGGTAAGAACAGTAATTTAAATAATTTGGCTCTGGGACAAGCAACTAGCTTCTTACATATACTATTAAACCAATCCGGCTGAAATTCAGCATACATATTAACACCAATGATGCCCTCATTCTCACAAGTTTTTAAACATTTACAACTATAATTGCAATAGTCATAAACATTCATTCAATATTGCTAAAAAGCCCCGTATTTAGCTTAATTGTTTATCCATTTCAATTCTTAAAAAATAAAATTGAAGGCCTTTTTATGCGCTAGAATCTCCTGCTTACCGATTATTTATAAAGTTTGGTTTGATATTATACAAGCAAAATATTGAATTTTGAGTTTTTCACATTGTTTATAAAAAACAACGCATATCTGGCTGTATGTATCTTTTTATGTATTTGCAATTAGAAAGAGCCCCGTTTTATTTAAAACTTTCAGATATCTGCTAAACTTTTTTACACGAAATCCCCCCCAAATCACACAAATCAGACAGAACTGGAATCGGTAACAAAATTGATCAAGGTATCCTCACTAGCGAACACAATGACAGTCCTGCTATTTACACTCCATATGATTAATTAAGCTGTGTAATACTCCTTTTAACTTACTGTATATGGTATGTACGGTCGTTATCCTGGAGTATATGCTCTTTCCAGGAAACTTGCGAGTACCTACTTACGCAATAAATATGTGGGAAAAATGATGGATCTTATTATTTTTGAACTATACATATATTACACTGATTGTGAGATGAAAATGAATTATGATAGCAATGTTAGATTCAAATGAGTCTGTTAGCATTGCAATTGTGGAATTCGACAAAACGACCTTTGTTGTGCTTGATACAAATTCCCACAACGCACAAGTTGAACACTTCCATGAGATGCGTGTGACTATACCTGCTGCTACCACCAGCTGATCTATTATGTTTGTACATTATTATTCATTTCGTTGCTGATAAGCCTAAATCATAGGCCGCGAGTAATTAACACCGTTAATGTCATCACGAGCCAAGCAACTTGACTATGAACTCGTGGTTATTGCAGAAGGCCGACCAGGGTTAAGTACTGAATCCAAATTCTCCTACGTCTATGTAAAATACTGTTTAGATTCCATGCATTACACCTGTGCAACCTTCATTCTACCATGCTTCATCGAATAATTCTTTTTCAGGCACCAAAGTAAATTTAATATTTTGAATTACGTGTTTTAATATTAAGAATTGAATATTTTATGCTACTCAGAGAGTTACCATACCTCCAAATCAGATATCATGGATTTCTTTAAGATCTTGAAAAAGTACATGCTTGAGAGGGCTGTTAATCCCAACTTACCTACTAATATTATAAATGCGAAAATGCGTATGATGTATGTATCGGGTTTTCCAATAGGGACTTGACAACTTTGAACTTTTACTGTGAACGCACCTTTAAATAAATTACCGAACTGTCAGTGTCAATACATTCAGTAAAGAAAACATTTTCATCATGGTGAAGTACCCGAACGAACAACGCTTACAAATAATTAAAATTTACTACCGAAATTCCGAGTCGGTAACTGCAACTTCAAGAGCGTTAACGCCAATCTTTGGTCGTAATTCTCGTGCCAGTAGACAAGCAATTCATAGTCCAGTAAAAAAAGTTGAGTCCTCATATTCGCTGCTGGCCTGCACCCTCATAAGATCAAGTTAATTCAAGAACTAAAGCCGTTCGATCATATGAATGGACGTACGTTCTCGAATTGGGCTCGAGATATGTTGCAAGAATATGACCAATTTCATCGCAAAATCATCTTCAGTGATGAGGCGCATTTTTGGCTAAACAGCTTGGTCAACGTACAGAATATGCGTTATTGGTCAGGTGAAAACCCTCACGTGCTTCAATAAACACCACTTCATCTAAAAAAAATAACTGTATGGTGTGGTTTTCATGGCGGTAGTGCCATTGGGCCGTTGTTTTTTTCGTTGATGAAAATGACCGTCACGTTACAGTGATGGATGGGCTAGACATTAATGATATGTGGTTTCATCAAGACGGTGCCACAAGCCACACAGCGGGTGAAACAATCGACATATTGAAATCAAAATTCGGTGAACGTGTTATATCGAGAAATGGTCCTGTTGAATGGCCACCTAGATCGTGTGATTTAACACCTCTAGACTGTTTTGTGGGGCTACATTGAATCATTGATCTATGCCAACAAACCGGCGTCGTTGGAGGAGCTCAGAGCCAATATTGAACGAGAGATAGTGGCCGTTTCTGACGAAATGTGTGGCCGAGTCATTGAAAATTGGGTTCAACGAATCGATCGCTGCGAACGTGCCCGTGGTGGACATATCGTCGGCTTTCTCACGAAGTGTCCTAACCAACGGTTAGTGAATTTTACAGGAGCATTGTATGTAAAGTTTAGATATTTCCGAATTGAAAATTCACGTGTATTAGCCTATATTCATTGTGAATCATATGCCGTTTCAATATTTGCGGTAGCTTATCAAGCTATTTTGGAAAAAAATGGAAAACGCACGTAGGTCACTTCGTGAGAATTTTCAGAAGATATTTGTCAGACAGAGCTAAAATATATTTTCATTGAAGTTCTTGTTATTATAATTTTTTAAGATATACAGAATTTGTTTCATTTACTTATAAGCAAAGAATCATATTTCCAGCCAAGGGGGCGATTATCTCAGAAAATTTGTTGATTGTTAAATTTTTTAAGTAATCGTTGGTCTGCTGACAGCAAAGTTGATGTAAAAAAGTTCAGATCGACTTTTGAAGTTTGGCTATCCCCTAAAATATTTTCCTCAATGTCCATGCCTAAAATTGATGTAGATTATGACAAAAATATTACGTGATTAGATGAAGAAAACAACTCGATACGTCAAACCAATTTTTATTAAAATAAGAACTAAAAGAAAAGCAACTGACTTAAATATTATATTTCGACATATTACCAGCAAATGTTGATGTGTTGTGATACACAAAAACAGGCAAAATTATCAAAAATTCATTCCGTTTCATGGGCCAAATTTTGTAAAAGTTTTGGAATTCTGGTAAGCGTACAACTAACTGGCGTTTTTCGGATTTTACATAACGAAATTAAGTCGGAGTACTTCTATTTTGTTATTTTTAAGTTGTTCTAGTTTAATATCATTTATATTATTACTATTTCTCATCAGCCTGTTTAACTCAATACTGTCATAACTAGTATCGTGGTCGCTAGACTTAAAAAATATTTTGGTGGGCGTGTCTTTTATTACAATGAATTCCGTTTAATATTTTGCCCCTCCTCAGCTTGCCGTGTGGACAATATTCTTAAATCTTTTGAAAGTTTCTTGAAGTCAAAAAATTCATTGGGAATTACTAAATAAGGTTGACGTTTTCTGGCGAATCAAAAAACCGGATAGAGTTATGAGGGTTCAAAAAGATCTCCAAGTCCCGTTATCGCCGTATGAATGCACTGTGAGCAGATTCTCCCTCACTTTGGCCATGATTCCACCACCGAGGAGCGTATACTAACAAGGATTATTGGACACTAAGGGACTTATCTTCATTTAGGTCTCTTCGTGGGAATCATAAATTTACCTTTGCAGATAAGACACCCAGGGGCTAACGGTGTGTTGCCCACACTAATAGATATATAGTTATGCTTCTTCGTCAGATTAACCAGCATGGAATAATACACCTATATGCGGGTTATCTCAATTTTTGGTATTTTGTCAGTTAGAACACTTCGTGAGAAAGGCGACGATATGAACGAGGTGGAATTCCATACATAAATGTTTTGAGTAGTTTAGAATTATTTAAAAAGAAAGTGTTCCTTAATGGAAATTACTATATGAAGGTTCAATTTTCACGCAAAAAAGTTAAAAATAAAGTTTATATCATTGGCTTTTTTAACTCGCTGATTGAGAATTATCAATTCCCAATTTTTTCATTTTCAATAATCCAGAACATTTTCAAGGTTTTTATTTGAACATATTTTTGTGTTTTACTGTTGAAATAACTGCGATTTTGGTCTCAAGTCAAAATGCTGACAAAAGCTGAATTTTCATTTATCTGCTTTAGATTTATCGATTAATGATGTTAATTATAACGGCGTTTGATTATAAATAACTTACTACAACTCGTAGTAAAATCTTTCTAGACCTGGGGTAATATCTCCCACCTTCGCGGACGTTAACCAAATGTCATGTCCAATAAAATTTTCAACTACCCGGACACCGTGTAAGATATCCACATAATTCTAAAGCTGTGCTCACCAACTTCACGTTACCATCCGATTCTAATCATGGCAATACGTTGATTTTACGCGAATCTATGCATGTCAAGGGTTACGAACTCCCCTACTGTTGCTCGTTATGTGAGATGGCGGTACTGGAGGTCCTTGATGCCTTTTTACCGTGGTAGCCGAAACGTCATTGGAGTTATTGATTTCTTTTATACCGAAGCAGCCGCGTGAGCAGAAGCCGAGATGAGCTTGAAGAAACCATATTAATCTGATTTTAGAACTACCTAAGGTTGGTAGAACTAGGAAAAGCTTCCTCATGGGGAATGTTCTACAATCTCGATATCCTAGGGACAAAGGAAAGGTCGTATCGGCCAGTTCTGGACGTACGAAGTTCGACCCGGCTAGGGTGGGAGGCCGAGATCAGGCCGATTTGCCTGGCAGTCTCAGCACCCCAAACGTGTGAGGAATACTCGACGCTAGGCCTTATCTGGGCCTTGTATAGAGCGAGAAGATCATGCGGAGAAAATGCAAAAGGTTTCCGAGATAATCTGTTACATCAGAGTTCTTGACTAGTCGGAAAGCCCTCCTCTAAACAGCATCGAGCATGGATAATGTAGTCGGGGCAGCACCACCCCAAATATGTGAGCAGTACTTGAGGTTAGGTCTTATCTAGGCCTTGTTCAGACTGAGGGCCATGTGAATAAAAGTACTTCATAACCCTAAGCAAAAAGCAAATCTTTATCCTAGCAGCTGTCCCTATTGACGAGATGTGTTCGTGCCAGATCCGGGCCCGGGTGACTTGGACTCCGATCTGCCGAAATGAACGGCTCTTTCACAGAACTGGGCGGGCATAGAAGGCTTTCCTAATATCAACAGCAACGACATGAACCTCACCATAGGACTGGATGAGTTTGCTCCACAGCTTAGCTATAGGCCCGCAGTTGTAAGGGTCGGATTATATAATTATAGCATTTTAATTTCAACAATTCCATCGGAACGCCTCTGTGAGGCATAACCGCAAGAACAGTACTGTTGTCGGATATGAAGTTCGATCCATCAGCCGTTTTTACTTTCACTAGCGGTGTTTCATTGACTTTTACATTGGCCGACTGAATGGTTTTTTGTGTTTGGTGTTTGGCAATCACCAACGTCCGGATGTTGGATGTATGTGTGTGTATCATTTATCTTTGATCGCTTACCTTTTAATATATGCTTATGAACAGAGGCGCGACTATAAGGGTATACTGCTCAGACATAAGACGAACGGTAAATAAGCAAAATACAGCATCAAGTCGGTTGACTATGCAATTCACAAACAAGGATTGTACCGAATACAAGTTAGACCCTTTAAGAAAAAAGATAGTTATATACATTAAATGGATCAAGTCAGTTAAGCAGGCCCACACAATTAGTTCATAGTCATTCTTTCCTTGTCCTACCGGTAGTCCATCTGGCAACGTCGCCTTTCCGCGATACGTGACGACATAACGCGTCAGACGCGGTAGTACGGCAGTAACACTTTTCAAGACCGGGACGCTCGTCGGTGATCCCAGACATCAGAAGCAGTAAGGCGTAACGAAAGCATTTCTCTTTCTATTTTAAAGGGTAAATCTATGTTCTGTGAAATATGTCTAATGGTTGCGTAAAACTAAATACTACTAGAAATAAAGTCGATTAACATCGTTATTATTAACTAGCTAGCCTGGGAGCATATAAAATAACTGAAATTAAAAAATGAGATGAACCTTGCAACCCCCACCCTCCAATTTCTTACCATATTTTTTTTTAAAAATCATAACAATATGAAAATAATGTCAAAAAAATAAGTTTTGATTTTTATTTTTTCCGTTAATGGTCTTTTTCACACCTGCTACTTGACCGTTGCTCGAAACTATAAAGCTTTTGCGCCCTTGTAGTAGTAGCAGCCTTGTGTGAAAATTTCATCGAAATCCGACCGGTACTTTCCAAGTTATAGACGGGCCAAACATTAGCGTACAGACAGATCGAAAGACGGCAGTGAGTGACATGATTTTTCGTGGTGTACACATCATATAACATCCAATAAACGTGATATATGTCTTTTTCGAAATTCACGCGATTACAATACTTCCTCGGCAGTAGACGTGGGAAGTAAAAACAGTTGAAAGTAATTCGATTAGTGAATGTACAAAACATCGACGCCGCTGCGGAGGGCATCCATGAGATTTTCGCCATGGGAGCGGCAAACGAAAGTTGCATTCTCTTCGAACGTATACGCTGTAAATTATGTCTAAAAAATACGTGGCCGTCTCTTAAAAATGTCGATGTCAACGATCGGCATTTGATTGGTGGGAAAAGCTGAGCGTAAAGCTGTACCCACAGAATCAATCTTGCCTGAAAATTTTACCGAATGTTTTCGCAAATACGACGTTGTCGAGCGATTAAGAGGAGCGTTTATAATATCATGATGGAGAGTCTAGAAAATTTCTTAGTATCTGTAAAACCGATACAGTGCTTTTCAAAAATATCCAATCTTATTTGAGCGAGTCTAGATAGCGAACTGAAATTCGGCGAGATACAATTGATGCGTAAATAGGTACTATACTAACGTAAAAGTGACAGCTTAAAAATGGGGCTGGGCGCTATCTTGGTAAATTCTTTCTAGAGGATTGGGAATGTTTTATACTCCTAGAGTATACATTTACACTTTTACACGAAGACAAACGCCAATGAACTTTGCTATGAGTAACTTTGTCGCTCGTCAGCCACGGTACCACGGCAGCCACCACCGACTACGAAACGCCCATCGGTCGCACCACGATGCAGTTACTCGTATGACCAGGGACGCGCATGTTGAAAATACATTATCATTCTTAGTTTTAAGGGCAAATGTTGGAAGCTTATGATGTACAACTAAAACCCCTACAATCTTTGACTAGCAGACTTTAAAACGTAAAAAGACAGAAATTTGAGCGATTTATATTTTCTCCTTTTTTGATCCTAGCTCCGTCGCCATGGGATCAATGTTCAGAAACTACAAAGCTTTTTCGTCCTTGGCATGTTAGTAACCGTGTGTGAAAATTTCATCAAAGTCTGAGTGGTACCTTCCAAGTTATAGATAGGCAAAGGATTAGCGGACAAACTGACCGGCAGTCAGATAGCCCAACGGAAATGAGTGACATGTAGTTTTTCATGGTTTAAATGTCAGGTAACATATAAAAAACATAATATACAATTTCAGTGTCACTCACACTATCAAAATAATATAGAGACACCTCCAAAGTTAAAATTCGTCAAGCCGCTTAAGCCTGTGAAATAGAGACTTCGAAGTGGTAATTTTAAAGAAAATCCGTTATCTTAATTTGATAAAATTATAGCATTACTAGTGTCATTTGCACTGTACAGACAAGTCATTTTGATTTTATAAAGTTTTAGCATACCCAGTGTAATTAGCACTGTCAAGACAAGCCTAGTGACACCTCTTATGTCAAAATCCATAAAGCCGTTCAAGTTGTAGCCCGTAGAACAGGAATTTCAAAGCAGATTGTTCGATTAAAATTAGCCATTTTGATTTAATAAAATTTCAGAATGCCCAGCATCAGTCGTCAAAGCAAATCTAGAGACAGCTGATGTCAAAGTCCAACAAGCCGTTTAATCTGCATCCCGTAAAATAGGAATTTCAAAGTTGAATTTGTAATTAAAATCCGACATTTTGATATTATAAAAATTTAGTATTCTCCACGCGTAGAAACATAACCCTTCTTCTAGGACAGTCGAGTAAGAAACGAAACAATTCGTGACGCTCCCAATTTGTTCGTGGTTTCTCGAGTTTCTGGTGATTTCTGGACGTAGTCAAGAGGCTTTTTCCAAAGGTTCAAAAATTTTAAATTTCCTCATATTTGACATTCAAAAACAAGGGCGGATTCAACATTTGTTTTTTTTTTGGGGGGGTTCACGTCTCGAGGGGGGAAGGGGGTTAGAGAACAGCCTTATTATTTTGATACAGTTTGTTTTATAAATTACGGAACCGTTTACAAATAATGGTTCCGCAGTTTTAAAAATTTGGTAATTCTCACAACAGATCCGTCATAAAAAAACACGGATATTTTTTTCTTCAAAACGGCTTATATCAAAATCAAACATGAATTTATTTCTTGAAACAATCGCAGGTTGAATTATATTCATGTAGTTGGAACAGAAACAAAAACAAAAATATTATTTTCAAGTCATTATCATACAAAGGTATAAGAAAATTAGCAATCTATTGCGTTTATGGCTAGTCTGTCTCTGGCGAACTAAATAAGGTAATAGTTTTCGTTGGATTATATCATCCCCTAAGTTCTAACTCGGCGTAATTGAAAAGTGACAAATTTTTAAAAGAGCAAACAAAAATGGTGGATCTTTAAATTCATTATCGAATGGCATACGTATCCTGATGGCTCCATTTTTTGAGTTACGCGATGTTAAAAAAAATTATATTTACTATATTTAAGGGTGTGAATCTACATGAAAAATTGATATTTGTTGCCAGCTGTTGTTTATTACCCCTAAAGTTAAATAATAGACCGGTTTTTATTGGAAAATGGCGCATCGAAGGAAAACAATTCAAGAGAGATCATTTGTTTTAAATTGAACGGGGAATTCAAGAATAATTTTTTGCAAAAAACCATTGGCATCCCATTTTTTTCTTAAAAAATATCGAAGTCAATACCCGTACGCACGCCACTGTTAAAGCTAAAAATTATTTTTGCATTGAAAAATATGCAACTTTATCAACTTTCACTACGTACTAAATATCAGTTAAATATCTGAAGCGGTTCTGAAAATAATAATTAATTTCCATTTTTTTCCTAAAACTTCAACACCCCGAGTTTTTGTAAGGAAACATTTTTGGACCATAGCAAACTATCATTAATTGTTCATGTAGATTCACACCCTGAAATATTCGCATACCATTAAGGAACAAACACCCTGCTTGATTAAAAAGTGTGCCTAAAATTTTATATAGATTTTTATTGCTCGGGGAGTACTAAGTCAATCTGCTTGACATTTGGTACCAGTTTTTTTCGTAAATTAATCTTGCGGTCCTCGTAACGCTTGTCTGCTTAAAAAACCTCTTTAACGCACCACTGGATGCAGTGGCCCCGTAAAATCTTAACAATAATCGCTAACAGGAGAAACTTGAAGGTAGGATTGTGCGTATCTACTTTACGATGTTTGCTTTGTTAACAGCTTGTCACTTTCCACATCTCCTGCTAGATATAAAAGTCATTAAGAGACAAAGAATGGGAATGGAACATTGTGTGTGCATTACACATTCCTTAAGCGAACATATGTGGTTACATGGACGTTTTGCATCGTGTACGTTTTCGAGCGTCTTCCAAAGTTATTTCAAATTATCTATCGGAATAATTCCTAGTTTTATATTATGCTTATTAACCTGAATTCGATATTTAGTAGGCAGAATACAGAACTGATTAATTAATTACATCATCAAATAAAATTGCAGTCTTCGATATTATCTTTTTTTTATATCTTGAAAAAGTAATTATATTCTAGAGTTATACAAGGTGTTCCTTAATGATATGCGAGTATTTAAGGGTGGGAATCTACATTAAAAATTAATGTTAGTTTGCTTTATAAACTATGGTCCAAAAATGTTTCCCTTACAAAAACTGGGTGTTGAAGTTTTAGGAAAAAAATGGAAATTAATTAATATTTTCAGAACCGCTTCAGATATTTCACTGTATGTTTAGCTTTAACAGTGGCGTGCCTACGGGTATTGACTTCGATATTTATTAAGAAAAAAATGGTATGCCAATGGTTTTTTGTCATGTATGTTACTTTCAAGTAGCATTTCTGCATCATTCTATTACCCCAAATGTCTTCTTGCAAACTTGGCTCTTTAAAAAAAAACGTTAGAGGGATCTATTTGAAGAGTACTGTGTATAACGAAATCATGAGACTATAATCATTAGCTCTTTTATATTTTTATAACTTTAACTACCGCTGCGCCAACGGGTTTGCTCCTCAGAGCTCTCCTCCATGATGGCGCCGCGCGATGTGCCTGCCAGACAGACCCGCCTGACTTCGGCTTCCATCCATATATCAAGAACTTGCCGGTACGACCGCTCCTTTGTCCCTAGGGTATCGAGATTGTGAAATAATCTGCATGAGGACGTTTTTTCCAGTTCTACTAACATTAGGCAGTTCAAAAATCGGATTAAAAATGTTCCTTTAAGCTCACGGGGTCCCTGGCATTTACACTTCTGCCTGCGCGGCTGCTTGGGTGTAAAAAAAGTGCCAATATATGCCAATGAAATTAGTCCATTAGGCGGTGAAGTTATGATCGAAAATAAAAAATTTAAAATCATCCTTAAAACTTTGATTTTCAATGCTTTATGAAATTCTGATATTTTTCAGTAGTAGTCAAAGCAAAATTTCAGAGAAGTTAAATGCTCTAAAAATTCCAAACTTCGTTTTTCAAAGTTTTTTTTCACTTTCTGGTCAGTTTGAAGCACAATCAAGAATGCTGACCTCTAATAACGCTTAGAATCTTAAATACGTAGATTCATAATATTGCTTGAAAAGTACTGAAACAATTTAGGACTAGTTTTTGATTGAGACTACATCGTACTGTAATTGATTCACCAACCTTTTCTAAAATGGCCTTCTGTCTTCCAGTCAGTGTACCGCCCGATTGTAGGATTTCTCCATTGTCGGTGTGTTTTAATTTTGGCAGGAAGCCTTGTTCTGGCAGCACTCTGTGTTGCTGACTCAGCTGGCCGAATTTCGATGGTAAATGTTGGCTTTTCTGGTACGAGTTAGCCCATTGTTCTTCTTTCAGACTAACGTTGGTGGATAGATGGCTGCCAGTGTTGCCCATAATATATATGACACATATTCTGGAATTAAAATAGACAAGATTAAAATACTGCAACTTTTCTAAGGAATTTTAGCACTAATGTTGTTCTTTCCTTTCGCGGCTTGTACACTGGTCTCACTGGCTCTGCATTCCCTTAAACTCCATTATTCTCAAGTGTAAATAGTAGCATAGGTAACATCATTATGCGTTTCTATAGCGAAAAAAGCGTGTGCGCAGAGCTACACGTCATGCCTAGACATTTTGCAAGTAAGTTTCCGTGGCTATACAGGGTGTTTGAAAAATTGACGGAGATGTTTTGGAGGGTGACTCTTTGTTAGAAAATATTTATTAAGGTTTCTATAAATAGGGGTCCAAATATGCAGAGTTTTCAATTCAATTTTTTTTTATTATCTTAAAAAATATTCGCTCGATTGTGTTGAAATTTGGCAATATTATTTATTGTATTAAAGGACTACTTAGATTGAAATTATTTGGTCTAGTGGCGTCCCGGGAGGGCACCTCAGCGAATATTATTGGCAAAAAAATACGCCACTACCTTTTTCGTAAATTTAATATTCGTTATTTGATTAAGCATCTAAAAATACAACTCCTTTGCCTGTTGTATTTTTTCGAATCTCACTTCGTTTTTGAGAAAAAAAAAATAAAAATCGTTTGCCTTAGAAAACAAAAAATCCAAAAAATCTCTAGGAAAGCGTGTTATTGCAACTTTTCCGATGACGTAAAGTACACTACAACAAATGTTGGAAATGTTCACCATCCATTTCCGTACACGTTCTCACTCGACGAATCATTGAACGACAAACTCGAGCTAAAATTCGAGGTCTATTCCTTATTTCTTCGCAAACATGTCTGCCATTTCCTCGAAAGTGTAATTTTCCATCACAATAACCGAGACAAAAACTTTCAAAAAGAAAATTATTTTCTATACGAGCTGACGCGCAAATGTCAGACCTCCATGCAGAAATGATTGTTTATTTTTCAAGGCACTTGTGATTTCTTTGGCATCTAGTTCAGTTTCTCTCTAAGCATCAACTCTTTATAGATGATCTTTTGTCTTAAGTAAACACTCGTAACTAAAGTCTTTGTATACTGAATGCAATTTAATTGATGGATGGAATACAGGATATGATTCCTTAGCTCATTTTAGGAAGGAAAGGAATGAACATAATGTCCTAAACCTATTACCTTTTGAGCTACAAGTACCAGGAAAATTGTGGTAATGCTTAATGTTTCCCATTTTCTTATTTGGAAAATACTTGCTGATGAATTTACTATACCCCTGTCATATTCAAAGTGTTCAAGTACTACTGCCGCGTGATTTTCCATTGCGTTTAAATGTATGTCGATAGTTTTTAGAAAAACTTGCTGAAAACCCTTTATAATAATAATAATAATAATAATAATAATAATAATAATAATAAATGGCCTTTATTTTACCTCGCGGGTTACATCAGCACATGCTGTTTTTCAGAACCAACCAGGGCTAAAAGAAAATTCGAGTACATGCAAATACAAAAAAATACACAGAAAATAATAAGAAAATTCAAAGCAGAAAAAAATTTTTTTACAGAATCGTAGCCTATGCATGGTATAATGACCAAAAGAGAAACGTGCATCAACAGAATACGTAGAAGAATAAAAACCATGCTTAGAAGTAACTTAAAAAAAAAATATTAGGTATATGGCAGAAGATATAAAAATTAAAAGTAAACAGCAACAGATTCGCGAACAAAACACAAATAAAAAGTAACAAGTGAGAAAACATGCACAAATATAAAAATAAAATTACATAAAAGACATGCTACATCTCATCAAAGACAAAGAGCCTAACTTTTCTTTTAAAGCTGGACACAGATAGTTTTCAAAGCTTGAGGTACTTTATTGAAGAAATCGGGCGCCATATATGAAAATCTCTTTCTGAATTGGGTTGTTCGGTGCCGAGGCAAGTCAAGAATATATCGTACAAGACGCAGGTACGCTGAGTGATGATCACATCTCATGGTAAGCTTGTTCTTCAAATAAATAGGCATTTTATTTATCAGAATACTGTGGATCAATGATAATAGATGCAGTATCCACCTTTGTCGCATAGTAAACCATTGAATATTTTTAATATGATCAGATACCCTCTCCCGCCTTTGAATACCTAAACTGAATCTTATGCAGCTGTTTTGCACTTTCTGAAGTCTGTATGCCTCGCTCTGTATTAGATACGGACCATAGACAAGGTCCCCTTATTCAAGTTTACTTAGGATAAGGGAGTCACACAACTTAACCTTGGTCTGCTTGGACAATACATTTTTATAGCTATAAATTGACTTCAACTTGGCATAGGAACCCTGAACAGCTTTGGTGACATTATCATGGAAGCACATGGTCTCATCAAATGTGATTGCGAACCGAGTTCATCACCTCCTATACACAGCTTTATTAATTCACTATTGAATTTTCTGAATTTAGATTTAATAGTTATGATAGCCGACTTTCTAGGGTTAATGCATAAGCTTTGTTTGTTATACCACACACATATACTATTTAAGTCCTCAGACAGCATCTCATTCGCTTTAGTGTACGTACATAGCAGGGTTGCAAGACAGATAAATCTGTGTATCATCAGCGTAGGTATGTAATTTGCAGTACTTAGTGACTTGATCTAAGTCCGCTACATAAAGAGAAAACAGAATAGGTCCAAGAATAGACTCCTGAGGTACACCTTTGGAGACAGTACCCTCCTGTGATGATAAGATGTCTCCGATTTTTACCTTCTGAATGCGTTCATGAAAATATACTAAGTGACATATAAATCCGAACACCCAGTTTAAATGGTTTTATTTTAATAAAATTTACTTAATGAAGCATAATAAGTAAATGATAAAAATCTCAAAATGACTACACTGCTTTAAAGCCCTTTGACCTTTAATAATGTGTGGATGCACCCTGATGTGCTACGCATTCTCCAACGCGCCTAGGCATGCTTCTGATCAGGTGGTCAATGTCCTCCAGTGGTATCTCATTCCAGGCAACCACTAACTCCTGTCGAAGTGCTTCTAGAGTCTGAGAAGGACGTTGCAAATTGAGCAATCCCACACGTGCTCAATTGGGGATAAGTCGGGAGATCTTGGTGGCCATGGTAACAATGTGACATCATTATGTTGAAAGAAGTCTATTGTGACTCTTGCAACATGTGGTCGGGCATTATCTTGATGGAAAGTTGGATCTGCCAGGGTGTCAAGATAGGGTGAAAGATGGGGTTCTAGAACTTCGTGGATATAACGCTGCGCATTCATGTTACCTCTGATGAAGATTAAAGGTGACCTGGAACCATAAGCTATAGCACCCCAAACCATAACTCCAACAGTGTGATGAACATGTCTTTCAACAAAAAACTGTGGATTCCTCCTTTCACCACGTCGCCTTCTAACCCTGGCACGACCATCGTGCATGCCTAAACAAAATCGAGACTCGTCACTAAAGACAATACTGTTCCATTCCTGATCCCAGAGTGACCGTTGTCTGCACCACTCAAGGCGATTACGTCGGTGTTCTCGAGTTAAAGGGAAGACCCAGTGTGGCAGGTATGAAAACAAGCCAAAACTTCTCATTCGTCGGTAAACACTTCGCATGCCAATAGGTCTTCCGTGTTCTGCAAACCATTCATTTGGCCTGGTAGTGGAGAAACAGTCCTTTAAGGCCAATAATCTTAGGCGGCGATCTTCACGGTCTGTTGTTCTACGGCGGCGTCCAGTGCCCCTTGCTCTTTGCGTACGGCCTTCTCGAAGCCATGCCTGAAAACACCTAACCCCAGTGTCTACACTTCTTTGCACTCTAACTGCAATTGCCCGAAAAGAAAGTCCAGCTTCCCGAAGTCCCACTATACGGCCCCTATCAAACTCACTAAGTTGACGAAATCGTACACGTCTCCGTACTCTAGGCATCGTAACCGATCGTAAAGGATGTCAAGAACCAAAATCCGCAAACGTTGATTCTTTACTGCGGCTGAAATATTCATTTTGAGAGCGTTAGTGAATTAAAAAAAAGCAGTATAAAAACCGGAATGTCCAACTGATAAGGCTGAAAATTTGTTCACTTGTTATTTACAGTAAGATAAATACATTCACCAACTTCTATTAAAATAAAACCATTTAAACTGGGTGTTCGGATTTATATGTCACTTAGTATAACTGCGAAACCAATTAATCGAACTATGGGAGAAGCCAAAATAATGAAATTTTGCAAAAAGTAGTTCATGGTTGAGGCAATCAAAGGCCTTACTTAGATCTATCATGACAGCAGTAGTAACTTTAGAATTATCTATTGCCCTTATGAAGTCGTCACAAACATCGAGCAGAGTTGTTACGGTGCTGTGGTTTTTTCGAAACCCCAACTTCGTAGATGGAATTATCTTGAATGTAGTAACACTGGAAGGATACTAATTGGTCTATAATCATCAGGTCCTTCCGAAGAATCAATTTTAGCAAGAGGCCTAACGCATGCGGCTTACCAAATTTTAGGAACTAACCCTTTTTCAAGCGAATAGTTAATTATATGAGTTAAAGCTTTAGAACAAACAGGAAACACTAGAGCTAACATATTTATATTCAAACCATCTAGTCCAACCGCCCCAGATTTTATAACACAGGGAATTCAAAAATAATTTTTATTTGGCAAAAAACCATTAGCGTACCATTTTTTTCTTAAAAAAATATCGAAGTCAATACCCGTACGCCGGCCACTGTTAAAGCTAAAAATTCTTTCTGCATTGAAAAATATGCAACTTTATTAACTTTCACTACGTACTAAATATCAGTGAAAATATTAATTAATTTCAATTTTTTCCTGAGGTGAGTTACTTCAAATCGGCTTATTTTGAACTATTTTGAGTTATATTTACTAAAAATTTTTAGGGACGCCCTGTATAGCGCCGCCATCTTCAATTTTTGACATTTGTCAATTTGTGATACAATTTTTTAAAGAGAATTTCTTTAGCTTTCTATGAGGTATGGCTCATAAAAATCGGCTTACCAGTACCAAAATTAGAAATCTCGATATTTTTTTCGCGGAAATGGTGCCTTGTGAACCACTGTGCGTCGTTTCCATAACAGACGTAAAACTTCAAAAATCTTAGATGTCAATACAAAAAAATTCATACCAGGGTCATTTGCGCCGCGTAAATATTAGCAACCTGTTAAAGGCAAGTTGGATAGTTAAGTAACAGCTACCAGTGCCTCGCCCATAATTTAATTCATTACCAAACCATAATTAGTAATGGCTTGGGTGGTGCTGAACCCACATGGACCATCGGCTGTCTCCTCGACAACAAAAGCATATCAGTGAAAGTAAGAGGAAAAGTACAGGTGTTCTCGCGGGAATTCTGAATTCTTTCTCCGTAAGCGTGTAGTCTTGACATACATGATGATCATTCTCAAGCTCCTTAAGCATCGTCTGGTACATGCCGAGATATTACCCGATTTGGCATTACCAGCTATGGTACCAGTGGCGTACCAATAATATAGAACTTACCAGGATTTTCCAAACCAATATAAAGTTAATGTACATCTAGCCCAGGCTACAGAGAAAACAAATGGGTAAAAGTGTAGCAGAAGGTTTTAAATGACAAATACATGAAAATATACAACCAGATGCATTGTTTTTTTAAATAATGGGAAAAGCTCAAAATTCAGTATTGCAAATAAAATTTTATAAATAATCGGTAAACCGGAGATTTTCAATTTTATTCTTTAAGAATCAAAATCGAATAAGTAAGCTACATATGGGGCCTTTTAGCAATATTGAATGAATGTTTATACCTAAAATTGTAAACGGCTAAACATCTGTGAAAATAAGGGCATCATTGGTGTTAATATGTGTGCTAAATTTTAGCCGGATCGGTTTGATAGTTTATGTAAAAAGGTAATTGTTTATCTCAGAGACGAATTATTTAAACAATTGTTTTTGCCCAATATATGGACCTAGAACATTGCTCAAAAGGTTTAAACTTGAAGAATATATTCAAAAAATTAAATATTAATTTCAAAATTATTCTTAAAAATTGATCTGGATAGGTAGGCGTATTTTTAAAAAAACTTCTACGACTAATAGGAGCCAAGATATTTTTCTTTAATTCATATCTCCTTTGTTTATAAACACTAAGACTCGAAATTTTCACAGATTTTAATCAAAGATCTTAAGTTCATGATCCAATTTATAAGTTTACTGTTAGTTCAAAGGTCTTTGAGAAATAGCCACCTAAAGTAAATGTACTCGCGTAAGTATTTCCAGGTAAGGTGGTGGGGGAATCAGCTATAGCTCGATTTATTTTTTGAAATTGAGTCTTCAAATGGGAGCACGCTGTACAAGTTTGCACTATCTCGGCTTCTAAGCAACGTAGACATTTTTTTTTAATTTGGGGTAACTCGTCGAAATAATGACATCTAGCACATTTTCATTTTCCTGGAAAATCGGGCTATCCCGGAAAACTTAACACGTTGAATTCTTCAAAATTAAGTTACTATAAAATAATAATAAATTAACAATAAATCATTCTCTTTTACTCTCACTCTAATGAAATAATTTTTATTTTACAATGGAATTGTTAAAAAAATGCATAATTCAGTTAAATACTCTTAATGAAATAAACTCGAACAAATTGTAATAAATATTGATTTACGTTTGTCTTTCATTTATATTTTTTTTATTTGCATCCTTTGAGTTAAAGTGTAATACAATGTAGTTTTTTATTATAATATTTTATTATTTAATTAATCTTGATCCTTCATTCTAAATATTTTATTTGGACGCTCTACTTCTTCTTCAATATCTGTATTTCTTCAAATAAGTCGTCGATTTTCTCAGTCTGCTCTTCATCACCCACAATTCCTATTACAGCAAGGTTGTAGGGTTTTGTGTCATTACAATTTATCTTGGCTCCTATTGGTCGTAGAAGGTTTTTTTAAACATGCGTTTTTCAACCGCCTATCCAGATCAACTTGTTATTATAAATTATCATGAAAAATAACGGAGTTATTGTAAATATTTATAACTATAAAAACGAGTATTTTTAAACATCACAACAATTTTAAAACAAATAATTATTTTTTTTCATAAATTCACCTATTAACACCAATGATACTCATTGTCATAAATGATTAGCTATTTACAATTGTTATTGCCATAGTTACAGACATTTATTCAATATTGCTAAAAACCGTATTCACCTACGTTCCTCGATTTTAATTCTAAAAAAACGAAATTGAAGATCTTTTTATGCTCTAAAATCACCAGTTTACCGGTTATTTATAAAATTTAATTTGAAAATTATTCAAGCAAAATACTGAATTGTGCGCTTTTCCCATTGTTTATAAAAAACAACGCATATCTGGCTGTATCTTTTTATGTATTTGTCATTTAAAACTTTCAGATATCTGCTAAACCTTTCTTTTTATCTAACCTGGACTAATCATAATGTGAGCCAAATCTCCCAACCACCCATTTTTCATCCCAACATTATGTTATTCTTGGTAAGCTAGCAAACCTTGTTGCTTCAGTGATTACTGAGATTACGCGATCCCAAAATTGAGACACTCGGATATAAATGATATTACACAAGAGCGAATTCACCTTTTGAGTCAGAAGAAGTCAATGAGTCAAGGTGCAGTCAAAATCTAACGCGTTCAAAATAATAAATCTGATTTGAAGAGACACATTTTGTTGTTACCATTTGAACCGCATTTGAAGAATTTCAATTTTTAGTTACCATGTATCAATTGGTTTTGAAAAAAAACCGAAAATGTCAAAATTGCTTTTTTTGCCAGTAAAACCGAAACGGTTAGTCAGCTCTCAAAATATGAGGTTATTCTGACATTTTTTAAGGCAATGACAGACATGTCTCAATCGTCTTTTGTTTTCCCGCAACCTGCCTCAACTTTCATTTTTCTTATAGCCGCAAAAACTGGATTTTTCGATTTTTGAAAAGAGCGTCAAATTTCCAGCCTATTGATGACTCACAAGTGCATAAAAGATTGGAGTATCATCGAATCATCACACGTAACGTTAAGTACTATTTTTTTTTCAATGAGGACATGATTTATTTGTCAAAAAATAAAATTATACCAATTTTACAATAGTTTTTTGCGTCGCTTAAACCGATTCCGGGGCCATTCAGTCCAGAAACGCCTTATTTTCGAGATACTGGCAAGAATGCTACTTTGTCAAAAGACGACTAATACAAAATCTTCAAAAATTGTTGCGCGTCTATGATGTTGATGGAAGCATGTTTTCTAGGTAAATCGGGTGCGATGATTCCGAATTTGATGTCAATTCAGTGCTAGGATTCAGAGTTTTTTCACTATGATACTCATATTCACCATCCCAAATCACCTTATTAGATATACAAAGCTTCGCTCACGTGTACCTATCGATAATAAAAATGGACCTTTAACACCTTAAAGTCGCAGAGTTTCGCAATTTTTCGCTAATTAGATCTACCTGATAAACGGGATCTGATGCATGTGAAACTACTTCTTGGATTTTAGGTATGTACCCAAAATACTTACCGCATTTAAAGCATTTTAATTTTCAACCTAAACCAAACCAATCTTATAATACGGTTTTTGAGTTGCTGAAACCGAATCCGATACTGGCAAAAATTCTACTTTGTCAAAAGACGACTAATAAAAAATCTCCAAAAACTGTTGTACATCTATTCTAGATGAAAGGTAGGTAATTGGGGTGTAGAGATTCCGAATATTACTTTTTTTTTGTTTTCTGGTGAAACGATCTATTGCCTCTCCTAGATCGGTAGGTATATTTTTGTGGGCATAAAGAATTGCTAGTCTAACAAGGCGATCATTTGCCAGAGACATTTACAACCGTGTTTTCAGCCTTCTCAGAATAAAGGATAACTCTGCTGTCGCTATATACTGATAATGTAGCCAAAATGCATACGTTTTGGTATTGAGATGAATTTCATTATCACAAGTTTGTATAAGACCAAAAAATATTAGTGGTCGATATCGACCCAACCCATGAACCCTCCCTCTCAATCCGCACTTGGTTGTACGCTGGTAGGGTTTTTCATTTAGATCGCGTTAACTTTGAAATGGACTGAAACGAGCCAACTGTGAGGTATTAACAAAATTCTTTCTTGAGAGATGCATGCTATCCGCATTGGAAAGCCCTTTACCATTCTAATGTAAAAGTATCTGTAATATTGCATTTTTTACCTCTATACGCGGTTAAGATCACAAATTAAAAAAAAAAACTAGGTGCCATTCAAGAAAAAATATACGTACCTGTGACTGTCACATCAATTTTTACAATGTATATAAACGCATCACACAAAACTGATTGTGATATCACTTTTACTTCCGTATTATTCATAAATAATATGTTATCTAGTTATCATTTCTGTATATGTATTGCGAAGACAATATTTTGCATACAGACGCGGACAAGAAAATTTAATCAAAAATTAATACACGCAAAGTCTCATTATCATAATCAATCTACAAAACATCTGGTGAAATCTATAAAAATAATATTCACAAATTAATTTGCTTGGTAATTACACTGGCATAGTTTTTTGTATTATAAACAAACGTGACAATCGGATCAACCTTTCATAACGCTAAATCTGAAGGAAAAGTAGACATTTAAATATGCATAATGTAAATATTCGATATGTAGACTCTTCTCCAAAAGTTTAGGACTGATTAACATTTGAAGGGTACAAGGAAAAAAGATGAATGTCACAAATTTGGTTATTTGCAGTTAGAACCGGCAACATGTCTTAAAGCAGAACAATCCTGTGAGGTATCGGAAACACGCAAGAACAATGACAGTAAACGTCTACTGATCGTCAGCGAAACTAGTAGCTACTACAACAATTTACCATACACCAATCTGCGAAAATATAAACTTTATGTAAGCATTTTTAAGCAGATATCATTAATTTTGTTTTATTTGTTCTATATTATTATTTGTTCTGCCTCCCTCTTCAATTTTCAACCACCGGCAAATTTTTGCTTCAATGTCTACCAAAATTACCGAAAAATTTCGCACAACTTTACAGATCGACTATAAATGACAGCACTGGTTTTACGAGTATTTCTGACCTACCCTTAAGAAAATCTACTTTGAATCAAATTTTTTTGCAGCGGTTCTGACCTTAATTGACCTGAAAATGACAGAATTCAATTCCGATTTTATCATTTTTATGTCACTCAAGGTCAACCAGAATCAGAACTTGATCCTGTGAGGAAAGCTTAGAATGGAGTGTCAGAAAAGATTTTAAACGTTGAGTCAAACAAGATTGCGATATAGATGTGATACATAATCCAACTTCCATAGGTCTTCGATAAATCTGCATTATCTGCGGTAGTAGACGTCAGACAAGGCCAACAGATGGATAAATCATATAAAATTGTAGAAGACTTTGACACAATTTGATTTTGATGTTTTTATGCAGAATATATTTGTTTGCAAACAGAAGGTTGAGGGATAGTTATTTTTTTAAGACGTTATTGAAACATGCATCCTAAGTTATATTTAAATAATAGAGCAAAAAGTCCTAATTTTTTGCAAATCTGATGATACCGAAAAAAGAAAAAGAAAATATTGGGTAGGTTTGTTTTAAATTATTCGTTTGCTAGGTAAATCGTGCACGAAATTCAGCCCTGTGACTGTTCAGGATTTATTGACATTCTTCAACTTACATACATTGAAGGAGTGCCATTTGCTTGTAGCCATGAGTAACAAAAAGGGAACATTTGCAGGCACCAATACATACAACTATAATTTTAAAAAAACAGCTGTATCTGTATGATCTTTCTAAATTTGTTTTTGGCTTAGTAGGTATCATCCTGCACTAAAACCAATATAATGTACAATAATACATCCGCATACGATTTTGCAATTACAATTTCTCCCAGTTACGCTGCTCTTATGTACATTATTCAAAGATCATGCTTATAGCCTGTTCTAAAAGCATAATGAATAGCATTAAATGAATGGAACTAAACTAATTGTCATGGGAACGCCATAATATTCATTAAATTTACTGTCTTCTTTATCTTGTATAATGTTTCCTGTTGAAATGGAATTTTCACGGAAAATGGAAAATTAAACCGAATCTTTCATGAAATTTTGTAAAAACATAGATATTCATATAACAGGTTTAGGATACGATCTTGTTTTTTAATATGCTTGACCAGAATGAAGTTTCTCGAATCTCGCAGATCATTCAATCCCGATGGATTGGTAGGCGGGCCTCATAAGGTCCATGCGAGATCCCGCACTTTTAAAGTTATATTGTATTTTCGAAAGCTACAATGCTTTTTCGTCCATGTCATGATTTTAAATTTGATCACGATGAGCCTAGACTCTTTTCGGCCAGCTTCGTTACTAGGTATCAGTATCAGAAAGACGTGCCAGTACTTCTAGGGCAGAAAGTACATTCAAAAATAGCTAAAAAAGTTTCTGTAAATATGGGTCCGTGCATATTTTAACTGAAAACGGTTGGAATGTCGGTGTAGCTAAAAAGTTGAGATTTATATGAGTGTGTATGATTGAAGTACTAAGTCAATCTACTTGACCCATTCTTTGGACCCAATGATCTGTATATGTCACGAAACTCATGATAATCTTGTAACATTCTAGAATCTTACGAATCCGGAACCTTCCCAGAAAACTGGAAATTCTCATGTCCAACCCATCCCAAAAAAGGATCCAACATTTACCCTTAAAACTACAGGCCTATAGCTCAGCTTTCTGTTATAAGTAAGGTGATGAAGACGCGCATAAATCTGGAGCTTCTGGAGTACCTGGAACGTCACGGCTTGATTAGCGGTTAGCTTACGTCACGCAATTCTGAAGAAAAATCATTCAGTCTTATCACGAAAGCGATCTATCAGCTGGGGCATGCTCCTCCTCTTCATCCCACACCGTCAACGCGGATGTTCCCCAAGGATCGGTATTGACTCCAACGTTGCTCCTCTAACATATCAAAGATCACATCTCGTCAAGAGCGGGAACTGCCGAGAAAAAGGCAGCCTATTTGTATGAGGCCACTAAGTACTTTTATCCACATGACCTCCTCACTCTGTATAAGGCCCAGATAAGACCTAGCCTCGAGTACTGCTCACATGTTTGGGGTGCTGCCGCCCCGACAACATTATCCATTCTCGATAATCAGAGGAGGGCTGTCCGACTGATCGATGGCTCTTCTCTATTGGACAATCTCGGGACCATTTCGCACCGGCGGGCCGTCGGCGATCTAGCTCTTTTCTACCGCTACGCCAACGGGCTTTACTCCTCAGAGCTCTCGTCCATGATGCCGCCGCGTGATGTGCCTTCCAGACAGACCCGCCAGAGTTCAGCCTCCCATCCTAACCGTGTCGAGCTTCGTACATCCGGAACTGGCCGATACGACCGCTCCTTTGTCCCGACAGTGTCGAGATTGTGGAACAATCTACAAGAGAAAGCTTTTCCCAATTCTACTAACCTCAGCCAGTTCAAAAATCGAAATAACAAAGTTTCTTTAAGCTCCTCATAGCAGCCGCGGTGCCCTGGCATTTAGGCTTCCGGGTGCGCGGCTGCTTCGTTGTAAAAAAAATAGTTGCAACTGTAGCGAAAACTAACAATATGTCCAGTAGGGAAAGGGTAATAGTGAATAATTAATAGTAACCATTGATTCCGCAGTTATGGAAAGGTTCTCCTGGATTGTGCGAATATTACAAAGCTTCAACCATGACAGGCGAAAGAACATTTTAGCTTCCGAAATTGTATATTACTTCAAGAGTGCGGGATCCCGGATGGGACTGATTAATCCCGGCTATAGTCGAAATCACGAAAGATGACGATTACGTCGTCATTTTAGTCTGTAGTATAGACAAACGACAGCGATTTGTGAATATATTTAATGAAGTTTCTGATATGTTAGACAGAGACAAACAGAATTTTATTGTCTAAACAAACTGTATTGCTAACTTGCATGTATGCGACAATGATAGACGATGTTTTCATGTTGCATGATCGATCATATTTGAAAGATGAATAGTTAGGTTATGTTAAAGCAGGTTAGGTTGTTTTCGAATAATACTTTTGTCTTTGGTGTTCCTGTCTTAAGGTATTCTACTCATGACTGTTTTTTTCAAAACAAAAACTCCCCACTAAAATTATTATTAAGGTATCACTCAAAACCATGCAATAAAATGAAAATAAAAATAATCAGTATCTAACATTACCTAACTTCGCAAAATGATAATATAAATTTGTTGTCATTATGTTTCTGACTCGTGATTTTATCATCGACGTACGTCCATTGATTACTTCAGTACAATTTCTGGTATGACGTAACAGTCATCTTTCGTGATTTTGACTATATCAATCTCGTGGTATTTATTGAGCTGCGGTCTCTAATCCAAACAACAACATTTCTGTATTGACGTGACACATTTTACATTCTTGACTAGAGAGTGTGAAAAGGTGAGACAGTTGAGCACAAGCTTTGCGGCTTTCCAATTTCCCTGTACTACGGCTAAGGAGCTGATTACCCTTCTTTTTTTGACACTCATGTCAGGTTCTATTCTCACTATCTTCAGTGTGTAATGGCAGACCTGCAAAGTCCGCCGAAGAAATATTTTTTTTCAAGGACAGAAAAGAAACTGTATGTGTTATTGTTTCGAAGTATAACATACATAATACACGAATGGTATTACACTTCCTGATAGTTTCTATAAACGTATCGATGCGTGGCATTAACATGGTAGGTGTTGAATCTGAAATTTGTCAAAGAATTTTTTGAAAACCTAAAAGTTTTGCTTAATGAAGAGAAAGTAATGTGATTCAAATGCATACAGGCTGATTTTGCCGAAGAAGAGAATGTATAAATAATTTAAGAGGATGTCACCTAGATACAAAGAAATTGAACCGTATGCTAATCACTGTTTACATTTGAGATAGATATTGTACGGATTTTGTGTTCTTTTTTACTTCCTAGGCGAACTGACGAGGGAGTATTGTGATGGGATGTTTTTTAATGATATATGACATGTACATCACGGAAACCATGTCACTTATAGTCTAATCATATTAGACGCAAATACGCCTGGTTTGCGAAATAATTGTAAAGTCTAATTTTATTGATGCAAGTTGTTCTAGGGGGTATTCAAAACATAGACGCATAAAATGGGTACACCAATGTTTGTGGGAAAACTTTTTATTCGACAACAAAGAATAAGAAAACGTGTTTTCTGGGATTCAATCGGAAGTGTTACTAAGAATAAACAAAACTCTTTAAATAAGATTTTTCGGGATTTATGAGACCTACAGAATGAGACCACACGTAAAAAGATCTTATCGATAACGAAAACCGAGGCAAAATGCAGGTTTTGGCACTTGCTGCCAATGTTCAAATCCATAGGCTTCATACTTCTAAATAACCACAACAAAATTGGAGTCGATTGATCAAGAATTTTTTGAGAATTTCTAATACCTGTCTTCCGGCCGTCACTTGTTTATTGAGCAATATATAGGGTTCGATCAAAGAGCATTTTACAGTAAACTACACGAATTTGCCTTGCCGAAACGAAACACAAACCATTCCGAAAGATAATTGTTATTTTAATGCGAATAACGAGGGGTTAGTAATTGAACAGATTCGCTTCGATATTCCAAAAACGGATATGTCTGTCACCCTTTGTTGCGAAGAAAACATTTTTTTCGAAATTTCTTCATACTCTTGTGTATACGTGTTTAGAGTTCAAATTTTTTCACAGTCACAGATGAGCCTTGAAGTTTATAAAAAAAATATTTCATACTGAAATACGCTGAACTGTTTATAAACGCAAAGTGAAGACAATTATGTTTAAAATTGTCCTAGACTAGTGTCAGGATGGAACTATTGTATTCGACTCAAAGACCAAGGCGGAAGTGCTAGCCAAGATCTTTGCTGCCAACTCCACCATGGACGTCCCCCCAAAGCCCAAGTGCTGTCAATTCAAAGGGTTCCCTACACTATGCAGGAGATAACATTCAGGCATAAGACCGTAAGACGAGTGCTCTTGTCGCTCGACATCAACAAAGCTTCTGGTCCGGACATGATTCCTGCCATTGCACTGAAAATGTGTGCAGCGGAGCTTGATCCAGTTCTTTCGCGTCTCTTCCAGATATCTTATGAATCCGGCACGTTCCAAGAAAACTGGAAATTTGCTCTTGTCCAACCCATCCCAAAAAAGTATCTAAGACCGACCCTTACAACTACAAGCCTTTAGCTCTGCTTTCTGTTATAAGTAAGGTGATGGAGAGGTGCATAAATCGCGAGCTTCTGGACTACCTCGAACGTCACAGCTTGATTAGCGACAGGCAGTATGGTTTCCGGCACCAACGATCCAGAGGGGACCTCCCGGCTAAATCGGATACGTGGGAGCGATGAGTGCACCTAGACCCACGCGTGCCCGCAGGGGGAGGGCCAGGGGGGGCGTGGCTCCGTTGGAATTAGGTTCGGCTTTAAGATTTGCATATCTCAGCATGACCCCTTGGGAAAATTTGCTATCCCCTGCTCTTCAAAAAGTTTTGGGGGCAGGTACAAAAAATTCAGGATTTTTCTATGGTCGCATTTCGTGTACAAAGATTTAGATCAGTTTCTCGTAGTAGTTGCTATAAGACGTATTACCAGACAAGTTTTAAAAATCTCTGCGTATCTGTTCTGGATAACTCGTTTCTTGTTATACGATCGGATGCACAGATTCCAGTTTGACACTTAGGACCGATAAAGGTCCCAAATGGCTCATTTTCTAAACCGAATTCGGCCCCATAAGACTTCAGGATTTTTTTAAGGTTATATCCGTATTTTGCGCAGCAAATTACCTTTGTTTGCAGTTTCGTTTGCTTATAACCAAGGAGAACGAAAATGGAAATTTTGCATGAAAAAGCCGTATAATTTTTCCTTGAAAAAGTTCTTGTCCTTGTGTCCATCTGTGATCTGGATCATTGTCTGAGTAAATAAGGTGCGCATATTTTCAATTTAGATCCTTTCATGATTTTTCTAGTCAGTAGTGGACCCCCGAAATATCAGAGCTAAAAAGCTGTGAATTTGCTGACCCTTCAACTGCTCTTCAAGTTTCAATGCCGATACCCCCCGAGACGAGCATCTTCCTGTTCATAAATCCAGAGCCTCATACTCTACCCAGCTCCCCAAAGAATTTTCAAATTCACCAGATGGATTCTCTTCCAAAATATTTTCTAGATCCGCCCCTGCTAGTCAGTAACGCATAATGAGTTTTGGTACTTTGGTGATACCTCGACAGCTAACGATATTTTATGTACGTCTCGATGCATAGCAGAAAATGTGGTACCTAGCTGAAAAGATCTTTCGCGTTTTCCCCAAACGAAGGGATTCCAGGCAATAAAACTAAAATAATCCGCAAAACAGGCACTCGAAAATGAATTAACTATGCCTCAAACTAACTCTTCTTCATCCATAAAAATAAAGGACAAGCGTGGACATGTCCGCAATAAAGTATCAGAAGCAGAAGTACATGTTATGATGGTCATTATTTAAATGGGTGATAGAGGGGGGTTAAAAGAAGCAAAAAGTTTCATATAACATGGGGGTCAAAACGGCATTTTTTTAGAGATAAGCGACTTTAAAGTAAAATAAAATCTGACAACGCCGCAATGCCAGACGTAAATTACGACGGAACGCAGTGTAAATAAAGATTGAGTTTGTTATTTTTGACTCTTAGGCATTATTTCGTTATTTGATAATGTACTCGTAACATACAAAGAATTAAAAAAAACGGACTTACCACTAACTGTCTCAGCGCTTCACCTGGTGTGTGAAAGTTTATTGAACCTATTAAAATAATCCACTTATAAATATAGAACACAATTTTGATACATACATTGTTTTTCTTTTTAAAGCCCACACTGCACTTTTTTTGTATTTAAAGAAGGTGTTCAAAATGTCGTCCTCCACTTTCCACACAAGCATCATTACGACCTTCACGAATAGTATGAGGATTTTCTTGGGTCCACGTGTGACTCAGTGGTGCCATTTCTAGGGAATTCTCCCTAGTTCTAGGGAGAATTTACGATGTTTTCTAGTTCTAGGGACTTTTAGGGAAATAGGGAAATTCTAGGGATTTTCTACCGTTTCAAAAAAAAAAGATTAATGAATAATTAAATTCCAATCTATATTGCAAAAACATAAACGGACCCTGTTAACATAGTTGTTAAATAAAACAGTATACAGCTTTGCTAATTACAAGGTTGGTTGCACTGTGCATCTTCTGTGTGAATCACCGATAAGTTCTCCGCCACCTGCCGCCACCGACGACTGTATTACGCATACCCAGTTCAATATTAAAGTGTGACGCGACGTTTTTGAGTGCGTTTAATGTGAATATTAGGACGGTCAAATTAAAAAAGAATCTTTGTTCAAAGTTTTTAAGTTTAGTTTTGTGATGATGGAGTCCGATACAGCAGAAAATTCTGATCAAATGTAAGTTGCATAATATATTATAAGTAATCAATAGCTGATATATTTTTAAAATCGTAGGGATCAACCCTCTACGAAAACAAAAAAAGAAACAAAATAGGAAGTGAATCATTAAATGCCGTATGTGTTACAAGATTTTCGTCTGATAATTGCTGCCAGTCATTTAAACTAAGGAGCCAAAAAAATTTGTACTCAAAAGATTAGTGGCAAGTAATGTATTATTTTAAGTTAGATAATTAAGAAAATTCCGTTTTTTAATCTAATAAAGTTTTATTTTTAAATGTAATTTTTAATATATTTTTTTTAAACCGTATTATGAATTCAATATGTAATACAGAAAAAATTGGGGGTGGCGAGTAGACAGAAAAAAGAGGGTAGACTTAGAAAATAAAAATCTAGGGAATTCTAGGGGAAAAAAAAGAATGTTAGGAATTTTTAGCAGAATTCGTCTGGCAACACTGCTGTGACTATTACGAAAATTTAATATCCCGTCTCGCGTAAAAGTACATTCGTCCGTCGCTAGAATGTTTTTAAAAAAGCCGGATTTTCAATGTTTTTGAGCAAAAACCACTGACAGAATGTTAGTCTGCGAGGATAGTCTTCTGGTAACAAGGCCTGCACTCGTTGAACATGGTAGGGATAACGCAAATTTTCCCGTAGGATTCTATAGACTATGGTATGCGATAGTCCTACGCGGCGGCCTAATTCCCGAGTGCTGGTATCTGCATTGGTTTCCACGATATTTAAAATTTGTTCCTCCTGCTCTACAGTAATATGTCTTTCACGAGTGCGAATATTAGTGGGCTGAACACTTCCTGTATCTCGAAGTCTTTGGTACACTTGCACAAATGTCCTTCTGTCTGGGTGTACCCGTTGGCGAAATCTGTCGCGATAAATTTGAGCTGCAAGATTTGAATTCTGTAAATCAAGGCGACGACGTACGCGAACAAAAACAAAACAACATACTAACCACTGTTACCGTTTGCGATCGATTGCTGGTTCTATAAGAGTGATGATGACCTACGCGCTGTTGTCATGTGTGTTTTAAATATCCAATTTAATGAAACTTACTTAGTTACTGACTACAAATTTTGTCTTAACTTAGAAAAGCTTAAGGCCATTTATTTGTTAATTACCCAATTTAAAAACGTCGTAGACTAGATTATAAAAATTAGTAAGGTTGTGGTGATTGTGATCCATATAAAGCACTTAAAGTTGTAAACTATAAAGCCATTTAGACAAAAATCTATTGACTTTTGGACCATGGGTCATATGAACTTTTTGACTTGTATTGACCCCCCTATTACCGATTTCAATAATGACTACCATGTAAAACGATGGTTGTGCATCGGAAACACCGGACTGAGAATATATGCCTATCACATCTGTATAAGGGTGTAACCTGAAGGAAAACAAGGATGGAAAGGGAAATACAACTAGAAGCCACCAACAAGAGCCCACAGGCATACTTGTGGCTTCGATCAGAAGAACTTGTGCTTACCAGGTGTCAACCAACGTCGCCACGGAGGTCAACTATAGCTACCTGCCGTGGTGCTTCAAGCCCGTGAGCAAATACAGAGAAGGACTAGTAGTCGCGGAAAATTAGATGAAAAACAAGGGACAATCGTGAAGTCAATAAGCAGAGATGTACGTCGCTCAGTTACCTATCCTTCTATTTCTGCCCCTGCTATTTGCCCCTTTGTTTTCCATCTTAGTTTCCGTAAGACTACTTGTCTTAATCCATAAAAATAAAATGTATGTATTCGTTCATTACAAAAACATCATGTCACTTGATGGCGGTTACGCGAATGGGTCATTTCAAAAGTAGTACAAGGATGTGCTTTATGCACCAAAATACCAATTTTAAATTCATTAACCACAAAATCGAGATTATGGGCGAAAAAGTACATTTTGCTATCTGATAGTAGAATAAGCATGTAGGCTCTTCTACAATCAATCACCGATTCATGATGTAGATGTAAAACGGAAGACGCCACTTTGCCGGGGCGTTCGCTTTTCCCGGGTTCCCTCAATGCATTATAATATGAAAAATTAAAAAATATGACATGGTAAGTCAATATTATTATGTGTAATTTCTAATAATAAGCAATAAAAAATATGATTAATATTATTCTTTTGCTTGTCACATACCACTGGTACGATTTCTTGCTAAAACAATTTTCCGGGCTTATTCCATCATTATTAATAAGAAACTGTGAATATTCGTCATTTTAATATTTTAGAACTCAAATACTATATTAAGCCCAAAAAAGTTCGTCAAAACTGGTTTATTTGTCTATAATGACACATTTTTTATTTTCTCCTCAACATTTGTGTGAGGCTTTTGAAATGACAGATTCAATTCTTACTCAGACGCGTTTCAGGCATGCTTATACATAATTTCGTCCACAACTAATAGGCGAGTTATCTTTTCAATGGACAACTAAATAATTAATAACAATTAAACGGAAGCGATCAGAAGAGGCAGATACCCCACTCCTGGCTATGCATCTCAACTCCACAAAAAATCACGAGGGCTAAACGTTTTCCGCTCATAAGCTACAATTATGTTATTTGTTATTATATCCTTTTCAAAGAGTACTGCTATGTTAATATTTATAGTTATCTTCTCCAAGGAATTAAATCGAATCGGACCGCTGATTTGCTAATGTAACAAAGTAGTACCGATATACGCAATGTAGATCATCATTGTGTTTGTTCGCTTCTTCAGCGAAATTGAAACAAAGCTTGCACAACTTTATATACCGTAACGATATCAGTTCTACTTACAATTCCCTTAATGAGTTCTTGCTGATTCAGTCTGCAATACTACGAAAACCAAGCGCACGACGTTTGCTGAAGTGCATTTTAAAAAGTCATAATCGTACCGCAGAGATGAAGCGACACAAGAGATACACTAGTTAAATATACTTTCACCTCGCGCGTTGCGACTCGGTACTGACAAACACAACAGTTAAAAACTTAGCGGTATTCTTCCATAGTAGGGATAGAGTACTGCCGCGAATCTGCGGATGCGGTACTACCTGTTTAAATCCATGAGCATGGATTTAGAAATTCACCTGCAATCGAATATACAAGGTGTCTCAGAAGTAAGGTAAAACATTTAAGAGTGCGATTTTGGGGTTCGTTTTAACCCTTTGCGGCCTACTGGCCATTTGGCATGACCACCTATTCATTAGTCTACTTACTTTTGACTGTTGGTAGTATTCTGACGTTACCTCGATAATTACCCAGCCAGCTCAAGCACGTCATAGTGACGTCGAAATTTTGTGATAACTGGTCAACTGACGTGATTATTCCAAATATTGACGTCGAAATGACTTCAATAAATGTCCAATTATGTACGTGTAGGTACTGTAAGACGTTTTTGAGGTTTTATGTAGGATGTTTTTGTTATATTTAGAATCAATATTTCCGATTCAAAACGGATGAAGTCAGCGGGCAGAGAAATAATTATTTCATTCCATCCCTGATTGACGTCCATCCAAAGCACCTCAAAGTTATCTGATATGACAAATTATGAAGGTGTCGCCAAATGTTACCGTATGATCTTCAGTTTCTCATTTATATTTCTAACGTTGCGATATACAGGGTCCGTCAGAAAGAACGCATGTTTTTTAAATACTCAGACACACATGCCATTTTGTTTAATGAAACAAAATTTACGTTCTAAAAACTATGTCGGCCATATGGCGCTCTTGAGCTGGAATGCAGGAATCAAGCCTCTTCAAAAATGAGCCCATTGCGTCGGCCAGCATCCGCGCAGGAATTTGGCTTACTTCTCTTCTTATTTCCTCCTTCATATCGACGAGGGTCCGAGGCTTGCTTTGGTAAACTTTTGATTTCAGGTAGCTCCATAAAAAAAATCACAGGTTGACAGGTCCGGGGAGCGAGGGGGCCATGGAATATCGCCACGACGTGAAATGAGACGTCCTGGGAATTTTTGCCGAATTAGTTCCACCGAAGTGCGAGCTGTGTGAGATGTTGCCCCGTCTTGTTGGAACCACACTGTTCTGAGACGGATACGTCGACATCGAAGTTCCGGAAAAAAAAGTTATTCAGCATGTGGGTGTAACGCTCAGAATTCACATTAGTTGTTTCTCCATCATCCTCAAAAAAATAAGGGCCAATAATCATCATTGAGCCTACTGCACACCAAACTGTAACTTTCGGAGTATGCAACTGTTGGGATTTCACTGGAGACCGATATCGACAATTTTGTTTATTGACGTATCCATGTAAATGAAAATGTGCTTGATCACTCATAAACAACGTTATGTCATTCTGATCCGATTCAACCATGAGCTGTGCAAAATTAACACGTTGTGCATAATCCCCTGGCAACAGTTGTTGACAAACTTGGGTTTTGTAAGGATGAAACACTAAATCCATTTCAAGATGCGACGTACAGAGGACGCGTGAATCCCTAGGGAACTGGCACGCCAACGGACTGAACGATTCGGGCTTTGCAGCGTGTCAACTCTCACTCTGTCTACGCTTTCGGCGGTTCTAACAGTCCGGTTTCGCCCTGGCGGTTTTTTCTTCATTACACTACCTGTTGTGTTGAATGCTTCCACTCATATCAAAATGGTGTTACGGTCTGGTACTCTCCCACGACGTGGAAAACGAAAGTGAACGCGAAACTCACGTTGCGGTCGAACGACAGGCTCGCCATTTTGAAAGTACCGACGTACAGTGAACACACGATGCTCAACGTTCCAAACCATCGTGCAAACTGAAACGGCACTTCTTCCACCATCTAACACGCCCTTCCCCACCAACACGGGACCAGCCCACTTGGTGTAGTACCCATTCTTTCTGACGGACCCTGTATAATATTTACTGACTTTTGAAAGTAAGTGAGCACAAAATGAATAAAAAAATAAACTTATTGGATACAACATTTAGATAGAACATACAAAACAAAAAAATACATATCAGATTTTTTAGCCATTCAATGTGTTATGCATTCTTGAACATGTTTTTACGTTTAATCTGGCAGCGTTGTATCGAGACAATTGACAGTAAACGACAATCGCGGATCGCTGAGATGTATGGATGTTCAAGGTATCGATACCATGTATCGATTCGTATCATGTTGGGAAGTATCGATACTCTAAAATATCTGAATAAAAGTATCGATAGATACCACAAGTATCGAAACCTTTCCATACCGAACATACGCTGCCAAAGTTGGTTTTTTTACAACCTCAAAAATAATGTTTACTTTTCCAACTGCATGACTAGACTGTCAAATATGTTCACTAATAAATATAGGTAAAAAACCCACAATTGCATAACTTACATCTCCCACCTAAGCTCGATTTTACAAATCGCTTCTTGCGGCCTGGCCACAGGACATTCGCCACAGCGAATATTCGCGCGGTGCGAACGGCGAAGCGTAGAGCGACTGAAACAAACGCATAGAAATGTACTTAAGCAACGCGCAGCGGAGAATGGAGAAGCGACCGGCGAAATGTACCGAAATAATACAACACGCATGTAGCTATGTTATATGTTGGTATATCATAAGCGCTCGCCAGTTTCCTAGAAAGAACATATCTCCCAGAATGGCAAGCATATACATATACAGTATGATACAAGCATTATACAGCTGGGGCATCATAGGGATTCACTGGTATAGTCTAGTCTTTTATGGTCTAATGTCTAAATTCTGTACCAGTCCGGAGTCCGCAACAAAATTTGGCCGAGGAGTGAACACGCGGAGTTTTGTTGATCTGTTTGGTATCAACGCGATTTTCTATGTTCTATTGATTTTTTATTTTCCACGCATAAGCCAGAAAATTAATTTTTGTTTATTTTAATTTTTATACTATAAAAGAATCGTGTCTAAAAAAATTACAGACGGAAAAATGAAAATTTACCTTATTGAGGTGTGCAATGATCCCTAATGACTCTTTCAAATATCCCTATTCCACACACTTGAACAAATAATAAAGAAGTGAAATGTTACTTATCAAGAAAACACTTTGAGATATTTCCTTGGCTGTCATATTCAGAGGAACTACAAGGGCTTTTCTGTAAATATTGCGTGTTTTTTGCAAAATTAGGAGGAGTACATAAATCAACTAAATTGGGAAAAATTGCTACCGTACCACTAAAGAAATTTTCAAATCCATCTCCCTTCTGTTTTTTTTATACTCCAACTACCACGAAAGCCTAAGGCCTAAACACCCATTGGGTACCGTGGGGCTATAAGGGGATACAGGGGAAAGGGGGAACGCCACACGGACTCTAGCGAGGGAACACGTGTGCATGCACACATGCACATATTCTGGCTCCGCCTACGAGATCCGCCTGGTGATACCTCCGCGTTCGACAGTCAGAGACCGTCTACCACCTACGGACAATCACAACATCCATAGCCAAGAGAAAAAATTTTCCTGGGACGGGACTCGAACCCGCACAGTGCACGGCGACTGATCAGGAGACCGAAGAGTCTACTACTGCGGCCACAGCTGCTGCCTGTTTTATTTTCAGACTGTGAACTGATGTAGTTTCATAGTTTATATGTTTTTGTTTTTTGAGACTGGCTAAGAGAATGTAGTTATGCAATGAATATTTTTTGTGTTTTTCTCATGATTAAGAATTTTATTTTGATTTAAATTCCGTTTTATACTTTATAGAAGTCGTAACATATTTGTTATTGTTATTTTTTTCATGAAGATGTATTTTTTGTTGTTTTGTCTGACATTATGTAGAAAAGTCTGTGATAGATTATATTATTTTGCATTTTTGTTTTAATGTATGAAGATTGCTGGAGCTTGGTTTGCTTTATTTACACTTTGATTTCGTATGACTCAAAATTAAAAAAAAAATTATATATTTTCTACAGAAATTACTGTAACAAATTCATATGTCTGCATATGGCCATGCTTTTAATGTTAAATCATTATAACACTTCAATACGAACACTGAGAATTTACTTTCCATTTTACCCCTCCCAGACTGAAATCCTGGGAGCGCCACTGTAGGGATTGTAAGTTGCAGGACCGGCTGGTGAGGACACCATAATCATTGATGTCACATTAATGTATATGTGTATCGTGTGTGTCAGCGGTCCAACTGATATCTGATTTTTGTGATTTAGCTAATTGGAGTATAGGTAGTCAAGTTCGAAGTCGAATCTGGCCGCAAATGAACGTAGGTATCTCTCAATCGTGAGAGCTTCCTATTTGAGTAAAAAAATTATAACAATTGCTGTTTCTTCTAAGAAAGTTTATTTTACGAACTTCATACAAACCTGAGCGGTTTCTTGATTGTCTTTCTAGCAACTTTCGGTTTTCTTATTTTTTAACGCGAAAGCCGTAAGTCGGAAGAAATAAAATCTAGAGATCAAGTTTGAGAATTATCAAAATAATTTTTGCTACGAGAAAAAGCAGAGGTGTACCACATTTTTTAAAAACTACCTTGTCCAAATCCTGTATGAATGTTATTAGAAGAAATAAAAAAAAATTGCGTAGAATGAAAAAATGAACATTTTTTGATTTTAGTATATTTATATGCTCCCAGCCCCAGTAATTCTATGCGCCTACTAGCCATATTTCACACATCATAGATTTCCCCGTACATTTGCCTTTAAAACTTGATAGAGAAATGTTTCCTATCCTCGTACTCCGGCCATCTAAGCTCTCTGCCCGGCGAACCGGTCCGGCTGAATAATCTATCCGTACTGCCGCGCAAAAAAACATATACACGCACCACGCACGGAATGAACGATAGATAACTCACTGTAGCGATGCCGCGCAGATGTAGAAAGGGACAACGTTGCCAGATGGACAGTAACTACCGATAGAGCAGGGAATTAATGTCTATGGACAAATTGTATGGGCCTGTTTGACTGACTTCATCCGTTTAATTTTCCTGTTGTAATTGCCCGTTACTGACTATTTTCTCGGAGGATTTAAAATGCGCTGATTTTGCACTCACTGAAGAACTGATCACGCCGTTGCGTAAGGAGTACTGAGTCAACTTACTTGACGGTATTTTTTATGGAAAAATAGATTTTCGAAAAAAGTTGTATCTTTAAAACAAAGATCGACCGGACCATGATTATATATTAGCTTTTCTTCTTCATCGAAGTTTATTATCGCCTCGTACAATGAATATACCGCGTTTGCTGTCCGACTTATAACGGATAAACAGGATATTACGAGGTTTTAATTTTCTTATTCAAATATCATTTCATTAACTCCATCTTAACGGTCTTATATTGTAGGTGAGCAGCAGAGATGCTGTGGGGAGGCGTGATTTATTGCTTTTCAATAAATGTTTAAAAAATAAAAGACCAGATCAAGTTTGTAAATTTTATTATACTCTGTAAACAGTAGTTATGAAAATACATTTCATTTTTGCACTATTGCACACCAAATGTAGAGATATTGCATAGAAAAATATTGCTTATAAAAATGTAGAAAACTAATATTAACCCGAATAAGGAAATATTTGTAAAAGTTATAAAAGTTCTCAATATATAATAAATAAGACACAAAAATTTCAATATATACAGTTCAGTGGCAAAACTACTGTAAATACAATTCAAAATTATGTAGAAGTATGTAAGGCACGGAATGGCGTGAAAAATTGGACAATGTAGACAAACATATATACATATAATATACAGGATGACCCATCCATGTGTGGACGGAATACTCATAAACAAATACATTTTGGGAAAATCTATTTATGGGATGTTATACATGACATTTCTAAAATATTGGCCATTATACAGGGTGTCCCAATTGCGACCTACATATCAAAGTTGGTATAGGTACCATCCATATCACCTATGCTTGCATCAAGGCCTTGGTCCTCAGGATTTCGCAGCTCGAATGGAGTTTAGTAGAATAATGCTAAATAAAGTGAGTGAAGACACTACTTTCCTGGATTAGTGTTCTTTTTAGCGATGAGGCAACTTTTAACAGCATAGGTGTTGTCAACAGGCATAACATGCACTATTATGCGACAGAAAACCCTTACTGGGTTAGGCAAAGAGCTCATAAAAAATTGAATCCAAACTTGCACAAATATACAGGGTGATGCATTTGACATTTTTGAGAAAAAGTACAAATCGCGTTTTTGACCACCCTGTATGAGCAAAAATGAAAATTCGAAAAAGTAACGAATAAGATAAAAGCTGAGGTGTGTAAGTTTTTTTTATACAAAATTCAGCACTCCAAATTGCAAAATGGCGGATTGCGGGGTTGCCGAAATGGCCGTTTTTTCTGGACAAAACACCTTACATCTCAGTAGCTCATTACCAAAACCCCATAGTATGTTTTATCAATCTTCTTCTTTTGAATTGGTTTATCCAAATATGCAATAAAATTTGACGCATTCCATTTAAAAAATCACAACTTTGATATGTAGGTCAAAATTGGGACACCCTGTATAATTGCCAATATTTTAGAAATGTGCCCTCATATGTCATGTATAACATGCCATAAATAGATTTTCCCAAAATGTATTTGTTTATGAGTAATATTCCGTACACACATGGATGGACCACCCTGTATATATAGGAGCAAAATTTTATATAGTCATACGGACAAGTATTAAAATACTAGACTTACTTTTTGTTTGACACAATCCATTGGCACAAAATTTCAGATTACTATTAAAGCATAAAATCAGATTACAAATAGTATGGAATTGATATAGGCACTCAGGATAAAATGTGGACGTGTGAATATCAATCATATCTAATTGGTGTTTAAAAGCTTCCTGTATAAACAATCATTTTACGGCACATATATTTATGTTGGGTAATATCAGAATTCTGCTAATCTATTTTAAAAAGTTCAATACTCACGTCCACATAGTTTTTAATTCACCAATTTCCGGCTTTCATCTTGTTTTTATCTATCAATATACACATAAAACAAACAACACAGTAGTTTTTCTACTGTCAGGCTTTCAAAAGGAACGACATAATTTCTGAAATGAGCTTAAAATCAGTTTAAACAAGGTTCACATCAGACACCAGGTCTTTGATGTTCATATAGCCAGAATCCGTGGTGAATATGTCAACCAATTCCTGGAATGAGGGTCTGGCTGCAGCTTTGTAGTCCCAACAACGCTTCATTATATCGTAAATGTGATCAGGACACGCGTCTGGTTGTTTCAGTCGCTCTCCTTGTTCAATCAATGTTATTGCCTACAGACAAATATATCCTCAATACCGAAAATACTGAATAATACCCATGAAGGCGACATGCATAGTGGGACATTTCAGACAGAGAAGATTTATCAATAATATCAATAGGGATGTCTATTAAATACCCGAAGACCTCAAAAACTTGACAACCACGCATTGTTCTGAAAAAAGGTTCTAAGAAAAGTTTTAGGGTATCAAAAAACAATTTGTTGATGATCTTAAAAAATATGAGCTAGACCTCAGAGGTCATTTGGAGGCCAACCTTGTAAATTCAAATAGCAATCACCATTTCTGACAGTAGACTCGTGTCGGGCTCAAGATTTTACATCATAAGCGGTTTTCATAGTTGAGATCAAGCGGTGATAAGTGGTTCAATCCGCATGGCCTACTGTAACGTCTGAAAAATACACCCCGGAAAGTTGCCAGCCACGTATGCTCGGAAAATTTGGCGATCTTCTCAAATATGACCTAGACAATGACATTAGAGGCCATTTGGAGGTCAGCTTTGTAAATTCAAAAAGCAGCCACGATTTTTGACAGCACATTTGTGTCGAGCTCGATATTTCTGCATCAGAATGCTTCTGGCAACCACGCATTTTTCTTCATGCTGTATGGTCAGAGTACAGTGCATGTCATAACCACATTCCTTTTTGATCCTTGAACTTTGTTTCAAAAATGCAAAGTTATCGAGTGTTTGCGTATTTGATATCCTGAAAATTTCCTTTGAACCTTTTTTTCCAAAAAAATGCATGGTTACAAAGTTTTTGGGGTGTTGTGTACTTTTCAGGTATTACAGCAGGTCATGCTGATTAAGCCACTTACGACCGCATGACCTCATGTGTAAAAATGAATTCTTATGTAGAATCTCGAGCTCGACACGAATCTGTTGTCAAAATGGCGGTTGCTATTTGAAATTAGAAAGTTGCCTCCGAATGACCTCTGAGGTCTTAATTGAGGTCACTGACAAATTGCCTATTTGATACCCTTAAACTTTTCTCTGAACCTTTTTTAGGAAAAATGCATGGTAACAGGGTGTTCTTGTACTTTTTAGATAGTACAGTAGGCTGATTGATCCTTTCATGACCTTGACCTCATGTATGAAAATGGATGGACACAATTTGGGATAAAATTTACTTGACCACCCTACCTATTCTCTTGTTTCGGTACTCTCAGACTCCCATCTGTTATCAGATTTGTGGAAAACTTTTCTGGAAAGCGCCTTGGGCCCGATGAAGTTGAGAGGACAGTATATGCATATTTTGACAGCCTACCAAATGTTGGAGAAATATTGGACCAAGCATGTTAGAGTGGAAGGGGATTATTTAAAAACAAAATTATGTTTAAACCGAAATCGCAATCCTCGCATATTTGATATGTGATGAACTGATGATATTACTGCAAAATACTGTTTTATTTTGCTCTGTTTATCAAATACGAGGAGGTGCCCTAAAATAACCGGAATAGAATTCCAGTGGGCGAAGCTTGTGTAATACACATGTCTGCCCCTGACAATCGATCAACTATCCGTAAGTAGTGGGTTGTCCTGGAGTTCGGTTCAGCGAATTTTAACAGAAGATTTGGGCTCTGAATGACAATCAAAAAGAACACCGAGTTGAAACAGCTTGATTCTAATCCAAATTTTCTGTCAAAGATGATCACTGGTGATGAGACTTGGTGCTACGGTTACGACCCAGAAACGAAGCAACAGTCAACTCACTGAAAGACGCCATCATCACCTCGTCCAAAAAAATATCGTCAAGTCAAATCAAACATCAAAACAATGCTGATTTTTTTTTATGTCAAAGGCGTAGTCCATTCCGAGTTTGTTTCCCCAGGTCACACTGTCAATCAGACCTTTTATTTGGAGGTTTTAAAACGATGGCGAAACAGTGTTCGGCCATAAAGACCCGATTTGTGGCAGTCAGGAGACTGATTGTTCCACCACGATAATGCACCTGCGCACACAGCCACTGTTCCACAGTTTCTGGCTAAAAATGGCATGGTTCCGCTGCCTCACGCACCTGACCTGACTCCGTGTGACTTTTTCTTATTTCCACGGATGAAAAGAGGCATGAAAGGACGCTTTGACGACATTGAAGAGGTCAAGAAAAAAACGAGGGAGGAGCTGACAGAAATTTCTAAAGAAGACAAAAAATGTTTCGAGCAGTGGAAGCGCCGGTGGGATAAGTGTATTAGTTGTAGTGGCCAGTATTTTGAAGGAGATAAGGTTACTTTGTGAAAAAGTTGAAAACAAATAGCTTTTAAAAAATAATTCCGTTTTTTTGGGTACCCCCTCATATATACATATATATATATATATATATATATATACAGGGAATCAAGATCACTCATGAAAATCCTGCCCTGTATCTTCACGGCGGCACATGGATTCAGAACACTTTTATAACTTTGCAATCTAGTATGCACATTTAATATAAAAAATAATTACTGATTTCATATTTTAAATTATTGGTATCATTTTGGAAATAAAGGAATACAAAACTCACATCTGACCCTTTGAGATCCCCGTAGGGCGTTTCTCCAAAAGTGTACATTTCCCATATAGTAACTCCAAAGCTCCAAACGTCACTTTTGTTAGAAAACTGCCCATAATTGTATGATTCCGGAGCATACCACTTCAATGGCCACTTACCACCTTCTTTTGCTCTGAAAACAGTATTATTAGTAATCTAAGAACTAGTTGAAAGTTTCGTGTTTTTAAAAATGGTAAGTTTATCAGATTAAGACTTACTGGTAATATTGATGGCCTTGGCCAAAAGCTCTCGAAAGGCCAAAATCACTAATTTTAGCTTGGTTTCTGCTTGCCAGCAAAATATTTCTTGCTGCCAAATCTCTGTGGACAAGTTCATTTTGTTCCAAATATTGCATACCTGTAAATAAAGCAACTGGATACACGATTATGAAAACTTTCTGTGAATTTATCCACATCCACAAAACATGCCTTAGATTCCTGTGATTATAAGGGATACCAATGCCTTACTAGAAAAAGGAATGTGTTCAAGAAGCGCACAAGGACAAAAGCCAAATATTGCTGAATAACTATTTTTTTTTTGCAAATTCCACGGCTTTGAAGTAAAGTTGTACTCACCATAAGCAATTTGAGCAGCCCAGATCTTAAACTCAAAGTTTGAGTTGATTCTATCGCTATTAGACGTAATGTACTGTAACATAGAACCTAAAGGCAACAACTCTTGTACCATTAATAATGGCGGACCTTCTGATAGTCCTATGAGCCTAACTACACAATGATGGTCTAATTTCATCATCACTTCAGCTTCTCTGAGAAATTCCGATTTGCTCGACTGCATTTGTTCTGGATGCAAGGTTTTTATTGCAACTTTGATCAGCTGTCCGTTGTTTTTCAAGTAAGTACCTAGAATTTAGAGGGTTTTCCAATAAGGACTGGCTGATCTTAAAATTGATTAATGCGGCAGCAACATCCAAAGATCGCGCCTATTGAAAATTAATAGTTTTAATCTCTGGAGGTAGACAGGCGACAAATCCCCATACATCTGTCACAAAGCTGAGCTAGTTGATAGTGATAACCTTTGCCTTTTGCACCATGTACGGGCCACCGACTCTAGTCTCATTCTCCTCACGTTGATGGCTAAAACCTATACATGACGTGTAATCAAAAATACAGTGAATAATTCACTACGAACAAATTTTTCAGCTTACGTAAATTTAAATTAATCTCCTTCAAAATACACTCATAGAGATGCAATTATTCCAACGGTGAACCCATGATCAGAATCATTTTTGGAAAGCTTCTTTCGAAAGCTGATTTAATCTCAGAAATAGTGTCAAAACACTTTCCTCTCAGCACGGTTTGTCAAAAATTCGGCAATTAGGACCGATGTGTGGCTCGATACATTGTCGTGATAGAGGAGGAAATCTTTAGGCCATTTCTGTGTCTCTTACTCTGTACAGTCTGGCAAACGTTGTAATAAGCAAAGAAATTTACAATTTTTTTCCTTAGAAAAACAACAACAATGAGCATTGCCTTAACGTTCGACTGACTGGCATGTCTTGGATTTTTGTTTCTTGTTATCATTTTGGCCATTAAGTCCATATCTGACCTTTTAATGCCAAGCAAACTGAGACGATTTTCCTTCTGCTCGTCACTTCACAGTCTAAGAGTAAATTAAGCACGTACTCATCTTATCTGCAAATTATCAGTTAAAATGCTTTGTAGGGACCCAGATAAGATGAGTATTAGGTAAATAACCAAGCAAGCTCTCGAATCGTCAATTGCATATTTAACCGAAATGTTTTTATCACTTTTTGCAAGTATTCATTGGTTTTTGAGATTGATGGACCTTTGATGTTCTTCAACCGACTCATTCCCACTTTTGAATTGCTCATACCACATACAAGCAGACATTGTTCGGTCCCGGGAGCTGATTTCCCAACCACGTCATGGTACATCTATGTTCAATAGACCTTTTTCTCATTTTATCAATCACTTGTACAATCACGTCCCCAAAAACTTGTCTATGTGTCAGCTTTCCAAAGAAGTTACAGAAAATTTCTATTAGATGAATTGTAGTGTTTACTATATATTGATCCCTTCCTTTTAACATGTTTTATATGTATATATAAGCATGGAAATGTGTATGTTAAATCTGCCTAAAATGATTTGACCTTTCTCGTTGAAATATATTTTTTATATAATTTCTTTATGTATGTTTTTTTGACGCTTGTCATTATTATTTTTAATATTGACTTGTATAATTTGGTTAAGAACTGCTCTGTTGTTATTTTATTTGTTGGGCTACTACTGTTTACTAGTCCCTTTTGCAGGGAATTGAATTTTTAATTTTTTTCTCTTTGTATTTTTTTTGCTCCGCAAATAAACGCTATTATTATTTCATGAGCTTTTTTGGCACTTTTTTGGAAATTAAAACAATTTTATCTTAACACGTCAAAATCCAGGTTTCTCTATAAATATAGCAAATACGACCTCTCTCGTTTAACTCTTGGAGCTAACAGACAAGTCGTAACTTGTGTGAATTTACCACAGATTATCTTCAGATTATCTGAATTAAACATACCGTACGTATTACTTCATGGATGTGGGTATAGCAGTTCCCGATTTAAATATTCACCGTATTTTTAGTCACACATCGTACATAGCTTTGTTTGGAGATGGTCACAACATGCATGTCCACAACAAATCCATGTGTATAGTGGGAAATGCACAAAATAAATTGATTGAAACAATTTCTTTCCGAGGGATTACCGAGGTCAGTTCCTCTTTGAAAGACTCATGTATGGCGAGATGAATAGAGTATGATTTGCTTGCCGCAATTTCGCACAGTGGCATCGATTCAAAATATCCAATTTCCAGTGACTGTCGCATACATCCGAATATACGGGGTGTTAGGGATATAATATTCGTAACTTTAAGAGGTGATTTCTTGCATTATTCTAAGCAAAAAAGTTCATTATAACCTTATAACCTATGTCCTGATCATGGGTAGTAGTACATTTGAGGATCAAAAAATTCAGTAGTTATAAAACACTCAAGTCATCATTTACAAAAGTACCGACCGCAGAACGCTAAAGTGGTCGGTACTCCAAATATCCAAATATTTTTAAAATATATAAATATTCGCCCTCCGGCGCTGGCTGTGATCCAGCAACGTTGCCAAATGGTCGATACTATCGTTAGAGCAGAGAAAAATATCTGGATCTCAGCGTTATCAAATGGATGATGACTATGTACTAATTGGCCCTGTTGGGCTGACTTGATCCATTTAATTTTTTTGTTATAAATGTTCATAGCTAATTTTTTCCTCATAGGGGCTAACTTTTCTTTATGAATTGACCCCATTTTTAATATATTAGAGCATCGTAACATAATGGAAGTATTGCAGCGCACTGGAAAAAATCTGCGACATTGGGTGGCAGTGCATCTATGAAAGGTAGTTTTATGTGGATTTTTGTCCGGCGGTGCCATTAGTCATTTATTTTGCAGGAACAATACAATGATGCAATCACTGCCAATGTCGTGCGCAACAGATCAATGATAACCAGTTTGTTTTGGCCTGATTGCCTGATGGTATTGAGGGTAGGATTACTTGTCCCAGAGGCGACTTGAATTTGCTGACAAAATAGGAAGATTCGACCTAATTAGACGTTTTCATATCGGGTTTTCGAGAGTCGTAGGTCTTTGTCAGTCAGCTGCAATCTACTAATGTACTTTAAAATAATTTAACCTAAGACATCACTCAAAACTCGGATCTATGTGGCAGTTATCAAAAATCAGATATTTTGAATCGGTGCCTCACGAGCTGGAGATGAGCAGTTGACCCATGTCAACGTCTGTACAAATTGCCATACGTGGGCATTTTAACACGTTCAGTGCCACTGCCGCCTATTGGCGACACTGTGTCTAGACTGATGTGCCTCTGTCGCCATAGGGCGACGCGTGTGATCTATTATTATATGGTGCTTCAGTTCAGGTGGCTCGCTAGTATAGTTTGTACGGGTTAATAGGCATTAGATATTTTTGAGAACTTTTACGTACGCGGTTTGACCTAAATTCTAACTGTAGTGCCAGTGTCGCCATCTGGCGACCAAAAAAATATTTGTATTCAGGTAAGAAAATATTCAATAATTACAATATATCTCTCTTTTGATATCATTTAAAGCAATTTTGAGGCAAAAAGAAATTAAAAACCCCCTTGGCCCCTGACTACATGTAACATTTTACTGGCAGCAAACGTGTTAAACAAAAAAAAATCGTTAACATCAACCCATCAGTATTGGAAAACCATTTAGGTATTAAAGACAGAATATGGGGTTTTCAAAGAATCAGTAATTTTATTTGAAACAGATCCCCATTCACAAAGAAGCTGAAAATTCCATGATATACCTTCATACACAGATGCAAATTCACCTTCGCCTATCAATGCGCCTCTTGTAAGACGTTCTAGCGGAATATACCTATCTTCCTTTTCATTGTAATTATTATTGTTCGAAGTTATGATATCACAAGTGAAAGCGATGTTTTGTGACTGACTAGGATAACATTTGGGCATGGTATTGCTGGATTTTGGCGGTTCACTTTGAACAACTTTATTTTTTCTTTTCGGCCTAGGCATCGTTGAAAACTAAAACAAATTCTTAGTTAGGTTACACATTATCTTTTACCATACTTCATTACGCCAGACGTGACAGCAAATAACAGCTGCTTATCTAGTTACATTCAAAATAACCCGTATCGATAAGCGATACACTACTATTTATTTTGTTATGGCTTTTATGTATCCAACAAATTCATCCTTTCTAACAACGAAAAGTCCCTAGGCACAAAAGGAAAACGATACAAGCCATATAACTGCTACGTTCAGGTCAGATAAGAGTAAAACAAAATAAACAGTGTTTTTGACTATGTTGGATATAAACAGTTCTGAATACGCTCCTGAGCTTCACCAACATTCATTATTATCAACAGTACAAACTTTAACGTACGGATTTCACTTCCTGATAGCTGCACCTTGATAGGCATCAAAGCGTAATGAAGCACCATGAAAAATATTATATTTGATGTACTCGTATATTTACGTTACATGTCCCTTGACTTAGAAATAAATATGAAGTGGCATACCTCTGGAACCGGGGGTTTTGGCTTTGGTAGCACAGGGTATTGTAATACTGTAGGTAGACCATCTTGCATTAAACTGTAATGTTCTACAATATGTTCTAATGAATCTAAATACGGTCCGTCATCTATATATAAAAACCCGTCCTGAAAAAAACGATGACTTCAGTCATTCTCGTGCCAGACTGATAGACAATTCTCTCATTTCCACAAACCAAAAATTTATTCAAGATTATTAAACGCTTTCTTACCTTATTTGTATTAATAATATAATGATAAAATTCTTCATCATAGATTAACGTCAGCACATTTTGCTTGTTCCTCTCGCTAAACCTAACTAAAAATGTACCATTTTTGGTACTATATTCTTTTATCATAGTTTCAGCTTCTTGCCTCCCCAATGTCCCATGGTACCATTTACTTTTCTCTGTTCTCGTCACCTTATGCTTATATTGTTCTGCAAAAAATGTGCACCCTGTATAATACCTCAAAAATGAAGCGATATTTCCGAAATCGTCTCGGGAGGAAATAGTGTTACAATAATCCAAAGAATAACTCCTTGGATGTTTGCCTAATGCTTCAGAATTAATTACAGTCTCATACATCTGCTTACCTATTATTTCTGCACATTCTATATAACCATTCATTCTTGCTAATTGACCTGGAGTTGCGTCATCTTTATTTCTGGGTCTGATTGGTGCACCCACAGAAATCAGTTCTGTAACAATTTCAATATAGCCTCTTTCTGCAGCCTCATGTAAGGGAACTCTTCCAGAGTCCGTATGCCTAGCTTGGACATTAGCACCACCTTTTTGTACTAGCAGTTTCACAGTTGATGGAAAGTTGTTTTGGCAGGCATACTATAAAATTGGAAACTATGACATCTAGTTTATTAGTGTAGTACGTGGGAGTTATAGCCATACCAGGTGTTTTAAATTCGAGATTTTAAGTCGGTTAAATGAGGGCAAAGTTGCGCATTCAACCAAGAAAATGGAACTTAGCAAGTTTCACAAGTCTATGTAAAAATACAATATGGTGTCAATGAGAAAAAATAAAATTATTGATGATTGAGGACAACAGGTGTAACGTCACAGAGAAAGTCTAATTATACCACCGGTTAGGGGAGAAAAAACAATATTCAATGTGCAATTTATTTTGAAACCTTACCTCAAATGAAGTCGGGAAACATTGAAACGATTTTATGAAAGTTACTTTTCTTAAACACTATGTATAGCGAAACTTTCTGAAGAACGTGAACGAAACTCTATACGCATACGTGAGTTGCGGCGCTAAATCCTAATATAGCTGTCAAACAATCCTGAAGCGGTTTCAGAAACGAATTTTTGAGATTTGAGATATATCATAGCCTTCTAAAAATCCTTAAGTGGGATTGAGTTTCGGGTAGAAAGCGTGTAGCCCCGAACCATCCGTCGCTCAGTGGCCTATCCATGCGAAAACCTGGCAAAACTCGAAAATGAATGAAAACTGTAATCTATCTTAAGATCAATAGCTGAAACAATAAGTTGGCCATAGAATCAGACTTTGCTTACATTACCTTTACTATGGCTGACTATTGAACTTGAAGTTTGTGATGTATCAATTTTTTGCGTCTGTCTTGGGAAATACTTTGAATTTCGGGACTACCTAAGCGACATTCCATTACCTAAATACTCAACTTTGTCCATATTTAAGCGACTTTCTATAGATATCCTAATGGTGGGGCTCGAATTTGAAACACCCGGTATATTGCTTTACAGTGTAAAATCTCCATTTTTGTTTTCCCTGGCTACAAGCGAACGACTTGTGAATATACGAGTGTGGTCTGAAAAGTTTCCGACCTAACAAAGATACATTTTTTCAGATTTTTTTGTTATTTGTCAACACAGTCTCCTTGTAACTCTACACACGTATTCCATCTCTGTAAACCCGTCCAAGTAGTACTTGACGTTTTTCTCTGCAAAATAATTGTTCACGAACGTGATTGCCTCTTCATTTGACGAAAATATCTGTCCTCCGAGCGCAATTTTTAGTTGAGGGAAAAAAGTCGCTTCCGGCTAGACCTGGTGAGTAAGGCGGATGGTCAAGCAGTTTAAACCGTAATTCGTGAATTTTCGCCATGGCAACCGAGGTGTGAGACGGTGCGTTGTCTTGGTGGAAGAGGATTTTCTTTTTCTACAAATGTGCCCGTTTTATTTGGTTAACTTTGGCGATGTTTTCGTCTATAGTTACAGTTTTTGAACATCCCGAACGTTCATCGTCTCCCAAGCTCTGACGGTCGCGTTTAAATTCAGCTGCCTAAAATTTCACTATGGTAAATGATGGTGCAGAGTCCCCTTACACAGAATCCAACTCATCTCTGATTTGCGTAAGCATATTGCCTTTCAAAAACAAATATTTAATGACAGCTCGATACTCGATTCTCTCCATTCTCACAAAAACACTCACATCAACTCACTCAAACTACTGTTACGTAACAGCTCCGCGTCCAAAATGGCTGAAAGTTTGGTGAGTAACTTTCAATAGATGAACAACGAAATTCACTAGCTTTTATTTACGAGTGCTGCCATATTCACGTTGAGGTCGGAAACTATTCAGGTCACCCTCGTAGATGCTGAATTCAAATATAGGTAGTTTAAATAACTTACATGTAAGGGTGTATATCCAGCAGAATCCCTCAAGTTAACATTTGCATCACACTCAACAAGCCTTTCCAAAATATGGTCAAACCCTTTCATACTAGCTAGATGAGCTGCTGTTCTGCCTTCCTGGTCCTTAACATCTGGCGGCTTATCAGTTTTTAAAAGAGCTGAAACAACTTCAAGGCTACCACCGAGTGTGGCTCGGTGTAGAAGATTTGTTCTACCTAAAAGTCTTGAATCGTGTGGCGGTTGCGAGCCTTTAATATATTCTGTGAGAACGAGACCTTCATATAACACATTTGGATTGGTTTGATAATATTCGATCAGCACGTCTAGGCCATGGAACTTAATACGTTCATCTGAAATCAATTTAGGTGATTTGATACGCCGACTGGGGTGGAAGTATTCCAACCGCGTAGTTATTACGTTTTTGCATGTTACATGACCTGAGCGGGAGGGTTAATACGTAAAAAACGTAGATAATGTCAAAAAAAAAACGATAAAATGTCAGCTTTCTAACTAGATAACTGCTGGTGTACAAATAGTTCATTCCATTATTGTTCGCTGTAAGCGTCACCCTAGCGTCATCTATCGAGGAATGACTCAATGACATGCCAGAGTGCTTTGTTGGTTCCACAATGCCGAGTCTGTATGGTATGAATATCTGAGAAGATTTGAAAGAAAGAAAATTAGTTAAATAGCAAGATCGCATGTGAATGATTGGGTGGTGATTATATATATTGGTCTGCATGTGTATAAAATCAGCGACATATGTGAGAAAATTATTACTGGATATGCTGCCCGTGAAGTATATGGGTTATTTGTGTTGACTTTTCTGAAAAGAGGTATGTTTAAAGCTATAATTACAATTGTCCCCAGTTTTTTGGGTTTCCAAAAACTTTGAGAGTCATTATGGTAAATCACCGCCTGTGTTGTGTGTAATTAAGTGACATGAGAGAAAAATGGGAATGACGCATTACACATAAAACATCCTAGCAGTGATTTGTATTTTGACATCGCAACATACATTTCTATAAAATTTTAATAACTGAAAATTAAAAATAATGTACCATGCAATAATCCTTTCACGTTTCACTTCATTGTAATATACTTCACCAACCAGGGCTTTTCTTTTTTGAAATTCAGCAAATTTGCATATGTAATTTCTAGGATGAAGCATACATCTCAAGATAAATGATAATTTTTTGGTGTAGTTGAAAAAAATTTTTCAGGAGGCTCAGTTTTTTTTTAATTTCCATCTCTGTTCAATTTAGGCCATATTTTTAGCTAAATTAAATACAGGTAGTGTAATTTCAAGCTGGATAGTTGATAATGCAGAGAGCTTTTTTTTTAACAAGCAAATAAATGGGTGGCGAGCTATAGAGTGGTGACCTTACTATATCTGTAGTATCATTGATTATATGCTCCTACTGCCTACGTCATTCTTATCTTGCTTATCAGGACAAGAATGTCCAGTTTTGAAATTTCCTAACTTATAGAGATATACAAGGGCATTTCAGAAAAACATGGCAATATATGTAGGGTAGAATGTATATCCAAAAATATCAAAAAGGTTCCTATAAACATAGATGAAAGTTTAATTACCACATTACAAAATTCTATGTAATTGACCAGGCAGAACATGGACATTTTTGAAATAATACTGTGGTGAGTTTAGATTGCTTTCCTGATGCACTCTACCATTTTCAGTCGCAAACATCACTAACTGCGGCATATTTTCAAAATTGAGTGGGTTGAAGTGTTTTATGTAGATTTTACCTCAAATATTCATGTAAAGTTGAATACCTTATTTTAAAATGTAATGCAGTGGCACTGAAAAAATTTTTCTTTATTTTTCCCAATTTCTATACCACTCAGGCATGAACATTTTTGTATGTATTGGTGATGATTTCAGTATGACATTTACAAGATTTCAAGTAAAAATCTTAATCTGCTCTGAAGACATTTCTTTCAATTTCTAAATTATAATTTCAATATCCTGAATTTCAGTAAGGGGGCATTTTATGTTCATTGTTTATACAGAGTTTTTGTGTTCTTTGAATTATTTCCATGTTTATTTGAAACACCCTGTATAATATGAAATACATGAATTGCCTTCAATAGAGCTCCTGAATCAGTGAATAACTCTCCTACCATTAGTAAACATATTTTTATGAAAAAAAATATAAGCTAGGTATTTATGATTCAGAACTGATTTGATTCACTTAAAAATTGAATGACTGTAACGTTTCAAGATATATACATTGTAAACAATGATCAGATTCTGAATCATACCTATGTTTGGAAAAATAATTGAATAACTAATTGACTATTTTGGTATGCTTCTTACCAATAGAGAAGAAAGCATCTTCAACATGTCTTCTTATCTGATAATGATTAATTTCCCCATTGTGAATCACAGATAACACATAATCTCCAGCTGAAGATATGCTATCACGTACAAGAAACAAACCATTCTTCTCAGGTTCTGAAATTTAGATTGGCATCATCAATACTAAAGATCATATGGTGGTTTCTTACCTTGTTTCAGGAGATCTTCAGCATCTTCTCGAGATAATTTACCGTGATACCAGCAGATATCCTCTACTTTTTTGTTCATTGCTCAATAATTCTTCACTCCAGTAACCTGTATTTTACAATTTTGTCAGCTAAGAGCCTTTCTTGTAGATGAACAATAGTATAAAGATCGCATTCTGGAAATATTGCAAGCAAATATAGTGTTATTCGTAATTGTTACGTGCTTTAACAGTCTGAACTCGAGCTCAGAATCAAATAATAGAATACGAATAATTACAAAGTGATTACAAAGTAAACACGTAAAACAAAACTCAAGTCACATTTTACAACTGTCTCTGCAACATTGTCATTAGCAGTGTTGCCACTGTTGCCAGATGAATTTTTCATAAAGCGGTAAACCTTGGTCCAAAAAAGCGGCTGAAAGCAGTATATGAAAGAAATTGCTAGTCGCACAATAAATTAATGCATTTTTTTTGTTAAGCTGTAATAATTATGCCAGAACTCTACATAAAACTTGATTTATTATATGTTCTTAATAAGAACTAACAAGTAGAACCCAAAAAATAGGCATTCTTGATTTTGACAAAAAAAACTAAACTAAGTAAAGAGAAATACGCATTGCGAATATTGACTAGCTAATTTTAATAAATATCTTTGGTCATTAACCTCCTCAATTCATTGTTTCCCTTAAATTCGAAACAACTACTTGTAAATTAGTCTCTGACTGTGTGTAATATTGCTATAATTGTTTCTGTACTTAAGCGTTTCCTTTGGATAGTTTTCAGCATATTTATTGCTGAATACACCCTTTCAACGTTGGCACTTGAATGAGGAAGAATCAATATGTTAAAATTAAATTCAGTTAAATTAGCGAACATAGGCCTATTATCTGAGTATTTAACATCTGCGATTTTGGAACAAAATGCAAAAATGTCTTCAGTATCTGGATATTTTGAATAATTTCTTAAGAGACGCCATTCGTTATCTATTTGCTGCAATTCATTTTTATTTATTAAATTAGGCCATTTTGCTGCAATATTGGATGCTTATTTTTGATTTTTCCCGTACAGATTGTGGATTTAGAAATGCTGGCTGCTGAAAGGAAATCGAAGCAAAATTTGAGTTACGTCTTCTATATGAAATGCCAAACAATCAGTTTTTAACGAATTTAATTATGGCCCTTATAAAGAACTCAAACTCACTGCGACACCAAAATACATTTGTTCCAAAGAAGCCCAATATTAAAAAATCCTTATGGAAATTCCGGAATACACGTTCCACCAATGCACACCAACAATAAATAAATCACACATTTTCCGTCATCTTCAGGCAACAGATGACGGAAAAATAACCATCCTGGTACTCCTGGACTACTCTAAATTCTTCGACATAATCAACCATCATACAATATCTATCCTGCATTCTGTTGCAGTAAGTCAATGTTATTATCAAATTATCTAAACAAACGCAGGCAGAAGGTGGTGATGAATGGGAATGTGTCGGATGCTCTACATGTAGTTGCTGGGGTTCCGCAGGGATCAATGTTGGGTCCTTTACTTTATATAGTTTACACTTCACAATTTTCAAAAGCTACCAACTACTCAAGTTGCAGTTATATGCGGAAGATATTCAGCTTCTCTATTCATTTCGCCCAGATGAAGTAGATGAAGGTTGCCGTAGAATATGCGCTGACCTCGAAAGTATCTCCGATATCTCACAGCAGCATTCCTTTAAACCCTGTCAAGTCAAATTTTATTATTTTTGGTCCCAAAAAAGTTAGAAATCTTATAAAAGAAGAAATGAAGATTCATATTAATGGTGTTGCAATAAATAAGCAAACCGAAGTAAAAAAAATAGGAGTATTACTTGATGAAAACTCGCGTTTAAAGAATCATAAAACTAATTGTATAAGGAGCAACCTAAAAAGCATATATGGCTACATAGATATGTTAAATATCAAGACCAAAATTTTATTGACAGATGCTCTTGTACTATCACATTTTAATTTCAGTGACATTCTTTATAACAAATGTATAGATAATAATGATGTAAAGAGAATACGAAAAGTTCAAAACTCGTGCTTACGACTCAGTCACGGAAATGTATTTCACATAAGTTACTTGAAACAAACTGGTTAAATATGAAAGATAGGCGAGAGCTGCCTAGCACATGTTGTTATCATAAGGTTGTAATCATGAAAACTCCTTCAAATTTATATATACTAAGTGACATATAAATCCGAACAACCAGTTTAAATGGTTTTATTTTAGTAAAATTTTGTATAAGTACTTAATGAAGCATAATAAGTAAATGATAAAAATTTCTAAATGATTGCACTGCTTTAAAGCCCTTTGACCTTTAATAATGTGTGGATGCACCCTGATGTGCTACGCATTCTCCAACGCCCCTAGGCATGCTTCTGATCAGGTGGTCAATGTCCTCCTATAGTATCTCATTCCAAGCAACCACCAACTCCTCTCGAAGTGCTTCTAGAGTCTGAGGAGGACGTTGCAAATTGAGCAATCTCCTACCCATCATATCCCACACGTGCTCAATTGGGGATAAGTCGGGAGATCTTGGTGGCCATGGTAACAATGTGACATCATTATGTTGAAAGAAGTCTATTGTGACTCTTGCAACATGTGGTCGGGCATTATCTTGTTGGAAAGTTGGATCTGCCAGGGTGTCAAGATAGGGTAAAAGATGGGGTTCTAGAACTTCGTGAATATAACGCTGCGCGTTCATGTTACCTCTGATGAAGATTAAAGGTGACCTGGAACCATAAGCTATAGCACCCCAAACCATAACTCCAACAGTGTGATGAACATGTCTTTCAACAAAAAACTGTGGATTCCTCCTTTCACCACGTCGCCTTCTAACCCTGGCACGACCATCGTGCATGCCTAAACAAAATCGAGACTCGTCACTAAAGACAATACTGTTCCATTCCTGATCCCAGAGTGACCGTTGTCTGCACCACTCAAGGCGATTACGTCGGTGTTCTCGAGTTAAAGGGAGGACCCAGTGTGGCCGGTATGAAAACAAGCCAAAACTTCTCATTCGTCGGTAAACACTTCGCATGCCAATAGGTCTTCCGTGTTCTGCAAACCATTCATTTGCAATGGACCTGGTAGTGGAGAAACGGTCCCTTAAGGCCAATAATCTTAGGCGGCGATCTTCACGGTCTGTTGTTCTACGGCGGCGTCCAGTGCCCCTTGCTCTTTGCGTACGGCCTTCTCGAAGCCATGCCTGACAACACCTAACCACAGTGTCTACACTTCTTTGCACTCTAACTGCAATTGCCCGAAAAGAAAGTCCAGCTTCCCGAAGTCCCACTATACGGCCCTATCAAACTCACTAAATTGACGAAATCGTACGGGTCTCCGTACTCTAGGCATCGTAACCGATCGTAAAGGATGTCAAGAACCAAAATCCGTCAACGTTGATTCTTTACTACGGCTGAAATATTCATTTTTAGAGCGTTAGTGAATTAAAAAAAAGCAGTATAAAAACCGGAATGTCCAACTGATAAGGCTGAAAATTTTTTCACTTGTTATTTACAGTAAGATAAATACATTCACCAACTTTTATTAAAATAAAACCATTTAAACTGGGTGTTCGGATTTATATGTCACTTAAGTATAGCAAAATTACCTTTCGCCAAGATGTACACAAAGAAAATATAGTTTAAAACTACAATCACACCACCAGGTCATCGTACTGCTCTCTTTGAAATATCGTTTTCCCATAATATCTCCAGAATAAATAATGCTGTCCCTCAGTACTTAAAATCATCCAATTCTCTAGATTCTTTGACAAAATACTACTCCATGTTTCTGAGATCTGGCTATAGTAATGTAAATATCTATCACCTATTGTATTTTTTCTTTTTTCCTGTCTATATGAATTTTGTCAATATTTCTTTATTTCTATCAAGTGCGTTATGTAGGGTTAAGTGGAAGACCTATACCTATACCCCCTAGGAATGAAAGCTGAACTTCGCCTTTTTCGGGGAGCAATATTATATCCTTGTACCTTGCTATCAACGAATAAAGATGATGATGATTATTATTATTATTAAATATTTCCGTAAATACCCTCTCTCGGGGTCGGGGAATTTCCTGACCAGGAAACCTGGCCATTATTAGTGGTTACCGCGAGATGGCGGTGGCACATTCAGTATGAGAATGATAAAGCGGTATATTACAGAACTAAAACTTGATGTCGGTAAAGCGGTAGAAAAACCTCTTTAGCAGTAGATCTGGCAACACTGGTCATTCGTTTGACATCACAAAATTGACAGTCCTTCACAGAACAATAAAGCTACAGAAAGTGATACTCTTACTAGCTTTGCGAGCGTGGTTGCCTAAAGCTGAGAAAATCTAAATTTTTAGCGCATCTCTGTGACACGGAGAGTCACTAGAAGTGTTGCCGTTCAAGGGGTAAAATAAATCCCTTCGACGGATTCGAACATGAGACCTTATACTATAACTACTGATCACAGTAACACTTTTCACCTATTTTTTGAGTGTAGCAACTTTTCTGCATATGAGAAAAGTGACAAAAACTACATTTTTTCAAGCTCGAGGGGTCCGAAGGTGAGACCTATGTCGCCATATAACTACTAATCGAAGAAACACTTTTTACCCATTTTATCGTGTAGCAAGTTTTCTGGCTAGGGGAAAGTGGGTCCGAAGAAAATGAGGCCTATGCGGTCTTGTTGCTACTAAAGAAATGAATACGTCTCATCCATAATTAGAAATTAGACTGTGGCACCTTTTCTGGCTAGATGGAATATGCAAAAACTTCATTTTCTCACGTTCAAGGGGTGAAATCAATTTGTTCGTCGGGTCCGAAGATGAGACCTATGTGGTCTTATAAGTACTAGTCAAAGAAAAACTTTTCACCCATTTTTAGACTGTAGTAACTCTTCTGACTAGGCAAAATGTGATTTTAAATATTATTTGCCCTACGGGTGAAACCACCATATTTTGCAGTATGTTGCTAATATGTCAGAAATACAAAGGAGTTATCAAAAGGTCCGTATTTCGTACAGAAAAAAATGGCTGCTAACTTCACACCGGTTTTGGAGATTAGGTGTCCGTCAGAGCCCGATGTGGCAGCAGAAACTCACCCAGGGCGTAAAATGTGTAGGGATGGCAATTGGTTAGAAAACATCGATGTTTGGACATCGACAAACATCGCCACCGTAACACCAATGGAGCTCGATACATCGGAAGAACTCTTCTTTTTAACGTTTTCTGGTTTTAATTCATCAACGAATTTATCGATTGCTATCGGTTTTAGCGGAATGGTCATTTTATCCGATGGTGGAATTCCCACCACGTTTTTTTTCTCGATTTCAGAACCATTAAGTAAGAATAAAAAAACGCGACAGCAACTTCACGATACTATGAAAGAAGGATACGGACTGCAATATACTTCAGTAAAAAGTATGATTATAGGAAACCGCAAGAGATCAGATTGTCAAAATGAAGAACACATTGATGATTATTAAATACACACTATGCACAAGTTGAAGAGTGTTTTTAAGGTACTTCCACACACGACTTTTTCGTGGTATTTCGATTAATTAACGATAAAACAGCGACATTACAACTACATAGAATAAAATAATCAAAAGAACTTTTTCTACTAAACAGCTTTCTGGGCTTTCAATTTAGAAGCTACCAGTCCTCGCTTAGAGGTGGTAGCACAGTTAATCGATATATCGTCATAAAACCATCGATGCCTAAACATCGATGTTCTACGTCCGATGTATCGATGTTTTCGCTACATCTAAGTATCGTTGCCATCCCTAAAAATGTGGCATTACGGACATGCCGACTGGGAGGGGCTAAGAGACTTCTCCACCTTTCCTCGGAAAGATGTTTGTTTCGCTGACGCAGATGCTTCGGCTGTCTGTTCATTGATAACCGAAATTATCGTTTTTTACGATGGCAAGTTTCAGTGAGCGACGTGCAGCTGTGAAATTTTGCTTTCTAATTGGTAAAAATGCTGCTGAAACTGTTTGAACGTTTAAAATAGCTTACAAAGATGATGCTATTGGAAAAACTCAGGTGTAAGAGTGGTTTGCTCGATTTAAAAATGGCGACATGTCGATTGATGATAACCCTCGCTCTGGACGTCCATCAACTGCCCGAATCGATGAAAATGTTGAAAAAATGCGAGAGCTTGTGCTTGCAGACCGTCGACTGGCAATCGATCAACTATCCGTAAGTAGTGGGTGGTCCTGGAGTTCGGTTGAGTGAATTTTAACAGAAGATTTGGGCTCTTAATGACAATCAAAAAGAACACCCAGTTGAAACATGTGCCTTGAAACAACAGCTTGAATCTAATCCAAATTTTCTGTCAAAGATGATCACTGGTGATGAGACTTGGTGCTACGGTTACGACCCAGAAACGAAGCAACAGTCAACTCACTGAAAGACGCCATCGTCACCTCGTCCAAAAAAATGTCAAGTCAAATCAAACATCAAAAGAATTCTGATTTGTTTTTTTGATGTCAAAGGCGTAATCCATCCCGAGTTTGTTCCCCTAGGTCACACTGTCAATCAGACCTTTTATTTTGAGGTTTTAAGATGATTTCGAAACGGTGTTGGGCCAAAAAGACCCGATTTATATCAGTCAGGAGACCGGTTGTTCCACCACGATAATGCACCTCCGCGCACAGCCCAAAAAAACGATGGAGGAGCTGTCAGACATTTCTAAGGAATACTTCAAAAAATGGTTCGAGCAGTGGAAGCACCGGTGGGATAAGTGTATAGTTGTAGTGGACAGTACTTTGAAGGAGATAAAGTTACTTTGTGAAAAAGTTGAAAATAGCTTTTAAAAAAATTATTCGTTTTTTTTTTTTTGGTATTTTGGTACCTCCTCGTATAATGTAATAACTTTTTCACGTTTAATATTGCTGTCTGTTGCATATTTTCTCATTTGGTTGTAATTCATCAACCAGGGATTTTCTTTTTTTATTAGATTATTTTTGAAATCCATCAAATTTGCATATGTAATTTCCAGGATGGATGAGGAAAAGTGGATGCGCAACTAATTTCTATCTTTGCATACATCTCAAGTAAGTATATTTGAGAAAAGAATTCAATGCAATTATCACCAACACATATTATTAAATCCTCACTATGCAGCTATGGACTAGAGTTTCCTTCCAGCTATAGTATACAACCTCCAGTAATGCCATCTCTGAAGCAGATGTTACATCACATCAGAGCCAAACGTTGATAGCTGAAGCGTCATGACGTTTACGCAACACGTACAGCTACAGAACGAGTGCACATCAAGTGAAAAATATCTAGTTCTAAGTTCACACCATGTAGGTAAACCGACATAATGTCACAAAAAAGACAATATGACTGTTCAAGATACATATTACCCCCAAGAACCGTTCAAGGGAGAACATTTCCATGTTATAGTTCACGATAAACGTTTAGTATCTATTTACATTTTTTATAGGCGGTAGTTAAAAAGCCATAAATCCGAGAACACAGCTTCTCTGTAAAGGCTCCTCTTCAGAAGCGAGCACGATCGTGTAGGTGTAGAGGGCATACTCGGCTGTACTCGCCGATCATCGTCTATGATCGCGTTCGACCCGTGAATTGTCGTTTTTTCGGACACGCATCAAAAGGAATCACCGGGTCATATCGATGCTTGCCGTTTGACAAATCTAGCTTAGTCTCCCAAGGTCAGATGCGTGGTAGACACGGCGGAATGTAGTGGGGACATCCCAGTACAAACTAACAGCGACTGAGGTAGTATCGTGGGTACACCTCCAGTAAAAATTTGAATTGCGTTAGCTATAGGTTGTTTTAATTTATACTCGAAGGTTCTGAAAGTAAAGTTGCAAATAAAGTCTTAAGTGGTCAAAGCCGAGAAATTGTTGCTTCGGTATTGAGATTCATGCAGAATGAGGCTGAAAATGGAGTGGCTGTTCCTTTACACAGATTAAGTATAATTACGATTACAATAAATTACAATTACTATTCCGATTATTACTATGATTATTATTATTATGCAGATTCGAAAATTTAAGCAACAATGAATAATAAATTGCTTTGAGAAGACTTTGTCTAAAATGCCTATGTTCGTTCACGGAATTTTGCTTATAGTTTAAACCATTAATGAAAGTACAATATAGTACTTTATCACAGAAAGATTTCAAATTATCGTTAGCCTTCATGATGAGTATATATATATATGACAGAGAATTGTTCACGAATTACTTGCCCATTTGAGCAGCGGTGAGACCCAACATCTTGGTTGAATAGCATATCAAAACCTGTGTACAAAATGGGTCTTTTTTTATACAAAACTATTGTAAATTATAGATACAAGAACGGGTCTCTGCAGCTACAGGTGTCAGTATGAGTCCCATCAAACGCATTAAAAAGGAAGCGTTAAATATACAAGAGAATAGCACAATTTCATTTTGTGACGAAGAACAATAATAAACTTTCATGTAACCGAAAAACGTGTGTGCCTACCTTGCAATGTGTACCCAGGAAGATAATTGGGCTAGTAGGATATCGAGGAAGCAGAGAAACATTGCGTAAAGAAATTCATAAATTAGGGTCTAAGTGGGAAAAATTTGAGACCAATAGAAAGCTATTAATGGAAAAACCAGAAATCCGCCATTTACGTATAATGTTCTTCAGGAGTATGCAGAAATATAGACAAGGACGTCCAGTGATCTATACTGACGAGACATATACAGGGTGACTTTGAAGTTGAGTCATTAATTTTCAGATAATGATTGTAGAAGGAAGATAAACCAAAATATGTGTGTAAAAATAAAAAAAAAAATTAAAAAAAATTTTTTACCTTGTTTTATAAAGTATCCTCCCGACAAGTATTTCAGTGCGGACCTGTATTTGATCGTGAGGTCCCCTGTGAGGTCTTAAGTCACCTGATTCACGAGCCCGTTGTACTACATTAACAAAGGCACTAGGGGTTGGTTGCACTCGATTGGGAAACCGATCCGCATAAACATGTGCCATTTTTTATTTCGTTTGAGCCACGCAACAGATACCACTTTCACTAACACTGACTGTATACAAATGACTGAGATACTTGTAAAAACATCGCTCCAAATTCTTTCGCTTTTTTGTTTCCGATGCGATGAACCGATACGGCGGATTATATCCGTTGTCGCCAAACACGAGTACCTAATATTATTATTGAGACAGGGCGGTACTCAAAGTTCCAAAGGGCTATAACTTTGTTACTTTAATTTTACCAGAAAAATGGTAAAGGAAAAAAACATTTCTTTTGATCAGATCTACTCACTGTTAAAATAAATGACTCAACTTCGAAGTCACCCTGTATACACGCTTCCCATACAAACCCCAAAACCTGGGTAGATAGCTCCACTGAAGGCATAAAAAACCGGTATCCAAAGGGGACAGATTGATTATTTTCCATGCCGGCAGTGAAAATTGATTCATACCTAATGCGTATGTGAGATGGAAATCTACGTAAAGTCAAGAGATTACCATAATGAGATGAATTTTGACAATTACAAAAGGTGGTTGGAAGAAAAGTTAGTTCCAGTTCCGGAAATGCCAAATTCAGATGTCTTTTATAAATTTATCTCAGTGTAGTTGGTAAGCGAAGTCACGGGGTTGTCTACGAAGGGCGAATTGTAATCGTAAAATAGGTAGTCTTTCATCAAATTAAATGAAATACCAGGAATTGGCACGCTGTAACTGAACTTGCTGCGTCGACTGTACTTCTACACCTTAGGAAAAACCATTGTTATACATGGGAAATCATTTCTTCGCAACAGCGCATCGGCTCGTCTACTTTCATCGCTATTCGTACATATTTCCTACCGTTAACCGCAGACCTGTATCACGAATGAGAATAATAGGCAGATACGCTGTGTTGCCAATTTGAGTAGAGCTTCCCGAATTGTGGGGAATTTAGAGTTAAGTGTTGATTCATTCAAGCTTTTAATCTGCATGGCCTAGACGTTAGAACTTCATAAAGATAACATTGAAGCTGAATGCTGCTGGAGTATAGTGTTTCGAATATTCAAAGCGGAGCGGGACACTATACTCCTTCAATGGGTCATCAAGCCACAGTCTTTTCAACAAAGAAATTATTTTACGAAAATGCGTTATATTTTTACGATTTTGTCGTCACCAAATCTCTGTTTCTCAAAATGTACGTCTATTGTAGAATTTTCAGCAAACTAAGCAAGAAACGTGATCTAGCATTTACTCAACATTACGGATTTCTCGAAATACATTAAAAAATGTGACCTAGATACCTAACTGCTCCAAGCTCTTTAAATATAACACCTTAAACCAGGGTTACCAGGTGCTCAGTCACGTTGATTGTCATGTTGTACTGCGCAAGTCAGCAAACAATCTGGCGTAATAAACGTTAGGAATCATCAGGTATTGCCAGATTCCCGAATACCGGGCACCATAGTAACCGTTATAGTTGTCCTTCAAAGTTGTCAAATCGCCCCTATGGCGCAAATTCGCCACACCATGCAACTGTGCTATAAACAAACCCTGTTTATCACTACTATTTGATAGTCATATGGTAGTTGTATCCCTATCTAGCGGTCCATGATTTCTCTCAATACTGTTGTATCTCTACTGGCAACAAGAATAGGGATTACAAAATCATTTATACAACAATATACAAACATGAAAAATATGATTTGAACCATGAAACATTAATACAATTTTAATAGTTTGAACTTTTTTCATTTTTGGAATACTCTTATGTGAAATTCCGCAGCTATTTATAATTTGGGTAGACTTAGATTTCTTAGAAATCTGACATATTGGTATCGGCAACTCTGCGAATTGGAGAAACAAATCGCATTTGTTGAGCGCATCCGTCTAAGCGGTAGGCGCCAACGCCGGTTCTGCCATCTCTCTCTTTTATCACTCTTCTACTTTACCCCGTCGTGTCTTTCACGCACCTACATACTTTTGTATATTTCCATCTCTCTTCCTCATCATAATGTATAATAATGGTTTTTCCCATACTGTATGTCCGTCGGCTATTACCGTTTCTCTCAGACATCCACCGTCTCACTCTGTTTTCTGCGCATGTCGCGGCTCAAGCTGGATTTGTCGACCTGTACTACGGACGCTGGGATGCACGATGATCGTGCCTATTATGAATGATCAACGATCATCGCCGATAGTGAAGTGCAGGCATACAGTCTGGATGCATTGGCTAGCTTGTGGATATGCGGGGCGCTGGAATGAGGTGGGGGCTGAGGCTTCGCGTCGAAGTCTTGTATCATATAATTACTATACTAGAAAAAAATGTAAGCAGACACAAGTTTGTCGTGAAGTATGCCAAGTGCGATTTTAATAAGTCACAATACCTCATTTGGACACCTAGACTTTGAATGATAACAGTAAAGGTAGTGTCATAAGATTATATTCATAAGTTTGTTTCACTATTTGCAAAGTGTTATAATTTTATCTGTTATAACCAGTATAAGGAACATATATAAAATTTTACATCTAGTTAAACATGTAAAACTTAAATTACAAATTGACAATCTCTCATCATATTTCACAATGCTTTGACTTTTTAAATACATAAAATAGCTAACTTGCAACATGAATATTATGAATACCTAATCTGGTAATTCTGGCTCACTGCGCATACAGGGTGCATAAAACTTTTTCACACTCAAAGAAAAACTAAAGAAACTAGTACAGCAGAGGCATCATAAACCTCGTAATCAAAAATAACGTAAAACATTCTATTTTGTTGCTCGATCATCGACAGCAACTTTAAAGTAATTTCATATCGAAAGTAAACTAATCCTTTACAATCAAAATTAAAATAAATTCTAGATAATCATGAAAAACACCTTAGAAGTAAAAAAAAAAACGTTAAAATAAAATTTGAATTCTTATGTAAATATTTTTCGTCTTTGCTTAACAGTCTGCGTTAATTTCTTTACACCCTGTGGACTGTCATTACTGGGTCTGTTTACTTGGTTTCACCAACAAAACTTTAGTGTATCGGTTGTTCAACTTTAGTTGAATGCAAATACAGCGACAAATACAAAACCTCGCGATGCAGTATTTCTGCCAAAAGATTTTGCTAGGTATATGTAATGTGGAGCAATTGCTGGAATTTTGGAGCGAATAGTAAACCAAGGGAACAAGACCATGAATTTTACCATCAATAGTTTGTAAAACGATATGGCAATCCCAAAAAGCATTCCAATTAAAATCAACACAATCAGAGCTTTATCCTAAACATGAAAACATGGAAAACATTGATTTAGTACAATAGATATGAAGCTTTGGAGTCATACACTTAATGGCGACACTGTTATTTGAAAACGTTTCAATTTCCAGCTTTGTAGAAAACCTTAACAGATTTCCATTGTTATATTTCAGTTTCCTATACACATTGTTTTAAGTTCAAAATATCGGTTTTATCATAAAATGTTTCAAAGATCGATTTTTGTATTGTTAGTTTGGACATGGATTCTACAATTAGGGGAGTAATTTATATGAAATTTGTATGTATTTAGAAATCACAATTTATTTACAACTGACAAAATAGTTCAATCAAATGTCAGACACAAATGACCCTGTAGCTCCATAACGCCATTTTTAAGGATATCTTTCTTACTAATTTACTTTACTATCTAGTTCTGCTAATTCTCATACCATTTTTGTTACTGTAAATAAAAAGGTTAGTAAGCCTGTTAATTTTATATACAGCGTCTTTGAAACTAATTTTTTAAAAGAGATAGGTTAGCAAGCTGAAATTCGGGGTAAACCGTTTATCACTAAGAATGTCAGGCGAAAATGATGGGAGAGCGCTATCCTCGAATATTTTTTCCAACCGAATGGTAGATTATGGGATACTTTTGCAGCTACTTATGAGAGACCCTGTAATACAAAATCAGGATTTTTGAAATGTCGAGTGTTCTGGACACTGAATCACTTATGTTATATCAAGCTTATTTCCTTTCAAGGGTCTGTGCAAATATGTAATAAATATTCTGTTTAAAAAAAAGTCAAAACTTGCCTTTTCAAACAGAATGTCACATATTTTAAATAAATCCTTCCAAACAAAGATTGATTCAACATACTATATATAGCGTTGTGTTGAATTATAAGCAGTTCAATGTACAAAAACGCTGAACTTTTCTAAAATATAGTTACACTCTAGGGTAATAAAGTAGGAGCTTCAAAATGTAGGTATCACATGATCCCCCACTGCAATTAAAAAACTGTTTTATTATGGCGCACTTAACTGTCACTTTTAAGCTAAAACATAGTGTTTATGCATCAACTTCATCTTCCAGAATTACAGCTTTCTCACTTGATCCCTTCAAAAAATAAATTGGAGGATACCTTTTTAAAAACACAGGTTGACATTTTGCATAATTTTGTCACTTTCACAAATTTCACCATTAACGTTCAGGAAGCTTCTCATCTCATATTCAGGAGCTTTTACATAGTTATTATTTCAATCCATAGAGCACAAATTTAATATGGGACTAGACGTAATCGGTATTGTGCAAATCTTCCTTATAAACTGAGAATTGTCGTTTATACATATTGTAATTCTAATTTTTATGAGTGACCGTAGAAATCTCTTACAAGTAGTACTAGAAAGTTAAATGATAACAAACGTTTCCATGTACTGACCGCGATCTAAGAATATAATGTACCGATAGAAAATTGAGAAAATATCACATTTAACTCTCTCCTATATCATAGAAACGCGAAAGAATCCTTTCGAAAGATTAAAAATTGCTTGATTCATGATGCATTGTGTGAATTACCTTATATTCGGATTTTTCCGCGCTTACATTTTATCCATGGTTATTGGCATAAGAAGTAAAACTAACATTCAACACTTTTCTCTTATAATCATACAAGTTAGTATACGTATATTAAATTCCATGCATAATGTTTAAATTGTTAAAAGTATGGAATATTCTAGCATGCTTTGATCTTGCTATAATTTCCATGACATACAGTGGTGGTCAAAAAAATAAGAGTGTAAAAGAAAAATAAGCTGTCGCCATTTTAGATGCTATAAATTTGCTTACTACTGCATGGGAATTGGTAACTCCAGAAACGATTCGTAATTGTTTTCGCCATGCTGGTTTAGTGAAAAACATAACTGAAATAGTCAACGATTTTAATCCAAAAAAATAGTTTACTGAATATAGACAAATTTAAAGAGTATGTAAATGTTGACAATAATTTAATAGCAACACGGGAATTGTCAGACTCCAATTCGGTTAATGAAGGATCCGTTGATAACGAACATGAAGACGAACTAGAAAACAACGATGAAGAAGAACTTCCAGTGACAACTAAGCAGGCATTAGACTGCGTGAAAAAGTTGCAACGTTATTTTCAGCAAGAAGAAGACAGTACAGGAAAATTACTAGCTTTTTTACCAACAAACTTACGGTTTTTACACATACCTACATAGTACGTATGCCTGTAATATGTCTATCAGATTCTGAAAAAATGCAAATTTCAAAATTACGTATAACTTTTTTGTATGTATCTTTATTTATGTAATACATGTTAAACAAACACATTTCAAGATTTTAATATGTTATTTCTGCTGCTTTTTTCATTAAAAAAAGTGTTTCTTTTAAGATGGTCATCCGCCTATAATAAACTATTTGTCACAGTCCCGCCGAGTCGGGTTGCACTTTTTTTCTTGGATAGTGCATTATGCAAGATAAAGATTTATGCTTTACATGCGGATAAAAAATGTACATATCGAATGTCAAGGCCATTCAGTTTTATCAGGTATCGGAAATTTTGTGGACAAAAAATAAAAGTATGTTAAATGTTTTTGCCATTATAGCCAGTAGAATATTTCTATGCTTAGTATAGTGTTTGCAGAGTTTATTGAGGGTCATTTCTTTGCAACATGGGTCGCGCGAAACGGCGTTCAGTATTACAAGTGCGTAGTCAAAACAAAACCTACGCATTTATTTCGAGTGTACTTAAAAGAGCCCCTTGTGTGATAGCTAAAGTTCTAAAAGAACAAGGAACTGCTGAGAAACAGCCAAAAAAAAGAGGACGTCCAAGAAAAACAACGCCACGTATGAATAAATGGATTGCTCGTGAAGCTGTTAGATATCCATTATCTAATTCGTTCGTTATGAAAGGTCAGTTGGGCTTATCTGTCAGCACTAGAACAATAAGAAGTCGTTTGCAGGAAATGAATCTTCATGGCAGAGTTGCCAGAAAAGTTCCCCTTTTATCTAAAAAGCATATACTGCAACGAATGGAGTTTTCAAGGAATAATCTAAACGACACCTACAGTCGCAATAGGAGAAATGTCCTTTTTAGGGATAAAACAAAAATAATTTTATTTAGATCTGAAGGTAGGATTTACGTAAAGAGAGGTCCAAATAGGGAACTGAATCCGCGCTACACAATAGGAACGATTAAGCATGGCGGAGAAAACATCAAAATATGGGGTTGCTTTTCATATTCCGGCGTTGGACCTATTTTTTGGATAAAAGAAAATATGACCAAGGTAATTTATTTACAAATAATGGAGAATGTTATGCTATCTTATGCTGAGGAAAATATGACACTACGTTGGATCTACGATGAGGATAATTATCCTAAGCATACAGCAAAGGCAGTAAAACAGTGGTTCCAGTCGAAGAAAATTGAAGTTTTGAAGTGGCCTCCACAGAATCCCCACTTGAATCCCAAAGAGAATCTTTGGGAGGAATTGAAGCATCAAATATCACACAAAAAGACAACAAACCAAAAGTTACTTTGGGAAGAAGTTCAAAAAACATGGCGTTCAATACCTGGAAATCTGCCGCAAACTTTTCGACTCAATGCCAAGCAGATGTGGTGCTGTCCTGAAGAACTAGTACTAAAAATACTCGTTAATTAAAAAAAGAAAAACATGTTAATTAAATGCAGTGTTATGTCTGTTTTATCTATTGTTTAAATTTACTCTTATTTTTTTGACCACCTGTATTTTCACAAAGTCTGAATTGTCGACTTTTATTTTTCAAGTCTTTATTAATATTATAATGTTCATTGTATTTTAAAGAGAAAACAATATTCTTAATTTGTATTAGATTATAGATTGCTCAAGTGGCATATATATACATATATATATATATATATATATATATATATATATATATATATATGACGTTTAATTATATTATTGGATTTCAAAATGTGCACTCTTATTTTTTTGACCACCACTGTATTTCATGAACTTGAAAAACGGAACTTCAAAAATCTTTTTGCGTACAAAAACTACAATATTTAGCAACCCATTTCGTGCTATACAATTTAATTTGTTCGTTCACAAAAATCACAAAGTTTAGATGTCATCAGCTATTGGGATATGATGTTTCAGGGAATATCATGAATATTTCAAATGGTTTTGTGCTGATGATATTTGGAGTATGCCATGCATGTGGATACAAAACAACACCTTCATTCAGTGATCCACGATTTCCATGAATTCGGCTCATGTTGCAACCAGTCAAAGATGCGGTAATAAGTACCGTTTAAATGCTCCGAAGCTTCTGTCAGTTCATAACAATACTAGCAGAAAGTTTCAATTTTTCAAAGATGTTTGGATCACTTACAGTCAAAGTTACTTTGGTTAAAACTACTATATTTATTTTGAATTCTTAACAAGTCTAATAAATCTACATTAATTATAAAATACACGCATTAATAATAAATAGTAGCAAAATTATCGTTTTCAAAATGGTGCTTTGACTTCAAACTGATATTTAGAAAAATAGTGATATATTTAAAAAAATCTCACAAGAAAGCTAAAAACAGTAGATCTATATATGTATGTTTCTATCAATTGAATATTTACCATTACATACGAGAAAAAGATAATGTAAATCTTGTTCTTTAACGGACGCCAGACAGTGCAGTACGGCGGCTTGAAATTGAGCCTCGGCTTGACTAGGACACACGATAACAGTATGCTAGGCGTTTACATCCGCATACAAACATACATATCGCGAAAAACATACAAATGCGAACATTTCTTTTTCATCAAACTGATGCGGGATATCCGGACGGTCTGAACCTGAACGTAGACCAGTGTGCAGTGCTTTATTTCCGTTCATGCATCAGTTTCTCCTCCCTTCAGCCTTAATCTAGCAAAGTCTTCAAATATTATGTCATCGTCGTGCTCTTGAAGATTGCTATCATCACTGAAAAAAGATTAAAACCATTGTATTAGGTCTGTATGAACCACCGTATGAACCAATATTTTTGCCAATTATGCTGTATTTTGCTGGGATCATACTAGGATCGTCGTAGTGGCGGATTGGCTTCTATAGGATCGGCAAAGAATTGATGACACGTATTTAACAGGCCTCAAAAAGGGTGTCAAAGTCTCGAAGGGTAGTTTCACGAATGACAAAAAATGGTAGCACAGCGAGCCACATACATACAGTAATGGACAAAAGTATATAGACAAATATGAATATTTACCTAAATACCTTTAGAAAACGAATTCATACTTCATTGCTCCATAAATAAATGCGTTATTAGTAGAAAAACTAAATTCCTTGTTTTTACATTATCTGCAATGAACACAATACAAGTCTGAATATATGCAGTTTCGTGTCAGAAGAGGATTGTTGTATTGAAGTATTGTTGAACAAGTCGAATGATTTCAAGACCATGCCGCATGATCCAGAAATTCTTTCGATGTGAAAACTAAGATCATTGAGTTATACACCTACAAAGATGGTCAACGTCAAGTCGACATTGCCAAAAATTTGAAGCTGAAGCGTAAAGCAGTTTGGGCAATATTGAACAAATATAAACAGAAATATATCTTGGAAGCCTCTAAAAGTGGTCGGCCTAGAAAACTAAATGCTAGATCAGTTAGATCAGGGCTGTCCAACATACGGCCCGCTTCACGGGTCATGTATACATCACATGTATAAATTTCTCTCAAATACCGAATATGCACAATTCTTACATTAACTCTGTAATAATGATGTATAGAAAGATTTTATAATGCGGCCCTCCAAACTGCAATTTTTTTGAAGTGGCCCCTGGGCCACATTAAGTTGAACAGCCCTGAGTTAGATTAATAAAAGTAATTTCGTCCAAAGATCCGTTTAAAACCCCAAGACAAATAAAAGCCGAAATCGAGACAAAAGGAATTGCCAGTCTTTCTACGAAAACTATAAGTAGACGATAAATGATTTGAAGTTATTTGCACGTCGCCCAAGTAGGAAGCCGCTAATATCGAGGAAAAACCATAAGGACCGATTAAAATTTGCATGGTTGCATCTTGATTGGAGCATCTGTGACTGGAAGAGGGTATGTTTCAGTGACGAATCCAAGTTCAGTATGTTTGGATCAGATGGTGTTCATTACGTTAGACGTCCTAGTGGATAAAGATTGAACCTCAAGTACACTTTGCCCACTGTCAAACATGGAAGCGGGTCTGTTATGGTTTGGGGGTGCGTTTCGGGGTTCGGGATGGGACCTTTACATAAAATAGATGGCATTATGGATAAGTTTGTATATACACAGACATACTAAAGCATGTCATGTTGTCCTATATGGAAGACAATATGCCCTTAAGATCAATCTTCCAGCAAGATAATGACCCGAAGCACACTTCAAATATCGCAAAGAAATTCTTTCTGGATGAAAAATACCATTTCTCAAATGTCCTTCACAGTCTCCCGATATAAACCCCATTGAAAATCTATGGGAATACTTTTTTTTATATCGAAGCAGCCGTGCAGGCAGAAGCCTAAATGCCGGAACACCGCGGCTGCTATGATGATCCCAAAGAAATTTTATTAATACGATTTTTGAACTGCCTAAGGTTACTAGAACTGGGAAAAGCTTCCTCTTGTAGATTATTCCACAATCTCGACACCCTCGGGACAACGAAGCGGTCGTATACACCGGTTCTGGATGTACGAAGTCCGACACGGTTAGGATGGGACGCCAAAGTCAAGCGCGTCTGTCTGGCAGGCACATCGCGCGACGGCATCATGGAAGAGAGCTCTGAGGAGCAAAGCCCGTTGGTGTAACGGTAGAAAAGAGCCAGATCGCCGACAGCCCGCCGGTGCGAAAGAGTCCCAAGACTGTCTGTTACAGAAGAGTCATCGACCAGTCGGACCGCCCTCCTCTGGACAGCATCGCGCATGGATAATGTAGTCGGGGCGGCAGCACCCCAAACGTGTGAGCAATACTCGAGGCTAGGCCTTATCTGGGCCTTGTATAGAGTGAGAAAGTCATGCGGAGAAAAGTACTTGTTAGCCCTAAACAAATAGCCCAGCAGCTGCAGCGATTGACGAGATGTGTTCGTGCCAGATCAGGTCCTCGGTCTCCGACCAGCCGAAATGAATGGCTCTTTGGCAGAACTCGACCATCCATCGAAAACGCTTTTCGTCAAAGTACAGTACTGCGTTTTGGAAGCATTGGACTGTACAAGAATGTTGCGTCCCCAAGCAGTGATAGCCTCCAGGTCTCTTGTCAGAGAGGAAGTCGTCGCTAGTCTTCTTTTTTTAATCTCAGCGGCAGAGATCGAGAGAAACAGTGTCGGAGCCAAGACCGATCCCTGGGGAACACCCGCGTTGACGTTGTGGGATGAAGAGGAGAACCGTCAATTACGACGGATATCTTGCGGCCAGAGATAAAGTCAGCCACCCATCTGCAAAGCTTTTCTGGTAGGCCATAGGATGGAAGTTTGCTTAAGAGGGCAGCGCGCCACAGCTGATCGAACGCTTTCGTGATGTCAAGAGCAACCATATGAGCGTCACCATAAGACTGGATGAGTTTACTCCACAATTGAGTGACGTAAGCTAGGAGGTGCCCTGTGGATCGTTGGTGCCGGAAACCATACTGCCTGTCGCTAATCAAGCTGTGACGTTTGAGGTAGTCCAGAAGCTCGCGATTTATGCACCTCTCCATCACCTTACTTAAAACAGAAAGCAGAGCTATATGCCTGTAGTTGTAAGGGTCGGTCTTAGATCCCTTTTTTGGGATGGGTTGGACATGAGCAAATTTCCAGTTTTCTGGGAAGGTGCCGGATTCATAAGATATCTGGACGAGACGCGAAAGACCTGGAGCAAGCTCCGGTGCACACCTCTTCAGTACAATGGCAGGAATCAAGTCCGTATCAGAAGCTTTGTTGATGTCGAGCGACAAGCGCACTCGTCTTACGGTCTTATGCCTGAATGTTACCTCCCGCATAGTGTAGGGAACCCTTTGAACTGACGGCACTTGGGCGTTGGTGGGGACGTCCATGATGGAGTTGGCAGCAAAGATCTTGGCTAGCACTTCCGCGTTGGCCTTTGAGTTGAATAGAATAGTTCTATCCTGACACGTAAGTGGTGGAAGGCTACTGTGTGAGAAGTTCTTTTCAATCTGCTTGGCCAGCGTCCAGAAAGACCGACTGCCATTGCGCTGCGACATTACCCTGTGCCTAACTTTTATATCGTGCTGGTTTTTGCCATTGCGAACCGCTGCTTTATATTTGTTTCTGGACTCAACGTCGGCTTGTCTATTCTCTACAGTGGGGTTTTGTAAGAAGGTTCTGTGTACCTTGATCTTCTGCTGGCGAGCAGCGTCACACGATTTGTTAAACCAGCCGTTGGACCCTGATCTAGGCACTTTCACTGTGTGGGGGCTGTATTCCTCCATTCCGACGTGGATAATTTCGGTTATCGAAGAACAGACAGCCGACGCATCCGCGTCAGTGAAACAGACATATTTCCAAGGAAAGCTAGAGAAGAAATCTCTGAGCCCCTTCCAGTCGGCATGTCCGTAATGCCAAGTTTTGCGGCCTGTACGAGTTTCTGCTGCCACAGCGGGTTCTGACGGAAACCTAACCTCCACAACACCGTGGTCCGAGTTACCCAGGGGGGACAGGACAGCAGTGCTGTAAGAGACAGGAGGAGTGGTCAGAATGAGATTCAGCAGGCTACTGGCGTGTGACGAGACGCGGGGGAATAAAGTAGGGCTCGTCACCAGCTGAGTCAGCCCTTGGGTAAGAGCGAACGCTTCGACTGCACGACTTGCTGCGTCGGTCTTGTTTGAGCCCAACCAAAGCTCATTATGGGCATTGAACTCACCGAGAAGAACTACATCTGAAGCGGGATGATTGATGTTCAGGAAGTCGATCTGGACCGCGAGGTATTCGAGTAGGTTATCCCAGTTATGGTCCGAGGGAGAGCGATAAAGGCAGCAAATAAATTTGGGTGATGTTTTGGAGTTGAGGCGAAGCCACAGAATATCCTTCCGGTCTGATTCCAAAGAAACATCTCTGGAGCAGGAAAGACTGCTGCGGACAAAAGCCACAACTCCCCCGTTCTTTCTCAGATTGGAGTGCACCTCGTAGTTTGGGAACTTAAGATGGTTAATCAGTGCAGACTCTGAGATGTTTGTCTCCGCCAAGAAAAGCACGGCGGGACGATTGGATTGCAGGTAGTGATAAACAGCATCAATGTTGCTGTTAATCCCGCAGATGTTCGAAAAACAAATTTTATCGTCGATGTTGTTCCCTCAAGCCCACCCTCCACCCGGACATTCCGAGAGTGGAGTGAGTTTACGTCCGAAGTTCTTAGTGCTCGAGGGATCCATCATCATTAATTTCTTTGTTTTGGAGGATAACCGACTGCATAGCTTAGGTGTGGAAAGATACCCTGGGAAAAGCTAGCGGGTGGTACTGCCTCGGTCGACTGGTCCTTGTCTACCACGTTCTTTTTACGTGTTAGTGATGTTAAATAGACCTAAAGTGGCCCGTTGGCGGACTTGTACCGCCACCCGGCAATCGGTACTGAGGTATTCCTTAACGCGTGGACAATCACTTGAACGGGAAGAAGTTGTATACTGGATACAACAACTTCCGGAACAAGCATTGGCCGCGGCCCCACTCAGTAGGGTTCATGACTTATATAAGCAAATACGAGATAAAAATTATTCAAACAAGGATGAACTTTTTGCCGCTTTAGAGCAACAGTGGAGACAGATTGATGAATCTTATATCAAGAAACTTCTACAATCTATGCCGAGACGATGCCAGGCGGTGATTGATAATAATGGTTATGCTACAAAATATTAACACAAACATGGTTGGTTTTATATAATTCAATGAACTTTGCTTCTTTTTTCTATAATTGTTTTGCATTGTCTAATGAATTTATTTATGAGGGCACTTGCACAAAACAAAAAGGGTGCTTGTGCAGGGTCCGGCACAAAGGTCGGACAGCTTTTAAAAAATCACAAAATCGGTCATTTTTACTCAAAAATGGATTTATTTAAAAACAGTGCAAAACTTAATCAGTGCAGACTCTGAGATGTTTGTCTCCGCCAAGAAAAGCACGGCGGGACGATTGGATTGCAGGTAGTGATAAACAGCATCAATGTTGCTGTTAATCCCGCAGATGTTCGAAAAACAAATTTTATCGTCGATGTTGTTCCCTCGAGCCCACCCTCCACCCGGACATTCCGAGAGTGGAGTGAGTTTACGTCCGAAGTTCTTAGTGCTCGAGGGATGCATCATCATTAATTTCTTTGTTTTGGAGGATAACCGACTGCATAGCTTAGGTGTGGAAACATGCGGACATTTATAAGACACCCTGGGAAAAGCTAGCGGGTGGTACTGCCTCGGTCGACTGGTCCTTGTCTACCACGTTCTTTTTACGTGTTAGTGATGTTAAATAGACCTAAAGTGGCCCGTTGGCGGACTTGTACCGCCACCCGGCAATCGGTACTGAGGTATTCCTTAACGCGTGGACAATCACTTGAACGGGAAGAAGTTGTATACTGGATACAACAACTTCCGGAACAAGCATTGGCCGCGGCCCCACTCAGTAGGGTTCATGACTTATATAAGCAAATACGAGATAAAAATTATTCAAACAAGGATGAACTTTTTGCCGCTTTAGAGCAACAGTGGAGACAGATTGATGAATCTTATATCAAGAAACTTCTACAATCTATGCCGAGACGATGCCAGGCGGTGATTGATAATAATGGTTATGCTACAAAATATTAACACAAACATGGTTGGTTTTATATAATTCAATGAACTTTGCTTCTTTTTTCTATAATTGTTTTGCATTGTCTAATGAATTTATTTATGAGGGCACTTGCACAAAACAAAAAGGGTGCTTGTGCAGGGTCCGGCACAAAGGTCGGACAGCTTTTCAAAAATCACAAAATCGATCATTTTCACTCAAAAATGGATTTATTTAAAAACAGTGCAAAACATTAACAGAAAATTTTGAAATGTATTCTTTTGATTTTTTTTTTATACTCCAACTACCACGAAGGCCTAAGGCCTAAACACCCATTGGGTACCGTGGTGCTATAGGGGGATACAGGGGAAAGGGGGAACGCCACACGGACTCTGGCGAGGGAACACGTGTGCATGCAACATGCACACATTCTGGCTCCGCCTACGAGATCCGCCGCCTGCGTGCGACAGTCGGAGGCCGTCTACCACCTACGGACAATCACAACATCCATAGCCAAGAGAAAAATTTCTCTTAGGACGATATTGGAAGATTGGGAGATATTGACCAAAATAAACTTTTCTAATTAAAATTACTTAAAATATGTACATTTAAAATTTTTTCTTATTAAAGGTTACATTATACTGGAAAGAACGCAGAGGAGTATCGTATTACAAATCCTTAGTAAACTGTTTCTGTAAGTTTTTAACAATAATTATTCAGGACTGAGGACCTGTCAAATTTTGGTAACTAGTGGTTTGTTCGTACAGCCTGTTTGCTGACGATCAGCAAACTGATAGTCGGCGACAAGTCATGATGTAGTTTACGCAGTTAGCTGCCACTGACACGTCGCTGACTGTATTGATTGCGTATATGAGAACGTTACGAATTGGCTCAGGGAGCTGAGACCAATTATCGACAACTAATCCGCTGTTCGTACAGAAACTTCTGACTGTTTGATGACTGTCAGATTACTCAGCAGATAATTTGTCAGTAAATTGTCATAGCTCGAAATCAAATAAATAATTATTCGAATGTAAAATTTTTCAGAATGAAGTAGACAATTTTGGAAAAGTCGTGGTATGTTCTTTTGCTGTACACCAGAATGATCTAGGATTTTTCGTCCAACTGCCCGAATGTGACCGAATTTTCCTCTAGAGATTTACTCTGTAATTCCCATTCAATTCTCATTAAAAAAGTATAAACACAGATTCGAAGAAATATGATTCCACACATTGAATGACAAGTTGAAGGAGTAAATACATAGTAAGAATTCTGAATAAACGTCTATAGTGATTTTGCATGAGAAATGTACAAAGTATTGTGAATGACTTTTAATGAAACTCGGATAGTAGGGTTTTTGTTCCCGGTTCCCTTGTTGTCCAAACCAAAGCTGATGAAAAAAAAACAAATATCGAATTCCTGAGATTTTGTGATACAGCTTTTTTCACGGGTGCCCACGGAGAGGGAGTGTCCGACTGTTTCTGCTGGGGCGAAAATAATATTTTCCCTATACAGGGTATTTCAAATTCGACCCTCACCATTGAGATCACGGAAGCTTTAAGGGATACGAAGTTGTTTAAATAGGGGCAAAGTTGCGTATTCAGATAATCGCTTCGAAAGTTTTGAAATTGAAAGTACTTCCAGAAAGAGACATAAAAAACGACATTTCCCAAAATAGTTTTAGTTTTCTCCAGACTTCATTTATGGTAGGGTTTCAAAATAAATTGCACATCAACTCTGTCATATTTTATCCTCTACAAGACGGCACGATTAGAATTTCAATATGACGTTTCGTCTCTTGTCCTCCAGCATATTGGATTTTGACACACATGAATATAATTTTTATTCTGATTTCAAAAATGTATGTCATACATTCACATTGCAAAACCTTAGTTATTCCAGAAGTTCCTAGGTAGGCATTGAAATTATCTGATTTCATTTGTTTGCATAGCAACAGAGTTTGGAAGACTGTGGAGACCTCTGCTTATTCATGGTTATTATTGTTATTACCATCAATAGAATTTACATCTCGTGTTTAGGTTTCACCATATCTTTTTATTTCCTTATAATTTTCATCAAACAACAAATTTATGGTCAACTAACGAAATATATCACTGAGTTTAGGGCTGAAATATCCATTTAAATGTACAAAATTTCAATATAGTGTCCGTAAGAAAAAACAAAATTGATGATGGAAGTCGAAAGAACAAATGTCGAATTGAAAATTTGACTACGCAATCTTGTAGCCGAGAATAAGTAACAATGACAATATGCAATTTATTTTGGGATAAATCTGGAACGCGAAACAAACATCTGATAATTTTAAGGTCTACTTGAGAAATTCTGTTTTTTTTTTAAGAGCGACGTCAATGTATGACGTAGTATGCATTTTTTAATCAAAATTAAAAACTCTATTGATCTGTGCAAAAATGCGATATAGCCTCCTTAAGAAATAATAATGTTGCTATTCTGATTATGCCTTCTTGTAGAGGAGAAAACGTGGGAATGTTAATGTGCAATTTATTTTAAAATCCCTATATGAATAAAGTCAGGGAAAAATCAAAACGGTTTTGGGAAAATTGAGTTTTTCCGTCACTCTCCGGAAGTACCTTGAATTTTTAAACTTTCTAAGTGTCGTTTTGTTGACTACCCAATTTGAGCGACTTCGTATCCCTTACAGTTTCCAATATCCCAATGGTCAGTACCGAATTTGAAATACCCTGTATAAGCAGACTCTCGCTAGAAGAAAGAAGTAAAAATACTACAACGATTTAATAACGTCTTCGAATAACAAAGGGTGTTATACACTAAAAAGCTAAAACAGCTTAACATAACTACAATTATCAAGATCCGCTTACATAGCTATAAGTTTCACAGAGTTCCCAACATGAACAAAAAGAACTGAGACTACGAAAATACATAGGAGTAAGACTAAAATCGCGTAGTTTCGCATTTCGTAACTGTAACCAAAAATTTCAAAAGATTATTGATCGCAAAAATCGTATTAATAACGGTTCTTGAAAGTTATGTCCTCTGTTGTTCGGATTTTTCATACTGTATTCATAATCTTCATTTTGCCATTACCGGGTTGAACAAAATATTGAGCACAACGCACTTTGGCGCTGCCTGATATTTAAAATGGAATTTCATTAAAATTTATTCTGCCACTTGCTCAGCCGAAAATGTTACAAAACTTGTTGCTGTTGAATTATGGCACTGTTTTCTCCACAAAATTCAGGCTTTTGGGTTTCATTCTCTCCTCCAGTAGATCTTCAAGGTCTTCATCTTCTTGGTATATCGCTTTTTTAGACCTAAGCAGCCGCGCAGATGAAGCCTACATGCCAGGGCACCGCGGAGCTTAAAGAAACTGTTATTCCTATTTTTCAACTGCCTAAAGTTAGTAGAACTGAGAAAATATCCTCATGTAGATTGTTACACGATCTCGACACGGTTACGTTGGGAGGCCGAAGTCAGGCAGGCACATCGCGTGGCGACACCATGGAAGAGAGCTCTAAGGTGCAAAGGCCCGTTGGCGTAGCCAGATCCCCAACGGTCCGTCGGTGCGAAGGTGTCCCCAGACCGTCCATTAGAGAAAAGTAATGGATCATTAAATGCCTTTTTGCGAAGCAATTCCGGTTCTCAAGATAGTTTCGACATACTCTGATACCTGTCACTGTCACTGGTTGACTGGTCTCCTCTGATCTCTCAGAAGGTTCTGTACGAACAGTGGATTCGCGGTCGGCAAACAGTCAGAAACTGTACCAACAGGTAATATCTCTCTGATTCTGATTTTGACAGTCACCGACAAGTTACCGACTACTGTACGAACAAACCATAGATTTTGAGTTGTTTTGCATCGATATTACAACCAAATGAAAATACTTGGAACAATTTGTGATGCATATCAGCTAAGTAATTTGCATTTATATTGGAGTAGACTAGTATTGTAGTTGCGATATAAATTTTGCAGTCGCGGCGCAATACGCTTGCTGTTGCTGGAATAATCCCCAGGGGGTAATTTTGACCTATATCTGATGAATCAATGATTATACTGCAATTTGAGATTTCATGTTATTCTTTCGGTAGAATGTATATCGGAAAGAGGGTACAGCGGAATTGGCTGAATTTGCAGTGTTAATTGTAGATGCCCGATCTAAAAAATCTTGTAATGACTACAAAAAACTGTATAGAAAGTTATTAAGCGAAGCAAAAAAGCTCTATCACCGAGATCTGGTTATTGATTCTAATAATGAATCAAGAACCGTTTGGAAAATCATCAAGTCTGATAGAAATGTTAGAACGTAAGCTTGAGTTAAATGTGAATCATAATCTAATCACCGACTCTAGTGAAATTTGTGACAAATTCAGCAACCACTTCCCATAGATCTCGAAAAACCTGAAAGGAAATAATCTGCCTTTACTGATACCTTTGAATGTAAACAGTTTTATCAGCTTCTTTTTTTGTTCAGCCACAGGACAAGATATCTCAAGCATAATAACAAATTTGCAAAGGACAAATTCTACTGTAGATGATGCTTTCAGTAACAATTTACTGAAGAAATATTACATGCGGATATTAGAGCCATTAACATATTTGGTGAAGCTATCCCTAGAAACTGGGAAATTTCCCGAAAAACTAAAAATATCTAGAATTATCCCTATACCCAAATAACGAAATTCCGAGGACATCAGTAACTACAGACCTATACCCCTCTTAAGCCCATTTGCAAAGTTTAGAAAAATATGTTTAACCACAAATCCCGCTCAACCACATGCGACATTGGAGTTCCTCAGGGCTCAATACTCGGACCTATACGTAAATGATTCCAACAGCAAGAACTTTGTTATGTAAGCAGATGATACGGCTCTCTTAGTAGATGCTGTCGCAGTACAAACCCTTGCTTCATCCGCGACAACTGAGTTTACACGTACTAATAGGTGGTTTGTTGATACTGGCCTGACAGAGAAAAGTAACTGTTGTCCGTTTCACGTATACATCGGAACGCAGAAAGTGAGGTTTCTTGGACTTAACTGTCTTATAACTGTAGTTGGGACCATCACATAGATCACCTTTGTCAGAAAATCACTCCATTGGAGCTTTGCATCAACAGACTTCGGTTTATCGTTGATAGACCCGTACTATTAATGTACTACTTTTCCTACTTTCAGCTGTAACCTGTGGTATAATAGCTTGGGGCATCTTATCTAGCAAATAGGGGTTTTGTTATTCAAAAAATGATTATAATATTAATGGCAGGGATAAACAGGTTGACCAGTTGTGAGGGATTTTCAAAGAGATGGGAATTTTAACCTTAGCATGATGTATCTATATTTATGGGCGGATTAAAAAATCAAACACTTATTTGTACAAACAAAAAATTAAAAATATGCTCCTTAGTGAATTTCTCTGTGACACCAGGAATTTATAGTTAATTGTGTGTTATATATGTATACGAGGGATGCCTTTTAAGTTTTGCATATAGAAACATAGTAGGCCGCGCGGATCGAACGTCAGTACTGAATCTTAACCTCACTCTTTAGTAAACTTAAATTCAAAGTTTCACAACAATACGTGCAGTGTTCTCACTACAGTGAATTTTTAAGTGTCACCAAGTTATTAGAAAATCGCAGATTATCGCAACAAGAATGCCTTGCTGAGTGCAAACTCATCATTGAAGATAGACATGTGACACATCGCGAGATTGAGGCGTCCTTAAAGATCTCAGAGACATCAATTCAAAAAATTTTACATGGAGAATTAGGAGTAAGAAAATTAGTTTATCGTTGGATACCCCACCTGTTGACCAAAGAGCAGAAAGCAGCCAGTGTTAATTGGTGTCAAAAAACGCTTGACCGTTTCAATTCCGGAAATTCAAAAAATATGTACAGCATTGTTAGTGGTGATGAATCGTGGATTTACTGTTATGAACCAGAAAATAAACGACAGTCGGCTGTTTGGGTGTTACAAGGTAAAGAAAAGCCAACAAAAGAAGTCATCCGTTCTCTAAGTGTTTCGAAAAAGATGGTCGCGACATTTGTGTCAAAAGCGGGTCACATTGCAACAATTCCTCTTAATGAGTAAAGAACTGTCACTGCGGATTGGTATACCACCATTTGTTGGACAAAAGTCATCACCGAGCTTCGAAAAATCAACCCCGAAAGAAGCATCATCCTCCACCAAGACAATGCAAGCTCGCACACAGCCCAAAAAACAAGGCAGTATTTAACGGAAGAAAACGTGGAATTATTGGACCATCCTCCATATAGACCCGATCTAAGTCCTAACGATTTCTTTACTATCCCGAAAATTAAAAACAGACTGCGTGGTCAAAGGTTCCAGTCACCAGAAGAAGCAGTTGACGCATTCAAAAATGCCGTTTTGGATATGCCAGCAAACGAGTGGAATAAGGGCTTCGAAAATTGGTTCGAGCGCATGCAGATGTGTATTAATCTTCGTGGAGAATACTTCGAAAAACAATAAAGTCATTTAAAACTACCTACCGTGTTGTTTTATTTCCATATGCAAAACTTAAAAGACATCCCTCGTATAACTACGGACTCTCGTTGTTCGTATATGGTTTTATCTTGTTGTATGAAGCTGTTCATTGTTTTGAAGTGTTTGTTTTTATTTATTGTTGTCCCTTTAATTTGTGTGATGTTTGTATATATAAAATTGATTTTGTAAAATAATCAGAATAACCACGATGTGACTGCATATAACTTTTCTTTGTTAGTTTTTGCATTTGATTCATGATATATCATCAAAAGATGATAACTTGAATAAAGATTAATCTTCATGAGCACAAAGTTCGACAATGAACAGTTTTCGAGATATGAAGGTTCCAAGAGAATTCAGGAAGCATAGGTATTAGCATATATTATAGTTGAGAGCATCGTATGACAAAAATAATTTTACGAAGTCATATAACTAATGTTCGACATCCGACCGCACACTCGTTCACAATATGTTTACGTAAACAGTGCTTCAATTGGCCTTCAGAGCAGAGATAACATATATCAAAGCATATATCTGTTGAAATTACCATTTATATTGTTGTTTTGTGGCTTGTTTATGCCGAACAGCATGCTAGATGTTTATAATCGAATACCAAAACGTATACAGAGCCTTCAAAGAAAGAAACCTGTATTGTTAAACATTAGACCTCGATAACTTAAAAGCTCCAACCTTGTGTCCGACATTTTCATCAGGAGGTCATACTTACCCTCTTTATCGCATGTTTTGTGGAGTATTCTTTATACTTTGAACACAATACAACTGTGCTAGTGGTTTCAGAGACTTTCACGGCATCCTTGCCACACATTACCGAATGTTAATGACAATATTTCACAAATTTGAATAAGGCATATGAGAACTGTGTGGTAAGAATCCTGTACTACAACTGCTAACAAACATCAAAATGACCAATGTATTATTCTTGTTGAGAAGCAGTTGTTAAAATAGTAATACATGAATCAGTGTCACTCATAAATACACAAGTTTAAAATGACTGTTTTGGGCTTAATGTAAATATTGGAGTTCTAAAAATTGAAATGTCAAAGAAATTTAACAGTTAAAGACAGGGTTAAAGCTATTTCTTCACACCGAAGCAGCTTTTTTATACCGCGCAGGGAGAAGCCTAAATGCCGGGGCACCGCGGCTGCTATGAGGATCCCAAAGAAATTTTGTTATTCCGATTTTTCAACTGCCTACAGTTAGTAGAACTGACAAAAGCCTCCTCACGTAGGTGGTTTCAGCAAAAGAAAACATGTTTCAAAAAAATACGAGATAAGTGGTTTTCGGAATAATCGATTCAATTGCTATTATTTTGAATTGAAATTAATGGAAAGAACCTTATCTTTTATTTAGTTTTCTAGTTTTTTACTGATCTAGCCTTCAGGGTCTATCTCTGTGAGTTGCCGTCTACCAAACGCGTTTGTACTGCGTTATACCAGCAAAAATTACGCTACGTTCATGACAAGATCCTAGTACGACTATACGGCATGGGTGGAAACCTCTAATCTAAAAAAAACTTACTCAAGTTGTATTAAATTTGCATCTACAGCTACTTCATTCCCTACGTCCTTGCTCATTCTCCTTGAAGGAGATGACAGAGATGCCTCTTCTTCCGGTTTTGGGTGCATCAGTATGAATGGAAGCTCAGCAACTAAATCCCTAAAAAATTTATTATTTTTACTAAAAGATCTATCAAAAGATACGATTAACGACTTACCCCCCAAGTGCTCCCAGGCATAGCTTAACTTTGACCTTATACTGGACGATGATACCCAAGTTTTCACGTTGTGCCGGATCGGCGACTCTGCAATACGACATCATACAGTCCTTTTCAAAAAGGTCCCCACCAGCTGAAATTGATGCACGCCTGTTATATTTTAGCGTTAAAGTAGAAGATGAAAGGCCTCTGGAATTTTTTTTAATGGGGGTCATTGTGAACCTCCTTACGAGTACTTTATAGCCTAAGAATATTAAGTCATTTTCTAAACGGGTAGACTCGCAGATTGTAGTGTGTAGTGCGTTTTTATACATTGATTGGATTACAACTCGACAACTAATAATCAGATAGCTATAGCATGTCATATCTTCTTTCGCTGGGAACTGCTATCTGAATATGCACTAAAATATGGGACATTCCGTTTTAAAAGCCTGCAGATTTCCGCAATGTTTTTTTCAGATGAGATGTTCCATATTTTATTACATATTTAGATAAGTCGTTCCAAAGAAGAATGATAACTACAATAACTACGATTGGTTGAGTCATAAGCGATTCAATGAACTAAAGCGCACTACTTTGTCTGCCAGCCCGCCATTTCGAAGGATATTTTATATTCTATAAGCACTGATAAGGAAGGAGCTTCAAAATAAATATCACCTGACCTCCTAATTCCGGCAAAACAACATCTTGGAATTTTCGATGTCTGACTAGACAGTAAAAGTTTACGCTAAAATAAGTATTAGTGCATCAATTATACCGAATTTCATCGGGGTAACTCAACCCAATCAAGAAATAAGTAGTGGAACTCCTTTGAAAAGCACTGTATGAGTAAATTCTCAAGAAGGGCACTCAAACGCGTCATGTATGTACAGTACCAGGTTTTTAGTATTCTTGAAAATTATACAGGGTGTTTTCAAAGTTGAGTCGTTTATTTAACAGCATGTAAAACTCGTCAAAAAAAGTTGATATACCAAAAATCACCTATATAAAAGTTGCATAATAAGAGAGTTAGTTTACATTATTAAAAATTATTTTAAAAAAATCATTATCAAGTTAAATGGATACCGTTTTTACAAAACACTGTTCAAAATTGTGCCCATTTGTTCGATTTAATGCAAAATCTTGCTCGGCGAATCCCCTACTTTGTACAAGCTTCGAAAATAATATCCTGGTGTCCACGAATTAAATCACAAGCATTTTCAGTGCGCCGTTGCAGTTCTTGCAGAGTATTCATGATACACCAACCCTATCAAATAGCTCAACAGAAAAACAGCAAGGCGTTAAATCCGGGGAGCGAGCAGGCCAAGAAATGAGTCCATTGCGCCATACGAATTTATTCGGAAACTCATTATATAGATGTTCATGAACTTCTCGTCTAAAATGTGGTGGAGCCCCATCATCCAAACATCTAATGAAAATCTACGTCGAAAATGATTTCTTAAAGTTAAAAAGATGACTCAACTTTGAAAACACCCTGTAGAATTAACACTACAAAATTAATACTAAAAATCAGGACAAATGATCACAGCAGCAGAGTGCTGTTTTGACCAATTAAGGTAACATTTTTTTTTAATAAAAATACTTACAGTGTGCTTGATGCTAAATTAGTATCTTCGTGTTTCAGCTGTCCATCTAGTGCTAGGCCCCATTTGTCCTTGTTATTGGCTAATAGTGGTGTCAGTGTGAAAACTTTGCTCAGGGTGAATCCTGGACCGATGGGACATGCTTCTCTGTCAAATTCCAAACAAATGTTTGCTTTCATAAATCATATTTAAGGCAAGCAAGGAATATTTATATTTACAAAGCTCTTCAATGTTATATGTACGAGTATATAAGTATCTGTTATCTTGGAGGCAAACGAAAAATATGGTAATGATCCAGCTTTAAGAACTCTAAAATATGCCTTCAAGGCACTCAGAGTAGAAAAAAAACCAAGCTTCCGCCCTTGAAAAATAATTTTCATTGTCAATTGAGAAGTGAAAAATCTTCTATTGGCGACAATTATTTTATTCGTATTGAACATTTGCGGTTTGATAGCTTACTTAGCAAATACTACAATGGGAAATATATGATACCATGTGGTAAAATTCACAGGTTCATCAGTTGAAGGAAGCCAACAATTGCTTCATGTTACTACATCTACTTTATAAACTCAAAATTTCATCACATATTTACAAAATCATCCAGACTAAATTTACGATTACGATGTATAATAATACTTGGAAAAATAATGGCTTATCCTACGGCACTACGAGCCCTGTCTCACTGGAGTTGGCCCAACGCCCCAAACCGTGATATTTGTGAATTTATTTGAGGGATAATTCAAATTTTATTCCAAATATTATATTTTTGGTTTCTTTAAATGTTTATGGAAAGATAACAAAACCGCCGCGGCTATTTTTTAAGCGTTTTCATTTCGAAATTGTTTTCTATGCAAAATTATTTGTGTATGGCAAAATACATGCTGGAGACAACTCAAGTTGAATAGTCTAATTATTCGCTTCGATAAAATGAAGGTAGGATTTGTAAAGTAAATGATAACATTTAACGTTAATACGAAGCTGATTTTTGAAGATTAAATCAACTTTCAAAGCACTGGTTCTGTTAACAATTAAAAATGGCTCAAGGTAAAGGTGTATCTGATGAAATAAGAAAAGTGATCGTTCACTTGCATTCAAAATGCCAAAATGCTTCTCAATTCGCTGACAGTGTTAATAAATCGAGGTATACAGTTGGAGATGTTATTAAATTGTACATAACAACGGCACCTGTTGCTCAAAAACCCGGAACTGGAACTCGCCCGCGTTATTCAAATACCAACTTAGAGCCTTAAAACGGATTGTCTGGGACCTCGGTTGGCCGCGTGGGTCAGAGTGTCGTGCTACTGATCAGCCGGTCGGCCCGGGCCGCGAGTTCGAATCTCGCCTTGGCCATGGATGTTGTGACGTCGTGTGTTTGTCCATAAATTAGAAATGTAAAACATAACAACCTAGTTTCTGGCTGCATGGATTAGGTCCTAAAGCCAAAAAAAAAAAAAAAAACCGATTGTCATGGAAAATCGGCGTGCTAATTATAACGAATTGAAAATATTAGGCAGCCACCAGAACGATTTCAACAGCAACTTGTCACAGAGCTTCCCAAAAACTGGGATTTAAAACTTACAAGGTAGGCTTAAATTATTTTTTTATTATTTGTTTGTAATTCAGGCAAAGGAGAAGCCCTTACTGACAAAGATTAAGAAGAAAAACAGACTAGCGTGGGCTAAAGAAGACAAATTATGGTCTCCGAACCAATAGAACTCCATTATTTGGAGTAATGAAGCCAGATTTGAAGTACGCGTTGGTGATAGTAGGAGTCGTGTCATAAGAACTAAAGAACAAACAAGTGTTTCAGAATGACTGTTTGTAAAAAAAGTTAAGTTCCAGGCTTCTGTTATGATTTGGGGATCCATGTCAGCAAACTTACACTTTGTGGAAGGTATTATGAATGCTGATAATGATAAGTACATTAATCTGCTTCAAAATAAATTAATACCAAATGTGTTTAAACAATATTTATTGTATCTTCCAACAAGGTGGTGCCGCTTGCCAAACGGCTAAAAACGTAAAAGATTGGATGTTGGAAAACAATATTTCAGTTTTAAAATGGACATCGAGTAGTCCAGACCTGTCGCCGATTGAAACCTTGTGGAATATCACGAAGAAAAAGCTCCGATCTAATCCTGCAAGAACCGTTCCAGAATTGCGAACCCGTCTCCAAGAAATTTAGAACAGTTTTTTACACCAGATAGATGACTGACAAACATTAGTTGACACTATGTCAAGACGTATCGAAGCAGTAATCAGTCGAAAAGGCGATAGAGCACAGTGGTGATTTGCTGCTATTTGATTTCGTTGATTTTTATTAATCGACAGGTTTTTTGAATTCGTAAGATATGTCTTCTTTGTTACAAAAAAAATTTAGTATTTTAGGCTAATTGAAAAAAAATATCGTGTTATTATTTTGGTTTTAAAATACGTTTTAGCTGATATGACAAATTTCATAAAAAGCGTAGTTTTGATAGTTGGTCCAACTTCACTGAGACAGGGCTCGTATATTGTTCATTCATCGAATGAGGATTAGAACAAGCGAATACTTCAACAGATCTAGGTTTTGGCTGAATTGAATACTACACTGCTCAGCAAAATTGTGTTTCACTCAGTAAATGTTTTTTTCAGCTACTAGAGCATGCCGCTTTATCACAATGTTTGATGTGTCATTTCAATAAAATCAACACTGAATAAAAGGTACTGAAAAATTCATGAATGAACTTTCAATGAAATGGGGCGTTAATTTTGCGGGACAGTGTATGTAAAATTCGGGCCAGGTTTACGAAAACGATATTTTTGATCAGTATCAACATGCAGTAATAGCAACCTACAGGAAAAGGTAACCAGCTGCTAAATATTTGATTCTGCCTTTGGGAACTCCAACAATTTGGTAAAATTCTTTCAGATGATTACCAAATGATAATGAATATATACGACAATGCTAGTTACATAATTCAATAAACCTTGAATTCAAATTCATTTCAGCCATCTAAAAGTTTCGTTGCTCAAAAAAAAACTATACCTTTTGGTGTAGTGTTTATAGACGATTTCGACGTGAACACAGGAAAAGCAAACTCGTTATGATTTCGTGTAGATGTGTCGAATGCGATGTCACTTATGTTAATAAATAAATATTTTAGTGAAAAACTATGCAATCTTGATCAGTCAAGATGAAGAGTGTAAAAAACAAAATCACAAATCATCTCACCACATGAGGCACTTCCCCAGGTGAATAGGAATTATTTCTTAAAATAAGTGCGTCAGAACTTTTAATGATATCGTTGGAATGTTAAATCCAAATTAGCGTCATTATAGGGCAGGGGCTATAATTGCCATTTTAATATACGCGTTTACTCGAACTATCATATCAATCCTACAGAGACCATTTTTATACAAAAGTAAATTCTCTATCATTTTAATTCCACCTAATTTTACCGTGTACGGCCAACAGTTTAAGAGAAATTTAACGTCAATGTTGACTGAAGATCCTGGCTGTATATTGGATGTGATCTACTTGCCATTGAACATGATGACTGGACTATTAAGCGCGAACTGAGATATTTACAACAAAAAGCTACTATGCACTCTCGGCAGTGGTCGATTTTGGTGATAGATCGTACCTTCTGAAAAGAGGATAGTTGCGATGCTTTTTTGTCCCAGAGGCGAGAGACCAAGCCTAGACCATGCTGATGAGTAGCCAAAAAGCACGAAACAGCTGTCCATGGTTGGCTATCTTTTGATCGGACCGAAAAAAGCATCATGTTTAGAATGTAGCTTTATTCCTGTTGACTATACGAAAAAAATTGATAGATGCAAAATGGTACAGAATTTAGTTCCGTATAAAATTGCTTCTATTATTTTTTTCACATAGGATCAATAGTTCACGTGATATTTGATCAAACGCGTTCATCAAAATGGTGGGTAATGCTTTATATTGACGCCAATGTGAGCTTATCATTGAAGAGTAATAATCTAATATCACCAAAAATGCCTTTTGTTGCACTTACTTTAGAATTTTGTTATTCAAAATCTCCCTAGTTCCTGGTCTATATCTGAAAGTACCCGAAAATCAAAATAGTTTGGAACATATGATCAGTAAAAAACAACTTCAATCTGAACCAGGGGCGTCACATTTTTTATACTACCCCGCCAGTAGGCGTTAATTTTGTTAATTACACATCGAATTTTTCCTTGGCTAGCTGCATATTTTGCACTTTTTCACATAGTAAATCGCTTATATCTCGAAAACTATAAATAATCTGACATTTAACAGACTTTAAAATGCAGTAGTATAGGGTGTTTTTTTCAGAGGTATAGAAATTAAAATTGCAATAAAACAACGATGGATTATTCGATTGACATGAATTTGTTTTATTCGAAAGATAACCTTGTGGCATTACATTTTAAATATGATTTCTGGCATATGACTGCCATGGCTGGCTCGGATGTAGTCCAATCTGGACGTCCAATTTTCGATGACTTTTTCCAACATTTGTGGCCGTATATAGGCAATAACATGGCGAATGTTGTCTTCCAAATGGTCAAGCGTTTGTGGCTTATCCGCACAGATCAATGACTTTACGTAGCCCCACAGAAAATAGTCTAGGGGTGTTAAATCACAAGATCTTGGAGGCCAGTTCACAGGTCCAAAACGTGAAATTAGGCGGTCACTAAACGTGTCGTTCAATAAATCGATTGTAGCACGAGCTGTGTGACATGTTGCGCCATCTTGTTGGAACCACAGCTCCTGGACATCATGATTGTTCAATTCAGGAATGAAAAAGTTAGTAATCGTGGCTCTATACCGATCACCATTGACTGTAACGTTCTGGCCATCATCGTTATTGAAGAAGTACGGACCAATGATTCCACCAGCCCATAAAGCGCACCAAACAGTCAGTTTTTCTGGATGTAACGGTGTTTCCACATAGACTTGAGGATTAGCTTCACTCCAAATGCAGCAGTTTTGTTTGTTGACGTAGCCATTCAACCAGAAGTGCGCTTCATCGATAAACAAAATTCGCTTATGAAAATCGGGAACAACGGCAATCTCGTTTTGGGCCCATTCAACGAATCTACGCCTTGCTTGATGATCATTTGGCGTCAATTCTTGCACGAGTTGGATTTTGTAAGCACGCAAACCAAGATCCTTCCGCAAAATCTTCCATAAAGTGGATGGACGCAGATCCAATTCCTGAGCTCGATGGCGGATGGACTCATTCGGGTCTTCCTCAATGCTACGCTCTACAGTAGCAATAGCTTCTTCTGTACGCACCGTACGGCGTCTCTGGAGATACGAGTTATCAATTAGAGTAAACGTGGTGCGAAAACGTTCCATGGTTAATCGAATTTAACTGCTCTGATGGATGATTTTGTCGACGATAAAATGGACATAGTGCGCGATACGATACGTATTCCGCACAGAACCATTATTTTCGAAATAAAACTGCACAATTTGCAAGCGTTGTTCAGGCGTGAGTCTATTCATGATGAATTGAGAAACCAAACTGAGATTAAATCACTTGACAGCTGTCAAATCGGTCGCCATCTTCAAAAGTAATGCCAACTTTACGACGTCACAACGTCCATGGCGAAGGCGAGATTCGAACTCGCGGCCCGGCCGGCCGGCTGATCAGTAGCACGACACTCTGATCCACGCGGCCAACCGAAGTCCCTATAATGCCAACTTAAAGTTCTATACCTCGAAAAAAAAAACACTCGTTACATACATTAGATCAATTCAAAACAATGGGGCACATGTGGTGATCCTTTTTATATATATTTTATTTACACTCAAATTTTGATATTGATACTGTTTCAGTATGAGTAAATGAATCTTACTATTTCACAACTTGGGAGATTTGTTATTCGATCTTTTATTATTTTAAATTTTATGTTTTTCATTTTTGGTTATTTCTAGTGGTCTATGGTTGTATTCGAGTGAACCTTCGACCTTAACATAAGAACCTTTTTTGTTTGGAGCGAAAAAAAGAACACAATTTTGGAGTTTGTTTAAAAAATTTTGACGTGATTTTAGACTATGCAAAAAACCAAATATGCATATTTTTCCGAGCAGATGCATAGAAATTACTTTGTGTGGAGAACTGCAGTCAATAATGGTGATTTCTTTCGTTAGTAGTGAAAAAATATATTACGGTATTTTTACTAATCAAGTTTTCCAAATTATGATCATTCGGTGCTTTTGAGGATACCTTGGTTTTTGTTAGCAAAGCAATTCAGAAGTCAATGATACGTCCTTCAAATTATATCTGGAATAAAAGCATTTTACCAACTGTTACTGATGCGGATGAATCACAACATTCGTAACTCTCAACTGGTAAAAGGGGTAACACATTATCGATACACTCACATAGTGGAAGACGTTTTGGTGCCGTTGTACCTAAGCGGATCGTCTAAAACCGCCCCTCTTTTCTCCTTCATCCGAGACCACACGCAAAATATTTTATTCGGAGTGTAGTTCCGGCAACAGCCACTACAATATTCTTTTGGTTACAACCACCCATCTAATCATATCGCAAAATAATACCAATTATTTTTTCTCAGTACACTTGGCGTCCAAATTAGCGACCCATTTCTTTGAAACTTGGCTTACCTGCCTCTTGGAAGTTTTCCATTCAGACAAGGTTTTCGAAATATAAACTCTCGTATTAACCAGTACATCAGTCTGTCTATTGTAATGGAAGAATGCTAATTGGGCTGGCATTTGTTTTAATGAAAATAACGAAAAACTACAAAAGACACTTTTCAAGCAGGATCGATATGGTTTTGTGAGAACCAGCAGCATACAAAATTTTGCTAAGCAAAGTTTAAATACCCCGTCATGTAATCAGGCGACAATTGATATGAACTTCATTCATATTATTACGTGAATCTGCCCTTAAATTTCCCTGGCACTATTCTGTATCATCTTATATGTTCCTAAATTATGTGCTAACAATCCACGATATTACTCCTATATAATTTTATGAAGCAATTTCTACAGGTTGGCTCATCCATGTGCGGACGGAATATTACTCATAACCAAATACACTTTGGGAAAATCTATTAATGGGATGTTATACATGACATTTCAGGGCACATTTTTAAAACATTTTCCATTATACAGGGTGTCCCAATTTCGACCTACATATCAAAGTTGTGATTTTTCAAATGGGCCTCAAAATTTATTGCATATTTAGATAAACAAATTCAAAGGAAGAAAATTGCTATAACATACTATGGGGTTTTGGTAATTAGCTATTGAGATATAAGGTGTTTTGTCTAGAAAGGTACAGAATACTTGAATTTTTTGATCGAGCATTTGCCTTTGCTTTTGGAGGATGTTAACCTGAAAACTCGAACGCATATGTATTTCCAACATGACGGCGCACCTCTGCATTATCATAATCGTGTGCTTAAATATTTGGACACCTGGACTAACAATCATTAGATCGGTCGTGGTGGGCCTATATCTTGGCCTCCTAGATCACAAGATATGACACCGATGTACTTTTTTCTATGGGGCTACTTTAAGCAAGAGGTTTATAGATATCTACCATCTACCCCGGAAAATATGAAGGAAAGGACTAAGGATGCTTTTCTGAACATAAGGGAACACATGCTGAGGGATGTGCAACGGTCATTTATTCAAAGACTACTGCTGTGTATCCAACATGGTGGAGATATTTTCGAACAGTTTTTGCAGATTAGGTCTTGAGTAGTGATAGTTGTTTATGTTGTTGTTATAGTTGTTTTTCTCTATTATGATTGAAGCTAATTTATACTGTTCTGATTGTTATTAGTTTTTACATCAAATCTGTACTCTTAGTGGCAATATGGAACTAGCCCCCTGTTTGTCTTTTGTTTCCATGGATCATGTGATTTTTTTCCTTAATTTTGGTGTGTTGTTCTATTAAAAGCTTAATAACTCAAAATCTAGTGATTTTATCTGGATCAAACCTTATACCAAAAAAAGGCTTAAAAAAAATTGAATCCAAACTTGCACTAATATACAGGGTGATGCATTTGAAATTTTTGAGAAAAAGTACAATTCGCGTTTTTGGCCACCCTGTATGAGCAAAAATGAAAATTCGGAAAAGTAACAATTAAGATAAAAGCTGAGGTGCTTAAGCTTTTCTGATACAAAATTTAGCACTCCAAATTTCAAAATGGCGGATTGAGTGGTTGCCGAAGTGGACGGTTTTTCTGGACAAAACACCTTACATCTCAGTAGCTAATTACCAAAACCCCATAGTATGTAGGCCAAAATTGGGACACCCTATATAATTGCTAATGTTTTAGAAATGTGCCCTCAAATGTCATGTATAACATGCCATAAATAGATTTTCCAAAAATGTATTTGTTTATGAGTAATATTCCGTCCACCTAAGGATGGGCCACCCTGTATATGTACACAATAGCTTATTTTGGCTATTGGCTAGACGTCATTTTTAACAGTGCTTGTGTATTTGTTATAATAAAGTTGATTTAATTGAATATCTTCGATAGTACTCTAGATATTTTTGTTGCCATGTTATGAGGGGATATAAAATGACGTATTTTAGTGAAAACAGTTATTCTATTGCCCCACCAGTGGCGTCTCTGCGAACATATCTTGTGATATATTTTACATTACAAATCATTGCTACATGCAACTCCCCCTCTTACTTTTTTCTCCTCAAACGTCTCGTTTTTGATTGAAAAGCTAATAAAAATCATCACAATGAAAAATCAGTGGCGTATCATTTTTTTGTATTGAATGACATGTTTGCAGGGACGGCACTGGTGACGCAATAGAATAGCTTTTTATACTCATACTGAAATATGTCATTTTACATCCTCTTATGACATTCTAAAATTAAAAATAATACAGGGTGGACCAGAAAAACGTACGAATTTCATAACAGCATTGCCCGTGACAGGCACGCGGGAGCAGGACACGGGTAGTGTTCCCATGTGTCTACTTTATTGAAAATATAAATTATCTTCCCTATGCTTTGCAGTTTTTTAAAATCCGATCAACTTAATGGCCCAGCCTGTAATTATTGTAGTACATTCTATGATGAAAAATATAAGCCAATGCGGTCGTATATTCATAAAACTTTCCTTCATAAAATTATCCGAGGAATCATATCCTGAAATATCAGCACATAATTAAAGAACACCCTTATTATAAGCTTCTCGGGGCAACCCCACACGAACGTTGCTCAAAAGATAAAGCAGGGACGAACTTCCAAAGTAGTGAGGGCTAATTCTGACGCGTAGTGTAGCAAGGAGACTTCAAAAATGCTTCTTTCTGTATGCCCTCAGATTTTTGTAACCCCAAAAAAGTGACTAATGAGACAAGATAATACTTAAATATCTCAATAGTAATCAAATAAATTTTTAATTTTCCCTATCCGCCCGTTGTGTAGATAAGAATGTCTTTTTTGCTTGAATAATAATTTTTGTGGTCTCATTGTACACCTGTAAATTTCAATCTTATATTACAAAAATTCAGATTATTTGTGATTAACAGTGTGTAAGAGTACGGCATTCAGTATTGTGTATTTTTGATATCAGAGTACCCAAGCCCATTAGATTCTCACATCTCAATTATTTAACCCTTACCATTTCATTTCGAAATTGAAATAAAAACTATGTGCTTTGAGCCTCCTTCAATGTAGTTGTAATACTCAGCCCAGCTCTAATACAGAAAATAACACTTACTCGCTTTCAGTCTCTGCAACAGTACATTTATACTGGGCCGTGGAAAATAAACATATGTCTGCAAACTGTCTGACTGACACCTTTATTTTCTTCACAGTCCTATTTGAATTGTTAGCTATGTGAACGTTAACAGCAATGCTTTCCCCATGGTGATAAAGCTCCTTATCCAAAGATGCTTCTAAGTACAACCTATTTGGACTCATCATGAATTCCTTGCTTACTTCAATGCTTGGCTGTTCTCCTTGTTTGCTAGGAGCGTACATTATTTTTCGAATCGCCAGCCTATAACAAAAAATGCGTCAAGTGGGTTGACTTGAATGATGACTAGGTAGGTTCACTTCAAGCTATACAGGGTGTTTCAAATTCGACCCTCACCATTGGGATCTCGGAAACTGTAGGACAGGAAGTCGCTTAAATGGGAGCAGAGTTGCGTATTTAGGTAAACAACAAAATGCAGCTGGGAAAGTTTCGATATTCAAAATCTTCCAAAATCATTTTAATTTTTCCCTGACTTATGTTCTGTTGCTTGAAGATGTCTGCAGCACACAAGTCCATATTTTTCATTTGTCTATTTGTCAGTCCGTGCCTGTTGTATATCAATCAATGCGTCATAAGTACCAAGTCAATCTACTTGAAGAACTATCATAGATTGGGTAACACACATTAAAGGTTAGATCAAATGGGTGTTACATTTAAGGATCACAAAATTCAGAAAAATATATGTGTTTAGTCAATTATGACTGTCTCGCAATGACATAATTTAAAAGTAATTAGTGATAAGTGAAAAGGCCGATTTGACAAATTTTTCTGCTCTAAATTGTTTGATCATCTAAAGTGGCCGAAAATAATAAAAAACTTCAGAAACGAGGTCTATAATTGTTGAAAAATACCTACCCTCCTCAAAGAATCTGATTATGCCCAAACGTTAACAGAAGATCGAAGAATAACGAAAATTGGTGTTTGAGGATGTTCTAAAATGTTTAGTTTTTCGCTTAGAGCTTAGCTGATTTTCAGTTTGTCGACTTTTGGAAAATATTCAATCAAAATTCTGGCAGTATTTTTTGAGCTATAGACAGGCCAACTCTCCAACTGGCATGGTAAGTAAAACATTTTAAAATTTAATATGTTTGAGTGTATGACAACACTGTATACAAAACCGAAGGCAATTTTAAAATGAGAAATACCTGACAGAATTCCTTTTGTGGGGTTTGTCATCTTGAGTTTCTCCGACAAAGGCTTTTAGTTCATAATCCACGCCACATGGTTTCCCGGTATCCCCTGGAGCTGGTTGTAAGGTGACTGATGCTGGACAGTGTGGTGGTAACTCGAAATAGAAAGGATACGCATTTGGTCCCAGTTTCTTGATCAATCTCTCCTAAAAACAATATTTACAAACTTCGATTTTTTGTCACGATGTTTTGAATCACCGATATCATTACCTGCAGTCTTGTTAAGGGTCTCTTGGCCTGTGCTGTATTATCTTGAGGATATATTTGCTCAGCAGCTAAATACAAGTCTTTGCGAAAAGTTAAACCAAGTACATCTAAATCTTCTCTACCATATCTAAATGCAGCTAATACATGACCGAATACTTTTCTGTCTTTCACATAATCTGGATCAATTAAAACTACCCCATCTGCAACATGATTATTTTCACGAACATGGAAAATAAATAGGTAATCAGCTTACCTATGGGGTCAACGTGCGATATGTGGTCAACAAAATCCCTTTTTCCGAGATATACTGTAATCTGGGAAAACAAATGAGACAATTAGTAATCTAATCTCAGAAACTTTTTAAATCTGCTTATAATTTGCCACATTTTCTGTTTTTATATCTGAACACAAGTCCTTATGGGTCCAAAGATCTAGCTGTGTTCCCAAAACACATACATACCCCAATAAACCCATGGGTGACATGGGGTTTATAACAAAATTCAGCAATAGAGAACAAGGTTAAACTAGCTGCCTATCAACAGAATGCGGCATATACTTAAATCCAGTTTAGAGAATAATGAATTTATTGTGGCAGATAACTGCTTTGGGATTCAGGCGTTACCTGTTTCGGCCATTCAAAATACCCGGTAATTGAGCCACAAATACTTTTAATCATAGATAAAAATGGGCTAGTTGACAATTTTTCAGGATACTTGAGTTTTACAAAATCTCATAGATCCTATGTCTGCTCTTCCTATTATTGGAAGAGTTTTTCTTTTACCTAGGATATTGCGACAGACTGGTGAAACTAATGTAGTCAAAAATGTGTTTAAATTTCAAAGGTTTATTCTGTGAAACTGTGTGTGAGGGCGTACATAAACAATATAATTAACCGATGAAATTAATTTTAAAGTGAAATTATCAAACATTACGAATGCGCACTGTTCATTATATTACCCATTTAACGGTAGTTAAACTGCCCAATTATGGAATATTATCAATTCCCTCCTCATTAATGACCAGCGAAAAAAACATAAGTAAAATGTCACTGATAAACGGGACAGAAAGTTCTAATACGTTTGTTGAATTAGCACAAATGCATAGATGTTTTGAATGATTTTTTAAAACGTCGAAATATCACACTAATTTTGAATATATGTATTCGGAAGCAAACTCCTAAAGTTGTTCGTCATTATACGTTATTATTATACAATTTGAAAGGCGATTTCTTGGACATTGTACGAAATGAAACGATTCTTCTGAAATCGTCAAAAAACAAAACAGTTTTGGAGTAGTCCAACCAATTATTCCTTATACGTTTCGCTTTTTTTTAGAAAACACCTATTAGAACTTCCAAATTTATTCGAATATTCCACTTTATTGTAATAAGTCAGTACAAAATGCCATCTATTACCAGAATCGGGCAAGGCAAGAGTGCAAACAGCAACAGATTACTCAACTTTCGCTCACTGTCCACCGAGACCAAACCTAAACTCATACTGATGAGTTGCCAAATAGCACGAAACAGCTGTCCATGGTTGGACGTCTGTGGTCGGACGAACTAAAGCTATATTACTAGTTGATTTTACTTTATTTCTAAGACTTTCTAAGCTTTAGATCATTCTTCTATTATTTAACAGTGACACACAGTGTAAGACAGATCCTAAGGAGAAAAGCTTATTTATATGAATAAAGGCTGGGTAACGTTTCGTTTTCAAACCTTTGGCTGAAATTCGGGTCAAGTCAATCAAGTAAAGCGCCTTATTAAAATTTCAAATCGGCACGGCCATCTAGATTTGTAAATTTGAATCTGTTGAATTTTCAATTTAGGGGATGTTGGTTTTAGTTATGCGTTTTTCTTATTCGACTCAAGTTAGATTTAAAACTGAAGAGTCGATGTTTCAAAAATTTTGAACCATAGCCGTGTTCGGGTTCCACAGAGAACTAACCTAGGACCGGTCTGATTATGTGCATAGGAACATCGTCATGATTGTAGAACTCTTTTGCGATTGGTTACTGTCAGAACCAGAACGGTTTTACGATAGTTCCCTGCAAAACCCCAACATCTTATAGTCACTCTGGTAGTTTGGCCAGATACTTTGGTAACACTCTGTACGTATATAGACATATCATCACTGCTGTGGACCAAAATAGAATATCTATCTCTATTGTATGCAAGAATTGTGAAATGATGAGGTGCAGTAAATGATGACTTCTGAATCCCATTGGAGATAATTTTAAATAATACATTATGTTTTGAACCAAACATGATGCAAAAAGACACCCAACCATGGACAGCTGTTTCATGCTTCTTGGCTACTCATCAGCATGCTCTAGACCTGGTCTCTTGCCTCTGGAGAGCAAACGAAAGCATAACAACTATCCTGTATACCGGAAGTACAATCTGTCGAAATAAGACAGCGTATAGCTGCTATATTTATGTCAATGGCAGGTAGACCTACTTTACAGCCATAGTCGTCAGCCACCTAGCGATCACGTGGTGACTGGGCTATTAAACGCGACCTGAGATTCCTAACAGTTGCAACTAATAGCATCTATGCTCTTTCCTCAGTGGTCGATTCTGCCTTGCGCTGTCTTATTTCGATATTGTTTTATTGGATGTTATATGGCATATAAAGGCCGTATCGGCAGTCGTTCTCCTTGATTTTCATGGTTTTCTACTGTTCTGTGTCAGCGCTCTATTTTGAGGTTATGTCACAAATATCTGTTTGCTCAAATTGTTTGATTTATATCATCTGTTTTATCAGCCTTCCTAGGATTCAAGAAGAAAAAATAACTTCACGGAACAGTAGAAATCTCGAAATACCCCAACCTTTCTGAAGGAGAGAAAAGACTATCAAAATCAAGCAGGCCATAAAGGCGTTTTAGGAACGACTGACGATACGGCCCTTAATTACAGAAAACCATGTCACTCATCCGTTTGTTCGCTAATCATTGACCAGCCTATAATTTGGCCGGCAGGGTTATTAAGTAAAGTGTGCAAATAGTTCATTCCGCGCTTTCTACAAGTGAGCATGAAGTGAACGACAGCTAGTTCCAAGTTGACATGTAGGAAAACCTACATAATGTCATGAAAAACCTACAAAATGTCAAAAAAACTTGCACAATGTCACTTTACAAGTTACGTGATACCCCCTCGGGTTTTGATAAAATGTTCACACAAAGTTACTACTATGGAAAATCTTCGCAGTTTGCCCAGTGGCGGCACAGTTGAAAGCAAAAAACGAGAAAAGACCAGATTAGGTTTTTTGGTATTTCAGAGGCTGATCGTTTTCAGAAACATTTTTGTAGGGGTTGAAATTGTGGGGTTGAGAGTTGTGTGGGTGGGGGAGGGAGAATCGCATTTTTTGGCGTTAGTATGTTTATACGCTTCCAAACCTGGATTATGGGCCTAACTTTTATCTTAGAGTGGCTACCTTTTGCCAGGGTAATCCCTTATGACCTGATGACAGTGTTGCGTGAGATGTACAGACGTGCAGAGTCAACCTACTTGACGGCATCTTTATTTTGGGTGTTGCCGACGTCAATCAAATGAACGCACCTCAGAATATTGACTGCCGGATGTCCCAAAGGAAATGGATGAATATTATAATGAATATTTCAGAAACAATGAGTCATAAAAACGCAACTATAACTGTGTATACATTTGCGTCGAAATTACGAATAATAATAGCATTGAAGAGAGTCAAGTAGATGATTGAGTTTTGTTTTCATGTGGCAATTCAAACTAAATAAATTTTTATAACAATTAAAATCAATGGACCAAGTAGGTTGACTCAGTACATCCTGCTCAGTGACAGAAATCTATTTAAAATTGTAGGTCCACGAAAATTATACTTTTAAGAAGTGAAATAGAAACTTGAATGAAGTCAAAAAATAAGTACAGAATTGAAATCATGACACTTGGAAAAATCAATTGTCATTATGCTCAAAAGATATGAGTTTTTCACTCACTGATTCTCCAAATCTAAAAAGCTTTTTTCATCTTTGACATTGTAGTAGATGTGTAAAATTTTGTTGAAATCTGAGTGGTACTTTCAGAGTGATACAGGGGCCAAGGACCGCCAGACTCATCAAAGACAGAAAAACATAAATCAATGACATGGTTTTTCATGGAGTACATGTCATATAATATCCAAAAGCATATCTCAATCTCGGATTATTATTATTCTAATGAACATTAATGAGTCCAGTTCATTTATGGGAAGGATAAATTCATTAAAATGCCAACTATTAATCAAACTTTGTATGCTTACCTTTCCATTAGGAGAGCTCTTTTTAAATACCCTGAAACAAAATCTAAAGCTAAACAGTTATCCCTTTATATCAATCATGAATATATTTTTTATGACTTATTTGCTGATGTTTTAGATACGTAGCTGGTAAATGATTATGAAAAATATGTGAGATGTTGCCTGTTTTCCACTTTACAAATCAGACAATGAAAAAATATGAACTGAGTCTGAACCATACTATTGCTAAAGATTTGCCTATAGCGAGGTTCAAATTGGAAAGAGTGCACCCATGCCATTCATGGCCTCGTCTTTCAGGTTGCTAGACAACGAGGTGCTTCTATTTCTTTCTAACAAACATATTGCACACTTCTCTCTCGTACACATTACATAAGTGGTATTTGATTTGAGTGTATATAGCTTATCAGTCAATATATCAGATAAAAAAAATACCTGGTTGCTTGCCGCTTACTGCTACCATCATCCATATCGGGGCTAGAGCTCAATGGTGCCAGTTTTGTACTTCCAGGATCAGAGGGGGATATGGGATTTGCCTTGAGCTGCTCCAGTCTGATGAACTACACACAACCACAATAGATGATTCAACTACCATTAGTCAATTGAAAAAATTAGCCAATTTTAGTGATCAAATTCATTGGAAAGTTGAAAAAAATCATGAATTAATTTTTCACTCAATATCTGAATCTAAAAAGAAGCACACTTTAATTTTCAGGATCAAAAATAAAAAATACTGATATACCTACATTGGGCTTCCAAATAGATACTTGTAAAATTTTAAATAAGCATTCATGAGGTTTACTGAATCACTCAAATACTAATTTACATAGAAATGACTAACACTGCTTAGTACATTTTATGTCATTACACAAATCTAATTTGAATTTTTTATGCCTTTTATTTGAGTTGAAATAACTTCTACAGACATGTAATCTGTTTTTTGACAACTTGGTAGATCTATTTTGTCAGAAGTATGTAAAATGTAAACTAAGAATTGTTTTTTCTATTGCTTTTAAATGTCAGAATGAAGAGGTGGAAACACAATCCTTGTTTTCTGTTAACTAAGGAACTAGTTTACTGATATTTACATAAACATACAAATATGTCATTATCACATTTTATTATATAATTTTTAATTTCAAGACACGGCAGCATTGTTCTGTTTAAAGCACATCAGTTTATCAAAAGGTGTTTGTTGAGTTTTACTCATATGTAACAAATTAGTCATGATTATATATGACACAAAACTAGAAATGCATTATTAATTACTTAAAAAACACCTTTTGAAGTAGATTACACTGATTTATAATTTGTATATAATATGCTAAACACTAGTACTAGTGATTTTTTTAGATCTCTCTGGCTGTTTTTCATTTAATTACTAAAAATTTTATTCTGCATATTTTTTGTGAAATATTTATGAGCAACCAAAAATTGAAAATAACTTATCAAATGTATATTGTCTCAAATTGTTATCAGATAATATCTAATACAATATTAAAAATTACAAAATTCTTTCTAACATATGTGACATTAATTTGATCAGGTTTTGGCAATAACAGCAAAACTAGAAGTTCGAAAAACCAGAAGAACAATATTTTCCAAAAATAAAGATTATAGCTTAATTTAGATGTGCTCAGTGGAAATTCGGTAAATGTGAATTGATTAAATTGAATTTTGAAACTATGTGTATATACTGTGTTTATGGAAAATGTCAGGTTCTGCCTGATCTACACAATTTCTATAAACACAATGTGCATACAATTTCATTACAAAATATAAATATTACTGCTTTCAGTAGTTGATAAATTTTTGCTTACACTAGAATACGAAAATATGCACATGATGAGTAATGAGAAATTTGGGTATTTAAACAATCATGACTGTTGGAAATTGTGTAATTGTTACAGACCTTATAACAAATTTGAGCTAAAAACTTCATGCCTGAATTTTAATTAATGGATTAAAGTATCTACTTACCGATGTATAAACCGTTTTATGACTAGTCACAGATGAATTCCAGGAGCCCGACTATCTGTTAAGTTTACAGAACAAATTCCGGGAAATGTGAATCAAGCAAAAATTATTTGGTTTAATAATGCTTCCAGTGCGGGCTTACTCATATAAATTGGACAATTGAAACCAAACAAGGAATATTATTATAACTTTGGTATACTATCTATATATTGAAATTACGTTTCTACCTTTAGGCAGAGTCCACATAGAGGTAGGTACTATCCTTCACAATTATCCTTTCACTGCTGTAATGTGAACTGTTTAGCCTGTCAAGTTTATCAATGTTTGATGTAAAAATTGCAGAAACTTTAAAAATGCAAAATCACATGCTTGAATTTTATTTGTTGAAGATGTTTTCCGGAGATCACAGCAATTCCCGTTGTCAAACTGAACGGCACCCCTCCATGTCCATGTCAATTTTTTTGACATTTCCCTGTTTCCACTGTCCGTTGTTAGATGCCGGGAGTGACTACACGCTTATTTTGAAGCCACAGAGCTGAAAATCAGAGAGAGTTGAATGCCAGTTTTGAACGCATTCTTGGATACGAGGGGTCTTTTAAGTTGTGCATATGGAAATAAAACAACACAATAGGTAGTTTTAAATTACTTTATTGTTTTTCGAAGTATTCTCCACGAAGATTAATACAAATCTGCATGCGCTCGAACCAATTTTCGACGCACTTATTCCACTCGTTTGCTGGCAGATCCAAAACGGCATTTTTGAATGCGTCAACTGCTCCTTCTGGTGACTGGAACCTTTGACCACGCAGTCTGTTTTTAATTTTCGGGAAAGTAAAGAAATCGTTAGGACTTAGATCGGGACTATATGGAGGATGATCCAATAATTCCGCGTTTTCTTCCGTTAAATACTGCCTTGTTGGGCTGTGTGCGAGCTTGCATTTTCTTGGTAAAGGATGATTCTTCTATAGGGGTTGATTTTTCGAAGCTCGGTGATGACTTTTGGCAAACAAATGGTGGTATACCAATCCGCAGTGACAGTTCTTTACTCATTAAGAGGAATTGTTGCAAAGTGACCCGCTTTTGACACAAATGTAGCGACCATCTTTTTCGAAACACTTAGAGAACGGATGACTTCTTTTGTTGACTTTTCTTCACCTTGGAACACCCAAACAGCCGACTGTCGTTTATTTTCTGGTTCGTAACAGTAAATCTACGATTCATCACCACTAACAATGCTGAACACATTTTTTGAGTTACCGGAATTGAAACGGTCAAGCGTTTTTTGACACCAATTAACCCTGGCTGCTTTCTGCTCTGCAGTCAACAGGTGGGGTATCCAACGAGAAACTCCTAATTCTTCATGTAAATTTTTTTGAATTGAGGTCTTTGAGATCTTCAAGGACGCCTCAATCTCGCGATATGTCACATGTCTATCTTCAATTTGCGCACAGCATCGACGTTTTCGTGGGCGACTGCCGTTTTTGGTGCACCCACCCTGGAATCGTCGATTGAGTTCCATTTTTCTAATGACTTGGTGACACTTAAAAATTCACTGTAGTGAGAACACTGCATGTATTGTTGTGAAACTTTGAATTCAAGTTTACTAAGGAGTGAGGTTAAGATTCAGTACTGACGTTCGATCCGCGCGGCCTACTATGTTTGTATATGCAAAACTTAAAAGACATCCCTCGTATCCAAATTCTCCGTCTTCTATCAGTTTAACCTCCTGGGGGCTTTATTTTCCGCAATTTAAGGCGGAGTTCGCTGGGTGTTTGGGATTAGGAAACATTTGAATTTCAGACTCACAATTCGTATCTAAATCTTGTTATCTCTCGCTTATAGGCCCAGACTGACTTCTGTTTTCGCAAAATTATAAATTACACATTTTGCGGAGGCCTTTTACCCACAAAAAGTGTGATTCATAAACCTAGACGCTCAGGCACAATATACTGGAAGCATATCCCAACCCTGTTTTTCAATGTCCGAATCGCAACCACCATTTCCCTCCATCATGGATGTCTTCCTGGACAAGCATCGTGGGACCTCATGTCATGATCCCCCTTGGACGAATTTAGTTTGATAACCATTCTTTATGACTTTCTAATCTTCATCACCTGGCAACTGATCAGCAATTTGTAAGCGCATCGATAATGGGTGGAAATAAGAGGGTTGTGTAATTATACACCGTATAAGGGCCACCCCCTGCTCTTCAATTTTTAATCGCACCATCCTCCCCGAGACAAATATGTTCCTGGACATGAACGTGTGACCCTGCCCTGACACAAAATGCTGGATCCACACTTGCGCTGTTTTTCGCTCACAAGAAATAAGTTCTCACAGAATTTTGCGAAATTATATATCGGATGATATTCCACGGATGGATTAAATTCCCCCAAAAATCATGCAATTTCTCATGAATTGGGAACCACGCCTCTGGATGGAGCATGTTGGGCGTGTGCGCGGTTGCCTCCTGTAGAATGGAAAAATCCATGTTTAGTTGGTGCTTTCCTTTCTCGCTAGTTTTTGGTTTTGTGATTGATTCCTTACTTTATATAGGCGTTGCCAAGTTGTCAATTTTGTATCCGTCTCACGTCCAGGAGATGACGCTATACGTTTGTACCCATGGGGAGTCAACTCATATGGGGGAATCGGAAACAGTGCGGTGCTGCCGAACACAAAATGACAACACTGTTAACATCCAAAAAAATGGCGACTTTGACAAGTATGACGGTTAATTGCTGTCTTTTTGATTTAACATCTTTTATTTGTGTTTGGATGTTTGGAAGGTAGGTTGGGCCAAGTGAAGATAACATGGCACGCAAAACAACTATTGAAATAAACTCTACTAGACTATCCGGAGCTAAATTTTTCTCGAAATCGTTGCACAATACTTAAAAATATGCAAATGAAGATTGGAAAACTGCCATTCTACATGACTCCGTCGTTACCCCGGGATAGACATACGTTTTGAAAGTTGATCTTGTCACCTGGATTGCGGCGTTGCCAGCTCATCGGACGATTTTGCTACCTCTGCTATTACCAATTCCTTGGACCTTTTGTTCGCGGCCTTGCTAATAGTTTTGAGATTTTTCAGAAATGATGTAGGCAAGAATACCTACAAGAACATTAGATTAGTGCACGTTTCTGTAAATTTCTTTTTATAATAATGTATTACAGGGTGGTTGAGATAAGGATCAGACTAGGTTAAACTCAGTAATCACACAATCTTACATCAAGCATTTGTTTGCAACGCCTACTTAAATGTAATGAAAAAGTATAAAAAAACACTTTTGTTTATAACTAAAAAACAAATGTAACTTGATACATCGTTGAAGTCGTAGAAAAAGCTGCTATTAGACACAGTGTTGCACTTTCTTAAAAACACCATTATGTAGTGCCTAAATAGTGCCATTAGTTTTTGACATTTCTTAAAATAAAGTCAGTCAAAAATAAAAACGATTTGGCCAAAGGACCCGGCAACATGCCAATGGGAATAGTGGTTTCGGTTAATTTCGCTGAATTTTTGATATGTTATGCGCCTTGGCTTCTTGAACAAATACTTTAATGGCCACAGGCCCCCTTTACGTCCCTCAAGCATTTCGGATCTGTTCACAGCACCCCGATGAAAAAGCATTTCGTTTGAGGAACTTATGTAGGAGTCAGTAGATTTTTTACACGATTAAGAAAATCAGCTTTAAAAAATCGTGCGCACCCTCTTGATCCTGATTATTTGACTGATGCAAATTGTACTTATCACACTCCGATATCAAAAGCTCAATTCAGTAATTTACATGAGTCTTGCATTCCTGTCATTGGAGGTAATAATAACTACCGTGGTTACCACAAAATCTCGCCCTATATCTTGGGACCCATTGAGTTTTGGGGCCTCTGCCCATTAGGACATTTGTTCAGGACGCCGAGTCACATAACGTATAAAAATTCAGCGAAATTAACTGAAACCGCTCTTTAACTTGAAGCAGATATTAGACTAGAACCGTAATCTCATTATGACTTGGACGGCCTACATCTTAGGGCCAGTTGAGTTTTGGGGCCTATGCCCATCAGGACGTCGAGATACATAACATATGAAAAACTCAGAGGAATTAACCGAAACTGCTATTTCACTTAAGGCATACATTCGGGTATAACCAATATATTATATTGACTTGGACACCCTATATCTTGGGACCTGTTGAGTTTTGGGGACTCTGTCCATTAAGGCATTTGTTCAGGATTCAGAGTCACATAACATATAAAAAATTCATCGGAATGAACCCGAACCACTATTTCATTTAAAGCAGAGTTCCCCAAACTTTTTTGTGTCGTAGACCCCTTGCCATGTTTTTCCGTGTTGGGTAGACCCCCTACTTACCTGATATTGATTTCCTGTAAATTTCTAACTGTAGTGAAGTTTAGTGTTAAAAACTTAAAGTAAAAACACATGTTAATTTATACATTTATTAATTGAATTTAAATTAAAACTACTCAAAATAAAATGTTGTATTTGTTATGTAAAATATACGTAACATTAAATAAACAGGTGTCTGACCAATAAGTGCCCGCATTGGGAATAAGTGCGCGCATTGAAAAAAAAAATATGAGGGATAAAATAAAAAAAATGAAAAATAATAAAAAAAAAGTGTTTTACTTAAAATAGTACAATAAGCGAGTTCGTTTATTAATTATAACATAAACGTATGTTCTACAATAATTTCACTGTTAGTTTGATTAAATTCCGCTTCTTATACGTTTAAGTTATCTAAAAATAGGCAAAAAATTAACGAATTTTAGTGTGTACCTATCCTTGAATTTTCAGAATAATTTAAAAAAAAAATATTTTCTATAAAGGGGGGTTCTTTAAAAAAATCAATGCAGGCACTTATTCCCAATGCGGGCATTTATTGGTCAGACACCAATAAACATAAAATAAACTATAAATAAAATAACATAAGCAATAGATCATTTGGCGTCAATTTTGTAAGGGTTAATCTTAAATCTCCTCGGCTAATGATGTCCAGTCTGTTTCTTTTTTTCGTTAGGAGATTGGAAACAGCGCTGAACCCCCTTTCCACTAGGTATGACGATGGAAAGGAAATTAAAAATTTCCGCGCTATATTCCATAATACGGGATAAGTAACGGGTATGTTGTTTTGCAGCCAGAATTGCTGATATCCGTTTTTAAACTGAACCTTAAGTTCTTCGTTTGTACTTAGTTCAGTCAGTTCCTCTTGTATTATGACATTCGTGTCTTCTATGTCACCATATGGATTAATTATCCACGGTGGTATTACCGTAGTCAAAATATCCTCAAACCTAGATTCAAAATCTGAATAGAGGCTATTTAAATGTTGAACGTAAGTTGAAAGGTCGTCTTCCTGGCAGCTTGTCTGTGACAAATTGGGGAACTGAGAAAATTCGCCCCGTCCAATATTTTGCTTCATTAGTTTAACTCTGGCAAGAAACGCTGATAAGATGGACTTTGTTTTAATCAAATTTAAACTGTCGTAATTGCAAATTAACCATATTAAATTTTGTAAACAAATCTGTTAAATAGGCGATGTCTGTTTTCCTCTTCATTAAATTTTCTTTTAAAATTTTATCTTTAGTATCCAGAAATTCTAAAATAGTCTCAAAAAGTGCAAAAAATCTTGTCAAACATAAGCCTTTCGACAGCCAGCGTACTTCAGTGTGAAGGAGTAATTGATGTGATGAAGTGTTCATTTTCTTCACACAACTGCGCAAATAACCGCTTATTCAACGCGTTGCTTCGGATTCGGTTTACTGCATCAATGACTAAATGAAGTGATTCATGCAATCTAACACTCAAATTTTTAGCAACTAAATGTTGTCGATGGATGACGCAATGTATTGCTAACACCCCTGACACATTTTGTTTTAAATAGCTTATAAATTCACGATAACGTCCAACCATGGCAGGTGCTCCATCTGTAGCTACTGATATTATATTTGATAGACGAATTGCTTTTTCAATGAAGTAATCCTTCAAAACATGGAATATTGATTCACCTTTAGTGTCGGTTATCAAAGTTCTTGCGAAGAGCAGTTCTTCGTAGATTTCTTGCCTCATAATAAAACGAACATATGCCAATAATAATGCTGCATTATGAGGTAAAGTTGACTCGTCCAGTTATATAGAGAAATGGGTCGTTCGCAAATAATTACATAAGAAGCTTTCAATATCAGAACTCATTTCATCAATACGTCTTTCAACAGTATTGTTGCTTAAGGGAATTCTTTTAATGATGTCAGATGCAGGTTTGTGTAAAACAGTTTTTAAAACCTCTTCAACGGCTGGCAAAATTAACTTCTCTCCGATAGTATGCTGTTTTCCGGATTTTGCTATAAGTAACGAGATATTGTAAGACGCCCGCAAACCATCATCATTTCTTTGTGACGTCGAAGCGAACATGCTGTCCAGTGTAGGTCTCTTCTGAAATTTATCTTTGAGTATTTGAAAGTATTTCAAATCTTTCTCTGTTTTATCAGGGTGGCATCTTCTCAGATGATCTTGCAGTTTAGATGGTTTCATAGCGTAATTGCCCAAAACTTTGTTGCATAAAAGGCACATAGGAGATTGTTTGTCCGGCAATGATGGAATGAGGCCAAATTTCAAATAATCAACACTGTACTGTCTACATTTCTTTTTAGATTCGGACATGGCATCAGTCATCTGTGGGCAAAATTAAATTATTTAAATAAGACAGAAAATCCAGCAGCTGTATATTAAAAATATTTTTTGATTTTTCCGAAAACATTCCATAATTCGAACATCTTCTTGCAACAATTAGCTCGAATTACGGAGATTGCACTGTAATTATATTACCGATTGCTAAAACTTTAAAAAAGAAACTATTGAGGAGTACTCGTGTAATTGCATGATTGAATATTTAACTACTAATAACTAAAGTCATGATTGGTGTAATTTGTCTATCTTTGCTAACTACGAGTACAAAACTAAAATTTAATAAAAAATAATAATTTTCTCCAGCACTCTCAAACAAAATAACACTGACTCACTATAATTTCTGTGATATACTATCTGTTTATATTTTTTAAAATATTTTCTTAGCACTTTCCTTTTCAAGATTCAGGAAACGAATAAACGTATTTGTCCCACATTCGTATTTATAGAGTGACGAATTGAACAAGTTAGTGCAAGGTAGCGAAGCTCTGAGACTGCGACTCTCAGGTTTTTACAAGTTCAAAATGTATTGCGACCACAAAGCGAATACCAACATCCTACAACTTATACAATTTTATAAACATATATAATACATTTTTTACTTAGGTACTTTTATAAATAATGTATATGTTTTGATATTATAAGATAGTATGATGTAAGTAAATAGGTACTATCAGTGTATGTGTTGAGATCCACTATCGTGGACCGCCATATTCATTTCATGGACCCCCAATTTTTTTTTTGCTGACGTAGACCCCTTGCAGGTTGTCATAGACCCCTAGGGGTCGATATAGACCACTTTGGGAATCAATGATTTAAAGCATACATTCCCATTATACCTACCCATAGATTATACCGACTTGGACGCCCTATATCATGGAATTCGGTGAGTTTTGGGGCCTGTGTCCACTAAGGCATTTATTTAGGATTTTGAGGCACATAACATATAAAAAACTTAGCGACATTAATCGAAACCATTCTTTCATTTGAAGCAGATATTACGAGAAGGACTGATTACTCCATTATACTGACTCAGACGGCCTATATCTTGGGACCCGTTGTGTCTTGGGACATGTGCTCATTAAGGCATTTATTCAGGATGCCAAGACACCTAACATGAGTAATTAGGAAAAATTGACCGAAACCACTCTTCCATTCAAAGCAAATACTTGAGTAGAACCCCATTATACCAACTTGGACGCCCATAACGTAGCGAGTGATAAGTTCCAAGAACTCTATCTTTTCCCTGATCCATTCATCATTCCACTGATCGAGCTTCAAAGTTTTAAAATGTTTCTTAAGTTCCGCAAAATCGCCATTCAGCCTCATTAGCGAAATCTGCGCGCTTCCCTTAGAACCTGGAACACTGCACGTCTTATCCTTTAAAGGATACCGCGACAAAGCATCCGACACTACGTTGTCAGGCCCGTTGCAGTATCGTATCTCGAAATCAAATTCTTGGATAAATATTATCCAACGCGACAACCTTGCCGAACGTAATTTACATGATATCAAAAAGTTAAGTGCTTTATGATCTGTAATGACCACCAAATCTCGTCCCAGAACCAAGGTGCGCCGCAAACGTAAACAAGAGACAACCCCCCAAGCTTCCTTTTTCCGTTACGGTAAAAAGTGCGCTTGAAATCAGGATGAACAAGCATTATGGGCTTTAGGAATGCCGACTTAATAATTTTTCTTCTTTCTTCAGGAACTTCAACAGAGGCACGGTCAATTCGGCATACCCGGCGCAGAATCGGTGTTCATAATCGACCAGACCCAAGAACCCAGGCAGCTCTCTTAAGTTTCGTGGAACAGGAAAATCGGAAATATTTTTGAAACGCCCCTCGTCGTTTTCAATTCCCCTTGAGGTGATCACATGACCTAGAAAATGTACATTTTCCCTGATAAACTGACATTGCCTTAGTTTTATTGTAATTCCGGTATCACTAAATCTCTGAAAAATCGTCTTCAAATGCCTTAAATGATCCGCTATGTTCTCCGGGTAAATTAGTAAATCATCAACATACGCCTGCGCGAAATCATTACAGCCCTCCAGTATCTTATTTAAGCATCGAATAAGACTTGCCGTGGAAGTAGATAACCCAAATGGAAACCGACAAAAACTATATGTTTCACCCTCGAACACCAACCCCAGATATTTGGTATGATCCGGCAACACTGGAATTTGCCAATATGCTTGCGTCAAGTTTATTGTGCTCATAATTTGCCCCTGTTTGAAATTGGCCATTAATTCAGATGGATTGGGAGGATTCACGAAATCCTTGATCTTTGAGTTCAGCCCCCGAGCATCCAAACACACGCGAATATTCCCATCCCTTTTCTTTACGCAAACTAACGGCGAAATGTAGGAAGTTCTTTCCTTCTGAATAACACCGGCCGCTAACATATCACCAATCTGCCTTCTAACTTCATCCCGATAAACCATAGGAACACGATAAGCCACAAAATTAAATTCATTTCCATCCACTAGCTCAATTTGATGAAAATAATTGACGACATGTCCCGGTGTATCAGAGAATGGTTTCCTATATTTTTCTAAAATATATAAAAGTGATGCCTTAGCGGTCCCACCAAAAGTAGTTTTCGCTGCTACTGCCTGAATATCCGGATATCCGCCGCGCTGTATCCCTTGCTGCGGGAACCGACGCCGCCGCTATCAACGCTGTACTCTACCAGTGGCGTAACACAGCTTTATTTCCGTCGACATCAAACACATAATCATTTTTCTTGCAGAGGTTTACAGATATTTTCTGAGGATCAATCCGAAACGACAGTTCCGTATTTACTAAAACCTCTTCTATCATCAGCTTCAGCTGTGAATATTGATAATCCAAACGTGCTTGATGCTCGGATAACCAATTTGATCCAAATATTAAATTGCACTTGAGTTTTGGAATAACCAAACAGCTCACATCCATATACAGGGTGACTTGTAATGTCACGTGTTCCTGTTAAGGGGTGATAGATTAGGTCAAAACCAACCGATTTTGTCCTATCATGTCTTATCCAAAAGTTAACCATTTTTGAGTTATTTGAATTTTAAGTTTTTTATTTTTTATTCCGATTTCAGACGGTTAAAATTGAAATACAAGAAACTGCATGTTTGATTTTGAGTTTTTTGTTATCGTCGCATAGCAGACATTCCAATAGTTCATAATAAGTTATAAAATGTTGAAAAACTACAAACGTTTTAAAATTACGCTTTTTAAATGTATCATTTTCTTTTTTTTACTAACTTATTCGATAAAAAATGCAATTTTCTGTAAAAAATCTCTTAGTAATGAAATGCGCAAATTATGTAAATAATATCTCTATCTAACAAGCTTTCATTTGAGGTATTAAGCGTTCAATTATCTGAAGTAAATGCAGAGAAACAACAATGACACCCACAGAGGCTGAATTTTTAAGGAATCTGTATTACCTGCTTGTACAAGTCGTTACTGTCCTCAAAGGACTCGCATGCCATGATTGTTTTATGGCATCGGCTCGACGAGGAAGCGAGCGAGAAGAGCTGACTTAGTGGAGGAGTGAGAGACAGAGAGAGAGCTGTTATTATTCATCGTTGTAGTTACGCCATCGCCGCACGCCGAATGAGAATTAGGTTTAGTTGGTATCAACTACTGCGTACGCGCACACGTTTTACGCACGATTATTATTTTCGAGTTTCTCAGTTCATTTCGAGTGGTTTCTTTATCATCATGGCAGACGCAGAAGATCCGCCAGGACCTCGCCATGGCGAGCACGGCAAACTTTTACAAATGAAATTAAATTATGTAAATAATATCTCTATCTAACAAGCTTTCATTTGAGGTATTAAGCGTTCAATTATCTGAAGTAAATGCAGAGAAACAACATTTTTGGAACTATTGCTGTTGATACCTAAAAAAATTAGCACGCCATCGCCTAGCGATTTGATCTCAGGTTTCAGGTATTGAGAATCTGTTTGGCTTAAACCCAAGAATTTGCGTAAGATAGTGGATGAGACCTTACGATTTATTCCTTAGATAGTTCGTCCTACATCACGGCTATTATGTAAAAAAACCTGTAAAATGTAAAAAACAACGAAATGTCATCTTGCAGACTAGGTAGTTTTGTGAGCGTTGATCTAGGGAGGAATGACTCAGCAACGCGCATTGTTGGTTGCAGAAAGCTAATATACTCGTATGTTTTGTGAATCCGAGTAGTCTGTAAGTCTGAGAGAATGTGAAAGAAAGAAAGTTTGCCGAGTAGCAAGATCACATCTGGATGATTTTGTGTATGAGTCTACATGGTCTACATCTATTAGCCGTGCCCGACGAGTTATTTATATGTTGTCCTTTCTGTAGACAGGTTATATTCAAAGTTATAAATTACGGTAGTTCCCGTTTTTTGTGTTTTCAAAAACTTTGATTATGGCAAATCGCCACCGCGCCCGCGTTGTGTGCAATTAAGCCACATCACAGTAAAATTAGGAAT